>JAKSZU010000006.1:109682024-110882024 GCA_026018925.1 Tupaia tana
GTTTTTAAAATGATAAAGAGAGAAAGATACATATTTTTGACAGGGTCTTGTTTTATGCCGATCTGCCTGCCCCTGCCTCCTAGTTAGCTAGGGTGACAGGCACCTGTCTGCAGAAGCACCCTGTTGCTGTGCCAACACAGCTGGGTTGAGTTGCTTTTTTTTCTTTTTTTCTTTTTTTTGGAGAGGTTTTTGCTATAGGGCGCGTGCGCTCGCCAGACAGACAGAGAGAGACAGAGAGATAGAAAACAGGAAATCACCCCCCAGGGGGGATGGCCACGCCGCAATCCCTTCTCCTCCATTCTCCTCTTGGGATCTTGGGCACGCACGCACACGCGCCCGGCGTGAGTTTAAGCCGCCGGGTCCGGGACTCGAACCACGGTCGACTACATGGGAGTCCAGCGACATAGCCATTACGCTAACTGCTGGTCCCGAGTTGCTTTTATATTAAAAGAGATCCAGTTACATTGTGAAAAAAAAAAAAAGTCCAAACTTTATTTTTCAAGATAAAACATAGATTCTGGGCTGGCAAGTGGCATGGTGGTTAAGGGCACTAGACTTCTACATGGCTGACTGTGGTTCAAATCCCAGACCTGGCAGCTTGCTTTCTCACTTTCCCTCTGTCTCTCTCTCTGTCCCTTTCTGGTCAAATTAAAATACATACATACATATATAAAGTTAAATAAAATAATTCTTTTTTAAAAAATGTAGATCCTAGGGTCAGCCAGTGGTGTGCTGGTTTTAGCCGGCTGGATCCCGCATGTCTGCCAGCACCGTTTACTCCCA
Organism: Tupaia tana; assembly: GCA_026018925.1. Classification (NCBI taxonomy): domain Eukaryota; kingdom Metazoa; phylum Chordata; class Mammalia; order Scandentia; family Tupaiidae; genus Tupaia; species Tupaia tana. Next base: position 109,682,808 of record JAKSZU010000006.1, read on the forward strand.
GATGGGGGGTACCTTCAAAAACGCACAGGGCATGTGTGCATACGTACCCCAGGTCCTGAGAGGAGAATGGACAAGCGACTGTGGCACCATACTCTCGGGGAGTGCTCTCTCACCCCACCCTGTCTGTCTCTGGCAAGCACATGCACCCTGAGCAAATGTGAGACGGAAGGTCTCAGCCAGGCGAGAAATGGGGGAGAAAGGATCCTGGCTCGACTGTGCCCCACATCTCGCTCTCTGGCAAGCGCACTCTCGCTCTCTGCCTCCGGCAATTACAAAGCTAGCTAAGTAAGGGGGTTCTGAAGGTGTTCTTCTACAGAGGGTCTCTGGGCTGTATGTGTCTTCTTTCTCTCCAATTCCCCGAAACGTAAATCTCTCTCAGGCTCTTAGAGACACTGTTATGGAACACTTGCCTACAGTAACTCAGATCAGCAGCAGTGCCCAGGATCAGCAGATGGAGTAATGGTTACAATGCTGGACTTCCGCACGGCCAACCACAGTTCGAGTCCTGGACCTGGCAGCTTGAAACTCATACCAGTTGCATGTGTGTGCCTGCCCCAAGTCCCGAGACCACAGTGGAGGAGGGGGCGATTTCTTGCATTCTGTCTCTCTGTCTCTGTCTCTCTGGTGAGCACAAGGGCCCTACAGCAAGAAAATCTCTCTGAAACAAATAAGTAAATAATAAACAGCAGTACACTGGTAACACATTATTTGGTGCAAAACCAAAATTCAAAGACTATTTAAATGCCTGTAAGCTGAAGGGGACACGGTTAGTGGCTGGTCGTGTGAACTTGCTGAAGTAATACGCACAGAGATGGGAAGCTTTGCCGTTCTAAGTTCAGCTCTTTGACTTAAAGCAGCTGTCCTGGGATAATTACTTATTATACTTTTTTCTTACTCACAAAAATGTGTTTTAAATAATAAGCGGGTTTTGGGACCAGCAGTTAGCGTAATGGCTATGTCGCTGGACTCTCATGTAGTCGACCACGGTTCAAGTCCCGGACCCAGCGGCTTAAACTCATGCCAGGCACGTGTATGTGCGTGCCCAAGATCCCGAGAGGAGAATGGAGGAGAAGGGATTGCGGCATTTCTATCCACTTTGGGGGATGATTTCTCGCTTTCTGTCTGTCTTTCTGGCAAGCACTTGCGCCCGACAGCAAAAACCTCTCAAAAAAAAAAAAAAAAAAAAAAAGATAAGAGAAAAGAAAAAATAACAATAGTAAGTGGCTTTTTTTGACACCCTACTTTTGCGGTAGCTATTGTTAACACTCTGTGTGTGTCCTAGAATTTTTCTGTCTGTAAATGCCCGTGCCCTCTTTCCCCCACTCCCATTTATGTCATGGAGACACAATGTATATACTGAACCTTGTTTTTCTGCAACTATATGAAGGTATAATATACTTAGCAAAAAATTCACTTTTTTCTTTAGTGTTTGCTGTAGGGCCTGGCCTGTACGTTCACCAGAAAGAGAGAGGAAAGGGGAAGTGAGAAATCACGCCGGCAGGGGAGGTGGCACACTGTGGTCCCTTCTCTGCCATTCTCCTCTCAGGACTTTGGGTGCCTCTGCATAAGTTCCTGGTGTGAGTCGCAGGCTGCTGGGTCCAGGACTCCACTGTGCGGTTGCCCTGTGGGGTCCAGAGCCTAACCTCCGTGCACCTGCTGGCACAGAGTTCGCCCGTGTTAAGTGTGCAGTTCAACCGTTCGTACTTCCGCGGTTATGCAGCCACCACCAAAATCTAGTCTTAGAACATTCCTACCCCTCGGAAAAGTGGCCCATTCGCAGTCATCCTCTCCCTGCTCCTGCCCTTGGGCACCTTCTGCTCTCTCCTGTCCCTCTAAATTTGCTTATTCTTTATATTTCATATAAATGGAATCATGGGGTCTTCAAAAAGGTCATGGGAAATGCAGATTTCGAAAAAACTATGCATGGGTTTTGCACCAAAGTAAACTCATACTTCAGTTTCACTTCCCACAAGCTTTCTGTCCTCCCCCGGTATGATCTGGGCTACCCTGTGACTGGCGTCTTTGACTTAGCCGAGCGTTTTGGGTTCATCTGCGTTGTTCCATGTTACATATGTCATTCTTTTTTTTGCCGAGTAGCATTCCCTTGTATGGGTAGAGCGTATTTCATTTCATCTATTAATTGGAAGACAGTTAGGTGGTTTCCACTTGTGCGCTGTTATGAGCGATGTTCCTATGGGCAGTAGTGTCCAAGTCTTTGGACGTAATGTTTCATCGTTCCTGGCGTGTACCTCGTAGTGGAGTTGTCACGCCAGGGGTCACTCGGGCCGGCGGTCACTGTTGACAATGTGAAGGACTGCCAGCCTGCTTTCCAGAGTGGGCATTTACATCCCCACTAACAGTGTGGGTTCTGTCTTCCACGCCTCGCCGACACTCCTTACTGTCTCTCTCTCTCTTTCTTTTTAGATTTGCTGCAGGGCACATGTATTCACCAGGGAAGGTGAGAGGAAGTGAGACAATGCCCTTCTTTACTCAGGACTTTGGGCGCACACACACGCACTCAGTGTAGTTTAAGGTGCTGGGTCCGGGACTTGAACCACAGAGTTAGCCATGTGGGACCCAGCCACCTCCTCCATGCCACTGGCTGGTCCATTGTCTCGGTCTTGATTCTTTTTTTATTTATTTATTTTTTAGAGGTTTTTTGCTATAGGGCGCGTGCACTCGCCAGACAGAGAGAAGAGACAGAAAGCGAGAAATCACCCCCCCAGGGGGGATGGCCACGCCGCAATCCCTTCTCCTCCCTTCTCCTCTCGGGATCTTGGGCACGCACGCACACGCGCCCAGCATGAGTTTAAGCCACCGGGTCTGGGACGCGAACCGCAATCGACTACGTGGGAGTCCAGTGACATAGCCATTACGCTAGCTGCTGGTCCCTCTGTCTTGATTCTTGAGTATGGCCATCTGGGTGGTGCGCCCTGCCGTCTCAGCGTGGCTGTAATGGCTTTCCCGATGAGGAGTGATGCTGTGTATCTCGTGCTCATCAACCGTCTGTCCTCTTGTTTACAGAGATGCCTGTTCGTGTGCATGGCCGGTGTCAGGGTTGTTAGTGTGCGCATGCCCGACATCCTCATTCTAGTGCACCCAGCCATGGCGCACGTGTTCCTGACACCCTCAGACACGGGTCAGCCTCTCAGACCCTTGCTTTACTACTGCCACTCCTCTGGCCCCCTGATGGGCATGCTTTATTTCCTTTAATAGACTTCATTTTTTTTTTAAGAGGTTTTTGCCTTAGGGAGCGTGCACTTGCCCGGGAGAGAGAAAGACGGAGACAGTAAGAGAGAAAACGAGAAAGTGGGGGGATAGCCACACCACAGTCCATTGTCCTCCATTCTTGGGTACATGCACACATGCCCAGCATGAGTTTCGAGCAGTTGGGTCAGGGACTTGAACCAGGGTCAGCCCTGTGGGAGTCCAGCGCCCTTAACCACCACACCGCCTGCTGGCCCAAGTTTCCTCCACGTTGTTAACAACTTAATGGCACCCTATTATTTTTTTTAAGAATTAATTTTTAGGGGACCAGCAGGTGGCATGGTGGTTAAGGTGCTGGACACTCCCATATGGGCGACCATGGTTTGAGTCCTGGACCTGGTGGCTTGTTTTCTCACTTTGTCTCTCTCTCTCTCTCTCTCTCAATGTATGTGTGTCATCCTGTGGCTAAATGAAAAATAAATGAATGAATAAGTAAAGTTAAATAAATAATTTTTAAAAAGAATTATTTTTAAAATTTTATTTATTGTTATCATTACTATTTTTAATTTGCTACAAGGCTTGTGTGCTTACCAGAGAGAGAGAAAGAGAGAGAGAGGGAAAAATGAGAAAGCTAGCTGCCCAGGTCAAGGACTCAAACTGTGGTCAGCCGTATGGGAGTGTCCAGTGCCTTAACCACCACGCCACCTGCTGGCCCCCACACGTTTACTGCCAAATAGTATGGTCACACCATAGTTTATTTATCTGTCCACTTTTTAAAAAGTTATTTCAGAATTATCCATTTTATTATTATTATTCTGTTTGACCAGAGAGAGAGAATGGGAGAGTGAGATCGCAAGCTGCCAAGTCTGGACTCAAACTGTGGTCCCCAACCACCACCACCTGCCAGCCCCGAAAGTTTGTTTTATTTATTTATTTTTTGAAAGATTTTTGCTATAGGGTGTGGGCACTCACCAGAAAGACAGAGACAGAAAGCGAGAAACCACCCCCCAGGGGGGATGGCCACGCCGCAACCCCTTCTCCTCCGTTCTCCTCTCGGGATCTTGGGCATGCACGCACACGTGCCCAGCGTGAGTTTAAGCCACCGGGTCCAGGACTCAAACCGTGGTCAACTACATGGGAGTCCAGCGACATAGCCATTATGCCAACTGCTGGTCCCGTGATTACAGCATCTTCACCGTCCTGCCGAGTTGGAAGCAGTAGACAGTACTCCCTGGTGGTTCAGCAGCCACAGACTCTTACTGTCACTGGGAAAATCTCCTTCGCTGCTGTTGTTGCTGCTGGCCGAGAGAACGTGACAGGAATGTTGCCTGTGTAGCGTGATCACAGAATCCAGTGAGTCATTAGTAATCATCGAGTCCAGTGGGCCACGAATGGTTTTCAGTGCTTCAAGCTGCGTGGCAGCCTGGTCTGGTGGTGGTAGGCCTACGCTCTCGTGCAGTGTGTAGTGCTGTAGAGTAGGTGCCACATCCTCTGTCCTCGGAGAAACTCGGGCAGATTTCGTCGTTTGTACCGTCCACGTGCCCCAAATGCCATGAGTGTGATTTAAGTGCTATATTAAAGGGCAGAGGGGCCTGGCAGTGGTGTGGAGGTTAAGGCTCTGAATCCCACCCACATGACTAACCGTACCTCGAGTCCTGGACTCAGCAGCTTGGGGAACACACCAAGTGCGTGTGTGTGCGTGCCCCAAATCCAGGAGTAGAATGGAGGAGAAAGGGTTGTAGTGCGGCCACACCCCTGGGGGTTGCTTTCCCGTATTCTCTTTCTCCCCGCCCTCCAGGCAGCACACACACCCTATGGCAAATGGGAAAGAAGGGGGAGGATGGTTAAATATGCTTATACTTATGTAAGTATATTAAAATCTATTTTATATTTAATAAAATGTCTCTCTTTTATCCCCCCTCTCATTTTTTATTTTGAAAAAAGTAAAATTTGCCAGAAAGTAGCAGGAAAATATGATTGATATTGTATACCTCTCAGCTAGATTCATCAGTTAGTATTTTTAGTATCTCCCTTTGAAAAAAATTTTAAATTAGAATTGTAAGAAAGTTTCAAAAATATGAGGGAAAGAGCCAGCAGGTATGATAGTAGTTACATCACTGAACTCCTACGTGGCCGACCATAGTTCAAGTCCCAGACCCAGTGGCTTGAAAACCACGCTGGTGCACGTGTGTGCCTGCCCAAGATCCCAGGGAGAGAATATCTCTGTCTCTCTCTGTGTCTCCAGCAAGTGCACGCACCCTATGGCAGAAACCTCTAATTAAGAAAATTAAAATGAGAGGACTCCTATACACCTTTGGTCTTCCCTAACTCACATCTTACGTATGCATAGCACAGGGATCAAAGCCGGGAGATGCATACTGATTCGGGGCTGCTCGCCAGCTCCAGGCCTGTGACCCCCGTCAGTCTCCAGGGCCACTTCTAGCCCAGGATCCCAGTCAGGCCCCTGTCCCGGCTCTGTAGCTTCCTCCCATCCACTCCTCTGCTGTTCCTGACTGGCCGTGGGTTTTGTGGTGCTCCCCGGTTCGGGTTTGTGTGGTGTTGCCCTGTGGTTCTGTTAGGTTCTGAAGTACTGAGTGCTGGGCCCTCTCCTGACTTACCATGTCAGAGGGCATGGTGTTGCTGTTGTAGTCAGTCCCCCCTCTACCGGGGAGAGACAGAGGGGGGAGATGAGAAATCACCCCCTGGGTGGGATGGCCACGCCCCAGTCCCCTGTCCTGCATGTTTTCAAGCTGCCGGGTCCAGGACTTGGGCCACGGTTGGCTGTGTAGGACTCCAGCATCTTAACCACTATGCCGCCTGCTGGCCCCGTTGCTATTGGTCTTTTTTTTTTTTTTTTTTTTTTTTTTTTAAAGACTTTGTGCCATAGGGCATGTATGCTCGCTGGAGAGAGAAAGAGACAGAGACAGAGAAGTGGAAAGTAAGAATTCACCTCCTGCGGTATGGCCACACCACAATCCCTTCTTCATTCTCCTCTCAGGAGTTTGGGCATGCATGCACATGTGCCCAGCATGGTTTTTGAGCTACTGAGTCCAGGACTCAAATGGTAGTCAACCCTGTGGGAGTCTGGTGCCTTAACCATCATGCCAAATTCTAGCCTCTGCTGTAGGCTATTTTTTTTTTAAGAGATTTTTTTGCTATAGAGACTCTGCACTTGCCAGGGAAAGAGACAGAGAGACAGGAAGCGAGAAATCACACCCCAGGGGGGATGGCCACGCTGCAGTCCCTCCTCTTCCTTTCTCCTCTTCGGACTTTGGGCACATATGCACACATGCCTAGCATGTTTCAAGGTGCCTGGTCCGGAATTTGAATCATGGTGGGCCATGTGGGAGTCCAACCATGTGGGAGTCTGCAGTGTAGCCTTTCCACCCTCTGCTGATCCTCCCCTGCTGTCAGTCTTGATCACTGGGGAGGTGGTATCTCCTCTGGACTGTTACTGCTCTTCCTTTGTGATCATTATCTTTTCAGAAGTGCTGTGGTCTGGATGTACACCCCCCCCCCCCCCATTTAAACATTGCATCTGATCTTGCACCTGATGCCAAAGTCTTAGAAGGTGGAGCCTTCGGGAGGTGATCAGGTCTTGAGGGTGGAATTAGTGCCCCTATCAAAGGGGCTCCAGGCAGCTCTTGTGTCCCCCACTCAGTGATAAATGACCGCACAGTGAGATGTGCCACCTGTGGAGAGCGAGCCCTCACCAGACACCAGATCTGCTGGTGCCTTGGTCTTGGACTTCCTAGCCTCCAGACCCATGAGGAGTAAATCTGATAAGCCATCCAGTCTGCGCTGCTTTGTTACAGCAGTCCAGACAAACTCGACAGAGAGATACTTCCAATTTTATAATTTGCCAAAGGGAGCATGGGCTTGTTAGAGAGAGGGGATATAGGGAAAGACAAGAACCCCCTCCCCACTAGGTAAGGTCACAGCACAATCCCCTCTCCCTCATGTTTTTGGGTTTGGGACATGCACGCACATGCGCCTTGTGTGTTCCTCAAACCACTGGGTCCAGGACTTGGACCACATGGGTGGTAGTATGGGATCCAGCCACGTGAATTAAGAGGGCTGGCCTAACAGGAAGAAACTCTGAGAAAAGCAAATACTTTTACCCACTACTTTTACTATCCATTTGATAGTTCTTTCTTATAAGAATCATTTTGGTGTTGTTTGTCTAATGGTTATTTATTTATCCATATCATTGTGGACTTGTGGATACTCAGAGAAGTGGGGCTCCCCTCAGTTTGTGCTGTCCTGTTCCTACCCCATTCCTATGCACAAAAGCACCCAGCATGGTCCCCAGACCTCCAGGTCTGGGACTCCAACCATGGTTGGCTAAGTCTAGTGCCTCAACTGCCATGCCACCTGCTGGCTCCAATATTATGTGTTTCTTTTCTTTTTTTTTTTAGAGAGGTTTTTGCTATAGGGCGCGTGCGCTCGCCAGACAGACAGAGACATAGAGACAGAAAGCGAGAAATCACCCCCCAGGGGGGATGGTCATGCTGCAATCCCTTCTCCATTCTCCTCTCGGGATCTTGGGCACGCACGCACACGCGCCTGGCGTGAGTTTTTTAAGCCACCGGGTCCGGGACACGAACCGTGGTCGACTATGTGGGAGTCCAGCGACATAGCCATTATGCAACTGCTGGTTCCCAATATTATGTGTTTTTAACCAAGATAATAATAATGTATAAGGGACCAGCAGATGGCATAATAGTTACATCACTGGACTTCCACATGGTTGACTGTGGTTCAAGTCCTGGACCTGGCGGTTTAAAACTCAGCCTTGGCACATCCTCACACATGTCCAAGGTCCTGAGAGGAGCGTGGAGGAGAAGGCATTACAGCGTGGGCATCCCCCTTTCGGTCACTTTCTGTCTCTCTAGCAAGTGCATGCACCCTATAGCAAAAAATCTCTCTCAGAAAAAGAGGAAAGAATGTATGAAATGCACATATGATAGAATACCGTATAGTCATTTGATATTATATTTAAACTTTTCTTCATAAAACTTTGTTTTAATGGGTTTCAAAATTCTGTGGCAGATTTTTTATTACCATTACTGCTTATGGGGTGTGCGTGCTTGCCAGAGAGAGAGAGCCAGAGAGAGGGAAAGTGAGAAGTCACCCTTCTGAGGCGGTGGCCATGCCATAGTCCCTTCTGTTCTGTGCTCCTCTCAGGATTTGGGCATGCACACGTGTGCCCCGTGTTTTCAAGCCGCCAGGTCTGGAATTCAGACTGCACAGTTGGCCCCGGGTGGCCCAGCTGCCTCCACCTCCTTCTGTCTGCTGGCTCACTGACAGATTATTGCTCAAGTTGTTTTCATTTTAAAAGTACTGGTTTTAAAAACTAATCACTTAGAACTCACACACGCACACCCCAAAATGGCCACCAGTCACGTTCACTGAGCTTAAACGGCAGTTGGGACGCACAGATCTGAGGCCGTTCCTCCTCCGCCGGTTGAGACTGGTGTGCGGGGATGGTCCCTTGACTCAGCCTTCTGTGCTTTCTTTTCTTTTCTTTCTTTTTTTCTTTTTTTGGAGAGGTTTTTGCTATAGGGTGCGTGTGCTCGCCACACAAAGAGAGACAGAGAGACAGAAAGCGAGAAATCACCCCCCAGGGGGGATGGCCATGCCGCAATCCCTTCTCCTCCATTCTCCTCTCGGGATCTTGGGCACGCACGCACACGCGCCCGGCGTGAGTTCAAGCCACCGGGTCTGGGACTCGAACTGTGGTCGACTACCTGGGAGTCCAGCAACATAGCCATTACGCCAACTGCTGGTCCCCATCCTTCTGTGCTTTCTGGGCTGTCTGTCAGCTTTGGTGGCACCCACAGCCACCGTCGCTCTCTCATCACCAGCAGCAAAACAACCTGCCAGGATCCCTTCATTGATGGCGGCACCACGAGGTTTCGGTCATGTGGGACCGTCTTCCAGCTTCTTACCGCAGCGACTGGGTCCTGTTCTCAGCTGGGCAGACGTCAGCCACCGTGCGCTGTGCCATGATCCAGTGCAGTGGCGTGGCCAGCACTGCTCGGCCTGAGCTCTCAGGACAGTCACCTGAGCGTGGGTCATTTTTGCTGTCACCAGCAAGGTTGCCACGTTTTGGACATCGAAGCCTACATCATCCCCAGAAAAGCTGCATACAAACCTTTTTGGTGCCACCTAATGTCAACAGACTTGACTTCCATTGTCATGTTGACTGGTGCAGAGGTGACCCTCAAACTGGGTTTGAACACATCAGCCTCCACCCGGCCCACAGGGCAGCGCTGATACCCCAATTCCATGTGCACCCTGGAGAGGCAGACGCGAGGGCGTGCCAGCGGGACAGGTGGGTGGCGGGATGCAGCCCAGAGCTCAGCCCTGTCCCCCGGCACCGCTGTCTGTGCAAGGCCTTCCCATCCTGGAGCCCAGCCATGTGAGCACTCAGCTCCCGCATTGCTACCTTGGGTAGTCAGCACACATGGACAGACGCTGCCGTGTGGAGTTGTAGCCTGCTTTCTAACTGTAGGTGCTGGCTTCCATAACGATCCCCTCATGTCTCTTCCGGCTGTAGGGTGGCTCAGTAGAATCCGGCTTTTTTAAATAATTATTTTCTTTCTTTATTTATTTAATTTGACCACAGAGAGACAGAGGATGAGAGTGAGAGAGGAAGTGAGAAAGCAAACCACCAGATTCAGGACTCGAACCCTGGTTGGCCATGTGGGAGTGTCCAGCACTTTAACCACCACGCCACCTGCTAGTCCCTAGAATCCATTTTTTTAAAGAATTATTTTATTTAACTTTCTTTCTTTCTTTCTCTCTTTCTCTCTCTCTCTCTCTCTCTCTCTCTCTCTTCTCTCTCTTTCTTTCTCTCTTTCTTTCTTGACTACAGAGAAAATAAGAAAGCAAGCCGCCAGGTCCAGGACTTGAACTGTGGTCAGCCATGTGGGAGTCCAGTGCCCTTAACCACCACGCCACCTGCTGGGCCCAAATCCACTTTTTGAATTTTATTTTACATTCATTCCCTTGTATCTTTACAGTATACGTCTTGAATGTCCCGGCGTGGGTCCGTGGTGTCTGAGCCAGTAAGGGTGCTGCCGTGCACATCATTGGCAGAGCCCATGTGGTTACCAGCAGTCGGTCGTCCCACACCCTGTGTAGGCCAGGAGGGCTTGCTCACGGGTCTGCCCGTCCTCGGAGATACCAGCTTCAGATTTACCAAGGCCGACAGCAGAATCAGGACAGCACAGTCGGCCTGAGATGGTCTGTGATGGTCCTGATAAAGTCTCTGTGTCCCGGGGCATCAGTGACAGTCACATAATACGTGCTGGCCTCAGCTCTCCACAGGGAGGTGTCAGTGGCGATACCACACTCGCATGCTCACGCTCACGCTCACGCTCAGCTTTCGTTTCCCGAAGACCCAGGCGCACTCCAGGGAGCCCTTCTCTTCCCAGCCCAGCAGCCGCCGCCTCAGGTCCTCCGATGGCCCCTGTCACCCCTGCCGCCCTTGCAGCTCACATGGCCGGGAGTGGTGGCCTCGCCCGGACCCCAGCCCAGAGACAGCCGTGTCAGCGCGAGCCTTCTCCTCTGTCTTGGCTTTGACGTGACGGTGGTTTTCATGACACTTGCATTCTGGTGACAAACCTGTTGCGAGGAAAAAGACAACCTTTTAATAATTTTTAAAGATATTTATGGTATACTCTTGGGCTGAAAATGATTGAAATATGGTGTTGTGGAGGTGAAGGTGGCTGGATCCCACCTGGCCAACTCTGCCGTTCAAGCCCCGTACCCTGCGACTTGAAAATCACACCAGGCACTTGTGTGTCTGTGCCCCAGGTCCCAAGTGGAGGTGAAGGAGAAGCGGTTGCTGTGTGGCCCCACCCCTGGGGGGTTCCTCTCTCTGTCTCTCTGCCTCTCCAGCAAGCACATGCGTCTTATGGCAAAAATGCTTTAAAAATTCAAATATAGGGAACCAGCAGTTAGCGTAATGGCTATGTCGCTGGACTCCCACATAGTCGACCGCGGTTCGCGTCTCGGACCCGGTGGCTTACAACTCACGCCGGGCGCGTGTGCGTGCATGCCCAAGATCCTGAGAGGAGAATGAAGGAGAAGGGATTGCGGCGTGACCATCCCCCCTGGGGGGTGATTTCTCGCTTTCTGTCTCTATGTCTCTGTCTGTCTGGCGAGCGCACGCGCCCTATAGCAAAAAACCTCTCAAAAAAAAAAAAAAAATTCAAATATATAAAAAATTACAGAAATATTTAGAAAGATGTTTGCTGAATGTTAGCAGTGCTGATCTGAAGTTGGTAGAATTATGAAAAGTAATTTTTCTTTATACCTTTTTACAAAATTTATAAAACGGACACGCATTATTTTGAGTGGTTTATTTATTTATTTACATTCGCTGTAGGCCACGTATGCTCACCAGAGACAGCAAGCCACTAGGTCCAGGACTTGAACTGTGGTTGACCACGTGGGAGTCCAGTGCCTTAACGACCACACCACCTGCCACCCGGTGTTCATGATTTTTAGAATTAGTGACAACCCTGTGTTTCTCCAATGTGTGTGTTTCGGTTTTCCCATTTGTACCAAGTAAATAGGAAGTTGCCCATGAGAACAGAAATGTCCTTCCTTTCATCCTGTGGGGTGGTCTGTGTCATGGAGATTTGCTAGCAGGCTTGGCAGGCTTGCTCAGCACCGAGTTGGAGAGGAAGGAGAGAGTATTCAAGGGGACGACGTGTTTAGTTCGGTTCACCTTCCAGCCTGGAGATGCGACGTCAGAGTGGATGTGACTGTATGAAACACGATCCTGCTAAGCTCTAGTTTAAACTCAGCACAGGGAGACCACAGCACTCGAGGTACAGGAGGTGCCCCAGGTAGTCACGGAACATGTCCCGAGGGGCCTCTCCGGTCCCACACGCCCTGTCCGTGGGGACATGGGCGTGGGCGTGTCTGCCCAGCCTGCCCGGGCCTATGGAGGGGTTTAGGCTGGCTGGAAGTGTGAGTGAGGCCTTCAGGAGATGAGGACTGAGGCTGGGCCAGTCAGCCTGGTGGAGGGCCGTGGGGTGGGGGATTTTTGTCAGGTTTGGGGTGGAGGACCGCGAGTCCGAGGCGGAGCAGAGGCAGAGCTGCAGCTGCGGGGCCCTCTGTGGGGGTGGCTGTCCCGTAGCCGTTCCTCTATAACGGCTTCAGTACTGTTTTGTCTTAGCAACTTTATATACAACTTCTTCAAATCTATACTAATACCCAAGAGATGCCAATAATAATCTACACTATATGAATGAAGCTGGGATTTAAAAATAGGTGACTGAGGGCTGGCCCCATAGTGCAGAGGTTAAAGGAACCCCTTCCCACATGGCCTCCTGCGGTTCAAGACCCAGCCCCGGCAGCTTGGAAAACATGCTGGCTGTGTGTAGGTGCGTGCCCCGTCCTGGCCCTGTAGAGGAGTGGAGGAAAAGGGCTATGATCACACCCCACTGGGGGTGCTTGCTTGCTTTCTCTCTGTCTCTCTCTGGCAAGGGCATACACCCTCTGGCAGTTATTTTAAAAAGACATAAAATTAAGCATTAAAATCTTTTTTTTTTTTTTTTCTTTTTTTGGAGAGGCTTTTCGCTATAGGGCGCGTGCGCTCGCCAGACAGACAGAGAGAGACAGACAGAGAGATAGAAAGCAGGAAATCACCCCCCAGGGGGGATGGCCACGCCGCAATCCCTTCTCCTCCATTCTCCTCTCGGGATCTTGGGCACGCACGCACACGCGCCCGGCGTGAGTTTAAGCCGCCGGGTCCGGGACTCGAACCGCGGTCGACTATGTGGGAGTCCAGCGACACAGCCATTACGCCAACTGCTGGTTCCCCAAAATCTTTTTTTTTTTTTTAAAGAGAGACTTTTGCTGTAAGTCGCTTGCACTCATCAGAGTGACAGGCAGACTGAGACAGAGACTGGGGTGGCCGTGCTGCAGTCTCTTCTCCATTCTCTTCTCAGGATTCTGGGCACACATGCACACATGCCTGATGTGTTTCAAGCTGCTGCATCCGGGACTCGAACCACAGTCAGCCATGTGGAGTCCAACAGTGTAGCCATTATGCCGTCTTCTGGTCTCAAGGATTAAAATCTTGCCTTTAAAGGGGCCAGCAGTTAGCGTAATGGCTATGTCGCTGGACTCCCACATAGTCGACCGCAGTTCGAGTCCCGAACCCGGCGGCTTAAACTCACGCCGGGCACATGTGCGTGCGTGCCCAAGATCCCGAGAGGATAATGGAGGAGAAGGGATTGCGGCGTGGCCATCCCCCCGGGGGGCTGATTTCTCGCTTTCTGTCTCTCTGTCTCTCTCTGTCTTTCTGGTGAGCACACGTGCCCTATTGCAAAAACTTCTCCAAAAAAAAAGTATTTTTCCTTTATATGCTTTCTTTTTTTTAATTAACAGTGCCTTTGAAGATGAGACCATGAAGCTTCGACAGCTGAAACTGGATAACCAGGTGAGAGAGCCTCTTTGAGCCTGGTGGGCCACCCTGCTGCCCGGGGCTCCGAAACTTGGCAGGCCCCTGGAAAGAAACTGGAGAGGAAAAGGCCCTGAGGGTTTCCCAGTAGGCACTGCCTGGAGATGGCAGACCCGCTCTGGGCTCTGGGTGTCACAGGAAACTGGCCTTGAATGTCAGTCCCCTGCAGTCCTTGGCACCTGTCGGGGAATGTTAACTTGTATTTCTATGCAACCATTGGTTCTGCCACAGTAAACACCTCTCCTCACTGTCATTGCATTTCACTAGGGACTCTTTCTTACTCTGAAATGCAAATCTGAACTTGCTGCTTCTTGCCTAAAGACTTCCATTACAGGTGGCATGGTGGTTGAGGGCGCTGGACTCCCACGTGGCGACCACGGTTCGTGTCCTGGACCTGGTGGCTTACTTTCTCACCCTCCCCATCAAATTGTAGATAAATAAAGTTAAATAAAACAAATATTTTTTAAAAAACTTTCGTTGCTTACAGAATTTTTTTTTAAGATTTTTGCCATAGGGCATGTATGCTCTCTAGAGAGAGACAGAGAGAGGGAAGTGAGGAATCACCCCGGGGGTTGGCCTCGCCGCAGCCCCTTCTTCATTCTCCTCCCCAGATTCTGGGCGTGCATACTCCCACTGTGATTTTCTTTTTTTCTTTCTCTAATTATTTATTTGTTTAATTCCATTTGTTATTATTATTATTTAACTTGACCAGACAGAGACAGAGAGAGAGAGAAAGGGAAAGTGAGAGAGCAAGCTGCCAGGTCCAGGACTCGAACCATGGTCTGCCGTGCGGGGATCCAGCACCTTTAAACCACCATGCCACCTGCCAGCCCCAGCACCCGCTGTGATTTTCAAGCCACCAGGTCCAAGGCTCCAACCGGAGTCGGCTCTATGGGGTCTAGTCATCTCTATGTGGCCTTCACCATGCCATCTGCTGGTCCCAGCTTTCCCTTACATCCATTTATTTATTTACAATGATCTTACAGTACTTACTTTTGTTTCCTCCGCAGGACTAAGCTTCCTGGAATAGGAACCAAGAGTGTTTTTGTGTTTTTGTTTTTGTTTTTTGGGGGGTTTTTTTGAGAGATTTTTTTTTTTTGCTATAGGGCACGTGCGCTCGCCAGAAAGACAGAGACATAGAGACAGAAAGTGAGAAATCACCCCACAGGGGGATGGCCACATCGCAGTCCCTTCTCCTCCATTCTCCTCTCGGGATCTTGGGCACGCACGCACACGCGCCTGGCGAGAGTTTAAGCCACCGGGTCCGGGACGCAAACCGTGGTCGACTACGTGGGAGTCCAGCGACATAGCCATTACGCTAACTGCTGGTCCCTCAAGCGTGTTTTTGTAATGGCTTTATCAGAAGTTCCTGGCACACAGCTGGGCATATAATGATCTTCTATTTTCTTTAATTTGCTAGGGGGTGCGTGCACTCACTGGAGAGAGACAGAGAGAGAAGGAAGTGAGAGAACACTCAGTGGGGGATGGCTGCTCCATAGTCCCCTCTCCATTTCTCCTCTCAGGTCTCTGGGCATTCAGTTCTCCTGGTCTGGGACTTGGCCTGCACGGTCGGCCATGGGGAGCCAGCTACCTTAATTGCCGTGCCACCAGCTGGCCCATAATAATCCTTTCTTAAATATTTTATTGAAGGAAGGAATAAAAGCTAGAATCTTCATGGTTAGGCAGCCTGGAACCCATACCCACATACATCGCTCTTATGTTTTTTTTCCATTTGAATGTGGTTTTTTTTCCTTTGAGAGAGTTTTGCTGTAGGGCATGTGTGTTCAATGGGAGAGACAGAGACAGAAAGCAAGAAATCGCCCCCCAGAGGGACGGTCTCCCTGCAGTCCCTTCTCTCTTCTCCTCTTGGGGTCCTGGGTGCATGCGTGCTTGGCGTGAGTGTCAAGGCACCGGCCTGGACCTGAGTCATGGTCGTCCGTGGGAGTCCAGTGCTCCACCCACTACGCCCCCTGCTGGCCCCTGAGTCCGGGATTCTATAGCTCTAGTCTCCCTAGGCAGGACCCTTAACAAACGGGACGTCTAGCTTTGGTAGGCAACTCGAAGATTTATTCAAGTTTTGTCAGGGCCAGCGAGTGGCGTAGTGGTTAAGGCTCTGGACTCCCACATGGCCAACTGCTTTTTGAGTCCTGGGTTCAGCGGTTTGAAACTCATCCAAGTGTGTGTGTGTGCGCGTGTCTGAAATCCAGAGGAGGGGTTGCGGCATGGCCGTCCCCGCTGGGGGTGATTTCTCACTTTCTCTTTCTCTGTGTCTTTGGCGAGCACATGTGCCCTATAGTGAAATTCTCTCTTAAAAAAAATTTGTCTTCCTCCTTCATGTTGCTGGTGGAGCTGATAATGGAGCATCGACCCTCATAAGAAGTTACTTTAAAGGGTGCAGGCCTTTTAAATGAGGGCAGAGAGCGAGTCCCTGTGACCATGGGAAGCTTCTGTTCCACAGCACAGGTGGCCACGCACACACAGACGGCACTCTGTCCGCAGTAACATCAGAGTACGTGGAATAAAACCACTATTATTTTTTAAAGAATTATTTATTTAATTTTTATTTATTCATTCATTTATTTACATTTGACCAGAGAGACACACAGAGAGAGAGGGAAAGTGAGAAAGAAAGGCACTAAGTCCGGGACTCGAACTGTGGTCAGCCATGAGGGAGTATCCAGTGCCTTATCCGCCATGCCACCTGCTGGTCCCCCAAACCTTTATTTTCTTTATTCCAAATTGTACGTAATGAGACGTGGGCATAAAGTGTTAGTTATTTGGTTCTTTTAAGGTTTTTGCTGCAGGGTGTGTACACTCATGAGAGAGAGACGGAGAGACGGAAAGTGAGACTCACCACCCGGAGGATGGCCATGTCGCAGTCCCCTCCCTCCACCCTCCTCCTGGGATTGTGGGCATGCACACATAGGCACCCAGCGTGGTTTTCAAGCCACCAGGTCTGGGATTTGAATTACGGTGGGCCCTGTGGCAGTGCAGTGTCTTAGCCAGCACTCCACCCGCTGGCCCCGAGGATTAGGTGTGTGTTTGATCTAGCGTCTGTTTTGGTTTTAGGCTCCCTAGTGATATAGCACCAAATGGTACACACAGACATCGGCTGGAATCAGTGTTTCATCTGTTCACTGTGAGACATTAGCTTTTGAATTTGTATATAGGTGTATTTAGGCTTTTTAATCAGGTAGCCCCGATAGTTTGTAATTTTCGTTCTTTTCAGTGAGCGTGCCATATTTGGGACTTCCGAACTTCTTTATAGCATAGTTTTGTTTGAATTATTTTTATATAGATAACAAAAACATATACCAAGAATTCAGATAATACAGAAGTGACGTCTGGTGAGGTCTTCCGCTCTGCTGGTCCATTTACCAGACGCTGTCGCTGATTTCCGGTGTGTCCCAGAGCTGGTGAGCACAACGCTACATTTCTTAGGGATTTTTCCTTTTCCTTCCCCCCCCCCCCCCCCCCACAGGGTACATGTGCTCTATGGAGAGAGACAGAGAGAGAGAGAGGGAGAGGTCACCCCCCGGGGGATGGCCGTGTTGCAGTTCCTTCTCCTTTCAGGATTTTGGGCCCATGTGCACACGTGTCTGCGGTGAGTTTCAGGCTGCTGGATCTGGGCCTCAAACCATGGTCATCCATGTGAAAGTCCAGCACCTTAATCACCATGCCACCTGCTGGTCCTACTTAGGGATTTTTTTTTAAATTATTTTTATTTAACTTTATTTTTATTATTATTATTATTTTTCAGTTTGATTAGACAGAGAGAGAGAGAGAGAGAGGGAGAAAGTGAGAGAGCAAGCCGCCAGGTCCAGGACTTGAACCACGGTCGGCCATGTGGGAATCCAGTGCCTTTAACCATCACGCCACCTGCTGGTCCCCTACTTAGGGATTTTTAACGTTCAGAAGAACCCATCTGGGCCTGCTGCATAGGCTCACTGTTGACCACGTGTGAGGAACTGCCACAGCCCTGGGTGTGCATCAAGAGGGGAACACTCGGGGATAGGGGACCCCCACATGCTAGCTGTGCAGATGGGGTGTGCCCACATCATGCACACAGCACTGGGCCGGGAGTCAGCAGGCTTTGTTCCGGGTCTGGCCCTGCCACTAGCGAGCCGTGAGGTTTCAGGTGAGGTCCTTTGTCCCAGTGGCAGTTCCTCCGTCTGTAGGTGAGGTCAGAGTGCGGGAATAGCCAGAGGGAGGGCTCTGGAGCAGTGACGCTGCAGCTGGCATGGAGGTGTCCCGAGGGAGGCCAGGCTGACGCGCTTTCTGGGCCTGGCAGTTCCTTTGTGGGAGCCCCTGGTCCAGAGCCTCAGCGCACAGCCATCAGCCACAGCGGGGACCACAGCGATCACCGTGGGGTGCAGATGCCGGGAAACCCTGCCCCAGGTAGCCTGCTGGGCAGTCCCTTCACTTGAGAGTCACGAGGCATGAGCTTTGTAGGGTAAGAAACACACTCGCAGAGCCAGCAGGTGGTGCAGAGGTCGAGGCGCTGAATCCCACATGCCGATGCTTAGTTCGAGTCCCAGATCCAGTGGGTTGAAACACATGCCAGGTGTGTGTGCGTGCATACCCAAGATCCCAAGAAAAGAATGGAGGAGAAGGGATTGTGGTGTGGCCATCCCTCACAAATTACCTTCTGGAGGGCAATTCTCCCTTTCTCTTTCTGTGTCTCTCTCTGGTGACTGCACGTGCCCTGTAGCAAGACTTCAGAAAATATCTGTGTGGTTCCACACTGCTAGATGACATCACATGCCCGACGGCGTCCCCAAGAGGTGGCAGCAGGCTGCACTCTGGGCTGTCACACGACGGGCTTGCCCGTGCTTCATAGAACGTCCCTGTGGCTGAGTGGCTCGTGGCTGCAGTTTGCCCAGAGCCACCAAGGCCAGTGTCCTTTACGTGGACTCACGCCCCAGCCTCATGGGTGAGGGACCGAGTGAGGCGGACCTCCAGGGGCCAGCACGCCAGAATCAGCCCGCCACTGCCTTCCCAGCAGAGGAGCCCGTGGAAGTCGCAGGCGGAAACCGGCCTGGCGTGTTTGCAATCAGGGCCCGCGGGGCTGGTAACGCGATCTGCTCCGCGTCGTTAATGTTTGATGGCGTAATTAATGCAGCGCTATTGACAGACACACTGCCCAGGACTGCCTGGGCGAGGGTCCTCTGGTGTGCCCCGCCTTGCCAGTGCTGGGGAAGCAGGGCCGCCCTTGCTCTTCGGCCCCCAGCCTCCGCCTGGTCTCTGCCTAAACCCGTCCCCTTCCCTGAGCTCATTCTGGGCGATTTCTCACTATCCCCGTTGTCTCTATCTCTCTCTCCAGTGAGCACACGCCCTAAGGCAAAAGTCTCTTTTCAAAAAGAGTACCATTCACAGGACCAGCAGTTAGCGTAATGGCTGTGTCGCTGGACTCCCACGTAGTTGACCACAGTTCGAGTCCCAGACCCAGAGGCTTAAACTTACGCCGGGCGCGTGTGCGTGTGTGCCCAAGATCCCGAGAGGAGAATGGAGGAGGAGGGATTGCGGCGTGGCCATCCCCCCGCCCCCCCCCCCCCCCAGGAGTGATTTCTCGCTGTCTCTCTGTCTCTTTCTTTCTGGCAAGCACACGCACCCTATAGCAAAAACCTCTCCCCCAAAAAAGAGAGTATCATTGACATACTGTAAATGCTGTGAGTACTTACGCGTCTACCCAGGCAAGGGTCTACAGCTGGTTATAGAGTCGTACGGCATGTGGTCTCTGTGTCTGGCTTCGCTGTTCCAGTGGAGGGTCATCTCTGTTGTGGAGTATGCCAGTATTGGTTCCTTTTATTGTTGAATCCCATTGTGTGGTTGCACCCCATTTTCCTTACCTGTCTGTCAACCATGGGACGTGCACCCCATAGCGCTGATACACAAGGCTGCTCTGAATAGCCAGGTACAGGTTCCTCAGGTCTGGATGCGCACGAGGCGGGGCACACTGGTGCCACCTGGTGGAGTCCAGGTGGAAATCCCAGATCCCTTTGGGTCTGGCTGCGCATTGATTTTGTGCTCTACAGCCCTTAAGGGGTGGTCAGCGGTGCCCTGATTGAAGTTCTTTTTCTTGTTTTTTTTTTGAGAGGTTTTGGTAGAGCGCACGTGCGCTCACCAGAAAGAGACAGACAGAAAGCGAGAAATCGCCCCCCGGGATGGCTATGCCACAGTCCCTTCTCCTCCATTCTCCTCTCGGGATCTTGGGCACGCACGCACACGCGCCCGGTGTGAGTTTAAGCCACCAGGTCTAGGATTCGAACTGCTGTTGACTACATGGGAGTCCAGCGACAACCATTATGTCAGCTACTGGTCCCTGAATTGATTTTTTTTTTTTTTTGAGAAAACATTTGTTTCTTTATTTATTATGATTTTTGGGCTGCTGCTTCTGGGACTTGAACCGAGGTCGGCTGTATGCTTCAGCTGCCACACCGCCTGCCGGCTGCTCTGAACCCGTAATTTAGAAGTCTAATTTAGGGCCAGGTGGTGGCGCGGTTGGCTGCAGCTGGACCCACACGGGCAACGTCCTCAGTTTACATCCTGGGCCGTCCCTGGGTGTGCCAGCTGAGACGAGGTGGATGGTGGCATGAAGGCCTTGTTGGGGTACCCGTCCTTTCCGTCTCATGAGACATAAGTACAGATAAGTACATGACAACAGAGAAACCTGATTTAAACATCCAGTCTTGTTCCCCGTGACCTCACTGTGCGAGCGGTTCCTGTATAGACCCCAGACATGTCGCCACGTCGCAGTCCCCGGCCAGCCCTGCAGACAGCCAGGACCGGCCCGTGTAGATTGAGCCATGAACTGACGGCCCCCGCCCTGGCGCAGCAGTGTTGCTCAGCCAGGCTGAGACCCGAGCCTCGTTCCCGTCGCTGACTGTACCCTGGTTAGTCTTTGTGTTCCGAGTGTCATCATGTAGCTTCACCCCGTCACCTTCAGGTGTTTCCTCCTCTTGGAAGATTGAGAACCTGGAACCAGCAGATGGCGTAATGGTCACGTCGCCCGACTGCCACATAGTCGACCGCGGTTCAAGTCACAGACCCGGCAGCTTAAAACTCACACCGGGTGCATGTGTATACGTGCCCAAAATCCCAAGAGGAAATGGAGGAGAAAGGGTTGTGACGTGGCCATCCATCCAGGGGGGATTTCTTGCTTTCTGTCTCTCTGTCCAGTGAGCGCACCTTCCCTATAACAGAAATCTCTTTTTAAAAAATAAATAATGGGACCAGCAGTTGGCATAATAGCTATGTCTCTGGACTCCTATGTAGTCAACCACGGTTCGAATCCTGAACCCGGTGGCTTAAACTCACACCACATGTGCGTGCATGCCCAAGATCCTGAGAGGAGAATGGAGGAGAAGGGATTGCGTAGTGGCCATCCCTTAGGGGGTGATTTCTCACTTTCTGTCTCTCTGTCTCTCTCTGGTGAGCTCACACTCCCTATAGCAAAAACCTCTTCAAAAATAATAATAATAATAATAACTTATTATAAATCATACAGAAAAATACCTAAACTTGTTGGGGGAAAGGGAAGTATATATGAATTCTGTTGGATTGTGTTTTATTTTTTGGTGTATAAATTATGGCAGAACTGGCTTTTTCATTTCTTTATAGAAATACTGAGAAGATACAGTATTTTTTAGTTCGTTTTCTTAGAGAGAGAGGGGTGACACACAGCACAGACAGGCAGGCACCCAGCAGGCCTTCATGCCGTGACCCACTCACAGTGTCACCAGCCAGGGGCCCAGGCTCACACGCCTGGCATGAGGGAGGAGCTCTCAGGGCATGAGCCCTGGCCCAGCCCTCCTCGTGTGGCCTTGGCATCACTGTGTCACCACAGCTGGGCCAAAAGTGTAATTATGAATGTTAAAAATCCTACACTTGGAAAAAACCCTCAGTTATCAGGGCTTCATGAAGCAAAGTTGAAAACAAACACAGAAAGTGTAAAAACAGATTCGTGTTTGTCTGGGTAGCTTGCTGGTAATTGCATTCTCATTAAGTGTATGAAAGCTATTCGTTTTTTTTGTTTTGTTTTGTTTTGTTTTTGAGAGAGCGTTTTGCTGTAGGACACGTGCACTTGCCAGAGAGAAACCGAAAGTCTGTGAGAAGTCATCTCCCAGGACGGATGGCCACACCGCAGACCCTTCTTCACTATTCTCCTCTCAGGATTTCGGGCACACATGCACATGCACCCAGCAAGAGTTTTAAGCCACTGGGTCCAAGACTTGAACCACAGTCAATTACATGGGAGTCCAGCAACAGAACCATTACACTATCTGCTGTCCCCTGCTCTTTGATATTGTATTTGTCACCGTACATCTTTTTTTTTTTTTTTCTTTTTTTGGAGAGGTTTTTGCTATAGGGCACGTGCGCTCGCCAGACAGACAGAGAGAGACAGAGAGATAGAAAGCAGGAAATCACCCCCCAGGGGGGATGGCCACGCCGCAATCCCTTCTCCATTCTCCTCTCGGGATCTTGGGCACACACGCACACGCACCCGGCGTGAGTTTAAGCCGCCGGGTCTGGGACTCAAACCGCGGTCGACTACGTGGGAGTCCAGCGACATAGCCATTACGCTAACTGCTGGTCCCCACCGTACATCTTAAGTAGCCTTTCCTTTTGAAAATCAGTGTGTTTATGTGTTAATCATGTTTATTTTGTAACTTTCGTACTAAGTATGTATGTAGTATGAGAAATCACAGTAGTGATTAGTCTGACCGTTTTCAAGCCTTGAACTAAATCTTGACTAAGTGGAAAACAATAGAGAGAGATGGAAAGTAAGAAAGCATGCCCGGGGGGATGGCCACACTGCAGTCTCGTCTCCTCCATCCTCCGCTCTCTTCTCGGGATTTTGGGTGTACATGCACTTGCACCAGTGTGATTGTCAGGCCACCGGGCCAGGACTCGAATGGCACAGTCAGCCATGCGGGATCCATTTACCCCAATCCCTGTGCCACCTGCTGGCCCCAGGAAGATCATTTCTTTTTCTTTTTTCTTTAAGAGATTTTTGCTATAGGGCCTGTGTGCTTGCCGGAGAGCCAGAGAGAGCCAGAGGAACAGAAAGGAGAAATCACTCCCCGGGGGGATGGCCATGCCACAGTCCCTTCTCCTTCATTCTCGGATTTTGGGCAAGCACACAGGCGCTGGCATGAGTTTAAGCCGCGGTCTGGGACTCCAACAGCCCTCAGCTACATCAGAGTCCAGTGACGTAATGGTTCCACCATCTGCTGGTCAGCCCAGGCAGTTAATTCCTTACCTATTATAAAACTTACCAACTTCGTAATTGGTAGAAAAATCTTTTGTTCTTTTTTTTTTAATTCTTTTTTTTTTTTTTTTTTGAGAGGTTTTCGCTATAGGGTGCATGCACTCGCCAGACAGACAGAGAGAGACAGAGAGACAGAAAGCGAGAAATCACCCCCCCCAGGGGGGATGGTCACGCCACAATCCCTTCTCCTCCATTCTCCTCTCGGGATCTTGGGCATGCACGCACACGTGCCCGTGTGAGTTTTAAGCCACCAGGTCCAGGACGTGAACTGCGGTCGATTACATGGGAGTCCAGCGACATAGCCATTAGGCTAACTTCTGTTTCCCATCTTTTTTTTTTTTTTTTTGGAGAGAGAGGTTTTTTTTGCTATAGGGCACGTGTGCTCACCAGACAGACAGAGACAGAAAGCGAGAAATCACCCCCCAGGGGGGATGGCCACGCTGCAGTCCCGTCTCCTCCATTCTCCTCTCGGGATCTTGGGCACGCACGCACATGTGCCTGGCGTGAGTTTTAAGCTACCGGGTCCAGGACGTGAACTGCGGTCGATTACATGGGAGTCCAGCGATAAAGCCATTACGCTAACTGCTGGTCCCTTTTTTTCTTTTTTTAAACAAGTTTATATGTTAACCCCATTGTTTCCCACAAACTTTTTTTTTTTTTTTTTTGGTCTTAATTTGCGACAGGGCAGGTACATTTGCCGGAAAGAGAAGGGGGGAGGAGTGAGAAATAACCCCCCCAGGGGGAATGGCTACACTGCAGTACTTTCCCCTCCATTCTCCTCTCGGAATTTTGGACACGCGCACACACACATCTGGCATGATTTTCAAGCCATCAGGTCCAGGACTCGAACCACAGAGTTGGCCATGTGGGATCCAGTGCCTTAACTTCCACACCCCCACTGGCCCACTGCCTTCACTTTTTAATCAACATGGCATTCTATTTTAGCCTGGGCTTCACATTAATTATCATATGTTAGAATTGTATAAATTATTGGGACCAGCAGTTAGCGTAATGGCTATGTTTCTGGACTCCCATGTAGTCGACTGTGGTTCGAGTCCTAGACCTGGCGGCTTAAACTCACGCCGGGCGCATGTGCGTGCGTGCCCAAGATCCCGAGAGGAGAATGGAGGAGAAGGGATTGTGGCGTGGCCATCCCCCCGGGGGGTGATTTCTCACTTTCTATCTCTTTGTCTCTCTGATTTTCTGGCAAGTGCACACACCCTATAGCAAAAACCTCTCTTAAAAAAAAAAAAAAACAGTTCGTTGTATGGGGCTAGCAGGTGGCGGGGTGTTAAAGGTGGCTGGATCCCACATGGCCGACTATGTGGTTTGAGCCCAGGACACATAGTGACTTGAAAAATATGCCAGGCACATGTGTGTGCATGCCCAAAATCCTGGAAGGAGAATGGAGGAGAAGGGGTTTTGGCATGGCCATCTTTCTTGGGGGGTGATTTCTCACTTTCCCCCTTAGCAAATTAAAAAAAAAAAAGGCAGCATTGTGTGTTTTTAAATAAATCTTTGTTAAGTGCTCAGTATTTGTTAAAAGCTCCTCAAGCAGCTTGTGAGGAGGATCCCTGAAAAGCAAAGCACGTGTGTTTTTAGTGACTAGGTCTTGGCCTCACTCCCCTGGCTATCATATCATACTTCTTCTTTTTTTAATACTTTTTTTTTTTTTTTTGGAGAGGTTTTTGCTATAGGGCATGTGCGCTCGCCAGACAGAGACACAGAGAGACAGAAAGCGAGAAATCGCCCCCCGGGGGGATGGCCACACCACAATCCCTTCTCCTCCAGTCTCCTCTCGGGATCTTGGGCATGCACGCACATGCGTCCGGCGTGAGTTTTAAGCCACTGGGTCTGGGACTCCAACCGCGGTCAACTACATGGGAGTCCAGCGACATAGCCATTACACCAACTGCTGGTCCCAATACTTATTTTATTTTTTGTAATTTGACCAGAGAGGAACAGAGCTAGTGAACGCTAGTGCGTTCTCACTTTCTCTCTAAAGAGAGAAAGTGAGAACGCAAACCGCCAGATCTAAGACTCGAACTGCAGTCGGCCACGTGGGAGTCCAGTGCCCCTAATCACCACGCCACCTGCCAACCCAGTATCACACTCTTTCCTAGAGAGCCCTGCTGGAGAAGAAGCAGCGGAAAAAGCGCCTCGAGCCGCTCATGGTCCAGCCGAATCCAGAAGCCAGGCTGCGTCGGTCCAAGCCGAGAGGCAGTGAGGAGCACACACCTCTGGTGGAAGCGCACGCCCCTCAGAACAACGTCCCCCTGCTCGGTGGGTACCAGCAGGGCTGCTTCTTGCTGGGGCACAGTTGTCACAAGCCTCGGAGAAGGCAGGAGGAGTCGGGGGGACCAAGGGGACCGTATTCTCATTGTTACTAGGCGCCCACCTGAGTCCTCACGGTCACACTTGGCGTTTTTGAGTAGAAGTTGGTGGTCGATTCAGGAGCAGTTGTGTTAAAATCTGACCCTGTGCTCAACCTACCCATGGCGTGGCCATCTCCCCAGAGGGGTGATTTGTCACTTTCTCCCTCTCTGTCTCTGGTGAGCGTGAACAGGCCCTGTAGCAAAAAAACTTTTATAAAAGAAAAGTGCTGGGTCGGGAACCAGCAGTTAGCCTAATGGCTATGTCGCTGGACTTCCACGTAGTCGACCGCGGTTCGCGTCTCGGACCCGGTGGCTTAAACTCACGCCGGGCGCGTGTGCGTGCGTGCCCAAGATCCCGAGAGGAGAATGGAGGAGAAGGGATTGCGGCGTGACCATCCCCCCTGGGGGGTGATTTCTCGCTTTCTGTCTCTATGTCTCTCTCTGTCTGTCTGGCGAGCGCACACGCCCTATAGCGAAAAAAACCTCTCAAAAAAAAAAAAAAAAAAAAAAAGTGCTGGGTAACAGCCTCCTGCTTGTCATTTCTCTCGACCTCAGGCATCAACGGCCCCGCCGCCTTCCTGAAGCCAGATGCCCGGGCGCCGGAGGCCAAGCCTCAGGTTCTCTCAGTGGGCTCGTCTGTGGCCGAAGAGGATCCCGAAGTGCCTGCTGGGAACAGCACCCCGGAGACCGCGCCCAAGCCAGACCTCCAGGAGATTCTCCAAAAGCACGGTGCGGGCCGTTGTCCAGGGTGCCGTCTTCTCTCCACCCTGGTCCTTCCTGTCCTTCCCTTCCTTGTTGGTCACACTGGATGGCTCAGAACTGCTTGTGGAGCGGCCACTCGCTTTCCAGGAGCGACACTGTGCATTGGCAGTACTTAAACTATCGCCTGAAAAATGACAGCCACGTCATTAGCCACTCTGCCGGGCTTTCCCTGGTTTCAGCACGTTACCCTCGGTTCCCACCCTTTTCTTCTGCTGCGGTCACCCCTTGACACCCGTACGCGGTGTCCGTCCGTGCCCCGCTGATCCAGAGCCTCCTTGCTGCCCGTTGGGGTTCTCGTTTCTATAAATATGTGGGTACATTTCTGACATCCCTCACAGAGTTCTGTCCTCCTTGAATTAATAGTTTTATAGTGAGGAGGGATCGAGCACCCGCTTTCCAGGTGTGGAAACTGCAGCCCAGCGGTGAGTAAACACCTACTGGGTACCTCTCCCAGGCCGGCCTCATCTTGTGTATTACAGACACTGGATCCTGCCTGGCGTGTGCAGACACCCGTGCAGGTGTCAAGGGTCCGAGGCGTGCGCACGGAGCCAGGTGACCATGGTGCAGGACAGGCTGGAGAAGCTCTGTGCTCTAGACCAGCCTGCTTGGCTTGAATCTCAGAGGTGCTCCCACTTCTTCTTTTTCAAGACAGATTTTTGCTATAAGGCACCTACGCTCACCGGAAACAGAGAGAGGGAAAGTGAGAAACTAAACCCCTAGGAGGGTAGCCACGCTGCAGTCCCTTCTCCATTCTCCTCTCAGGGTTGTGGACATGCACGCACACTTGCCTGGTGTGAGTTTCAAAACACTTGGTCTGGGACTCAAACTGCAGTCGGGCATTGTGGGATTCCAGTGCCCTAACCACTGTGCCATCTGCTGGCCCCAAGATGCTCCACTTCTGACTGGCAAGTGGGACAAGCACGTTTGCCTCTCTGCCTCGTTTTCCCTGTCTCTGGTGGGGATCACCCAGTCCTTCCCTGCCTGTTCCCCACCACTGTCCCAGCAGAGCTGGAGAGGCTGTGGTTGGACAGAGGAGGAGTCGGAGTACAAAGCGTTTTGTTTAACCAAAGGCCACATTATTTACCCTAAGTCACCTGGCTGAGCCGTGGCACACCTAGGCTTTTTCTTCTTTTTACTTTTTTTAAGTTTGCTATAGGGCGTGTGAGCTTGCCAGAGAGATGGACTGGGCATGGCGGTGAGAAGGCACCCCTCGAGGTGGCAGCCACACCGCAGTCCCTTCTCCTCTCAGGACTTGGGGCATGTATGCGCATGCACCTGCAGTGTTTTTCGAGCTGTTTGACCTGCACTTGATCTGCACCATCAGCCATGGGGGACCCAGCCACTTAAAGCACCATGGCATCTGCTAACCCCTTAATTAAGTTTTAAAAACATCATTTGGGGGGCCAGCAGATGGCAGAGCAGTTATATTCCTGGACTCCCACATGGCCGACAATAGTTCGCATCCCAGACCCCATGGCTTGAAAATCATGCCAGGCATGTGTGCATGTGTGCCTAAGGTCCTAGCAGGAGAGCCGAGGAGAAGGGATTGCAGTGTGGGCATCTTCCTGGGGGGTGATTTCTCACTTCCCCTCTCACTGTCTCTGTTTCTCTCTCCCTGACAAGCATATGTGCCCTATGGCAAAAACTTCTTTAGGGGCCAGTAGTTAGCATAATGGCTATGTCACTGGACTCCCATGTAGTCAACCGCGGTTCAAGTCCTGAACCCGGTGGCTTAAACTCACACCGGGCACGTGTGTGTGCATGCCCAAGATCCCGAGAGGAGAATGAAGGAGAAGGGATTGTGGCGTGGCCATCCCCCCTAGGGGGTGACTTCTCACTTTCTCTCTTTGTCTTTGTCTCTCTCCAGTAAGAACATGTACCCTGTGGCCAAAAAAAAAAAGGCATCATTTGGCAAATTATCTCTTAGTGGATTCTGTTTCTTTTTTTCTTTTTCTTTTTTTTTTTTTTTTTTTTTTGAGAGGTTTTTGCTTTAGGGCGCGTGCGCTTGCCAGACAGACAGAGACAGACAGAGAGACAGAAAGCAGGAAATCACCCCCAGGGGGGATGGCCACGCCGCAATCCCTTCTCCATTCTCCTCTTGGGATCTTGGGCACGCACGCACACGCGCCCGGCGTGCGTTTAAGCCACCGGGTCCGGGACTCGAACCGCGGTCGACTACGTGGGAGTCCAGCGACATAGCCATTACGCTAACTGCTGGTCCCGGATTCCATTTCTTAACAGATATATTAGCATGAATTAGTGTAAGATGGCATTTGGAAACACAGTAAATGAAGATACACATATGATAGTATTCTGCATTTTTACTACCAAAAAAGGTTACCATTTTGAAAATAGAAGGAAAAAAAGGTTCTTCACAAGCCAAAGAAATGTTTTCTTAATTGCCAGAGTGTATATGCACTCATCAGAGAAAAATGGGGGGCCAGCACCCCCATATGGGTCAGAGTCTCACCATAACTCCTCCCTTTCTGCACCCTGCCAAGACTTTGGGCACCATGCACATGCCCCGTGTGTCCTTCAGTTCTGTGGGCAGTGTTCAAACTGCATCCGGCCCGTGGGATCAGGCTCCGGGCTCCCCTAACCATTAGACTACGGGGCCACCCAAGGGTTTCTGAATAATTGCTCTTCTGATGTGTAAATCACAGACTGTACATGACGCAAGTTTAAAATAAATCTGTCACCGTTATCGTAACCAGTTTTCCTCAGCCCCAGAGAAAAGTGCCACTAGCAGTCACTGGCGTTTCCCTCCGGCCCCCAGCGCCTCAGCCCGAGGCAGCCCCCCCCCCCCCCCCCCCCCCCCCCGGCTCTCTCCGTGGACCCGCCGACTCTGGGTATCTCCTGTAACAGAGTCGTACGGCACGTGGCAGTCAGGCACTCTGAGTGGTTTTCCACTCTCCCTTTAGCGTGTTTGCAGGGTTCATCTGTGGCGCAGCCTGTATCAGGGCCTCCGTCCCTTTCCTCACTAGACAGAATCTCGCCCTCACTGTGCTACGACGCCGCCTGCGGGGGCTGTGGGCACACGCACCACACCTGGCCTTTTGTTTCTTAGCTGTCGCCATAGGGCATGTGCGCTCCCCAGAGGGTGACGGAGGAGAAAGTGAGAAATCACCCTCCGGCGGTGCCTCCCTTCTCCTCCATTCTCCTCAGGATTTGGGGTGTGTGTGCACACACCAACATGTTTGTCAGCTGCTGGGTCTGGGACTTGAATCGTGTATCATTCATGCGGGATCCAGCCACCGTAGCCACCACGCCACCGGCCGACCTCACGGTGGCTCGTTTTTAGACAGTCTCCCTGCTTTGCCCAGGCCGGCCCGAGCTCGGTCTCCTGCCTCAGCCTCCCCAGGTTACTGGGAGCAGAGCGCACAGCACTGCACCGCCTCGAGGTTGGGCCAGGAGTCAAGCCCGGCCTTCCACGTGGTCCCAGCCTCGGACCATGGGGCTCAGCACAGGCACCGCTGTGGCTGGGCCTCCCTGCCCTCTATTGCCGGGTGACTGTCCCCTGTGTGGATTTACCACTGACTTGCCAGTCGATGGATGTTTGGGCTCTTTCCACTGTTAGCTGTAAATAATGTTGGTGTGAAGAATTATGCATAAGTCTTTTAAATTTTAATTTAAGTAAGAAATCACCTCATGGGGGGATGGCCACGCTGCAGTCCCTTCTCCTCCATGCTCCTCCCAGGATCTTGGACACACATGCACATGCATCTGGTGTGAGTGTCAAGCCACCGGGTCCAGGACTTGAACCGCAGTCAGCCATGTGGGAGTCTAGCGATGGACTCATGCTGGACACCGTGAGCATGTGTGCTCCAAGTCCCCACCACATGAGGTGACTTCTCACGTTCCTTCTCTCTCTGTCTCCTGTGAGCACACATGCTCTATGGCAAAGTTAAAATAAACAAAACAACAAAAAATCATGCCTAATTTGAAAGCATATTTGCAAATCATATGTCTGATAAGGGGTTAATACCAAAGATACCCAAGAGCAAGACAAAAGCCAGTTAAAAAAAAAAAATCCATCTCAGGACTAGCAGCTGGCGTAGTGGTTGTGGCGCTGGACTCCCAAATGGCCGACTGCGCTTCAAATCCCAGACCCAGTGGCTTGAAACTCACACTGAGCGCGTGTGTGTGCATGCATAAAACCCAGAGAGGGAAATGGAGGAGAAGGGATTGGGTGTGGCCATCCCTCCTGGGGGGGGTCATTTCTCACTTTCTCTTTCTGTGTCTCTGGCAAGAGCCAGAGGTCCAGAACTTGAACTGTGGTCGGCCATGTGGGAGTCCAGCCCTTCAACCGTCCTGCCACTGGCCGGTCGCCACCGTTTTCTTTTTAAACCAGCGTTGGCAGGCGCTGACAGCCCTTCCTTTCCGACAGGTATCTCAGGTAGTTTGAACTTCGATGAGGAGGAGAGTGACGGTGAGGAAGAAGGAAAGAAACTAGAATCCCATCCGCCGTTGTCAGAAAAGGAGAGACCCAGTTCTGCGTCCAGCCAGAAAGCCGCCACAGTGCGTAGCTCCGTACGACTGCCTCTGCGGTCAGTCTGGCCTTTCCCGAGCAGGGTTAGACGTGTTAAATCCCGTCACTGAGAGGCTCCTTCAGAGCTCTGCGCTCTCGGTGGCGCATTCTCGACCTGATTTCTGTCATCGCAGGTGATAGCCCCCATAGCCCCCGTTACCCTGTGTCCACCTCCTCACTTACCCTTCAGGGTTGCCCCGTTCTGTCAGGATCGAAGCCGGGGGTAAGTCAATAAGCTCTGTGTGTGAAGGGTCTCGGCCCAGCCTCACGTGCGGCTGTCGCCCCAGGACACAGGAGCGGCGGGCCCCGCAGCCCAGCAGGCCGATAGCGCGCTGGGCGAGCTGGGGAGCTTGGAAGACTTCGCCTACAGCCCTGCCCCGCGCGGAGTCACCGTCAGGTGCCGCATAACCAGGGATAAGAAGGGGATGGACCGGGGTCTCTTCCCCACCTACTATATGCACCTGGAGAAGGATGAGAACCGGAAGGTATGGCGGTTCTAGGCGGCTCTGCAGGAGGGCAGGTACTGGGGAGCGGCTCGGGAAGGGCTACCAGGGGCGAAAGCGCTGGCCTCAGGCCGGGCAGCGGGAAGCAGGCTGCAGCCGTCACGCCCGGAGCTGTGCACTGCTTATCGTCAGGGAACTTGGGGTCTGCCCAACCCCACTCCCCCAGAAACAGTTGTTCTGTAACGTAAGGGAGCGAAGAGAACACTAACGTGATTATCGTCACCTCCTGTCACTTACTGTGGCTGTCACTGCGTGCACTTTGGTTTTGTCGTTATGGTAGAAGGAGACCAAGTTTTAGGGAGTAGCCTTCGAGGCAGCGACAGCTGTGATGGACAGCGCGTTTTGTGCTTACAGGTCTGAGTGGGTGATTGTAACCAGCTGAGTTTTAGAACACGCCAGGCACGCACTGAATGTGTATAATAGTGCCGTAGTCCCTATAGCGACCTGCTTAGGTAGGGCTTGTGTGGTCACCAGAGAGACGGAGAAGTAGGCGGGCAGGGTAGAAAGCACCCTCCCGTGGGCGTGGCCACGTCTCCATCCCTCTTCATTTCCTTCCTGTTGGGATTTGGGGCATGTATCGACATGTGCTCGGTGTGTCTTTCAGGCCACTGGGTCTGTGTTCGAACCACAGTGGGCCATGTAGGATTCGGCTCCCTTAGCCACTAGGCTCCTGGGTTGGCTCTAGGTAGGAGTTGTCATCTCTGCTCTATGGATGAGTTAACTGGGGCTTTGGGAGTGACTGACCTGCCCCCAAATGACACTGCTAACTGGCAGGGCCAGATTCACACCCACTCTCTGATTCTGCAGCCCCCAAATTGGCCACTCATGCAGTCCTCGTCCCTGGTGTGCACGTTGAGTTAGGAAGAGCATGCACGTGTGATGGCGTTCGGGTCATCGCACTCTCCAACACCGGAACACAGGGGAGCAGTACAGGAAGTGGTCACAGCACGGACGGAGGGTGGCCAGCAGTGGCCTGGTTAAGGCAGCTGGGTCCTCCAGGGCCAGCCACACGGTGTGAGCCTGGACTGGGCAGCTCGAGAACCATGCCGATGTGTGTGTGTGTGCTCAAATCCAGCAGGGTGGAGAGACTGGGGGTGGCAGCGACCCACCCAGGCCGGTGCTTTCTCACGTTCTCTCTTTCTCTGCTGAGTGCACAAAAGGCATCCCAGCTGACTCATGGCACTGGGTAAAGTTTGTTTTTTTTTTAAGGCTTTTGCTATAGGGCATGTGTGCTCCCCAGAGGGGTAAGGAAGGAAAATGAGAACCCCCCTAGGGGTGGCCACGCTGCAGTCCCTTCTCCGTCATTCTCCTTCTGGGTTTTTGGGCATGCGCACACCTGCCAGTGTGATTTTCGAGCCACCAGGTCTGGGACTCAAACTGCAGTTGGCCACATGGTGCTGTGACCACTACACTGCCAACCGTCCCCTGGATGAGGGTTTTTAAAATACTGCAGGACATTTTCGGGCTGAAATTATGAGAATCAAACCGGTAAAAGCAGAAACAGTGTACGGGAATGAAGCCCTGATAGTCCTGAGCAGCAGAAGAGGGTCAGGGGAGGTTGAAGAGCCGTAGACTGCGTGCCTGACAGGGCAGAGCTGCGACGTGTTTGCTGAATGAGTAGGTCCGGCTGCTCCGGGCTCTCTGACTTCATTTTTAACTGACACTTTTCTTTTTCCAGATATTTCTTCTTGCAGGTAGAAAGCGAAAAAAGAGCAAAACATCCAATTACCTGATTTCCACCGACCCGACAGATCTGTCTCGTGAAGGGGAGAGTTACGTTGGCAAAGTCAGGTGAGGGCCGCCTTGACCACTGTCTGGTCCTTCTGATAGGTTTATTCCTGTAGTTCAGAACAATTCATCTTTTATTTATTTATTTATTTTTGGTAGAGGTTTTTTTTTCACCCCCCGGGGGGATGGCCACTCCGCAATCCCTTCTCCTCTCGGGATCTTGGGCACGCACGCACACGCACACGGTGTGAGTTTAAGCCACCAGGTCCGGTGCTTAAACCGTGGTCAACTACATGGGAGTTCAGCGACATAGCCATTACACCAACTGCTGGTCCCATATCTTTTTTTTTTATTGAAAAACAATTTATAATCTGCATTTATTGCTGTTAAAATCTTTTTCTTTCTTTCTTTTTTTCTTTTTTTTTTTTCTTGTAGAAAGGTTTTTGCTGTAGGGCATGTGCACTCACCAGAGAGACAGGTAGAAGCAAGAAATCACCCCCAGACAGGATGGGCATGCTGCAGTCCCTTCTCCTCCGTTCTCTTCTCGAGATCTTGGGCACACATGCACACATGCCCTGCATGAGTTTTAAGACGCCGGGTCCAGGACTCGAACTGTAGTCAACTACATGGTAGTCTAGCAACGTAACCATTACAACATCTGCTGGTCCCCTGCTGCTGTCATCTTAAAAAAAAAGTTAGGGCCAGCTAGTGGCGTGGTGGTTAGGCAGCTGGATCGCACATGACTGTGGCGGTCCA
Source organism: Tupaia tana (assembly GCA_026018925.1). Classification (NCBI taxonomy): domain Eukaryota; kingdom Metazoa; phylum Chordata; class Mammalia; order Scandentia; family Tupaiidae; genus Tupaia; species Tupaia tana. The sequence continues at coordinate 109,716,424 of JAKSZU010000006.1, forward strand.
CGTCCCAGACCCAGCAGCTCGGGGATCATGCTGGGCACGTTTGCATGTGTGCCCAGAACCCCAAGGGGAGGATAGAGGAGAAGGGATTCTGACATGGCCGTCTCCTGGGGGATGAATTCTCTCTCTCTCTCTCTCTCTCTCGTGAGCACATGCTATAAGCCTATAGCAAATAAATAAATAAATAAATAAATAAATAAATAAATAAATAAATAAAAAACGAAGTTAGGGCCAGCTCTGTGGCCTGATGGGCAGGACAGCCAGATCCCACATGACTGACTGCGCGGTTTGGATCCCGGCCAGCCAGAGGCATGTGTATGTGTACAGGCCCTAAAAGGAGGGAGAGATGGGGGACGGGACTGCAGTGTGCCCGTTTAAGAAAAAATTTAGAAGAAACTCTTAAGTCTCTTCCTTGTTTTAATGAGACCTTTGAAAAAGTGATTGTTTAGAGAGCAGGTGGGTTTCCAGCCTATTCCTTAGTTCTGTTTTTTGTTTTGTTTTTTTTTTTCTTTGAGAGACTTTTTTGGAAAGGTTTTTGCTATCGTGCACATACACTCACCAGAAAGACAGAGAGAGACAGAAAGCGAGAAATCACCCCCTCACCCCCCAGGGGGATGACCACGCCACAGTCCCTTCTCCATTCTCCTCTCGGGATCTTGGGCACACATGCACACACAACTGGCGTGAGTTTAAGCCACTGGGTCTGGGGCTTGAACCGTGGTTGACTACATAGGATTCCAGGGATATAGCCATTACGCCAACTGCTGGTCCTTTGGAGAGATTTTTGCTATAGGGCACATACGCTCGCTGGAGAGACAGACAGACAGAAAGCTAGAAATCAACCTCCCGGGGGGGTGGCCATGCCACAGTATCTTCTCCTCCATTCTCTTCTCAGTATTCTGGACATACACGCGCACCGGGCGTGAGTTTTAAGCTGCCAGGCCCAGGACCCGAACCATGGTCGACTACGTGGGAGTCCAGTGCTGTTACCATTACGCCATCTGTTGGTCCCAGCAGCCTCTTAATTCTAGATTGTGTTGTGTAAGAGAGAAAATAGAGCTCATCATGGCGAGGGCTTGCTTTATTTTTCCAAAAATTATATATACATATATTTTTTAATAATTATCTTATTTGACTTTATTTTTTATATGTGACCAGAGAGGGACAGAGTGAGAGAGAGAGGGAAAGTGAGAAAGCAAGCTTCTAGGTCTGGGACTCAAACCACGGTCGGGCATGTGGCAGTCAGCACCCTTCACCACACCACCTGCCGACCTCTATATTACTATTTTTAAGTTTGCTATAGGGCACACGTGCTTGCCAACGAGAGACAGAGAGAGGGAAAGTGAGAATGCAAGCCCCCAGGTCCGGGACTCGAACCACAATCAGCCATGTGGGAATCCAGTGCCTCAACCCCCATGCCAGCTGCCGGCCCCTCACAGCCACTTATCCTGATTCCAGATCCAACCTCATGGGGACCAAGTTCACGGTGTATGACCACGGCGTCAGCCCAGTCAAGGCCCAGGGCTTGGTGGAGAAGGCCCACACGCGGCGGGAGCTGGCTGCTGTCTGCTACGTAAGTACCCTCAGGCCCTCCTCTCGCGCAGCCTGGCGCAACCCCACTGAGCCAGAGCCGGACCGCCCGGCCCATTGCCAGGCCTGTGAGCACCGATAGGTGCAGGTGTCATGTTCTCCGCAGACACGGGTCTGGGTTACTCATGAGCCGCCAGCTTCAGTTATTTTCATTTTCATTGTGTCTCTGGCCTCTTCCTATTGCCACCTGATGGGGACTTCCTTACTCATCCAATGGCAGAGGTGACAGTAAGCTATAACTGGTCTCTTTGCTGAGTTTCATTCTTTCCCCGCCTAGTTCAGTCTACACTGGCCAAATCTTCCTACAGGAGGGCTCCATCTGATCTGGTCGTTCTGCTTGTCTCTGTTTTTATTTTATTTTTAATAGTTTTGCTAAAGGGCTAGCCAGAGAAGAAGTGAGAGAGAGTGAGAAATAACCCTGGGGGATGGCCACGCTGCGATCCCATCTCCGCTCTCTCCCGGGACGTGGGCACAGGCACACGGGCGTCCGGTGTGATTTTCAAGCTGCGGGATCCAGGTCTCAGTCTGCCCCGTCAGCCGTGGGGACCCAGTGCTTTAACGTCCACGGCAGCTGCTGCCCTTCTCTTCTAGTGGCCCCTCAGTGGGTGCAGAGCACAGCCCCACGGCGTCAGCTCTCCCTTCAGACCCGTGGAGTGGCGCTCCCAGCATCCTAGCCTCCCACCCTCCTGTGGCTCCCTGTCCGCCCGCAGGCAGCTTCCCTCACCCGAGAGCCTTCCTGTCCCGTGTCCTCGCCTTCCTTCCATCAGCACCTACTGAGACATCGGGGAAGACTGCCTACCACTCCGCAGCTGACATTCTTTTGTAGCTCTGTGCATTTAAAAACATTAATTTAATTTATTATTCTTTAATTTGCTATAGGGCACATGTGCTCACCAGAGAGAGACAAAGAGAAAAAGAGGGAAAGTGAGAAAGAAAGTTGCCAGGTCCAGGACTCAAACCGCAGTCAGCCTTGTGGGAACCCAGTGCCCTAGCCACCACGCCACCTGCTGCCCACTCTGTGGCATTTGCCATGCACAGCTCATACCTGTTAGTATTCGTTCACCACGAGCCTTCTGTCAGTTCAGAGTGACGGTAAGCTGTAACTGACCTGTTTGCTGAGTTTATCAGCACACGGGTAGAAAAGCTCTCGTGAAATTACTCACTTTCGCCGTGTCCACACAGCACGCAGCCTGACACACAGGCATGCAAAGATTTGTTGAGTAAAAGAGAACAAGAAGACCAATTGTCACATTGACCTTAAATCACAGCTTGCTTCAAATTGAAATTAAAGGCATCCTTTAGTTCCCTAAGAAATTTTATCTTTGTGAGTGAGAACCATTTGATTCACACTTTGTGATGTTAAGTATTTTGGGGCCAGCAGGTGGCATGGAGCTTAAGGCAGCTGGATCCCACACAGCCAGCTGAGCGGTGTCAGTCCAGGTCCTGGGGGTTTGAAAACACGCCAGGTGTGTGCGTGTGTGCCCCCAATCCCAAGATGGAAATGGAAGAGAAAGGATTGCAGTATTGCCCTTCCCCGGGGAGTGCTTTCTCCCTTCCCTCTCCCTGTCTCACTTTTTTTCTCCTCTATGGTGAGTGCACGTGCCCTAGGGTTTAAAAAAAGAAAGAAAGAAAGAAAAGAAAGTTAATTGGTTGACTGATTGAGATGTACATGTATTTACATAGATATAAATGTTATATCTAACTATGTGTGTTATAAATACGCGTGTGTGTTATATACACACACGCGCACATATATTTTGTAAGGTTATTGAGTAAGAAAGAGAGGGAGAGAGTGTGTCCCACAGGGCCCGATGCTGTGACCCACCCCAGCCATCAGCAAGCCCCTGGTCATGGTTGAGTGCATCCCTGGAACGTGGGAGACCTTCAGAGTTGAACCGGCAACCTTCCCATGTGGGATTGACGCACAGCATCAGGTCCCCCACTGCACCAGCTCCTGGTCCCAGCCCCGTTTGATCTAAACTATAATTCTCACAGGGTATCTGTCACATAGTGTCATGCCCCGGTCGGGAGGTGTGTACCGATGACGACCAGGTCAGGCCGCTCGTTCTCCTCGGCCGTGTTTCACGTGAGACCGGAGAGTGCCGTGTCCAGCCGTAGAAGCTGCTGCCGTCGGTGCCCAGGTTGAAGGGCCGCGTGGCTCACCTGTGTTTGGCTCTGTCTCTAACTGCAGCGAAGTAATCGAGTTGTTCCCGATGCTCTTTACACTTCAGCATCTGACGTGCCCGAGAAAGTCTCGTTCCGAGCTGAGTGTGGATTTTCTCCCATTTCTGTCTCCCAGTTCTGCTTTACTTTGCTGTTCTAGGAGACAAACGTGCTTGGATTTAAAGGTCCTAGGAAAATGTCTGTGATCATTCCAGGAATGAATCTGAATCACGAGCGGATCCCATTTCGACCACGGAACGTAAGTAAGGACCTGCTTCATTGGCAAAGACCCTAAAGGCCGTAATACAGTACAGAAGAGTTCAGTGCAAAAACACTGCTTTACCGGGACCCCAGATGGGAGAGGAGCTCAGTCAGACTCAGAGTCAGGCGGGTTGCCGTCATTGCCGAGGTCCTCACTGTGAAACCGCTCTGCAAAGGCAGATGCTGGATGGTGTGTAAGAATCAGAACACCTGGCTCCATTTTCGGCTGTAATTTTTGGCTTCTGTCTTACCCTGTCTGGAATGGAGAAAACGCCGCCCCGCTCTGCGTCCCCCCCGGGGTTTCCAGTGAACGGGTTCTCACGGTTCTCAGTGCAGAGTCGCGATTTCCCCTCCCACAGGACCACGAGAGCCTGCTTTCCAAGTGGCAGAACAGAAGCATGGACAACCTGATCGAGCTGCACAACAAGGCTCCGGTCTGGAGCGATGACACCCAGTCCTACGTCCTCAACTTCCATGGCCGGGTCACGCAGGCGTCCGTGAAGAACTTCCAGATAGTTCACGAGAATGACCGTAAGCGCCCGGGAAGGGGTGGCTGGGAAGGGGAAGCAAGCGTTTCCTGTGAGAGAGAGGAAAGCTGTGTTCAGGGCTCGGCAGGTGGCATGGTGGTTAAGGGCGCTGGACTCCGTGGCCGACCGCAGTTGGAGTCCTGGACCCGGCGGCTTGGTTTCTCTCTCTCTCTCTCTTTCACTCTGTCCCTCTCTTATCAAATTAAAATAAATTAATTAAATAAGCAAAGTTCAATAAAAATAATAATTTTTTTAAATAAAAAGGAAAGCTAGGGGGACCAGCAGTTAGCGTAATGGCTACATCGCTGGACTCCCTTATAATCAACCACGGTTCGAGTTCCGGACCTGGTGGCTTAAACTCACGCCAGGCGCGTGTGTGTGGATGCCCAAGATCCCGAGAGGAGAATGGAGGAGAAGGGATTGCGGCGTGGCCATCCCCCCCAGGGGGTGATTTCTCTCTTTCTGTCTCTCTGTCTCTCTCTGTCTTTCCGGTGAGCACACGCGCCCTACAGCAAAAACTTCTCAATAAAAAGAAGGAAAGCTGATTCCAGAGAGAGGCTTTTAAATCTGCTATAGGGATGTGTGCTGGACAGAGGGAGAGGAGGAGGGAAAGTGAGAAAGCACCTGGGCAGGGGCCGGGGGTGGTGACACCACAATCTCTTCTCTTTCTCCTGGGATTTAGGGCATGCATGCACATGTGCCTGGTATGTTTTACAAGCTGCTGGGTACAGGATTCAAACCACACAGTTGTCCATGTGGGATCCAGCCTCCTTAACTAATGTGCCGCCCGGTGACCCACAGGAGTTTTTTTTTTTTTTCTTTCTTTCTTTCTTTCACAAGAGCAGGGCAAGGGGAGGCGTGCCTGGGGCTACTTCTGGTGGACGAGTCCTTGGGAGCAGAGCAAGGACCACTGCACCCCTGCTTCACCACTGCACCCCCTACTTTACCACTGCACCACCTGCTGGCCCCAGAATTGTTTAAGCAAGAAAGGATTTCTTTGGATACAAAATACAGTTTTAAAGGAAGACTTCTGTGTTGAGGGGGAGTGTGAGAGATTTATTTATTTTTTTTGGGGGGGGGAGAGTTTTTTTTGCTATAGGGCACATGCGCTCGCCAGACAGAGAGAGACAGAGAGAGAGAAAGCGAAAAATCGTCCCCCGGGGGGGATGGCCATGCTTCAATCCCTTCTCCATTCTCCCCTCAGGATCCTGGGCATGCACACACATGCGCCTGGTGTGAGTTGAAGCCACTGGGTCCAGGACTTGAACCTCAGTCGACTACATGGGAGTCCAGCGACATAGCCATTGCGCCAACTGCTGGTCCTGAGATTTATTTTATGTACTATGGTTTCAGGTAGGGCTGTTTGGGAAGCAAATGCAAATGCAGACCCTCGAAATAGGCTCCTCGGGGACCTGGCAGGGGCCTGCTAGTTAAAGGCACTGGACTCCCACATGGCCGACTGTGGGGCGAGTCCGGGACCTGGGGCCTTGCTTCCTCCAGTTCCGTACCTCTGTCTTTCTCTGGTAAAATAAAACAATAAAGAGAAATTTTATATATATATATATTTTTTTTTTTTAAAGGTTCCTCAGTTACTTCAGCCCCCGAGCTCAACCGCCCCGAGCAGGCTTCCTGGGTTCTGTCTCCGCCTGCTCTTGCGCACTGCCCAGGAGCAGCCTCCTGTGCTCTGACAAGAGGACAGGGGCCGGAGCCTTGCGTGTGGCTAGCGCATACTCCTATTATGCCTCTCCAACATTTTAAACGTTGCCTGTGTTTTGTTTGTTTGTCTAGGATTTTGCTATCGAGGCACATACATTCACTAAAGAGAGACAGAGAGGGAAATTGAGAAATCACCCCCCAGGGAGATTGTCACACTGCCGTCCCTTCTCCTCCATTCTCCTGGGATCTTGGGCATGGATGCACACGTACACTGTGTGTGGTTTAGGACTCGAACTGTCGTCGGCCATGTGGGAGTCCAGCACCTTTAACCACTACATGACCCACTGGCCCCCAAAACATGCCCTGTTTTAAAGAGACTGACCCATTTCGAGGATTTTATTTTCTGTATTTTAAATAGTCTCTCCCAGTATGACCACATTATCTTTTCGTTTTAGGTTTTTGCCATAGAGTGTGTGCTCTCACCAGAGAGGGAAAGTGAGAAAACACCCCGTACAGGGGATGGCCACATTGCAGTCCCTTCTCCATTCTTCTTGGGATTTCAGATGCGTGCATGCACATGCGCGCACGTGCACACACACACGTGCACGCACCTGGCCTGTTTTTCAAGCCAGTGTGTCTGGGACTCACACCGTTCATTCCCCCACATGGGACCAGCGTCTCCCCGCCACACCACCTGGTGGCCTCCACACCCTCCTAACGCCCCGATCTCTTCCTGCTTCTAGCCGACTACATAGTCATGCAGTTTGGACGTGTGGCCGATGACGTGTTCACACTGGACTACAACTACCCGCTCTGCGCCCTGCAGGCCTTTGCCATCGGACTCTCCAGCTTCGACAGCAAGCTGGCGTGTGAATAGAGGAGGCGGCCTGGAGCCGGGCTTTCTCAGCACAGAGCCTGCAGGGCAGGTAGCTGCACCCCGGCCCGCGCTGCGCCTCCCCCGGCCTAGGATGTGAAGAGCAAGTCCCCCTTTTGGAATGATCCCTGAATGTATGTATGTGTGTGCAAATACACACACACCTATATGCACACGCATTCCCCTGGACTTCATAGACACGTTCAGGGGTCACGGCGTAGCGAGGCGAGGCTGTTGATGGCCCAGAGAGGCGTCTGTCCAGGACACGGTGGTGACTCCCAGGGTTGCTGCCCCCAGACCCTGTGGCCATGGTGGAGACTCTAGTGCTGGGAAGCTCGCTGCAGAATCCGGTTCTGGGCTACTTGGTCTTTCGGGAGACCCAACTGCTCGTAGTCTCTTTGGGGTCTGCAGCTCCCTCTGCAGATGGCCAGATGGTGTCTGTGGCCACTCAACTCTGCCTCTGCAGCTCTGACTCGGACCCGGGCAGTCCCAGGTGGACAGACGGGGCCCTTAGACTGGTGTCACCGAGCCTGCTCTGAGCTGTCATTACGGACTTGAGCGTCACCCACAGTGGGCCTGAGGTCATGTTGTCTGACTGGAAACGGGCGTACGAAAGACGCAGGGGCCCCACAGGTTGGATCTGAAGAGACACCCAAGCTGCATCCGCTATTGGGCAGCTGTCACCTCGTTGTGGTGACAGTGCTTTCTAGAGTCTCAGCTGCGAGGCCTGGGAAAACCCAACGCCAGTGCATATGGGGATCCATGTTCCCTGAGAGAGCTGGGGCGGCAGAACAGGCCGGCAGCGGGGCACTGCAGTAGCAGCAGGAGTTACTTGCCCCCCGGAGCTGGCTTACCTCCGGGGCTGGAGAGCCCCGGCCTCACAGGCCTCTCCCTCGACCTTTCTTCGGAGCAGGTGGGCGGGCTCGTCTCCGTGGGGGTGGCCGTGGCTGATGTGCTCAGCTCTGAGAGATCCTTGTGGGGCTGTCTTGGTTCTGGTGTGTGGTGACAGTCTGGTGGGGACTGGGAATAGTTTGGTAGCTGTCCCATCTTCACCCTGGAGGGCCTCCCGCGAGTGCAGAGGGACACAGGTAGTGAGAGCTAGAGAGCTAGGAGGACATGCCGTCCGGACTCTCGGAGGTGCAGGAGTGGCCTCGGGAGGCCCTGGCTGCCTGGAGCTGCAGGTCCTGCACAGAGCGTGGCCTGCCAGCCCTGCAGCCCTGCTCAGTGGTCAGAGTGCTCCGCCGCTCGAGCCAGAGCGTGCTGGTCTTCCAGGGTGTCTGCCCCGCCGGCCGTCATGAGACTCCTACCCTGCTCCCCGTGTGCAGGCCCGAGCGCCCAGCCTTGCTGCAACCTCCGAGCTGCTGTCCTCGGCCACCCTGGGACGAGGACCAGACAGCGGCGGCCGTCACGTCTGTGGACTCCCTTGTCGCTACCGCTCCCCAGTGCTCCACGCAGACAGCCGTGGAAGGTCGGGGGGACACAGACCCTCTGCTCAGCCGCCGGCAAGCCCCGCCTGCTTCGTCTTGGCCGGCTGTCCCACTCAGGTGTGCTTCCCCAAGTGCCTCACGCCACAAGTGCCCTCCGCCCACGTCCTGTGTGCTGCTGCACAAGCCGCCTGAACACGGCTGCACGCTTGTGACCAGGCCCAGGGCGGTGTCGGCGGAGACCCTGCAGTGGGCAGCGGGACCGAGTGCTTCTCCTCGCGTCTCGGGCTCAGACGTGTAGACCACAGTTCCTGTACTTTCTGCTTGAGTGCTGGGGCTTGGTTTTCCACACATCATATTTATACCTTTTGTATGCTACGGAAATAAAAGATAATTTATATAAAATTGTGAGTGGCAGCTTCTTTGCAAAGTCCCATCAGAGTTATTTTTATCTTTTTTGTTATTTATTGTAGAATACGTGTGCTTGCTGGAGCAAGACAGAGAGAGAAAGCACCCCCCAGTGGGAGTGGTCACGCCGAGATCTCCCCATTCTCAGGATCTGGGCCGTGCACACACATGCCCTATGTGTTTCCGGGCTGCCAGCTCCGGGACTCAAACTGCGCAGCTGGCCACCTGAGATCCAGCTGCCTTAGCCTCCACGCCACCTGCTGGCCCGAGAGAGTTCTTCCTGTCATGTTCTATGTAATAGAAGGTGTGTGCGCATGTTGAAAGAGAAGACAGTGAGGGGGAAGTGAGAAATGCCCCCCAGAGGGAACAGCCACACTACAGTCCCTTTGCCATTCTGAAATTTTGTGTGCACGCACACACACGCACCTGGCGTGGTTTTCAAGGCTCCAGGTCTGAGACCAGCCACGTGAAGGCCCAGCTGCTCTTAACACCAAGCCACTTCTGGCCCCCTACAATAATTTTCTTCTTAGCAATGGTGAACTAACTGGTTCTTTGAAGCAAAGCAGGTAACAGTGTAAACGCCATCCTGGGGCAGATGGGAGTCTGCAGACTGGGGAGTCTGTTTTGGAGGCTGTCCAGACATGTCACACGACACCGGGAACCGCATCTTCACGATCTCTTGTGGGCATTTCTTTTTTTTTAAGAGAGATTTTTGCTATAGGGTATGTACACTTGCTGGAGAGACAGTGCGAAATCACTCCTGGGGGGTGGCCATGCCGCAATCCCTTCTCAGTTCTCTCTGGATTTGGGGCACACGCACACACACACACACACACACACGCGCGCGCGCGACCTGTTTCAGGCTGCCAGGTCTAGGACTCAAACTGCAGCCGACCGTGTGGGAATCCAGCAACCTAACCACTCCACCATGTGCTGGTCCCGCTGGGATTTCTCATTCAGCAGCAAGACAAGTGAATTACAGTGGAAAAGACTCCTTCCTTCCGAGAGCTCGCGTTTTGGAGCTGCTGTCCGTGGATAAGTTGGAAACGTGCTCACAAACCTCCAGCTTCCGCGCTCCGAGCAGTGGTACCGGCCCCGCGACAGGAGGCAAGAGCCCAAGAATCGGGACAACTGGAGTCGGTGTAACTCGGACAGCTCGATTTTTGTCTTGCGCGTTATTTTTGGCTAAGGTACATGGCTGACCAAATGGGTTCTTTTTTTATTATTATTGTTTGTTTTTTTACTTCCCAGAGGCATACACGCTCCCCAGAGGAAGTAAGAGCAGCTCCCGCCCTTGGGGAGTGGTCACGCCGCAGTCCCGTCACCACCTTTCTCTCCTTTCGGGACTTTGGACACAGGCAAGCGTACGAGCCCAGCATGTTCCTCAGCTGCTGGGTCCAGGACTTGAACCAGGTAATTTCTGTGTGAATCCAGCCGCCTTAGCCACCACACCACCACTGGCCCCCACATGGATTCTTAGTGGCATGATTTTATAGTTGTATATGACTTTAGTGATGGGGGATCTGTTGGTGGTCATTGACATGAAAAATGCCAGCAAGTGTCATTTAAAAATCTAGAACTTCGGTGGCCAGACGGTGGCATGGTGGTTAAGGCACTGGACTCCCACATGGTCCACCGTGGTTCGAGTCCCAGACCTGGTGCCTTGAGATCATGCCGGTCGTATGTGTGTGCCTGCCTGACATTCCAGGAAGAGAATGGAGAAGAAGAGATGGTGGAACCGTCCCCCGGGGGGATTTCTCACTTTCCCTCTCCGTTTCTGTCTGGCAAGTGCATGTGCCCTATGGCAAAAACCTTTACCAAAAATAAAACTAAAACAGGCCTGCAAAGGGCTTTTACTTTAAGTAGTTTTACCACAGGGTCTGCGCCCTCACTGGAGAGAGGGAAACTGAGAAATCAACCCCCAGGGCGCATCCCTTCTCCATTCTCCTCTTGGGACTTTGGGCACGCACACGCGTGTGCACGCACACACACACACACACACACACACGCCTGGTGTGCTTTTTTCCAAGCCTCCACGTCAGGGACTCACCGTGCAGTCGGCCGTGCGGGTTCCAGCCGCCTCCACCACCACGCCGCCCGCCAGCCCGATCGGCTCTACGATCAGAAGTTCAGTGGACCGCCAAAGCAATGGGCTGTAAACAGTTCACTTCCTCTAGGTGGCGCCATAGGTGCGGGAGCAAAGCAGTGATTCCACTGAGACAAGCCCTGTGCTCAGACCCACGCCTCCGCCATTGAAGCGGTTTTGAAGGGCGTGACTCTCCCCCTCGTGCTGGCAGCAGTCTGCTATCCTGAAAGGAGCTCTCTGGTCCCCTGGACAGTGTCGTTCTTTCCTGGCATAAGATGCCCGGGCAGCAGTGGGCCGCTGAGGCCGAAGGGGCAGGGAGAGGTTCCGGAGAGGCGGAGTGCTGTCCTGGGGAGCCTGATCCTGTGCTGAGTTGGTGCGGGACGGCAAACTGCCGCTTGCTTTTTTTTTTTTTTTTTTCTTTTTTTGGAGAGGTTTTTGCTATAGGGCGCCTGCGCTCGCCAGCCAGACAGAGACAGAGAGATAGAAAGCGAGAAATCACCCCCCAGGGGTGACTGCTACGCCGCAATCCCTTCTCCTCCACTCTCCTCTTGGGATCTTGGATACGCACGCACACGCGCCCGGCGTGAGTTTAAGCCACCGGGTCCGGGACGCGAACCGCAGTCGACTACGTGGGAGTCCAGCCACATAGCCAGTACGCTAACTGCTGGTCCCCCGCTTGCTTTTGAGACTGACTGACTCGGCCCGCAGGGGGTGCAGTGGCTAAGGCACTGGACTCCCACATGTCCAACCGCAGTTTGAGTCCTGGGCCCAGAGGCTTGAAACCCATGGGCGCGTGTGTGTGCCCCAAATCCCAAGTGGAGAATGTGATTTCTCACTTTCCCTCTCTACGTACCCTAAAGCAAAAACCTCTAAAAAAAAAAAAAGAAAGAAAGAAAAAGATGATTTAATTTTATTATTATTTTTAAATTCCCTGTAAGGCCTGTGCACTCTCCAGAAAGAGTGGGAAAGTGAGGAAGCAAACTGCCAGGCCTAGGACTTGAACTCTAGGACTTGGCCATGTGGGAATCCAGCACCCTAACCACCCTACCACCTGCTAGCCCCCGCTAGCCCCCTTCCAACTGCCTTTCCCCCAACCACCATGTGGAGATATTTTCAAAGATAATCATCTCGGCCAGCCCCGTGACCTGGTAATTGAGGCAGCCACATCTCACATGGCTGACCACCGTGTGCTCAGAACCCCAACAGGACGGAGAGATGGAGAGGTTAGCGGTCTGACCCTGCCCCACTGCGGGCTGCTTTCTCCCTCTCTGTCTGTGTCTCTGGGGCGCACATGCACCCTCTGGAAATATAAGTAAACAAACAAAACCAGGCTTCAAAGAATGCCCACAAATTTCCAAGGAACATGACCTCACAACCAGAAATGTTCTCTTACCAAATAAGTTGACATTTATCAATTTAGTTACAGTAACTGTGTGTAAATAATTATCTTAAGACACATAGACACTTATTTTTTTTATTGCCAGAGAATGCACGCGCGCGCCAGAGACAGGAAGAGGCAGAAAGTGGCCCCCAGTGAGGCGTCACAAGGCCGTCCTTCTCCACTTCTTAGTCCTGGTGGGATTTGGGGCACACATACGTACACACCAGTGCATCTTTTTTTTTTTTTCTTTTTAAAGATGTATTTATTATGATTTTGTTTTGCTATTGGGCATGTGCACTCCCCAGAGAGAGAGAGAGAGGGAAAGTGAGAAAGCAAGCTGTCAGGTCTGGGACTCGAACTCGAATGTGGTAGTTCAATGCCATAACCACCACGCCACCTGCTGGCCCCACACCAGGGCCAGGACTTGCCCGTGGCTGGCCATGCGGGGTCCTGTCCTAGCTACCAGACACGGACACCGTGCTCCATAGATAAAGCCTTGGCTGTGGCGGGCGGCCCTTCCCTTCTCTTGTGTAGACCGGCTCCTGTCCTGCGCCAGCCATCTCGGCCACAGTGCTCTTTGGGCCCTGCCTGTGGGCCCTGCTGGAGTCTGTTACCCGAGACACGTGAGGCTGGACCGCCTTGCTTCTCCCCTCTCGCCCCTCTCGGTCTCTTCCTTGTAGCAGAATTTTTTTTTTTTTTTTTTTTGAGATGTTTTTGCTATAGGGCATGTGCACTCGACAGAGAGACAGAGAGACAGAAAGCAAGAAATCACCCCCCAGGGGGGATGGCCACGCGGCAATCCCTTCGCCTCCATTTTCCTCTCGGGATCTTGGGCACGCACGCACACGCACCCAGCGTGAGTTTTAAGCCACCGGGTCCGGGACTTGAACCGCGGTCGACTACATGGGAGTCCAGCGACATAGCCATTATGCTAACTGCTGGTCCCGTAACAGACATTCTTTACAATATCTCTCAGATCTTTACCAACCAGGACTCTACTCATCCACAAAAACCTGGGGGGCAACAGTGGCTGGCTAGGGACTCCGAACCTTAGATGGTGTCGTGGCTCCACCTACTGGCCGTGGGCGCAGGCTGCAAGGGCATTCTCGGAAACAGCGCGTCGCGGAAATCTGGCGGGAACCCCGGTTAGGTGCTTGCTGAGCACCGTGGAACGTGCCTTTCTTCTGCAGGTCTGAGAACACCCAAAGTTCCAGAGTTTAGAAATCAGTTGAGATGTTCAAGACAGCATGCCCACGACCTGGCAGGCACATAAAAGCCCTCGATATAGAACCGGGACAAATATCAATGTTACCGTTTTTATTAATGTTCTAAAATAGAAGAGTACTTTTTTTTTTTTTTTTTTTTTTTTTTTTTGAGAGAGAGAGATTTTTCTTTCTTTTTTTTCTTTTCTTTTTTTTTTTTTTTTTAGAGAGAGATTTTTGCTATAGGCTGCATGTTCTTGTCAAAGAGACAGAAAGTGAGAATTTGCCCCCGGGGGAATGGCCATGCCACAATCCCTTCTCCATTCTTCTCTGGGGATTTTGAGGCACGGACACACACATGCACGCCAGCTGTGAGTTTGAAGTCACCAGATCCAAGACTTGAACCATGGTTAGCTGTGTGGGTGTCCGACGATATAATCATTATACAATCCGCCGGTCCCTGGAACAGTATATATATATTTTTTTTTGGAGAGGTTTTGGCTATAGGGTGTGTATGCTCACCAGAAAGACAGAGAGACAGGACCAGCAGTTAGTGTAATGGCTATGTTGCTGGACTCCCATGTAGTTGACCGTGGTTCGAGTCCCGGACCCGGTGGCTTAAACTCACTCCAGGTGCTTGTCTCTCTGTCTTTCTGGTGAGCGCACATGCCCTGTAGCAAAAACCTCTCCAAAAAAAAAAAGAGACAGAAAGCGAGAAACCATCCCCCGGAGGGATGGCCATGCCGCTATCCCTTCTTCTCCATTCTCCTCTTGGGATCTTGGGCGCACACACACATGTGCCCGGTGTGAGTTTTAAACCACCGAGTCCAGGACGCGAACCGCAGTTGACTACATGGGAGTCCAGCGACATAGACATTATGCTAACTGCTGGTCTCCAGGCACAGTAAATTTTTTAAAAAAAATTTGCCAGAGTGTGTGTGCTCGCCAGAGAGAGAGAGAGAGAGAGAGAGAGAGAGAGAGAGAAAATCCTACTGGATGTGGTCAAACCATAATCCCTTCTCCATTTCTCCACTCTGTCTGGATTCTGGGCCCGCACCCACAGGAGCTTGATACATTGTTCAAACCCCAGGTGGAGAACTCAGGCCCCACGGTCAGCCACGTGGGATCAAGCTCCCCCGGCCGCCAGGCCCTGGCCGGCCAGAAGAGTCCAGGTGTGAAATCACAAGGCCATAGAAACAGCTTGTGAACGCTCGCAGAGCGCGTGTGTGTGGTCTCCGGGACGATGACCAGGAGGAAGGACAGCCACGGTGTGGGCTGGCCGGGCCTGGTGGTCAGGCAGCTGGATCCCACCTGCCGGCTGCCCAGTCTGCGGGGAGCGGAGACGGGACTGCGGCGCGGCCCTGCCCCAGGTGGGGTGGAGTCTCACTTTCTCTGTCTCTCTCCAGTGAGCGTATATGCTTTACAGCAAACAGAACAAAACAAAGAAAGAAAAGAAAAAGAGAAAGAATTGGACTATCACCCAAATGGACAACTGAGGGAATAACAGCTATGTAGTAATACTTCGTTGTAATTTTTTTTTTCCTTTTGAGTGATCTCACTGTATTTTCTCCAAAATTGACTAAAGGGGGATTTTCCTCTGAGTTTCATATAGGAGGCAGAAAACAGTAATCAAACAGAAATCAACTCAAATAGTTCAAAGAAGCGACCCAGTTGGATCTTGCAAACGGAGCGCTTTGGAAGGTGCGCAGGGGCCGCTGACTGCCGTCCAGCCTCGGTGTGCGCCTCTCCGCGGGCCCTGCTGTCACGGACCTTTGGAACTATCAGGGCTGAAGGGGCCTCCATGCCTTTCCCAGCTCAGGCCGAGGCTCCTGGGCATCTTCTCTGCAAAACGGCCATGACCCCAGAGCCAGAGCACAGAAAAACGGGGTGAGCCACGGAGAGATCGAAGCTGGAGGCAACCGAGCCGGGAGGCTTTCCTGGTCTGTCACCGCCTCTTTATCCGTCTTTGTTTTTTTTCATAATTATTTTGATTTAACTTTATTTATTTATTTGCAGAGTGAGAGAGAGAGAGAGAAAGAGAGAAAGAGAAAGACAGCAAGCCGCCAGGTCTAGAACTCGAACCGTGGTCGGCCATGTGGGAGTCCAGCGGACTTAACCACCATGCCACCTGCCTGGCCCCTGTTTTAAGAGGTTTTTGCCTTAGGGAGTGCACACTCTCCAGGGAGAGAAAGAGAGACAGAGACAGTGAGAGGGAAAATAGAAATCATCCCCATCCCCCACAGGGGATGGCCACACCCGTCACAATCCCTCTTTCTCCACTCTCCTCCCAGGATCTTGGACACACGCACGCGTGCTGACATGAGTTTCAAGCCACTGGGTCTGGGACTTGAACCGCAGTTGGCCATGTGGGAGTCCGGTGATATAACCGCTGTGCCATCTGCTGGTCCCTATTTATTTATTTTAATTTGACCAGAAAGACAGAGAGAGGGAAAGTTAGAAAGGAGGCCACCATGTCCAGGACTCGAACTGCACTCAGCCATGTGGGAGTCCAGCACCCTAACCACCATGCCACCTGCTGGCCCCCTAAAAACAATGTTAAAGACTATATATCTCCAGGTCAGCAGGTTGGTGCAGTGTTGAGGCAGCTGGATCCCACACGACCAACGGCACAGTTCAAGTTCTCAGTGGCTTGAAAAGCATGCTGAGGGCCGCAGACAGCATAGTGGTTACGTTGGCAAACTCCCACATGACCAGTCGTAGTTCATGTCCTAGACGTGTCCAGTGCTTGAAACTCTTGCCGGGTGCGTGTACATGCATGCCCAAGATCCCAGGAGGAGAATGGAAGAGAGGGGATTGTGGCATGGCCATCCTCCCGGGGGGGTGATTTCTTTTCTTTTTTTTTTTTGGAGAGGTTTTGCTATAGGGCGCGTGCGCTCGCCAGACAGACAGAGAGAGACAGAGAGACAGAAAGCGAGAAATCACCCCCCAGGGGGGATGGCCACGCCGCAATCCCTTCTCCTCCATTCTCCTCTCGGGATCTTGGGCACGCACGCACACGCG
This sequence comes from Tupaia tana, assembly GCA_026018925.1. NCBI lineage: Eukaryota > Metazoa > Chordata > Mammalia > Scandentia > Tupaiidae > Tupaia > Tupaia tana. The sequence goes on from JAKSZU010000006.1 coordinate 109,733,014, forward strand.
CCCGGCGTGAGTTTTAAGCCACCGGGTCCGAGACACGAACCGCGGTCGACTACGTGGGAGTCCAGCAACATAGCCATTACGCTAACTGCTGGTTCCCGCCGGGGGGTGATTTCTTACTTTCCCTGTTTCTCTCCAGTGAGCACACATACCCTGTGGCAAAAAAAAAAAAAAAAAAAAAGAAAAAGAAAGAAAAGAAAAGAAAAGGAAAGGAAAGGAAAGGAAAGGAAAGGAAAGAAAAGAAAAGAAAAGAAAAGAAAAGAAAAGAAAAGAAAAGAAAAGAAAAGAAAAGAAAAGAAAAAAAAGAAAAGAAAAAGGAAATTGAATCAGGTTGGCCTACAGCTCAGTAGTTAAGAGCTAGGCATAGGAAGCTGAATCCCACATGGCTGACCACAGTTTGATTCCTGGCCCTGGCAGCTTAAAAATACCCTGGGTGGGACCAGCAGTTAGCGTAATGGCTATGTCGCTGGACTCCCACGTAGTCAACTGCAGTTCGAGTCCCGGACCTGGTGGCTTAAACTCACGCCGGGTGTGTGTGCGTGCGTGCCCAAGATCCCGAGAGGAGAATGGAGAAGAAGAGTTTAAGGCGTGGCCATCCCCCCTGGGGGTGATTTCTAGCTTTCCATCTCTCTGTCTTTCTGGCGAGCATTCACACCCTATAGCAAAATAAATAAATAAATAAAAATAAAAACAACAAATAAAAAAAAAAAACTCTCAAAAAAAAAAAATACCCTGGGTGTGTGAAGAAGTGGATGAAAGGGGATTGCAGCGTGCTCACGCCCCATTGGAAGGTGCTCTCTCCTCTCTTTCTCTCGATCTCGTCCATGCACCATCTAGCAATTAAAAACAGAACAGAACAGGGCCAGCAGGTGGCATCATGGTTAGAGTGTTGGGCTCCCATGTGTCTGACCACAGTTCAAGGCCCCGACCTGGTGTTGAACTGGGCGTGGTGTGCTCAGAACTCCAAGCTTCTGGAGAATGGAGGAGAAGGGCTTGGTCTGCGGCCGCCTCCCAGGAGAGCGATTTCTCACTTCCCCTCACTGTCTCTCTCTCTCTCTCTCTTTTCAGCGATCGCACACACCCTATGGCAAAAACCTAAAAAAAAAAAAAAAAAAATCAAAAACCAAAATGAAATAACAAAACAGTTATTTTGGCGTAATGGCTATGTTGCTGGACTCCCACGTAGTTGACCGCGGTTCGCGTCCCGGACCTGGTGGCTTAAAACTCACGCCGGGCGCGTGTGCATGCGTGCCCAAGATCCCAAGAGGAGAATGGAGGAGAAGGGATTGCGGCGTGACCATTCCCCCTGGGGGGTGATTTCTCGCTTTCTATCTCTCTGTCTCTCTCTGTCTGTCTGGCAAGCGCACGCGCCCTATAGCGAAAACCTCTCCAAAAAAAAAGAAGAAAAAAAAAACTAATTAATGAACTAATTTTTAAAAAGCTCTGAGGAGCTGGAGCACTGCAGGGAGGGAGGCAGTGGCCAGACGCTGCGGGCGGGTGCTCGTCTTTCTCTCTCATTCTCGCTGTGCACACACGTGCTCTGTCGTAACTAGAAGAAAATACGTAAGACCGGGTTCCTCAGTTAGACTGGCTACGTTTCAGGCTCCCAGTGATGGCGTGAGGCTGGTGGCCGCCGTGCTAGACAGGGCAGGCACAGGACATCTGCATTTACAGAGAGCTGCGGATGACGCTGGTGGGCCCAGAGACGTCTCCACTGCCGGTGCCCAAGCCTACCGATCTCTGACAGCTGTTCTGAGGGCGAGTGTCAGGCTGGACAGCCCGATGGGCAGTGACTGTGACCATCCTGTTTCTTTTTTTTTTTTTTTTTTTTTTAAATAATTATTTATTGTATTTCATTTATTCATTTACTTATTTTTTTTAATTTGACCAGAGAGAGACAGAGGGTGAGAGTGAGAGAGAGAGGAAGTGAGAAAGCAAGCCACCAGATTCAGGACTTGAACCCTGGTCGGCCATGTGGGAGTGTCCAGCGCCTTAACCACCATGCCACCTGCTGGTCCCCTGACCATCCTGTTTCTGCCGTGTGACTGACATCCCCGATGTCCGATGGATGCCAGGTAAGAAGGTGGGCACGGAGGAACAGGCCGCTGGATTTAAACTCGGACTGTCACACTCCCTGCATGATCACAACATGGGTTTATTTTAACTCATTTACAGAACGTTGAGTCCAGCGGGCAGCTGACACCGAAGCTCTTAGCTGACCTAGACTGGGGGTGCCGTGAGCCCTTAGGCAGCGTGGAGGTTACGGTGGCTGGATCCAGGACCCAGCGGCTCGAGAAACACACCGGGCGCGTGTGCATGCATGGCCAAAGTCCTGATGGAGAGTGGAAGAGAAGGGACCGCAGCATGGCCACCTCCCCTGGGGCACGCTTTCTCACCTTCCTTCTCTCTCTCTGTCTCTGCACCCAATAGCGATTTTTTTTAAAAAATTGGAAGACACCTGCTCTCCTTTTCACTCCTTCCCCAGCAGGAAGGTCCTTGACAGCCGACTTAGAAAGCCCTATCAGAACCCCAGAAACACTCTTTTTTTTTAGAGCATTTTGCTATGGGGCACATGCACTTGCCAGAGGGACAAAGAGGGAGGGAGAGAGACAGAAAGCGAGAAATCCCCCCCCCCCCCCCCGGGGGATGGTCACGCGGCAACCCCTTCTCCTCCATTCTCCCGGGATCTCGGGCAGGTATGTACATGCTCTCAGCATGAGTTTTAAGCCGCCGGGTCTGGGACTCGAACTGCAGTTGACTCTGTGGGAGACATAACCACTAGGCCATCCGCTGGTCCCCAGGAACTCTCTCTACTTGAAATTGTGTGGACTGGGCTTCAGCCTCTGAGCTTAGGAAGCCAGCCTTTGCTTCGGTCTGCAAACACTGAGTTAGCTTTGGCGGCAGGGACCAGCCCGCAGACTGAGGGGCTCAGGAGCTGGTTTCTCACGGTTCTGAAGCCGTAATCCAGGGCCACGCTGGCGACTTGGGTTCTCTCCGAGGCCTCCTCGCTCCTTGCTTGCAGATGGCCGCCTTCTCCCCATCCCTGCCTAGCCCAGTCTGCCAGGACGCCTGTCAGGCTGGAAAGGTCCCCCTGTTGACTTCTTAGAGACTGTATCTCTCAATCCTGGGGCGTTCTGAGGTCCTCGTCTTACGATTCAAGCATATGAATTTGGGGGACACCCCTCAGCCCACGGCCAGTACCGTTCCCCTAGACAGTGGGCCGAGAGTCCTTTCTCTTCACAGAGTTCACCGATGGAGAGATAATAGATCTGTCATTGTGCTTATCAGACAATTGACTGCTTTTATTCTATAAGGGCCAGGGAGGAAGATCCCCCACCCACAACTTGGTAAAGATCTGTTTTGTTCTTTAAAACACAGATAAAGTTCAGCTGGTGTAGAAGGAAGAGTCTTAAGGATAAAAGCAAGTAGAAATTGAGGCTGGCAGTGGCGTGGTGGTTAAGGCGCTGGACTCCCACACGGCGCGACCATGGTTCAAGTCCCTGACACTGGTGGTTTGCTTTCTCACTTTCCTTTCTCTCTGTGGTCAAAATAAAGTAAATATAGTTGAATTGAATGATTAAACAATAAGGAAGTAGAGATCTAGAATTAAGACTGAAAGAAGACAGTTTGGGGCCAGCCCGTGGCTGGTTAGGGAGCCAAGGAGGGCCACAGCAACTCCAGGACAGGTCAACTCTGTACATCAGTGCGTGCCAAAGTCTCCACAGGAGGGAGCCACGGCGCAGGGAACAGAGCAGCATGGGGGTGCCTGCTCCCGCTCCCTCTGTCCCACTTGTGACTGCGTGTGCGCTCTGGCAGTGACAGAGAGGAAGGAAATTAGGAAGGAAAGAAGGAAGGGGCAGGGAAGGAACCTGAGTCACAGTGACCCCGAGCAGGTCTGTCAACCAGACACTGTGGGGCTGGGTGGGGGGACTTTAAACTAAGGGCTAGGAGACACACTTTCCTTACTTGACACTTACTGCTTTCTTATTTTTAAAAATAATTATTTTATTTAACTTTATTTGTTTTAATTTGACCAGAGAGGGGCAGAGAGAGAGAGAGAGAGAGAGAGAGAGAGAGAGGGAGAGTGAGAAGGCAAGCCGCCAGGTCTGGACGGAAGTACCATCTGCCCCGTGGGAGTCCAGCCCCTTAGCCACCATACCACCTGCTGGCCCCAATTTCTTAATAAGCCACTAAATCCAGTTGTTACTGTTTTGACTGGTTTTTGGAAATGGCTTTATTGTAAAAAGATGTTTCTAGCAGCTGCTGGAGCCAGATGGAAGGACATGGAAGGGGCCCTGACCAGCTGGAGGGCTGGGAAGGACCTGGGTGTGTTGGGACCCTTTCCGATGTGCCTATGTCTCTGTCTCATGAAACAAATCAACTGTTTTTGTTTTGTTTTCTTTTCTTTTTTTTTTTTTTTTTTTTTTTAAGTTTTTGCCTTAGGGTTCGTGAGCTGGCAGTTGAGGGACTGGAGAGACAGAGAGAGTGACAGGGAAAGTGAGAAGTCACCCCCCCCCCCCCCACAGGAGGGATGGCTACACTGCAATCCCTTCTCCTCCATTCTCCCCCTGGGATCTTAAGCATGCATGCACATGTGCCTGGAGTGATTTTCAACTACTGGGTCTGGGACTCGAACTGTGGTTGGTCATGCAGGAATCCAGTGATGTAACCGCTACGCCATTTGCTGGTCCCTGACTTTTAAAAAGTCTTTAAAGGAAGGGTTCAGCAGGTGGTGTGGTGGTTAAGGTACTGGACTCCTACATGGTCGACTTTGCAATCTGAGTCCCAGACCTGGCAGCTTGAAAAATACGCACTGGGTTTGTGTGCATGTGTGCCCAAAATCAAGAGAAAAGAATGAAGAAGGAATTGTGGCATGACCATCTCCCCGGGGGCTGATTTCTCACTTTCCTCCCTTCGCCCTCTCTTCCGCAAACACATGCTCCCTATGGCAAAAAGAAAAAAAAGCGAAGAAAAGAAGTTTTTAGAGTTGTAAACAGGAATAGTGACAATATTTAGGATGAAGGGTAGATCAATGAAAAGTCTAAAGACTTTTTAAAAAAATTTTTCTGGAGAGGTTTTTGCTATAGGGCACGTGCGCTCGCCAGACAGAGAGAGAGAGACAGAGAGACAGAAAGCGAGAAATCACCCCCCAGGGGGGATGGCCACGCTGCAATCCCTTCTCCTCCATTCTCCTCTGGGGATCTTGGGCATGCACGCACACGCACCCAGCGTGAGTTTTAAGCCACTGGGTCCGGGATGCGAACCACGGTCGACTATGTGGGAGTCCAGCGACATAGCCATTACGCTAACTGCTGGTTCCCTAAAACTCTAAAGACTTTTAAATGTTGGCATTTCCTCAGAGATCCAGTCCAGTCATTTTTTGTTTTGTTTTGTTTTGTTTTTGCTATAGGGCATGTGTGCTCACCAGAGAGACAGAGAAAGACAGAGACAGAAAGTGAGAAATCACCCCCAGGAGGGATGGCCATGCTGCAATCCCTTCTCCTCCATTCTCCTCTCAGGATCTTGGGCACGCATGCACACGCACCTGGTGTGAGTTTCAAGCTGTCAGGTCTGGGACTCAAACCGCGGTTGACAATGTGAGAGTCCAGTGCCTTAGCCACTACACCACCTGCTGGTCTCCTAGTCATTGATTTCAGTCTATGTGGCCTCTCCCCCACCCCGATCCCTCTGCCAGCTTTATGAAGGTGTATTTGACACACAAAACGCTATGTGATGAGCCAGGCAGTGGTGTGCTGCTTGAGGTAACGGATTCCCACGTGGCCGACCACGATTCAAGTTCCAGACCTGGCGGCTTGCTTTCTTGCTTTATCTCTCTCTCTCTCCGACTCTGGTGAACACACATATCCTATAGCCAATTAAAAATAGTAATAAAATATAAAATTAAGTAAATTATTCTTTAAAAAACTCCACGTGAAATTTTGCTGTGTATAGGGTTTTGTGTTTTGTTTTGGCTATAGGGCATGTGCTTCCCAGAGTGAGACAGAGAGAGAGAGGGAAGTGAGAAATCCCCCAAGGGGGATGCAGTCCCTTTGCCTCCATTATCCTCCTGGGATTTGGGGCAGGCACACACATGCACCCTGCATGATTTCCACGTCGCTGAGTCCAGGACTCGAACTACACAGCTGGCCGTGTGGGATCCAGCCCTTAACCTCCAAGCCACCTGCTGGCCAGCTTTATAGATATAGTATACTTTTTTATTTAGAGAGAGATATTTGCTATAGGGTGTGTGTACTTGCTGGAGAGATAGAGAGAGAGACAGAAAAGAAACTAACTCCCCCCAGGGGGGGGTGGCCATGACACAATCCTTTCTCCTCTCTTTTCCTCTCAGGATTTTGGACACACACATGCACACACACACACACACACGCCCGGTGTTTTAAGCTGCTGGGTCCGGGACTTGAACCGTGGTCTACTATGTAATTGTTACACCATCTGCTGGTCCCCATATAGTACGCTTTATTCAACTGCTGCAGATATCACCATGGGCCAAGCTGTCACCCAGATGTCCAGGACCCAGCACAAAGTCCAGCGCGACCTCCGAGCCTCTTTCTGATCCGAGAGGGAGTGCACGTCACCCCCCGCGCACTGGGCCCTTCACACGGTGGGCGATGGGGCAGCTGCTGTCATCCCCAGGTTCCACACGCACCGCCAGCACTGTCCCTGAGAGCCGGCCCTGCACCCTGGCGGGCTGCGCGTGGCTCCTGTCCATGCTGGTGGCACAGCTGGGCGGGGAGCTACTTGGCTTTTGTTAAAGCCGGGGGTAACATCAGAGAAGAGTTAGTTACAGCTGTAACCACGTTATTTTTCTGACTATAGAAGAGGTACAAGTTTGTCAGAGAAAATAAAGAACGGTGCCTTAACCACCACGCCATCCCTTAATTTAAAAAACTTTCTTAAAAATGTTTTTGGGGGACCAGCAGTTAGCATAATGGCTATGTCGCTGGACTCCCACGTAGTCGACCGCGGTTCGCATCCCGGTCCCAGTGGCTTAGAACTCACGCCGGGCACGTGTGCGTGTGTGCCCAAGATCCTGAGAGGAGAATGGAGGAGAAGGGATTGCGGCGTGACCATCCCCCCGGGGAGTGATTTCTCGCTTTCTGTCTCTCTGTCTCTCTCTGTCTCTCTGGCGAGCACACGCGCCCTATAGCAAAAACCTCAAAAAAAAAAGAGTTTTTGTCCGTAGATGTGCTTGCTGTGGAGAAACAGAAACGGTGAGAGGGAAAGTGAGAACTCACCCCCCAGGGGCATGGCCATGCTGCAGTCGCTTTTTTGGTCTCCTCCTGGGATTTTGGATGCATACCCACGCACCTGGTAAGATTTTCCACTCTGCTGGGTCTGGGACTTGAACTGTGGTTAGCCATGTGGGAGTCCAGCACCTTAACCACCATGCCACCTGCTGGTCCCCAAAATCCCCGTAATCTTCAAAGTTTCAGAGATAGTCATTTTAAAATACTTTTTGATTTCCTTCTTAGGAAAACAGAAGAACAGGATTGTTCTATACATACTGGTTTTAGAATATGCTTTTCCATGTATTATATTATGAATGTTTCGTTTTTTAAAAACCTGATATTGGGACCAGCAGGTGGCATGGTGGTTAAGGTGCTGGACACTCCCACATGGCTGACCATGGTTCAAGTCCTGGACCTGGTGGCTTGCTTTCTCACTTCCCCTCTCCCTCTCTGTGTCTCCCTCTGTCAAATTAAAAATAAATGAATGAATAAATAAAATTAAAAAAAACAAACAAACAAAAACAAACAAACAAACAAAAAAAACCTGATATTGTGCCAGATCCATGGCCTGGTGTTTGAGGGAGCGAGATCCCACATGGCTGGCTCTGAGGTTCAAGCCCTGGACCAACGTCTGGAGGAACACACTGGGCACACGTCTGTGCACGCCCCGGGTGGAAACATGGAGAGGGGGTTGCAGTGTGGTTATTCCCAAGAGGGTGCTTTCTTCTTCTTCTTCCTCCTCTTCTTCTTCTTCTTCTTCTTCTTCTTCTTCTTCTTCTTCTTCTTCTTCTTCTTCTTCTTCTTCTTTTTTATTGAGAGGTTTTTGCTATAGGGCGCGTGCGCTCACCAGAAAGACAGGGAGAGACAGAGAGACAGAAAGTGAGAAATCACCCCCTGGGGGGATGGCCATGTTGTAATCCCTTCTCCTCCATTCTCCTCCCGGGATCTTGGGCACGCACGCACACATGCTCGGTGTGAGTTTAAGCCACCGGGTCCAGAACTTGAACCGTGGTCGACTACGTGGGAGTCCAGCGACATAGCCAGTACACCACCTGCTGACCCCGTTTTTTAATTCTTACTCTCTGTCTGTCAGTGGTGAGTGCATATGCTCACTAGCAAATTAAAAAAAAACAATTTGTCGGGGCCAGTGGGTAGTCTGGTTGTTAAACAATCATCCTATGGCAAAAAATCTTAAAAATAAATAAATAAAATAAAATAAACATAAAGACCTTGTTATTAAAAATCATGTTTTACTTATGTATATATTTATGTATGTTTATGTTTTTATCATAGGGTGTATGTGCTCGCCAGAGAGAGACAGAGACATGGAGAGTGAGAAATCACCCCCTGGGTGGATGACCATGTGTAACCCCTCTTTCTCCATTCTCTTCTCTGGATTTTGGGCATACATGCACATGTACCTGCTGCGATTTTTCAGTCCACCGGGTCTAGGACTCGAACCATGGTCAGCCATGTGAGAGTCCAGCACCTTAACCACCATGCCACCTGCTGGCCTCTCATCATAAGATTTATTAGTTGTGAATTTTTTCTTTTTTGTTTTGGGTTTTATTTTTATTAGTTGTGACTTTTTTGAAAAGTTTATTGTTTCTTCCATTAGCAAGAACAGCACTCCCAACAGGGTCTTCGTGCCACGGTCCACTCCCAGCCTCAGCCAGCCCAAATCAGGGCCACGAGTTTCTGGCATGTGCAGGGAGCACGGTGTGAACCTGGGTCCTCCCCATGTGGCTTCGGTGTGACAGAGTGTTGTGTTATTGCCGTGCAGGGGCAATGTCTGATGACATTGTACATGTGGTTGAATTACTGGCTTGACTATGACCATTTGAGTTGAAGATAAATTTTATTACAAAAATAGAAAGAAGGCCAAACAGCAGATAGCAAAAGTGTTTAATGTGATTCTTTTTGGGCACACACGCATGTCTGGTGTGAGTTTCAAGTAGCTGGGTCTGGGACTCGAACTATAGTAGGCTCTGTGGGAATCCAGTGATGTAACCATTACGCTATCTGCTGGTCCCTTTAATGTGATTCTTAACTTCCACCTCAGAATACATCCAACAGAAACCCTTCCCACCTAAGACTGACCCTGGCCGCACCCCTGCCCACCTCCCCGTACCATCCATTGTCAAACTTGAGTGAGGACTGTTCTTCCTTCCTTCCTTCCTTCCTTCCTTCCTTCCTTCCTTCCTTCCTTCCTTCCTTCCTTCCTTCCTTCCTTTCTTTCTTTCTTTTTGAGGAGATTTTGTGGAGAGAAAGAGAGACAGCGACAGTGAGAGGGAAAGTGAGAAACACTCCCCAGGGGGGATGACCACACTGCAACACCTTCTCTTCCATTTTTCTCCTGGGATCTTGAGCACGCATGTACACGCACCCAGAGTGATTTTCAAGCCACTGAGTCATAGACTCAAACCATGGTCGGCCATGTGGGAATCCAGCGATGTAACCACTACACCATCTACTGGCCCCGAGTGAGGGCCCATTCTTTTTATAAAAAGAATTATTTTAAAGAAATGTAATACACTGTAAAGTTATACGTGATTCAATGTAATATAAACAGGATTATGATGATAATAAATTTAAAAAGAAAGAAAAAAAACTTTTTATTTAACTTTATTTAATTATTTATTTATTTTAATTTGACCAGAGAGGGAGAGAGCAAGAAAGTGAGAAAGCAAGCCACCAGGTCCGGGACTCGAACCATGGTTGGCCATGTGGGAGTCCAGCACCCTTAGCTGCCACACCATCTGCCAGTCCCATGAGGGCCCAGTCTGAGGTGGCAGAGTGGTCTAGGTTACCAGAAGTCAGGCAATCGGGATTACACGATGTGATCTGAGAGGATCCAGGTTCTCGCCCAGCTCGATGCAGAGGGACGGAATATTGCCACCAGTAGATGGATTCCCAGGAGGTCCATGAACGAAGGGCCTGCCCCTCAAGAAGAGCAGATTCCCTGGGGCAGGGCGGGATGCACGTCAGTCAGTCTGTCCCTGCAGAACTCGCGTACCTGGCAGCTTTCCTCTACCAGGGGGCCTCCACAGCTCGGACCCCCATCAGAAGCGCAGGCTCTGCACAGGTGGGGACCAGGAGGCCGCCATCCTGTTCCCCTGGATTACTGGGAGTCTCGCATAGTTTCGGCCTAGAGGGACTGAAGGCAGTCTGCCCTCCAAGTCTGTTCCCAGCGGCGCTGAACCTGACCCCACAGGTCGCTTCCCAGTCCCCAGGCTGCCTCTGTCTGCCTCCCTCTCAACCCTCTGACTTTATCTTATTCCGTCTCTTTTTTTTTTTTTTTTTGCCATAGGATGTGTGTGCTCCACCGAGAGAGACAGTGAGAGGGAAAGTGAGCAATCACTCCCCGGGGGTGGCCACGCCACAATCCCTTCTCCTTCACTCTCTTCTTGGAATTCTGGGAACGCAAGCACGCTTGCCTGGCACGATAAACCACCAGGTCCGGGACTCAAACCACGGTCGGTTACGTGGGGGTCCAGCACCTTAACCACCACGCCAATTGCTGGCCCTCTATTCCTGCTTTTGTTCGAATCCCGAGCTGTTAGTGACACCATCGGTTGTTTGGTCGTTTAAGTTTAGTGGTTTTTGTCTTCCTTCTCCCCTCACAGCCAGATTCGGTCACCAGTGTTTGACTCCACCTCCGAGCTGCACCACCTGTCGGCCCCAGCCCAGCGTGGCTTTCAAGCCACTGAGTCTGGGACTTGAACTGTGCAGTCACCCTAACCTCTACACCACCTGCTGGCCCTCCGAGCTGTTTCCCAGATCCCCTCTGCCTTCCCCAGCCTCAGGGCTGCTGCTTCAGTGGCAGCACCCTCGGCTCCTCATCTAGCCGACGGCTGTTGCCAGAGGGCCTTTTTTTAGAGAGAGATTTTTGCTATAGGGTGCATGGAGAGGCAGAGAGACAGAAAGTGAGGAACCACTCCCCAGAGGGGACGGCCACGCTGCAATCCCTTCTCCTCCCTTCTTCCCCTGCTAGGATTTGGGGCACGCACGCACACCACACACACGTGCCTGGCATGAGTTTAAGTCACCAGATCTGGGGCTCCAACTGTGGTCAGCCATGTGGGAATCCAGTGACATAGCCATTACGCCACCTGCTGGTCCCACCCAGCGGGTCTTCTCTGATGATAGCACCAACTCTGTCACGCCTGTGTCTAAGTGGCTTTTATTTTTTATTCTATACTATATTTTATAATTTGCTTGACAGAGAGAGACAGGGAGAGAGACGGGGGGAGGGAATGTGAGAAAGCACCCCAGCACAGAGGGCCACACGGCAATCTCTTCTCCGCTCTCCTTTTGAGATTTCGGGCACACGCATGCATGTACCCAGTGCATTTTTCTTTTTCTTTCAAAGAACTATTTTTATTTAACTTTATTTATTTATTTATTTAAATTTGACCAGAGAGGGAGAGTGGGAGAGAGAGAAAGTGAGAAAGCAAGCTGCTAGGTCCAGGACTCGAACCACAGTCGACGACGTGGGAATCCAGTGCCCTTAACCACTGGGCCACCGATTGGCCCCAGCCCTGTGTGGTTTTCAAGCCACTGAGTCTGGGACTTGACCTGTGCAGTCACCCTAACGTCTACACCACCTGCTGGCCCTCAGAATGGCTTGTGTTGCTAAGTCTTCAGCCGTGCTGTGATCCTCTCACCCTGGCACTCTCTCTCGCGCTCTCTTTTTTTGGGGGGGTCACTCTTTTTTTGGGGGGACACTCTCTTTTTGATTTCACTCTCTACAGCTCTTATTCTCAGCCATGTCGGCTTACCAGCCTTTCCTGGACACCCCTGGGTGCAGGCTACCTCGCCTTCCTGTAGGCTACACGACTGAAAGGAGGTTTCCAGTCGGGAGAGCGAGAGCACACGTAGGCCCTGCCCCTGGCTGCCTGCCTCTGTTCCTTCTCCTCGGTACCTCCACGCTCTGCACAGCGGGTCTTCTTCTTTTTCTTTTTAACAATTATTTATTTAATTTAATTAATTTATTATTATTCTTCAGTTTGACCAGCGAGAGATAGGGAGAGACAGGGAGAGAGAGAAAGCAAGCCACCAGATCCGGGACTTGAACCATGGTCGACCATGTAGGAGTCCAGCACCTTAACCACCACACCACCTGCCGGCCCCAACAGAGCGGGTCTTCTCACCCAGACTGTGCAGGGACCCAGCTCCACACTCAGCTCCGTGTCTGAATCAACAGCCACAGCAAACTGGCGAATCCAATGCTTAAGGCTGTTTTGCTCCCTGGGGCACGGGGTGCTGGCTGTGGCCGTCTGCAGTCTTCCTGTGTCTGACGTGTGACCCGGCTTGATGTGACTCACTATTGAACAAGAATTTATATATCCAAAAGAGGGCTGCATCCTTCCAAGTGCTCCCCCGGTAAGATCGGAGATGCTGTCACTGCTCAGAACACTCCTAGAACACCTCTCTTGGAAAGAGCTAAGGCGTCTAGAGCTCCTCTCCCTTTCATTTTTGATAAAAAAATTTTTTTCAAGAATTATTTAATCTTATTTATTCATTTATTTATTTATTTTAATTTGACTGGAGAGAGACAGAGTGAGAGCAAGAGAGAGAGAGAGAGGGAAAATGAGAAAACAAGTTGCCAGGTGTGGGACTTGAACCGTGGTCGGCCGTGTGGGCGTCCAGTACCCTTAACCACCATACCACCTGCCGTCCCCTTATTTTTAAAATATTTTCCATTGGGAGGTGGGGGATTAGCAGATAGCTTAATGGTTATGTTGCTGGACTCCCACATAGCCAAACATGGTTGGAGTACTAGACCCACACTTAAAACTCATGCTAGGCATGTGTGCACGTGTGCCCCAAATCCCAGGATTGTGGGGTGGCACCTCCCTCTGGGATGATTTCTTTTTCTTTTTTAATTTAGAAAATTTTTTATTTAACTTTATTTATTTATTTTAATTTGACCAGAGAGGGACAGAGAGAGAGAGAGAGAGAGAGAGAGAGAGAGAGAGAGAAAGGAAGCAAGCTGTCAGGTCTGGAACTCAAACTGCGATCGGCGATTTGTGAGAGTCCAGTGCCTCCAGCCACCAGCCACCTGCTGGCCCTGGGGTTATTTCTTGATGTCTGTCTCTCTGTCTCTCTGGTGAGGGCACGTGCCCTATAGCAAAAGTCTCTTTTAAAAATTTTTTTAAAAAAATGGGGACGAGCAGTTGGCGTAATGGCTATGTGGCTGGACTCCCACGTAGTTGACCGCGGTTCGAGTCCCAGACCTGGAGGCTTAAACTTGCGCTGGTCGCGTGTGCGTGTGTGCCCAAGATCCCAAAAGGAGAATGGAGAAGGGATTGTGGCATAGCCATCCCCCCTGGGGGGCGATTTCTCGCTTTCTGTCTCTCTAGCGAGTGCACAAGCCCTATAGCAAAAGCCTGCCCCCAAAAAAGGGGGGAGAGGGTCTAGGCAAGTGGCGTGGTGGTTAAGGTGCTGGATTCCCACATGGCCAACCAAGGTTTGAGTCTCGGACCTGGAGGCTTGCTTTTTCACTTTCCCCTTCTCTCTCTCTCTCTTTGGTCAAATAAGAAACAATAATAAATAATAGTAACAAATAAAATTAAATAAAGAAATAACTTTAAAAATGTATCTTCCATGGGGGCATTACTTTACCGTTTTCCTCAGCATTTACCCTGCACTTCTCTCTCCTGGGCACCTGATGGTGCTGAGTGAAAGAGAAGATAAGCAGACACTGCTCTGTGCTCAGGGAAGTTTCTGCTTGCCCGGGAGATAAGACCTGCAAAGCGGAGTGACCACCTCCTCGCAAGGGTGGGTCTGAGGGCGGGAGAAAGCCCGAAGCCGGGTCGCAGCCCCCCGCCCAGGAGCCGGGCGCAGGGTGACGGCACACCGCCGTGAGCTAGTGGTCCCGGGCACCCCCACGGGGCCGGCGTTCCCAGCACCCCTCCGCAGCAGGAGGCCCAGTGCCTTCGGCTCGGTGGTTAAAACGCAGGCTGCCGCTAGTACCTTAGCGCTTCTGGAGTCCAGGGCCGAGCGTCCCCAGCCAGGTCGCGAGCTCTTTGAGGGTGGGTGCTGAGCTCTCGGGGGACACAGACCACACACCGGGTCAATGCTCGTGGAGGGCCGAGCCCCAGAGGTGTCCCACGCCGTGCCACGCGGACCGCACTCCGAGCGTGCTTTCTCCCGCGGGGTCCACTCTCCCGTGACCGCCGTGCAGATCCCCAGGGGGCAGGAGAGAACCCGGGGCGAGCGCGGGGGCACCGGTGGCGGGTCGGGGACCCGAGCCGGGAGTTCCTGCTTCCTGGTTCCCGGAGCGAGCGTCTGGTGGGAGCCCTTCCTGCGCGTCGGGCGCCCCCCGCCCCCACCCGGCCCGGGCAGTCGGGGATGCGTGCGGCGGGTGGCGGGACGCGAGGCCGGAGCCCCGCCTGCAGGGACACCCCGCCCAGGCTGGACGGAAGGTCTCAGCCCCGGGAAGGGCAGGGGCCGGGGGCGCGGGGACGAGGAACGGGCCAGGACAGAGAGACAAGGGGGAAGAACGCGTTTGGAGCTGGCAGAGACCGGACCCCAGGTCCAGGCGCAGGGGTCGCGCCCTGCGTCCCCGCCCGCGGCTTCCCCGGCCCCGCCCCGCCGCCGGCCCCCGCCCGCCCGCGCGGCCCAGTCTCCTCCCCGAGGTGCCGGTGGCCGGGCCGCCACTCCCTCCGCGCCCTCCCTCGCTGCGCGCATCTCATACCAGCCCTCATTCCGCGCATTCCAGGCGTCCTCCTCGCCGAGTCCGGGCCAGGGGGTGGGGACCCGCAGCTCCTCGGCTCCCTGCCGCGTCCCGGTCCCCGTCAGGTGAGTGGGGCCCGCAGCCCCGCCGGACCCCTCCGCGCCGGCACCGCGTGCTCGGGGCGCCCCTCCTCGCCGCCCGCCCGCTCCCGGCCCCGGCTCTGCGCCCCGCGCGTCCTGCGCTCTGCGCGGCTTGCCCGGCGCCCGGCTCCCGCGTCCTCCCTTCCGCCGGCTCCCGCGCCCCCTTCCTCTCTCCCGGTTGACTCACTCCTCCAGGAATAGGGATCCCCCGTGTCTTCCCGTCAGTCCCATTCGGGGGAAACTCCTCCCTCCGCGCGCTTCGCTTGGCGCCCGGGGGCCGGGCGGCGGCGCGCCGGGCTCGGGCCGGCCGGGGTGGGCTCCGTCCCGCCTCCCCCTGCCCGGCTCGTCCGCCCGGACTCTGCTCGCTGACCGGCTGTCGTCCCCGTAGTGCCGTCGCCGGCCGCCCGGACTCAGCCGGGCCGCGGCTGTGAGAGTGGGCGCGCGGGGCGGACTCCCGGACTGGCTGGGCGCACCCCGCGCCTTCCCGCACCCTGGGACTGGTAAGGCTGGGCGCCCGGCCGGGCACTTGCGGGGCTTCGCCCGGGAACAGGTGCCCCGCGCGGTGCGTAAGGAGCGCCCGCAGGGACCAGGCTGGGAGGAGTGAGGCACGTGGAGGCGGTGCGCCTCGGGATGGCAGAAACCGTGCGGCCCGCCGGGTCTGATGGGGCTGGATGCCAGAGACTTTGGGGGACTGGGCGTCTGGGTTACTGAAAGGACCAGAGAGAGGAGGACTGAGGACACCCGCGACGGAAGAGGCCCAGCACCCCTGCCCTTTTTCCGCTGGACCTGCTGCCGGCCTGGAAGAGGGGGCGCAGGAGGAGGGTTGTTGCCTGTTTTAAGCGCTAAGCCGGCGCGGAAGCGAGGGGCCTCTACCGAAGGCCGGCTCCCAGGCGTGGAAGCTGCGTGTTCACGGAGGAGACCCGTGGATCGGGAGCAGGACTGAGCCCCTCCGTGAGCCTTTCCCCGGCAGGCGGCCCCCGACCCCGCGCACCGGCCTACGTGGGACCTCTGGCGGGTGCGTTCGGTGACGCCTGACTGGAACCTCTCGGCCGTGTCTGCCAGGGTGATACCTGTTCACAGGTGACTCGCCGGGCTTCCAGCCTCGCGGCGTGGGCGTGAGCAGCAGCGTGCGCACGGTTCTGCGGGGGCCTTCTCTGGGAGATGTTCTGGCCGAGGCTCCCCTCTCTGCACCCACGTGGGCCAGAGAGAGCCCTCCGACCCCCTGATCTAGTGCCTGGGCTGTGGGGGTTTGACCCCTAGGCTCCGTGGCCCTGTGCTGGGCAGAGCTGGAAGGAAGCTGTCTACACCCGCCCCCTTCCAGGCAGCTGTCTCTCTAAGGGCAAGCGGGTCCTGTTCCCTCCTGGCAGTTCAGAGATGGAGCTGGCGGGAAGCAGAAGGCAGTCGGGGGCTTTGCCTCAGGTGATGCGGTGGGCTGTCAGAGTTGGAATGTTTGCAGGGGACCCCTCCCTCCAGAAGAAGGAGTGCGTTTGGATTTTGAGATTTGTGTGGATAGCGCTGTGAGTTAGCCCCGAGAACAAGCAGGAGTTGGTGCGTACCAGCCTGAGCTACCTGGTGCTGGTTCGGGTCCGGGGAGAGGAAAAGCCCTTGTTCAGCTGTGCGTCCTGGGGAAGGGGCATGAGCCCGCCCCAAGGATGCTTCACTGCCAGGCCGGGAGGTAAGGGCTGCCTCCTGCCTGCCAGCTATGTGAGAGAGCCCGTGGTGGGGACATGGGAAAGACCCGGCGCCCCGGTTTCTCCCTCAGTCCCACGGGTGCGGGAAACGCTGAGGGATGGGGCTCTTGCCCTCGCGTCTCCGGCTATGCCAGGATGTGAGTGTTCAAACTCACCCTCTCACCTGTCAGGCCAGGGGCGTGGTGGCTGTGACGACAGCAAGGGTACAGGTCTGGGGGTCAGACAGACCTGGGCACAGAGCTGGCAGCCACTCACTACCTCCAGGACGCTCGAGCTGTTTCCCCAAGTCCTGCGTGGGGTGTGTGCGGTTGTTTAATATCCATCCGGACAGCTGTGAACGTCGGCGTTTGCAAAACACCTTCTACGCCAGTGCCGGCGCACCACGGGCCTCCTCGTCCTCGGCTGTGGGACCCAGAGCTTCCCAAGCTTATTTTTATCAAGGCACTTCTCTTTCCTTAGGCATTAGTGTTTTCAAAGTAGCTGTTTCTCGAACAGCCTTTGAGAGGCCCTGCCCCGTGCAATAGGTTTATTTAGCAAACATGAATTGAGCATTTACTGTAGGCCCTGCACCACGTTCTTTCTTGTTTTCCTTTTTTTAAAAAAAAATTATTTATTTATTTAATTCCATTTGTTATTATTAATTTGACCAGAGAGAGCAAGAGAAAATGAGAAAGCAAGTCGCCAGGTCCAGGACTTGAACCATAGTCTGCCATGTGGGAATCCTGCACCTTAACCACCACACCTCCTGCCAGCTCTCTCTTAAAAAAATGAATTATTTTTTTTGTTGTGATTCCAAGTCTGGGACCGAACCTTGGGTGGCCATGTGGGGATCCAGCCCCTTAACCACCATGCCCCTGCTGGCCCCAGCACCTCGTTCTTTGTATTTAGGAGACAGGGCAACTCCTGGCTCAGGCGGCCGTGGGGCTGGTCAGGGCGTTGTCACCGCGGACACAGTCTCCCACTCTGTGTTCTCATTCCCTTCACCTTGACCTCAAGGTGAGATTTGCCAAGGTCAGCCTGCTGAGCATTATTGGCTACTGTGTCGTCAGCATCCAACCCTCTCACTTTAAAGACGGGAAAACCGAGGCCCCTAGAGGGACAGTGACTTGCTTAAGGCCACACAGCCAGTAAGTGGCTGGTCGGAGCTCATGCACTTTCTTCATGCTGCCTCTGCCTCCCGCTGCCTCTGGATCCCCCGCCACCCTCATTGAACAGGCCTGGGGGCTGGGAGGGCCCCTTGGGCTGGGTCTATTTGCTGTGGCTCAGATTAGATTGCTAGGCCGCAGGTGGCGGTGGTGGTTAGTGTGCTGGACTCCCACAGGGATGACCGCGGCTCGAGTCCCGGACCTGGTGGCTTGCTTCCTCACTTTCTCTCTCTCTGTCTTCTGGTCAAATTAAAAAAAAAAATGTAAATAAAATAAGACTGCTAGGAGACAGCAGTACTCCCCCCAGCCCAGCGAGGGCAAGGGCCGCAGGGAAGGAGTTGGTTTACTGCAGAGTCTGGAAGGGGCCCTCGGAGGCCTGTAAGCACCCCCCTTCCTGCTGGACTGGCTGTACCTTACTCTGTCAGGTCTCTTGGGATGCAAATGTCACACCCTCCCTTGGCCCTCAGGAGTCTTGTACAGGTCACTGTCACAGAACCGCTCCTCCCACCAACCTCGGCTCCTCCCTGCCTTCCCAGTGGAAGTGTAGTGCCTCGGCCCCCACTCTGGTCCTTGGCCCTCCCAGGGTGAGGGCTGGAGGCAGTTGGACTTTCAGAGCCGTGAGGGTGGCTGTCCCTTGGCCTTGCTGGCCTTCCTTTGCCCCATGACCCTTCGTGGCAGGGCTGCGACGCCGCTCCCTTTAAAGCCCTGAAATCGGAGCTGAGCAGCTGCTGTCCAGCGCGCCCCGCCCCCACGGGGCAGCCGCGGGGCCCAGGTGGCGGTGGCAGTGGGGGAGGGGGCGGGGCGCGCTCTGCGGCGGGGAGCTGGGAGTCCGGCTCTGCCCCTCCGCCTTGACCTCTCCTACCACCTCTTCTCCCGTGATGGCCCCTTCTTCTGCCTTGGCCTTCCTGCCAGGGCGCTGGGGAGAAGCGTCGCACCTGCGAGAGCTGGCCCCGGGAGCGCGCCCGGCCTCCTGTAATGCAGCCTGCCGGAGAGGCGGGGGTTGGCCCGCTGCAGGCCCGCTCCTTGGCACGGCGTGTGGGTGGGGACACAGCTTCCTTTGACCCAAACCTTGTGGGAACAATAGACTCCAGACGAGTCACCAGGGCAGGAAATGGGAGCCGAGCTGGGGCTGGGTGACCCTCCTGGGGGATGGGACTGCATATCCGGCCGAGTGTGGGGGCAGTGTGAAGGGCACTGGGGAGGGGCCGATGTGCAGGGTGGGCCTCTGGGGTGGAGCCCTCCGAGGGGGGCCGTTGGCGGAGGGAAACCCGAGCCCCTCAGCTCACTGCTGTGCCTTGCTGACCAGGCCTTGTGGCTGCTGCCAGGCCCACTCCTGCCAAGCCTCAACCATGGCTTCCCCTTCCCTTCAAGCCCCTGAGGTGTCTCCGTGAGTCTTCCTGGCCGGGATGAAAGGCTAGTGTTGTTTCTTCCTGGCCCGGCGCCATCTTGGCCCTGAGCCTTGAGTAATAGCTGCTGGGAGGCCGGGTTGTGCAGTGGGCAGGGCGCAGGGTGGGGAGCCCACAGGCCTGGGTCAGCGAGAATCCACAGAGCGGGACAGGTGGGGCGGGCCTGCCCGTGGCGGGGCTGGAATGTCCTGGGAGCCGAGGACACCCTTTTATCTGCTTTCCTCCCATCTTTGGGAGGAAAGCAGACTTTGCAGGGGACCGGCAAGGGCTGGGGAGAAGTGGCCCCGCCAGCCCGGTGGCTTTGCCCAAGGTCAGCCTTTGGGGTCCCCGAGAAAAGCCGCAGGAGTGTGGCAGGCTCCTGCCAGGATGGGAAGAGGGTGGTAGCTTCCGAGGCTGAAGAGGGGTCGTGGAGGTGCTGGGGCTGTTATCATCCCTCACCCACTTGCAGGTCAGGTGGTGAACAATCTAGACCTTTTCTTTAACAAAATTAATGATTTATTTAGTAAAATTGGCTGTAGGGCAGTGCATTTGCTGAAGACAGACACAGAGACAGAGGCCCAGGGAAAGTGAGAAGTCACCCCCAGGGAGGATGGTCACACTGCAGTCCCTTCTCCATTCACCTCACGGAATTAGGGACACGCATGCTTGCATGGTGTGTTTCTCAGGTTGCTGGGTTTGGGACTCGAACTGTGCTGTCAGACATGTGAGATCCAGCCCCCAACCACGATGCTGCAGAGGCCCTATGCAGGCTTTTAAAATGAAGCTAGGATAACTGATACCCAACACGAGTTCACCCTACTAAATCTAACTTGGGGTGGGGTCTAACTTGGTGGAGGAATGTTCAGTAAGAATTTTCAGTCTGAAGCTTTTCTGTGACCCAGGAGAAACGTGCATGGTCTGGCGGGTGACGTGGCAGTGAGGTGGGTGTGTGGCCAGGTCACGGCCGCCCCGGGTGTGATTACTGAACTGCCAGCCTGTGGGAGGTTTCCAGTGATGTGCGCACACAGCCCCTGGCTTTATCTTCCCTGGGTGTTTCCACAGAAATGAGCCCCTCTTGGGCCAGCCAGGTGGCATGGAGGTTAAGGCAATTGGATCCCACATGGCCAACTGTGTGGTTCAGTTCCCAGGCCCGGCACCTTGAGAAACATGCCAGGCCTGTGTGCATGCTTTCTTGCCCAGAATTCCAAAAGGAAGGCGAGATGGAAGAGAAGGGATTGCAGCATGACCATCTCCCAAGGGGGAAGGCGAGATGGAGGAGAGGGATTGCAGCGTGACCATCTCCCAAGGGGGGGGGGGGGTGCTTTCTCCCTTTCTCTCTCTCTCCTCTTTTTCCCTGGTGGGTGAATGTGCTCTTTGGCAAGGCTCTTTGAAACTTACTCCAGGCGTGTGTGTGCTTGCCTAAAACCCGGAGGGAAAAATGGAGAAGGGGCTGTGACATGGCCATCCCCCTGGGGGGTGATTTCTTGCTTTCTTATCTCTGTCTCTAGCAAGCGAGCGCACACGCACTATAGCAGGAATCTCAGGCTCAGGCCTGCTGGCTCTGGCCCAGCGCTCGTGGACTGTACAGGAGACGTGGGTCCCACGTGGTGATTGCTGTTGGAAACTCTGGCTTGGCCAGGCTGAAATATGCCAGGGGTGTTTGCAAGTGCCCGAGAGCTGACAGGCTGGAGGCCTGGGGGAAGGGGGTCACAGCATGACCAGACTGATGGGGTTCCTGCCCCTCTCCCTCATGGTCAGCACACATGTTCGCTGTCGTGAATAATGAAGAAGGCAGTGACTTGACATTGAGCTATGTTAAACGAGCAGACGCATCTCAAGATGATTCTGCATATAAATTTAAAATGTGAATTATGTAAGAACAGAATCGAGTGAGAGTGAGACTTATTGTCCATTCAGTGGGGAAAAACCTTGGGGTTTTTGGTTGACAAACCTTGAGTAGATGCTCCTCAGGTGGCAGAAATCATTGTAATCCTTACAGCAGCTTGGGATAGGACTTGTTTTTGTTTTGTGTTTTAACCACTACGGAAGAGGAAGAAAGTCTCACAGAGATTAAAGCTGGGGTTGAGCTTGCACTCAGATTGATCTGGCCCTGACCACCGCCCCGGTACTCCGGGAGCCTGTGTGAGCCTGTGTGGCAGTGCGGTGGCGAGGCCTGTGCCACGGAGAGCCACACTCCAGCCGTGCTGGGAGCTCACCTGGTTTTGGAAGGTGGATCCCTCCTGAACTGTTTTGTTTGTTTTATAAGCCAGGAGGTGTATGTGCTCCTCAGAAAGAGGCAGAGCAAGTGAGGGAGAGGAGAGTGGGGAAGAGCCCCGGCGTGGGGCATGGGCACACACACCCTGCTCCTCTCTCTCTCCACCCTGTCGATTGGGGCACGCACGCTCATGCGCCCAGTGTTTTCCAGCTGCCGGGGCTGAGATTCGAACCACAGTGGGCTGTGTGGATCCTTCACCACCAGTACGGGGCCGTCCCCGGAAATGCATTGTGTAGACTTTGAAGGGAGTCTGTGCTGTGGGAGACTGGGCTAGGTGGCCCCTGGGGATCTGCTTCCGCGAAGGGTCTGTGTCCTGGGCCTCAGTTTCTCCAGCTACGATCACAAGTGGCTGCACTAGACGGTGGGCGGAGGCTTCTGCCAGAGGGAGCTGGGAGGGTGTCTGAGCTGCTGGAGGAGGTGGGGGTGTGTGTGTGGGAGTTGCTGTGGCTCAGCCAGTACAGCCACCCCAGTACCGCCACCGGTACTAACTGGAGTGAGCAAGGTGCTGGCACCAGCTGCGCCTTGTCCTGCCCGGGCCGGGGCGGGAAGGCAGCCCAGTGTGGCTGTGAGTGCGGGCTCCAGTGGTGCTGTCCGATAGAAACAGAGGGGGCCAGCAGGTGGCGTGGTAGTGGGGCGCTGGATCCCACGCGGCGGACTCTGGTTCAAGTCTTGGACATGGCAGCCTGAAAAACACACCAGGTGGGACCAGCAGTTAGGGCTATGTCGCTGAACACCCATGTAGCCGACCGTGGTTGGAGTCCCGGACCTGGTGGCTTAAACTTACACTGGGCGCGTGTGCGTGCGTGCCCAAGATCCCGAGAGGAGAATGGAGGAGAAGGGATTGCGGCGTGGCCATCCCCCTGGGGGGCGATTTCTCGCTTTCTGTCTCTCTGTCTCTCTCTTTCTGGTGAGTGCATGCGCCCTATAGCAAAAACCTCTCCAAAAAAAAAAAAACAAAAACAAAAAAACACCAGATGAGTGTGTGTGCCCCAAATCCTGAGGGCAGAATGGAGAAGGGACTGTGGTATGACCATTCTCCCTGGTGGGGCGGGGGTGATTTCTCACTTTCCTTATCTCTCTGCGTATCTCTGGTGAGCACATGTGCCCTATGGCAAGAAAAGAAAAAAGAAATACAGTGTAAGCCAGGTAATATGAGGGTTGGTAACCAGGTGACAGGCGACTTTAAGTTGTCTAGAAGTCACATTTAAAAAGTAAAAAGGGGGATGGGCAAGCAGATGAGAAGGAAGTTAAGGCAGCCGGATCCCACGTGGCTGTCTGCACCTGGCAGCTCAAAAAACACACTGGGCGTGTGTGCCCCAAATCTGGAGGGGGGAACAGAGGAGAAAGGATTGCAGCGTGGTCATTCCCCCTGGGGGCTGCTTTCTCACGTTCCCTCTCTCTCTCTCGTCCCCTCTCTCTCGGTCTCTCTGGTGAGTGCATGTGCCCTATAGCAAAGAAGAAAAAAGTTACAGAGGGGCTCAGAGGCCCAAAGGGAAGGTTTTAGGTTCCTGTCTAGGAGCCTCCCTGAGTATGCTGGGCCTTCGCTGCCGGCGATCTCTGTCTGGGGGTGAATCTCCGGGGAAGACTCTATTGGAGGTCTGCTTCTGTTTCTTACTTTTTTTTTTTTTTTTTTTTTTTTTTTTTTTGAGAGGTTTTCACTATAGGGCGCGTGTGCTCGCCAGACAGACAGAGAGAGACGTAGAGACAGAAAGCGAGAAATCATCCCCCAGGGGGGATGGTCACGCCGCAATCCCTTCTCCTCCATTCTCCTCTCGGGATCTTGGGCACGCACACACACATGCCTGGCGTGAGTTTTAAGCCATTGGGTCCGGGACGCGAACTGTGGTCGACTACATGGGAGTCCAGCGACATAGCCGTTATGCTAACTGCTGGTTCCCTCTGTTTCTTACTTTTAAAATAAAAAATTTGCTATAAGACACATGTCCTCTCTGGAGAGAGCAAAGAGAGAAGAGAGGAATGGTGAGAAATCCCCCCCCCCCCCCCAGGGGAGATGGCCATGCTGTAATCCTTTCTCATTCTCCTCTCAGGATCTTGGGCATGCACACACATGCAGCCAGTGTGATAGTCAAGCCTCCAGGTCCGGGACTTGAACTGCGATATGCTATGTGACCATGCTGTCATCTCTTCATTCTCCTCTCAGGATTTTGGGCATGCCATCCACATGTGCCTGCTATGAATTTTAAGCCACCGGGTCCCAGACTGGAACTGCAGTCAACCACATGGGAGTCCAGCCATGTAACCACTACACCATTTGCTGGTCCCAACGGTATTTTTTAAAAAAAATTACTTTATTTACTTATTATTAGTACTATTATTTTAATTTGACCAGAGAGAGACCGAGAAGGAAAGCGAGAAAGTAAGCCACCAGGTCTGGGACTTGAATCCTGGTCGGCTCAGTGGGGTCCAGTGCCTTAAGCGCCGCGCCGCCTGCTGGCCCCGCAGTAACAGTATTAATAGAACCCACTTCAGGGCTGGTGCGAAGAGTACGTGGGCTCCTATCTGTAGAGTGTGCAGTTCTCGGCTTGGCCCATGGTCAGCACGGTGTAAGTGTTTGTCAAACAAACGCCCGGTCGACGGTCCTTAAAACCGCTCACGCCGGCACCCGGGAGAGGGAGAGCTGTGCCGGGCGGCCGAGTGCCTGCTCACTGCGCCTTCGCCGAGCTCGCGTGCAGCTGGGACGCGCTTCGGGTGCCTGACGTGCACGCGCTGCAGGGGCTGCCTCCCAGGAGTGGGAATGGCGGCACCCTGGCCATGGGCAGGCTCCAGCTCTCGCAGGGTGTCCCGAGCATCTGTCCGCCTGGGCTCGGAACTGTGAGGTGGCGTGTAGGGAGAGAAGCGTCCTCGCCAATGCCAGAGTGAACTGCCTGGCCTCATGCTGGGCTGGGAGGTGGGGACACCTGAGCGGTTGGAGGTTTAAGCAGTTGGAGCAGTAGCCGCTCCAGGAGGAGGGAAGCCGGCGGCCTCCCCCACTTCGGGACACTCCAGCCCCTCCCTGCCCGCCCTCCTCCTGGCATCGCCCCCCCCCCCCCGCCCTCCCCACCCATAGCAGTTACAGGACACCCCCGATGTGCCCGGCACTGTGCGAGGTGCGACAGCGGGCTGGGGAGTGCGTGGGGGTAGACCTGGTTCCCGTCCTGAGGAGCTGCCCAGAGGGGCGGCAGACTGGACAGCCGAGGACAGTACCTGCGGGAAGGAAGACGGGCTGACCAGAGGCACACACCATGCGAGGCGGTGCTGGGGAACGGTGATTCATCCCTACGGAGCCCGAGGAAGCAGGGAAGGCTTCATGGAGGAGGCGCTCAAGCTGGCAGGGAGGAAGGACAGGGTGCTCCTGTGTGTGAGAGGGATGGAGACGAGGAGAGAGGGAGAAATAGTTGTGAGAAGACAGGGGTAGGGGTTTGATGGCCGTGAGTCGTGAAGTGCTTAGAGGAGGGAGGGAAGTGGGTTTTATGAACAAGGGATTTGAACGGAGCCCTCTGGGCAGGGTAAGGATGCCTTTTTATGTATTTTTAATTTACACGCAGCAGACTTCATAGTTTAAGGTGCACAGTGTTATGAGCTTTGACAAATGCCTAGAGTTACCTATTTCCTACCGCGAATTGCGCCCCATGGTTGCTCTGCCTCCCCACACAGCTAGCTCCCTCGTGGGCCCGGCCAGGCCTGCCACGCTCCTGTCCCCTGGCAACTCTGATCTGTTCCTCCTGTACGTCTGTCTCTTTCAAGAATGTCATGTAAATGGAATCATATAGTTACGTAGCTTTTTGGGTCTGACCTTTATTTTTCCCCATAGGATGCGTGTGCTCGCTGAACAGAGAGAGAGAGAGGAAGTGAGAAAAAGGGGCCAGCAGGTGGCAGATGGTTAAGGTGCTGGACTTCCACCGGGTTGAGCGCGGTTCTAATCTTGGACAGGGCAGCTTGAGAAATCATGCCGGACGTGTGTGAGCATGCCCCAAATCCCAGGAGAGTGGAGAAGGGATTGCAGCATGGCCATCCCCCATGAGTGATTTCTCAATTTCTCTCTTACTGTCTCTGTCCCTCTCCAGCTAGTGCACATGCCCTATGGCAAAAAACCTTTAAAGAAATGAAGAAAGAGAATGAGAAATCACTCTCTGGAGGGGATGGCCATACTGCAATCCCTTCTCCTCTTGGTATTTTGGGCATGCATGTACACATACCTAGCTTGATTTTTTTTTTTTTTTTTCAAGCCACCAGGTTGAGGATTCAAACCATCAAGTTGACCATCTGGAATCCAGCGCCTTAACTTCCACACCACCTGCTGGCCCAGGTCTGGCTTCTTTAACTCCACGCAATGCCTTCGTAATTCATCCAAGTTGTAGGCGGATGGATGGTTTTTCCTTTTTGTTGCTGACCAGTATTCCAGCGTAGAGATGGGCCTGGTGTGTTTATCGCTCACTGAGTAAAGGGCGTTTGGTTGTTCCCAGCCCCTGTGACGGATAAATTATGGAATTATCTCCAAAAGTCTGTAAATCGCGTATATGACAGAGAACTCTCAAGACAACCAGAAGACGTAGACTGAAAGCTGGACATTCCCAGAGAAGTCAGAGGGTGGCAGTTTAGCACACAAGGTCCTGCTGTTGGGGTTCCTGTGCGGATTTTCACCTGAACAAAAGCTTTTCGTTTCTTTTGAGTGAACAGTTGGGAATGGATTACTAGGGTTTTTTTTTTTGTTTGTTTTTCTTGTTTAGAATTATTTATTTAATTTTATTTATCATTATTATCATTTTAAATTTGCCACAGGGCACATGTGCTCATGAGAGACAGAGAGAGGGAGAGTGAAGTGAGAAGGCAAGCTGCTGGGTTCAGGATCTGCATCGTGGTTGGCCACATGGGAGCCCAGTACCTTAACCACCATGCCACCCGCTGGCCCTGGGACTGGGATTGCTGGATCTTCTGGAACGTGTATATTGAAGTTTAAAGAAAAGTGCAAGGGCTGGCCCCATGTCCTAGCGGTTAAGGGAGCTGGAATCCACATGGCCAAACGTGGTTCCAATCCTAGCTCGGGCACCTTGAAAAATGCACAGGGAACGTGCGTGCGTGTACCCCAGATCCTGCAGGTGGAGAAATGGAGACGGGATTGCTGTGCGATCACGCCCCACGCGGGGTGCCTTCACCGTCTTCCTCACTGTCTCTCTCTGGCAAATTGCATGTGGCTTCTGGCAGTTTCAGAAACTGCCATACTGTTTCTGATTTCTGAAGTACACCGTCTTACGTTCCCATAGTTCTGTGCTGCGAGCTCACCAGTGCTGGGTACCGTCGCATCGTCGTGGGTTTCTCTGCTGTTTGGACTGCCGAGCGGTGGGGGCTCACGGTGGTTCTGATGTGCTTTTCTCTAACCCTGACGATTCGAGCTTGTTTGCCTTTCGTATAACGTCTTTGGGATATGTCTGTCCAATATTTGGCCCATTTCTTCTTTTATTCTGAGAGTTCCTGTCATATATTCAATTTATAGATATTTGGAGAAAATTCCTTAAAGGAGAAAATCTTTAAAAAATAGATATTTTACATTTAAATATATATTTTATATATTTCCACATTGTATGTCTTTACAACATTGAAAATGAATTTTCCTGGGGCCTGCTGGTGGCATAGTGGTTAAGGCACTGGACTCCCACGTAGCTGATTGCTGTTTGAGTCCTGGACTTGGTGACTTGCCTTCTTGCTTTCTCTGTCTCTGTCTCTCTGTCTCACTTTGGTAAGTACGAGTGTCCTGTAGCAAATTAAAATAACAATGATAATAATAAAAATAAATTTAGAAAAGAAAATTAATTTTCCCAGCATGAATGCCCTGTATATTAGTCCAAAGAAATTACCATATGCAGCCCCCCCAAAAAAAGAAAACCCCCCAACAGAAATGAAGCATGTGAGGGACTGGGACAGGTAAGAGTGGGCTGTGTGCAGGGCCGAGGTGGGATGAGGGGTGGGCTGACCCGGAGAATGACCCGTGGAGAGGAGGAACGGCCCCATGGAGCTTCCCCAGACCACGCCTGCCTGCCATCCAGCCGCTGCAGGTGCAGGCACGCTCCTGACTGGCCCACTCCTCATGGCCTCTGGGTCAGGCCGGGCCGGCCCGGGCAGAAAACCGGTGTCGGTGCCCGGCCTGGGCTCCCTGGCCTCGTTTCCCACCGGATGACCATGCATTCTGGAATAGGAGGTGGGGTGCTTGTCGGCTGCCGGGGTGAGCACTGGGGGTGGCTGCCGTGAGAGAGAATGGGTTTTCTGGGCCAGGGCCGGTGCCGGTGCCGGGCCAGGGCGGGACCTGCAGCACAGTGCAGGGTCTGTGGGGTGGGCCGTGAGCAGGCTTTCTGGAGCATCCCAGGCCTCACTCCTGTCCCTGTCCAGGCAGGGTGGCTTAGGGACAGAACTGCCGCGTAAAATGGCCAACTGCATTGTCCCAGCCCAGGACTGGCGGCTTAAAAGTCACACTGGGCTTGTGTGTGTGCCTGCCCAAGGGCCTAATGGGAGAGTGGGGGAGAAGGTATTGCTATGCGGCCTTCCTGCTTCGGGGGGATTTCTCACTTTCCTTCTGTCTCCTTCTGGTGAGTGCACATGCTCAAAACTTAAAAACTTAAAAAATCAAACAAAAAAAGCAAAATGCCCAAGGCCAGGACGGGTGCCCCTTCTGCCTCTCACCCACGCGCGCCGTGGCCTGGCCCGTCCCGTGTCCTCAGAGCCATGGCAGTGTCCACAGGCTGGAGGCGTCATTGACTGAGGGGCAGGCCCTTTTCCAAGGTGACTAAGGCGTGGAGAGAGCAGGGCAGAGCTGAAGAGTCCTCCTCTCCGGAAGCTACGAGTGCCAGCTGCCTCCAGGGCCCTGCAGGCTCCCAGGGTGCCCAGTGCACCGAATCCCGCCCAGAGTGCCTGTCCTGTGTGGGTGGGTTCCTACTTCGGTCCTGGCAGGGTGGGGACTTGTCCTGTCTTTGAGAGCAGTGACTCAGGGCCAGCCCACCCCTAAGGCAGGGACTGCGAGCATCTGGTGGGCAGCCCGAGCATCTGGTGGGCAGCCCGGTGTGGTCTCCGAGGGCACCACGGCCAGCCCTCCTGGTGGGCAGACTCTCCTGCTAACTCGTCTGTTGTGAGAGCTGAGATTTTATAGGTCCGGCCCCTCTAAAGAGAAGGCGGCTGATCAGGTTCTGCCTTTTGTCTATTGAGTACTTTCATGTTTATTTATTTATTTATTTTTAGGGTTTTGCCATAGGGTGCATGTGCTCACCAAAGAGAGAGGGAAAGTGAGAAATCACCCCTCAGGGGTGATTGCTTGCTGTAACCCTTTTCCAGTTTCCTCTTGGAATTTTTTTTTAAGAATTATTTTATTTAATTTTTATTTGTTGTCATTATTTTATTTTATTTTTTTTTTTTGAGGTTGACCAGAGAGAGACAGAGAGAGAGAAAGGAAGTGAGAAAGCAAGCTGCCAGGTCCAGGACTCGAACTGTAGTCAGCCATGTCCAGCCACCTTAACCATCACGCCACCTGCCGGCCCCTCCTTTTGAGATCTTGAGCATGCATATACATGCGCCTGGCATGATTTTCAAGCCGCTGGGAATGGGACTTGAACCATGATCAGCCATGTGAGGGGAGTCCAGCGCCTTTACCACCACATCACCTGCTGGGCCCAGGCTTCACCCCTGCTGTGCGTTCTGTGGGTTTTGATAAATGTGCAAGGACATGGGCCCACCATTACAGTGTCAGGCAGAGTAGTTCAACTCCCCTAAACAGTATCGGTGCCTTCCTGTTGGCCCTCTGCCCTCCCCAAGCCCTGGTGACCGTGGCTTTTGCTGTCTCCATCCTTCGCTCCCCAGAAGGTCACACAGGTGGATCACGTGTGGCGTCTCCCACTGGCCCTTCCCCTTGACAGGCGCGTCCACGTTCCCATGGCGCCTAGCTTTCTCGTTGCTTTCTCTGAGTGGCAGCCTGCCCTCCTGAACCTTCCATTCTGCACACGGGGCACTGAGGCCCAGAGAGGCCATGTGACAAGTTCAAGCGCCATGGGCCCTGCTGAAGCTGAGCTCGGAGCCAGTTTCACCCCAGGGCTGCACTCCTTGGTGGCCCCGGGGCAGGGGCAGCCACGTTCTGGATGTGTCGGGCTAGACCTGAGCACCCCACCTCCCTGATGATTGGGGTGGTCGCGGGGGTGAGGAGGCCCCAGCTTGCCCCTCCTGGAAGGCTGTGGAGCCAGGAGTGTCCCCTGACCCTGCGGCAGGGCCTGGGGGCTGGGTGGATAGAGGCCCTGGGCTTGGGGCTGGTAGCACGTAGCAGGAGGAAGTAGGACTCTTATCTTCCTCCTGTTCTCTTTCTCTCTCCCACGGGAGACTCCTCCCCTTGGCCTGTTTCTCGGCCTGTCTCTCCACCTGTTTACTTCCTTCCTGCCTTTCCCTTGCCCTTCCCTTTTCCTGTGCTCTCTGCACTGCACCCTGCAGCTTGTCTTGCCCACCTGGCCATGTCCCCGTGCCCCAGGCTCAGCTGTCTGTGCACACGGTGAGAGTCCTCACAGCGATCCCGTGAGGAGACAACCTGTCACCTCCCGGGTGTGCTGGGACACTGAGGCTCCCGGGCCCCGTGAGGCCGAGCTCGGGTCTGAGCCCAGGCCTCACCTCCAGCACCGGAACGCTAACTCTCCTCATAGTGCCCCCTCTCTCCTGGCCAGGCAGTGCTGAAGGGGTCCAGCTTTCTGTCACTTCATTTATTTAGGTTTTTGACATAGGATGCAAGCGCTTGCTGGAAAGAGACAGAGGGAAAGTAGGAAATCACCCCCATGGGGGATGGCCACGCAACAACCCTTTCCCCTCTTTTCTCCTCTCGGAATTTTGGGCACACATGCACACATGTCCTGTGTGATTTTCAAGCCCTTAGGTCTGGGACTCGAAATGCAGAGCCAACTATGTGGGAGTGCAGTGCCTTCACCAGCCCGCTACCTGGGCCTTTTAAACAAGCAGATCATCCCCAAACAACAAGCATTTAAAAATCATGGCTCGGGAACAGCAGTTAGCATAATGGCTATGTCGCTGAACTTTCATGTAGTTGACCGTGGTTCGAGTCCCGGACCTGGTGGCTTAAACTCACGCCGGGCACATGTGCATGTGTGCCCAAGATCCCGAGAGTAGAATGGAGGAGAAGGGATTGCGGTGTGGCCATCACCCCGGGGGGTGATTTCTCACTTTCTATCTCTCTGACTCTCTCGGTCTTTCTGGCAAGTGCACGCGCCCTATAGCAAAAATCTCTCAAAAATAAGTAAATAAAATAAAATAAAATAAAATAAAATAAAATAAAATAAAATAAAATAAAATAAAAATCATGGCTCTAAAGAGACTGTGGAGGGGCCAGCAGGTGGCATAGTAGGTGGCGTAGTGGTTAAGGTGCTAGACTCCCACATAGCCGGCCATGGTTCAAGCCCCAGACTCAGTGGCCTGGAACTCACGCCAGGTACGTGTGCATGCATACCCCAAATCTCAGGAGAATGAAGAAGGGACTGCAGTGCAGCCACCTCTCCTCCTCCTCTCAGTCCCTCTGGTGAGCCCATGTGCCCCATAGCAAAACTCTTAAGAAAACAAAACAAAACAAAAAACAGGAGACTGTGGGAAGGGCGCATTCACTGAGGGTGAGCCGCAGCCTTGTCCCACCCCAGCTCGCAGGGGAGATGTCCCCCGGGGCAGGGCGTGTCTGACCACCAAGGGCTGCAAGTGTTGCTCTTGGGCGGAGTCTGTAGCAGGCAGACCTGCAGTGCGAAGTCCGGGATGGTCTGAGTGAGGGCTCAGGTGGCTCTGACCCCCACACGCGGACTTGGAGGGCAGGACTGAAGCCGAGGCTGCCAGAGGCTGGCCCTGAGCTCCTGCTCAGGTGGTGCCGGAAGGCCCGGGAGACGCTGCAGCCCGAAGGGCGCATCTGGGCCTGGCGATCTGGATCCAGGTCTGGCAGGATGTGGCAGGCATGCGGGCGGGCGGGTGGGGCTGCTCTTGGCGGGAACCTGCTTGTCCACACATGCTGGTCACCTGCTTCCTCCTTCCCCCGGCTGGCCCTCTTCCCTCACCTGGAACCGTCCAGACGATGGCCTCGTCCTGTGGCAGGGAGGTATGGGGATCACTTTACTTCATCTTTTTTTTTTAAGGAGTTTTGCCATAGGGCGTGTGCTCTTGCCACAGAGAGACAGAGACAGGGAAAGTGAAAAATCACCCCCCTCCCACGGGGATGGACACTCTGAACCCTTTCTCCTCCAGTCTCCTCTCAGGATTTGGGGCACACACGCATACCTGATGTAATTTTCAAGCCACTGGGTCCACGACTCGAACTGCAGTTGGCCAATGGGAGTCTCGGGCCTTAAGCACCACACCACCTGCTGGTCCCTACAGTCCCATTTTAACTGGCTGTGTGTTCTTTCACCAAGCCATTCTTCCTAGGGCCTTAGTCTCCTCACCAGTAAGTTGGTGGTCAACTTTCTTTTTCTCTTTTTACATTTATTTATTTATTTCATGAGAGGAGAGAGAGAGGGAGGCAGAGACAGCGTCCCCTTCAGGGGCTCGACACCGTGACCTGCGCTCAGCCTTCAGCCAGGCCTGGGTCCGGGCACACACGGGCACTGCATACTTGGGTCTCTGAACGTGACGTCCAGGCCTCCTCCGGTGATGGGGCCTGCAGGGTCACCTGCCTAGTGCACCCTGGGAAAGGGCGGCGTGGCGGGGCTGTGGGCCTCCTCTGAGCGGCTCTGACTGGGGAGCTCAGGCCTCCTCCCCTCCTTCCCAGCTTCAGGGTTACAGCTCACCATGGAACACCGGGCAGGTGGCCGGACCAGGAGCCCAGGCAGGTGGTGGACAGGTCCGAGGCCTTTGTGGATGGGGGTCACCCCAACCTTACCCCGCGCTCCTCACCTGCCATCACCCCAACCTTACCCTGCACCCTTCACCTGCCGTCACCCCAACCTTACCCTGCACCCCGCACCTGCCGTCACCCCAAGCTGCTAACTCTTCACAGCACTGTACCAGGGGACTTCGAAAAGCTCGTTGGAGAGTAAGTTAAAGTACAAGTTTACTTATTTATTTGGAGAGGTTTTTGCTGTAAGGCGCGTGCGCTCGCCAGAAAGACAGAGACAGACAGAGAGATAGAAAGCGAGAAATCATCCCCCGGGGGGATGGCCACACCGTAATGGGGCTATGTGGGACTGAGAGGTGGACCATGGTCTTGGAAGGATGCAGAAAGGCCGGCTTCAAGGTGGAGGGCCAGCGCTGTGGCCTAGTGGTTAAGTGAGCCAGATCCCACGTGGGCAACACCACAGTTCAAATCCCTGGCCTGGTGGCTTGAGAAACATGCTGGGCACGTGTGTAGGAGCACCCCTCCTGACAGGGTGGACCAGGGATCGTGGTGGGACCATGCCCTTGGGGAGCGCCTTCTCGTTCTCCCCCTCTCTCCCTCTCTCTGTTGAGTGCACACGGCCTCCAACAACTACAAACGTGAAAGTTGGAGCAGGCTTGGGGGGACTCCTGGGTCTGAGCTTGGATTTTGCCAAGAGGCGAGTGGTCTAGTCCGGCCTGAGCCTGGGCTCGTTTTACCTGGCCATCACGATTCCCTTCCCGTCCCGAGAACGCTCTCGGAGGAGCTCGCCATTCCGAGTATTCGATTTTTAAGATAATGTGCTATGGATGCGTGAGCTTGCCGGAGAGAGAGGGCGAGGGCGAGGGTGGAGCACCCCTACGGGGCATGGTCCCCCTGCAGGCCCTACATGCTCCGCTTGGGGTTTTGGGCATGTGCATGTGCCTGGAGTTTTTATTTTCTTTCTTTTTTCTTTAAAGAGGTTTTTGTCTTGGGACCAGCAGTTAGCATAATGGCTATGTCGCTTGACTCCCATGTAGTCGACTGTGGTTCGAGTCCCGGACCTGGTGGTTTAAAACTCACGCCGGGTGCATGTGCATGTGTGCCCAAGATCCCGAGAGAAGAATGGAGGAGAAGGGATTGCGGCGTGGCCATCCCCGTGGCCATCCCCCGGGAGGTGATTTCTCGCTTTCTCTGTCTCTGTCTGTCTGGCGAGCGCACGCGCCCCATAGAAAAAAGCTCTCCAAAAAAAGAGGTTTTTGTCTTAGGACACATGTGTTCGCCACAGAGACAGACAGACAGAGTGGAAAAGTGAGAAGTTATCCCCCGGGGGATGGCCACGCCACAATCCTTTGTCCTCCCGGGATCTTGGGCACGTACGCACATGAGCCCAGTGTGAGTTTCAAGCTTCGGGGACTCGAACCAGGGTCAGCCATGTGAGAGTCCAGTGATGTTACTGTGTGTCGTCTGCTGGCCCTGCGCCTGCAGTGTTTTCCAATCTCTGGGTCCAGGACCCAATCTTTGCTGCTCCACCCACCACACCAGTGGCTGGCCCTGATAATTAGGAAGATCTTAATAAAAGCCCATACTTTTCTCATTCTGCTGAAAATTCCTGAGTGACCAGCAGCTGTGGGCTGTGGGCTGGAGCTGCAGGGTGTCTGGGCCTGGGAGGGCCATCTGGTGGCCTTTGGGTGGGGCTGGGGGTAGAACTGGATGCCTCTGGGCCAGGCCCAGAGATTATTTCTGTTTCAGTGTTCCTGCTCCTGGCCCAGGCCCCACGGTGCCATCTGTGCCCCCCCGCCCTGGGGGTTCACTGTGCAGCCCTTGGGAGGGGGCAGGCTGGTGTTGGCTTACCCAGGCCGCAGGCGGGCTGCGTGGGAGGCCGGCCTGCTGAGGGCAGGCAGGCTGTGGGGGAGGCTGGGCCGGGAGGGTGGGGGAGCGGGAGTGTTTGCTGGATGGTGCCGCAGGCCACGGGCCACAGGCCGGGAGCACGTCCACTTTGGTAAGGAATCCGGTGGCCCAGGGCCTGGGGTGACCTGCTGCCCCGCTTTCCCTGGGATGGACCCAGTCTTGGGTACATGGAGTGCAGGTCCTCAGGGAACCTCATGGCTGGGCAGAGCCTGGCCACAGACACCTGCCCAGGGCTGCTTTTGCCTGACTGCCCAGGGTGACTTCTGCAGCAAAGACAAACAGGTTCCAGGAGGGGCAGCGCGCAGTGGGCTCTCAGAGGCTCCCGTAAGGTCGGGGCAGTTGGGCTGTTCCCCTCCCGGTCTCTCCCGCCAGCCTCACCTCCATGGTACCCTCTATGTGGAGTAGAGTATCCAGCTTGCCTTGGCCAAGCCCCAGAGGAAAGTCGAGGCTAAGAGGTCGTAAGTATTGATATTACCAATGAGGGCTCAGGGCTTCGCCTGGGGCGAAGTAGTTGAGTCATGTTGATGGCACTAGATAGATCTTTGTTTGTTTTTAAGACTTATGCTGTAGGGCCTGTGACATTGACCAAAGGAGTAGAGGGGATGGGTGAGCTGTGATCCCTCACCCTCCTGAGATCGTGGGCACACACTCACAGGCACCCAGTGTGGTTTTCAAGCCACCAACCAGGTATGGGACTCAAACTGTGGTTGTCCATGTGGGAGTCCAGTGCCCTAACCACCGTTCTACTTCCTGGTCCCTGACAATAGATGCTGACGCCATTGGCAGGCCTGTCGTACTAGCTGTCCTGTGGGATGGCTTGACCGTGAATCACTCCCCAGCCTTCTCTGAGCAAATCAGGCGGATTTGGAAGCCCCTGGAGGAGTGGAGGGCTGGTACTGACACCACCACAAAAAGGGACCCCTGAGCCCACGGAGCCAGACCCTCGATTACAGACGGAAGCTCAGAGCAGTGGGTGGTTTCTCTATGGTGGCACAGCTGGAGGGCGGGAACCCAGCGCAGGCTCTGGATTGCCACCTATCACTCTTATTTTAGGGTCCTCCAAAATAAATACCAAGGGGATTATATAAAATTCAGGCTCTCTCTCAGATGAAATATAGACATCGAGGGGCCAGCAGTTAGCGTAATGGCTATGTCGCTGGACTCCCACGTAGTCGACTGTGGTTCGTGTCCCGGACCCGGTGGCTTGAAACTCACGCCGGGCACATGTGCGTGCGTGCCCAAGATCCCGAGAGGAGAAGGGAGGAGAAGGGATTGAGGCGTGGCCATCCCCCCTGGGGGGTGATTTCTTGCCCCCCCTGGGGCTCTCCAGAGTGCACCTAAGCAAACGGGAGGCTGGGGTCACAGTCCTTGGGCAGGAGTACTTGGGGGTCAGGCGAGTGGCACAGGGAGGGGAGGTGACAGACGGCACTTAAGGAGTGGAGGGAGGGCTGAGCATATTGGGGAATGACTTGGATGACCGAGGTTGGGGCTTGGAGGGTGGGAGATTGGGAGTCTAGGTGCTGAGGGTGGGAGGCATGGCCACAGAGCAGGGATTAGCCAGGAGGGGCCCTGTGAAATCTCATGGGCGTGCAATGCGCTCACACTCTCTTGCTCTTTTTATTTATTTTTTGGGAGAGATTTTTGCTACAGGGCGAATGTGCTCACTGGAGAGACAGAGAGACAGAAAGTGAGAAATCACCCCCCAGAGGGATGGATGACCACGCTGCATTCCCTTCTCCTCCATTCTCTTGGTAGTGGGGCACACATGCACACGTACCCAGAGTCTCAAGCCATCAGGTCTGGGACTCAAACCGCAGTTGGCCAGGTGGGAGTCCAGTGGCTAACCACTATGCGACTTGCTGGCTCCCTTTCACTCTTTTTAAAAGAAATATTTATTGGGACCAGCGGTTAGCGTAATGGTTAAGTCGCTGGACTCCCATGTAGTCGACCATGGTTTGAGTCCTGGACCCGGAGGCTTAAACTCATGTCCGGCACGTGTGCGTGTGTGCCCAAGATCCCGAGAGTAGAATGGAGAAGGGATTGTGGCATGGCCACCCCCCTGGGGGGCGTGACTTCTCACTTTCTGTCTCTCTGTCTTTCTGGCGAGTGCACGCACCCTTATAGGAAATACTTCTCCAAAAAAAAAAAAAAGAAATATTTATTTAATTTTATTTCTTACTGTTTTTTAATTTGACCACAGAGAGACAGAGTGAGAGAAGGAAAGTGAGAAAGCAAGCCGCCAGGGCTGGGACTTGAATCGCAGTTGGCTGTGTGTCAGAGTCCAGTGAATTTAACCACCATGCCACCTGCCAGCTCCCTCATTTTCTCGTAGGTAGAGGAATCAGTCATGCGATCAGATTGTATTTGAGGAAAGCCGCTCAGGTCGCAGTGAGTTATGGCCCCTGAATGGGGCCGCTCAGCCATGCATGTGTACGGGCGGAAGCTTGGAGAGCAGGCCCAGGGGACAGGACAGCAGCCTTGGTCATGGAGTGGATATGGGGGAGGTCGGAGTCCACTCCTGGCTTCTAGCCTCTGGCAGAGGGTGGCCCCCTTCCTGAGTGTGCCCAGGAGGAAGCGTGGGGTTCAGAGGCACACTGCAAGCCTCGCTTCAGACATTCCAAGTCGAGGAGCCTTGGAGGAGGCTGCTCACTAGAGATGCCGAGTCAGCAGATGCTTTCAGAGCTGCACAGATTTGGGAGGCCAGCAGGTGGCATGGTGGTTGGGGCGCTGGACTTCCACATGGCTGACCGCAGTTCAAGTCCCGGACCTGGCGGCTTGTTTCTCACTTTCCTTCACTCTCACTGTGTCTCTCTGGTGAGTGCACGTTAATTTTAAAATTAGCAAATTAAATAATAATAATAAATTTGGGCGCGCGTGTGTGTGTGCCCAAGATCCCAAGAGGAGAGTGGAGGAGAAGGGATTGTGGCATGGCCATCCCCTCTGGGGGGTGAGTTCTCGCTTTCTGTCTCTCTGTCTTTCTGGCAAGCACATGCGCTCTATAGCATAAACCTCTAAAATAATAATAAATAAACTGAAATAAATCTTAAGATACATAGTGGAAGAGGGAGTCATGTGTGGGGGCCCCTAGGGTGCCAGGAGGCTTAGTGAGGAGAGGTCAGGTTCGACCCTGAGGAAGGTCTGGGTGAGGCTGACAAAAGATGAACCAAGGGGGGACAGGAGGAGTGGGCTGGCGAGTCAGGCAACTGGAGAGTCGCCTGGGCTCTTCCACGTGTTTGGGAAGCAACTTGATAGGGTGTGGAAAAACGTGTGGAAATTTGATAAGTCCGTTGGATTTATGATTTGGAGAGATTGCACATCATTTTGATGTTGTTTTCCATCTGTGAACACAATTCTCTCCATTTATGTGGGTATTTTATGTCTTTCAAAACAGTTACACTTTTCTCTGGACAGGTCTCATTATGTTAGGTTTATTACTAGAAAAATTACAACTTTGGCTTCTAAACAGAGTGTTTTTTTGTCTGCTTGTTGCCATAGGGCGAGAGAGACCGGAAGGGGGAAAGTGAGAGATCACCCGCCAGGGCGGATGGCAACACTGCAGCCCCTTCTCCAGTCTCCTCGGATTTGGAGCATGCTCACATACCTGTGTGACTCTCAAGCTGCCCGGTCCTGGACTCCAGCTGTGGTCAGCCGTGTGGCAATCCAGCGCCCCAACCACCATGCCGCCTGCTGCCCTTCTCTGGGCTGTAATAACTGGCATTGTTTCTTCCCTTTATCCGTGGTCACGTGTGTTGTAGATGTGAGAGGGAGGGTGTGAGCACCCCGACCAGAACCGGTCACGCTGTAACCCTGCAGTTCTGTCCTGTTGGGGCCTGGGTACCGTCGGGGCAGAATTCCAGCCGCAGTAGGTCGTGCGGGGTCTGGTTTCTCCACTCAGTGTTCATCCATCGTACCACAGGATAGTCTTGGTTTTAGTTGTTTAGGCCAGAGGGTGCATCACCGGCCAGAGCTAGACGGAGACAGGGAGGGGGAGAACCCCCGGTGGGGCGTGGTCACGCCACACCCCTTCTCCTGTTTCTTCACCCTGTTGGAATTGTGGGTGCAAATGCACACACACTCAGGGAAGAGATTTGAACTGCACAGCCAGCTGTGTGGGATCTGGCTTCTTTCTTTCTCTTAGAAAGAGATTTTTGCTATAGGGTGTGTGTGCTTGCCAGAGACAGAAAGCGAGAAATCACCCCCCAGGGGGATGGCCGTGCTGCAGTCCCTTCCCCATTCTCCTCCTGGGATCTTGGGCACGCACACACACCCACCCGGTGTGTTTCAAGCCTTCGAGTCCAGAATTCGAACTGTGGTTGACCATGTGAGAGTCAGTGACGTAGCTGTTACGCCATCTGCTGGTCCTGGGATCTGGCTTCTTCAACACTTGGCCATGGGGCTGGTCCGGTTGGGTTTTAAATTCTAGATCGACAATTATTTTGTCTCATCATTTGGGTTATGTTACCTTGGGCCTTTGGGTGCTATTGTTAAGAAGTCCTCTCTCGGGAACAGCAGTTAGCGTAATGGCTATGTCGCTGGACTCCCATGTAGTTCGCGTCCCGGACTTGATGGCTTAAACTCACGCCGGGTGCGTGTGTGTGTGCCCAAGATCCCGAGAGGAGAACGGAGGAGAAGGGATTGCAGCATGGCCATCCCCTCTGGGGGGGTGATTTCTCGCTTTCTGTCTCTCTGTCTCTCTGTCTGTCTGGCGAGCGCACGCGCCCTATAGCAAAAACCTCTCCAAAAAAAAAAAAAAAAAAAAGAAGTCCTCTCTCATGGCCAGCAGGGAGCGTGGTGGTTAAGGCAGTGGACTTTCATGTGCCTGGCCATAGTTTGAGTCCTGGCTTGGGCAGCTTGCTTTCTCTCTTTCCCTTTCTCTCACTCTCTGGTCAAATTAAAAATAATAATAACAAATAAAACAAGATTTAAAAAAGAGGTCCTCTCTCTGAGCCAGCAGATGGTGCAGTGGTTAAGGTAGACGCCCGCATGGCCAGCTGCGGCTTGAATCCTGGACCTGGCTGCTTGAAAACACACCAGGCATGCGTGTGTGAGAGCCCAAAATACCAGGAGAAAGGAGGAAAAGGGATTGGGGAGTGACCATTCCCCGGGTGTGGCTTCTTACCTTCCCTCTCTGTCTCTTTCTGGTGAGTGCACGTGCCCTTTGGGAAAAACCTAAAAGAAAACTTTGTTGGTATGTGTTTTTATTCACTAGAGGGCTTGTGCTCACCAGAAAGAGACAGACGCATCACGAGAAGGAAGGAAGCAGTCCTCACGGGGCGGAGTCACGCTGCAGCCCCTTCTCCAGCTCTCAGCCTGCCAGGGTTTGGGGCGTGCGCACACGGGCCCTGGGCGGAGTCACGCTGCAGCCCCTTCTCCGGCTCTCATGCCTGCCAGGGTTTGGGACGTGCACACACGGGCCCTGGGCGGAGTCACGCTGCAGCCCCTTCTCCGGCTCTCAGCCTGCCAGGGTTTGGGGCGTGCGCACACGGGCCCTGGGCGGAGTCACGCTGCAGCCCCTTCTCCGGCTCTCACGCCTGCCAGGGTTTGGGACGTGCACACACGGGCCCTGGGCGGAGTCGTGCTGCAGCCCCTTCTCCGGCTCTCAGCCTGCCAGGGTTTGGGGTGTGCGCACACGGGCCCTGGGCGGAGTCACGCTGCAGCCCCTTCTCCGGCTCTCACGCCTGCCAGGGTTTGGGGCATGCACAAAGGTCCCGGGGCATTTCCAAGCTGCCTAGTCCAGGACTCGAGCTGAGAGGTCAGCCATGTGGGCCCAGCTCCCTTTACCTCCAGGTCATCCATTGGCCAGGTGAATCTTTTTTCTTCGAGTGTAGCGTTCATTTACGTCCTGCGTGAGAGAGAGAGAAACAGAGACAGCAGCACCCCAGCGGGGTCTTGACTTGACGATCCACCTCGGGCCTTCAGCTAGCCTGGACTGTGGGCACGCATGTGCCTGGCATGCTGAGGAAAGTCCCAGATGCGAACCTGGGGGACCAGCAGATAGCGGAATGGTTATGTTGCTGGACCACGGTTCGAGTCCTGGACCTGGAGACTTAAAACTCAAGCTAGGCACATGTGCATGCGTGCCTAAGATCCCGACAGGAGAATGGAGGAGAAGGGATTGCGGTGCGGCCATCCCCCCTGGGGGGTGATTTCTCACTTTCTGTCTCTCTGTCTCTATCTCTGTGGTGAGTACATATACCCTATAGCCAAAACCTCTCCAGAAAGAAAGAGGAGAAAAGAAGACAGGTGCGAGCCCGAACCTTCCCATGTGTGCCGGCCTCACGGTGTCCTGTCTACCATCGCCCTGCTGTCAGTGCCTGTCTTAATCCCCCCCCCCCATTTTTAAAATTTTTTTTTGCCAGAGGGTGTGTGCACTCACCAGAGAGACAGAAGGAGAAGGCACCAAAGTTTTCTCACAGCCCTCCGATGGGGTGTGGTCGCACTGCAGTCCCGTGTCCATTTCTCCATCCCACTGGGGCTCGGGGTGCACACACACCCAGCATACTGTCCAGGCCCCTGATGCCAGGGCTCGACACGCACGATGGGCCCGTGACATCCAGCTCCCTCATCCACCAGCTTGTGGCCGGTTTATTCGTGTTGGGGTGTACGCATATGTGCGACAGATCGGGGGTGCTTTCCATCCTGCAGAACCGAGACTGTGTCTCCGTTCTGTCCCTCCCTCCTCCAGCCCCTGGTGACGCCCGCTCTGTGTCCCCCCGAATTCCACTGCCTACTGTGTGTGCGTCTGGCCTGTCGTGGCCCGGGTTCAGCCGCGCTGTAGCACGTGGCGGGCCTCCTTCCTCTTGAAGGCTGAGTGATACTCCATCGCGTGCTTCCCGTCTTGTCCGCTGTTCGCCCTTTACCATCTGTCATCTGTACCTTTAGTTACACGCGTAGCCCTGCTGAGTGCGGGTGCACAGACAGCTCTTTGTGGCTGTTTCCTCTTACAGTTTTTTAATTTTTTAGGGTTTTGCCATAGAGTATATGTGCTCGTTGGAGAGACAGAGAAAGAGAGATAAGGAACATGAGAAATCCACACCCCCCAGGGGGGTGGCCACACCTCAATCCCTTCTCCATTCTCCTGGGATTTGGGGCACGCATGCACACATGCCTAGCATGACTTTTAAGCTGCTGCGTCCGACACAAGGACTGTGGTCGGCCATGTGGGAATCTAACACCTTAACGCCACGCCACCTGTTGGCCCCCCAGTTCTTTTCAGCATAGTAATCAAGAAGTGAGATTGTCGGGACCAGCAGTTAGCGTAATGGCTATGTCGCTGGACTCCCATGTAGTTGACTGCGGTTCGCGTCCCGGACCCGGTGGCTTAAAACTCACGCCGGGTGTGTGTGTGTGTGCGCCCAAGATCCCGAGAGGAGAACGGAGAAGGGATTGTGGCGTGGCCATCCCCCCGGGGGGTGATTTCTCGCTTTCTATCTCTCTGTCTCTCTGTCTGGTGAGCGCACGCACCCTATAGCAAAAACCTCTCCAAAAAAAAAAAAAAAAAAAAAATTAAGAAAAAAAAAAAAAGAAATGAGATCGTAGGCTCATGTGTTTTCTTTTTACGTGTGGAGTAAAGGCCGCGTGGTTTATGGTTGCCCATTCTGCAGTCCCGCCCACAGCGCTCTACGGTTTCCACCTTTTCTGCTCAATGTTGACTTACTGTCAGAATAGCCAGGGGCCGACAAGTGGCGTTGTGGTATGGGTCTGGATTCCCAGCACACGTGGCTGACCATGGTTCGAGTCCCAGGCCCGGTGGCTTGAAACTCAGGCTGGGTACATGGGTGCGTGTGCCCCAAATCCCAGGACAATGGAGGAGAAGGAATTGTGGCATGGCCATCCCCACGGGGTGATTTCTCACTTTCCCTCTCTTTCTCCCTCTGTCTCTCTCCTCTCCTGTGAGCACATGCATCCTATGGCAGAAACCTTAAAAAAAAAAAAATCCCCTGGCACTTGGTCCTTGTCTCTTACTTCTTCGCCCTTGTCCGGGTCTTTAAAGCCAGGTCAGAGTGTGTGTAGGTGGCCGTGGTCATCCGACAGGGGAGAGCCGAGGTCATAGGAAGTAACTTCTCCGAGACCCCAGGCCTCCCGGTCCATGCAGAACTTCCGCCCCACTCTGTCCCTGAGCAGCTGGGTTGGGGCTCTGACTGTGGGGTGCTCCGGCTCTCCGCTTCTCATCAGGGCCACGGTCTCTGTCCCCGCAGGTCCAACGGGCGCCCCTCCAAGCGGAGCCTTGGAGGGCCAGGCCGGCACCATTACCTCCAACGAGTGGAGCTCTCCTGACTCCCCTGAGGGGAGCAGTGTTTCGGGGGGCAGCCAGGCACTGGACAAGCCCATCGACAACGATGCGGAGGGCGTGTGGAGCCCGGACATCGAGCAGAGCTTCCAGGAGGCCCTGGCGATCTACCCGCCCTGCGGCCGGCGCAAGATCATCCTGTCGGACGAGGGCAAGATGTACGGTAAGGAGCTCGAGGGCTGGGAGGGGGCCTGGCCCGGGACTGGAGCCGAGGCAGGGGTGGGCATGGAGGCCGGGGGTCCCTCAGGAACGGAGAGGGGCTGCTCTTGGGGTTTACACCAGGCACTGCATCCCTCTGTCCTGGGCTCCGAAGGGAGGCGGCATCTGAGGAGTCTTCGAGTGTGTGGAGGGTGGGCTGGGGGTGGGGTGGGAAGCTGTGGCGGCAGGAAACTTGGCAAGGCGCCCCGGGTGAGGCCCAGCACCTCCCCACAGCAGGTTGGAAAGGCCGCAAGCCACCCCGATCAGTGCCTGATCTCCAGGCTCTGCTCTTGGCTGGGAGAGCGGTTCGGGGGCCGCACTCTGGACCCCTGCGCCGTCTATTCGTTCCCTCGTGCGGCAGCCGCGCACGCCGAGCCCTGTGCCGGGGGTGCAGGCCCTGACGTGCTGGCGACACACGCTACAGACAGGCTGGGGAGTCCCAGCACAGTCCACTCAGTAGTGACGGTGCCTGTGGCTGAGGGTACAGAGCTTGTAGACTCCCTGTTCCACGTGTCGGCCTGGGGCCCTGCTGGCGCGGCTGGGAGGGCAGCGCAGGAGCCGAAGCTGAGCACCAGCCAGGCGAGGCTTCTCCCACCCCCTGGAAGTCCCTGAGGACCCCCGACTTGCAACAGTGGTCGTGGGGCGCAGCCGGGAGGTCTGAGAGGGTCTCTGTGACGGGCTGAGTTGGTGACAGCAGAGGGCCGTGCCCTGGCTCCCGGCCCATGCCCACGCCCAGGGGATTCCACCCAGACCCCTGGCCCCGCCCAGCCCTGGTGGCCCTCCCCCAGCACAGGTGCTCGCCAGCTGTTTCAGGACACTGCGAGGGCCTCCTGGGGACCTGGTAACAACCCCTGGAAGC
This sequence comes from Tupaia tana, assembly GCA_026018925.1. Classification (NCBI taxonomy): domain Eukaryota; kingdom Metazoa; phylum Chordata; class Mammalia; order Scandentia; family Tupaiidae; genus Tupaia; species Tupaia tana. The sequence continues at coordinate 109,776,673 of JAKSZU010000006.1, forward strand.
TGGGGGCTGGGGAAAACAGAAACGCGACCCCAGTTTAGGAGGCTGGAAGTCCGAAACCAGGGTGTCCGGAGGGCCGGCTCTTCTGGAGCCTGAGGGAGGCACGTCTGTTCCCACCCTCCTCCCAGCTTCCGGGGAGGCTGGTGATCCGGGCGCCCTGGGGCTCGCAGCGTCTCGCAGTCCCTGGTGCCGTCGCCAGCTCCCCGTGTCCCCGTGCGTCCCTGCTCTGTATGGGCGCTGGGTGTGGGCCCTCCTTCACCCAGCGTGCCTCAGCTAACGCACCTCCAAGGCCCCAGTTCTAGATGAGGTCACGGGCTTGTTTAGGGAGGATACCAGGTTGTTAAGGCGACTTACCCAGCTAACCCAGGTCCGGTGTGCCCGTCGTGGGCGTGGGTGGGCTCTCACGGCCCCTGCTCCATTCCTTCTTCCTGAGCCTCCCCTCAAGGCCAGGACGGGTCCTCCTTGCCTCTGCGTGTTGGCAGGGACCTGCGGAGCGGGCCCTGTCTGCTCCTCGGTCCTCGGGTGTAACCACGCCTCTCCTCCCTGTCCGGCTCTGTGGCTTCGCTTGGTCTCCACGGGCCCCCACCCCTGTTGGACCCTCCCTGCCGCGGCCCTGAGGGGAGCTTCCTGGAGCACCTGCACACCTGGGTGCCGGTGTGGCTGGCCTTCACACGGGGTGTCCCCGTTCAGCTGGGAGGAAACGCCCCAGGCCCTTCCCACTGCTGGGTGTTGATTCTGGCCTCGGTGTGGGGGTGAGGAGGGCCAAGGGGAGGCAGGACCCGGGCTGGAGCGCTGTCCCAGGGTCCCCGTGAGTGAGTGCCGTGGGTGCACCACGGGAATCTGTGTGCCTTTAGGGGCAGGAGGTTGGCAGGAGGCTTTTAGCGAAGGGCGAGAGCCAGGTGCTGTGGCACCTGGGGGGCCAGAAGTGCCAGTGCGTGGCAGATCAGCAGGTGGGATTGGCGCACCTGCACGGACCAGGGCCTCAGCCGCTTGCACTTTTGGGTTTGGGTTGGTTTATTTGTGGTAAAATACATATACCAGTAAAATGCGGCAGTATAACTATTCGGTTTTTAAGTTCACACTATCGTGGCATTGAGTACGTTCACATCATTATAAAACTGTCGCCACGTCCGTCCCCAGACATTTTCCATCATCCCAGCTGATGCCCTGTACCCGTTACATCATAATACACTCTTCTCACCTCTGCCCCCACCCTTGGCAACCACCATTCTACCTTCTGCCTCTGAATTTGACTCTTCCATGGATGTCATACATGGGAAAAGTGGAACTAAAATTTAAGTTTGTCTTGGTACCAAAAAAAATTGAAATTTAGGCGTATACTTTTTTTCAGGTCTTTGCCATCGGGCACGTGCACTCACCAAAGAGAGAGCTGGAAAGGGAGAATCACCCTCCGGGGGCACGGCCACACTGCAATCCCTTCTCCGTTCTCCTCTTGGGATTTTGGGCACACACACATGCCTGGCATGCTTCCCAAGCCACCGGTCCAGGATTTGAACTGTGGTCTGGTCTGCCGCGTGGGGGTTCAGTGCCTTAACCACCACTCTACCTGCTGGCCCATCTTGTGTGTTTTTTTTTTAAAGAATCATTTTTTATTTTATTCATTGTCATTATTTTATTTATTTATTTTTGAAGTTGACCTGAGAGAGACAAGAGAGAGAGAAGGAGTGAGAAAGCAAGCTGCCAGGTCTGAGACTCGAACTGTGGTCAGCCATGTGGGAGTCCAGCCGCCTCAACCACCACACCACCTGCTGCCCCCATCTTTGTTTTTTTATTGCCAGAGGACATGTGTGCTTGCCTGAGAGAGACAGGCCGGGGCGGGGGGGGGGGTGGGGGAGAGGCAGAAAGCACCCCCGTGGGGCACGGTCACACTGTGATTCCCCCTCCGTTTCTCCACCCTGTCAGGACTTGGAGCACTTGTGCACATGTGCCCAGCATGTCTTTGAAGCCACTGGTGCCAGAATTTGGATTGCTGTCAGCTGTGGTTTTGGGGCAACCCTTGGGTTAGAATTCTTTGACAAGAGGGAGGTCATTGCATGGGGCAAGGGGGCTGAAGGCAGGGTCTGGTGAACTGTCCTGGCTGTGCCGTACCCTCCGATGCTAATCTCCCGTCCCTGTGCTGAGAGGCGGGGCACGGAGGGTCACTCGGGGGGCCTGGAAGAGGGGCACGAACAGGCGCAAGGCCAGGAGCCTCTTACTTGTGTGTGAGAAGACGGAGGGGTTCCCAGTGGCCTCTGGCACCCATTACTCCAGGAGGCAGGTCCACGGTCTGCTTCCGGTGTGGATGCACTCATGGACGCCGAGGCTGGAGCTCTCCTGGAGTCCCTCTAGTAGCAGGTGCAGTGTGCGATGAACCCTCTCCTCCCCCGAGTGAGTGCTCGCCCCTCCCCACCTGCGGGTCCCTGGCTCCAGGCGGGTCGGGCCCGGGCAGAGGCTACAGGCCGAGCTGCAGAGCCCGGTGACCCAGCCCACCCACGCAGCACCTGTCCCTGCGTGATCCGAGGGCTGCCGGGGATCCAGAAACGCTGGTTTATGCCCATCTCTTCTTACCGCGCTGGCGGCCGAGCCAAGGCGGGACCGCGCTGGGAGGTGACGAGGGGCTTTGCAGAGCTGACCAGCACAGCCGGGAGGTATAGATAGCTCTGAGCTCAGCCTGTGTGTGGGACGGCCCACAGGGAGCAGAGGGGCGAGCTGACTCAGACCTGATCTCCCTGGATGCTCGCCTGTCTTCTCCGCTTTCCTCAGGGACCCGCTTCTCCCGGCCCCTGTCCTCGGCCCTGTCCAGAGCCCCCAGCTGGCTTCCAGCATCCCACTGCCCCCCACCCTCATCCAGAGGCCACCAGTCACTTTCCACCTGGTTTCCGCCTGGGTCAGCCCCGTGTGGCACACAGGCCTGGGGCCCTGGCCTTGGCTCTCAGAGGGCAGGGGCTGGGCCTGCTCCCAGCCCAGGGCATGCACAGAGCAGGCCGTGGCGGCCAGGCCAGGCAGACATGCAGATGGCCGCCGAGCCGCGGGCAGATTAGCACCTGTTATTCTGAGCAGAGACGCCCGCGCCTTGGCCCTGGCCCTGCCCTGAACGCCTCTCCCTCTCCTGGCCAGTTCTGGGCCGGGCGCTCGTGGCCACGTTCATTTCTGCCCCGTCACTGCATGACCCTCACCCTGGTGCTGTCATCACTGGTCATTCTGACCTTCTCTGGCAGGCTGGCCGCTGGCCCCTGTGTGTAAGTGGTGGGAGGCGAGGGCGGCCTTTCTCTCCCTCTCCCCGCAGCCCAGCATGGCCCGGTGGCCTCGCTGTCTCCCCTGCCCTCGGGGGCTGTGGCTGGCACTGTCACCCCCCACGCTTGCCCTTTTCTGCCGTAGCCGTGCACTTCTGGAAGGTGCTCTGCTTTCTGAGTCTGTCTGCCTTCTCCGCCCCGTCTCTGCTTCTCCTCTCGTGCCCGGGCGGGCCATCCTGATAGCAGTTGGGCAACTCTTATCATTTAGAAAGAAATTGTCAGCGGGCACACTTGCTTATGGAGAGAGACAGAGAAAGGAGAGAGGGAAGGGTAGGGAGAGAGGGCGGAAGCACCACTCAGTGGGGGCCTGGTCATGCAGCAATCCCTTCTCCGTTTCTCAGTGCTGTTGGGCTTTGGCACACACGTGCACATGCACACACACACACACAAACATGCACATGCACACACATGTGCACACGTCTGGTGTGTTTTTCAAGCCTATAGGGCCAAGACTTGAAACGTGGTTGGTCATGAAGGATCCGGCTGCCACGGCAGGCGGTGGAGCTGGCCCAGTGGGTCAGCCCCTGGGAAGTGCCCACCATGCAGAGGCAGGTGGGCTCCGGGCTCCCTGGTCTTTGCTCCCCATGCATCCTGGACTCGGTGAGGCAGGGACACCCCTTTGCAGAGTTACCCCCGGGAGTGCCAGCCCAAGGGCAAGGTTATCGTGGGGGTTTTCCTGAGCTGAGGAGTGGGTGGTGAGAGTGTGCTGGCCCAGAGGCGGGGCTTTGAGTGTGGGGGCCCTTGGGCTCTGCAGAGTGAGCACACACAGCACCGTCCTCACCGCCGTGGCTGGGGGTGCACGGACAAAGGGAGCTCACCTGACACTGCCCGCTTCCCTGCTGTGGCCCTGCTGTCCCTGCCCTCCGAGTCTCCCCTCTCCGGTTTCCACCTTCTCCTGTGCTCCCCTGGGGGCTACAGCCTGACTTCGTGCTTCCGGAGGTCGGGGTGAGTCTGGCTTCAGGTTTGCTCTTTGCCCCTGATGCTGGGCGACCTTGGGCAAGTCAGCCGACCTTTCCGAGCCTCCCTGTCCACATTTATAAACGGGGATAATCATACGACTGCCTTTCCCCTTTGTTCAGCTTGTTTTGGTTTTATTGTATTGTGAAAAAAGACATCACATGAGGTTAGCCACTGGTGCCGTTTTTTTCTTCTTCTTTTTTTCTGGAGAGGTTTTTGCTATAGGGCACATGCACTAGCCAGAAAGACAGAGAGATACAGAGAGAGAGAAAGTGAGAAATCACCCCCAGGGGGGATGGCCACGCCGCAATCCCTTCTCCTCCGTTCTCCTCTCGGGATCTTGGGCACACACGCACACGTGCCCAGCGTGAGTTTAAGCCACTGGGTCCGGGACTTGAACCGCAGTTGACTACATGGGAGTCCAGCGACATAGCCATTACAACTGCTGGTCCCATTGGTGCCATTTTTATGTGGATAGTTCAGCGGCATTAAGTAGTTTGCAATTGTCCTACTGTCACCATAATCCATTTCCAGAACTTTTTCATTAACCAAAACAGCAACTACATACCCGTTAAACAATAACTCATTTCCCCTTGCCCCCAACCTCTATTCTACATATTTTTTAGCTTTCCATTGGGCTTGTGTGCTCTCCAGAGAGAGACAGGGAGAGAGAAAGCGAGACATTACCCCCAGGGGGGATGGCCATGCCACAGTCCTTTCTCCTCCATTCTCCTGGGATTTGGGGAACACACGCACACGTGCTGGGTACGATTTTCAAGTCGCTGGGTCCAGGACGTCTACCTGCAGTTGCCCATGTGGGACTCCAGCACTTTAACCTCCGTGACACCTGCTGGCCCTCCAGAACGTTAGATGGTGGGCGAGGTGACGGGTACGTTATTGCCCCGATGGACTCATCGACACCGTCGCCTCGTCTTCGCCTGTGGGTAGATGCCAGGTTGTCTCCACCTGGTGACAGTTGTGACCAGCACTGCCACAAACATGGGCGTGCCCGCTTCTATGTGAGCCCCTACTTTCGGCTCTCGTGGGGCCCAGGGTGGGATTGCTGGCTGTGGTCCTGTTATGTCTCACTCTCTGAGGAGCCACCAAGCTGTGTCCCACAGAGGCGGCATGTGCTACCTCCCAGCAGCAATGCACGGGGCCTTCATTTCTCCACACTATTGCCAATAGTTCGTTATTTTCCATTTTTAAAAACATGCAGTTGGGACCGGCAGTTAGCGTAATGGCTATGTCACTGGACTCCCATGTAGTCTACCGCAGTTCACGTCCCAGACCCGGTGGCTTAAACTCATGCCGGGCGCGTGTGCGTGCATGCCCAAGATCCCGAGAGGAGAATGGAGGAGAAGGGATTGTGGTGTGGCCATCCCCCTGGAGGGTGATTTCTCGCTTTCTATCTCTCTGTCTCTGTCTGTCTGGCGAGCGCACGCGCCCTATAGCAAAAAAACAAAAACAAAAACAAAAACAAAACACAAACAAACAAAAACAAAATAAGCCACTCTTAAAAAAAACATGGCAGTGGGGCCAGCAGGGTGCATTGGTTGAGTCGCTGGACTCTTCCCTTAGTCAACCTCGGTTTGAGTCCCTGACCTGGTGGCTTGAAACTCATGCTGGGTGCGTGTGTGTACGTGCCCAAATTCCTGAAAGGAGAATGGAGGAGAAGGGATTGCGGTGTGGCCATCTCCCCTGGTGTGGGGGGATGATTTCTCGTTTTCTGTCTGTCTCTCTGGTGGACACGTGTGCCCTATAGCAAAAATATCTCTTTAAAAAAAAAAGAAGAAAAGGAAAGTGGCTGGGGGCCAGCCGGTGGTATGGTGGTTAAGGTGCTGGACTCTCACATGGTTGATTGCGGTTTGAGCCCCAGACCTGGTGGCTTTAAAGTCACACTGGACGTGTGTGTGTGCAAGCCCCAAATCTCGGGAGGACAATGGAAGAGAACGGATTGCGGCATGACCTTCTTTCTGTGCCTGGTTTATTTCACTTAACAGATTATTCTCCAGGCTTATCCATCGATTCCACCCTTTTTAACGGCTGCACAGTATTCCGTCGTACACATACCACATGCTCTTTATCCATTCCTCTGTTGATGGACATTTGGGTTGCGTCCATACCTTAGTGATTGTGAATAATGCAGCTCTAAACCTTGGGGAGCAGGAATCTTCGTAACATGCTGATTTCCTTTCCTTTGGGTATGGATCCAGTACTGGGGTTTCGGGGTCACGCCATCATTATTTCCCTAATGGCTGTACTAATTTACATTCCCACCAACAGCGTAAGCATCCTTCTTTATCGGGGTGCTGGACTCCCACACGGCCAACCATGGTTTGAATCCTGGACCTGGTGGCTTGCTTTTTCACTTTCCCGATCTCTCTCTGTCTCTCTCTGATGAGCGCAGGAGCCCTATAACAAATTAAAAATAACAATGCTAATAAATAAAATGAAATAAACAGTTTAGGGGAAAGGAGTGCGCCTTTCTCCACACCCTGCTATCATCTCTTACTTTTCGTGTTTTGAGAACAGCCGCTCTGAGTGAGACGGACCAACTACCTCCGCTTATTGGAATAGGAGGCCGCCTGTCTGCGCTGCCCTGGGATGAGGCGCTTAGGGCTGCACTCTCAGCAGAGGGGTGCGGAGCTGACGGGCGCATGTCCCTCCCCTCGGAGCGCATCGGGAGTGAGCGAGATGCTGAGAAAGGCTCGGACCCCTCCCCTGGGTGTGCAGGCCAGATGGCACCCACGCGGTAGGGTCAGGGAAGCTTCTCGGGCCATGGCGAGGCTGGGCAGGGTTTCACCAGAAGCTTCGACGCTCTCAGGGACAGTGAAGGCCACAGCTTGGATGTCAGGCCACTTGCTGGTTCTCAGCTTCAGTCAGAAGTCTCTTCTCCACAGATAGCATCGAGCCTCCTCCACCCCCAGTGTTCACAGCTTCAGCTGATCCCTGGACAGAGAGGTCCCCAAGGCCATCAGGGATTAGGACAGGGCCAGAGGATGGGCCCAGCCGCCTCTCCCAGGGCCCGAGGTCTGCTCTGCACATTCGGGCCTACGGTCTGGTGTGGACGCCGCTCGTGCCCTCGGGTCCTCAGGCCTTTCCAGCTTGGAAAGCTGAACACCAATCCTACCGGGGCCTTATTAACAGCATGCGCTGAGCCGCTGGCTTCGCCGCCACGAGTGGCAGGTGCTTTACCAACGTTCTGCCGTGCAGTATGTTTAGGGCCCGTGGAGGGGGGCGTCAGCGTAGAGGAAATGAGGTGCGGAAGTGACCCGGCCCAGACGGGACTTCGCAGCTGGACAACTGTTTTGGTGGCAGCGTGTGACTGAGCAAAGGCTGGGGTGACCGGCAGGTGTGTGGACCCTGCAGCCATCCCCTGCCTGGGCTTGGGCCGAGGCTCCTCTTTCTCCATTGCAGCCCCACTGGGCTGTGGCCGAGGGTGAGATGAGCTGTGGGAGGTGGCGGCTGTTGGGCACATGTACTCCGACAGATGGACCGCTGCCTGGTGGGGTGTCTTTCCCAGCCCCACCCAGGCTTCTGTGGGGCTGGCCGGGGCCACCTGCCACATTGCAATGCCCAGCTGCCCACCCGCCTCTCCTGGGTCTAGGCTGGGCCCCTGTGATCTCGACCCCCAAGGCCCATGGTGGCGGAGCTGGCACAAGGACGCAAGTCTCTGTCCCTCCCTCTCACTCACATGGACACTCTGCGAGTTTTCTGCCCGGCTCTTCCTGCGAGTCCTCCCTGAGGTTCTGGTGCTCCCCCTGGCCCACACTCCCCGCTTGCTTCCAGTCCTGCCCAGACCCTGGGCCTCCCGGTGTCCCTGTCATCTCGGGCACATTGGCTTCCACCAGCCTGGGTGCCAGTCCCCATGTCAGAACTGACATCACCTGGGACTAGTTCATGCAGAGACCCTGAGGATCGAGGGGACCGATCCAAATGGAGGAGCAGGAAGGCTCCTTGCAGAGGAAACGCACGCCCGGCCAAGGAAGGGCGTCGTGGGAAGTAGCTGCCACCGCGTGCTAGTCATGAGCCCCGGGCACAGCCTAGAAAGCAGCGTCGGCGGCTGCCTGGGTCCTCGCGCGCTGTCTGACTGTGCGTACGTCGTTTCCCTCTGGACTTCCTCCTCTTTCTCCTCAGGCTAGACAGGATGTCCGGGCCACCCAGCCCAGCCCCCGCCTCAGAAGTGTCTCCCAGCCCTTGTTCAGTAGGAGTAACGTGTGCGATTGCCAGGAGGCGGGCTCAGGAACCAGCCACATGGGTTCAAATCTCAGCCCCGAGGCTGGCCTGGAGCCTGAAATATGCTTCTAACACCCCGTATGCCTTGGTCTCCCTCCCCAGCATGAAGGTAAGGGTGCCAGCCGCAGAGCGCTGGGGTGAGGAGTGCAGACGGAGTGCGAGTGGACTGCGGCGTGCGCACACCAGCATCTGCACAGGCACCTGTGCAGACAAGGCGTGTCGTTCCTGGCATGGATGTGTTCATTGCTATTGTTGACAAAATTGTTACAAGAGTGCAAGAGACTGTCCTCCAGGGCCAGCAACTGGCATAGAGCTTGAGTCGCTAGATTCCCCACATGGTCAGCTTTGGGGTTCGAGTCCTGGGCCTGGCTGCTTGAAAGCATGCCAGGTGCATGTGCATGTGTGCTCAAAACCCTGAGAGGAGAGGTAAGGTTGTGGTGTGGCTCTCCCCTCTGGGGGTGATTTCTCTCTCTCTCTCTCTTTCGTGAGTGCATACACCCTATCACAAGAAGAAAGAACAAAGAGCCTGTCCTGCAGCCGTTCCCTTGGGACGTATAAGCCTGGGTTAGCTGCTTAGAGACATGGAATGACCGTGTCAGCCTCCAGAGGACCTGGCAGCAGGAGGGAAGCCGCTTGGTTCCCGCGCGCCCACACACCCAGCACTGCACCCCTCCCAGGGGGCGTCTCGGCTTCGTGTCACGTGTGACCAGCAGAATGACGTGGAAGCTTCCGCAAAGAGAGGAGGCGGCAGCTCCGGAGACTGTGAGGTTACAAGCACTACTTTGGCCTGCCCATAGCCTAGTGTTTCGGGAGCCAGGTACCACATGCTTGACTGCACAGTTCAAATCCCTGCCTAGCATCTTGAAATCACACCAAGTGTATGTGCACGTGTGCCCAAAACCCCAACCAGAGGGAGAAATTGAAAGGGGGTTGTGGTGTGCCCAGGCTCTGTGGAGGGTACTTTTTCCGTCTCTCCATGTGGCTCTCTGAGAACACATGCCTTCTGCTAATGAGAAGAAGAAGCGCACCTTGAAAAAAACAGCAGGGGAACCAGCAGTTAGCGTAATGGCTATGTCGCTGGACTCCCACGTAGTCGACCGCGGTTTGCGTCCTGGACCCGGTGGCTTAAAACTCACGCCGGGCGCATGTGCGTGCGTGCCCAAGATCCCGAGAAGAGAATGGAGGAGAAGGGATTGCGGCGTGACCATCCCCCCTGTGGGGTGATTTCTCGCTTTCTGTCTCTATGTCTCTTTCTGTCTGTCTGGCGAGCGCACGTGCCCTATAGAGAAAACCTCTCCAAAAAAAAAAAAAAGAAAAGAAAAAAACAGCAGGCCTGGAGGACACAGTGCTAAGTGAATAAACCAGGCAGAAAAGGACAAATGCCACACGATCCTGCTGACTGGTGGCACTCAGGCCAGCAGGTGGCATGGAGGTTAAGGTGCGGAGTCGCAGGTGGCTGGCTGTGTGGTGTGAGTCTCGGCTCCAGCGGCATCAAATCACACTGGGCGTGTGTTGTGTGCCCCAAACCCTGAGAGTGGGGGGGAAGGGACTGCAGCATGGCCATTCCCCGGGAGACGATTTCTTCCTTTCTCTCTCTCTCCCTCTGTCTCTGTCTCTCTCTGGCGAGTACAAATGCCCTATGGCAAAAAGAGAGAGAGAGGAAGAGGAAAGAGGGAAAGAATCCCACTGACAGAAGCTGAGGGTTACAGAGGCTGGGGGCGTGGCGGGTGGGGAGCCGCTGGGGAAGGGTGCGAAGTGTTGGATAGGTGAGTCTTGGGGCACAGCCGAGGATGGAGCTCGGACTGTGTATTCCAGAGTCGCGGAAGAGTACAGGTCAATGTTCTCGCCATGAGAAATGGGAAGCGTGTGAGGCGTGAGATGTTAATTCGGTTTAGTCCTTCCACATTGCGTGCATGCCATTAGTGTCACTTCGTACCCATAAATGCAGAAAACTTGTTTTTTTCTTTATTTTTTTTGGAGAGGTTTTTGCTATAGGGCGTGAGCGCTCAACAGAAAGACAGAGAGAGATAGAAAGTGAGAAATCACCCCCAGGTGGAATGGCCACGCCGCAATCCCTTCTCCTCCATTCTCCTCTCGGGATCTTGGGCACGCACGCACACGTGCCCAGCGTGAATTTAAGTCACCGGGTCCAGGACTCACCGCGGTTGACTACGTGGGAGTCCAGCGACATAGCCATTACACCAACTCCTGGTCCCCATAAATATAGAAAACTTTAAAAAGAGGAGTGGGAAAAGTACAGCCGACTGGCCTTGGTCCGCCTGGCCTCTTGCCCAGGACTGAGGCGGCCTTTCTAACAGCAGAGCCCTGGAGCAGAGGGCACAGAGAATTGTGGGGCTGGGCCAGGGCTCCTCCCACAGGAGGCTGGTCCCCTGTGGCCCCTGAGGGGAGGGTCTTGGCCAGTGGTGGGCCTACCCAGCTGGAGGAAGCTGCCCTGTGTAGGGGTGGGGGCCGCCTGCCCTGTGGCCAGAGTTTTCATTAACTCCTCTGGCCCCGGAGCCTAGAGTCAGATCCGGGCCGTGGGTCCTGGGTCTGCTTCAGGGTGATCAGGGTACAAGGAGGTGGATTTCATGGGAAGTTAACGAGGCCGAACCTTCAGGACCTCCCACATGTACAGGCAGGCCCCTCCCTTCAAGTCCCTAAACTTTTGTTTTTTTTTTAAAGCTTTGAGTTTTTTGCCAAAGGGTGCATGCGCTCTCTGGAGAGGGAAGGGGAGGGGAGTGAGAAGTCACTTCCGGGAGGATGGCAATTCTGTAGTCCCTCCTCCATTCTCTTCTCAGGATTTTGGGCTTGCCCAGTATGTTTCTCAAGCCGCCAATCCGGGACTTGAACCTGCAGCTGGCAATGTGGGATCCAGCTGCCTTAACCACCATGCTACCGGCTGGTCCTAACGCTTCTTTATTGAGGTGTAATTGGTATACAGTAAACTGCACCGACTTCTAGACAGTTTGATACATTTTGTCAGCTCTATACGCCTGCGAAGCCATGGCAACCATCAGGCTAGTGAGCATGACCATCCCCCCAAAACTTACTAACCTAATTTTGCATTTTTATCCTTTTTCTCAAAGAGAGCCTCCCGTTTTTAAAGGGCCTACACAGTTCTGGATTGCGCACACCCAGAAAGGCCCAGACGAGGCCGGGTGAGGAAGCGCTGTGAGAATGATGCCTAGTGACGCAGAAGCGGAGGGTATTTGCATTTATTTACCCAAACCCTGTGGCAGGTAGGCAGTTTACAGGACGCCGGGTCAGCGTCCTACATTCAGCCATCAGCGTTCACATCACACGTGTTTATTATTTTTTAATTTTTAAAATTTTTTTGAGAATTTTTGCTATAGGGTGCGTGCGCTCACCAGAGAGACAGAGAGATAGAAAGCGAGAAATCACCCCCCAGGGGGATGGCCACGCCGCAGTCCCTTCTCCTCCATTCTCCTCTCGGAATCTTGGGCACGCACGCACACGCGCTCAGCGTGAATTTAAGCCACCGGGTCCAGGACTTGATCAGTGGTCGACTACGTGGGAGTCCAACGACATAGCCATTAGGCCAACTGCTGGTTCACACACATATTTATTTTATTGAAAGTGCAGGGCGACACCCCTTTTCTGGTGCTGGGTATAACTGAGTGACTAGACAGGCTAAGCCTTGTCCTCATGCACAATCCTGCCAGCGGAGGGGCAGCCAGGACTCACAACAGGCTAGTTAAGTATGGAACCCGCTGCTGTTGGGGAGATGAAGGCCTTAGAGGAGTGAGGGAGACAACGGAGAGCAGGGTAGGACCGAGCAGGGCTGGGCAGGGCAGGGCAGGGCAGGGCAGGGCTGGGCTGGACAGCATGTCCCCTGGTGGAGGAACAAGAAGCCCCAAGGCCTGGAGGGGGGAAAGGGGCCTGACTCATTCCAGAGCAGAGCTCAGAGCCCTGACCGAGCTGGGGCGGGTGTGGGGAGCACCGTTTCTGCAGGGCAGGTCATGGGACAGACTCGAGCGTGTTTGGTCTGAAGGACAGAGGAAGCTGCTGGAGGGCTGTGGGATCCTTCCTTCCTGTCTAAATTTTATTTATTTAAATTTGCTATAGGGTGCCTGTGCTTGCCTGAGAGAGAGAAAGTGAGAAATCACCCCCGGGGGGATAGCCATGCCACTATCCGTTCTGTTCTCGGGATTTTTGGGCATGCACGCACATGTGCCCAGCGTGTTTTTCAAGACGTCAGGTCTGGGACTCGAACCATATAGTTGGCCATATGGGATCCAGCTGCTTTAACCACCAACTGCCACACCACCTGCCGACCCTGGGCTATGAGTTTCTGTAGTATGGCTGCCACTGCTGTCTTAGAGTAGCTGGGCATGACTGTAGTCCAGGACAGAGAAGATGGAGCCCCGGCCACGAAGAGCAGGGGGAGGTGGCTGGGCTCTGGACTGCTCTCAGCTGGCGCCTCGCGGCCTCATCCGTTCAGCAAGTAGGCGCCAGGCTTCGGAGATGGCTGGAACGGTGGTGTGCCTCCTCCAACGGACAGACACACCTGTGCTGCCTGCGCACGAGCTGTGGGCTGGAGCCCCAGCGCAGTCCTGGGCCAGCAGCTCTGAGGTCCCCCGGGCTGACGCAGGCCCTGCCTCCTCCTGTCTCAGCCCACCTTTCTCAGCTCCAGGCCCTCCTCTCCCCTCCCAGCCTTCCTCTGTGTGGTCTATACTACTGCGACCTCTGAAACAGCCCTGGCTCTGTGTGGTCTATACTACTGCCCTCTGAAACCAGCCCTGGCTCTCGGCGACTCCCTCTGACCCCTCACCTTTTCCTGCCCCTAGGCTGGTCCTATCCAGACTACTCACTTGGACCGTGCCACACGACGTTCTCACTGAGTTAGAGTCTCTTTTCTTGTGACTTTTTAAAAAAATTATTTTATTTAACTTATTTTTTACTTATTTGTTTATTTTAGAGAGACAGAGAGAGAGAGGGAAAGTGAAAAAGGAAGCTGCTATGTTCGGGACTTGAACCGGTATCGGCCATGAAGGGTCCAGCATGCTTAACCACCACGCCACCTGCTGGCCCCAAAGTTAAGGTCTCTTTCCTAAGCCTGTAAAAATTCTGGGAAAATCTGGGAGAAAAACTGTAAAAGGACTTAGATAAGAGAAGACTGGGGGCCAACCAGTGGCGTGATGGTTAAGGCAGCTGGATCCAACATGGCCAACTGCGCGTCTGAGTCCCAGACCCAGCAGCTTGGAAAACAAGCGGGGAGGAGGGCGTGAGCGTGTATGCGCAAAATCCCAAGAGGAGGACAGAGGAAGGATTGCAGTGTGGCCATGCCCTCTGGAGATGCTTTCTCACTTTGTCTCTCTGTCTCTCTTCAGCAAATGCATGTACCCCATAGCGAATAAAAAATACTAATAATAAAAAGAACAAAAACAGGAAAAGGGAGAGGAGGAGGCTGGGGCAAGGTCCACAGGGAGGCTGCCAGGTCCCGTGGCTTGAGCATGGGTCTGCAGTCCTTCGGTGACCCGCGGGCGCTGGCTAGGCCCTCCTGGCTTCCTCGCTGCAGCACGAGCCCTCTCCCTAGACCTGGACAGCGTTTGGGTGTGGCCGGACCAGGGCCATGGAGGGTCTCCCTCTGAGAGCGGGCGTCTTGCTTCACTCAGGAGGTGCACCTCCTTCTGGTGCCTACGGGCCAGGGCTCGTGGGCCACTGAGGCTTTCTGGCAGATGGGCCAGAAGTGAAGAGGCTCTTAATTCAGCCTTGGCAGTGTGGAAAGGTCAGCCGGGAGGCCAACTCGGGCTTGGCCGAGCTCTCTGGTTGCAGCCCAGGTGACAGACAGCCACCCGCCCAGAGGAGGCGCAGGGGGACCCCACCAGTGGTCAAGATCCAGCCAGACGGCGCACTAGACCGGGTCCCTGCAGAACCCCTAGTCCCTGAATGTGTCCCCACTACAGCACATGCTGGGTGGTTGTGTGGCACGTGTCACACCCTAACTGCGGGCCAGGAGCTCCTGGGAACGGAACCTCCTCTCATTGTCTGATTTATGTAGCCGAGGGTGTGATGGCCTCTTAGTTTTCCAGGGCCATCAGGTGGCACCAGCTCTGGCAGGCTGGGCCCACGAGTTGTGCTTGCGGTTACCTGTTCTGGTCCAAGGCAGAGCCCTGGGTTCGGGGGACTGGCTGGGTTTGTTCCGATAGGTTTTGGGGCTCTGGTCTCCTCTCTGGGTACACTCAGCACTTTGGCGCCCGTGTCCGGTGCTATGCAGCTAGGATGAGACGTCTTACAAGGTCCTGCTTGTTTATAGAGGCCGAGGTGGAGGTGGTCAGTCAGCCGTGAGCGGCTGGGAACTCAGCCTGCAGCCTCTTGTTCTCGGCATCCGGCCCCTCCACTCAGCCTTAGCTGCCATAACAGGGCTGGCCCGCCCTGTTATCCACGGGGGTGGGGGAGCCCACAGAATCCTTGCCCCAAGACCCCCCAGGTGAGCAGCAAGCGCCAGAAGGGACCCCTGACCTCACGGGCTTCCCCCACATGGCCCTTCCCGTCCCGCTGAGAGCCATGGTGTCTTCGCAGGCCGGAACGAGCTGATCGCCCGCTACATCAAGCTCCGCACCGGGAAGACGCGCACCAGGAAGCAGGTGGGCCGGGGCGGCGGGGCCGGGGCGGGGCCGGGCAGGTGTCGGGGTGGGCCTTAGGGGTCGGCTCAGGGTGGGTTGTCACAGACATTCAGTTTCCAGGACACGCCTGCTGCTGGCACCCAGGGGAAGCCCCCAGCCTTGTTGGGAGTCGGCAGCTCTCTGCCCGCCTCCCCTATAACAGGCAGCCACAGCTCTTTGGAAATATTGCCAGAGCTGGGCAAGGCAGGACGAGGGCAACTGAGCGATCCATCCGTTCAGTTGGTCCACAGGTGTGGATTGAGGGCTGTGGGGGGCTGGGGCCAGGGCGGGGAGCTGGGCTGTCTGGGAGGCAGAGACTGCAGCCCTCTCTCCCTGCCCCAGGTCTCCAGTCACATCCAGGTGCTGGCTCGTCGCAAAGCCCGCGAGATCCAGGCCAAGCTCAAGGTAAGGCAAGCTCGGCCTCGGCAGGGTGGAACGCCACCTGGCCTCCGCTCCCAGAGCCGGAGCTCCATCTTGCAGGAACACCCTCCTCGGGGTCAGGAGCTGGCCGGCCGCCCAGGGTGCCTCCTGCCCGCCGTGCCTCTCAGCTTGATTCCTGAGGTTCGGCTGCAGCCATTCTCCTGTCTGCAGGGGCAGTGCCCTGCATGAGCCCAGGCCCCCACGTGTCCTGGGGAGCTACAGTCTCCAGCCACTCCCCAGGTGCTGGCTTCGGCACAGAGGAGCTGCCATGGCTCAGAGCAGCCAGATCGCCCTTCAGACCCCACTCCATGAGGACCCTCGAGCTGCTGGTCCCCTTGGGAGCCCCACCGGCCCCTTAGTGCCATGAGCCAGAGTCCGCGCGTGGCAGGTCTCAGAGGCACTGCTGTAGGCCTGGGGTTTGCCAGCATTACGGGAGCTGGCGAATTCATCCCCGTTCCCTCTCTGGGACTGGCAGTCCCTCTCTCCCTGCAGGGCCTCTGCTGATGCGGCCCGCTCTGTGCAGGGCCAGCTGCGGGCAGATCCCCGGGGGCGGCCCTGCCCCTCGCAGCAGTCGGGCCTCTTGGGCCCTGGAACCAGGGGCCTGCACCCTGGGAAGGAGTGAGTGCTCCATGAGGAGGTGAGCAACAGAGCCGAACAGAGCTTGGCGGGAGGATCTGACACGGGCCTTCGACGGCAGGCCAGTGGCTTACAAACACTTACTTTTCTTTTGTTTTGGAGAAGTTTTTGCTATAGGGCACGTGTGCTTGCCAGAAAGACAGAGAGAGACAGAGAGACAGAAAGTGAGAAATCACCCCCAGGGGGGATGGCCACGCCGCAATCCCTTCTCTGTTCTCCTCTCGGGATCTTGGGCACGCACACGCGCCCGGCGTGAGTTTAAGCCACTGGGTCCAGGACTCGAACCGCAGTTGACTACATGGGAGTCCAGTGACATAGCCATTACGCTAAATGCTGGTCCCACAAACACTTAAAGCAACAGAAGTCCCTTTCAGTTTTGTTCTCCCTAATAAAATATCACTCCGGTACGCTCAGACGGGAGTAGGTGGAGACCTCTCCTCCCCCACGATGAAGCCCCTTGTACCCACGGCACGTGAACCATAAAGCACCTCGGAACCCCGCTGTGAAGGCTGCTGGGCTGGGCTGCCCCGACCCGCAGGACAGTCGAACGGGTACCTGGGTGAGGATGGTGAAAAACCGGGATCCTTTGTGTTTAGGCTGGTGAAGTTCTTACTGACACACAGAGTGGAGACAAGATGAGGTGCTGATCAAGTCTTCCCGTTTATTGCAGAACAAACAGTGCTTTATATACAGGCTGGTGGGCACACCAATTGGTTGCCCAAAAATGAGATACAACAGTATGAGCCAATCATTGATGTGGGTGAATCTCCCATTACCTAGCAACAGTTGGTTACATGATTTCTGAAATATGGTTTGCTCAATGAGGAAGTGAAGCCTAAGATTTCTAAGATGGCAGACAGTTCTCAAGAAGCTCCCAAGATGGCTTCCATATGCAATGCCCTCCACACTGGGCAGCCTTGGAAGCTCCATCTGGCCCAGTCGTCCCCGAGTGGGTGGAACCATGGATGCTCCTGCCCCACCCACTGCCTGCTCAGCCATTCCTCCTGCACAGCCCAGCTGTCCCCCCACAGCTGTGCCCAGCACCTCGTGCCTTTGTCCTGGGACAGTGGGCCAGGCTGCAGCTGTTGCTCACCCCCACCAGGCTGGCACATGTGCCTAGGGACCCCCGGCCTGCAGCCCGGTCCGCTCTTCGCCCGCCCTCTCTGGTCTGCCTCTGACTCAGCCCCACGGGTGACCAGGGTGGAAAACGGGTTCTCCAGCATCTGTGAGAACACGGGCCGTGCCGTCCCTCGGGGCTGCCTGGATAGCCCCCATCGCTTCCAGGAGTTATACCTGTCCTGTTCACGGGGTCTAACTGGGGGTCACTGGTAGCTTCAGGGGGCGACTGGGCAGGCATTCAGGGGAGCCACAGACCCCTAGAAATATGCAGGTCTTCGTGTGTGTGTGTTTTCCTGAAGGGCAGGGTCTGGATTTTGTCAGACTCGGGGTCTAAGGCCCCAACGTGGACCCTGAGATCAGCGGAACCTTCAGGTGGGGAGGCTGGGTCCTGGCCTGGCTCCACCGTCATGGCCGTGGTCGCCGGGGCAGCCCCTGCACCCCTGTGAGTTCATGGAGCTTCCTCAGCTGTAAAATGACAGGCTTGCAGGGAGACAGCCCAGGGCCCCTCCGGCTCCCAGATCCAGTGGCTCCCTGGATCTGTGACTGGGCATTGACGACGCTGCCACACGTCCTTCCTGCTTCCTCCTGGCTCCTGCCCCGCCCTGCCGCACGCGTTTCCTGAGCCCAGCCATTTGTTTGGGTCAGGTGTCCGGGAAGGGACACGAGGGCCGATGCTGGACAGGTGGAAAGCCCTGGCCTCGTCTTGCAGGTGTCAGCCACAGAGGCCAAAGGCTTTCCGGGGTGCGGCCTGCCCCTCACTCACACCCTCCGGGGGCTGGCCTGGGCGTGTGCTCAGAGGAAGCACACCTCACACATATGACCTTCTTTGGTGGTCAGAGACCACAGCTGGGAGAGGGCCCGTTTGGCAGTGAGGAGGGGCCCGGGGCTAACGCCGTCTGCTCTGCTGCCTTGTCCACGCTGAGGCTGCCCGGGCCCTCACAGTGGCCTCTGCGCGCCTGTCAGCACAGGGTGCTGAGACCCAGGCCCGTCTCCCACCAGCCTCGTGGCTTGCACGGCCCCTCTGCCAGTCTTGGCCAAGCTCTTGGGGCCGCTGTCAACCCACCAGACCCTTGTCACCCAAATTCCCTGAGCCCTAATTCCTTCATCTTAAACTGGGGAGCCTGTTACCACTGGCGTCCTCCCAGGAATCAAAGCAGGGCCGCCTTCGTTTTTAGTTTACTTACTTCTTCTTTAAGGGAGAGGGTCAGATAATACTCCCAACGGGGTCTCCATGGCGTGACCCACCACCAGCCTCAGCCAGCCAGAATCGAGACACACGTGTGCCCGGTGGGAGGGGACTCGGGCTGTGAACCCAGAACCTTCCAGCATGAGGCGGCCTCGCACAGTGGCACGCTGTACTGCTGGGCCACCTTCTGGTCCCTGGGGTGGCCTCCTAGGAAGCCTTCCAGGCTGTTTCCAGAGAGGCCCGAGGCCCGGTGCCAGGGCCTGTGAGCTCTGGCTCTGCTGCTGCATGGCACCGGAGTCTGGGGGCGGCCAGGCACTTCCATGCACAAGGCCACAGTCCCCACACCTCCCTGCAGGGCCGTGCGGGCTGAGGGCCAGCTGCAGGGCTCCCGTCCTCTCTCCACTGTCCCTCGGGCAGGTCGGGAACCGAGTTAATTCTCGTAGTTCAGCTCCCTTGGTTTTACCGCTAAAGGAATTCATCACAGGGCCCAGCGGGTGGCTTGATGGCTGTGGTGCTGGAGCCTGCATGGCCAACTACTTGGGTTCGAGCCCCATACCCAGTGTCCTGAGAAACACACCTGGCACACGTGTGCCCAAGATCCCATGAAGAAAACAGAGAAGAAGGGGTTGTGGCGTGGCCACCTCCCCCAGAGAGATTTCTCTCTCTTCTATCTCTCTGGTGAGCGTGTATGACCAAAAAAAAAAAAAAAAAAGAAAAAAAAAAGGAAAGAAGAAAATTCATCATAAAGATGTAGAATTTCTACTTAGAGATCCTGAATTGACATAATCAAACCACTTAGTCCCAAAATAGGTGCATACTCCAAACAGTGCTTGCAATTTCTGGGGGGTGGGGTGGGGTTGTCTTGTTTTGGATGGACAGATCCCCACTAGGCATTTGAAATAGGGGATGTTGTCCCATCCTTGAAGACCTCTGGGGCGGGGCAGCCCAGGGTGGGCCCCTGGGTTCTGAAGTACAAGAAGGCATTGCTACCTGGTCATGCGAGCCGAGCCGGTGTCTTAGCGGCCTCGGGGGCAGCCCCGTCCTCAGAGCTCTCTGAGCCGGGGGGGGGGGGGGGGGGGGGGGGGGGGCAGACAGGCCTGGGCATCTGACTTGTGAAAGGTGGGGGTCTTGGAAGCACAGGGCCAGGGGGACCTAAGGGCAGGACTGAGGCCACGGGAGGCTGGCTCTCACCCCACATGACCCCTCCTGCGCGTCCAGGTAGGGGTCCGACAGCAGCCTCTCCCTCCAGCCAAGCTCCCAGTGAGGCACGCGTGGGACCCCGATGCTCTTAGTGTCCCCGTGGGAAGTGAAAGGACACTCCCGAGTGGCAGAGGGTCTCCGAGTCAGAGCTCTGAGGAAGCAGGCAGGGCAGCGCTGTGACAGACCAGAGAAATGGGGTCTCAGTCGTAGCACAAGTTCATAGCCTGCACGGGCAGAAAACCTGGTCCGGGCTCTGGCCACCAGCCGGGCCGGTTCCCCGACCCTGAGGCCCGTCCCACTGTGTCTCCCCAGGACCAGGCAGCGAAGGACAAGGCCCTGCAGAGCATGGCTGCCATGTCGTCCGCCCAGATCATCTCGGCCACAGCCTTCCACAGTAAAATGGCCCTGGCCCGGGGCGCGGGCCACCAGGCCATCTCCGGGGTAAGCGGGACTGTCTGGAAGAAACCCTGCCTCCTCCCTCTGCCCCTCCTGAGAGCCGGCTCGGTCCAGGCCGCATTCTGTCCCCGCGTCCTCACAGGAGCCTGGGGGAGGACAGATCCCAGCCAGGGGCCCCAAAAGTCTCACTCTGCTGATGTCCGGGGTCTTCCTGGGTCTCGGCAGAGACTGCAGACCCTTGGCAAGGGGACGTGGGGCCCCTGCGAGCCGACGGACTGGGGAGCTCTGCAGAGCTGGGAGGTCGAAGGCCCGGATAAAGAGCTGAGGCCAGGGCTGACAGTCGCCCCCACCTGGCCCTCCCCTGTGCCCCCTGCTCGGGCACGCAGTCCTGCTGCCCTGGCCAGAGCCGCACATCCCGGGATAAGCCCAGCTCGGATTTTACACTTCTCAGCCCTGGCCCACTTGGCCACAATT
The DNA here is from genome assembly GCA_026018925.1 of Tupaia tana. Taxonomy (NCBI): domain Eukaryota; kingdom Metazoa; phylum Chordata; class Mammalia; order Scandentia; family Tupaiidae; genus Tupaia; species Tupaia tana. Next base: position 109,797,216 of record JAKSZU010000006.1, read on the forward strand.
TCAAGACGGGCAGGAAAGGCCCCTCCTTCTCAGAGCTGTGTCCTCCCGGGTTTCCTTGGCTGCGAAGACTCCAGGGTCTGGAAATGCACCCGGAGCACTGGCTGGAGCACTGCCAGGCCTGTGGGGGTGGCGCGGTGCCGGCCATAGTCGATGCTCCAGAAAGTTCTGGTCTCCCAGGACATGACATCGCTGTCACATGGGGCTTCTGTGCACGAGTGCGTTTGGGACACTCAGAACCTCGTTTCCAGGCTGGGGCCTTCGGAGCCTAGGCACTGCCGTGCAGTGACTCTGGAAGGACGTAGGTTCCCGACCCAGCTGGGCTCCCGTGGGGCATCTTCTTGACCAGGGCTCCTTGGGGAACCCCTTGGAGGTGGGCTCTTACACCAGGCGGCGAGACCAGGCATCCCCTTTCCTCCCAGCCCCACGGGGCTCAGGCTTGCAGCCTTTTCCAGCCGGAGCCCCTGCCCGGCCTTACACACCGCTGGGTGCGCATGGGCAGTGCTGACTCTGCTGTTTGCCTCCCCAGTTTTGGCAAGGAGCTTTGCCAGGCCAAGCCGGAACGTCCCACGAGTGAGTACAGCCCGGTTTCTGCTCTCGCTCTTCCTTAAACTGAACTTGAACTCGTAAACTCATGACACTGAGCCTAGCCCCAGGTGGGATGGGACCACCATTGGTTCAGCCTCGCAGGTTGACCTTGAGCTTAGGGATCGGGCATGTCTGTCTGGGGTAAAGGCAGGGCCGGGGCTCAGGAAGGAGGGATGGAGGCTGGGGACTGGGAAGGAGGGAGACACCGGCAGGGCGGGGTGAAGTGTGGCGAGCCACCGGGGCCTGCATGAGGACACTGGACCTGTCCAAGGCTGACTCCTCTCTCCTGTCCCGCAGTGTGAAACCTTTCTCCCAGCACGCCTACTCTGTCCAGCCTCCGCTGCCTCTGCAAGGTGGGTCAGCAGGGCATGGCATCTGCTCCGGGGCCCGGGCCCCCGCAGGGGATGGCCGCATGCCCCTCTTCGACACACCCTGTCCCATGGTGGAGTGTCTGTCGCAGTCTCCTCGCTGCACCTGTGCCTCGCCCTGGCACGCACACCTCCCTGTGCCAGTCCCCAGTGCTCTCCCTGTGTGTAGACCCTGCCGGGACCCCAGTGCAGACGGCAGAGCCTGTGTGCCACCTCGTGTGCATGGACACCTCACTCCTGCGTAGCTTCGCCTTGGCGATGCCACAGTGCTCTCCTGCAAAGTGGGGGCCCAGGGAGTGCTAGCACGCCAGCCTGGGCCCACCCTGGCAGGTGACCAGCACCACACTGCTGGACGGCCTGTCCTTGCCTCTTCCCCATGGGCGTCCTTCACCACCCTGTGCTCAGTGGGGCAGGGCAGTGTCCTGCCTGGCTTGGAGCTGCCGCTGCTTTGCCGGCTCCTGGCCCAGCCTTTCCGCCTGAGACTGCTCCTAGGTTCTCTTCTCCCAGTGGAGCCGGGTCACCATCAGCCCAGCCCTCTCTTCTGGCCCGCCCCATCCTCTCTGTCCCGCTGACTTCCTGCCTTCCTGGCTCATGCTCCTGACAGGCTCCCTGTCCCCTCTCGTCACCCTGTGAGTCACCGAAGTGTCCATCTCACTGACCACGCCCAGGCCTACCTTCCTTTTGTGGCCCTGGTAGCTTCAGGGCTCTCTGCACTCTGCTGCAGGACCTGGTTCTCTGGCCGCCCTCGGTGCTCTCTGCTCTCTCCTGGCCTCCCGTCTGCTCCGCTCCCTGCCCTGCCTGGGCCTGGCTCCTGGTGGCCCCCTGGCAGGTTCCTCCCACCTGCCCACCTACCACAGGAGCTGGCTGAGTGCCCTGCTGGCCCCGAGACTTCGCTGTCCCTCTGCTGGTGGCCGTGGGGGGACTGCGTCTCCACGTGGCCTTGCACAGCAGCGGCAGACCCCGAGCAGGCAGTGGCTGCACCCAGTGAATGAAGGGGTGACCCGGTGGCCCCGGGCTGCCCCTCCTGTGTCCCCCTTCACCTGCTCCTGAGTTCCCACATGGAAACTCTGGTGCCCTGGAGGGTCCTTCCCTCCCCAGGGCCCTTCCCCCCGCCCCTTCTCGCCCCGCATCCTGCAGGCCTTCTTCACTTTCTGCCAGGACCTGGCTCCTCTGCCATGCCTGGTCCCTCCGCCTGGGCTGGGGCCGTTCACAGTGCAGGCCCGATCACCACATGGCTCGCTTAAACCGCCCCGCCACTTTGCCATGCTGCTCAGCCTGGCACGTTTCCTGCCTGGCCCGAGGGAGTGCCCAAACCTTTGCAGCCCACACGTGGCCTCTGCTGTCCTGCCCTGACTGCACCCAGCACTAAATGGCTCCTTTCAGCATCACCTCTGGAGACCCCTTCCAGACCACTCCGATGGACAAAGCCCCGCCCGGGGCAGCCTGTGCACCTTGTCAGTTTCTGTCAACCCACTTGTTGATCCACACCTGTCTCAGCACGCCTGTCAGGTGGCTGTCCTGGGCCAGGACCTGTTCTAGGTACTGGAGAGAAGCCGTGAACCGAACGGCACTTACCGCTCTCCCAGGGCGTACCCCATCACGGCAGCTTGTTCACCTGGTTAGCTCCCTGGTCAGAAGCCGCTCGAGGTCACGAACATTGCAGCCCCTGCTCTGGGTCCAGCAGTCGCCCACCCTAGCTGCTCCAGAACCCAGGTTCCCCTGAGCGTGGTTCTAAGCAAGGCCTGAACTGATCGAGTGGTACCCGGCAAGGCCCTCCTCCCAGGGCCGCTCCTGGATGCTCCCCTTGTCACCCTGCAGGGAGGCCCCTAGGGGAGGCAGAAGATCCTCCAGGCAGTATGAGGTCTCACGGTGGGCCTGGGTCCTTGCAGAGGGTGCAGGCAGGGAGGGCGTTCAGACAGGCTCCATGTGCCTCTCCCACCGCGTACAGGGTTCGAGTCCCCTGCAGGAGCTGTCCCATCGCCCTCAGCGCCCCCAGCTCCCCCATGGCAGGGCCGCAGTGTGGCCAGCTCCAAGCTCTGGATGTTGGAGTTCTCCGCCTTCCTGGAGCAGCGGCAGGACCCGGACACGGTAGGGCTTCCCTTCTCCAGCTCCTGGCCCTGCGCTCTGCCCCACTCCACTTCGGGGCTTAATTTAGGGTCCAGATTCCTTCTCTACCCTTCCCTTCCTTTTCCTTTCCAGCCTTCTCCACCTCCCTCCTCCCTCTCGTTCCTGCTTCCCCCTGAGCTGGAATGCTGCCAGCAGAGCCTTCTCCCTGACCAGCTCACGTGGGCTCTGCTCTGCTCCCCCATACTCATTTTCTTCCTCCCCCAACTCCCAGCTCTTGATCCAAAGTCGCTCTCATCCCAGTCCCGCCCCTCCTGTCTTCTGCTGGCTCTGAGGGCGCACAGGAAGCAGAGGAGCCCGTGTCCCACCCCCAGCCTGGGAGAGCAGGCCCTCCCCAGCCTTCCCTGGCAGTGCCTCCTGTCCTGGGTGTGCCACGTCACCTGTGAAGGGCCCAGCAGTGCCTGGAGGGGGCCAGGTGGACAAGATGCCGGCGACATCTCACTCCGATCTAACTTAACTTTAGCCCAGGAGCCCAGTACTCAGACATTCCGACTCAGAAGCCTGGAATTTATAATAAAGCAAAAGTAGACGTTACTGCGTCTGTGTTCCTGCGGAAACGGAGCCTGGAGGGCTGCCGCTGGTGGCTCCAGGTCGTGTGGCGGGCTGCCGCTCGCCAGGCCTCAGCCCTATCCTCCCGACCCCCACAGTACAACAAGCACCTGTTCGTGCACATCGGCCAGTCCAGCCCCAGCTACAGCGACCCCTACCTCGAAGCCGTGGACGTCCGCCAGATCTACGACAAGTTCCCGGAGAAGAAGGGCGGGCTCAAGGAGCTCTTTGAACGGGGACCCGCCAACGCTTTTTTTCTCGTGAAGTTCTGGGTAAGCCCCTCGGCAGACTCCCCCTCCTACCCCTGGGCGTTCATGGCGGAGCAGAACAGGCAGACCGCGCACAGTGCACTCGCCACAGGCAGAAGGGGACGTGGACGGGCAGCCGCAGCGAGGGCGCCAGAGCTGGGCCGAGGGCAGGGAGCCTCAGATGGACAGAGGTCTCCTGGGCAGACTCGCAGGTGGAGCACCTGGTGCCCGAGGGGCCAACGCTGCACTGGTTTGGGGGCCGAGAGCCAGGCCCTGGGCCTTGACAGCACACCTCAGCGGTGAGCTGGGCTGGACGCGACTTGGAGACCGGGAGTGTCGGGGTAGACAGCGCCGCTGAGATTTGGCCCCTGCGCTCTCCCTCCTCACCCCTGCAGAGCCCTTCCATTAGACCGGAAGTCATCGCAGGGGGCCTGGCACACACAGAGGGGGGTGCTGGCGAGTGTCACCAGAGGAGGGGCGGGAGCCCTGCGGCTGGCTGTGACCCCAGGCTCGGGCCCACCACATTCCGCACCCACACTCCTTTGCAGTGCTGCTAACTTTGAGCTCTGCGCATGCCCAGGGGACAGCCGGCTCCCTCAGTACTGCGTGCTCGGAGATTCTGGCGTCCATTCGCTCCCAGACCGGTTCGGTAACCTGAAGGCTTTCCTTTTCTTAGACACTTTATTTACATTAGAGTTTATGTATCTATTATAAAGTACACATATGTATTTAGTGAGCTGACTGACAACAGGCCCTGGCTAGGAACTCCCAGCCAAGCTCTTCTCCATAACGGAAGAGCCCCCACAACCCCCCAGGGCTGGGGGCTCCAAAAGAGGCCTAATGCTGAGACCCAGGGCCCAGATCTCGAGGGTTAGGGTTTGTACCCTCCAGGGCGCTTGTCTGTGAGGAAGCTGGACCTGGCGTAGGGATGGACAGCTCCAGAGGCAGTGGTGGGGAAGGCTGTCCAGCAGGGGGCGTGTGTGAGCGGCGGGAGGAGGTGGCTCTGGAGGTGACTGGGTAAAGGTAGTATGTAAGAGGGGACAGGACAAAACGGGGCAGGCGAGTTAGGTCCCGGAAGGTCCCGATCACAGGAGCCTGAATTTTTTAATCTATGTTGGGATAAAAAATAGCTAATCTTGGGCAGCACTTGGTGTGGAGGTTAAGGCACTGGATCCTACATGGTTCAAATCCCCGGCCTGGTGGCTTGAAAATCACACCAGGTGACTTTGGGGCGCGTGTGTTCATGCCCCAAATCCCAGGGGAGATTAGAGAAGAGGTTGCACTGTGACCATCCTCCCTGCCACAGGGAGTGATATCTCACTGTCTCTCTCTGTCCCTTCATGGTGAACACGTGTACCCTATGGCAAAACTAAAAAGGGAAAGAAAAAGGTTGTGTTTCTTTACTGAATCTCCTTTTTATTTTTAAAATTCATTTATTTATTTATTTTCAGATTTTGCCATAGGGTATGTGCACTTGCCTGAGCGAGGCTGAGGGAAAGTGAGAAGTCACCGCCCAGGGGAGTGGCTGTACCACAGTCCCTTCTCTGTTCTCCCCTCAGGACTTTGGACACACACACACACACACACACACACACACACATGTATGCCTGGCGTAATTTTCAAGCCACTGGGTCAGGGACTCAAACCACCGTTGGCCACGTGGGAGACCAGCACCTTAACCACCATGCCACTGTTGCCCCCCAAGCCAGGAGGTATGTTCTGATTACGTTTCATTTCTCACATAGCTGTTCGTGTTTTCCTCAGATAAGTGGCATTTTCACTTGCGTGCTGTTAAGTGAACCTATTTTTGAGATTTTATGATGCGTTCCATCAGAACCACCATATATGAAGGGACTTCAAAAAGTTTGTAGAAAATGGAATTACAGTACGACTTTATGTTGGTGTGAAAAAATTTTGAAATTCAGGCACTGTTTTTTCATAATATGTATTTTCCATGAACTTGCTTAAGTGCCCTTTTAAAATAGAATTTTTTTTCCCTAAAGCTTCACCCTGTTAGATGAGGTAGCGATCCGGCCTGTGTTGGGCCCCTTCCTCCGGACGCTCCCTGGACGCCCTGCTCTCCGCTCGCCCAGCCTGAGCTGTGGCTGTGGCCTGCTCCGCAGCTCAGGCGCTCTGTGTTGGGTCTACAGCCCCCCAGGTCTCGCACTTCTCCCTTACTCTCCTGGAGCACACCCTCTAGTACCTTCTAAGAAAACACGCATAGCCTTGCCTGTTTGAAATGTCTTTTTTTTTTTTTTGTGCCCACCTTTTTTAGGTGTTGGTAATATTCCGTATTCTTTTAGCCACCGTCCAGTCCAGGTGAGGACCATCCCAGGGCCCCATGTCACACACGGGGGAACCGAGGCATGGAGTAAGAAGGGCTTGGCACTGAGGCACCCAGCCGGGGGGCGTCTCTCCCGGGGTCACCCTGGGTATGGACGTGCTGTGAGGTCAGTCAGGGCAGACTGTGAAAAGTGACTGCAGCGTCTGCTCCTTACGGGATACGGCCACATGTTCTATCCCCACGGTGACCTCATCTGCAGGGGGGAAACTGAGGCACAAGCGGGTTAAACAACTTGCCAGAGGCCACCCTTTGGTTTGAGCAAAGGGATGCGACCAGGCAGACTGTACCTGGAGCTGAGACGTGCGGCTGTCCTGCCGAACCGAGGGCCTGGGCCGCCCCGCATCATCCTGGTACCTCTGCTCCTCTGGGCCACCTGACACGACCCCAGCCCCTGGGCAGACGGCACTCCAACGGCGCGGTCAGCGCAGAGTCGGCGGTGGGCGTGGTGTGGATGCCAGGCCTCCCTGGAAGATGAGGCTGAGGTGGGCAGGCAGCATGGTGGCGCCGGCATGCCCCCTAGCCTTGCTCCTGGCCCTGTCCGCGCCCTCTCTGACTCTGGGAGCAGAAGTAGAGCTGCTGGGAGAGCAGCTTGGACAGCGGGTACTGAAGAAGAACGACGGGGCGGGCTCCGCGTCTGCGCTTGGTGCTCCTGTGCTGTGGGGACTGGTGTGGCCTGACCTTCCGGGACTCGGTCTGACCGGCTCTCAGGGTCCTGGGCAGCGGCCACCATGCAGAGAGCAGAGGCGAGGCCTTGCTCTGTGCCAGCGGGGCGGGGACTCAGTCTCGATTGCTTCACTTCAGGGCCGTGTCCAGGGCAAACCTGGCCTCCCCATGTGTCCCTGAGCTGCCCCTTGCCTAAGCCCCCAGAGCAGGGCCCTCTGTGGGTGCCAGCAGTGTCAGGGTCAGGCGGGTGAAACCAGAGATGGGGCAGCTGGAGGCTGGGGCAGTCGGCAGTCACCTGGTCCCTCCGTGTGCCAAGGCCAGGGGCACCAGAGATAGTCCCGGGGGGGCAGCAGCCTTCGCGTCGAGGGGTCCCGCAGCTCCGGCTCCTGGTCTAGAGCCCTCTGTCCCTGCTCCCTGGCCTGGCCTCCTTCCCTGCTCTTAGCTGGCATGAACTTGAACTCAGCCCACAGTCGGGAAGGGAGCCCTCAGACGCAGAAACGCCGCCTCCGCCGCAGTGCTCCCTTCCACTCTGCCCGGCTGCTGCTGAGCTGAGCAGAGCCTCCTGGAAGTGGGAGCAGGGCCTGTGTCCCCCACTGTCCCCTGGGAGTTATTCTTGATGGGCAGCGGAGGTGCTCACGGCTCATGGCCTGCTGGGACGGGCTGTGCTGGCAGGGGCAGCTCGAGCAGGATGGTTGGGGTGCAGAGACTGTGCCCTGTCCTGAGCGCTGAGACCAGCAGGGGCCACTTCGGGCCTCGGAGTGGGGAGAGGGACTCAGACGCTGGTGGCCGTGTGCTGCAGCCTCATGTTGAAGCCGGCAGGACAGTCCCCAGGCCTCCTGCCCTCGCCTGGCCGGCCCACCCCTTGGCCACTGACATTTCTCCCAGGCACATCCCGGCACATGACAATGAATCCGAGCCCCTCCCGGCCCCCACGCTGCCCGGCTGTCTCGGCTCAGCTGTCGCCACCCGATCCCCCACACCTGTTCGCCGCAGCCTGTGAGCTGCCCACCCGCTCGCACAGCTATGAATAGGGTGGCAGGGGGGCGCGTTCGGAGGGCAGGGGCTTTCCTCTCCCTGGGGAGGAGCTTAGAGGGGGGATGCAGGCCGTTCAGGGAGTCTGAGGGTGACTGCAGGGGCTCAGGACAGAAGGACGCACTCCAGCGTCACTCACCAGCATCTCCGGGGTCTGTGTGGTGCGACGACGGGGTGCTTGTGGGCTGTCCTGGGGTGGCCACTGGGGGGATCTCTCTCCACCGCTCTTCCCAGCCCACAATTCCATTTGCTCTCCTGGTTTCAAATTCCTTGAGAGCAGATACGTCTCAGCATCCTTGGGCCCAGCGGCGCTGGGCTGGGGCCGGGTGAATGGTGATGGAGTGATCGGAAGGGCAGGTGAGTGGAGGCGATGACAAGACCCACCAGTGTTCCTCTAGGTGGGGTGGAGGGGCCTGGAAGACTCCGGGGTGAGCAGGCGCCACCTAGAGGCGACAGGTGGAACAGCCTCACAACTCTGCTGGAGGCCCCCTAGCTGCCAGGCCCTGCCAAAGCCCTAGGAGAGCTTAGCCCTGCCTGCAGGGACTGTCCCTTCTGGAAGGGGGCAAGGACATGTGGACAGATCATGACAGCACAGGGGATGAAGGGGGTGTACACACAGGTACCAGGGCACAGGGGCGGGGCAGCCTGGGAGAGGTGGTGCTGGCCCTGCATGGTGCAAATGAGTTGATTTATAAGAAACTGGGGGTGGGACTGGCAGATGGCATAATGGCTATGTTGCTGGACGCCCACGTAGTTGACTGCAGATTGAGTTCCAGACCTGGTGGTGGCTTAAACTCATGCCGGGCGCGTGTGCACGTGTGCCCAAGATCCCAAGAGGAGAATGGAGGAGAAGGGATTGCTGTGTGGCCATCCCCCCGGGGGGTGATTTCTCGCCGTCTCTCCGGCGTGTGTGCCCTATAGTAAAAATCTCTCTCAGAAAAGAAAAGAAACTGAGGGGAGGGGAGGGTTAGCAGATGGCTCATGGTTATGTCGCTGGACTCCCACATGGCTGACCACGGCTTGAGTCCTGAACTGGTGACTTGAAAATCACACTGGGCGTGTGCCCAAGATCCCGAGAAGAGACTGGGGGAGAAGGGATTGCAGCGTGGCCATCCCCACAGGGCGTTCTTCCTTTCCCCCTCACTGTGTCGCCTCTCTCGCTCACGCTCTCTCTCTCTGGCAAGCACATGCGCCCTAAGGCAAAAACCTCTTAAAAAAAAGAAAGAAACTGCCCAGAGGTGGACAGGGCTGTGGTTGTGGGGCTCCCCGCCTGAAGGTCCTGGCTCATCTGTGCCTGTGACCAGGGTTGGCTGGGCTGGGGTGGACCCAATGCCTAGACTGCTGGAGGTGCAGTCTCTCTGTCTCTGTGTCTCTGTCTCTTGCTCATGGGGACTTTTTTTTTTTTTTTTTTTTTTAAAGAAACCAGTAGGGGCATAGTAGGACATATGGTAGCTGGTACAGGGGCCTCCAAAATTTGTGAAGGGCTGTCCCAAGGGCCTGGTGGTTAAGGGAGCTGGATCCCACATGGTGGACTACATGGTTCAGGCCTCAGACCTGGCACTTTGGATAACACACAGGGTGTGTGTGCATTCACGTCCAAGTCCCTGGAGGAGGGAGAGAAGGAGAAGGACGGCGACAGGGCCATTCTCCACGGTGTGTGTGTGTGTGTGTGTGTGTGTGTGCACGCTTTTTCTCTTTCCCTTTCTCTGTCTCCCTTTGGGGAGTGCATGTGACCTCTTGCAAATTTAAGAAAAGAAAAGGTTGTGGAAAGATGAAATTAAAATATGAGTTTATTTTGGTGCAAAAAAACTTTTGCATAGTTTTTTCTTTTTTAAGAGAGATTTTTGCTATAGGGCATTGCACTTGCCAGAGAGACAGACAGAAAGTGAGAAATCACCCCCCAGGGGGATGGCCACGCCACAATCCCTTCTCCCCCATTCTCTCGGGATCTTGGGCACACATGCGGATGCTCCCGGTATGAGTTTTTTAAGCCGCCCGGTCCAACACTCGAACCAGTCCACTATGGGAGAGTCCCGCAAAATAACCATCCCACCGTCCACTGGTCCCTGCATGTTTTTTTCACAATGCACATTTCCTGCAAACTTTCAAAGCCCCCACTTTCCGTGGGCGAATGTGGCATTAATCAGGAGGCCCTGAGAGGCTTGAGGCTGAGAGCCACAGCATTTTCTGCCCAGCCTTGCCCCTGGGTGTCCCCTGTTCCAGGTCCAGGGCTGCCACTTCTAGCTGCACTTCATCCTGCACACGGGCTGTCCCGGCCCTGCAGGCGCGATCTGACCACCTGGTCTCCCAGGAGGAGCACATGCCAGGGAGAGCAGGGACGGGAGCCTGGGGGCTGGGCTGGTCCCAGGGCCGGCCACAGCCGTGCTGTGTTCCCGCTCTGTGTAGGCACTCTCCCACCCTGCCCTGCCTGCCTGCCCCCCACACCACTCCCCTTCATGAGGCTCGGATGGGGTCCTCGTGGGGAGGGTGTGTGAAACTCGGCTGAGTGCTGACTTCAGCGCCCTGCCGTTCTTTCCCTTCCCTCCTAATGGCCTGTAAAAGCCAGTGCAGAGCACAAGGCCCGGATGCCCTTTTCCAATCTCTGCACAGAGCGGCCTGCTCTCCCAGTGGGACAGTGCGCGCTCATGCTGCTATCCAAGCTGTGTCTTTCGGTGTGTTTGGAGCACCCACAAGGACTCCAGGTCCTTCTTGGGGATTCTTTGCGGCCGCAGGGTCTCCATTGGGCTGTAAGGGAATGCCCTGCCAGTCTGAGGTCTTGCTCTTGAACTTTCTCCGGAGACAATAGCAATTCAGCGCCCTCTAATGGTCAGTCCTAGAACTGCAAGGTGCTGGCTTCGAACCAGGCCAGACTGTTTCCTGGGACTCTGGGAATTTTGTGCAAAAGAGCCCGTGGTGTCAGAACCCGGGCCCAGGTCTGGAGCCCCTGCTGCATGCCTGGGCAGCCTCTGGGTCCTTGGCAGTGGCCTTAGACTGCTGTGGGTGGGAGCGAGGCTTCCCTAAGAACAAGCCTGCTGTTCCCCTGTGTTTCTTCCGAGCCCGCAGGTGCCTTGTTAGCACCTCCAGCTCAGAGAGGGGACCCTCAGGGGACCTCAGGCTTCCGAGGTATAGTTCCCTGCTCAGAGTGTCTAAGGCGTCGGTTGCTTCATCCAGTGCCTGGTCCCTCTGCCGGGTCGGGACAGTTCCAGGGCTGTCCCTGTGTGCCGTGTGGCCCTGAGCCTGGCCCGCAGTCGGGAGCCTTGCAGGTACAGTCCAGCGTGGCCAGCATTGCCAGGAGGCCCTTCCGGCTCGGCACGGGCCTGGGCAGGAGCCCAGGAGAACCAGTGGCCGGGCTGGGGAGCGGCCTCGGGAGGACTGAGGTCCCTGAGGCCGGGCTCAGGCTGGTTGGAGCAGAACTCTGGGCACTGCAGTCGGGAATCCGCCCTAGGGAGGGAAGGCTGGTGCTGGGAGGTTGGTCTGGGGCCGAGACAGTGGGAGACGTGACCCAGGCTGGGGGCTCGGCCATCTGCAGCGGCGGGCAGGAGGCCCCCCAGAGCCGTCACAGCCACGAGATGCGGAGGGTCCCCCACGCCCTCCCTGGCGTTCCCTTGCCAGGCCCTCTCTGGCTTCCGCTTCTCAGGCCGTCTTCACTCCAAGTTGACTCTGGAGCTGGCCCTGTAGCTACTGGGCAAGGGGCTGGATCCGCATGGCTGACCGTGGTTCCATTACTGGCTTGAAGAACACCAGGGACCAGCAGATGGCGTAATGGTTACGTTGCTGGATTCCCATGGTTGTTGCCGGCTGTTCAAATCCCGGTCCTGGTGACTTGAAACTCAGGCTGGGTGCGTGTGTGTGTGCCCAAGATCCCGAGAGGAGAACGGAGGAGAAGGGATTGCGGTGTGGCCATCTCCCCTGGGGGGTGATTTCACGTTTTCTGTCTCTCCATATGTCCTATAGCAAAAATCTCTCCGAAAAGAAGAAAACCATGTGCCGGTGCGTGTGCGTGTGGGTGCACGCGTGCCACGTGTCTGACTGGATGCAGGAGAGGAGAAGACAGCGGTGCGCCCGTCCCCCCGGAGTGCCCTCTTCTCTCTCTTTCTCTCTGTCTCCAGTGAGCACGCATGAACTCTGGCAGTCAAAAAACAGAAAGCAGTCTCTAAAAAGTTGTGATAAATTAACTCATACTGAAGTAGAACTGAGTGGTACAGTCGGGTATGTGCGGTGTAACAGGACAGGTTTAGACGGTAAAACTCGAGGCGGTACAGACAAGCTTGGGGCCCTTGCCAGGTGCACCGGTGTCCAGCAGTGGCCTGAGAGTGATGCAAGTCCCAGGTTTTCTCTTTCTGCTTCTAAGTGACATGGCCTGGCTTTATGTAAGACCTAGCGGTGAGAATGGCCGAAGCTGCCCAGCCCCCTTCTGAGTTATCCCCCCAGGTCTATTTATTTATTCCATGAGGGAGAGAGGAGACAGCTACCCCAAGAGGGTCCCCACGCCAGGATCCATCCACCTCGGCTGCCCAGACCAGCCGCGCGGGTGTCCAGCATGCTGGGCCCAGTTCAGGAGCCCAGGCCCCTCGCGGGGCTCCGGTGCCTTACTGCACCACCGCCCAGACCCCGGAGCACTTCTTAAGCCCTTCCGTTTTCTCCCATGCCCCTGAGCCTGACTGACCCGAGGTCTTCCTGCCACTGCCCTCCCGATGGGCCCCCGCTGACGATCTGACCTCCCAGCGCCGTGTCCCCCACAGGCAGACCTCAACACCAACATGGAGGACGAAGGCAGCTCTTTCTACGGGGTCTCTAGCCAGTACGAGAGTCCCGAGAACATGATCATCACCTGCTCCACCAAGGTCTGCTCTTTCGGCAAGCAGGTGGTGGAGAAAGTCGAGGTAGGAGGCCAGCGGGGTGAGCGGGAGATGCGGGGGCCCTGGGTGGTAGCTGGGCTGCCCGAGGGCAGGTGGGTGGCTCCCCCTGATGAGGGAAGGGGGCCCTCCAGGCTGAGTGTCCAGCCCCTCCAGATTGGTGGCCCCAGGCCAGAGCGCGCCTCTTCTGGGACTCCCTTAGGGCCCTTACCAGCTGGATCAAAGGCCTCCAAACGGCTCCCAGGGCCTTCCCCGCGGCCATGCGGCTGCCGGAAAGCAGGGGGGGGGGCTGCTGTCAGGGCCTCTCCCGAGGCTCACATTTCACTCTGGGGCCACCAGCGACTTCACCTCCCTGCCTTTCTCTTTGTGGGGACCCTGGAGACCCTGGGAAACTTAGCCCTGTCTTTGGGCAATGGCTTCCGTATCTCCTATAGGCCTGGCCAAGGGCAATGCAGGGTGTCGGGAGGAGCACAGCCCGGATGGACCTGGGTTCAAATCCAATCCCCTGCTTTCTTGTGGATGTTTGGAGGGTGACTGGAGAGAGTGTGATAGAACTTTGGTCATCTTGATAATAACTAGCGTAGCACTCTGGCATTCTGATCCCACCCTGTAAGAGGGACAGGGAGACTAAAAGGCCCTCAGCCCAGACACCGGGGAGCCCAAGTCTGCCACCCAGGAGGTCCCACACACTCCTTCAGCCAGAGCGTACACTCTCAGCCCGCTCCTCTCCTCCTCCCCAAATCTGTCAGAATTTTTTTAAGAGAGGTTTTTGCTATGGGGCGCGTGTGCTCGCCAGACAGAGAGACAGACAGAAAGCGAGAAATCACCCCCCAGGGGGGATGGCCACGTCACAATCCCTTCTCCATTCTCCTCTTGGGATTCTGGGCACGCACGCGCACGTGCCTGGTGTGAGTTTAAGCTGCCAGGTCTGAAACGCAAACCATGGTCAGCCACATGGGAGTCGAGCAGCGAAACCGCTGTGCTGTCTGCCGGTCCCTCTCACAGTCTTTCTTAAGTGAGAGAGAGGCAGGCGCCCCCAGCCGGACGTGCTATGGCGCACCCCTGGTCCCAGCCAGCCCAGGCCATGTGCATGCGTGCAGGTAGCCTGTGTGCACAGTGAGGCCTGGGACGGGCCACAACCTCCTCACGTGGGTCTGGTGTGTCACCACTGTACTCCGTCCACAGCCGTTTTTCAGAAGCTCCTTCAGTTACTTGTTTTGTTTTTTGTTGCGCGAGACAGAGAGAGAAAGTGAGAAATCACCCCGAGGGGATGGCCGTACCGCACCTCTGTCTCGCAGACTTTTGGGCACACGTGCCTGGTGTGCTTTCCAAGCTGCTGGGACTCCAGCCAAGCAGTGGGCCGTGTGGGGTCCAGGGCCTTAACCTTCATGCCACCTGCTGGCCCCTACTTTTTTTCTTAAGAATTTTTTTATAATGTAGCTTCATTTTATTTATTTATTTATTTATTTGACCAGAGTGAGAGAGAGTAAAAAAATGAGAAAGCAAGCCACCAGGTCCAGGACTTGAACTGTGATTAGCCATGTGGGAGTCCAGAACCCTTAACCACCACGCCACCTGCCGATCCCAACTGGCCCCTACTTTTAATAGAACTGTTTAAATATTTGAGAGTGCCGTGGTGCATGTAGCCCACGTGCCGTCACCAGCTTCCACACTCGCATGCCAGAGTCCAGTACCAGCAACCAGGAAACGGAGTGGCACGGCCCCCACCGGGCTCAGCCTTCACCGGTTCTGCACACCCTGGTGTGTGTGTGTGTGTGATTGCTGCCGGAGTCACAATACACGGCAGCCCCATTCCTTGTGCACCGCGTCGCCTCACCTGCGGCAGGACGGAGAGGAGCCTTCCTGTCTTGGCTGCGGTCGCTGCCCTGGGTCTCCTCCGTGTCCCACCCCCCCCACCCCCCACACCCCCCCCCACCCCCCCACACCCCCGCCATCCCCAGCTTCTGCCTGTCACTAGTGCAGAGGTGTCATGTTTCACGTCCACTGACCTGAAAGGGTGGCTCTGCTCTCAGGACTCCTGGGCCTCTTGCCCTTTCTTCCCGCTTAATGGTGACCAGGTCCCGGAGCCTCCCAGGGAGCTGGGTGCTCCTAGGGGACCCTAAGACCCTCTGTGCCCTGGTCCCGCAGACCGAGTATGCGCGCTACGAGAACGGCCACTACTCCTACCGCATCCACCGGTCGCCGCTCTGCGAGTACATGATCAACTTCATCCACAAGCTGAAGCACCTGCCTGAGAAGTACATGATGAACAGCGTGCTGGAGAACTTCACCGTCCTGCAGGTGCGCACGCGGGCGGGTGGGCGGGCGGGTGCCGGACACCTCCTGCCTGGGGCACTCACCCAGCCGCTTCCTCCCTGCAGGTAGTCACCAACAGGGACACGCAGGAGACCTTGCTGTGCGTCGCCTATGTCTTCGAGGTGTCGGCCAGTGACCACGGGGCTCAGCACCACATCTACCGGCTGGTGAAGGAGTGAGCGCCGGGGCGCAGGGAGGGGGAAGAGACGTGTGCAGGAGTCCAGGGAAGGGCCCTGCCGGGCAGCCCCAAAGTGCCCAGAAGCCACGAGGAGCACACCGTGCTGGGAGCTGCGGCGCCAGCCCTGAATAAACCCACGATGTTGTGCAGTGTGGGAGGGCCTGGTCTGGCTGCGTGAGCCTCAGAGGGACTGGGGGAGCGGGGGCGTCTGGGAGGCAAGCCGGAGTACTGCTCAGGGATGAGCCCCAAGGACTCAGCCGGGACCCTCTGGACGCCGAAGCTTGAGACGTGATGGTCCCTCTGCTGCCAGCCAAGCTCCTGCACTGAGCTGCTGTCCCCTCGGGGACCCCAACCACACCTGCCAGCCTGGCCACCCCGCCCAGGGCGGCTACACCGGGGGTAGACATTAGGTGTGGAGAAAACAGTCCTGGGAAGGGCCTGGTCAGAACTCGGCTCCTGTTCATCTCCGTGGAAGTGAGTCCTGGGCCTCTGCCCCCGTGACCAGGCCGGGGAGGGTGGGCCGCACAGCGTCCGGGGTGCTGGTGGGGCAGGAAGTCGGGCAGTGCCAGGATTCTGATGTCCTTTGGGTCTTGTCTGAGGCTCCCTCCCAGCCAAAGGCCTGCTGGCTGGGACCGCCTTGGAGCCAGCCCAGGCCACCGACTGCCCCAAAGGGGCAGCTCTGGGCCCCCTGGGGGTGGATGCCAGAGAAATGAGGAGCCGCCGCACAGTTCCTGGTTTGTCTCGGAGAACTTTGGGTTTGCCTTCTGCCCTCGTGTGCCCGCCTGCCTGACCCTGGGCGCCCTCCATCTCTGGAACCGTGTGGCACCTCCCTGGTAGGCCTTCAGGAGGGAAGACTTTCTGGAGGCCCCATAGCCCTCGGCCCACCCTGGGGGACCTGGTCCTGCCCTTTGCCACCACCTGGTGGCTCTTTGACATCCCCTTCCCAAGTGGGATGGGGATCCCAGCTGCCCTAGGGCGAGGAGCGAGTGTTCACTGCCGGTGCATTTGTGCCCTGGCGTGCGGCCGTGGACGTGTGAATACCAGGACGAGGCGCGGTGGCGGGGCGGGGCGTAAAGGCCTGTGCCAGCTGTGTCCCTCGGGTGCCCTGGTTCCGCCTACCTTTGTGCAGCCCTCGCGTGGCGCTGACGGTGTGCTTGTGAGCACTGCTGTGCAGTGGGCTCGCGGTCTGCCCGGGGACTCGGGGCCGAAGCTGCCAGATGTGGGATGTGGAGCAGCAGGTGACGGGGACTGAGGGGCAGGGCCGGGAGGTGGCCCTTAGAGGGTGGCAGCATTTGGATACGCCGGCAGGAGGGAGGCTGGCCAGCATTGCACCTGAGGGAAGGAGCGAGCAAACCAGCCTCCCTCTGTCCCCCACCAGCCTGGCACCTGCTGGCTCTGCCAGGCTTCTGCCAGTGCCGGCCCCACTGCTTAGCGTGTGGGGTCCTTCCCTGTCCTGCTGAGGCCCAGCCCTCAGCCAAGGAGCCTGGCATTGGACCGAGGCCCCGAGCAGGTGCCCGTGCTCACAGGGCCACACGTGGGCTTGTGTTTGAGCGCCCCCCACTGCATCAGTCACAGCCCTGCCCTCCCCAGCCTGTCCTCGGGGCTGCCTGGCTCAGGGAGGCTCAGGAGGCCTCGGGCTGCCCCAGCCCCAGCGGGAGCCTCAGGCGGGGAGGGCAGGGCGAGCGGGGGAGCAGCTTCGGCCATGGGTGTCCCCGTGCTGGCGGTGAGCAGCCCCGCCCTTTATGAGCTGAGCACGGCACCCACCAGGCACCTACCCATAGGAGTGTGGCCACCTGTCCCCTGGGCGGTGCCAACCGTGACCTTGGGGTGAGTGGGAAGACGAGGGAGCCCCCACCTGTGCACTCCCGGCGCCCTCCTGACCTCCAGCCTCCCTGCCTTGGCTCTACCCTAGGTCCTCCCAGCCAGCCCCTCCATTGGCATCTGTAACTCCTTCGAGCGCCAGCAGGGGTCAGCGTTGTCCCTCCTCCTTGCATTGAGGGTCCTGCTCACCCCTAGGTGCTGTGCTCACCCACCATCGAGGAACGGGAGGGCGGAGAGGCCAGCACAGCCCATCACTAATGCATCATTCACAGATAGTCACCTCACTGCTGCTCTGGGCCAGGCACAGGACAGGTGGCACCCAGTGGGTGAGACAGGTGCGGGCCGGGGAGCGCCGGGAGAGAGCAGAGGAAGCAAGTGAGAACGCAGGTTGTCAGGTGTGCGAAGGTGAGGGCTGCGAGGAGAGCCCTGGAGGGGCGAGGGAGCAGGCTTCAGGTGGAGAGGAAGCTGGGTGTGTCGCAGGAGCAGAGGGGACGCTGTGCGGAACGCAGAGTGCGTGGCAGTGCTGCGTGGCCGAGGGGCCGGCCGTCCCCACCAGAATTCCATGGGGAGAGCGGCAGTGGGCGCCCGGCCTCCCTGCTGGTTCACTAGGTGGGACAGGAGCCCCGGAGGGCGCTGGGCGGGGACTCAGGTCGGATGGTTAGGCTGCCCCACGGCCCCGGGACCGCAGATGCCATGGTGTAGATGTGTGCTGAGCCCGGCTCGCCTGTGGCCCTGGGCTCTGTGGTGGGAGCTGTCGTTCCTGGTTCTGTCCTGCTCAGCAGACATTTGGTGGGTGAGTGAATGCAGCTCGGGGGCCTCAGCCCTCCAGGAACAGAGAGCCTGTCCCCCCGCCATGGTCCAGAGTTGGGGTGGCGTGGCGGACGGCTGGGGCAGGGAGGTCTTGTCCAAGAGGCCTGGCCATGGTCCAGCAGAGTCCCAGTGGCTGTGGGATGGTCTGAGCGAGGGAGAGACGCATGCAGGAGTGTGGCGTGTGTGTGTGTGTGTGTGTGTGTGTGTGTAGACGAGGCTGTGCCCTCAGGACGGAGGCCAGCCAGCGCATGGGAGGAGGGCTGCCACGGCGGCTTGCCAGGTCCCCAGGCCCCCAGGTCCCACACTGCCACGTGCACAGCCCCTCTCCGGCTCTGGGGTTCGAGGATGGTGCGGTGCTGGGGCAGGCCGGGGAAGGGGGGAAGGCGGGTGGGCACCGTGGTAGTGTCGGTGCACCTCGGGGCAGGTCTGCCGCGGCTGCTGCGCGGACCCCGTCTCAGCTGTCTGTTACGGCAGCTACAAGGAGGAACACGCGCTTCCCTGCCCGGAGCGGTAAATCGCTTAGGTTGTTTGGAAGAGCCAGGCTGGTCAGGCCGTGGGACCTCGGCAGCCTTCCTGACCTCATTGGTGACAGAGGAATGAAATGGCTCTGACGCCTCCACTGTGGGGGCAGAGGTGAGTGGGCACCACTCCCTCGTGGAATGTCCCCGCCCGGCCACGCCTGAACGCACACCTACAGGCACACGCACGTTCTCCGAGGAAGGAAAGAAGCCAGAAGGAGGCTCGGCCCCAGGCCTAGCCGGGACGGCCCTGTCTCCCGGCCAGGGCCGAGGGGAAGAGCCCTGCGGAGGGGAGGCTGGGCGGGCGGGCTGCTCTCACCACAGCCCGCCAGGCGCTCAGCTTCTGTCCGTCCCTGAAAGACGGGCGCCGCCCGGAGCCTTCGCAGGAGGCCGGAGGCCAGCGGTGGGGGCGGCTCCTGGCCGCCGGGCCCTGGGCAGAGGTTTTGTACTTTTGCTATGTAACTCCTCATCTCCTCAGTAAATCGCATACGTGAAGGCCTTCTGCGGGTGCTTTCTCGCCTGTCGTTTGAGGCTTCCGTCTTTCTTCTGAGAGGGGTGTGAGGGTGCCCAGCAGGGCCTTGGGCGTGGTCCACCCGCAGCCTCAGCTGGCCTGGATCGCGGGCAGGCACACAGGCCCAGGGTGCTCCGGGAGGTCCGGGACCTGAACCCACATGGGTCCAATTACAGTGCCACCGGGGCCCAACCGGGATTTCTTTCCACAGGCGACAGTCCCACACCTGCCCGCAGCTCGAGTTGCTGGTCGGTGTAGCAGCCGGTCAGTGTGAGCTGCCAGTCAGAGTGAGCAGCCGGTCGGTATGCGCTGCCGGTCCTCCCAGCCTGTCCCTGCCAGGGGACATGAAGCTCAGGTGCCTCCCAGCACGTGGGGAAGCTCAGGCCAGCGGCCCTGGACTCAGAGCGGGCGCGTAGGCTGTGGGGGGTCCTATTCGGGTGCTGAGCACTGGACTGTCCCAGACAGCGGTAGGGCCTTCCCTGACAGTGAATGCACATGAAGACCCTGGATTCGGAGGTGGCCGAAGGGACATGACCCCAGCCCAGTAGCTGATCAGTGGGCCTTCAGCATCTGGAGAAGAGTGACTGAGAAGCCCAGGTGCTGCCTCGGTGACTCACAGCCAATGCCCGGGACACTGGGCGTCACATGCCTTCTAGAACCCTGGCCTGTGGTGTTGCGTGTGTCCGTACAGGTAGTGCGATGTCCGTAACGGACTGTGTGCCATCAAAGCCGACAGCCTGCTCCCCCCGCCCCGTCCCCAGTGTGGGGACCTGGACTCTCCCATCGGGACGTCAGTTAGTGATGGCCCCGTTTTTGTCACCACGAATCCCATTACGTCACGCTGAGCGTCGTCCCAGGTGCGACTTACTCTCCGGCCCTGGGTGCCTGAGGTGGGCGGCTCTGGCACGGCGCTGGTCTGTACCGGTTAGGGCTGGGGTGTTCCAGGCCCCATCTGTGGCTGCAACAGGAAACACCCAGTCTGGTCATTGAAGAGGACGGAGGTTCACTCGGCTTGCGGGGTGGGGGTCTGAGGTCCAGGGGCCGAGCAGAGCGTGGTCTGTGCCCATTGGGTCTCTGCCTCCCCGTCTGTAGAAACCCGCCAGGACCCAACCTGGGCCCTGCGTCACCCACCCGGCCACTCACCTCCCAGAGGCCTACCCTTCTGTGCCTCATGGGCCGAGTCCTCACCTTAACCCCGTCACAGTAACATCTCAACACACGAGGCCAGCAGGTGCGTGGTGGGTCAGGTGCTGGACCCTGCAGGGCCGGCTGGGGTGTGGTCCCGGACTCAGCACCACATCTGGGCTCCCGTGTGTGTGCCCCAAATCCCTAGAAGGATGAAGGAGGATGGACTGCAGCATGGCCTCCCCTGGGTGGGGGTGATTTCTCACTTTCTCTGTCTCCTGCGAGTGCCTGAGCCCTATGGCAAACACCTTAAAAACAAAAAAAAACATGAATTTTGGGGGCACCCAAACCATAACGGACGGGGTCATTAATTCTGAAGCGCATTTCATACCCCGAGCAACGCCCCTCACTTCGGCTCCCTGAGGCTAGGCAGGCCTTGCCCGGATGACAGGCCGTGGTTCGGCCTGGCCATGACCTGACACGGCCCTCAGCCTTGGCCTAGCCGGGGAGCCCTTGGTGCTTGGGTCTGGGCTGTCCCGGGCGTCAGACGAGCTTATGGCTTGGGGTCCGGGGAGCAAGCATCAGGCCAAGAGCAGGAAATCTGAGGGAGGGACGGGAGGACCATTATCGCCAGCATCTGAGCACACAGACCACGGCTGACACGTCCTAGGTGCTGGGGAAGCCAGGGCGGCCGTGGAGGTCTCTGTCGCTCGGTTCTAGCATGGACGACAATACACAAGTGACGACGGGGTTGGCAAAGGGTGAGTAAGAATCGGGAGGAGACAGGCTCGGCGGTGGTGCTGGTGGTGAGGCCATGAGACGGGCCGGGTCAGGCTGAGCCACGCAGGGAGGCTCCCCGTCCTAGGGCAGGGCCTTCCCTGAGTGTCCCGGCATGCGTGTGCCCCTGACCCTCGGCCGGGTGTGGACTGTGGTGGCAATACCCTGTTGGAGGATGCCACGGCCCCAGCTCTTTTTCATGGAAGAAATAAATAGTTAAAAAAAAAAACTGGGGGACCAGCAGTTAGTGTAATGGCTATGTCGCTGGACTCCCATGTAGTCGACCGTGGTTCGAGTCCCAGACCCGGTGGCTTAAACCCACACCGGGCACATGTGTGTACGTGCCCAAGATCCCGAGGAGAATGGAGGAGAAGGGATTGTGGCATGGCCATCCCCCTTGGGGGGTGATTTCTCGCTTTCTGTCTCTCTGTCTCTCTCTGTCTGGCAAGCACACGCGCCCTATAGCAAAAACACCTTCAAAAATAAAAAAATAAAAAATAAATAAATAAAAATAACTGGGACCCGCCCCATAGCCTAGTGGTTAATGAAGCTGGACCCTACAGGAATCCAACTGTGGTTCGAGCCCTGGCCTCGGCTTGAAAAAAGCCAGGTGCCTGTGCGTGTGTGCCCCAAGTGCACCAGGACAGAGATGAAGGGCTGTGATGTGACCCTGTTGCTGTGGGGAGAGCTTTCTCTCCTACCTCAAGTGTGTAAACCCTCTGGTAATTAAAAAAATTGAGGGCAGTGGTTAAGGTGCTGAACTCCCACATGGCCGACTGCGGTTCGATTCCCAGACCTGGTGACTTGAAAATCGTGCTGGGGACGTGCATGCGTGTGCCCAAAATCCCAGGAGGAGAATGAAGGAGAAGGGTTTGTGGTGTGGCCATCCCCCCGGGGGGGTGATTTCTCACTTTCTCTCTCACCATCTCTGTCTCTCTCTCCAGTGAGCACATACGCCCTAAGGTAAAAGTAAAGTGAAATGAGAAAGGTGGCCCAGCTGTGGTGGTGTGGGCTGCAGGTGCCACCGCATCACACCGGGCCATGTGGGAAGGCCTGGGCAGCTCCCAGGTCCACCCGAGCACAAAGGCCCTGCTCGCAGGTGCACCGTGACCCCGGCTGGCCAGAAACTGGGCAGGGCAGGGGCAGGGCAGATGCGGCATGGTGGGACCCTGGCAAGGCTCTTTCTTACATATGAAAGAAAAAGATAAACCTTGTGAGAGTCACACTGTGACCTGCCAAAACGGTACAGAATTCACGTTTCGGCGTTCCAAATCAAGTTCCACTGGAATGCAGCTAGAGGCTGGCTTCCATGTTGACCCTGGCGGCTTCCTGGGGGGCCACGGCAGAGACTGCCCGCCCCAGGGCCTGAGAGACTGCCCTTCACAGAGACCGCCCGCCCCAGGGCCCGGGAGAGACTGCCCTTCACAGAGACCGCCCACCCCAGGGCCCGGGAGAGACTGCCCTTCACAGAGACCGCCCCAGGGCCCGGGAGAGACTGCCCTTCACAGAGACCGCCCACCCCAGGGCCCGGGAGAGACTGCCCTTCACAGAGACCTCCCCAGGGCCCGGGAGAGACTGCCCTTCACAGAGAGTGCCTGCCTCAGGGCCCGGGAGAGACTGCCCTTCACAGAGACCGCCCCAGGGCCCGGGAGAGACTGCCCTTCACAGAGACCGCCCACCCCAGGGCCCGGGAGAGACTGCCCTTCACAGAGAGTGCCTGCCCCAGGGCCCGGGAGAGACTGCCCTTCACAGAGAGTGCCTGCCCCAGGGCCCGGGAGAGACTGCCCTTCACAGAGACCGCCCACCCCTGGGCCTGAGAGTGACTGTGGGGCTTCCTCAGGTGTGGTCCCGGGAGCCCGCCCCAGGGAGCTGAGGGAGGCAGCCCTTGAGGGGTCACTGGTGGGACAGCACGGCAGTGGAAAGAGGAAGGACTGGCGTGGATCCTGCTCGGGGTCAGGGGCAAGCTTGCCGTCTGTCTCCTTGAGAACCATGATGGTTTCAGGTCTGTCCCCCCAAATATGAGGGCTGAGATCTGGTTTGGGGCCAGCAGGTCGCATGGAGGTTAAGGCGCTGGACTCCACATGGCCGACTTACAGTTTGAGTCCCAGACCAGGTGGCTTAAAAATCACACTAGGGGGGACCAGCAGTTAGTGTAATGGCTATGTCGCTGGACTCCCACGTAGTCGACCGCGGTTCGAGTCCCGAACCCGGTGGCTTAAAACTCACGCCGGACACGTGTGCGTGCGTGCCCAAGATCCCGAGAGGAGAATGGAGGAGAAGGGATTGCGGCGTGACCATCCCCCCGGGGGGTGATTTCTCGCTTTCTGTCTCTATGTCTCTCTCTGTCTGTCTGGCGAGCGCACGCGCCCTATAGCAAAAACCTCTCAAAAAAAAAATCACACTAGGAGGCCAGCAGTTGGCGTAATGGCTGTGTCGCTGGACTCCCATGTAGTTGACCGCAGTTCGAGTCCCGGACCCAGTGGCTTAAACTCACGCCGGGCGCGTGTGCGTGCGTGCCCGAGATCCTGAGAGGAGAATGGAGGAGAAGGGATTGCGGCATGGCCATCCCTCCTGAGGGGTGATTTCTCACACACGCCCTATAGCAGAAACCTCTCCAAAAAAAAGAAGAAAATCACACTAGGTAGAGGCCGGCAGGTGCATGGTGGTTAAAGGCACTGGATTCCCACATGGCTGACTGCTGTTCGAGTCCTGAACCTAGCAGCTTGCTTTCTCACTTTCCCTCCCTCTCTGGGCAAATGAAAAAGTAATAATAAAAAATGGAATTAAATAACTAAAAAAATTTTAAAAAAAGAAAGAATGAAAGAAGGAAGAAAAGAGAAAGAAAGAAAGAAAGAAAGAAAGAAAGAAAGAAAGAAAGAAAGAAAAAGAAAATCCCGCCGGGCTCATGCGCGTGCCCAATATCCCCGGAGAATGGAGAAGGGACTGTGGCATGCCCCCCCCCCCCCCCGCCCCAGCAGGGGTGCGCTCACTTTCTCTCTGTTCCTGGTGAGCACTCTGGTGCTCTATGGCAAAACCTAGAAAAAGATCTGGGGGCCAGCAGGTGGCATGGTAGCTAAGGTGCTGGACTCCATGGACAGCTGTGGTTTGAGAATCGCCAGGTGCATGTGTATGTGCACCTACAATCCCGAGGGGAGTGGAGGAGAAGGGACTGCAGCATGGCCGTCGCCTGGGGGTGCTGTCTCACTCTCCCTCTCTGTCTCCGTCTCTAGTGAGCACATGCACCCTTGACAGAAACCTTAACAAAAATGGTAACGGGGACTTGGTTGTAATGGGGTTAAGCGGGGAGGAACTTAATCAGACTGTGGTGTAGACGGTGAGGCCTTTGGGAAGAGGTTAAGACTGAGCGGGTGGGGCAGGCCTCAGGAGTGGGCTCTGCTGGGTTACAGAGGAGGGAAGGGAAGGGAGACGGGCCTGTGTGCAGTGTGCCTCTGCGTGGCCTCGGGGCCCACAACAGAGAACCACGGCCAGGTGGCCAGCAGATGTGGCCCCGGGACCTCAGCACTCCGAGCAGAGAGCTGAGTAAGCTTCTATTTTTAGAAATCACAGTTTCGGGGCTTCGTTGTTAGCCACAAAATGGATAAACACCCACTCAGCCTGCGTCCTCCCCTCCGGTCTCCCCCGGTTTGGGTCTCTGACGTGGGCATTCGAGCCTTTCCTCAGGAGCCTACTGGTCCTTGGCCGTGGGGGCTTTTTTCTTTTTGAGAGGTTTTTGCTATATGTGCTCGCCGGAAAGACAGAGAGAGACAGAAAGCGAGAAATCACCCCCCAGGGGGGATGGCCATGCTGCAGTCCCTTCTCCTCCATTCTCCTCTCAAGATCATGGGCACGCACGCACGCACATGCGCCCGGTAAACTTTTTATCTTTAATTGCCATAGGGTGCCTGTGTTTGCCAGAGAGTCAGGAGAGCGGCAGGGAGAAAGTGCTCCCCACTGGGTGTGGTGCCGCGACCCTTTTTCCTCCATTCCTCTGTCCTGTCGGGGTCCTGGTGGACACACACATGTGTCTGGCATGTTTTCCAAGCTCTGCTGGGGCTGGGCTTCGAACTGCGGTTGGCCACGTGGGACCTGCTGCCCCGTGCCGTACTTAAGCTCTGCACTACGGGTCCAACTCGGCTTCTTACACCTCGGCCCAGCGGGCAGTAGGAGCTGATGGGCGTCTCTCACCTCCACTCCAACGCTGTGTCTCCCAGCCTCCTTACACCCAGACGTGGCGATGTGGAAAGCCGCACCCACTGAAGGTAAGCAGAAATGCACTTCCGGGTCCACCAGAGGCGTGGATTCCGCGTGGCCAGACCCAGCGACCTGAGAAGCACGCCAGGTGTGCATGCATGCGTGCCCCAAATCCCAGGAGGACAATGGTGGGTAAGGGACTGCAGCGTGGTCATCTCCTCTGAGGGATCCTTTCTACTCTTTCTCTCTCCCTCTGTCTCTGTTTCTCTCTGGAGAGTACATATCGCAAAAGAAAACAATTCCAAAAGTGTCCTAAAGGAGAGGGGAGCATACTTTCCATCCCTTTTTTCTTTTCAGTTCAATGGAATGTGATGTAATGGGTGGATGTCCTGCAGTCATTTTGGACTAATGTGAACTTAGGAATGGAAGCTACACACAGCAAAGCAAAGATAAAAAGGCACATTAATATGATGGGGCACCGTGACAGCTCCGAGCAGATTTTACGGAGAGAGATAAACTATCATGTATAAGTCGCTTTTATTTGTGTGTGTGTATTTTTTTTCTTTTTGGTCGTAGGGTCATATGCCTACCAGAGAGACAGAGACAGTGAGAAGGAAAGGAAGAAGTCACCCCCCAGAGGGAGCGCTGCACTGCAATCCCTTCTCCATTCTCTTTTTGGGGCCCTGGGCACACACCCACATGCCTCTGGTGTGATTTTCAAGCAACCAGGTCCAAGACTAGAACTTTGGTCGGTCATGTGGGAGTCCAGCACCTTACCCGCTACGCCACCTGCTGGTCCTGGCCGCCGAATGTAATTCTAATGGACACATCACTGGATCTGGCAACGCGTGTGCAGGCGTGTGGAAGCACGTGCACCCGTAGCAGTAACAACGCCATGCCGACTCCGTAGCACCTTCCAGTGGGCAGGGCGCCTGCGAGAGCGCTGTCCTGCCTGGTAGCAGCCACACGGTGGTGCTGCAGACCTCTGCAGGCCCGGCCTGTCACTGGTTACTGAGCCGTGCTCTCAGGCTGTGAGTGGGGAGGGCGGGGGGCGCCCGAGGTCCCACAGAGTGCCGGCACCCAGGGGAGAGCTCTTCCTGGGACATGCAGTAGTCAGCGCCTTCTTTTTAGAGAGGGATTTTTACTATATGGCACGTGCACTTGCCAGAGTGACGGAAAGCGAGAAC
Source organism: Tupaia tana (assembly GCA_026018925.1). Lineage (NCBI taxonomy): Eukaryota > Metazoa > Chordata > Mammalia > Scandentia > Tupaiidae > Tupaia > Tupaia tana. The sequence continues at coordinate 109,823,419 of JAKSZU010000006.1, forward strand.
TCACCCCCCGGGGACGGCCACGCAGTCCCTTCTCCTCCAGTCTCCTCTCAGGAGGAGACACAGACACGTGCCTGGCATGAATCTAAGCTGCCGGGTCTGAGACCCGAACCGCTCGACTACGTGGGAGTCCAGAGACGTCACTGTTACACCACCTGCTGGTTCTAGTCAACGCTTTCTCAGCTGTCGGATGAAACGCTCGTATTCCTTCAGGGGTGAGGTGGAGTACAGGAGGCTGCGGAGTGAAGGACAAGAAAGGGGCCAGACAGTGGCACCGCGGTAGAAGGCGGCCTCTGGTGGGCTGGCCCACGCTGCGAGGTTCCGGGTCCAGGCGTGTGCTCACGGCTGGGGCTGGCTGAGGCGGGGCTGGGTCGAGACCCAGCCTGGGATGCGGCGTCTCTGGCTCTCCGGCTCATGGACTGATCATAAGACAGGACGACCACCGACATCGGAGGGACGCGTGCTCGCCAGCTGGCGTGCTGGCAGTTGCCACGAGAGGCCACGGGGTGTGGTCAGATGTGCAGCCTGCAGGTCTGCTGGCGCCTCGGCCCGGCTCAGGGTTTCCCTGGGATCAAAGGGACCTGCTTCTCCCTGCTGTCTCCGTCTCTGGCCTCGGGGCCAGCTGAGGGCTTCCGAAGCCTGGCAGGACCCACCCATTCTGCTCTTCCTCTTGGGTTACCACTTGGCCGTCTTCACTCCAATGTCTCTGTAACCCCCCAGTCCCGGCCAGACGCCTTGTGGCTGACACGGCCGGATCTCAGAGGCTGCTGGGGACAGACAGAGCTGAGATTCTAAGCTGTGAAGAGTTCGCGCCTTCTCAGTGCGGGACCGGCGAGATTACTTGTGAGTCACTCGCTCAAGGACACGCAGCCAGGAAGCAGGAGCGGGATTTGACACGGCCTCGTGACTTCTGACTTCTCGGAGCACAGCGCTGGCCAGCTTAGCTCTAGAAACCCAGGAGACTGAGACGGGAGATTCCACCCCCCCCACCAGGGGCTTCAGTCGCGGACCCTCCCGGCACGGCCCTGGAGGCACATTAAAGCGCGCCTCAGATGCCTGCCCCTGGGAGCCCCGGCCCTGCCCCATCGGCCCCATCCCTGGTCCTGCACTCCTGGCGGCTGGCCCTGGCTTTGATATCTGCATCTGCGCTTTCTGCTTTGGCAACTCATCACATTCCCCGTGGCTTTGGGGCCTCCAGCTTTTTTTCTTAGCCCTCTGCTCCCTGCCCACTCCGAGGCTGATCGGGCCCTCCCCGGCCTCGAGCGAGGGGTGTGCTCTCCCTGGTCTAGGCTCTGTCGAATCCACGGCCAGGCCAGTGGTGAGAGTGGCACTGAGGGGCAATTTGGCGAGGGGCATAGGAGCCCCAAGCCCAGCCCACGGCCACACACGGCCTCCTGTGAGGGAGATGTGCGTAAAAGAGGCTGAGGGAGCCGCCTTGTGTAATTTGGCTTCCCTAACTGCCGGGGACAGGGCCGGCCCCTTCCACGCGCTAATACCACAAAAGGAACTTCAAGAACTTCTTTTTCTAAAGAGGTTCTACACGGGGGGCCAGCCAGTGGTGTGGTGGTTAAGGTGGCAGGTGGGTGGAGTAGGGGGCAGCAGGTGGTGTAGTGGTTAAGGCCCTGGACTCCCATGTAGTCGACCGCAGTTTGAGTCTTGGACCCGGTGTCTTAAAAACTCAGGCCAGGGGCATACGCATGCGTGCCCAAGATCCTGAGAGGAGAATGGAGGAGAAGGGATTGTGGCGTGGGCATCCCCCTGGGGGGTGACTTCTCGTTTTCTGTCTCCGTGGTGAGCGCACGTGTCCTATAGCAAAAATCCACGTGGCTGACTGTATATTTCAAGTCCCAGAATGGCAGCTTGAAAACCATGCCAGGCACATGCACGTGCGCGTCCAAAATCCCCAGAGGAGTATGGAGGAGAAAGGATTGTGGCGTGGCCATCCCCCCAGTGTGATTTACCTTCCCTCTCTGTGTGTACCCCTTCAGCAAGCACACCCAGTCTACAGAAAAAAGGAAAATAAAAAGTGCTGCGCTTTAGTGGCCAGCTCCATAGCCTGCCGGTTAAGGCACTAGATCCCATATTGTCACCAGCAAGGTTTGAGTCCTGGGCCCGTCCAGTTTAAAAAACGCTGGGTGAGGACCAGCAGATGGTGTAGCGGTTACATCGCTGGACTCACATAGCTGACCATGGTTTGAGTCCGAGACCTGGCAGCTTAAAACTTATGTCGGGTGCGTGTGCATGCGTGCCCAAAATCCTGAGAGGAGAATAGAGGAGAAGGGATTATGGCACAGCCATCCTCCCAGGGGGGGTGATTTCTTGCTTTTGGTCTCTCTGCCTCTATCTCTCCAGTGAGTGCATGTGCCCTATAGCAAAAATCTCTCCTCCTAAAAAGACAAAAAGCCACTGGGTGTGTTGGGGTCAGCAGGGGGTGTGGTATTAAAGTGTTGGGCTCCCATCTGGATAACTATGGTTTGAGTCCTGGCCCTGGCAGCTTGCTTTCTTACTTTTTCTCTTTCTCTCTATCTCTCTCTGGTGAGCAACGTGCTCTAAACACTAATGATGATTAGATGATAAATAAGGTAAAACAAATAAATCTTTAACACAATGAAACAAAATACTGAGTGTGTGCACATGTGCCCAGTCCCCAAAGGAGGGGGCAGTGGGGGGAAGGGATTGCAGTTTGATCCTGTCCCAGTGGTGGGATTCTTTCTGCCCCTATTCCCTCTTCCTCCCCCTGCAAGCCCACATCCCCTCTGGCAAATTAAAGAAAAGAAATCCTACACTTTAAAATGGTTTATTTTATGTCATATGAATTTTTTTATGTTATATGAATTTCTTTTTTTAATTTTGCTAGAGGGTGTGTGTTCTCACTGGAGACAGAAGAGAGAGGGAGAAGGAGAGTGAGAAGTAAAGTGCCTCTCACGTGGGGCGTCATACCGCGAGCCGTCTCCGCCATCTCCCTCCTTCTGGGTGTTTGGGCACGCACGTGCGCCTGTGTGCTCACAAGCCTCCAGTTGTAGGACTTGAACCTCAAGTCAGCCATGTAGGGTCCAGCTTCCTCAGCTACCACACCACAGGCTGGCTCAACACTGTGTGACTCTTTATCTCAATTTAAAAAAATAAAGCAGGGCCAGCAGGTGGTGTGGCGATTGAGGCTGATCTTTGAGTCCCAGTCCTAGCAGATTGCTTTCCAACTTTCTTCTCTTTCTCTGGTCAAATTAAAAACTAATAATACATAACATTAAATAAAATAATTTTTAAAAATTATTTCCCTTATTTTATTTGTTATTATTGTTATTTTCATTTTGACCATAGCAAGACAAAGAGAGAAAGAGAAAGCGAGCAAGCAAGCTACCAGGTCCGGGACTCGAACTGTGGTCGACCATGTGTGAGTCCAGCGCCCTTAACCACCATGCCACCTGCCAAAATACAATAATTATTATAAAAAGAGAGAGAGCAATTTAAAAAATAAAATGAAATGTAGTTGATACAAATGTAGCTGACACAGGCTGACTGATTTATTGATTGTAACCAACCATGCCACCTCCTCAGCTGCTGCCCACATGTGCAGGTACACGTGTACATGCCTCTGCGCACGCACACACACGGATGCACTCCCAGGCGGGCATCGCCCGTTCATTGTCCCTGCAGGGCCTTCCGGGGGCTGCCTGCCTTCCCTGCCTCTGCCGTGCCGGCCGGTTCCGCAGTGCTGCCTGTGCATTTCTGTCTTACAGAGAAAGTGCTGGCCACCAGCGAGCCCAGGCACGGAATCCGCACTCTTCAGATGGAGTCCAAGACTTGCCAAAGCTGGGACCAGCAGATGGCATAATGATTATGTTACTGGACTCCCACAAGACTAACCGCGGTTCGAGTCCCAGACCCAGTGACCTTGAAACTCATGCAAGGCGCATGTGCGTGCGTGCCCAAAATCCTGAGAAGAGAAAGGAGGAGAAGAGATTGCTGCATGGCCATCCCCCCGGTGGGGGAGGATTTCTTGCTTTCTGTCTCTGGTGAGCGCATGTTTCCTACAGCAAAAATCTCTCTTAAAAAAAAAAAAAAAAAAAAAAAAAAAAAAAAGCCTTGTCAAACCTAGGCTGCTCCAGATCCACCCTACTCCAGAAGTGCATGCTTTCTGAAGGCCCTGGCCCTTCTTGGATCACACACGCCCACTCGTAGAATTGCTGGTATTCGTTGGGCTCAATGCTTTGATCCCTCCACTTTTCACACTTGAGAGCTTTGATCCAGCCCACTCTCACCGCCACGTTATGTCTGAGGGTGGCTGTGAGTCTGAAGGCTCCGATTAGAAAAAATGCTAGGTTGGCACACCGTGGTGTGCGCCTGTGTCTGTATACCGAGTTTTACTGGGACACAGCCATGCTCGTTCACTCGAGTCTGTTTATTTGTTTTGAGGGAATATGCGCTTGCCTGAGAGAGACAGAGAGTGAGAGAAGAAAAGTGCCTCCCCTGGGGCGTGGCCACGCCAGTCCCCTCTCTGTGCCTCTCCCTGTCAGGGTTTTGAGCATGCCATGGCGTGTTTCTCCAGCTGCTGGGTCCAGGATTCCAACTGCAGGGCCAACCACACGGCCACGGAGCCAGCGCCACTTCCTTGGCCTTTACAGCGGCACTCACGCTCTGATGGAGGAGCGGAACGGGGACAGAGTCCTATAGCCTACGAAGTCTACAGTGTTTGCTGGTTGGCCTGTCACAGAGTCTGCCCTCCTTGGGTCGGGCCATGTTTTCCATTTATTGTAGCAATAGTCAATATAATAAAGTAGAGTTGCCATATTTAGGAAAGCACAGAACTGAATTTCAGCTTCACATAAACACTGACACTAAAGCACACAGCTGAATTTCAGCTTCAGATAAACAGTGACACTTTCTTTTTTAGAATAAGTATGTCCCCCGGGCTGGCCGGCGGCGTGGTGATTAAGGTGGCCGGGTCCCACATGGCTGACTGCACAGTTTGAGGAGTGGCCCTCTTGGCTTGGGACATGCCAGGCACCTGCGTGCCCAAAGCACTGAGGGGGGGACCAGCAGTTAGCGTAATGGCTATGTCGCTGGACTCCCATGTAGTCGACTGTGGTTTGAGTCCCGGACCTGGTGGCTTAAACTCACACCGGGCACATCTGCGTGCGTGCCCAAGATCCCGAGAGGAGAATGAAGAAGGGATTGTGGCATGGCCACCCCCCTGGGGGGCGTGACCATCCCCTCTGAGGGGGGGATTTCTCGCTTTCTATCTCTCTGTCTCTCTCTGTCCTTCTGGCGAGTGCATGCGCCCAATAAGAAAAAAATCCTCTCCAAAAAAAAAAAAAGCACTGAGGGGGGGATTTCTCACTTTCTCTCAGTCTCTCTGACAAGTGCACACACCGCTTAGCAAACTAAAAACTAAACAAATTAATTAAAAGAGTAAGTATGTCTCGAACATCACGACATTGCAGGGCAGTGCAGGAAGACTCGCAGGGCCCTGTTGTCCCCTCGGTCCTGCCACACTTACCCGCCTCACTTGAATCTTGGGAGAGAAGGAAGCTGAAGAGCAGTCCGGTCACCGTGTGCCTCGCTTTGACACCTGGGGGACGTCTGGGTTGGAGGTCTCCTAGAGCACCGGGCAGGTGGCAGTGGGGGCCCGGGAGCCACTCTCCCTGTTGCCGTGTGTTGCAGGAGGGGCTCGCGAGGAACTCTTTCATCTTTCAGTCTGGGAAGTGTGTTTTGTTTTTGCTTGCTGGAGAGACAGAGAGAGACACACACACACACACACACAGAGAGAGAGAGAGAGAGAGAGAGAGAGAAATCTCCCTGCAGGGGGAATAGTCATGCCGAACCTTGTCTCCATTCTCTTCTTGGGGAGCTGCACAGGCAGCCCCGTGAGCTCCAGTGTCTTAACCACGATGCTGCCGGCTGGCTGAGGGAGTTTTTCTTTTCTTTTTTTTTAAAGAATTATTTATTTCCATTTGTTATTGTTATTGTTATTTTTTTTATTTGACGAGAGAGAGAGAGAGAGAGAGAGAGAGAGAGAGAGAGAGAGAGAGAGAGAAAGGGAAAGTGAGAAAGCAAGCCACCAGGTCCGGGACTTGAACCATGGGTGGCCATGTGGGAATCCAGCACCCTTATCCACCACACCACCTGCTGGCCCCAAGGGAGTTTTTCTTTAAAACAGGAGCTCCTCAGGGTCCGGCGGCTGATGCAGTGGTTAAGGCATGGAGCTCCTACATGGCCGACCGCAGTTCCAGTCTGGATCTGGAGGCTTGAAACTCACACGGGGCACGTGTGTGTGTGTGTGTGTGTGTGTGTGCCCCAAATCCCAAGAGGAGAATGGAGGAAAAGGGGTTATGGAGTGGCCATCCCTTCCCGGGGTGAGTGTGTGTGTGTGTGTGTGTGTGTGTGTGTGAGATTTCTTGCCTTCTCTCTCTCTCTGTCTCTGGTGAGCACATGAACCCTATAGCAAAAATCCCTCTCTTAACAAACAAGGCCCCAGCAGCTCCTCTGGACATGGAGCCGGCGGCCCGTCGGTCCCCTTGCCAGCGGGAAGGCCGTGCTTCCACAGAGGCGGAGCGGCCACCCTGCCTGGGGCCGTGGACGTAAGGCTCCTAGGCCTTGTGCCCCTCACTCATCGTGTCCCGCACCGGCCTGTCAGGGTTGGTGGGGGAGACTTCAGGTGGGAAGCACAGCTGGAGTTTCCTGCCCCACAGGCAGGCCACCGGGGTATACCCCCACCGACTCACTGGCAATGACCAGCCCTCTGAGCCTCAGTCTCCTCATCCGTGAACGAAAGGACAGTGACAGAACTGCTCCGGGAGTTGTGAGGGTCAGCGAGTCACAATGTGTGAGGGGCCCAGCCTCAGTGGAGCAGTCCTTTGCCTCATGGACTGCAGCGCTGGAGGCCACATGGCTGACCATGCGTTCAGATCCTGCGTCGGCCCCCAAGACCGGAGGGCTGGACAAAGAGGATCGTGGCATGATAGGACCTGTTGAGGGTGTCTCTATCTCTCTACAATGTGTATCACACACGCACAGAAAACCCAACACATGTGACGTTCTTAGAAGCACGCGGTAGAGGCCAGCAAGTCATCTTGAAACAGCTGCCTGTGACATGTCCTGACCCTCAGCCCCTGCAGTGCCAGCTCTCCCCGCCAGGTGGCACCGTTTAGCAGGTTCTCCCTGAAGCTTGCCTTGGGGTGGCTGGCTGGAAATCTAACTTTTGCTTATTATCATTTTTGATTTGATTTGGTGATTTCAAGGGGATAAACTGACACACTATCTTCTGAAGTCCTGTGGGATCCAGGATTCCAGCTGCGTCGCGGGTACACAGGCTGGAAGGAGCTGTTAGGCCCTGCCTTTGTTCAGAGTTAAAGTGGCATGTCATTTACTGTCCAAGCCAGGACCATCTGAGGGCGGACAGGGACGGTGGGTAACTGCCAGGGCAGAGGAGAGAGTGGGACACGTCCCAAGGACCTGGGTGTGCATGGGACCTCCCGTGTGCCTCTTCCTCAGCACTTTCCCGACCCTCCGGGATGGGAACTCAGTGACATTCCTCAGAACCCCGGAGCAGTAAGCCATGACCTCATACTTTGGGAGCTGCTTCTCCAAGCGTGTCCTGCCTCGTTGTCAGGTTGACTTGAGTCTTGTCCCCAGTGGACACGATCAGCGTGCATCTGCCTCGAAGTCACCTTGGCCTGCTTTCCGCTGAATAACCCCGCACCCTCTGCAGCTCTTCCCTCCAACCTCAGCCCCTGTGGGGCTCCCAGCCCTCCATCTCCTGAGTGCTGGGTGGGGGGAAGCGTGGCCACTTCTGGTTCCTGTGAGGGGGTCCCTATCTCAGATGTGCTTACCGTCGAAGGACAGGTGGGGCGCTGTGAAGCACCCGCTCTGTGACAAATGTGCCCCCGGTCAGCTCGTCAATCCTGAGGCGTCGGGATTATCACGTCCATCTGGCAGTGAGCACACGGGCCTGCAGAGGTACAGCACAGGAGGTCCGCCCGCTCTGGAGCCGGGGCCCCGACCTCAGCGGGCTGCCTCCCAGCCGTACTGTCAGGCCCCTCTCCGGGCCTCGGTTTCCACTTCTGGAAGCAACATGTGATTGGAGAGATGGGGTTGGGGCTTGTTCATCTGGGAAGGTTATGGGGGGGCCACTGAGCAAGGTTTGGAAGGAAAGGCAGACATCCTTCTTTTTTTTTTTTTTCCAGAGAGGTTTTCGCTATAGGGCACTTGTGCTTGCCAGGAAGACAGAGAGAGACAGAGAGACAGAAAGCGAGAAATCACCCCCTGGGGGGGATGGCCACGCTGCAATCCCCTCTCCTCCATTCTCCTCTTGGGATCTTGGGCACGCACGCACAAGCGCCTAGCATGAGTTTAAGACACCGGGTCCAGGACTCGAACAACAGTTGACTACATGGGAGTCCAGCGACATAGCCATTACGCCAACTGCTGGTCCCGAGACTCTCCTTTAAGAGAGATTTCTGGTGGGGCCGGAAGGTGGTGTGGTGGATAAAGAGCGCTGGAATCCCATATAGCCAACTGTGGTTCAAGTACCAATCCTGGCAGCTTGCTTTCTCACACACACACTCTGTCCCACTCTGGTCAATTAAAAATAAACAAGTAGGGACCAGCAGTTAGCGTAATGGCTATGTCGGTAATGGCTATGTCGCTGGGCTCCCACGTAGTCGACTGCGGTTCGCGTCCCGGACCTGGTGGCTTAGAACTCACGCCGGGTGCGTGTGCGTGCGTGCCCAAGATCCTGAGAGGAGAAGGAGGAGAAGGGATTGTGGCGTGGCCATCCCCTCTGGGGGGTGATTTCCTGCTTTCTGTCTCTCTGTCTCTCTCTGTCTGGCGAGCGCACGTGCCCTATAGCAAAAAAAAAAAAAAAAAAAAAAAAAAAAAAAAGGGAGAGATTTCTGGTATAGGGCACATACACTTGCTAGGAAGAAAGTGAGAAATCATCCCCCCCGGGAGGGACGGCCATGACACATTCCTTCTCTATTCTCCTCTCTGGATTTTGGGTATGCACGCACACACGCCTGACGCGAGTTTCAAGTCGCTGGGTCTGGGACTTGAAGTGCGGTTGACTACGTAGGAGTCTAGTGTCTTAACTACTACGCCACCAGCTGGACTTAGTAGGAAAGAGTGGTCAGAAGGAGATGGATGGTGGGTTAAGTCTAAGGCAGAAAATGAGATAGCGACCAGCAGTTGCCGTAATGGCTATGTCGCTGGACTCTCATGTAATCGACCATGGTTTGAGTCCCAGACCCGGTGGCTTAAACTCCGCCAGGTGAGTGTGCATGCATGCCCAAGATCCTGAGGGGAGAATGGGGGAGAAAGGATTGCAGCGTGGCCATCTCCCCTGGGGGATGATTTCTTGCTTTCTGTCTCTCTCTCTCTCTCTCTGTCTTTCTGGCAGCACACGCGCCTTGTAGCAAAAACCTCTCCGAAAAAGAAAAACTGCAATGAAAATGAGATGTATGGGAGGGGTAGGGGCTCAGCATGTGAACAGAAGCTGTGGGCTGGACTCGGTTCCCAAGGGGAACCCTTGCATTTATGTAGTTCTAAAACTTTGTCTTGGGGGACTGGCAGATGGCGGCGTGGTTACGTTGCTGGACTCCCGCATGGCTGACTGTCAGCCATGCTTGGACTGGAGGCTTGAAAATCGGGCCTGACACATGTGCATGTGTGCCCAAAATCTTGAGAATGGAGAAGGGATTGCAGTATGGTCATCTCCCCCGGGGGATGGTTTCTTGCTTTCCCTCTCTCTCTGTCACTCTCTGGCAAGCACATGTGCCTTGAGGGGAAAATCTCTCTCTCTCAAAAAAAAAAAAAGTTTGCCTCAGTGCCAGCTGGTGGCATGGTTAATGTGGCTGGATCCCATCCAGCCAAGGTTCAAGACTCTGACTTGGGGACCAGCAGTTAGCGTAATGGCTATATCGCTGGACTCTCATGTAGTCGACCGCGGTTCACGTCCCAGACCCGGTGGCTTAAACTCACGCCGGGCGCGTGTGCGTGTGTGCCCAAGACCCCAAGAGGAGAATGGAGGAGAAGGGATTGTGGTGTGGCCATCCCCCCCGGGGGGGGGGGATTTCTAGCTTTCTGTCTCTCTGGCAAGTGTACACACTCTATATCGAAAACCTCTCCAAAAAGAAAAAAAAAAAAAGACTGACCCAGCAGCTTGAAAACACTCTGGTGGTTGTGCATGGGTAGCTAAAACCCCATGAGGAGAATGGAGGAGAAGGGATTGTGTGGCCACCTTCCCTGGGGGAGCCCTCTCTTTGGGAGCACCATAGCAAATTTTAAAAAAGGCTTCTAATGACACTTAGCACATGGCTGTGGACAGGAAACAGGCAACACATTTAGGATGACAATAGTGATAAGAGATGGCTTTAAAAACGTTTGCTTGGAGAAAGACCCTCAACAGGGTTCCTGAGGCCTGGGCCAACCAGGGTTCCGGCACTCGTGTCCGGGTCTGCGAGGAGGGGGGAGGCCCTGAGACCGAGCCAGGACCGTCCCATGGGCTAGGCCTGGCGGAGCGCGCCGCCAACGGAGCCCCCAGAGCCGGAGTTTCCGCGGCCACTTCGCAAACAAGTTTAGGCCTTCCAGCTTCAAGGGCCCCGGCCTGGAGAAGACACAGGGAGGCCCGGGCGGAGACGTCGAACCCTCCTGGCTCTTGCTCAGTCGCCCCTCCGTGGCTCCAGGGTCAGCACGGCGGCCCCAGCCCCACGCACGGTACCTAGTACACGAAGCCCCCAGTACCAGGCCAGGGCATTTCAGGGTGGGTGCGGCCAGGCCCGCGAGCACGGCACCAGAAGGCTAGCCGAGACCCCGTCCAAATGGCCTTGGCGGGGCGCGGCGCGGCGCCGGGCCCGGGACGCGAACTACTGGCCCAGAGCCCCTCCCGTTGTCCGGGAAGGGCGGCAGCCAGGCCCGTGTTGGAGGTGACGGCGCCGTTACTCCGCGGCGGGGACCGGGAGGCTTCCAGTACCCGAAGGACGTCCGTGCTCGGGCTCGCTCTCGTCTGTCGCTGGGGACCTAGCAGAGCGGCGGAGGGCCCCGGCTCGGAGCGGGCGTCTGACCCGAGCTCCTCTGGGCTTCGGCGGCGGGCCGGCGTTCGCCCTCCACGCCGCTGCCCCGGCGCGCGCCCCGCCCCTCCGGGTTCGCCCCGCCCCGCCCCGCGGCCACGCCCCTATGGCTCGCTCCGCCCCGCCCCCGTCCCGAGTCCCCACCCCGCTGCCCCGCCTCTCCGGGCTCGCCCCGCCCCCGACCTTCCCGCCCCGCCCCGCCGCCCCGCCCCTCCGGGCTCGCCCCGCCTCGCCCCGAGCCCCCGCCCCGAGCCCCCGCCCCGCGGCCCCGCCGTTCCCGGGCAGCCCCGCCCCCGTCGCCAGCCCTGGCTCCGCCTCCCGTTTCCGCTGGCGGCGGCGGCGGCGGCGGTGCGGGAGCGCGAGCGGAGCCGGGACCCACATTCCTGCGAGCACGGTGAGTGCGGCCCGGGGGTGGCGGACTGCAGGGCGCGGGCTCGGGAGCGTGAGAAGTTGCGTGCGCTCGGCTGGCGCCCGACGGCGGGGCGAGCCCCAGCTCTGTCGTGGGATGGGGAGCGGCCGGGGGCGCCCGGGGAGGGGGCGCTCTGCGGAGGCGGTGTGGGCTGGGCGGCAGTGGGCGAGAAGAGGGAGGACTGAGGCGGGCGCAGGGTGAGCGGCGGGAGCGGCCTGGGAAGGCGAAGGTGAGCGCGGCTGGGTCACCGTGCGCAGGGAGTCTGCCGGGGTAGGCTCAGAGGAAGCCCTGTCGGAAATGGGGCTGGGGGGCTGGACCGCGGAGCCCAGGCCGAGGACTGGAGGTCTGTAGGATGCAGCCGGAAGGGAGGCCCCGGAGCTGTCAAGGCTTTCTGACCGTGTGGCCAGTGGCCGGGCTGGGACAGCCAATACGAGGCCCCCCAGAGGGCCAGGGGCCTTGCGAGGCTGGGGCACTGCCTGCAACACCCCCGTACCCCACCGCTCCGCGGGCCACTGCCGGCAGACCGGCTCTGAGTGACAGGGCTTTGGCACACCCAGAGGTCCGAGATGTGGCCCATCTGTGCGTTTTAAAGTTTGGGACTTTAAAAAACTTTTCTTGTGGTTAAAAAAAAAGTTCACGGGGGCCGGCAAGTGGCATGGTGGTTAAAGGCGCTGGACTCCCACATGGCCGACCACGGTTCAAGTCTCGGATCTGGTGGCTTGCTTTCTCACTTCCTCTCTGTCTCTCTCTGATCAAACTGGAAAATAATAATGATAATAATAATAAAGTTAAATAAAAAATAATTCTTTAAAAAAAAAAAGTTCAAACAAATTGGCTTATGAGAGCGGTATTTGTACTGTGGTCTCCGAGCTAGAGGCCAGGGTTTCCTCTCTTTGGAAAGGATGTGGGTCTCCTCTGCGTCTTACCTTCCAATGCCTGTAGTGTCTGGGGAAGTCGAAAGTTGGGGTTATGGGGTCCTCTGAACTCTGTGGACCTTTCCTCTCTACCCCCAGTTACCAGATAAGGAGGCAGCTGCTTACCTTTCTTGTTCAGAGAACCAAACTCTGATTATGTGAGGGAGCCTTTCTGACCTGCAGCTGGGTGACTCAGGTATTTCCTCTTCCAGGAAGCTTTCCTGGACTAGCGAAGAAGACAGAGTGCCCCATGCTCTGATCCCTCTTTTCCCTCCCAGCTCCCCTCTGTCCCTAGAAATAGCCACAGAGAATGTTCTATGTGTCTGCTCTGCTGTAAGGAGGTGCACTCAGCTTGCTGGCTGCAAGTCACAGGGAGGGAGGAAAGGGATTATGGATAATTTCAAACAATGCCTGGACGAATCATTTATATTTAGCTAAGGAATGCAGGCAGAGAGGCAGGCACAGGGCTGCGACCTTGCAGGTCCTGGTGGGGCTGGTGCAGCTGAGCTGTGGGCTGGGATGAGTGAGGGTAGAGGATTGGGATGGATGGAGGTTGAAATGAATTCAGTTCTCTCATGGGAGGCACTGTGCGTGTGGCTCTGAGCGTGGCTCTGAGCAGGGAGCAGAGTGGAGTAGGCTTTTTTTTTGTCCAACCTAATCAGACTTTTTTTCTTTTCTTTTCTTTTTTGACTATGGGATGTGCGTGCTTGCTAGAGAAAGAGAGAGGAAGAGAGAGAGAGAGAGAGAGAGAGGAAAAGAGAGGATGGCCGTACCACGGTCCCGTCTCTAATCTCTGCGGGATTGTGGACATGCACACACGCACGACCACCATAATTCATGGACCACCGGGCCTGGACTTGAACTGCACAGCCAGCTGTCTTGGGATCTTGCACTTTAACTCCTGTGCCACCTGTTGGCCTCTAGTCAGGGTTTAATCTTCTGGTAGGGTTCTTTAAATCTATGAATAATTTTAAAAATTAAATTAAATTTATTTATTATTACTTGTTAGTTTCACCAGAGAGAGAGAGAGAGAGAGAGAGAGAGAGCGAGAGCGAGAGCGAGCGCGAGAAAGCAAGCTACCAGGTCCAGGACTCAAATCACGGTCAACCATGTGGGAATCCAGTGCCTTAACCACCACACCACCTGCTGGCACCCAAAATTATAATATTAAGAACATTAACTAGTGTTTATAAAGTAATTTGTAGTTGGCCAGGTACTTTCTCTGCACAGTAACTGTGTATGGTTTTATTTGATTCATGCATAATCTTATGAATTACATGTCGCTTTTTTTTACATGTTGCTTTTATTATTATTTTAAAAAGTTTTTGTCATAGGATGTGAGTGCTCGCCAGAAAAAGAGAGAAGGGGGGAGAGAGAGACAGTGAGAGAGAAAATGAGAAATCACCCTCCAGGGGGATTGGCCACCCTGGAGGCCAATGGCTACGTCGCTGGACTCCCATGTAGTCAACCGCGGTTTGAGTCCCGGACCTGGTGGCTTAGACTCACACCGGGCGCGTGTGTGTACATGCCCAAGATCCCGAGAGGAAAATGGAGGAGAAGGGGTTGTGGTGTGGCTATCCACCCTGGGGGTGATTTCTCATTTTCTGTCTCTCTCTTTCTTTTTTAAAAATATTTATTTAATTTTGTTTATTCATTCACTTATTTTAATTTGTCCAGAGAGACAGAGCAAGAGAGAGGGAAAGTGAGAAAGCAAGCCACCAGGTTCAGGACTTGAACCGCAGTCAGCCATGTGGGAGTGTCCAGCGCCTTAACCACCACGCCACCCACTGGTCCCCTCTGTCTGTCTGTCTTTCTGGTGAGCGCATGCGCCCTATAGCAATATATATGGGTATATATTGTTGTATATGTTGTATATATATGTGTATATGGGTTTTTTTTGGCAAGAGGGTGCATGCTGGAAGCAGAGCATCCCCCAGTGAGGCACGGTCACACTGCAGTCCCTCTCCTCCATTTCTGCATTCCTTCAGGATTCGGGGCAAGCACTCCTGTGCGCGGCATGTTTCTCCAGCTGGCGAGGCTGGGATTTGAACTTAGCCATGTGAGGTCTGGCTTCCTACCCACTGTGGTACGGGGCTGGCCTCTCCCCAGTATGCTACTTTTAATTGCCTCTTCTAGGTTGGGAAAATGATGCTCAGGAGAGTAAACATCTTCTCCAGGGCTGTGAAACTCATTAAGTGGAAGAAGCCAAGCTGGACCCAGTGGCTTCGGACCCCTCGTGCCACATGCACTGTGATGTGGTGCAGCTTCCCTGCCATGCCTGCACCTCGCCGTGCCTTAGCCCTGGCACCACCCGCTGTGCGGCTTGGATGAGTTAGCGCCCATCTCCAACTCTCTGTTTTGGAGGAATATTGGATTAAAATGTTTCTAGAGAGTCTTCTAGCATGAGATAATTAACAATGTAAGATGGCACTGACAGCCAGTCAATCATTGAGGCAGTTAGTTTTTCTTTTTCAGTATTTTCTTTCATTGCCAGAGGACACCTGGGCTCACGGGCTTGGGGGAGAAAGCATTCACTAAGGGGCCAGGTCACTCCTCCGGCGTCCCATCCTGTCAGGGGCCTGGACAGGGACGCACATTTGCCTAGCACATTTTTCAAGCCGCTAGGGCCAGGATTTGAACTTCGGTTGGCCATGTGGGATCTGCTGATGATACACTGTGCACCGTGGGGTCGGTCTTTGAAAATAGTTTTCATTGTAGTAAAACACACATAATGTGAGATTAACCATCTTAATCATATATATATATATATATATATATATATATATATATATATATATATATAAAAGGGTGCATGCGCTCACCAGAGTGAGATAGAGAGAGTGAGAAATCACCTCCAGGGTGTGATGGGCATGCCACAATTCCTTCTCCTCTAGTCTCCTTTCAGGACTTTTTAAATAGATTTTTGCTATAAGGTGCTTGTGCTTGCTGGAGAGACAAGAGAGAGACAGAGAGACAGGAAGTGAGAAATCACCCCCCAAGGGGGTTGACTACACTGCAATCCCTTCTCTTCCATTTTCCTCTCGGGATTTTGGGCACATACGCCTGGTGTGAGTTTTAAGCTGCTGATTCCGGGACTTGAACTGCGGTTGACTATGTGGGAGCCCGTGACGGAACCATTACCTCATCTGCTGGGCCCTCCTTTCAGGATTTAGGCCATGCACACATATGCTCCTGGTGTGATTTTCAAACCACTGGGTCTGGGACTCAGACCATAGAGTCAGCTCTGTGGTTTCCAGTCGCCCTAACCTCCGTGCCACTTATTGGCCCCATCTTAACCATTTTTAAATGTACAGTTTGGAAACATGCAATATATTCACATTGTCTAGAACCTTTTGTCTTACCCAGCCGAAACTTTCTATCCCTTGCATACTAACTCCTTGTCTCCCCTCTGAGTCCCTTGCAACTACCATTCCAGGTTTCGTTCAGTGTGCTTTGTTAAGCTCCCACTAGGTGTTTGATAGACGCTGTTCTTGAGGAATTAGTAACGAGAGCTGTGGAGAAGCAGCTCAGCTTCCGGGGGATGCCCTTGGGCCTGGGGGAGCTGTCCAGAGGCCCCGCCTTCTGTACCCCCAGTGCCAGCTGCTGTTGTTAAATGCATGTGTGTGCGGGTGAGGCCTTGGGCGAGCGTCTTCACCGTGCAGCCTCAGCTTCCGGTTTGCACAGTGTGGCAGCAGTACCCCGTTCCCAGGGCTGTGGGCAGGAGCAGTGAGATCACGTATGTGCGGCATGTCAGTCCGTGCCTCATACACGGCAGGTGTGAAGTGAATGGCGGCCGCTATTTATAACCTCGCTGGGGGGCTAGACTGACATGCTTGGAACGAGATAGGACGACACTTCTTTCTTCCACCGTGAAGGCCTGGGCCTGTGGTGGTTATTCCCTGACTAAGAGGGCTGGATCGAACCCAGGTGCCGTGGCCTGGTGCTCAGCACGCTTCCTCCAGCCCAGCCTGCCCGACCAGCGCCGGCTGCCACGCTGCTCCCTGCAGGAGCCCCAGTTCCGGCCAGGGGGCTCTCCCACGCGTGCTTTGCTCATTCCTCCTTTGCTCCTAAATTTTGCTGTGCCACCTTCTTGGGATACTGTTCTCTGTTCCATTCTTCCTCTCCTGCAAGACCCGGCTCATGAATGAGCTTCTTCTATTTATTTTTTATTTTTTTGCCAGAGAGAAATGAGAAATTTCTCCTAGGGAGGAGGGTCACACCACAATCTCTTCCCTTGAGATTTTGGGCAGACATGCACACGTGTCCAGTGTGGTTGTCCAGCCGCCGGGTCTGGCCTCGAACCGTGGTCAGCCATGTGAGATCCAGCTCCGTAACCACCACGCCACCTGCTGGCCCTGCATGGGCTCTTCCATGGAACCATCCCTGGCTTCCCATCCCACATGAACCTCTTTTTTTTGGGAATTCCTGAAGTATTTTCTGTCTTCTGGCTTTTGTTGTTGCCAGTGTGTGCTCACCAGTGAGAGACAGAGACAGAACGAGGGGAAAGCACCCCCTAGTGGGGTGTGGTCACACCACGGCCCCTTCTCTTCCATCTCTCCAGCCTGTAAAATTTTGGGTGCACACGCACACACGTGCCCGGTGTGTCTCAACGACGACAGTTCCGAGTGTGGGGTGAGAGGCTGCCGAGAGCAGGCTCTTAGACAGGCTCGAGCGGGGCCAGCCGCCCTGACTGGGGAGCAGCGCTTCACGCCGCGGGTGGTGTGGACCGACCTCATAGGGCGGCTTGCGTTAGAGAGAGAGAGCAAGGATCAGCCTGAGCCCAGGCACTCAGAAAGGGCCAGGGTGTGTGAGACCCAGGGAGGCCGGTGGGGAAGAGGCCGGACAGGCGGACAGTGGCCGTGCTGCGGGTATGCAGCCCAGGACTCTCACCTGCCTACTCGCTTACTCAAGAGGAATGGAGTGCCCACGTGGGCAGGTGTGAGGCCTGCCCTGGGGCCCGGGAGCCCTGCAGGCCGGCGAGTGGGAGTGGGTGTTACTGAAGTGGGACTGGCTGCAGGAGGATGAGTCTGGGCTCTGGAAAGAGGGGGTGTTGTGGTGGGGCAGCTGGGCAGCTGTGAGGAGCAGTGAGGAAGGAGTGAACCCGAGATCTCGGGGGGCAGGATCCAGAACTTCTGTGTTGGTTGGGTGGGGTGGTGAGGGAAGGGGAAGGGGCAGGGGTAGAGGCAGCTCCTGAGCTGGGTGGTTGCGAAATGTGCACCCTTTGCCACCCCCAGTGGGTGCCATAGTTTCACAGACTAAAGGGAAGCCCTTCAGGGAGGACAGGGACCCTACCTCCTCGCACATCCTCCCTGGCCCTGTGCTCTGCTGGGCCCTTACGTCATCATTGTTATTACCGTTTTTTCTGTAGGGCGTGTGTACTCACCAGAGAGATAGACAGATAAAGAGAAAGTGAGAAATCACCCCTTGGAGGGGGATGGTACAACACAATCTCTTCTCCATTCCCTCCTGGGATTTTGGGCACACGCACACACACACACACACACACGCCCTGGTGTGATAGTCAAGCCACCAGGTCTGGGACTTGAACTGTGGTTGGCCATGTGGGAGTCCAGAGCCTTAATTTCCATGCTACCTGCTGGCCTTGACCTTGACATTCTTAATAAGTGAGCCTTGCTAACTGCATGGCTTGAGTCCCAGATCCCGTGGCTTGAAAATCATGCTGGACACATGTGTGTACATGCCCAAAATCCTGAGAGAGAATGGAGGAGGAAAGGATTGCAGTGTGGCCATCCCCCTGAGGGGGTTTCTCACTTTCCCTCTTTTCTCTATCTCTGTCTGGTGAGTGCAGAAGCCCTATAACCAAAAAAAAAAAAAAAAAAAAAAAAAAAAAAAAATAAATAAATAAATAAAAGGAAAGAAAAAGAAAAAAGAAATGTGCCCTGCATCCCAGTTTGTACTCACAGCAATATTCGTACATGGGCCTGGCTTTCTCCGGAGTCATGTTTCCGCAGGGAGTCAAGTGTTTCCTGCCTATATCCTCACGCCCCAAGTTAAACTGCCCTTTCCTTTTTTTTTTTTTTGGAGAGGTTTTTGCTATAAGGCGCGTGTGCTCACCCGAAAGACAGAGACAGAGAGACAGAGAGACAGAAAGTGAGAAATCACCCCCAGGGTGGATGGCCACATGACAGTCCCTTCTCCTCCATTCTCCTCTTGGGATCCTGGGCACGCACGCACACGTACCCAGCATGAGTTTAAGCCACCGGGTCCGGGACTTGAACCGCAGTCGACTACATGGGAGTCCAGCGACATAGCCATTACGTCAACTGCTGGTCCCAACTGCTCTTTCAAGTTCTGTTGCAATTGTATCTCTCACTCAATGGTTGTTTCCCACGAGTTTTAACTGCTGCATGGGAGTGACTGGTTGTGGCAGAGATGAAAACAGCATCGGGACCAGCAGTTGGCGTAATGGCTTTGTCGCTAGACTCCCACATAGTTGACTACAGTTCCAGTCCCGGACCCTGTGGCTTAAACTCACGCCGGGCGCGTGTGCGTGTGTGCCCAGGATCCTGAGAGGAGAATGGAGGAGAAGGGATTGCGGCGTGGCCATCCCCCCAGGGGGTGATTTCTCGCTTTCTGTCTCTCTGTCTTTCTGGTGAGTGCATGCCCTATAGCAAAAACCTCTCAAAAAGAAAAAAAAAACAAAAACAAAAAACCAGCATCGACCCCGCAGCGTATGTGTAGCATGCTTGTATCTCGGTGAAGTCACACGCTTGTGTATAGCTTGAAACTGTGGGTCATTTGAGAGCGGTAAAGAGCGTGAATGTTAATCCTTGGGTAATAAGAGTCTGGCAAGAGATGGCGAATATGAGATTTCAGAAAGTATGTAACAAAATGGAGTTAAATTACGAGTTTATTTGTTTATTTATTTATTTTTTGGAGAGGTTTTTGCTACAGGGTGTGTGCGCTTGCCAGAGAAACAGAGAGAGATGGAGAGATAGAAAGCAAGAAATCACCCCCCTGGGGAGATGGCCACGCTGCAATCCCTTCTCCTCTCGGGATCTTGGGCACGTACACACATGCGCCTGGCATGAGTTTAAGCCACCAGATCCGGGACTCAGACTGCAGCCAACTACATGGGAGTTCAGCAACATAGCCATTACGCTAAATGCTGGTCCCATGAGTATTTTTATTGTAAAATTTATTTCCTGCCCCCCCCTTTTTAATTTATCAGAGAGCATGTGCTCACCAGAGACAGAGAGGGAAAGTAAGAGTGCACCCCCTGGGGAATGGTCATGCCACAGGCCCCTCTCCTCCATCTCACCCTCCCTGGGGATTTGGAGCATACATGCACAGATGCCAAGTGCATTTTTCAGTCACCCATGCGGGGACCAGTTGCCTTAGCCAGTGCCATGGGCTGGCCCTATCTTTATTTTTTTTAAAGTTCCTTTTTTTCCATGAGAGAGAGAGAGAGACAGAGAGAACCCCCAACAGTGTGTTCGTGCCAGCCCCATCTCAGCCAGCCCAGCTCATGGGTGCACACGTGTGTACTTGGCATGCGGAGGGAAGCCTTGGCCCTTTCCCGTGTGGGTCCAGTCAATGATCACTCTGCCGTCTCTTCAGCCTGTGAATGTATTTTGTTGCAAAAAGATGAAAAATCCACGCATAGTTTTTCCATAGTACGCATTTCCCATGACCTCCACGTGTGTGTGTGAGACCCCATGTGCATGTGTGTGTAAGACCCCGTGTGTGTAAAGACACTGTGTGTGTAAGACCCATGTGTATGTATGGTCCTTTGTGTGTGTAAGACCCCGTGTGTGTTTGCATGCCCTTGTGCAAGACCCCATGTGAATGTGTGTAAGACCCAGTGTGTGTAAGATCCCATGTACTTGTGTGTGTAAGACCCCCGCATATGTGTGTGTGTGAGACCCTGTGTGTGCAAGACCCTGTGTGCACGTGTGTGCGTGTATGAGACCCTGTGTGTGTAAGATCCCATGTGTGTATGCATGTAAGACCCTGTGTGCATGTGTGTGTAAGATCCTGTGTGTATGTGTGTGTGAGACTCCCCCGTGTGTGTAAGACCCCATGTGTGTGTGCATGTGTGTAAGACCCCGTGTGTGTGTGCGCACACATGCGTGTGGTGTGGATACTCCTAGCCTACCTCTGTCTACTTCTGTCTGCCCATAGCAGACATCACTAATCAATTATAGCTGTCTTTCCTGCCGAGGCAGGGATTGGGGTTTTGCTGCGATGTCCTAGGCACCAGCACCAGCTGAGGGGACTTGGCAGCAGCTGGGGCCTGTTTGCCATGTGTGGCCTTCTCCATTGTTGAGTGGGTGGGCTCAGTGGGGGCCGGCTGTGCTGGACAGAATTCACACGAGCCTGGCTTCATAGCTAAGCGATGCCCTGCTTTTTTATTTTCCTGCAGGAATCCCCTGGGACCCTTCCTGTTTGTCAGCAGCCAAGGTGTTGGCAGGACATTCAAGGAAACAGGTCAGTGTCTGCCCAGGTCTGTTGTGTGGTGCGCCTGGCATTGGGGGTGTCACCGCTGCCTGAGGTCAGTCTGCCTCGCCCCGACGCTGTGGCCTGGGCGGGATGGAAGGGGTGCTGCTCTGTTCTACACGTCGCTCTGTCCTCACTGTGTGGAGTGGATAGCCCTTACCTTGGGTTCTGGAGGCAGGAGGGCACTACCCCACCCACTGTTTCTGGCTGCTGGCTGGCAGTACCCTTCGTTTCTCTTGGCCACCCCAGTTGCATGGAGGAAGCCCAGCCAAGCAGGAGAGGCCTGTAACTTCCTGCTTCCTGTCCCTTCCCGGCAGGCTTGGGAGCCGGGGTGGAACAGCTGCCCCTCCGCAGGCAGGGAAAGCAGCCGTCCAGGTCTCCCTCCTGTATGCCGGCTGCCCCAGAGCCCTCCCTGCACTGGGGGCTGGCTGGCCTCTGCCCTCCAGGCCCCTGGGATCTTGCCCAGGGCTTGTTCTTTGGTCCCAGCAAGCGGGCACGGGGCTCCTGCTGAGCTGGACCCGGGGAGCCACTTGGCTCCCTGCCCACCCCTGCAACAGACCGGGGCCTGTTAATGCTTTAATTTATGTCCATTCTACCCCCTGCTTCTCCCTGCTGAGCAGTTTGTAAACTCTTAGCTTCTGCGAACCCAGTCGTGTTGGTGGAGTTGGGAGGGGAGGTGGGGAGGCAGAAGCTGTTGGCTGGTGGCTTCTTTTACCAAACGGTTCCGTGAACTGTGAGTTACAGCTGGTGTGATGTGGTGGCCCAGGAGTGGCCATGAACTCTTCCTGTCCTGCCACAGTTGAACCAAAGACTGTGGGTGTTGGTGTTCACGTCTGCTGTCACCATCGACCATCGTTTTAGATTTCTATTTATTTATCTGTTTACTTTCAGTTTTTGTTACAGGACATGTGCGTTTGCCAGAGACAGAGAGAGGACGTGAGAAATCACGCCCCGGGGGGATGGCCATGCCGCAATCCCTTTTCCTCCGTTCTCTTGGAATTTTAGGCATGCACGCACATGCACCTGGTGTGGTTTTCAAGCCATTGCGTCTAGGACCTGAACCTCAGTCGGCCACGTGGGGTTCACCCACCCTACCGCCATGCCACCGGCTAGCTCTCATTTTAGGTTCTTTATATATGTGTACAGTACATTAACTGAAATCCTATTAAACTTTAACTTAGACCTCACCAGACTTTCACAGTAGTCTGTGGTGGCTGTCACGTTCCCCAATCTGAAAGCCCGTCTGTGCCGCAGGCGGGCAGAGACCCCAGCCCTGTGTCCCTGCACAGCGCCCGCCTTTCCTGCTGCAGACGCGGCCTGTCCTTGCTCGCTGGCGTCCTTGGCAGCCCCCCCTGCCTGCCTGCACAGGAATGTGTGTGTGCCTTCCTGGGCTGGCTGGCTGGGTGTCTGCTTTCACCCTTGCAGCTCCGGGTGTGGGGCACGGCTGACATCTGCCTGTGCGGTGCAGCCGGGCACACGGGCCTGGCCAAGGACAGTTAGGCTGGCGAAGCTCGGCTGCAGGGAGGGAAGGACCTGAGCGCAGGGGTCGACATGCCACATGGCACAGTCCTCCCTCCCACAGATCCTGCGAGACCTGCTCATGGCGGGCCCCTGAGACAGAGCCTGGGGTGTTTCCCGGGAGGCCTGCAGAGCCTCAGGGAGATGTGCTGTCCCTGACTCCTGTGGCAGGAGTGGCTAGGTGACTGTCTTCCCTCTGTGCACACTAGAGGGGGGTGAGAGAGCCTGGCAGGGGACCTCGCAGACAGGAAGCTTTTCTTCTCTGAAGGCTGCGGCCTCGGGGGCTTTGGTTTTGCCATTGCTTGCATCTTTTTAGTTGTCAGAGGAGTCAGTACTTGTCAGAGAGAGCGCGGTAGAGAGGGAGAGGGAGGACGCACCGTCCACAGGACGTGGTCACACCGCAGTCCCTTCTCCATTTCGCTGTCCTGTTGGGATTTGGCCACACACATGCCTAGTTCACCTCTCAAGCCTCTGGGGCCAGGATTTGAACTACGGTCAGCCCTGTGGGATCTGGCTCCCCTATCCACTAGACTAAGTTACAGGGCCGGCTGTCATTTTTGTCATTTTTGACTCACGCCCGATCCCGTGGAATGATGACCCCCTGGGTGGGAGGCTCTCACCCTGCTTCCTGCCATCTCTTGCTGCTGTCTGGTCTTGGCCAAGTGGATTTGCTTTCTTCAGCCTCTGGGTGACCCCTGCTCGGTCCCTTCTGTCTCTGCTGTGGGTGATTTCTAACGTGGGGTGGGATGGGGGACCTGCCTGCGTTCTGGCTCCCAGGCCTGGGCTTCCCTGCCTCCTTGTCCTTTTCCCAGCTTCCCTGCCTCTGGCGCAGAGCTGGCCGGAGGAGGGGGGACAGGTTAATGAGTAAACGGAGGCCCTGGCTTCAGGTAGGCGCAGGGCTGGGGGCGGAGGTTGTTTACAGAGGTGGTCCAGGGTCCTCCTTCCCACGCCGCTGGCGCTGACGGCTGTGCTGTCACTGGAGCGCCTGCCCGCAGCCCAGCCCTCCGAGCCAGTCACTTCCACTTCGAGTGTAACCACAGCTTCGTGAAGTGTCTGCCCAGGTGCGGTTCAGCTTCAAACCCCTCCCTGCTCCCCAGCCAGAAGTGCCGCTGGACACTGCCCGCAGCGACTGAGGTCTCCAGACTGGAGGAGACAGAGGAGACCTCAGGGCTTCCTGAGGGGTACTCCCTGCACCTTTCCGCCTGCCCTCTGGGACAACTGTGGATTTTATTTTATTTTATTTATTTTCTATTTTATTTTATTTTATTTTATTTTATTTTATTTTTTTTATTTTATTTTATTTTTTGGAGAGGTTTTTGCTATAGGGCACATGCGCTCGCCAGAAAGACAGAGAGAGACAGAGAGACAGAAAGCGAGAAATCACCCCTCAGGGGGGATGGCCACGCCGCAATCCCTTCTCCTCCATTCTCCTCTCGGGATCTTGGGCACACACGCACACGCACCCGGCGTGAGTTTAAGCCACTGGGTCCAGGACTCGAACCACCGTCGACTACATGGGAGTCCAGTGACATAGCCATTACGCTAACTGCTGGTCCCTAGATTTTATTTTATTTTATTTTTTTATTTATTTTATTTTATTTTATTTATTTTTTATCATTTATTTTTTTTTTTTGAGAGATTTTCGCTATAGGGCGCGTGTGCTCGCCAGACAGACAGAGAGAGACATAGAGACAGAAAGCGAGAAATCACCCCCCAGGGGGGATGGCCACGCCGCAATCCCTTCTCCTCCATTCTCCTCTCGGGATCTTGGGCACGCACGCACACGCGCCCGGCGTGAGTTTTAAGCCACCGGGTCCGGGACATGAACCACGTTCGACTACGTGGGAGTCCAGCGACATAGCCATTACGCTAACTGCTGGTTCCCTGGATTTTATTTTTTGACAGTGCATTGTTGACTATTTTTTTTTATGAATTATTTATTTAATTTTATTTATTCATTCATTTATTTAAATTTGACCAGAGAGAAAGAGAGAAGTGAGAAAGCAATCCACCAGGTCTGGGACTTGAACTGTTGTCGACCCTGTGGGAATGTGCAGTGCCTTAGCCACCACGCCACCTGCTGGTCCCCCATTGTTTACTGTTATCTGTGTTTTTGAGTTTACCACACCCTTCTGCCCTGCTTTCCCTCCCACCTATTATATTGTGAACTTTCACTTGCTTTCTGGGAGTCTTATGACATCTCTAGGCTTCTCGGTCAGCGGTCAGCGCTTGTTCAAACATCTGATCTCGTGATGGGAGCAGGGAAGGAGGGAAGGAGGGGTGGAGGGCGGCCAGGAAGTCTCTGTCCTTGCCGCTCATTGAGGAGGAAGGCTAGAGGCTCCCGTGGTCTCTGCTGCAGATCCCGGGCCTTGGCCATCATCGCCTGGGGCTGCTGCCAGACCCCACAGCACCTTTGCGTGGGTTTGACAGTTGGCCCTTCCAGGTGTCACCTTACAGTGAGCAGAGCCCGGCTCTGCCTGGGCAGTGGCCTGGCTGTGTGAGCACGCTCGCGGTGTGCACATGGTGCTGCACTCCTTCACACCCAGTGAGGGAGCGTGTCGGGTCAGGGCCTCAGAGCAGTGGACAGATGAGGAAGTGAGCCCGGGGGATGCTCAGCAAGGTTGGAACAGGGTGCGGCCATGCATGAGTGTGTGTGTGCTTGCCCTGTGTGTGTGGCTGAGCGAGTCCGCGTGGGCGAGGGTGCAAGGGAGCTCTGGTTATTCTGGGGCTCAGCTGAGAGGCCCACCCGTGCCGCCCAGGTGGTCAGCGTATACCTGTGATGTGCGTGCGGCCTCCCAAGAGGGCAGAAGACCTGGCCCCCTGCCACGGCGTGGTTTCTGAGGCGCGCAGCCTGAGACCCCAACATGCCCTGCGTGTGGAGAGGGTGCTGAAGAGGGCAGGTCCTGTCTCAGCAAGCCCCGGCCCACCTGGGCCGCACCCTGGAGGAGGCTCCTAGGGCGGCTGGCTGGGTGTGAGTGGAGTGTGTGTTGGGGCGGGAGCATGCGGAGCGGCCTTGCCGAAGGCCTTTCGCCTCTGAGAAAATGAGGTAGAGGTCTGGGCTTGCAGCTGCCCACTGGTCTTCCCACCCGCCCGGGTCCTGGGAGAGCCCAGCGGCTTCGTCTGAGCACTGGCAGTGCAGATTGCAGGTCCAGGTGCCCCCAGAGGGCAATGGCGTGCAGAGCTCCAGTTTGACCTTCCTGTGTACTGTCTGCACGCGGCCTGGAGGGTGGGAGGGGTGTCCACAGCATCTCCCGGGGTGCTCTGGCTCCAATCAGTTTCCACTGACTTGGCGGGTGGCAGAGCGGGGAGCCCCCTGTTGGACAGAGGAGCTGGAGGAGGTGGCAGCTGGCGCCTGGCCCGGTAGGGCAGGGAGAATCAGAGGGCAGTGTCCAGTCGAGGGCAGGGCTAGGTGGGACTTTCTCTTAGCACCCCCGGAGGGACTTGGGCTTTTGGTTGGGCCTTGAGGGCAAGGCGGGTATCCGGAGGTAAAGGAAAGGGGCTCTTTGAGGGCTGCACTGCGGTTGGAGCGCTGGGAGGCGTGGTGGGCGGGCAGAGATGAGCGTGCCCGGGTGGAAGAGGAGGAGCATGGCTGGCCAAAGGCAGCTCTGTCTCGGCACCTGGGATGCCAGGCAGAGGAGCTCCAGTTAGGGGCTGGCAGTGGGTGACAGGACGGAAAGGGACGTTGAGGAGGGATTAGCTTGTAGCAGAATTCAAGGTGACTTGTTACAAAAGCATCCACAGTTTGGCCGCCAGAATAATACACACTCATCACGGCATTCAAACGTTGCGTAACAGCAGAGAAGGCAGGTCTCGCGTAATCCCACCTTTCAGAGATAATCACTGTTAATACTTCAGCTTATAGTTTTGCCAGGTACTTTCATAATGGACGGCATCCAGCCATCTACCTGTTTATCTTCTCTCTTCTCATAAATGGAATTTATCAGACCTGCTGCTTTGCGACTGCTTAAGCCATCTTTCCACATCAGTGCACATGCAATGACCTCATTCTCTGCAGTAGCTGCATCGCCCGCTGCGTGGGTTTGCTGTCCGTTATCTGTGCCGCACCCCAGGTGCTGGGTTAACATGGCAGCCACTCTCAGCTCACGAGCCTGTGGCTTCGCCGTCTGGGCTGTTCTCACCTGGGGTCGTCAAGGCAGCAGCAGCAGCCGGCCAGGGGCTCGCAGGGCCTGCCTGGGTGAGAGGCCTCGCTCACTTGTCTGGAGATGGCTGCTGGCACGCAGCCAGGCATCTCAACCCCCGCGGTTCCTTGCTGTCGAGGAAACTCGCCTTTTAGGTGAAATGGCATCTGCAAGACCTCTCGAGGTTTGGCTCTGAAGCCTCACACAGTATGTATCTACTGCTGTAAGCAAGCCAGAGGAGGGCTGGCAGGTGGCGTGGCGGATGGGGCGCTGGACTTCCATGTAGCCAACTGTGGTTCGAGTCCTGGACCTGGCGGTGTGCTTTCTTGCATTCCCTTCTTCTTCCTCTCTTTCTTTATTCGAATTAAAATAAAAAATAATGAAGTTGAATAAACAATTCTTAAAAAAAAAGTCAGAGGACTAGTGGAACTCCAAGGGTAGGAGGATACTCTGCCCTTCTCTGGTAGGACTGGGCAGGTGGCCGTGAAGGGACAGTGTGCCCAGGGATGGGAGGGCACGGCTGTGTAATCCCTCCTGTGCCCCGAGGCTGGAATTAGAATACCCTTGGAAGGTAGTGTGGGCCCCTTCTCTTCCTAGCCCATCTACACCCCAGGGGGTGAACCGGAGGATGGGCCAGGGCAGGACACTCGTCTTCGAGGAGGGAGGTGGCATTTCAGGGGCTGGGTGGGTTCCTGTGGCGGGGGCCAGGTGGGCTCGGGCTCTGCAGCTGACAATGTGTCCTGCCCCAAGCGCTCCTAGAGCTGCGGCCAAATGTGCCTGCCCTGTGAAAGCTGCCAAGATCCCGGCCTCTCATACCCTCCGTGGAATTTCAGGGGTCAGTGAGGGACAGGTCTCTTCTTAAATTCATGGGAGAGAGAGAGACAGAAACACCCTTGCCCAGGGTCTGTTGAGTCTGCAGTCATCTTCCCAGAGTCCTCTAGCACAACAGGGTCTTGGATGTGCACACTGGTGTGCCTCCAGGCAGACTTGGGACAGGCTGGCCATGTGGCTTCTAGCACTGCAGTGTAGCGTGCCGTCGACTGGAGCTGTCTGCGCACTCCAGGGCCAGGCCTCTGCTGGGCGTTTTCTCATTCCTTGGCTCAGGAAGTAACTGTCCCTCCTGGGCTCTAGGCCTCCCTCGCCCACCCAGAACCGCAGTTGTGGAATAGCAGGGCCTGGGTCCATGTGACTTACAGACTTCACTTTTCCTTCTCAGACTTCTCATGATGGACTTAACCTTTTTTATTTTTATTTATTTTTTTTAAGAGGTTTTCTATGGGGCGTGTGTGCTCACCAGAAAGACAGAGAGAGACAGAGAGACAGAAAGCAAGAAATCACCCCCCAGGGGGGATGGCCACACCGCAATCCCTTCTCCATTCTCCTCTCGGGATCTTGGGCACGCACGCACACGCGCCTGGTGTGAGTCTAAGCCACCGGGTCTGGGACTTGAACCATGGTTGACTACAAGGGAGTCCAGTGACATAGCCATTACGCCAACTGCTGGTCCCCCCCCCCCCTTTTTTTTTTTTGCCATGGAGCACTTGCCCTCACTGTAGAGATAGTGACAAATCACCCCTGCGGGGATAGCCACTCCGCAATCCCTTTTTCTCTCGTGATTTTGGACATGGACGCACACACACCCCAGGTGATTTCCAAGTTGCCAGACATGGGACTCACACTCTGGGTGGCCATGTGGGAATCCAGCACCCCGCCGCTGGCAAAGTTCCCCAGCTCTGCTCGTCCGTCAGACCTGCCTTCCCTGCAGACTGTGGCCGGACCCTCCCAGACACTGCTTGCTGGACACCGCTTGCTGGCACGGCAGTGTGCATGTGCCAGCCGTCCGCCTGGAGCCTGTGCATTCATCAACAAGAGCAAGGGCAGAGTGGCTGCTCCGCTCGAGAGCCCCTGGCGGTTCTCCTTCTCCCCACTCCTCAGCGTCTCTGGAAAAGGAATGCTCTGTGAACCCATAATGCACCGTGCTCTACTCAGCCTCCCGGCCCTTGTCTTTGGCTGTCCTGGGGGACCTGCCACTGCTCCGTGGAGAGCTGGTAAAGGCCGTGATGTTGATGGGCGTGTGGCCTGGCACCGTGGGGCGAGTGGCTGGCCACACACAGGTGCTCCACTGACATATCTGGGTGACTTGGGAGCTTCTGTCGCGAGGTTAGCATGTGATCGGCTTCCAGGCCGCATACTCACCCGCGTTCTGTGTCGACAGAGGCTGCACAGCTGGCTTTGCAGACCCGGAACCTGGCACTGCAGGCGGGCTCAGAATCCTTGGCAGTGCCTTTGGCCGAGGAATTGGAAAAACTGGATGGAGGGCCTCAGCCCGCTCCAGCCCAGAGAGTGCTGGTTTGAGGCACGTTGAGGGCAGACTCCCCAGGAGCGGAGACCCAGGGCCCGCTCTCCTCCCTGATGTCTCTGCTCTGCCCATTTCTGGTTCCCCACGGCTGTGAGGACGGAGTGTGACTTCGCGCTCAGGAGCCGTGGTATGGATGAATCATCAGGGAATTACCGGGCACTCCGAATCCTCAAGGGTCTGAGATAGCTTCCGGCCCAGCTGCTCTGAGCTGCAGCCGTGCAGGGTAGGGCGAGTCTCGGCCCTTTCTGCTCGTCGTACCCACTGTTTTCGGATCAGTCTGTCCGGTCCTCTCATTCCCCGCCAGGGTTAGCCCCACAGACTGTGGCAGCCAGGAGTGGGCTGTGAAGGGAGCAAGCCAAGGAGGAGGGGTGAGGCGGGCCAGCATGGCCAGCGCCTCTGTAGCCGTCTTGAAGGACATGCCCGCCTTGGCTCTGCGGAAGTCTCACTGTTGTATGGTCACGACTAATTTTTTTTTTTTAACGTATTTATTTCTTCCAAGGTGGAGACACAGGCATCTCTAAGGTCCTCGCGCCCTGATCCGCCCCCACTTTAAGGCGGCCCAGATCACGGCCACGTGCCCACGTGCCCGGCTCACTCAGGGAGGTCCCAGAACACGAACCTGGGTCTTCCCGTGTGGGTGCCAGTGTGTGACATGGTGCCACCACCTGGCCCTCACACTGATTTGACCTAAGAAAGGACGTTACCCAGGGCCCCACCCAACTTCCCGCCGCGTGTCCCGAGGACTGTGGTTGTTTAACAGAGCCGGCTGTCCCTGTCGGGGCTGTCCCTGTCGGGGCTGTCCCTGAGGGTGCTCAGCAGACTGAGCCTCGGGCTCTAACGACAGTTCTTCAAGAACACAGCAGCATGTGGGCCTTCCCAGAGCGGCCTGCTCTGTGGGCAGAGAGAGAGGTTGAAAGTGGATGGGTGGGGACCAGCAGGTGGTGTGGAGGTTAAGACGCTGGATTCTGCCTGGCCCATTGTGTAGTTCGAGTCCTGGATCTGGTGGCTTGAAAAACATGCCAGGTGCATGTGTGTGCATGCCCAAAATTCTGAGAGGAGACTGGAGAAGAGGGGATTGTGGCATGGCCATCTCCCCAGAGGGTGATTCCTCACTTTCCCTCCCTCTCTCTCTGGCGAGTATATGCACCTTACAGCAAAAACTGAAAGAAAACAAAAGAAAAAAAAAAAAAAAACAAACAGACTGGTAGACAGGTTTGCCTGCCGCCCTGCTGCACTGGGAGGCTGACAACAGGGTGGGCCTGTCCCTCTGAAGACTCAAAGCCGAGTGCGGATGAAACACACAGACGGAGGCCGAGTCATCCCCACGTCTCCTGAGTACTTCTGGGCCGTTGCATCGGCCTGTGGCTGCTGGTACTAATTGCAGGACACACTTTGTCAAGACAAGAAGCCCCCGAGTTGCCCCCAGGTCTGGGGATGGGTGCCTGGGCCTGCGTTGTGGCCGCTGTGGTGCCATGTCCATCAGCAGAGGTGGGTGGACTCCACCCTCTTTCTGGGTTGGGGGCAGGCAGGGGCAGTAGGCTGCTGGGTGTGAGCCTTGCCCTAACTCTGGCCAAGGTGGGTCCTCAGACTGTGGAGCCTTTCTCCTTGGGTGGGCAGCGTGCATGCCCCGAGCCAGGTAAGCTGAGCGCCATGCTCGGAGATCCAGCTGCTGGGCTGTAGGGAGGTAGGAGCCTGGGAAGGCAGGGTCTGGGGTGCAGCTCCCCCATGGGGCCAGTCATTCTCTGTGCGTCTTCGGGGTGGCGGGGGAGGTCAGCTGCAGACGAGGAGCAGGAGCTCGGGGCTGCCCGGGGCCACCCCCAGCCCAGCTGAGAGTTTCTCTGGGGCAGCATGGCTCCCGAAGAGTGCCTGACACATAGTAGGGCCTCAGTACTGTTTGCTGATGAAAGTGGGAAGAGGATGGTGAGTTACATACATAGAGGGCTGGGCCGGCACAATTCGAGAGAGTAGGAGGAAGACACCCCTTAAAAATCTCTCTCTACTAGGGCTGGTCCTATGGCTTAGTGGTTAAGGGAGCTGGCTCCACATGGCCAACCATAGCTCAAATCCCAGCCCTTGGCAGCTTGAAAAATAGTGTGTGTGTGTGTGTGTGTGTGTGTGTATGCGCACGCGCACGCGTTTGCACACGCATTTGCATGCATGTCCAAAATCCCCAGGGGATGGAGAAATGGAGAAGGGATCGAGGTGAGACCATGCCCCTTGAGGTGCTTTTCCCCTCTCTAGTGAGCACACAGGCCCTCTAGGAAGCAAAGGAAACCTCTTCCATTAGACTGCAGCTCCCTGACGGTCTGCTCGCAGATCGTTCTTTTGGAGACTCTTCAGTCTGGGAGTCTTCTCCTAAAATGCCGCTGCTTCCTGGCAGCACAGCCTGCTTCTAGCTCAGCAGGGTGTTTGCGGATGAAGTCTGGAGGTGCGGCGGGCCCCCTTGGGCTCCTGGATTCTTTCCCCACCTGCCTCCCAAGGAGCGGTTTCCAGCCTTTCCTTCTGCAGGTTCAGCCAGGCGGACGGCTCCCGGGCCTTCCCGGCCCAGGGCTTGCCAGTGATCGTCCAGAAGTTCCCACGGGCAGTCCCTGACCAATGCGGCAGCTTTTCGGAACCGTCCAGGGAAGTGGTGTCTGTCGAGTGGCGGAGGTGGTTTGAAATCATGTGTCGTGAATACATTGCTTCATGTCAGGAACTAGAGCCTAGACGCTGCCATGTTTAGGGGCCAGTCTGTGAGCCCTAGGGTTCTGGGGACCTCCGCGCCTCCAGTGCCCTTGGCTCGAAGCAGTGTCTGTGCTGTGAGCGAGTGTGCCGATGGCCGGGCTCTGGTGTACCCTCCGTGTGTCCGCCAACAGGTGAAGCCTTTCTTTCTGTTTTTTTTTTTTTTTTTTTTTTTTTTTTCCTTAAGGTTTTTGCTATAGGATGCATACACTCATCAGCAAGAGAGACAGAGAGAGGGAAAGCGAGAAGTCACCTCCCGAGAGGATGGCCATGCTCAGTCCCTTCTCCATTCTCCTTAGGATTTGGGGCATGCACGCACAGGCACCCAGCATGATTTTCAAGCCACCAGGCCCAGGACTCGAACCACGGTTGGCCCTGGGGGAGTTTAGCACCTTAACCACCATGTCTGCTGGTCCCCAGGCGGGCATTTCTGGTGTCTCGCCTGAGGTTCTTGTCGTACATTGTCTCTGTTCCTTCTGAAGAGCGGAGGCCTGGGTTTTCCTTCTACTGGGCTTGTCCTGTTTACTCCGCGCCTGGCACCTGGCACACTCAAATATTTGTTTTTGTTTTTAAATTGCCAGAAGGCACGTGTGCTCACAAGAGAGAGGGAGACAGAGAGTGAGAGGGACAGAGAGAAAGCACCCCCGAGGGGGCATGGGCTCGCTTCAGTCCCCTTGTCTCCATCATTTCTCCATCCTGCTGGGATTTGAGGGATGCTTACACACGTGCCTAGTGTTTTTTTTTGGAGAGGTTTTTGCTATAGGATATGTGCGTTCCTCAGACAGACAGAGAGAGAGAGAGAGAGAGAGAGAGAGAGAGAGACAGAAAGCGAGAAATCACCCCCTGGGGGATGGCCACGCCGCAGTCCCTTCTCCTCCATTCTCCTCCTGGGCATGCATGCACACACGTCCGGCCTGAGTTTTAAGTCACCGGGTCTGGGATGCGAACCGTGGTCGACCACATGGGAGTCCAGCGACATAGCCATTACGCTAACTGCTGGTCCCACCCAGTGTTTTTTTCAAGCTGCTAGGGCTGGGCCTGAAACGGCGGTGGGCCTTGTGGGCTTCGACTACCTTAACCACTAGGCTGCGGGCTGGCCTTGCTGATTAAACGAGTAGTGCACTAGTGATCCGAACCAGCCGTGTCCGCAGTCTTGGCCAGCTCGCGGCACGCTTAGGGCACGTGCTTGATGGAAACCCCCCATCTCGTAATCACAGGGGTTTGCAGCGTTTTGGGGGAGGGGCCGGGGCCTTCCTTAAGACAGGAGACACTCGTGAGAGCTTCCACAGCTAAGGGGGGTCAGGCTGGCCCCCCAGGAGGTGGGAAGGAGGGTGGGGGGCGGAGACCACTGCTTGGTGGTTTCACGACTCGTGCTGTCAGTCAGTGCAGTGCAGGGTGTGGAGCGTGGTGGGACGGAGCCAGGCAGAGTGGGTCAGTGGAGTCAGGACCCTCGCTGGCCAGGATGAGGCATGGCTTTGCTCTGGGCCTTAGATTTTTCCATCTGTAAAGGGAGGGGTTTATGATCCTTGAGTTTTTTCTGGCTAAAGAGTTTCCTGAGGGTCAGCTGGGTGGAAACAGGCTGGTTCTCCCTGAGCGTACCAGGCAGTTCCGCCGGGGAGCCGGGTGCCAGGTCTTCTAGATCCTGATCCGGAGTCCGTCTCCTGTCTCCCCCGCCCGCACCATGGCTGCTCCTACCTTCCGCAGCTCCACCCAGGGCCGCCCGAGTGCTCTCTGCACCCTGTGTTCGAGATGGCCTGTAGGCAGCTTTGTAGGAAAACATGCACCAAAATGACCAAATCCGCGAGGACTCGAGGGAGACACGTGTGGGTTATTTTGGGTCCAGTGGGCTGGGCTCAGCTCTCTCTGGCATTCCCGGCCGCCGGCCGCTCAGAATTGACCAGAATGGAAGGATGATAAAAATCGAGACTCCAGGAATAGTCTAAGAATTTGCTCGTTCTTAACCTCTGGGAAGAGGTGCCGCCCAACCCAGAGCTGCAGAGATGGCTTTGAGGGAGGGCGGTGGGGACTGGGAAAGTTCGAGATGGTTTCCTCTTCCTTCCTTGCAACTTTCCCGAGTAGGGTGGCCTGCCTGGCCAGGGGCCAATCTGATAACAGCAGGATTTAGAACTCAGGAATGTCCCCCACCCCCAGCCTGCCTCTTGGGAGGTGCCCGGTGACCAGCGCTGGTGGGTGGCTGGGAGGGTTGGGAGGGCGGTCAGTCTTTGTCTCTGCTTTCAGACAGAGGTCTGGGTAAGGTCTCTCTGTCCTCACATCTGCAGGGATCCTCCTCCTCCTCCCTTTCGGGCAAGAACCTCCTGCTTAGAGCACAGCAGGGATGTGTGACGGTGCCCACCCTGGGGACGTGGGGCTCGCTCAGCGGGCCAGCCGTTGTGACCATAGGGGGCTAGGTTGAACATGGGAGGCACGCTCGTGTGGGGACACATGACTCATGACATCGCTCCGTGCAGGGCGCTGGAGCGTGGCGGGACAGAGCCAGGCAGAGTGGGTCATCGGAGGGTCAGGACCCCGCTGGCCCGGGCAAGGCATGGCACGTCTCTAGGCCTCAGAGTCTTTCGTCCATAAAGTGAGGGGCCTGTGATCCCTGGCTAAAGAGTTACCGAGGGTCAGCCAGCTGGTGTGGGGGTTAAAGCAGCACAAGGGAGCTGAAAGAATCACTCACGGCTGACTGCGTGGTTTGAGTCCCACACCTGGCGGCTTGGAAAACATACCAGGCACATGCGCGTGTGTGCATGCCCGAAATCCTGAGGGGAGAGTGGTGGAGGAGGGCTTGCAGCGTGCCCCCGCCCCGAGTGTGCTTTCTCACTCTCTCCCCCCTCCGTTCTCTCTGTGTGTGTCTGTAAGTGCACGTGCCCTGAACTTAAAGAATTTCAAGGAACCTGATTCTAGGCGTCCCTGGGAAAGAACCGTCTCAGGTGGGTAGGGCGTTTTGTTGCCTCTTTATCCCAGACAGGATTTACCCTGAACCCCTTCCGAGTGGGTTGTCCACACTGGGACCAGGGAACATAGATGTCACAGCTGGGTCTCAACCCTCTCTGTTCTTAGACCCTCCCGCTGAGAAACCTGCGAGGTCTGACTCTAGGGTCAAGCTCAGCTGTGCCTGTCCAGGCTGCGGTCCCGGCTGCGGTCCAGGCTGCGGTGGCCGAACACCTGGCAGTCCAGGCGGGGCGTGCAGAGCCTGAGGACAGACGTCTGCGCCCGCAGCCGCCCTGGTCCCCGCTCAGGGCCACTTGTGTTCCCGAAAGCCGTCACCCAGCTCTTCCCCTCCCCACTGAGCCGGCGCTCAGTCTCTGGCTTTGGCGTCACCTACCCTGCTCGAAGTGCCTTCCCCACCCCGTGGTTTTATCTCTTATCTGCATCTGGAAGCAAATTCGAAATGATTCAGCTGCTGATTGTGTGTTTTCCTGTCCGCATGTCTCTCTTCCCTCTGGGACTCCAGTTACACGTGCATTAGACTGCTCCGTTCTGTCCTGTAGGCCACTCATGCTCCGGAAGCTCTTCCACCTTTTTTCTTTCTATTCACTTTGTGTAGTTTTTATTGTTACATCTTCAAGCACGTTGATCTTTTTTTCTGCAATGTCTAATCTGATGTTGATTCATCCTTTCCGATATGCTTTTGATGTTCTTTTTAACTGGTAGAGGGCACACGTGTTCTCCAGAGAGAGAGAGAGAGAGAGACAGAGAGAGAGACAGAGAGAGAGCACGCGTGAGCATCCCTGTGGGGTGTGACCACGCTGCAGTCTTTTCTCCATGCCCCACGTGTGCCAGCTGTCCTTGAAGCTGCTGGGGCTGGGATTTGAGACATGGCTGGCTCTGTGGGATTTGGTTCTCTTTACCGCTGTGCTAAGGGGCTGGCCCGGTGTATTATTTTAAAGTTGACACTTAATTGTTTATATGGGGTGCAGAGTGATTTTTTCCAGTATATTTATGTGTGTATACTTATGGGGTAGAGTGTAATTTTTTTTCAGTATATGCATGTGTGCTGATTAAATCAGGATAATTAGAATATCCATCATCTTTATTTAATTTTTCATTATTATTTTTATTATTTAATTTGACTAGAGAGAGACAGAGAGAACGGGAAAGTGGGGAAGCAAGCCGCCAGGTCTGGGATTCAAACTGTGCTCAGCCATCTGAGAGCCCAGCACCTTAACCACCATGCCACCTGCTGACCCCTAATAAGTAACTGTTAAGTGTGGTTGCCCTGCTTTTGTGGAACAGAGAAGGAGGTGTTTCACCCCACGGCGTGCGGAGTAGCCAGAGCTGCCAGGAGGCTTCTGCAGCCCCCAGCACTCTCTGTGCAGCCTCGTCCTCTCTTGTACTCCGCCCGAAAATCCATCCCTGCTGCGTAGACTTCGGTGTTGTCTCACTTGGTGTCTCCACTGAGAATCCTCCTCTCGGAGCTGCTGTGGACGCCGTGTCTGGGCAGCAGGCCACGCGGCTCAGGGCCCGTCTCTGTCTGCTCTCGCAGGCACTGTGGCCCTGTGCTGCCGTTGCCCAGGGTCTGGAGTGGCTTCTTACGTTCTGTCCCGCTTTGTCTCTGGGAGGGTAAGCCCAGACCCTGCTCCTGCTCGGGGGCCCGTGACC
This sequence comes from Tupaia tana, assembly GCA_026018925.1. NCBI lineage: Eukaryota > Metazoa > Chordata > Mammalia > Scandentia > Tupaiidae > Tupaia > Tupaia tana. Next base: position 109,859,604 of record JAKSZU010000006.1, read on the forward strand.
GTCAGCAGGAGTCCCGCACATGGGCTCACCGTAGGCAATGCCTGCTTTCTCCCCACTGGGGAGGGGCGTGCTCTGGTAAGTGCTGCTGTAAGACCCCATAAGCAGCGTGTTCTTTTCTCCTGAATTTTACCTGGTTCTGTTTTTCTCTCTTTGAGTTGACTGCCTTCTTTAGCACAAAGGTGCTGTGGCGTTCCTCTCGGTAACCCTCGTACCTAGCTCAGTGCTGGCCGTAGGGATGGCAGCCGATACTTGCCGATTGAACAAGTCAGTGGAAGGAAAGCCAACGTGCCATGTGGTTGGTAAGAACGATGCCGTCCTGGGCGTGGGGTTTGGCTCGCAGGTGTCAGACTACGTCTGTGGCATCGGGCTTACTTAATCCTGGTGGGGACACAGGCAGGCCTCCGCTCACTTAGAAGAGGGGGACTAGCAAGGTGGAAACCAGCGCTAGGCGTGTGTGACCGTATCCCACTGTGGGAGTTGGCCGGGACATTTGGCCTGCAAACGTCTGTGTGCGGTGTTTCAGTCCAAGTCTCCCCACGCAGGGATCCCCTGTCTCAGCCTCTTGCGTCACTGGGATTCCAGGTGTCACCACGTCCGCCCCCTTCAGATGGGTCTCACTCGTCACCCATGGTGACCACAAGCGCGTGATCCCCCCTCTTCACTGTGCCCCAGCAGCTGGGACTACAGGAGCATGTGGGAGGGTGTGCTCGGCTCTTAGGGTGGGCCGGGAAAGGGGCCTGGGCTTCTCGGGTGGCCGCAGCCTGCTGGCCAGTGGCTTGCACCACCACACCTGTGCCAAGCAATGGTTTTGGTGGAGTCTGTGGGAGGGGACATGATGGTAGGACTGAGACTGAAGGTGGGGCCCGTGGGTGAGGGATTCCAGGGGATCGGTCTGACTCAGGTCCAGGGAGAGCTTCCTGCCGCTTTGAGCCTCCAGCGAAGGAGTGGGCACCGTGGAGGGCGCGAGCACCCTGGGAGTGCTGGATTCGAGCAGACGCCTGCGGTGTTGGTCAGGGAGCTGTCTGGGTTTGTGAAGTCGGGTATGGTGCTGCGAGCTGACCCCTTAGGTGCCATCCTGCTTGGCTCTGGACCGTACTCCTCTCTTCGAGCCCGGGATTCGTGGCCCCCGAGCCCCCGCAGCATCCCGCCCCAGCACCCCCGATACACACTCTCGGAAAGCATACCTGGGGCAGCTCCGGGGTGCACTGGCAATGTGCTCCTTCCGGGAAACCGGATCCCACATGGTGACTGGTTTGAATCCCCAACCTGGACAGCCTGAGCCGTGCCGGTTGGTGTGAGTGCCCAGGATCTGAGGGGCTAGGACTGGAGGAGTTCCCCCACCCCTGGGTGTGTGCACGTGTTTCATCATAATTAAAAAGAGGAGATAAGGGCCAGCCAGTGGTGCGGTGGGTATGGTGGCTGGGTCCCACATGACTGATTACACGGTTTGAGGCCTGGACCTGGTGACTTGAAAAACGTGCCAGATGCATGTGTGCCTGTGCCCCAATCCCAAGAGGACAAGAAATGGAGGCGGGTTGTAGCGTGACCATTCCCCATGGCGGGTGCTTTCTCTCTGTCTCTCTCTCTTTCTTTGTCTCTCTCTGTCAAGCACACACACCCTTTGGCAAAATTGAAAGTCTAAAAAAGAAATGAAAAGGGCTGGCCCTGTAACACGGTGGTTGAGGGAGCCAGATCCCACGTGGCTGGTCGTGGTTCGAAGCCTAGACCTGGCGGCTTGGCAAGCACACAGGGCATGTGTGTGTGCACGCCCCAGATCCCGACAGGATGGGGAAGTGGAGGAGAGGGGACTGTGGTGTGACCTTACCCCACTGGGGATGTGTTTTCTCTCTCTGACAAGTGCATATTCTCTCTAGCACTTAAAAAAGACGAGACCCCTGGTGGTGCTCTTCCCTGCCGCTTTGCTCGCCTGGACGCCGCTGTCCTGGGGAGGGCCTCCTCCACCCTGCAGCCTCTCCCCAGCGCCAGTGTGGCTCCATGCTCCTGGCTCAGCCTGACCGGCCCCCCTTGACCCGGACCAGCCCCCGTGTCAGCGCCGCGTCCCGTTGTCCGTGTCTGGGTACGGAGTTCCTCTGTGACTCGGAGGATGCCGGCGAGTACACCGTCTTCCCGCCTCCTCAGCTCCCTGCACAGCGGCCCCTTTCGCTCATGGACGTCGCCCTGAGAGACGGGCCATTCCTGGCCTGTCATCCGTGTGCTCGTGTTTCTGGTCGCGTGTCCCCCTCTGGGGGTCCCTCTCTGAACTGGCAGCTCCCAAGGAGGGGCCACCCTCTGGGTGTAGGACAGTATGTCACATGCCGTGGAGGCCTAGTTAGTTGAGGCGTGGGCAGGTGCCCTGAGAGAATCTGTTTTTGGTCAGTTTTAATCAATTATTTTCTTATATTTTCCCACACATAGTTACTTTATATATCAAAAATTTTTGCTCATACTCCATAGTTCTTGACAGTTAATAGATTAACAACTTTCAAAATTTCAAAAAACTGAATTTTAGAGATAACTTTCAAGGTATTTGTTGGAGTTTTGTTTGTGACTCTATAATAACAGAGACAGCATGGTTTTAAATATTTTGGAGAAAATATTTACATGTCTACTACTCAAACTGTTGAAAAGCAAACAACCAGCACACAACTCACACCTAACCTTCCCAGCTCCCTGAGAGGCTCTTTACATACCTGCCCTTGCCCATTTTCACCATGGCCTCCAGGGAGCTCCATGTAAGATTCCACCCAGGAAGGGTAGGAGGGCCTGCAGCTGTTGGGAGAGAAGGTAGGGGAGGCTGACTGAGGGGCCTGAGGCAGGCTCAGTCTGTCCACTTTACAGATGAGGAAGGCAAGGCCTAGCTGCTTAGTGTTAGCGCGGGAGCCTGCCTTAGGGCCTGTGTCTGCCTCCTTCTGCAGCCCGTCCCGTGGAGGGCTGTGAAGACTGATAAAAGCAGCAGTGTGTGTAACTACAGCCAGCGTTGACCGCGTGCTTGGTCATGACCCACGGCGTTTTGGCCTGCTGCTTCAGTTTTAGACACAAGGTCTTGCTATGTTGGCCAGGCTGGCCTTGAACTCTCTGTCCTCTTATTTCTGGGACTGCAGGTGTGTGCTGCTGCACCTTGCTCCTGGCCTGCTGTAAAAAAAGTTTTTTCCCTTTATTCATGATGGTGTGTACATGCGCACGAGGGTGAGCGAGGGAAAGAGACAGCACCTTCCCAGGTCTGCGTCTCCTTCCTCCAGTCCTCTCAGCCATCAGACGGGCACTGGGGTATGTGCCCAGCATGTCGCAGGCTGGCCAGGCTGGGGGTGCCAGCGGTGGTCACCATGTGGGAAGAGTGCATTACCTGGCACCACGGAGCTCCAGCCTGCTTCCTGAGATGCGTCGTTGACAGGAGGTTTCTCAAACCCACTTGCCCCGCTGTCTTTACCCATTCCCGGTGCCTGCTTCAGGACGTGCTTGCCCTGCGGGGACCGTAGTGACACATCGTTTGCTGTCCTTGTCAGCTTCCCCAGGGTCGCTCTCGTCTCATGCTCTGGTAGGTCATTGAATACTGCATTCAGGATTAAAAAAGTTTGCTGGAGGATACCTGAGCTTTCTGGAGAGAGAGAGAGCAAGGGGAAAGTGAGAGAGCACCCCCACGAGGGGCGGTCACACCGAGTCCTGTCTCCTCCATTTCTCCCTCCTTTCAGGACTCCGGGCATGCTTGCACACACACCTGGTGTGTTTTTCTTTTCTTCTTTAAAGCCTATAATTCATTTTTAAAATAATTGTTTTATTTAACTGTATTTATTTATGTTAACCAGAGAGGGACAGAGTGAGAGAGAGAGAGAGAGAGAGAGAGAGAGAGAAAGTGACAAAGCAAGCCACCAGGTCTGGGACTCAAACCACAGTTGGCCATGTGGGAGTCCATCATCTTTTTTTTTTAATTTTTTAAAATTTTTATTATCATCATAATCTTCTTTATATTACATTGGATTACATATAACTTTACAGTGTATTACATTGCTTTTTCAAAAGGGAATGCTATGCATGTCAGTCAGTACAGAGACATTAATCTCCCCGCTTCAACATTCAATATCTTTTCTATGTTTTCCCCAATCATTATTATTATTATTCTAATTAATTTTTTTAAAAACAGTCAATCACTGTTTCTCATTTTGCTTGTAAAAAGACTTTGCCCATCATGAAATACTTCTCAGACCAATCCAGTTGAGAATACTATACATGTCATCATCAACAGGTAATAAGCCATATCTGTTTCCCACTGACGTCCTGTCTCTCTTTGTTCTCTTGCTATCTTTCTCTATCCTCTTCTCTTCACCTCCCTATTCCACACTGTCCTATTCTTCTCAAGTACCTTGACTGCTTTTATGTCCTCCAATTTTTTGCTCTCTACCATAGAGTGCGGATAATCAATATATATTGAGTGGATACATACAATATCTTTCTTTCATAGCCTGGCTTACTTCACTCAGCAATAGATCCTCCATATCTGACCACTTTCTATCAAATGCCAGGGTCTTGCTATTTTTTATGGCTGAGTAATATTCCATAGAGTATATATACCACACTTTTCTAATCCATTCATCAGTTTGTGGACATTTAGGTTGGTTCCATGTCTTGGCAATTGTGGATAATGCTGCAATAAACATTGATGTGCAAGCACTTTTCCAACTGAGCGTTCTCCTGTCTTTTGGGTCGATACCCAGAAGCGGGATTGCTGGGTCAAATGGTAGTTTTATTTGTAGATCTTTGAGGAACCTCCATATTGTTCTCCACAGTGGCTGAACCAGTTTACATTCCCACCAACAGTGAAGGAGGGTTCCCTTTTCACCACATCCCTGCCAACACTTATCACTTTTTACATTCTAAATCTTTGCCATTCTGGTCGGGATTAGGTGGTATCTCATTGTGGTTTTTATCTGCATCTCCCTTATGATGAGGGATGTTGAGCATTTCCTCATATGCTTTTTGACTGTTCGGATGTCTTCCTTAGAGAGATTTTGGTTCAGCTCATTTTCCCATCTTTTATTTGGGTTAATCATTTTTTTTTCGCATAAGGCACTTGAGTTCCCTATGTATTCTGGTTATCAGTCCCTTGTCTGAAGCATGTTTAACACAAATATTTTCCCATTCTGAGGGTTGTCAGTTCACACTTGTTACTGTGTCCTCTGCTGTGCAGAAACTTCTTAGTCCCACTCTATTTTGGGATTATTGCCTGTGCTTTGGGAGTCTTATTTAAGAAGTCTTTGCCTACTCCAATGTCTCCCAGAGTTTCCCCAGCATTTTCCACCAGTAAGGAGTCCATAATCTTTAATCACTACCCCACCTGCCAGTCCCTCACCTGGTGTGTTTTTCAGGCTGCCGAGTCTGGGACTCACACTGTGCAGTGAGCCGTGTGAGAGTCAGCCTCCTGCTACCACGCCATGGGCTGGTCCGTGCTCGGGATTTCAGTACTGAGCATCCTCCTGCCCTGTGCATGGCTGTCTCTGTGGGATCTGCACATTTTGCTGTTGCCAAAGCTTAATCGAGCACTTCGTGTGTGGGCTGGTGCCAGGCCCTGCGCTCCCTGTGGTGATGGGATGTGTGTGCCACCTAGGCCCCGAAGCCAGCGCGCGGGGTGTCCCGAGGCAGGAACTGTGTCTCCGAAGTCTGTAGGTTCGCTCTCCATGCTCAGGGATCCCACCGTGGGACTGAGAACTGGCCCGGAGGGTGCTGACGGGAATAGTTGGGGGTCTCCCATTTCTGCAGGTGTCCTCCATGGCAGGACCAAAGCATGTTCCCAGATAGCGTCTTGGTGTCTCCAGATAGTGACTTCGCGGACTGGCTAGGACGAGGACTGGTTTTACGAGGGGAGGCCAGCAACCCCCGGTGAGTGGGCAGGTGGGGCCCAGGACCGGGCTGTCTGGTCCCAGCGTCGGCTTGGCTCCCTGAGAGTGTCCTAAGACTTGCTCCTCCCACAGATGCGTGAAGGCTCTCTGGGCTGGACGTGGTTCTAGGCTCTGGGGTCGCGAGGCTGAAGAAGGAGCCCTGCCTCCGAGCTCATGTTTGGTGGAGGAATAAATGATTCACAACAAATAAATTCATAGGCCGTCGGGTGGTGACAGATGCCATGCAGAAAAGGAGAGTGGAGCAGGGCCGGCAGGGGAAGGCCATGACGGGTAGGGATCGCAGAGGCCTCACGGAGGAGCTGACCTGTATGGCTGAGCTCTGTGGCTATCAGGAGAAATGCACTCCAGGGTGGAGGAAGCGGAGGTGCAGGGCCTGAGGCAGGTGTGTATGGGGTCTTTTCTGGGCCAGTACAGCTGGAGCAGTGAGGTGAGGGGAAGGTGTGGTGGGACTTGGTGGTGTGTGGCTTTGATGGCCACCCTCAAGGCTTTTGCTTTTACGGCTCCACCGTGGGAGCCGTGGAGGGATCTGAGCAGAGGAGCGACAGTGCCTCAGGTTTGCTGGGCAGAAGACTGACCACGTCCCAGCAGCACACCGGTAACTACCGTCTACCAAGTGGGCACTGTGCCGGCCTGGTGCGCGCTCTGCATGCGCACACCTGCGTAATTCTATGGCAGCTTCACCGAGGAGGGGCTGAGGTTCAGGTCCGGGGCCGCACAGTCCGAGGAGGGGAGCAGCTGCCCGCTGAGCCTTGTTGGTTCTGTTTGTGCTCCGGACTCGCTCACGGTTTCAGGGGTACAGGACTGATTGTTTAGGATGGGACACCTCTGGGTGTGACGGTCAGGGTGGTGCTGTGACTGTTTTCTGGGCTCCGCTGATCACCCCAGAGCAGGGTGAGGGGCAGGCCCTTTCCTGGAACTCGCTGGCCTGCTGGAAGGAGAGCAGATTGCTTCCAGATGGGAGGCTGTGCGGGGAGGGGACAGCCTGGTAGGCCCGGGAGGACTGTCTGCGTTTGGCTCCCAGACAAGCCCTGCTGCTGAGACACCTGAGCTTTCGGCTACTGCTCGGTGGAGAACTGAGGCGGCAGTCGGGGGTCCGCTGTGATGAGCCGTCCCCTCCGGGGGGGGGACAGGACCTCCTGCTCCCCAGTGACGTCTGGCCCAGACACTCCATATTTTACTCTCCCCTGTCCTTCCAGCTCGTCCTGATCACTTTTGGAATGTCACTTCCATCATCCTTGTATTCATGGCTCCTGAAGGAAGGAAGGAGGATTGTTTTCTTGTCTTTTAAAAAAACTGCAGGGTGGAAAAATTGGGGTCAGAGAGTGAGGTTGGGGTGGAGGGAGGAGGAACCCAGGAGCCTGGGTGCAGCTTGTTCTCAGACGGGCAGGGGGAGGAGGTCGCCGGAGCTGCTGGGCTGGGTGGTCCCTTCCGTATTAACCACGCGCTTGGGTGTGCGACGCCCGAGAGGTGAGCTGGGCTGCTACTCCCTGCCCTTTCCTGGTAGCCGTCTTGGAGACACACACACACACACACACCCATGACGGACTGTGACAGACATACCCCTGCTGCCTGACACTGCCGCATTCTCAAACATCTTGCTCATACCTACCTCTGCCTCCGCCCTCACCCGCACGTGCTCGCATACGGTGCATACTCACTCTTGCACACACACTTACCCTACACCTGCTCGCACACAGCCCCCTACCCCGTGTGCATGCTCACTCACGCACGTGGACTCGAGCCCACGTACTCACACTAGCTCTTGCGCACACTGGCACGCTTGCTTGCATGGGTGCCTGGTTCATCCATGCATACAGCTCTGGCGTCCGTGGTGAGGGGGCTGGGGCACACATGTCACGAGTTACCAGCAGCTGGCCGCTGACTTGGCCTGAGTTTCTGACAGTGCTGGCCTCTAGCTAGCTCCCATGCTTCAGTGCACCCTCGTGCATAATAGAGAGGAGAGAGAACTTGGAGGGACCGAGGGCAGAGATACCAGTGCCTCCGTGTCCTGGAGCCCCAGGCTGGGAGGTGCTGCGCTGTGAGACAGTACCCTGTGACCGGAGTGGAGGGGAGAGGGAAGGCTGCACCTCTGCAGGGCTCCCAGCTGCAGCACGCCAGCCCCAGGGTCTCCCCGATCCTGGAGCTACATCAGCAGGACCCTGGCCTCTGCGTAGAGCTGGCGGCCACTCTGGGGAGGGAGGGCACATTGCCCTGCGGGGGAAAGGACCATTTTGGGAAGGAAAGGCCCCTTCCTGGTGGCCTAGATCCCAGCGGGTTAGCGGACACAGAGCAAGGCAAACAGGCCCTTGCCTTGTTTCTGTTTCAGAAGCCTCACTGCCGGCGCTGTCGCTGCTGCCACCAAGCGCGAGATCACGAGGCTGTGGAAACCCAATTAGGCTTGAGCCGCTGGCGCTGGCGGGCCGTGGTGGGGAGTGGGGGCGGCCGGCTCTCTCTAGAAGGCTGCCTCGTAAATCCAAGTCGGCGTGGTGGACGGGCCAGGCTGTCTGTGCCCTCTGACCTCGAAATCCAGCCTGGAGTATCTGCGTGAAAGCAAGCGGGACAGGCCAGGGTGGCCCTTCTGGCTGGTGGAGCCAGCGACCCAGGGCCTCAGCTTCCAGATGCTGGTGTGGGGTCTTTCTGAGCCTTAGAGCTCCGGCTCCCACAGATGGGGGTGGGGAGAGCCACCAGGCACGAGGACCCCCTTCTGTGTGCGGCTCATTAGGACTGGCATCCTCTTCTGTTCAGCGCCAACCTTGGGGCTGGGCTGCTCCAGGGACCTTGAGGGCACCCCGAAACAGCCTTTTGCCTCAGTGTCCCTGTGCTCCGTGCTCAGACTGGTCATGCCATATTTCTTTGCTTCTCACGTCATTCCAGAAAAGGTGATGAGGACGGGCCCAGACACTGGCTGCCTCGCCAGACTCCTGGAGCATGGGCTCTCCTGTCCCGGTGCGAGTTCAGGTGTCGACCAGGGCGGTGGTCATCAGGCTGGACTGTGCTGGTCCCCAAGCCTCGGCACGTACTCACCTCCAACGTCCGCTCCCCACCAGGCGTCCTCCGTGCCCTCTGGGTGCCGTGCTCGCGGGCCTCGTGGGGCCCCGTGTTGTCTGCTGAGGGTACCTAGACTCGACAGAGTCAGCCTAGAGTACAGGGGTGCGGCCTCTACAGCACGGTGTGATGCAGCGCAGCACACAGTAGGTGTTGTCACCACTCGTTGGGCTTGTGAATCTGAGGAAGTATTCATCTGCATTTGCACTTCACTGATATTTTGCTTGATGTGGGCTTGAGGCTGGATTTCTCCCCTCGTTTCTGCCAGAGGGCAGCTGTGCTTGCCAGAGGGAGACGGAGAGAGAGCTCCCCCATGGGGAGTGGGCCTCCCTTCCTTTCCCGCCATCTCTCCTTCCTCCCAGGGCTCTGGGCACGCCTGCACCAGTGCCTGGTGTGGTGTTCAAGTCGCTGGGTCCGAGATTCACGCCATGCAGGGGACCACGTGAGATCCAGCCGCCTTCCCCACCACGCACCAGTTGGCCCAATTTTCTTTTCTCTTTATTTAATTTTTGCAGTTTACTTCTTCCATGAGTGAGAGAGACAGAGACAGAGAGAGAGTCAGTACCCCCACCAGGTTCCTGGTGCTCCCGTTCACTCCTACGGCAGCCAGCCCTGGGTCACGGGCACGCGTGTGCCACATCCTCGGCCGTCTCCGGAGGGACCCTCAAACCTCTCGTGGGTCACAGAGTGCTGCCCGGAATTCTAACGGCATTGCGACTTGAATCCTCTGGGGACAGGACTTTGGACACTCTCGTGTCCCGTGAGAACGTCTCTAGTGTCCTGACACGCGGGACTCGCCTCAGCGGGCTCTGTGGGGCCTTCCAGTCCAGCCCCGAAACACACGGTCAGCCTGGGAGGCCCCTGGACGACTTTATGACGTGCCTTCTGCTTTCTCCCTCGTTTCTCTCGGAGCTCCCCGAGTTTGCATGCTCAATCTCCTGCATTGGCCCTGGAGTTTTAGTATCTTTTCTACTCATCCCACTTCTTTTCTTGGAGATTTCGTGGACTTTGTCTTCCTACCTTCTATTAAAGTTTTATTTTTCCTTAGCGAATTTATAGTTGCTGAGAGGATTTATGTTCTCTAAACGTTCCTTGTTTCTGGCACCCGGCCGTGGTTTATGGATACGCCTTCGTCCCGTGTCTCTGTGAGGAGATTGGTGTTTTCTGTTTCGGGAGGAAGGGTTCTCTCACTTCCTGTGCGTGTGCGTGTGCGTGTGCGAGTGTGTCTTCCGTCTTTGCTGTGACAAGCTTTCCTCAGAACGCTCATGACCCTCGGAAGTCTGCTTACATTTGAGAAGATCTACAGCGGTAGTCAGAGGGCCAGCAGGTGGCAGGGAAGTGAGGGTGCTGGGTCCCACGTGGCCCCCTGTGTGCTTTGAGTCCTGGACCCAGTGGGTTGAGACTCATGCTGTGAGTGCATGTCTGGAGTCCTGCCAGGAGAACGGGGAGAAGGAATTACAGCGTGGTACCCAGGGGGTGATTTCTCACTCCCCTTTACCACTGCCTCTGCAAGTGCATGTGCCTTATAGGAAAGAAGTGACTAGAAAGTGTGTGTGTGTGTGTGTGTGTGTGTGGCAGGTGTGGACTCTGGGCCTCATGTGGGGTGACCTGGTTGGCTTGTTGCCCAAAAAGTTAGTGTCTAGGTATTTCTTGAGCCAAGATTCCCTAGAGGAAAATCGATCCACCTGGAAGGTCTAAACAGACCCCCCGTGCCCAGGGGCCAGCGGAGGAAGCGGGCGGGCTCTTAGCCCTCTGTCCTTAAAGCTGACACCCCGTTCTTCGTTTGGTTCCCAGTCTTAGACCTACGTCACTGACTCCATTAAGAAAAGAGCGGGCCCGCCAGCGGTGCAGAGGTAGCCCAGCGCTCGGCGAGGCCAGCCTCTCAGGGGAGGCCCCGGGCTCGGGTCCTGGGGCCTCCCTGTTCACTCTGGGTCGAGTGTGCACCCGTGAGGAGGCTGGCCGAGGCTGGCCGTGGGGACCCTGCTGGGACAGGCTCTCTCCCTGTCTCTCTGTCTCTCTGTCATGGAAGAAGTAAATAAAAGTTAAAGAAGTCCCAGAGATAAAGAGCCACTTTATCTCTCCCTGGGCTTGTGCTGGGTGGAGGAGGGACGTTTACCTGGCTCAGGGAAGCTGGGGAGAGGTCTGGGTTGTGGGACTGTCCCTAACAGAGTTTTTTTTTTTTGTTGTTTTTTTGAGAGGTTTTTGCTATAGGGCATGTGTGCTCGCCAGACAGACAGAGACAGAGAGACAGAAAGCGAGAAATCATCCCCCGGGGGGGTGGCCACACTGCAATCCCTTCTCCTCCATTTTCCTCTCGGGATCTTGGGCATGTACACACACGCGCCCCGCGTGAGTTTAAGCCACCAGGTTCGGGACTCGAACTGCGGTCAGCTACATGGGAGTCTAGCGACATAGCTATTACGCTAACTGCTGGTCCCCCTAACAGAGTTTTAATCCTGCTTCCCGTGTGCTGCCTCTCCTGATGCTGTTAGCTGCTTAGCCTTTTGGGGGTTCTGGGAGCTGACGGGTTAATCTTTTCTTTTTTAAAATTTTCTTTAATTTCCAGAGGGTATGCGAACTCACCAGAGAGAGTGAGAGAAAAAGCACCCCCTGAAAGGGTGAGGCCACACCATAAGCCTCTCCTCCACTCATCCCACCAGGATTCTGGGCACACACACATGCCCAGCGTGCTTCTCAAGCCACAGAGGCAAGGACTTGAACCATGATCAGCCAGGTGGGGTCCGCAGCATTTAACCACTGTGCTGGAGGCCAGCCCGGGTTCGGCTTTAAGTCAGTCAGCGCCTGCCCGACCACCCTCAGGCTCTGCTGTGGACCCTCCTGCTGTCTTCAAAGCTGTGGGCTGTGCCCTCACAGGTCTCTTTGCTCTTGATTCGGTGAGATGTCAGGCGGCAGAGGGAAGTTCGTGTGTTATCTCGGGAGCTTGAGCCAGAACGCAGTCGGTGCGTTTCATTGCCCGTACATATATTTTTGCCATAGGGCGCATGCCGGAGAAAGAGGGAAAGTGAGAAATCACCCCCCCAGGGGGATGGCCACACTGCAATCCCTCCTCCTCCATTCCCTTCTCCAGATTTCGGGCATGCACGCACATATGCCTGGTGTGGTTTTCAAATCACCAGGTCTGGGACTTGAACTGTAGTCAGCCATATGAGAGTCCAGTGCCTTAGCCACCCTGCTACCTGCTGGCCCCATATTCATTGTTTTTTTTAGAGGACAGAAAATGAGAAATCACTCCCCAGGGGGGATGCCCACGCCGCAATCCCTTCTCCTCCATTCTTCTCTCGGGATCTTGGGCACGCACGCACATGCGCCCGGCGTGAGTTTAAGCCACCGGGTCCAGGACTCGAACCGCGGTCGACTACATGGGAGTCCAGTAACGTAGCCATTACGCCATCTGCTGGTCCCAATATTCATTGTTTTTTAACAGGCCAGGGCTGTATTTCTTCAGTCTTCGTGGCAAAAGAATGAAGTTCATTTTATTACAGCGGGTTCCTTGTAGGATCCCCCAGACTTGGAACTGTGCAGGTTACAGAAGGCCTCCGTGGTCGCGTGAGAGATGAACAGTGAGTGGATTGCAGACAGCCTTAGAAATAAACACTTCAGCACAAGCACCGTCCACCCACGGTCAGTTCACCCAGGGCCATTTCACCCGGAACTCTTTTCTCATTTGCAGCTCCCACCGAACCCTGGACCTGTTACATGTCGTTATGGTCTGGATGATGGTTTGTCCAGTCTTCATGGCCGTGACCAGATGTCCCTCAGAAGCTCACATGTTAGTTAGGTCTCGGCTGTTCTGTAAAGGTGCTCCCTAACACCTTCATCCGTTCATGTGTCCGAGATGGGCCTTTGGGTGTAGGAGAGGGGACCAAGCAGCAGAGCGCGGTGGTACAGACCAGGCTCCAGTCTGCTCGGAGTCCTGCCTCCTGCCGCTCGGTGATTTCTTGGGACTTTGCCCCACGAGCTGTGTATCGATAAACCTCATTTCTTTATAAGGCACCTGGTCTCAGGAGTTCCTATTAGCACAGTTCCATACTAAGACACATGCGGAACTGACGTCTCTGCTGGCTAGTGATGGGGACACTTTTTTATCCTGGCTTATTTTCTTTGGCTATAGAGCATGTGTTAACTTCTCTGATTTTTTTTTTTTTTTAATAGAGGTTTTTGCCTTAGTGGGTGTATGCTTGCTGGAAAGAGACAGAGACAGAGAGAGGGAAAGTGAGAAATCATCTCCCGGGGGGTGGCCATGCTGCAATCCCTTCTCCCCCACTCTCCCTCCTGGGATCTTGGGCATGCACGCACACACACCTGGAGTGATTTTCAAACCACGTTGGCCATGTGGGAGTCCAGTGATGGAACTGCAACACCATCGCTGGTCCCACTTCTCTGATTTTTTTTTTTTTGGAGAGGTTTTCGCTATAGGGCGTGTGCGCTCGCCAGACAGACAGAGAGAGACAGAGAGACAGAAAGCGAGAAATCACCCCCCAGGGGGGATGGTCACGCCGCAGTCCCTTCTCCATTCTCCTCTTGGGATCTTGGGCACGCACGCACATGTGCCCGGCGTGAGTTTTAAGCCACTGGGTCTGGGACGCGAACCGCAGTCGACTACGTGGGAGTCCAGCAACATAGCCATTACGCTAACTACTGGTTCCCGGACTTCTCTGATTTTTTAACAACTTTTTTTTTAACCTTTTTCTTTTTTTTCTTCTTGTACCTATTTATTTCTTACATTGGTGAGAGTGAGTGAGCACAAGTGTGTGAAGGAGGTCCCCTCAGCGGGGTGCTGAGCTGTGACCATCCTCATGAGCGTGCACGTGCCATGTGCTCAGGGAGGTCTCTGGGGGCTCAGCCTTACAGAGCAGTACATTTCACTATTGTCCTGCCTCTCTAATTTTAAATTCTATTAATTAATTTATTTTTTAGTTTCTGCCATAGTGTGTACACTCATTAGAGACCAACAGAGAGGGGAAAGTGAGAATCCCTCCCGGGGTGGCTGTGCTGCAATCCCTTCTCCACTGTTCTCCTCTCAGAATTTTGGCCAGGAGTGTACTTGGTGTGATTTTCAAGCCTCTGGGTCTGGGACTCGAACTTTGCAGTTGGCCGTGTGAGTGTCCAGCCCCTTAACCTCCACACCACTGCTGGCCCTGCCCCTCCAAGTTTCAAAGAGCCTCTGGATGAGCAGAAGTACGAAAGCACCCGGTTTTGAGCGGTGGCCCCAACACAGCACGATCGACTCTGATGGCCTTTCCCAGGCCGCGCTCGCCCGTAGACTGGCGTCCGGCTCTGTAGAACAAGGGCTCGGGTTTGTCCTAACCCTCTGACGGCCTGGTCACGTGTGAGTGAGTGTGCTGCGGTCTGTAAGCCTCTTGTGGAGAAGGCCGCCCCACCCTTTCTCCGGGTCTAGGATGACTTTCTTCCACTCTCTGCTCAGCGGCATTCTTTTCTTCCCTTTTCCCTTTTCTTTTTCTTTCTTTTCTTTTTTATATTGTTTTTAGTTTGCTCTTGGGCATGCACGCTCACCGGGGAGAGAAAAGAGAAGGAAGAGAGACATTACCTTCAGGGGACGACCATGGCTTATTCCCTTCTACCTCAGGATTTTGAGCATGCACGCACATGTGGTCGGCATGTTTCTCAAGCTCCCGGGTCCGAGACTCGAACCATGCAATCGGTCCTGTGGGATCTAGCCTCCTTTTTTTTTTTTTTTTTTTTTTTGAGAGGTTTTTGCTATAGGGTGCGTTCGCTCGCCAGACAGACAGAGAGAGACATAGAGACAGAAAGCGAGAAATCACCCCCCAGGGGGGATGGCCATGCCATAATCCCTTCTCCTCCATTCTCCTCTCGGGATCTTGGGCACGCACGCACGCGCCCGGCGTGAGTTTTAAGCCACCGGGTCCGAGACGCGAACCGCGGTCGACTACGTGGGAGTCCAGCGACATAGCCATTACGCTAACTGCTGGTTCCCTGGGATCTAGCCTCCTTAACCTACACACCACCTGCTGGCCCCATCTGCATTCTTTTATTCCTTTGGAACACAGTCCGAATCCCATTTCCTTCACGAATACCCCCCCAGCTACTCTGATAAATGCGCTGCTGCTTTCTCAAGCCTCCTTCAAGATTTTTAGTGTTCGGTTGGATTCAGAGGAAGGAGCAGGGACCGTGAGACACGAGAGTCCGGGTGTGCGTTTCAGTCCTGTCGCTCAGCTGCTGTGTGACCCTAGGCAACTTCCCTAGTATCTCTGAGCTTCAGTGTTCTCATCTGTCTGAAGGGAATTTGTCATAAAAGCTATCTCAAGGTTTATATGAGAATTAAATGAGATATGTACTAAAAATTCCTCGTTTGGGGTAGCAGGTGGCATGGTGGTTAAGGAGCTAGACTCCCACATGGCCGACTGTGGTTTGAGTCCTGGACCTGGCGGCTTGCTTTCTCACTCACTCTGTCTCTCTGTCTCACTCTGGTGATTGTGTGTGTCCTATAGCAAACTAATAATAATAATAATAATAATAATAATAAAATAAAAATAATAAATAAAATAGGGGCCGGCAGGTGGCGTGGTGTTAAGGATGCTGGATTCCCTCATAGCTGACCACGGTTTGAGTCCCAGACCTGGCAGTTTGCTTTCTCACTTTCCTTCTCTCTCTCTCTTGCTCTGTTCCTCCCTGGTCAAATTAAAATAAATAAATAAAGTTAAATAAAGTAATTCTTTTTTTAAAAAATAAAATAATGCTTTAATGTCTCATTGAATAGCCCCGTCACACAGAAGATGGTGATGACAGCAATGATGAATGCATTACTCATTTACCCACGGTAGGCACCCTCATTGTTTTTGTTTCAGATGAGGAAACTGAGCCATGACGAAGTCACTTGCCAAGGCTGTGGATCCAGGACATTTAGCTCTTACATTTCCTTTTTCCTTTTTTTTTTTTTTTGGAGAGGTTTATTTTGCTATAGGGCATGTGTACTCACCAGATAGAGAGAGACAGAGAGACAGAAAGCGAGAAATCACCCCCCAGGGGGGATGGTCACGCCACAATCCCTTCTCCTCCATTCTCCTCTCGGGATCTTGGGCACGCACGCACACGCGCCTGGCGTGAGTTTAAGCCACCGGGTCTGGGATGCGAACCGTGGTCGACTACGTGGGAGTCCAGCGACATAGCCATTACGCTAACTGCTGGTCTCACATTTTCTTTTTTCTAAAGAATTATTTTATTTTTATTCATTGTCATTATTTTATTTAAAAAAAAATTTTTTTTTTTGGAAGTTGACCAGAGAGAGAAGGGAAGTGAGAAAGCAAGCTGCCAGGTCCAGGACTCGAACCATGGTCAGCCATGTGGGAGTCTAGCCGCCTTAACCACCACACCTCCTGTGGGCCCCAAGCCCTTACGTTTTCTTTAGGTGCCCTGCGATTGCATCCACTCGTGGCTGTGTGCCGAGAGTGGACTCCAGGTGGGGTCCTGGGCTGGGGTGCGTCAGTGGGGGCCGCAGAGTGCCTGCCCCTTCAGCTCAGGTCCGTGTGAGCCCTGGGGTGAGCACACGGGCATGCCTGTCATGGTGGAGTTCCATGTGATGGAGACGGCACGGGGCACAGGGGCAGGGCGGGAGGGTGGTGGAGAGGAGAGCCCCTCTAGGAAGGTTTGTTCCCAGAGACATCCGGCATGGAGGGAGCAGCCCTGGTGGCCGTGGGGAGGCGGGGTCTGGGCGGTGGGAGCAGCAAGTGTAATTACATTTCAGTAGCAGGACCCTGCACTAGCGGGGCGCCACGGGGTCTTGGGCTCGTTTCCTCAACTCTCTGCTAACTCTGTTTTAAAAACATGTCCCTTTATTTATGATGGCACACGCATGTGCACATGATAGAGGTGGGGAAGTGCTGCCCTCAGGGCCCTGGCCCTCCCTCCTACCCTCCAGCCCGCTGGACCTTGGGCACTCACACTCCTGCCTATGGCGTTTCAGGCTGACCAGGCCGGGGGCCCAGCTGTAGTCACCACCTGGGATCTGGCTCCTCCCGAGTGGCGTGTCAGCCCTGCACCACGGAGCTGGTCCCCACTGCATCTTTTTCTTTTTTGTGTTCTGTGTGATGCTGGATAAAGACAGGGATGGGCACTTTGTTGGGTGATCCTGTCCCATCTTCTGCCTTAGGTCCCCAGCAGGGTTCGCACACAGCCAGCACTCTCAGGTGGTTCTCAGCCCCTTCCTGGAGACTGGCGGGGAGCACGGGCTTGTCCTGTGGGCCACAGGCCCTCCCCCCCAAGGCCTTTGCACACGGGGCTCCCTCCTGCTTCAGCTTCAGAGTCAAGCCCTTCCACCAGGAAGCCTTCCCTGACTGCTGGTCACTCTGTGTGCTCACAGGGCGTTTATAGTCATACGTCCCCTGTGACCCTCAGACGCCGGTGGTCCTCATCGACCCGGCAGCTCCACGAGGACGCGGGCCAGACCTCCCTTCTTCCACTGCCCGCTAACGTGCAGCGCAGGGTGGTTACATTCTGTCTGCAGAAGACCGGGTAGCTTAGGCTGGTCAGACCACGTGGTCTCTGCAGCAGCTACTCAGCCCTGCCTGGAGCATGAAGGTCACTGCAGACGCCACATCAGAGTAAGAGTGGCCGCGTGCCAGCGGGGCTTATTTATGGATGCTGAAATTTGCATTTCATATAATTTCCACATGTCATGAGATGTTATTTAGCTTCCGATTGTTTTTCAACCTTAGGAAATCTAAAAGCCATTCTTAGCTTGCAGGCCGTGTGAAAACAGGCGGTGGATTAGTTGTGGTTGGCTGATCCTCATGCAAGGTGACACACGGCCAGGGTGTGTTTTAATGAGTATTTGTCGAGTGGCATCTTGGACACTGTGAGGGGTGTTGGGTTTGTGAGCAACTGCCCCTCCTTGATTAATCCATAGTCACTGTCCTTTATCAGATTCTCCTAATCTATTAAGATAACCATCAATTCGTTGGCTCTATTGACGTGTAATCCAGAAAATGTGTTCATCTGAAATGTGCAGCTCGGTGGCTTTTAGCACGTTCTCAGTGTGCGACCGTTACACGCCGTCGAGTGTGAACAGTTCCATCAGCCCCAGGGAGAAACCACAGTGGAACTCAGTCCTCTCCCAGCTCCCCCCTTCCTGAACTCTAGACAGCCAAGTGTACTTCCTACCTCCATGGGCTCGCCTGTGCCGAACACTTCTTTGTTTTGTTTTTTGGAGAGGTTTTTTTGCTATAGGGCGCGTGCGCTTGCCAGACAGACAGAGAGAGACGTAGAGACAGAAAGCGAGAAATCACCCCCCAGGGGGGATGGCCACGCCGCACTCCCTTCTCCTCCGTTCTCCTCTCGGGATCTTGGGCACGCACGCACATGTGCCCAGCGGGAGTTTTAAGCCACCGGGTCCGGGACACGAACTGTGGTCGACTACGTGGGAGTCCAGCGACATAGCCATTACGTTAACTGCTGGTCCCCTGAACACTTCTTATACTTCAAGTCATTCAGTATGTGGTCTGAGTGTGTGCTTGCCAGAAAGACAGAGAGACAGAAAGTGAGAAGTCTCTCCCCAGGGAGGATGGCCACGCTGTAGTCCCTTATCCTTCATTCTCCTCTTGGGATTTTGGGCGTGCACACACGAGCACCTTGTGTGTTTCCAGCTGCCAGGTCTGGGACTCGAACTGTAGTTGACCATGTGCAAGTCCAGTGCTTTAACCACTCTGCCACCTGCTGGCCTCATGACTGGCTTTTTTTTTTTAAATTTACATTTAATTACATACATCTTCACAGGTGACTGGCTTCTTAACAGTGTTTTCAGGGCTCATTTATGTGTAGCATGTATCAGAATTTCATTCACCTTCAAGGTTGAATATGGACACAATACCATTTTAAAATTTGTTATTTATTTATTTTTTAGGTTTTTGCCATAGGGCGTGTGTGCTCATCAGAGAAAGACAGAGGGAAGTGATAAATCACTCCCCATGGGGGGTTGCCCACGATGCAGTCCCTTCTCCTCTTGGATTTTGGGCGTGGACGCACACGTGCCTGGCATGAGTTTCAGGCTAGGTCTGGGGCTCAGACTGCGGTGGGCCATGTGGGAGTCCAGTGCCTTGACTACTATGCTGCCTGCTGGCCCCGTGGATATACCGCCTTTGGTCTATGTTTATCCATTCGTCTGTTGGCACACGTTAGAGCCAATGTCTGCTGACATGTGAATAAGGCTGCTGTGGGTGTTGATGTACGTGTTTTTCTGTGTGGACTCCTGTTTTCCTTTCTCTCTTAAATTCTTGTTAGAGCATGTTTTGTGTGTGAGTGTGTGTGCGTGCGCGCATGAGAGAGGGAGGGAGGGAGGGAGGGAGAGAGAGGAGTACCTGCACAGGGCCCGGCCATGCTGAGATCCTGTCCTCCATTCTTCCCCACCGCCCCCGGATCCTGGGCGCCCACGCAGGTGCCTGGCGTGTTTTCAGGCCACACGGGCCAGGGACTTGAACCATGGCTGGTGTGTGGTTCCAGCGCTGCAGCCTGGTATGTTACCAAGTGTGCTACAGGGGCTGGGCCAGCATGTTTCATTTCTCTTGGGAAAATACTTACGAGTGGGATTTTGGATCTTTTGATCCGATCGGGCTGCTATGACGCACAGCTATAGCCAGATCCCACGTGGTTGTCTAGGTTTGACGTTGGTCCCGGTGACTTGGGAAACGTGGCAGGTGCACGTGTGCATATCTAAATCCTGATGGGTTGGAGAAGTGGAGGAAAAGGATCGCGATGGGATGCTCTTTTGGGGGTTATTTTCTCTCTCTTTCTCTAACTGACGATCACATGTGCCATCTTTTCCAAAAGGGGGAAAAAGAGATGATAATAACGAAAACCAGTAAGGAGGACCTTCCCTCCCAAGGGTTTGGAGTACAGGCAGGCCTCTGAGGAGGGTCCTCACTGCTTACCCGCTGTGCTCACCCCTCATGCCGGGTTCCGTTCAGGTGGCCAGCCTTGGCTTGAGCGGTCCCCGACGCAGTGCCCTCTGTGTCACTGGACAGCCCTGGTTTTCAGCTCTGCCCTTCCGGAGCTGTCCTTTGCCATGCTCTGCCTCCTCCCTCGTCTGCATGACAACCCGGAGTATTTGACAACAGCTCCGTCTCTTCTCCAGTTCCATCAGCTGTCTCTCGGATCACTTCATTTCTAGACCCTCCACTCCTGCCGCGGCCTGGACACGCTCCAGTTTGCTGTCCAGTTTCCCGGCCCCAGCCTCAGCCTGGAGGTGGCTCCATGGGGTGGGTGTCATCCCCGTCGCAGACTCCACACGCCCAGTGCAGACGGCTTGTTGGCTTCAGGGGCATGAGTGCCCACCGTCACCAGCAGGGCAGTTTTAGGAAAGAAACTGGACAAGCAGGGAAGGTCACCTCTTTCTAAATTGTGGGAAAAAAGACATTGCAGCGAGGGCCTGTCCTGTCCCCTCTCTGGGTTCCCAAGCCTAACCCGGGAGGGTGCACAGATGGCCTTCAAGGGCCGCCCATCGATGGGCGGGAGTTGCGTGTTCTCCATGGTCACTTCCTTTTCTGTGAAGGCTGAGTCACTGATACATTTATAAGCTGCGGGATGGAGACTGTGATAAGAGGCCCATTGATTAAAGTACCTCAGGGACCAGCAGATAGAGTAATGGGTACTTCGTCGGACTCCCATGCCGTCTGCTGTGGTTCGAGTCCCAGACTCAGCAGCTTAAAACTCATGCTGGGCCCACATGCGTGCGTGCCCAAGATCCCAAGAGGAGAATGGAAGAGAAGGGACTGCGGCTGTGGCCATTCCCCTGGGGGGTGATTTCTCGCTTTCTCTCTCTCTTTCTCTGTCTCTCTAGCAAGTGCATGTGCCCTATAGCAAAAATCTCTCTGAAAAAAAGTACTTCAGGGGGACCAGCAGTTGGCGTAATGGCTACGTCGTTGTACTCCCACGTAGTCAACTGCGATTCAAGTCCCAGACCTGGTGGCTTAGACTCATGCCAGGTGCTTATGTGTGCGTGCCCAAGATCCTGAGAGGAGAATGGAGGAGAAGCGATTGTGGCGTGGCCATTCCCCCTGGAGGGTGATTTCTCGCTTTCTGTCTCTCTGTCTCTCTGTCTTTCTGGCAAGTGCATGCGCCCTATAGCAAAAAAAACAAAAAACAAACAAACAAAAAACAAAAAAAAACGCAAAAAAAAGTACTTCAGGAGCCAGCAGGTGGTGTGGTAGTTATGGTGTTAGACTCCCATATGTTCGACCACAGTTCACGTCCCAGACCTGGCAGTTTGAAAATCACATGTGTGTTTGTGCCCAAAATGCCAAGAAGAGAATGGAGGAAAAGGGATGGTGGTGCAGCTGTCCCCCCAGGGGCTGATTTTTCACTTTCCCTCTCTGTTTCTCTGGCAAGTGCATGTGTCCTATGGCAAAAACCTAAACAAAAACAAAAACGAAAACAAAAAACTTTAGGGCCCATGTGCAGTGCAGTAGTTAAGCCCTGTGTGGGGGAAAGTCAGATCCCACATGATCTGACACATGGTTTGAATCCTAGCCCCGGCATCTTGAAAAACACACTGGGTGGGGCCAGCAGGTGGCTTGGTGGTTAAGGTGCTGGACACTCCCACATGGCTGAGCACGGTTCGAGTCCCTGACCTGGTGGCTTGCTTTCTCACTTTCCCTTTCTCGCTCCATATCTCTCTCTGGTCAGATTAAAAGAAATGAATGGATAAATTTAAAATTAAAAAAAAAAAGAAAAGAAGAAAAACATACTAGGCATGCATGTCAGCATGCCCTGAATCCCGACAGGGTGGAGAAATGGAGGGAAAGGGAATTCAGGCATGACTGGGCCTATTAGGGGGTGCTCCCTCACTCTAGCTCGGCGCACTCACCTTCTGGCCACAAATAAAGTAAATAAAAGCACTTCGTTAAGTACGGGGGAGGCAGAGGGGTCCGAGCGCTCCCTGGCTAGTGGTGTGTCCTCGGCGTTCCTCCTGCTGTGGGAGGCAGAGGGGTCCGAGCGCTCCCTGGCTAGTGGTGTGTCCTCGGCGTTCCTCCTGCTGTGGGAGGCGGCCAGGTGGGTTCGGCAGCCCCCGCTGCTGCCTGGGCTAGAACCCTGGCATCTCGTGATCCGGGGCCGTGGGAGCAGCCCAGCCCAGCCCTGCCCGAGGCCGGCGGTGGTGAGGGAGCACGTTCTGGTACTCCCACTGCCGGGGCGAGGCTCCGAGAGCCCGTGTCTGACCCGTCACTGTGCTCCCTGCCGGTCTCCATAACCCGGCCCCTCTGTGCTTGGCCATTCCAGCTCCCCCTTCCGCCTGCTTCCTGGGCCCCCGTCAGCGTCCAGGCCTCCGAGGATTCCGGCCTTGGTGCCTCCCGTGAAGGCTCGTCCCTGCTGGGAGGTGGCCGACAGCCCTGGGCCTGGAATATCCGCGGAGCCCATGGGCGGGTCGGTCTAGGTCTCTGATCTGTCCGAACCCGTAAGCGCCCTGGAGCGGCAGTTGCCTCAGAGACTTGAACCTGTAGCCTGGGAGTTTGCCTGCCAGCCCTTCAGCTCATGGCTCTGGAGGTGAGGCCGACCTGGCAGGCACTCCGGCTGTTGTGCTCCGCGGGGGGATGAGGCCCTGCTGCAGAACTGGGCCTTGCTTCTCCTTTTCTTCTCTTTCTCTGCCCTTCCCTCCTTTTCTTTCTTTCTCTTTTTTTCTTGCCAGAGGGTGTATATGCATGTGGGAGATGAGAGAGCGAGAGACGGGAGCGGGTCACACTGCAGTTCTTTCTTCAGATCTTGACCCCACGAGGATCCTGGGCTTGTGCACACATGCCTGGCTTGGTTTTCAGGCCTCCGGGGATGGGATTTGAACTGCAGTCGGCCATGTGGGATCTGGCTTCTCCTGCACTGTGCTTAACTGCTAGGCTACAGAGCTGGCCACCGATTTTATTTTAAATAAAAACAATTATTCTGTATTTACGTAGGAACTTCAACAAGTGCATGGACGAATGGAATGAAAAGTGTGCGTTTATTTTGGGTCCCCAGGTGGAAGTCCGTGGTGGCTCTTCACAGTCCTTATTCTTCACGGGCTTGTTGAAGCCCCCGTGTACTGGCAGGTGTGGGAGGCCTTGCAGTGCGGCTGAGCCCCTGCTCTGCAGCCCGTAGGTTGTGCGGCCTCACCGCCCCCTCTCCCAGCACGTCGCCTTCAGCACTGCCCGCCACCGTGTGTGAACCTGCCTTGGGCCAACTGCCAGGTGGACACGTTTCCCCGCCGCGGTCTCCTCATCTAACCTGTGGAAGACACTTACCCGCCCCTGTGTTCCCGCTGAACCCCTTCGGAAATGTGAATAAGGTCAGGAGACAGAGACAGGCAGACTGGTGGATGGCGCTTGGTGCTGGAGAGCTGTGGGCGCAGGACCCAGGGCGCAGGACTGTCAGCCCATCTTCCCGTCCCCAGGAGCCCCTGTAGGCAGAGGACTCGGAGCTCGGCACCCCCTGGGAGACAGCGAGCAGACCCAGCTCCTGGCTGTACCGCCCCCAGTGAAGCTGACCGAGTGCTGATTCGAATTCAGTCTGCAAACAACGTTCTCCGAGCTCCTGCCATACCGCGGCCCTGGGGAGCCCACCCGGCCTTGGGGCACCCCCCCGGGGTGGCAGAGTGGTTTAACTACCAGGAGGAAAGTCCCCCTGGCGCCAGTGGCCAGCAGGACTGCTTGGGTTTTTGCCTCTGATGCTGCAGGAGGCATCTACTTTATCCATGAGGGAAACAGGGTTCCGAGGGGCTCCCCGACTGCCTCGGGTTACACACGCTAGGCAGAAGGAGCGATCGAATCCAAATCTGGGGGATTCCAGAGCCTGTTCCCAGGTGGGGAAAGTGGGTTCTGGGCCCCTCGCGGCCTGCCGGAGCTCCTGAGGGCTCTTTCTGACTCCTAGGGCAGGTCGTGAATGCCTTCCTCCACCACGTGACATTTGTGTGCTCTCTCCTGAGGACTGCAGAACGCCCTCACCCTCTGGCCCTGGCTGGGACACCTGCCTCCCCGCATCCCTCCCTTCGCTTTGTTTACCTCCGGTTGGGGAGGGTTGGGGAGGAGCGAGAGTTTAGCCAGTGGGAGATGCTGCCTTTGCTAGAGGTGCGGCCTGGTTTGCTCCGGCCTGGAAGTGCCAGGTAGGAAGGTGCCATGCAGACTAGGAGCAGGGGAGCACATGGCCTGCCTCAAGGGCACTGCCTGGCGGCCAGTGGCCCCGGAGTCTGGGGTCAGTGTGCACTAATGGTCGTGTGACTGGGGACGCGTCACTTCCTGCTTCTGGGTCTGGGACGTTGGGACCCCAGGTCCTTGCAGCCCTGAACGTGCTCCAACTTGAGACGCCTGCCTGGTTAGGAAACGCCCAGCGCGCCCTCCTCTCCTCCATCCAGGCTCACTTTCAGCGGGTTTAATTGGAAGGCTCTAATGTGTGCTTGGGTAACTCCCGGAGACTCCTGGGGGCAAGTTCTCCAATAAGAATGCTAAAACCTATAAAAAGAAGAAGCAGCAGCAGCAGCAGCAGCGTTCCAACAGTCCTGGGCCCGGGGAAGGACACAGCCTGGGTGCCCTGTCCCCTTCTCTGCAGCCCGGCGGGGCAAACCTGGCAGGACCCACCCCTGCTGGCTAGTGGGTGCCCGCGGCAGAGCCTAGGAGGCCAGCGGGGCCGGGCACGCCTGCCTGGGTACCTGCCAAGGCCACACCTCCCTCCCAGCCGTCCGGGCGGCCCCCGGCCCCAGCCCACGCCGGCCTTCCCCGTTTGCCCTTTCCTTTCTGCTTGTCCAGGTCACCCCTGCTTTGGGGCTCCGCCTTCCCTCACACCCAGACAGGAGACGCGCCTGGCGTCAGGCCCAGCCCCTGGAGCACACCCAGGTGGCCCAGAGAGCGGCCGGGCGGGAGGGATGGTATTGCCGCAGGCCAGTAGGCCAGGTCCTGGTCACCTCCCGCTGCAGGAGAAGTGAACGTGGGCTCACGCCACTTCCCTTGGGGGGCTGCCCAGACAGAGGGGAGAGCTGTGCTTGTGGGGACACTGCAGCGTGGTTGGCCATGGACTGAGCCTTAGCTGGGAGAGGCTGCTCAGGTCACGGAGTGAGGTGGGAGTCAGCGGGTCTGGGCCAGCCTGACTTGTCCCTGCTCCTTTGTGGTTCGAGGCCCAGCCCCGGCACCTCTCTGAGGTTTCCTCTTAGGCACAATGTGAAGGGTGGGGTGGGTCTTCCTGCAGGCCCTTCCAGCTCTGTCCAGTTAGGGTCACCATTTATCAAGTGCTTTCTGAGTGCCAGGCAGCGTGACTTGCTCGGCAGACCTGATCCTTCTCACCCTCCGGCACCAGGCTCTGCATCTGCTCTTTCCCGATGAGAAACCTAGGGCTGGGACCTGCTGGTGCAGCCCCGTGACCCCAGGGTCCATTCAGGGCACAGCCGTATCTATTTTTTTAATAGATCATAGATTATTTTTAACACCCATCATGCCATGAACTCATAGGGAGCAGGTTCCAGTAGAGGAAGTTTCCACTGGTTCTCACACAGTGTGCTTCTCTGGGTGGAGCAGGCTGGCACTTTAGTTGAACCCAGGTCCCTTTCTCTTCGGCTTCCTTCACACGTTTTAGGAAGCTATCTCTGCTCTTAGAATGCTTACTATACTCAATACACAAGAATTCTCTTGGCAAGAATCTTGCCTTTAACTTGTTCGTTCACAACAATGCCAACAGCATGCTGGCTAACACTGTAGACCCTTCCAGTTTTGCCGTGGTAACATTTATGGGGCATTCCTTTTTGAACAGTACCCATTCCCTTGATGTCTACAACATCACCTTTCTTGTAGATTCACATATATGTGGACAAAGGAACCACTGCATGTTTTCTAAAAGGCCTTTGTGTTCGTCATTTTGGTGAATTACTGGAAGATGGCAGTTCCAGCCAAAAGGAAGCGGTAACGGTTGGCTGGATCTGAGTCTCGGCTTCCACCTTCACATGGGGTCTGTGCTTTCCTGACCCCTTAGGCTTTGGACAGTGTGGGGAAGAACCTTTATACTTGGCTGGCTTCCTGAGCTGGCATTTTCCACCTGGCTCCTGTAGGCACTTGGGTTTGCAAACCTTGGTCGAAGGTGTCACGGGCCTTGCGGTCTGTCAGTCTCTCAGCTCTGTTGGGGTAGGATTTGAACTTGGGTCAGCCTGGCTTTCATCCAAGAGCCACCACTTCTAAATCCCAGCAGGGATTTTTGGGTCCTCCATCTGTACACAGGAAAGCCAGGTCAAGACTGCAGGTAGGGAAGTGGGCAAGAATCCCTCCTGGCACAGGCTGGTCCCCAGCTCTGCGGAGAGGTGGCCTCCACCCGCTCCGGTCCTAGCCCAGAGAAAGCCTTCTCCTCGCCCCACAGCACGCCCTGCCCGAGCCCTCACATCGAGGTTTTCTCTGCCTCCTGCCTGCTCTTTCCCCTTGGTTTCTGTCTTCAGGCAGGTGGAAGCGGAGACCCCACCTCCCTATCCTAGGACAGCTGCCCAAACCCCACACACATGGCCTGCGTTCTGCTCCAGACAAACGGAGACGGGAAGCAGGGGTGTCTGTCGGGCTGTGGATGCTTCCAGTTGGTCAGGGTCACCGAGGACCGGCAGGCAGGATGCTGGGCCTCCCAAACAGGGAGGAGCCCACGGGGGCCGAGGCTTCCTGCATTTGGTGTGGGTCTCTCCGGCTGTTTCCTCCGATAGAGTGGCCGGACAATGCTACGGTGACTCAACGCCAGTGTTGCTCGGATAAGAGCAGATTTGTCCAGGGTCAGCTGGGGCGGCAGTGGGCCAGGCAGCGCTTCCAGCCTCCGGGCGGGAGGAGCGGGGCACCCTGAGCCATGTCCCTGTCTTGTTTGGTGCCCAGAGGGCTGTCCCAGCTGTCGATCGATGGCAGGCTGCTCTTTTCTGGGGTCCCTTTTTGGAGGTGGTTGTCCTCACCCCTTCCTGTGCACAACAGATCTGGAGTTTCTGTGATTGTGCTGGCCAGCTGCCTGCCTGCCCCCTACAGCCCAACTCTGCCTGTACCCCATGCCCTGAGCCCAACTCTGCCTGCACCCCCATGCCCTGAGCCCAACTCTGCCTGCACCCCCATGCCCTGAACCCAGATCTGTCTGCCTGCCCCCTGGCCCAGCTCTGCCTGCCCCCCACACTCCGAGCCCAGATCTGCCTGCCCCCTCATACCCCAGCCCTGCTCTGCCTGTCCCCCCATGCCCCAGCCCTGCTCTGCCTCCCCCTCCATGTCCCCAGGGAGCTCTGTCTGCCTCCCCTCCCCTCCAGCCCAGCTCTGCGTGTCCCCCCATGCTCCCAGCCCAGCTCTGCCTGCCCCCCTACCTCTCTAACCCAGCTCGGCCTGTACCCCCATGCCCCCAGCCCAGCTCTGCCTGCCCCCCTACATCTCCGCCCAGATCCGCCTGCCCCCCAGCCCAGCTCTGCCTGCCCCCCACATCCCTTGTCTGCCTTTGCCCTTGGCCTGAGGTCCAGCATTTGGCAACGTCCCGCAGGTCTGAGTCTCCCCCAGGCTTTCAGGGCCTGGATGAGCTCCCGACAGGGCAGACAGCTGTGTGGTTCCTAATCTCCTCCAGTGGGTAGAGGATTAAACAATTTTTTGGTGAGTTTGTTCTTATGTATTATGATTTTGCAAAAAATGCTATCATTTATTGAGTGTTTCCTAGCCCTGTCGCGGTCACTAAGCCCTTTTCTCGTTTCATCTAGCTTAACCCTTGCAGGAACTCCCCAGGGGAGGGGTCACTGCCCCACTTTACAGACCAGTCTGGAGTACAGAGGTTGACGAGCTTGCTCAGGTCCCAGTTTTGGTCATGTCCAAGTCCTGGTGACATGTCGCCTCCTGGGCATGGGGGGCTTGGACTGTGGAGGGGTTTAAAGGACAGTGTGAGAGTTGCCGGGGGAAGTGGAGTGGTCAGAGAGGCCGTGCGGGGGCAGCGGGGGGAGCAGACTTAGTCCTCGTGGCCCTGAGGCACAGAAGGGTGGCGGCATGGGTGTCATCAGCTGAGCCTGGTGCAGGATCCCATGTGACCTGTGGTGACAGTGGAGCTGCCAGAGTGGTGAGGATGCACATTTCCAGCTGGTACATGGGCAGCTAGCAGATGAGACCTTGAAGAGAGAAGTGGGAGCTCCTGGCCCACAAGACCGACTCAGTGGTCGGCGTCATGTAAACTGGTGTGGGCAGAGCGGGCTTAGATGTGGTGCCTGGTGTCTGGAGCTGCAAAAACGCAGTCTCGCTCAGAATGCGCTTTAGTCCCGTTATTAAAAAAAAAAATTTAAAGAATTCTTTTACATAGCTTTATTTATTTATGTATTTATTTTAATTTGACCAGAAGGGGACAGAGTGAGAGAGAGAGAGGGAAAGTGAGAAAGCAAGCTGCCAGGTCCAGGACTTGAACCACAGTCAGCCATGTGGGAGTTCAGTGCCCTTAACCACCACGCCACTTGCCAGCCCCTTAGTCCTGTTATTTTGCAATTTGTATAAAGAGCCTTAGAAATACTTATTCTCAGGACCAGCAGTTAGCGTAATGGCTATGTCACTGGACTCCCATGTAGTTGACTGTGGTTCGAGTCCCGGACCCTGTGGCTTAAACTCACGCCGGGCACGTGTGCGTGCATGCCCAAGATCCCGAGAGGAGAATGGAGGAGAAGGGATTGTGGTGTGACCATCCCCCCTGGGGGGTGATTTCTTGCTTTTTGTCTCTCTGTCTCTCTCTGGGAGCGCACGCGCCCTATAGCAAAAAAACCTCTCCAAAAAAAGAAAAGAAAAAGACAGAGATACTCATTCTCTGGCTCCGTTGCCTAGTGGATGAAGGAATGGAACCCACAGACCGTGGTTCAAAGCCTGGCCTTGGAACCTTAAGAACATGCCCGGCATGTATGCCCGTGTGCTCTAAATCCAAAGGGGAGAGAGGAATGGAGGAGACGGGATTGTGGGGTGACCACACCCATTGCAGGGCTTCTACCCCCATCTCTTTGTCTCCCTCTGGTGAGTGAACTCTCTGGCAGTTAAAAAAATTCATAATTCTGTTCCTTGGAATTTATTCTGTTCCTAAGGAAGTAATCGTATATATAAATAAATGAATATCAAATGTATTTAACATGTACGATATGCGTATCACATAACATTTGATGTATATCATATACATATGTATGTATAGGTATGTATGACATATGTATATAATATATATGACATATATAGCTCCATTGTAGCATTATTTATAACAGCTAAAAATTGGAAGCAAACTGGGACCAGCAGTGTAATGGCTATGTCGCTGGACTCCCATGTAGTCGACCGCGGTTCGAGTCCTGGACCCGGTGGCTTAAACTCACGCCAGGCGCGTGTGCGTGCGTGCCCAAGATCCCGAGAGGAGAATGGAGGAGAAAGGACTGTGGTGTGGTCATCCCCCCTGGGGGGTGATTTCTTGCTTTCTGTCTCTGTGTCTCTGTCTCTTTGGCAAGTGCATGCTCCCTATAGCAAAAATTCTCCTCCCCCCAAAGATATAAAACCACAGTCTAGAAATCCTAGGTTTTTTTGTTTGTTTGTTTTGTTTTGAGAGATTTTTGCTGTAGAGCGCATGTGCTCGCTGAGAGAGAAAGAGAAAGCAAGAAATCACTCCCTGGGGGGATGGCCACACGCAGGCCCTTTTCTTCCATTCTCCTCTTGGGATTTTGAGCTCACATGCATGCGCCTGGCATAAGTTTTAAACTGCTGGGCCCAGGACTTGACTACGTGGGAGTCCAGCAATGTAACCGTTATGCTATCTGCTGTCCCAAAACCCTCACTTTTTTAAAAAAATAAAGGAGGACCAGAGGTAATTACCAAAAATGCTAATGATGGTTAGTGGTTATTAGTGATTTTAATTTAATTTTTCGATTTGCCATAGAGTGCATGTGCTTGCCCAAGACAGACAGAGAGAAGGGAAAAGCACTCCCCCGTGTGAGCAGCCAGGCCTCAGCCTCTTCTGCTTCTTTGTCCTGTCAAGGTTTTGGGCATGCACACACATGTGCCTGCCGTTTTCTTCCGGCGACCAGGGCTGAGCCTCGGACTGTGGTCAGCGTGTGGTACCTGGTCCCTTAACCGTTAGGCTGTGGGTCCAGCCCTGTTTGCATGTGAAGTCCTTCCTACAGTTTGTTTCGTGAGCTCCAGGAGGGAAAGCACCGAGGTCTCCGAGTGTCTCCGCGTGGCCGTCACATCTCCTCGCCCTGTGGGGCGGGCTCGCTGCCCCAGCAGGCCTCTCTGTGTTCCGGGAGGCCCGGCCTCCGCACTCCGCCTCCTTCCCGTCTCTAACATGGCCTTTTTCTCCCTTAATTGGATGTAAATTTACAACTGCAGAGTGATTTTAAAACTCTGTTTTGTTTTTACTGGCTGCGTTTTCTGAGCACTGTGACAAGAGAGCCATTTTGCATTTCTCATTCTAAGAGAAAACCCTAATTTAGGTTCCCTTCCACTCCCAGGGTCCCAATCGATTTTTGCTCTCTGTAATTCAGATGGTCTTTGTCAGAGAGAAAAATGTTCTCCTCCTGCCTTAAATGACTTCCAAAAGCCCAGTTTAAAATGATAATCCCAGACCAGCTTGGTTTCACTGCAGAGGAGGGGGAGCAAGGACCGCTTGGTTTTAACAAAGTTTGTGTGTGTGTGGTGCCTTTTAAACTGATGTATAGTATTTTATGCGATTGCAGGGTACAATGTGTATTTTTCTCAGTACAAGAATATAAAGTGTAGTCATTAAATGTAGTTTACCCATCATGTCAACCATTTGTCATTACTTTGTGTTAGGAACATTGAAAATCCTGTTTTTGAGGCCAGCAGGTGACATGGAGGCTAAGGTGGCCAGATCCCACGTGGCCGAGTTCGAGTCCTGGACCCACTGGCTTGGAGCTCACTCCAGACGCATGTGCGTGTGTGCCCCAAGTCGTGAGAGGAGAACGGAGGAGGAGCGGTTGCGGTGTGGCCGTCCCCTGGGGGTGATTTCTCACTTTCTGTCCTCTGTCTCTTTCTGGCAAGCACACATACCCTCTATAGCAAACTAAGGAAAAAAAGGAGAAAATCCTCTTTTTTTAGTTACTCTGAGATATATAATAAGTAGTTAATTATATTCAGCCTACTGTACTTTCTTAAAAGGATTATTTTATTTATTTATTTATTTTAACTTGACCAGATAGGGACAGAGAGAGGGAGGGAAAGTGAGAAAGCAAGCCCCCAGGTCTGGGACTCGAACCATGGTCGACCATGTGGCAGTCCAACACCCTTAGCCACCATACCAACTGCTGGCCCCAGCCTACTGTACTTTTAACACTAGCAGCTGTTCCTCTTCTCTGTCCGTACTTTTGTTTCTGTTATGCAGGACCTTTCCATAATGCGGAACGCCCCGTGGACCTGCGTGGCACCCTCGTGCACAGACACACTCTCTGAGCCACTCTGATGCTCGTATGTGTGCTGCTGAAGTAGTTTTTTTTTTTTCTTTTTTTTTTTTAATATTTTTTATGTTTTGGGCTTTTGCTATAGGGCACATGTGTTCACTGGAGAGAGACAGAAAGAGGGAAAGGGAGAAATCATGCCCTGGGGAAATGGCCACGCCACAGTCTCTTCTGCATTCTCCTTTAGGGATTTTGGGTATATGCACATGCACACCCACTCTGATTTTCAAACCTCTGGGTCTGGGACTCGAACTATAATCAGCCAGGTGGGAGTCCAGCACTCCAGCCACCTGGTCCCCAGAATTTACTTCCTTTTAAAGCCTGAGTAAGATTCCATCATGTGTGGGGCCAGCAGGTGATATAGTGGTTAAGGCCCTGGGCCCCCGTGTGGCCAACTAAGGTTCAAATTCCAGACCCGGCAATTTGAAACTCACACTGGGCACATGTGCCTGCATGCCCAAAATCCCAACAGGAGAATGGAGGAGAAGGGGTTGCGGCAGGCCATTACCCCTGGGGGATGATTTCTCGCTTTCTGTCTCTCTGTCTCTGCAGCAAGTACCCATGCCCTGTAGCAAAAGTCTCTTAAAAACAATCCTGGGGCCAGCAGGTGGCGTGGTGGTTAAGGACGCTGGACTCCCACATGGCCGACCATGGTTCAAGTCTTGGACCTGGAGGCTTGCTCTCTCACTTTCCCTCTCTCTCTTTCTCTCTCGCTCTGTCCCTCTCTGGTCAAAATAAAAATATGAAATAAATGAATGAATAAATAAAAAATAAAATAATTCTTAAAAAAAAAAAACAAAAAACAAAAAAAAAAACAATCCTGTCATGAGTATGGACCACATCTTGTTTGTCCATGTATCCGTTGATGGACGTGGACTATTTCTACCTATGGCTGCCGTACATGATTATATTTTCAAATGAACTCCCTTTCTAGTCATTCCAGTATCTCCTAGGGCATTTGCACACCCACGCCCCTTGCACACTCACACACCCTCGTATGATTGGAATGATGGGTTATGCTTTCGTAACTTGACGTGGGTACTCACCAGCAGACTTCTGTGGGTGGCCTGGAACCCTTTGCCTGTTGCCTTGACCACGCTGTAAGTGCTGCGAGGCTGGGAGCGAGCTTCAATAACTGCCTACTAGCTCCTGCCTGTCTGTTGTGGGAAGCGGTGAAGGATCTTGGTGGTGTGTGTGTTCCGAGGTCAGGACACATGGCCGAGAGTCCCAATTCCACCACTACTGACATGTCACCATGTGAGTCACCTAGCCCTGACACATACACTGTCCCCTTTGGAGTGGCGATGGTGAGGGTAACTACCTTGTAGGGCTGCTGTGAAAACGAACCGAGGGGCCAGCAGGTGGCACGGGGATTAAAGCACTGGACTCCCACCTGGCTGACTGCAGTTTGAGCCCTGAATCTGGTAGCATGAAAACCATGCCAGGTGTGTATGTGTGCATGCCCCACATCCCAAGAGAATAAAGAAGGGATTGTGGTGTGGCTACCTCTCCTGGGAGGTGTTTTTTTCCTTTTCCTCCCTTTGTCTCTCTCTAGCAAGCATGAGTGCTCTGTGGCAAAAACTTAAAAAAAAAAAACAAAAACTAAGTGAGAAAGTCCATGTAAAGGGCTTACCTAGTGGCTGATGAATAAGTTAATAAATTAATAGAATGCTAACTTAAGAAAAACATGAAGCTCTCAACATTCTTTCAGGATTTATCCCTTTCAGGCAAGCAAATGGCATAGAGGGTAAGGTGCTGGATTCCACATGGCCAACCATGCGGTTCGAGTCCCAGACCCAGTGGCTTCAAAATCACTTTGGGCACATGTGCGTGCGTGCCCAAAATCCTGAGAGGAGAATGGAGGAGAAGGGATTGCTGCATGGCCATCCCCCCTGGGGATTCTCATCTCCAATTTCACATGTTCTCTCTTTCTCTCTCTCTGTCTCTGTCTCCTGCAAGCACACATGCCCTATGACTGTGTGGTTAGTGGCTCAGGCCCTGGGCCCTCATGTGGCCAACCATGGTTCAAATTCCAGACCCGGAGGCTTGAAACTCACACTGGGCATGTGTGCTTGCGTGCCCCAAATCCCAAGAGGATTAATTAAAAAAAAGAATTCATCCTTTTTTTTCCTCATAATTGCCTTGCCATTTTGCAAGCTGGCTGGAGTAAGGAGAATGGATCCCAGTGTATGGCTTGGAGTTTCAAGGTTCAGAGGGGAAGCCACGGCGGGGTCCAGGCAGAGTGCTAGACCCTGACTGCCCTCCCTCCACACCCTCCTCCCCTGTGTGGGGGTGGGGCTCCCCAGGCCCCTGGGTCTTATTTTAAATGAGAGAGAGAATCCCCAGTAGGATCTTTTCATCATGATCCCCCGTCTCAGGGCTGGGGTGAGGGCCACACGCACACCCACAGGCTCAGGGAGGCCCTAGGACCTTCCTGGGTGAACCGGCTGCACCCCTGCTGGGCCCCACCTGGTCATCTTGATGCCTTCCCTGCAGGCTCTTTGCAGGGGCCGCTCCTAGATGCAATGAACTTGGCAGCGGGGAGGTCTGGGGCAGACATGAGCTTCTCTGCTCTCAGGGGGTGCCCTTGGCTGCGGGGGTCCCTTCCCTGCTGCTCCTGCTTCCCCGGGCTCCAGAGCCCCAACAGCTTGGGAAACCCGGGCCCCTCTTGGCCATCAGAGCAAGATCTGGATCTGGCCTCGCTTGGCATGGTCTGTGGTTTCTCCCTGAAGCTGGTAGAGCCGATAAAAATAGAAGTTCTTCCATTTTTTCCCCCTCTAAGAAAAACTCCCCAGACGTTTACTAGGGCCTCTCATGCTTTCTCCGGCTGCGGCTTCCAGCTCAGCTCCCTGGCCATAGCTGCTGCGGGCTCCTGTTCTGCTCCAGAGAGGTTTCCAGGTGTGGCTGAGTGGGGCCGGATCCAGGCGGATGGAGGCGGGGACTGGGTCCAGGGGACCAGCTCTTAGGCCTGGCCCTGGCTGGGCGACCTTGAGCAAGCCTGTCCTCCCGTGGACCTGCCCTCGTCAGCACGAGGCGGCCGTGACAGTCCTGCCGCAGAGCTGCGGTCTGGCCTGATCGGCGCTCGGCAGTGTCTGGCGCGTACGGGGTCTGAAGAGGAAGTTACTTCTATTTTCGCTGGCGAGCTTTATTTTTGCTTTCCGCAGCCCTCTTGTTTCTCTCCGTCTCTTCTCTTTTCTGGTAACTCTGAATCCTTAAGGGTCCCATGCCCTTGGTGGCTCCGGTCTCCCTCTCGGCAGAGGGTCTGACCCCGCAGGCAGGTCTGGTTTCAAGAGCAGACCCCAGATCGTCTGGGCCGCGCCCCGTCCGACCCTGTGCCTTCTCTCCTCTAGCTGCTGTGACGCACACAAGCTCTCCCCCTGCCGAGATAACAGGCTCCATCTTTGTAATGTCTCCGCCTCGGGAAGGAAAGTAAACCGAGCGGCTCCACGTGCCAGGAGCTGACTGGCGCGTTCGGGATCTCGCTTCGTAGGCCCTCGGGGTGGGTGGTGCTGATCCAGTGTTCACAGAGGAGGGAACGGAGGCACAGAAGGCCAAGATGACAGCCAAAGGTCACGTACAAGCAAATGACAGTGGCCTTGAGCCAGCCCGCCCTCCAGCTGCGGCCCGTCGGCCCCGCTTACCGCACGTGGGAAGTGGCGGAGTGTGTGGTGCCCGCCTGCCAGGTGGCCCTGCCTCACTGGGTGGCCGGGCTGGGGCCTGCCTTCTCGAGGCCTCCGTTTCGTCACCTGGAGATGGGAGAATAGCAGTGTCCGCCTCACAGGGCTGCTGTAGGTGTTAAATGCTCTAATGCCCACGGAGTTTGTGACCACGGCATGTGTGGGAGTGCGAGCTGCGAAGCGTGCTGACGCTGGAGTCCCGCTCCGGGAGGCTCCATGCTCTGGGATCGTGCAGGACAAGTGCCACACTCTGACCGCCACCGGAAAGGGCTTCCCAACGTCTCTCCG
The DNA here is from genome assembly GCA_026018925.1 of Tupaia tana. Classification (NCBI taxonomy): domain Eukaryota; kingdom Metazoa; phylum Chordata; class Mammalia; order Scandentia; family Tupaiidae; genus Tupaia; species Tupaia tana. The sequence continues at coordinate 109,894,901 of JAKSZU010000006.1, forward strand.
TTTTCTAAAACATTTTAAAAAATTGTGGTAAACTACACAACACAAAATGGACCATTGTAACTTTTAAAAAAACTTTTTCTGGGGCTGGCAGGTGGCGTCGTAGCTAAGTGACTTGACTCCCATATGGCCAACTGTGGTTTGAGTCCCGGACCTGGTAGCTTACTTTCTGACTTTCCCTTTCTCTCTCACTCTGTCCCCCTCTGGTTAAATTTAAATAAATAAATAAAGTTAAATAAAATAATTCAAAAAAGTTTTTTTCTATAAGGCCCATGCACTCCCCAGAAAGAGAGAGAGAGAGACAGAGAGGGGGAAGTGAGAGATCATCCCCCCACCCAGGGGGTATGGTCATGCCACAGCTCCCCCTCCTCTGTTCTCTTCTCAGGAGTTTAAGCTCACACACATGTGCCCGGCATGATTTTCAAGCTGCCAGGTCCAGGACTCGAACCACAGTTGGCCATGTGGGATTCAGTGCCTTACCCTCCATGCCACCTGCTGACCCCACTGTAACTATTTCAAAGTGTGCCATCGGGTGACAGGAGGTGCGTTCGCAGGGCTTTCCCCTCCCCCTCAGCACCCTGTGTAGAGGGCTTGCCCCGTCAGCTGTAGCGCCCAGCGCTCTCCACCACGGCAGTCGGTCCTCTGCTTTCCACCCATCGTGTTGCCTTTCTGGGTGTGCCTCTGGTGTCTGGCCGGTTCACGTAGCCGACATCTCCCGGGCTCATCACGCGGAGGCAGGTCACAGGCTCCGTTCTCACGGCCGAGTGCTGTCCCGGCACGTAGACCCGCGGGTTCTGTGCACCGCCGTCGGTGGGCATTCGGGTTGTTTCTGCTCTTTGCCTCTGGGAGGTAGAGCTGCCGCGAGCGTTCGTGTGCGCGTTTTTGTTTGGACACCTGTTTCCGATGTCTGGGGCGTACACCTCGGAGTGGAACCTCTGGGTCGGGCAGTCACGCCCTGCTCAGCATCTCGAGGAACTGCCAAGCCGCCCTCCACCACGCTGCCCCATTTTACATTCCCACCAGCAGCATGCGAGGGTTCCAGTTTCCCCCGTCCTTGCCAACAGTTGCTATTTCCCTCTCAAACACCCGATGGCTGTCCTGGCAGTGACGCGGTGTCTCCCTGGGCTCTGACTGGTGTCCCTGGTGGCGGGTGACATGGGGCATTCTCGAGGTCGGATGCTCCCATCCCCTCCTGCCCCAGTTCTGTTCTCCTCCGCCATTGTAATCACACTGCTCAAAACTGGCCGCGCTCCCAGGTCCCCGGGCGGGCCTCCAGCGAGGCCAGTGTCCCCTGGGTGGCATCACCTCCATCTCCAGCCGCAGAGGTCTTCGTTAGAATTCTTTGGTGCCAAGTGGCCATGGAGCTCTCGGCCCTGTCCTTCCCAGCTAGGTCAGGGCGAGGGCAGACGCCCGCCTCCCTCGGGCTGGCGTGGAACCCCTCCTCACCTTGGGGTGCCTATTAGCCGGCAGGTGCTTGTCTTCTCGGTGAACTTCCCCATCCTGTCCATGGGATTATTCCACGAGCGCCTGCCCCGGGCCCGGCACCCTCATCCCCTCCCGAGCAGGCACAGTTTGCCTCTCTCGGGTGGGTTTACGGTTTCAGGCCTATTTCTGACCGTGGAATCAAAGACCTGCCCCGGGTGGAGGAATTTCAGGCATGAACGAACAGATGGGTGAGGTATTTCGGGGGGCAGAGAGCTTGTCCGTGTGCTCCAGAAACCACTCCACCATCTGCCTCGTTACGGGAGACCCCACCCAGCCCCGTCTCCTGCTCTGGGCCTCGTCCTGTGAGACCTGGCGCCTCACCAGACGCCGTCCTCCGAGTGCAGCCGCCACCCATCCGTCTAGCTGCACGAAGGCAAGTTCATTTGCTGCAAGAAATTAAACAGCCAAGTCAGAGAGTGACGCAGGGGCCTGGTCCCATCCTCCCCACCCGGGGCTCTTCCCGGGACGGCAGGTAGAATTCGGTGTGGGTTCTGGGCCTGCGAGGCAGTCCGTCCCCATGCACCGGCTCCCCTGCTCGTTGGAGGACAGTCCCAACCCAAATAACCCTCGGGCCGAGGGCGTCAAACGGCGGGCGGAGGGGCCCTCCAGCGCTGCCCCTGCCGTCCCACCTTGGGTGGCAGGGACTCCAGTAAGGGCGGTGGGAGGGACCCTCTGTGTGGGAGGGCGTCCTCAGGGCTGGTGACGGGGGAGGGGACTGTTCCCACCGTCACCTCTGCTCGCCCGCCATGGCTGGGGGTGACAGCAGATGGCTGCGCAGCAGTCCTGGCATGGTGGCCGCTGGCTGGGCGACTCTGGGCACGTGTAGGCTACCGGACACCCGCGGCCTCGCTCTCTGAAGGTCAGCCCAGGGTCCTTCGTGAGGGGTTGGTGCTGGGGCCGCCCAGTGGAGGTGCCCTGTCAGTGTCTGCTCGGGCCGCTTTCTGTCCGGGGTCAGTTCAGCGGTGGCCCCTGACCCTTGGCCTTTCCTCTGTGGGCTCTGGCTTGGGCAGACGGAGACAAGTTGCATTGCTAAAAATAACGAGCCCACGCCAGCAGTAGCGGGTGTTGCTGTGGTTTTCTGCGTAAACTGGTGGGGACGTCTTCTCAAGATGAGAATGCCGTGGGGAAGCTGAGCTGTTAAACGCCATTGACAACTAGCGTGGATCAGCTTCGGGATATGCGAGCTGAACAGGACGCAAGAGGTGGTCCTTCACTGCGACAGCGAGAAAGCTTAAGGTCCAGCTGGAGGAAGGAAGAGACTTGTCCGACGTGAGCCCCAGGCGCACGCTGGGAGGGCTGCTCGCCTCTGCTCAGGGCTGCCACCTCTGGGCAGAAGGTCACCCAGGTTAGAAGCCCCTGAGGTGAGCCACAGCAGGCGGACCTTGTGGGAGGGGATGGCACCTGGCAGGTGACTGTGGGAGCCCTGTGTCTTTTGAGACAGGAGAGGGGAGCGCGTGCGACCCTGAGATCCCGTCTGGCTAGGCCGGCAGAGCCTACCGCGTGGCCAGGCTGTGACAGAGAGCTAGGAGCAGGGCAGGTGTGGGAGCCATGTGGCACCGTGGAGTTACAGTCCAGGGCACGCGTGGAGGGGGAGATGGCGTTCGGCATCGCTGTTTGCAGATTGTCCAGGTCTGGGAGGAGGACGACGACCAGGGAAGGCCTGGCAGGCCAGCGCTGGAGAGCTGCGTTTGTGACAGGAGGGGCTGCACGGCACGGGGGAGCGGAGGGCGGGCCAGCCGGGACGTTGCCGTGCCCACGCGGGCCTCTCGCTTACCCGCTCCCCAGCACCCGTGCAGGGCTTGCCTGAGAGAGCACCACTGTGCTTTTATCAGGTTGTCGGGAAAGTTATGACGTATTTTTCAGTTTTTCTATGCAAAAATGCGTCATGACTTTCCTGAGGACCCATATTTATTTATTTTTGCTAGAGGACACCTGTGTTTGCCAGAGAGAGAGAGAGAGAGAGAGAGAGAGAACACTCCCCGTGGGGAATGGTCACATTGCAGTCTCTCCTCCATTTCTCCCCTCCCTTTGGGATTTTGGGTACACATGCATTTGTGGGGGGCACGCTTTTCAAGCCACCAGGTGTGGGACGTGAACCGTGCAACTGGCCGTACAGGGTCTGAGTACCGTACTCACCAGCCCGCAGGGCCAACCCAGAGCGTCCCGTCTACAGCACCTACACCGCACTCCGTGTATTTCTCCCGTGAGAGGGAGGAGCGGAGAGGACAGGGACGGGGCCCCGACAGGTCCTCACGCCCACCCTCCTGTCTCAGCTGGCCGGAATCGCAGGCGCCCATGCACTGCCTGGCGTGCTCAGGGAGGTCCCGGGATGTGAACCGTCGGCCTTCCCATGTGTGCCAGAGCACCGTTTTCATTTGTTGTGTGGTCTGAGAACTCCTCAATCCCAGGGTGGACAACCAGCAGGCTTTTTATTTTTCTTCCAGTGGGTTTCTTGCAGCTTCTAGCCCTTGCAGCTTCTCCTTCTGTGGGGTGCTGCCTCACCCAGCTGGGTGCCCAGCCCTGTCCAGGCCTGAGGGGGTGAGGGCAGGGTCGCTGCTGGGGCCTTGTGGCCTGCTGCCTGTTCACATTTGTGTCGGCCACTAGGTGGCAGCAGGAAACCTCCCAATTTCTCTTCGGAGCCGATCTTACACATCAGTCCCTTTGCTGGAGATAGATCAGCCGCACTTCTTGGATAGCTGGGCGACTCGGATCCCACCGTTCTGGGCCACTGGTTTTGGGACAGGGATGAGTAAGGCCGGGACGAAGCCGAGGTGGCCCACTCAGGGATACCTAACACAGCCCAGCACCTCTGAGGCGAGAGTGTGAGTGAGGGTAAACTGCCGCCCCCTCCCACTCCCCGAGCATCCCCCTGAGCTGGAGGCAGGGGCCCGGCCCAGGAAGCACTGCCCCGTGGTGCCCCGTATGGGCCCAGATGCCAGAACCCTCCCCGGCTGCCTGTCCTGCTACGGGGGAGTGCACACAGAGGGCAGTGTGGGTGCTGTGCCCGGGGGAGCGGGCGGAGGGCGGTGTGGGTGCTGTGCCCGGGGGAGTGGGCGGTGTGGGTGCTGTAACCCGGGGAGCGGGCGGAGGGCGGTGTGGGTGCTGTGCCCGGGGGAGCGGGCGGAGGGCGGTGTGGGTGCTGTAACCCGGGGAGCGGGCGGAGGGCGGTGTGGGTGCTGTGCCCGGGGGAGCGGGCGGAGGGCGGTGTGGGTGCTGTGCCCGGGGGAGCGGGCGGGTGGGTGCTGTGCCCGGGGGAGGGGCGGAGGGCGGTGTGGGTGCTGTAACCCGGGGGAGCGGGCGGAGGGCGGTGTGGGTGCTGTGCCCGGGGGAGCGGGCGGAGGGCGGTGTGGGTGCTGTGCCCGGGGGAGCGGGCGGAGGGCGGTGTGGGTGCTGTGCCCGGGGGAGCGGGCGGTGTGGGTGCTGTGCCCGGGGGAGGGGCGGAGGGCGGTGTGGGTGCTGTGCCCGGGGGAGCGGGCGGAGGGCGGTGTGGGTGCTGTGCCCGGGGGAGCGGGCGGTGTGGGTGCTGTGCCCGGGGGAGCGGGCGGAGGGCGGTGTGGGTGCTGTGCCCGGGGGAGCGGGCGGAGGGCGGTGTGGGTGCTGTAACCCGGGGGGAGCGGGCGGAGGGCGGTGTGGGTGCTGTGCCCGGGGGAGCGGGCGGAGGGCGGTGTGGGTGCTGTGCCCGGGGGAGCGGGCGGAGGGCGGTGTGGGTGCTGTGCCCGGGGGAGCGGGCGGAGGGCGGTGTGGGTGCTGTGCCCGGGGGAGCGGGCGGAGGGCGGTGTGGGTGCTGTACCCGGAGGGCGGGGGGTGCTGTAGCGGGCGGAGGGTGGTGTGGGTGCTGTGTGTCTCTGGGGTGGAGGCGAGTTCCAGGTGGCCTGTCCAGCTGCCCTGGCTGCTCCGGGCTCTGAGGTGGGGACTCTTACTAGGACCCCCTTCTCAGTGTGATAGCACCCCCACTCCTGGTGCAGAACCTTGCAAACGTGGGGGCCACTGCGAGGATGGCCCTGGGCTCACGTTCCTGCTTTCTGTCCCAGATAGCCTCGGGATCCTGGCCCCCACCCCTCCCTGCCCTCGCGGGCAGTGGACGCAGGGCCTGCGTGGCACGTTGGCCTGGTCAGCACCCCGTAGCCATATGGCTGGCGTCAGTGGGAGCTGGGCCAGCCATGCCTGTCTTTCCCTGGGACCCAGGTCTCTGCCACTTTCTCACTGGGCAACCCAAGAGTCTGTCTCGGGAGCCCAAGTCCCTGTCCCGACTCCCCGCCCGTCACAGGACACCGCCCCTGCTCCGGCTCCCACCTGGCTCCCCACCAGCCGGGCCTGCAGGGGTCAGAGCCTGGCGATGCCCCGACACGCTCTGCTCTGGCACCCCACGCCCACGCCAGGCCTCACACAGGCTGGGCCGGCACTACTCCCTAGGCTGGGGTCCAGAGGCCTCCACGTTCCAGCCCCAGGCAGCCCCGCCGAGCAGGACTCCCTCCCCACTTGACATCCTGCTTGGCTCGGCCCCCAGACCCCAGCTCCAGCTGCAGCCTCCCTGCTGGGGTCCTGGCAGGAGGCGTGCTGCTGGGGGCTCCCTCTCCTTGGCCTCCCTCTGCATTGTGTCAACTCACAGCCAGCACCCCTGGGGCCTGGTGAGAGGGCTCTATCACTTTCCCCTGTCACACGGATTTCTGCATTCAGCTCTTTAGGGGGCTCGATTGCCTTTCCTCTTCCCACCCAGTTGCCTCATTCTCAGACCAGGGGACAGCGAGGATTTTTCCTGGATGGGGACTGCTGCTGGCTCTGGGCTCTGAGGAAGGTGGCGGGGAGTGGCCGGGCTGGAGCACCGAGTGGGGAGTCAGGTGTCTGCGTCCTGGCTCTCCCCTTCCTGGCTGTGTGACCTCGGGTTCGGCCCTTACCCTCTCTGGGCCCTGGCTGCCCCCTCGGGATCCTAGGATTGTGTCACCCTCTGTGGGCGGGGTGGGGGGTGCCCAGCCATTCCCCTGTGGAATGGAGGCTCTGCAGGGCCCGGCCAGGGTGGCTTTCCTACCCCCTGCCCTGGCTGGCCCCTCTGCAGGCTGTGGAAGGAGCCTGGGGCTGGCTCTGAGGGACGGGAGCCCATCTCCTGCCCAGGAAGGGAAGGTCCTGCCTGGAGGGGCTCGACCTGCAGGCCAGGGCGTGCTCTGTCCCTGCTCTGCCTCATCCCACCCCCTGGCGTCACCATCCAGAGGACGGTGCAGGTCAGGGAGAATCGGTCCGTCAGGAGCAGGCCCAGTGCCCGTTCTGCCCGCCCTGGTCCCTGAGCCCTGAGCTCTGGGCTCTCCGCTCCCTCACTTCCCTCCTTCCCTCAGCAGCCCCCTTGCCTTCGCCTCAGCGTCTCCCCAACCTCAGGAGCCCCACAGGCGGGGTGGGACCGGGCCCTGCAGCCCCTCCGCTGCCTGTCCCTCGTCCCTGTCCTCTGGGCAGGCGGGCAGCTGCACCCTGCTCCAGCCCCAGGCAGGGCGAGGGTGTGGGGGGCTAGGAAGGAGCCTGCCCCGCCCCGGCCCCGCCCGCACCGGACCAGGCCTCCCCAGGGCCCACATCTGGCGGAGTGCCTTGGCACCCTCTCAGGTTCCAGCCCAAGGCTCTGTTCCTTAGGGGCGGGGGTGCAGGGAAGGCTCAGCTTGTCCCTGGCTGGGCCGGAGACACCTTGGTGGTGTTGCTGTGATGTTCCTCCGGACTTGGGTGAGCTGCGGGTTCAGCAGATGGCGGGGCAGGGACCAGCGTTAGTGAGGTCCCTCCTTCCTCTCCCGGCAGGGGCCAGCCCACCCCACACCCCACGTGTCCCTTGCTGGGCGGTGAGCCACTTTCTCCCTGGGACGGCTCTCACAGGGGACGCCTCGGGGCGGTGCGGCCTCTGTCCCTTGCCCCGCATCACGCCCTCCTTGGCGTACTCCTCGGCAGGGTGTTCAGCCTCAGGGCCCTCCCCCGCGTCCCCTCGTGGACTTCTCCCTTCGCCCCTGCTGACCCGTGTCCAGCCCCTGCAGCCGAGCCCTCGGGTCAGGCCAGTGCGCCTGCGCGGCCTGCACAGCAGCAGGCTCCTCCTGGCGCCCTGGTGGGCCAGTGTCCCCGCTGCGGACTGTGCTCTTGCCACGGTGGCTGGCGGCCAGGAGCACACCTGAGAGGCCTGCTTGTGTGGGCTGTGGCCGTGTTTCAGGGCTCCCCGGAACAGCCTTGGGGCCATCATCTCAGGCTATTCCGTGTGGTCTGGGGACGGGGCTGGCCTCGAGAAGGCAGGCCCAGAGTTGGAAAGGCAGCGTCTGGGAACTTGCCTGGTGGGGATGTGGCCCTGATAGTGTGTCAGCTGGTGCTCTGGGGACGCCTGTGTCCATCACCCTGGCCTCCGCCTCACCCGGCGCCCCGTCACCGCGGCCTCGGTCCTCATCACCTCAATGCCATGCACCCCCTCCTCTCGCACAGAACCCCAGGGCCCCGTCCCACTGTGCTCCGTGGTGCGTGTGAGACAGGCGGCCCCCTGGGGACCTCAGGCCTCCCTCCCGGGGTCAGCAGGTGTCTGTTTACTTCCTTCCCTGGGCGAGCGTGTTCTCATTCTCGCCCAGTCCCCTTCCACACACCCAGCAGGTGAGCAGGCCTGGCGTGATGCTCAAGTGCTCTCCTGTCGCTGTGGCTGTGGAGTCCTGAGAGCTGGGAGCTGGGGACGGTGCAGGTGCAGGCGAGGAGCTGATGACGGGACTTGCCCCAGGGAGCTCCCTGCCCTGGGAGTCAGTGTTGCGGGCCCGGGTGCCCGCTCCTCCCCAGCACGGCCTCCCACCCACAAGGCAGCAGAGTTTCCCGTTTTCTCTTGGAGGGGTGCCGCCTCCCTTCTTGGAAACCGAGGGGGTGCTGCGTGGTCTCCTCTGTGGGCTGGGCCCCTCCCCCTGCTTCTAGAAGGGCGGAAACCATTCCCAGGCCGGTCCTAGGTGTGGGATGGGGCTGCGGGCCGAGGTGGTACATGGCTGAGTGGTGGTCACCACAGGGACAGCGGCCTGTGGTGAGGACCGATCTCCTGGAACAGCGAAAGCCCACTGTCCCCCACTCCCCCACTCTCTCACACACTGGCCGGTGGTGCCACCTTCCTGCACGTGTGCTGGGCAGCACTGCAGGGGTGCGGCGTGCGTCTGCTCTAGGTGGCTGCTAGCACCTGTGTGACCGCAGCACTTCCCCCAAAACCAAGCATCAGCGTCGCTGTGGTACTGCTTTTATTTTTTTGAGAGATTTTTGCTATGCACTTACTAGAGAGACAGAGAGGGACAGAGAGACAGAAAGAGAGAAATCACCCCTCAGGGGGATGGCCACGCCGGAGTCCCCTCTCCTCCGTTCTCCTCCCCGGGACTTCGGGCATGCACGCACACGCACTTGGTGTGAGTTTCAAGCTGCTGGGTCCGGGACGCAGTGGCCATGTGGGACAGTGCCCTGACCCCAGGCCACCTGCTGGCCCTCAGTGCACTCTGTTGTCAACCTCCAGGCTGTCCGACCTCACCAGTTCCCACGGTGCCCCGTGTCCCCATGTCCGTGCTCTCCTGCAGGACCCTGCACTGCAGTCAGTCCTCGTGTTGCCTTGGGCTCCCCCATGTGACCACGGCTCCTTGGCCTTTCCTTGTCTCGGCGACCTTCACAGTGCGGAAGAGTGACTTGGTACAGTGGCCCTCGCTTGGGGTTCATGCGATTTTTCTCAGGACTAAGGTCGGGGCTGTGCATTTTTGGCATGGACTGCTACAGAAGTGCTGCCGCGTCCCCATCGGTGCAGGGTGCCATGTCCTCCTTGGTGCGCCGTGCCCCTCTTGGTGTGTCACACCCTCCTCGGCACGCCGTGCCCTCCTCAGTGCCCCGTGTCTCCCTCGGCACGCCATGCCCTCCGCAGTGCGCCGTGCCCTCCTCAGTGCCCGTATCCCCCTCGGTGTGCTGTGCCCTCCTCAGTGTGCCGTGCCCTCCTCAGTGCCCTGTGCCCTCCTCAGTGCCCCATGTCCCCCTCAGTGCACCGTGCCCTCCTTGGTGCCCCATATTCCCCTCGGTGCGCCGTGCCCTCCTCGGTGCCCCATATCCCCCTTGGCACGCCATGTCCCCCTCAGTGCGCCATGCCCTCCTCAGTGCCCCATGTCCCCCTCAGTGCGCCATGCCCTCCTCAGTGCGCCATGCCCTCCTCGGTGCCCCGTGTCCCCCTCAGTGCCCCGTGTCCCCCTCAGTGCGCCATGCCCTCCCCAGTGCCCCGTGTCCCCCTCAGTGCGCCGTGCCCTCCTCAGTGCCCCGTGTCCCCCTTGGTGTGCCACGCCCTCCTTGGTGTGCCATACCTTCCTCGGTGCACTGTGTCCAGGGCCAGGGCCGAACTGTGGACAGCGGGAAAGCCTGATGCTCTGCGAGGCTGAGCCGTGCAGAGAGCTTCAGGATCACACCCAGAGGCCTCCCCGAGCGTGCTGGGCACCCGTGTGCCCGGGGCCTGGGGCCGAGCGAGGCTGGGTGCACTGTGCTGTCAAGCCCCTGTTGGAGGTGCCTGTCTCTCTGTCTCTCATGGGAAAAATAATAACAAAATAAGGATTATACGAGGTTGATAGGTCTTATCACTAGTGATGTTATTTATTTACTATTTAGAGTGCCTTGAGCCCCACGCCCCCTGCTGCTCCCCATTCTGCATTTGTTAATTGGAGCTGTCTGGGCTAGCAGGGCCTCCTTCCCTTCTCACCTAGTTATTCAGTGTGTCGTTTCTGTCCTGATAGATTCCTAGAGGTTGTGTTGATTTCGTAATAGACCGTATAAGATGAATAGAGGGGCCAGCAAGCGGCATAGTGATTAAGGTGCTGGACTCCAGTGTGGCTGACCGCGGTTCAAATCACGGACTTGGCGACTTGAAACCCATGCTGAGTGTGTGGGCGAACACGCCCAAAACCCTGAGAGGAAAATGGAGAAGGGATTGCGGGGGGATTTCTCGCTTTCTGTCTCTCTGTCTCTCCGGTGAGTGCACGTGCCCTAGCAAGAAATCTCTCAAGAGAAGACGGACTGGACATGCGGGTGTCGGTGCACGGTGGAGACGGCATCTGCACGCTCTGTCACTGCACCTGCAGCCCAGTGCTCCAAGTTTGTCTTGCTGCTCGGGTCGCTCCAGCGTTGGCTGTTGGCACCTCTCCCAGGTTGTTTTGGACATGTCCCCATTCGTTTTTTAAAAAAGAATTATTTATTTAATTTTATTTATTATTATTATCATTAAATTTGACCAGAGAGAGAGAGAGACAGAGAGAGCAAGAGAGAGAGGTGGGGGATTAGAAAGCAAACTGCCAGGTCTGGGAATTGAACCATGGTTGGCCACATGGAGTCTAGCCCCTTAACCGCCATGCCACCTGCTGGCATGTCCCTATCACTTTTTGAGCACTTCTTACTTTCAGGCACTGCAAGAAGTGTCAGACTCGTGTTCCGCTTTCCTGCCCAGCCCCGGGTCGGTCGCGCTAAGGAGCCCCGGTTCCGTCGCACCTTAAGGAGCCCCGGTTCCTTTGGCTGAAGAATGGGCTGTAGAAGCCAAGATCCGGGGCGGGGTGTGCTCACTGCTTCAGCGAACCGAGTGGGAGTCACATGAGGCAGCTCACGCGCCCACAGGTCTGGACTTCTGTTTGTGTTCAGGAGTTAGTGCTGATTTTTGCGTGCTTTATCAGTGGCAGTTTTGGGGCTGAGAGGAACCTGGGGAACCAACTCCAGACCCTCCCTTCACAGAGGACAGAGGACAGAGAACAGAGGGTCTGACCGAGGCCACCTGGCCAGTCGAAGGAGTCTTCGGAGCTTGAACCCGGGACTCTGGATGCTCGTGCGGTGTCTCCCCACATAGGCTGTGCACTCCAAGGTGTCTTTCGGCAGTAGATAGATGTGCTGGGGTGGGCAGTGCTCCCTCTGCGTCTACCCAGAGCTGTAGCTGTGACCTGACTTGGAAATACGGTCTTTGCGAATGTGATAAGTTAAGGTGGGGCCGTGCTGGGCTGGCACGGGCCCTGATCCGACCTCTGGGATTGTAAGAGGGAAACTGACAGAGACCCACAGGGAAGCAGCAGCTGGGGGTGGGGCAGACGGGGCAGGGTCCTGCATCGAGCGTCGCCGGCATGCCTGACGTGGGAGAGGCAGGGTGGGTGCGCTCAGGAGGGCACGCTCAGGGAAGGCACAGCCCGCCGACGCTGGCTGTGGACCTCTGGCCCTAGGAGCCGTGAGGCGCTGCCTCTCTGTTGTTTGCACGCCCGGCTGTGGCTGTGACTTACGGCAGCCTCAGGGGTCGCTAGACTGGACTTCCTAGCATGTGTCGCATCTTTTTAACATTTTTAAAGGTTTTCGGCCTAGGGTGCTTACGCTCACTGGAGAGAGTCAGAGGGACACGGAGGAGTCACCCCCACCCCCTACCCCGGGGGCAGGGGCTGGCCACACCACAGTCCCTTCTCATCCATTCTTCTCTTGGGAATTTGGTCACACATGCACACACACCCAACTTGATTTTGAAGTCACCACAGTCCGGGACTTGAACTGTGGTCAGCCATGTGGGAGTCCAGGGCTTACCCATTACGCCACCTGCTGGCTGCGTGGGTGTCACTTCTTCCCCCTGCGCTGTCATGGCAGCTCCTCCCAGGCGCCTACACTGGGGAGCCTCCTCTCACTCCTGGGGAGCCCTGGGCTGTGCCCGTGGGGGTAGAGCGAGGTTTCATTCATGTGCGCACCATGGCCCGGACTGCCCTTCTGTGGAGTCGTGTCTGGGCTTCATTTTGAGCGAGAACCGATGGTGATACCAAGCCCCCCTCCCTGTTCCCCAACCTCTGTCATGAGAACAGCGGTCCAGTTGTGTTTCTCAGCCCTCCATGGGGCTCGAAGTCAGTCCTGCTGTTTCCTCAGAGCGCCAGGACACCTTGGGGCTGGCGGGTGGCGTGGTGGTAAAGGTGCTAACCTCCCACAGGATCAACTGTGGTTCGAGTCCTGGACCTGGTGACTTTCCTTCGCCCTCTCTCTGGTGAGTGCACGTGTGCTGTGGCAAATTAAAAAAAAAATTTTTTTTTTAAAAAGATAAATTTAAAAAAAGGAAAAAAGGGAAGAGAAGTTCACACATCGAGCCCCCTCCTGAGCTCTCCCGTGGCCTTGCGGGCATGTCTGTGCGCGGCCCCGGGCACCCCTCGGAAGGTGAAGTCTTCCCACAGCACCCGCCTCGCCCCGTGCCAGGGCCCACAGCACCCGCCTCGCCTGTCCCGTCTCGGCGGCCGCGGGCGCTCTCCTGCGTGTGCTCCAGCCGTGCCGGCCCACGCGGCTCGCTGCCCTCGTGCACTCGGCGGTGTTCTCCTTTGCCAGGCGGCCTTTCACGTGAGCTGTGAGGTCACCAGCTTGCGGGAGAGCCCCTCGGGGGCTTAGACGGGCCCAGCTCGGATTTGTTACACTTCCTCTTCTTTATGCCTGAGGTAGAGGAACTCCCGTCCCAGCACATCCTGCGGAGTTGGGGCAGGAGCTTCCGGACTACAGATGGGGACAGTCCTGCACCCTAGCCGCACACACCCAGCGAGGGAGGGCGACCTCCCTGCAGGACCGTCCGGTGCCGCTCTTTGCCCATGTTCCCGTGCAGATGGCTGGGGAGAGGCACGGCTGGCGTTGGCCGGGGTGACGTATGACCACATGGGGCTCGGAGCAGAGGGGCTCAGGCTGGGAAATGGGAAGTGACAGGCCCGTGCCGTGGCCAGCAGGGCCTCCCCTGGTGCAGTGCTCCACAGTCACCTGCAGTGGGTTTCATTAACACGGGCACAGCGAGGGCAGGCCTTTTGGCAGGCAGGAGAGACAGATGGGCTGCAGGCGCCCGTGCCTGGCCCTGTGAGCGAGCCATGGGGTGCTCGGGCTTGGCAGGGCTCCGTGCCCGGGCTCCCGCAGGCACAGGCATGAGAGCGTTCCCCCACTTTGAAACTGTGCGCCCCCCCCCCCCCCCCCCAGCCTGGTCCCCTCTGGGGCCTCCGTCTTCTCGTGTCAAGTGAGAAGAGCAGACCAGAGGACCTGTTCCTGGGTCTCTCTTGCCCTGACGTGGCCTCGAGCGTAGTTGTGGTCATCAGAGAGTGGTGGCTGGAGTCGTGGCTGATGGCCAAGGCCGACGGGCCCCGGGCTGCCGGGCTGCGGGTGCAGCTACCGGGAGGGCAGCTCCCTCGTCTCACAGCCTCCTGGGAGCTGAGGCCAGGAAGGTTTCCTGGAGGTGGGCTGCCGTCCATTGTCCCTCGCCGTCCCGTCACCCTCTGTCTGCCCTCCCTCATCTTTCCTGCTGTGCACCGACGGTGCTGGGACAGACAGGGGCACTGCTTCACGGCCTTAGGGTCACTGAGGAAGTCCGGCGTTGACGGACACTAGGAGCGCAGCTGTCTCCAGGTGTTCTGGCTTTTCTGTGATTTTACTCTTCTCGTCCCTCCCTCTTCCTCCTCCTCCTCTGCCTCCACCCACTTTGTCTCTGAGGCCGTGAGACCTTCCTGGGAGTCCGGGCTGGCCATGGTGAGAACTGCAGAAAGCCCTAGGCCTGCACCCTCTTGCTGTGTGCTTGGCGAGTTCCCAGGAGAGGATTCCTGCTGCCCCTTCATCTCTCGCTGGTGGACCTGGTGGCCCTGGGGGTCTGGCAGCGTGGGAGTGGACATTTCCTAGCTTGCAGAGTCTTTTATCTTCTCTGAGGCTTTGCTTCCCTATCTGGAAAATGGGTTTAACCACACATTCCTTGTAGTACTTTTGGGGCATCAACTAAGAAATGTAAGTGGAAGCGCCTTGGCGGCCCCTGGAATAGGACATGCCCTTCCTCCCCATCCCCTTCCGCCTGGGTGTGCAGCTGGGTCTTGGAGAGTCTGGGCTGGAAGCAGGGGAGCCCTGGCCTTCTGCCACCGAGCCTCAGCCTGAGATCCAGGCAGGTGTGCAGGAGCTGCCGGTCTGCAAGACGGTGGTGACACTCCCTGCCCTGGACGGGTGCAGACCTCGAGCTGGGGAAGGCCGGGAGTCTACCAGGCGCGGGAGAGCATGCCAGGCGTCCAGTGCATCCCAGGAATGAAGTGTGCTGTGACAGCTGCCTGCCACCTCCTCCAGGGTGTCAGACCGGGGAGACCCTTACCGAGGGGCGTGGCCGGTGGGCCTGCTGGAGCCCAGTCCTGGCTGCTTGCTCCTTCCCTGGCCCCGTCCAGAACAGAGAGCATCTCCCAGCCCTGCTGCAATGAGAAATGTGCTGTTCTGCACCACGTAAGGCAGCGATCACTACCGCAGGCTGCATTTTTAATTTTGTTTCCTTTTAATGCATTAAACTTTAAATTTAAGTGGCCACGTTTTGCAGGTGGCTGCCACGTCTGGAGGCTGTACTGAAGACCAGCAGTTTCCACCGCGGTGCTGCCGCGCTGGCGGTCGTCCTCGGCGTGAGGCGTGCTGTGAGCGAGCGCTGTGTTCTCCGTAAAAGCTCACCAGCTCATGTGCACGGTGGCCGCGGACGCGGGGTGGCCCGAGGAGTGTGATGGGCACATCTGGAGACGGAGTGGAGGTCTGGCCTGGGGAGAAGGAGGCGTTATGTCCCCAAGGCTTTGTGTGGAGGGGACTGCAGAAGTGGGAAGCAGTTTGAGTGGCAGTTCTCTTTAGGGTAGAGACAGAGGGCGCGTGTGCACCCCGGGGTTATGGCTGGAAAGCTGAATGGGCTTTGTGGAGGTGCAGGAGACCCCAGAGACCACCCAATGTGGCCTGCTCGTTTTACAGATGTGGAAACTGGAGCCCATTGGATGTCGGTCACTGACCAGGACATGGGACTACTTCGAGGATGCCCCTGTGAATATTTGCAGCCTCATTTTGTAGACAAGGAAACCAGAAATCAAAGCTGCAAGGCTTTTCATGGAACCAAGAGTTGGCTCCCAGCCCGTCACGAGTCCCAGTCTTAATTTGTGACGGAACCTGTGGCCATTGGCCTGCGGGTCACGGTCCACACGGCCAGGGTATTGCGTCACCTCCGCCCCCCTGAGCTGAGGGTCAGGGTCCTGGGCTCCTTTCTCCAGCACCTCATGGTCTGTGGGGTGACCAGCGGTTGGTTGGTCACGGTGTGTGGGGTAGGGGATAGGTGGCATGGTGTGTGGCTGCGCGAGGCTGTTCCCTCAGGCCTGGAGCACACGTCCACACTGCTGAGTGGCCCTGCTGTTTGTGGAATCCAGAGACACCTGTCTGCCTGGACAGGACCAGGCGGGACAAGGGCAAGGTCAGAGTGGGGCTGAGCAATCGCATTCCACTCCGTGAAGAGCAGGCCGCAGAGCAGACCTGTCTCTCGTTCCCTCCTCCCAGCTCCGGCTGGGGCTCTGCCCAGGCGGGGGAAAGGCCCTCCCTCTGTCCAGCTGTTGTCCCCCCCCACTGCTGCAGCTGTCCCAGCTCCATCAATTTCATCCAAGGCTGGGCAGGAGGAGGGGATGAAGAGAAGGGGCCTCTCAGGGTGTCTGGCCGAGGTAGCTTTCGCTCCTGCCTCTGAGGAGGGGGCTCAGGGTGGGGTCTGCCCCTGGCTCTTGAGAAAACCGTGGGGGTGGGCAGCTCAGTTCCTACCTCTCAGCATCTGCCTGTCTTGGGGGGCACTGCTTCATCAAAAGGAATTGTCGTGGTTCAACTCTTCCTTGGTCTCCGTCCCACTCCTGTGCTCGGTACTCCTTAGCTTAGCTGTGGTGTCCGCAGAAGGAGGAGGGAACGTCGTCCCAACCTCCAGGATGGGGTCTCCGTGCCTTCTGGCCAGCTGGCTCGATGTGGATTTTTCTGGTTGGGCATTGGATGTGGGGTGTGTGAGCGTAAGAGGGCAAGTGTGCTGTGTCATCTGAGTCTGGGCAGGGGCTGGAGAGAGGCCAGTCCTGGGCCCAGCATCGCCCGTAGCTGCCCGGCCTGACTCACCCTCCCACTTTCTTAAACTCAGCAGGGCCCTCCAAGGCTCTAGCCGCCCTGCGTTCTTTAGGGAGCGGTGGAAAGAGGGAGGTGGTAGTCTTTCTGGCCGGTCCTCAATTTGCCAACCTGTGGCATGGGAGAAGCATTACCACCGGTTTGAATTCAACAGTTAACAGCCTCATGGTATATTTTGTGTATTTTTTTTTTTTAAGAATTATTTTATTTAACTTTATTTATTTATTTATTTATTTTTAATTTGACCAGAGAGAGACAGAGACAAAGAGAAGAAAGCAAGCTGCTAGGCCCGGGACCCGAACTGCGGTTGGCCATGTTGAAACCCAGTGTCCTTGACCACCACGCCACCTGCCGGCCCGTGCCTCATGCTATTAAGAGTTGATTTTAGCCCTTTGAGGAAAAAAAGCTCTAGGAAAAACTTACTTATTTTGTTTTGAATGTCTTTGCTTCTTCCGGTCTCCGCGCAGGGCGGAATGAATGTTCGCCAAGTAGTTGACATCAGTGATTCCAGACCTGGCTTTGACTTGGAGACATCTGGGGAGCTTTTCAATAATTCAGACTCCTGGGCCCCCATCCCAGATCTTCTGAGTCTGCAACTCTGTGAACAGGGGCAGAAATCTGTGTTTTGTGGAGCGTTCCAGCTGACTGCAGAGCAGAGTTAGGTTTGGGGAGGCCCGGCTCCTCCACCCGCCTGGCGAGCAGGTGGTTGCCAAGCGCGTCCTGCGGCATGCCTGACTTTGGCACATTCGGTCGTTCACTCACTGACCCCGAGCCCCTTGCCAGTCAGCCAGCCAGCACTTGGTGAATAGCTGACGAGACACTGCTCTAGCAGTGGGGTGCAGGCGGAATTAGGTGGGGTGCGCCTCCCCAGGGCAGTGCGGCTTGGAAAACAGAGTCCATGTCTCATGGAAGGTGGGGTTCTGACAAGGCCCAGAGAGCACTGCACCTGGCCAGACTTCCTCGGCCTATGCTGGGCCCCCCGAGTTAGGGCTTGCTTCCCCTGTCCACATGGGTCTGAACAGGGAGACCGTCAGCAGGTACCGCAGTCGTCACTCTGTTCCCATACCAGGGGCAGCTGGTGTCCAGAGAGATTAGGGGCTTGAGCAAGGCCACTTAGTGAGCTATATATCTTGGGGGAGCCAGGCTGGGGGTGGGGAAAGGCTGCCATGAAACCCTAAATAGAGTGTGGTATGTCCGGCCGAGAGCCATGGATCAGGCTTGGTTTCAGCACGTGACCGAGGGGAATCCTGTCTCTTGCAGGTGTCTCGTCTGAGCTGTGAGGCTCCATGCCTGTGCCGTGGAGTTAGAGCGCGGGTCCTGGTTCGTACTAGGTGCTCAGCTGGCTCTCCTTCCCCATTGTCCTGGACTCCTAAGTGACACTAGCATGTTTCTTGGGAGCTTGGGCTTGGGGGGGTCTCCTGGCTGGCCCTGCCCTAGCTGATTCCCGCCTCAGGGCCGATTGCGGTGGGAGGCCATGCTCCTCCTCCCCGGGCCCGGCCCTGGGGAGTCCAGCCCCCCCTTGTGCCTGTCACTGCAGACACCCCGCAGGGCTCCACGCAGCTTGCCAGAGCGCTCAGTGCGCCTCATCCAAGCCTTTGTCCTTCCGCTCACATTAAACTCTGTCAACATTTTTTCCCAATGAAGTTCTTCCTCCCAGCGTCCCCGGCCTCCAGCCGCCTTCTCTAGCCAGGGACACAATTGGATTGCAATTGCTAGCACTTCCTGGAGATCAGGTCCCCGAGGAGCTGTAAACATCCAGGAGTGTTTCTGGCCACCTTTCCGTGTGGTCTGCAGCGCGCCGTGCAAGCCCTGCAGAGCGCGTGAGCCGTGTGCGCGTGCACGTGCGTGCAGGGCTGGGAGGAGGCGCCTCCCGTGCCGCGCTCCTTTCTGGCTGCCAGTTTGAATTTCTTCAGGGGGTTTTGTGATTCCGGGCTCTGGAGGGCTCCCCACACCGTATGCAATTGGGCACGGAGCCTGGCGGTGGATTTGGGTACTGGCCGGCGCATTCCTCCCATTCTTTTCTCACAGGAAAAAGTGCCTGGAAATAGCCCTGTGGAGGGGAGGGCTCCGGGAGGGGCTGGCAGCCTGCGGGCCTGCACACTCGGTCCCTGGCGGCCCCCTCCAGCCCGGCCCGGCAGATGCCGCCAGCTGGCGGGCACCGGGCTGCACACGGCCCTCGCTGGCCTGCTGGCCTGGCCGGCTGGCTGCTGCCTTCCCACCCTCGCTGTGGGGCCGGCTCCCATCCCCAGGGCCCCTCTGCAAGCCGAGATTACAGGGGAGGGCAGCGACGAGTGCCCTTTCTTCTCCTCTCCCCCTCCCTCCTCCTCTCTCCCGCTCGCTCTCTTTTTAATAAAACAAAACTAATCTTCGGAATTAAAAAGGAAAGCCCAATAACGGGGGAAGTACGTTTCCCTGCAAGTGGGCAGGCCTGCTGATTGGCAGCTCGCTCAGTCTCCCAGGAGGCGTTGCCTTTGCCAGCTCATTCCCCTGGGGAGCTCCTAGCAGGAAACCGCTCCCTGGGGAGTCTGGGCGGAACCTGGAGGTAAGGAAGTTTGTCTTCCAGCTTGCCAGGGTGCCAGCTCTGTCTCAGGGGACGAGAAGGCAGCCGCCACCTCACAGCCCGCATTGCCTGACTTCATGGAGCCCCTGCAGGGTCGGGGCCTGACCACGTGACCCTGACAGCCAGGGCAGCCGATGCCGTGGGGGCTGGGCACGGCCATCCCACTGGACATCCCACTGGACCCTCCTTCCTGTCCTCCTGAGAGTCCGCCTCCTTAGGGAAGCACCTTCCGCCCTTGCGTGGGCTCCTGAGTCCCCATGAACTGGGAGGGACAGTCTGGGGAGACGGGTGGTGTGGCTGCCTCTGGCCTGGAGACACCCCTAGCACCATCTCCTTTCCTCACAGCACAAGGCAGGGACCCTGAAGCCACTGCAGCGGTGAGAGTGGCAGGGGTCTCATACATGTGACGGGTGGGGACCCCAGGACGGTGTCTGTGACCTGTGTGGGGGGGATGGGTAGGGCAGGGAGTGGCTTCTTCAATGACCCCCCCACCAGTCTGTAGACTGATTGGTGACACTGTCCCCTGTGCCTAACCCCAGAGGACTCCTGGAGGCCTGAGCAAAGCAGGCGTCTCCCACCTATACCTCCTATACCTCCTCGTCCGCGCTTGCACTGGGCCAGTTTATCTCAGGGTCAGGACTGGCCGGGTATTTAAAAAAGTGCTTCTTGTATAAATAAAGCTGTAAAATGGGAGTGAAAATCAAAGGAATAGCAGAAACTGCCTCCCAGACCTGCCACTGTGACAAATCGACTTTGATTTTCCGTGAGGCCTTCAGTCTGTATTTACTTGCAGACGTAATTTCTGCTTGGTCGTAATTATAATGTAGATAGAATTTTGCATTTATTTGCTTTATTTAATCTTCTGCCGTAAGCCGCAGAATCATCACAGTTAGACTTAAATGGCTATGTAGGAGCCACCGAGTGCTAACCGTTTCCCATAGCTGGATGCTGAGTTAGCTCACGGCTTTAAGGCACCTGAGCAACAGCATGTGACGCTGCAGCTCGACCCCAAGACGTCAGTGTCCTGCCTGCGCGTGCATGCCTCTGTGTGCGTCTGTGCGTCTGTCCGTGTGGCTGTCTGCCTTCTCCCCCTTTTGTCTTGTGTCTCTAGGACAATTGGAGCAGCCGGGCCTTCCTTCCCAGGGTAACAGGAGACCTCCTTCGGGGGTGTTAAATGCCAGCCGGAAGGAAGTCAGGTGCTTGCCGGCAGCCGCGGTTTAACTCAGATTGCACTCTGCGTCTGCCCTCACACGCTGTCCTCGGGCAGCCAGTCAGGTAGCAGGGCCCGCTGTAAAGGCCGAAGCGCTGCATGTTGGTCGCAGCTCCGGCTTCGAAGCCCGCTGGGCTGGCCACATAGATTTCGAGTATTTTGTTTCACTTGTTCATCAGTTCCTCAGTGCGCTTCCCTCTCTGGCCCAGGGAGCTTGCAGTCTGCAATGACCACGGCCCCCCATTCGGTCACAGTCAGGTTCGTTCAAGGCTGCCAGCTCACATGGCCAGGGTGGTGGGGCCTGGGACAGACTGAGGCCACAGGCCCCATCTAAATGCACTTGTGATATTTCGGTCCAGGGGACTGCTGCCACACCAAAACCTGAGCCTCGTTTTGCCAGATCTTCCATTTTTCTTGTTCTTTTACACTCTGCGTCCTGTTTTCATTGTTTTGCCACAGAAGGCCCAGCCTAGAGTGCCATTGCAATGCTGGGTGTGCAGAAGAGGAGCTGGCGCTCAAGTACACGTGGGGGCATGTTTTGATTTAATTTCATTTATCTTTTATTTTATTTACTTAGGTTTTGTCAGCAGGTGTGTGTGTTCACCAGAGAGAAAAAAGAGACAGAGAGAGACAAGAAGGGATTGTGAGAAGGCCAGGCCATAACGCCTCCGCCTTCAGTCTCCTGGCATTTTGGGCATGCACGTACACGTGCCTAGCATGATTTTTAAACCGCTGGGTCCGGGACTCAAACTGCAGCCATGTGGGAATCCAGCGTCTTAACCACACCACCTGCTGGCCCAGATGTTTTCTTTTGAAGTAAGAACTTACATCTGACTTGGGTCCTGTGTAGGTCTGAGTATTGGAGCTGCCTTGCCTCCAGACCTGCAGCGATGGCATGATTCCCGTCACCCCAGAAATCAGTCATGGTCTCGGGGCGACAGTAGATGCACATGATCACAATGAGGCCTTCCCTGGTGTTCATTCTCTCCAGGACAAAGTAGGTCGGCCCTCCTCCAGGGCTGGGGGCGCTCGCCGTTGAATGTTTGCAGATTCTCTTCTTCCCAGGGCCTTTCATGTTTTAAGGAAAGTTCAAACTCGTGGTTTTCAGGCCAGCACTCATGAATTTAAACTATTGGCACCTTGGACCAGCAGATGGCGTAATGGTTACATCACTGAACTCTCATGTAGTTGACCATGGTTCAAGTCCTGGACCCAACAGCTTAAACTCACACTGGATGGATGTATGCATGCCCAAGGTCCTGAGGGGAGAATGGAGGAGAAGGGATTGTGGCGTGGCTTCTCCCCTGGGGGGTGATTTCTCACTTTCTGTTTCTCTGTCTCTCTCATGAGTGCACGTGCCCTATAGCAAAAATCTCTCTTTAAAAACACACAAACTATTGGCAGCAAATTTTAAAAATCTTAAAACGTAATGCAGACCTAACAAGATACATCTGTGGACTGGATTTGGTCTGGAGGTACCAGTTTGTGATGCCTGCTTAGGTTTTAAGGGTGAGGACTGTGCTGAGCATTGGGGGGTGGGGGGTACCAGGAACATAAAGCCATGCAGATAATAAAATCATGGGATTTGGAGGCAACTTACTGCTGTCCATATCAGAATCATGATAGGAAGCATGACACGGTCGGTGACGTGTGTCAGACGGCAGACGAGCCCTCCGGGAATGCCCGCGCAGGGGCAGCCGTGGGTTCTGAGTCTGTCAGAAAGCACCCCAGGGGGCCCCTCCTGCAGAGCTGCGAGAACTGACAGTACTCCGCATCGTGAGGAGCTGGGGTGTCTGTCTGTCCATCTCGGGCTAAGGGCCCACATCCTTATTTTCTAGCCCCTCTCGGCAGAGCTGGGCCGTCTGAGGCGCGGAGTCGGAATTGGGGTCTGGGTTCGGTGGATGCCAGGGCATTCTGTCTCCTGTTCCCCGTCTGTGCAGCGAGGCGCGTGGTCCCCCTTGGGCACTTAGCACGTCTCTGTTGTAGACAGGCTTTCCAGAGAGCTCCCACTCCTCTCCGCTCTCCTCCAAGAGCTGTAGGGGAGATGGAGGGTCTGTCTGAAGTGCTTTGAACTCCCCGGGAGGAGAAGGGACTTCAGACGCCGGCATGGCTCGTGGTCTCCCCAGATGACAGCTGTGACGTACGAGCCTAGTGATACTGAAGAAATACGAGTTGTGGGGGGAACAAACACCCTGTGTTATTTATTATTTATTAAAAAACAAAGACTCTCTCAGCTGGGAGGTTTCAGATCACTGACGATGTCAGGTCCGATCTTGCTCGATTTATAACAGCCGGCGTGCTCCCCGGCCTGTGCCGGCAGTGGCAGTGTGTGTCTGGGGCACCTCTGGCACCTCTGCGTCCTTGACGAGGGAATTAGAGGTGTCGGAACTGGAGGGCAGTGCCCAGACCTTGCTGTGAGCCACAGCGAGGAAAGCTGCCTTCTCGGTGCCAGCCCGTGCCCCGAGCAGGAGGCTCCCCCTGCCCCCCTGTGTCCCGCCCCCAGGGCTGGGAGGGCAAGAGCCAGCAGGCGGGGAGCCCCGGGGTCACAAGTGGAGGTGCTGGTCCAGGTGGCCCACCATCCTTCTGATGGCAGGACTTGGGCTTTGCTTCTGAGAGTGGAGTGGAACCCAGGGACCCAGAGTGTCCTGGACGGCAGATGGAGGACGTGGTGGTGCAGGGGTGAGGTTGCGGCTGGGGCGGGGCTGTGAAAAGGTGGTCTAGATGGGAAGAGCCTGCTGAGGTGAGCTGACCTGAGCCAGTGCGTGTTTTTTTTTTCTTAGGTTTTTGCCATCGGGTGTGTGTGCTCACCAGAGAGAGAGACAGTGAGAGGGAGAGTGAGAAAAACCCCAGAGGGGTGGCCACGCTGCAACCCCTTCTCCTCCATTCTCCTCCTGGGATTTGAGCACACACACTCCTGATGTGATTTTCAAGCCGTCAGGTCTGGGACTTGAACAGTGATTGGCCAGGTGGGAGTCCAGAGCCTTAACTGCTATTCCACCTGCTGGCCCCAAGCCAGCGCGTTTGGACCCTCTGTGCCCACTCTGTTGGCCAAGGGGTGACCCCTGCAGCCTCGAGTGTGAGGTCTCCCCACAGCACCTCTGAGCAGGAGGTGAGGGGCCAGAGTAGGTGTTATTTCCAGTTACTTCGGGTAAGTGTTTGAGAATGTGGGTTTGAGGGACCAGCAGTTAGCGTAATGGCTTTGTTGCTGAACTTTCATGTAGTCAACCACAGTTCAAGTCCTGGACCCGGTGACTTAAACTCATGCCAGGCGTGTGTGCATGCGTGCCTAAGATCCTGAGAGGGGAAGGGAGGAGAAGGGATTGCGGCGTGACCATCCCTGGGGGGTGATTTCTCACTTTTTATCTCTCTGTCTCTCTCTTTCTGGCGAGTGCATGCGCCCTATAGCAAAAACCTCTCAAAAAAAAAAAAAGAATGTGGGTTTGAAGCTAGGCAGATCAGGGTTCAAGTACAGCCTCAGGACCTCGACTAGCTCAGCCTCCCCGCCCCACTTTCTCCATCTATGAAGTGGGGAAACACTTACGTCTCAGGGTGTTTTGTAAAGGGCAAACATCAAAAACGGTCCTTGGGACGTAGTAGACACTTACTGCCTGGCAGCAGCTGCTATTGTCACCTAGCTGAGAGAGCGAGACCTCAGAGGTCACAGGGAACAGCCAGGACTTGCCTCAAGGCTCCGGCCTCTCCTCTCTTCCCCTCTTCCCCGGCTCCCTGGCCAGGGGGGCACTCGGCAGACGCTGGAGGCAGGCTGGAGTCGCCCAGGGAGCGCGTGTGCCTGAGTTGTGAGTTAGGGCTGCGTCCTGCCTCCTGCTATAGGGTGCTGGCAGACAGCACCCCAGCACCCTACAGCGCCTTTGTTCCCCCAGCCACTCCATCGTGTCTTTCTCCCCTCCCACCCCTCCCGCTATCTTCTGGGAAAAAAAAAGGAAAAAAAGAAATGGAAAAAATGAAGGGCTGTCAGCGCCCGATCACAACACGGGCTCCAGGAGCTGGAGGCTTTCCAGGGCCTGCAGAGCTCCTCCTCGCTCTCCTCGGCTCAGTCTGATGAAGATAAATCCAAGTGCGCTCCGAGAGGCCGAGGCCTTCCTGTTTCCCGGGCTCCCGCAGGAGCGGCCCCGAGGCAGGGTTATGGTCCCCTCTGCCCTGTGAATGCCCCATGCGAGGACCGAGGCGGCCACCCGGTCTGCCCACTGCCTGTGGCTGGAACCACTCTTCCCTAGCACCCGTCAGATTGTGGCACACTCCTGCTCCAGAACCTTCCGTGGCTCCCTGTTACGTACCTCAAGGCCGTTTCTGTGGGACGTGACCTCTCACCCCACGGTGGTGTGCGTAGAGCACGAGCATTGGCCGTCCCAGCCAGCTGGCCGTTTCCTGAACCAGGCTGGAAGTGACCTGCTGCCGTGTCTTTGGCCACACGGCTCCTTTAGCTTAGAAAGCCCTTCCCCTGGAGGGACCAGGCCCATTCTGCAAGGATTAGCTCAAGTGCCAGCTCTCCAGGAACCCCGTCTCGCCGAGGACCGTGCTTCCACTCGGCCCAGCGTGCGACCGCTCTGAATTCACGTTGCATTTGCCAGGATCCGCTGCGTGTCCCCAGGCAGGTCTCTTCCAGGCCTCAGAATGTCGCCGCCTGCCCCCAGCCCCAGCCATGGAGCGTGTTTACACTTTGGTCGCACATGATCTAAGTGCTCAGGCATTTGTGTTTTGAAGTTGAAAGTTCTCTTCTTTTCCCATCGTTGTCTCTGCCGTCCTGAGCCACAGAGGCGCAGGCGGGGTGCAGGGAAAGCCCGCTGGCTGGGAGCCGGGCTTAGCTCCCTCTGCCCCCCGCTGCCCCTCCTCTGGCCTCGATCTCCACTGCAGACCAGGGCTGTGCCGGCTGATCTGTAGGACTGAGGGGTGGACTTCATCTTTCATTTTATTTTGTTAAAAGTTTTTTATTTGCCAGAGGGCACATACACTTGTGTTACGCACACACACGTGCAAGAGAGAAAGTGAGGAAGCCCCCCATGCTCATCTCTTCTCCCTCACCTCTCCCTCCTTTCAGGATTTTGGGCACATGCACATGTACCCAGCATGTTTCTCAAGCCGCTGGGTCTGGGGCTTACCACGCCGTTGGCCGTGTGGAATCCAGCTGCCTTAGCCGCCACGCCACTGGCCGGCCCTCTTACTCTAGACAGCGTCTTTGAAGACGTGATTAAAGTCCCCGAGGTCACTGGGATGGGCCTGGTAAGCAGAGGGTGTTAGAACACAGACACTTGAGGTGGGAGGGCCACGAGGAGGCGCAGGGAGGAGACGGACCTGCAGGCCACGGACAGAAAGAAAACAGAAGGAACCCACCCTGCCAGCACCTCGATCTTGGACTCTCAGCCCCCAGAGTTGTGGGAAAGTAAAGTCCTGCTTACGCACTCCTGGGCATGTTGAGAATAAGAATTCTTGCAACTCAATAGTAAAAAGATAAATACTCAATTTCAAAATGCGCTGCGTGCACCTGCGTCGTGACCTGTGGTTGGGTTAGTGTGCTCCGAGCCGCACTCCCGTCACCACAGTCGTCTCGGCCGCTCTCTCGCCCCAGCAGCCCACGCCCATTAGCGGCCTGCCCCGGTTTCACCAGCCCTCACCCACCCCAGCCTTGGACAGCCAAGGCTGTGTTCACCGTGGTGGGGTTACCTATTCTGAACCTTTCTTCTCTTTTTAAGATTTCACCATAGGGTGCCTGCACTCACCAAAGAGAGACAGAGAGAGGTGAAGGTGAGAAACCTCACCCCCCGAGGGGGGATGGCCGCCCTGCAGTCCCTTCTCTTCCAATCTCTTCTTGGGATTTTGGGCACGCATGCACATGGCTGATTTTCAAGCCACCAGATCTGAGACTTGAACCATGGTTGGCCATGGGGGAGTCCGGACCCTTAACCACTGTGCCACCCACTGGCCCCAATTCTGAACATTTTTTTTGTACTTAGCATAATGTTTGCAAGGTTTATCCATGCTGTGGCACATAAGAAGATTTTCAGAAGTTATTGGAAAATACATATTATGAAAAAACTATGTATGGATTTCACATTTTTTTTTTTGGCACCACAATAACCTGGCACTTTAATTCCATTTCTCTACCAACTTTTTGAAATCCCTGGTCTCAGTACTTCATTCCTTTTTATTACTGAGCGATCTCCAGTGGAGTGCGTCAGGCACGTCTGTTTATCCGTTCATCACTTGATGGACGCTGGGTTTCCTCAGCGTGTTGGCTGTACGGATAATGCTGTAATGTATGTGAGCAGGTTTTGGTGTGCACGTGTTCCCCTTTCTCTCGGTATACACCTCGGAGTGGAACTGCAGGGTCACTTGGCAAACCCACGTGTAACCATGTGAGGGACTGCCACACTGTGTTCCCAAGTGGCAGCACTGTGTGCCACTGCTGCCCGCAGTGTGTGCCAGGTTCAGTCCCGGTCTCCTGTCTTTTTGGAGCCATCCTAGGGGCTGTGAACTGAGACCTCATTGTGGTTTAGATCTGTGTCTCCCTGCTCGCGTACTAATTCGCCACTTGTATGTCTTTGGAGAACTGTCTTTTCATACACTTTACACACACCACAGGGTGCAGGCACTAGCTGGAAAGAGACAGTGAGAGAAAAAGTGAGAAAATACCTCCCAGAGGGATGGCCACACCGCAATCCCCTCTTCTCCGCTTTCTTCCTGGAATTTTAGTTGCACATGCACATGTGCCTGTTGTGATTTTCAAGTCACTGGGTCCTGGACTCGAACCGTGGTTGGCAATGTGAGAGTCTAGCACCTTAACCGTCATGTTACGTGCCGGCACCTATGTTGCGCATTTTGAAATTGAGTATTTGTCTTTTTATTATTGAATTGCAAGAGTTCCAATTTATTTAGCTATAGGGCATGCATGCTTGCTGGAGAGAGAGTACAAGATCATGGCCCATCGTGATAGCCATGCCACAACCCCTTCTCCTCCGTCCTCCTCTGGGGTTTTGGGCACACATGCACACTCACATGCTCCTGGCATGTCTCTCAAGCCCCCAGGTCCAGGACATGAACTGTGCAGCTGGTCACGTGGGATTCAGTGCCTTAACCTCCACACCAACTGCTAACCTGACTTGTAAGAATTCTTTATATATTCTGGTTATAAGCCCTTTAATACATACATGATCTGCAAATATTTTCTCATATTCTGTCAGTTTCAATTCTTGGTAGTATTATTTATAGTATAATAGATTTAAATTTTGATGAAGTCCAATTTATCTCATTTTTCTTTTATTATTTGTACTTTTGGTGTCAATACTCCATTGCCTACCCCAAGATCAAAGAGTTACTTCAGTGTTTTCTTCTGAGACTTTTATAGCTTTAACTTTTACACTTAGATCCATAATCCATTTTGAGTTAATTTTTTTAAAGAATTGTTTTTATTTAATTTTATTTATTCATTCATTTATATTAATTTGACGAGAGAGAGAGAGAGAGAGAGAGAGAGAGAGAGAGAGAGAGAGAAAGAAAGTGGAAAAGCAAGTCACCAGGTCCGGGACTGGAACTGTGGTCAGCCATGTGGGAATGTCCAGCGCCTAACCATCACGCCACCTGCTGGTGCCCAATTTTGAGTTAATTTTTATGTGTGGTGTGAGGTAGGGGGGTCCAAGCTCAGTTTTTGCATGTGGTTGTGTAGCTGTCCCAGCACTTGTTGACGTGGATGGGACCTTAGAGGATGCCTGAAGTTCTTTAAAACCTGGGAGCTGAGGAGAAGGAGGCATGGGGCACACGTAGTGTGGGGCCAGCCTGGGAAAAGCCTCTTGGTTCCTTTCCCTTTCCCGCTGCCTCAGCACCAACAAGCAGCTTCCCAGCTCCTGTTCAACCATCTTTTGTGTTGAGATTTTATAATTCTGTGTTTGTTTAACTTACTCTTCACAAGTCCCAGAATGGAGCCGTGTGCAGCTGGTCGCTAAATAATGGATGTGGGTGATGGTGAAGGTCAGACCTAGAAGACAGAGGTGTCCATCGCGACAGCAGGGTCTCTCCAGAGACCTGCTCGCACTGACAGTGGAGCAGTAATCACCTCTCTGTGCGCCTGCGGAGGTATTCGAGGGCCACCCAGGCCAGTTGGCGGGGCCGTACAGCCCTTCCTGGGCTGGGGAGGAGATGAGGGCAGTAGCCGAGACCAGAGACGGTGAGTGTTTATGGAAGAAAAGAGGAAGCTTTCAGTTTTCTGGTTCCTTTAATCCAGCTCTGCTTTGGGGCCAGGGGAAGGCCGTTTTCCCTTCCCCTCAGCACTTTCTCAGCAGGGCTAATAAGTCTCCTGGCTGGATTTAAGGGAAGTTAGTGAGACAAGTGTGTTACCCCAGGCTACCCGCCTCCCTTTCCTCCCCAGGCCTCCTGGGCTGAGGCTCAAAGCCCTGTTTCCACCACCGGGAGAGCTGAGGCTGTCGAGGCGCCGTGTGACTGCGGTGGAGTGCCGTGTGGGGGCAGCCTCGGGCTCAGGCCTCCTCCTCCCCACGGAGGACCGTGTGAGAAGGGCAGGTCTTGCTGTTCGCAGGCACGTCTTTTCCAAACTTCTTCCGTTCCCTCCCATGGTCCCTGGCTCCCATCAGGCAGGGCACGGCAGGCCTGTGTGTGGGTCTCCATGATGCCTGGGGGCTGCTGGCAGAGCTCACGGCTGGTGAATGAGTGAACGCACGCATGAACGAATGACGGATGCTTTTCTACCCTGAGCCCATGCTGTTCCTCTCACCCCGCTCCCCACTGCCTTCTGTCCACCAGCCGCCAAGGGCCAGTTTAAATATCTCATCTGTAAGCCCCAACTGAGTATGATGATCTTGTCTTTAAAAATGATTTCAATCTTTATTATTTTAGATTTTTTAATTGCCAGAGATTGCATGTGTTTGCCATAGAGAGACAGAAAGAGAAAGAGGAGAGAGAGAGAAAGCACCCCCCATGCCCCCCAAGGGACATGGTCACGCTGCAGTGCTTTCTCCATCTCCCGCACTTTTGGGATTTGGGGCATGTGCACACATGTGCCAGGCATGTTTTTCAAGCCACTGGGGCCAGAATTTGAACTGTGGTCAGCCATGTGGGTTCTGGCTTCCTTTACCACCGGACTATGGGGCTGGCTCTTAAGTCTTTATTTTCAAGTTTATCTCATCTATGAGTGAAAAAGAGAGAGCGCGCGAGCCCAAGCGAGAGCACACCCCCGACAGAACCTTGATGCTGTGGTCCACCCCCCGCCTCAGCTGGCCCCAGACCACAGGCACACGTGTGCCCAGTGTGCTCAGAGAAGTACCTGGATGTGACCGGGACTTCCCATTTGGCTCCACCTTACAGGGTGGCTCATATTACTGCTGTGCCATCATGCAGAGCCTTGTCTTTATTATTATTATTTCTTAGTTTCTTTGTTAGATAAATAGAAACACAGCAACACTCGATGAGTCTCTCCACGCTGCGATCCTTCCAGCCAGCCAGGACCACAGATGTGTGCACAGGGGCTGCTGATGAGTTCCAGGTCACCCCAGGATCCACACCCTGGGTCCCCATGGCTCCAGCCCTGCAGGGCAGCACTTGACTGCGTGTGCCAGTCTCATCTTCCAGTCTTCACTCTCCTTCTGTTTCTGCCTGTCGTTCCCTTCCCACTCTGCCCTGGGAGAAATATTTGTGTACATGCCTTTTTTTTTTTTAGGTGCTTGCCATAGGGTGCATGTGTCCACCAGAGAGAGACAGAGAGGAAAAGTGAGAAACAACCCCCAGAGGGCATGGCCACTCTGCAATCCCTTCTCTGCCATGTACCCAGTGTGATTTTCAAGCTGCTGGGTCTAGGACTCAAATGGTGGTTGGCCATGTGGGACCCAGCAGCCTAACTGCCACACCACTGCAGGCCCTGTGTGTGTATCTTTGTTTTAGAGATTTTTTGCTAAAGGGTGTGTGTGCTTATGGGAGAGACAGAGAGAGACAGAAAGTGAGAAGTCACCCCCTACCCTGCGGGGGATGGCCATGCCCAGGGGAGATGGCCACACCACAGTCCCTTCCCCATTCTTCTCTCAGGATTTTGGGCGTATGTGCACACACTTCTGGCGTGAGTTTTAAGCTGCCGGTCCGGGACTCGAACTGCGGTCAACTGCATGGGAGTCCAGAGACGTAACCACTTCTCTCATCTGCTGGTCTGATGTCTTACCACAGAATTGAAATACCAGGCATGTGATAGGGACTCTGACTTTCTTGTTTTGGACTTCATTTCCTTCCCTCCTTCCCTCCAGCACAGCAGGGTGGGCTAGAAGGGGGGTTCCTCTCCAATCAAGAAGGCTTCGCCAGTGCCGAGATGGCAGGTCGTGGTGTGAGGTCCCTGCCACCCAGGTCCGTGTCCCGCCTGCAGCTTTCGCTGCTCAGAGGATTTTCCCGGGTCTCGCGCCATCAAGTGGGAGGCATCTACTGGAGACAGATGTCAGTTTGCGTCCCGTGCATTGTGTGCCATTTGCATATCCCGTGTGCTCGCATCCACCGGCCGCATTACCAGGTATTATCCTCGACTCCTGGCAGGAAGAATTGGAGCAGATAACGCATCAGTGGTAATCCCTTGCTTTGCCCTGGAGGAGACAGAAAATCTCTGGTGTGAGCTGCTGCCTGTGGATATTGAGACTCACCTGCTCCCCTCCACGTGCGGCGGCTCCTTCCTCCTGGCGAGTAGGCAGTGGTTGTGCAGCTCGTCTCCATTCTGTTCTTTGCCCCTGCACCTCCCCTGACCTGGAGGGCGGGCTGAGCGGGGTAGCAGGGCCAGCGGGAGGAAGCCTGGCCAGCTATAGAGGGGAGGCCAGCTGGTGCTGAGGCTGCAGCTGGCCGGCCGCACATTCCCCGAGGAGAGAAGGGAGGCGAGGAGACCCGGACTCCATCCTTCCCAATGCACTTCCCTGTGAGTCTGCGTTTTGATTCTCTCAGCAGTCCTGGGAGGTGTGTTTTTCTCTGTTTGCAGACACAGGTCTGTGGGGCAGATGGGAAGAACACGCGCCCCTGACGTTCCTAGCAGAGGTGGGCAGGGAGTTCGCCTTACGTGCCTGTGATATGCGGCACTGGGTAGGAGGCCCACCATGGCTTGCACTCAGTAGGTGTTGGCTACTTGTCTGTCCAGCCAGCGAAGAGTAGACACTCAGTAAAGCGCTGTTGGTGTACAGTGAAAGTGGCGTTTTCTGGGTTTTGCTCCCACTCCCTCTTGTCTCCTTCACTCTGTGGCTCAATTTCTTCTCCCCGTAGAGAGAGCTGCTCACCTGGCCTGGCACTTTCCCAGCCTGCAGGGGGAGAGTGGGTCACGGGGAGGCAGCCCTTCTGGGTGGATTGTAGGGAGTGGCGTCGTGGCAGGTCGGCAAGTACTTAAGAGCAAAACCCTGTTTGTTGGCTCGAGGCGGGCCTCTCTCACTGACCGCAGCTCTCTTCCCTTGCACTGGCTCAGCCTAAGGAGCTGCAGTCCTCGGGGTCTTCAAACGTTCTTGGAAATGCAAACTATGGAAAAGCTAGCACAGCAGTAATACAAGTGCCCTGCTAGACTGGAAGCCGTATAGCCAGCCACATCCCTGGGCAGCTTGAAAACCCTCGGGCTGAGAAGGTGCTGGATGTGCGAGTGGGAGCCTGGGGTCCCGAGGAGCTGGAGGCTGGAGAAAGGGCCCGGGTGAAAAGGCCCCGTTGAGAGTGCTGCTCTTCTCTCCTGCATGCACGTGCTTTTCAGAGAAAGCGTTTTTATTTCATAAAATAAAAAGCTGTGGGACCAGCAGTTAGCGTAATGACTATGTCGCTGGACTCCCACATAGTCGACCGCGGTTCGTGTCCCGGACCCGGTAGATTAAAACTCACGCCGGGCGCACATGCGTGCGTGCCCAAGATCCCGAGAGGAGAATGGAGGAGAAGGGATTGCGGTGTGGCCATCCCCCCTGGGGGGTGATTTCTTGCTTTCTGTCTCTCTGGCAAGCAAGCGCACACACCCTATAGCAAAAAACCTCTCCGAAAAAAAGAAAGAAAAAGCTGTGCATGGATTTCGAATGTTTGCGTCTAGATGAATGTGTGCTTTAATTCTGTTTTCCCACAGACTTTCTGAAGCACTCTCACACAGCCCTCCAGGTTGCCTCCCCAGGGGGCTGAAACGCATTTAGGATGCCCAGTGGCTTTGTCTTGGGGACAGTAAAGGGTGTTAGGCCGAGGGTGAGAGGACCTAGCTTCGAATCCTGGCCTCTCTGTCTTTGTGAGGTTGGGGCAGTCCCTGGACATTCCAGAACCTTGACCTTGCTGGTTTCGCAGGTCCCTGAGAGCCCTGAAGTTCCAGGATTCTGTGGTTGCCTGGGCTGGGAGGGAGAGCCCGGCTCACGCTTCTGTAGCCCGGCCATGGAGGGCAGGATTAACCAACCTCCAGGGTCAGCAGGCTTGCCGAGCTCAGGAAATGCCTCTCTGTGATCTGAATTTGGTCCAGAGACAGGTGGTAGAGCCTGGAGGAGGGAAGTCCACCCGCAGCCCTGCTGGGGAGGCCGTTCTAGCTCAGCTGCTGTGGTTTTCTGCTGGGACGGCGTTCAGGCCTGCGTTCTCAGTGCGCTTCGGCCTCAGCAAAGAAACCCGCTGGGAATGAGCTCTCCAAGCCCAGTCCTCGGCCACTGATCCTATGGCTTGCTCTCTGCTGGTGGGGGACACGGAGACTTCTTTTTCTTTCTTTCTTTCTTTTTCTTTTTTTAATGTTTTTGCCATAGGGTGGATATCCTCGCTGGAGAGAGATAGAAAGAGGGAAAGCGAAAAATCGCCCCCAGGCGGGGATGGCCATGCTGCAGTCCCCTCTCTTCCATTCTCCTCCTGGAATTTGGGGCACCCATGCACATGCACCGGGGTAATTTTTAAGCTGCCGGGTCTGGGACTCAAACAGATGGGCCATGTGTGAATCAGCACCTTAACCACCATGCCACCTGCTGGCCCCGAGGGGAGTTTCTTTTCACTGATGAGTGGGGGCTTGTGGGAATTGGGGTTCACTCTCCCCTTCTCCAGTACACTTTATAAAATGCCAGCTCTCTGGGCAGTGCTCCTTGGACTTGCAGTGTGACCTCCCGAACATGACTTCCTTTGAGCCATGTCCCTGTGACCTCTCGTGTCAGAGGGGGGCATCCAGGGCTACTTAAAGAGCTACCGAGCTAGGGTCCCTGTCACCACTGCAAAGCAGGATGCAGGTCCCACTGTACAGAAGGAGATACCGAGGCCCACCAAGCCACCTGCTGGCAGGAGGGGAGGTCCTCTGCTTGGAGGGCTTCGTTACGGTGGCCCCTCGATTCCC
Organism: Tupaia tana; assembly: GCA_026018925.1. Classification (NCBI taxonomy): domain Eukaryota; kingdom Metazoa; phylum Chordata; class Mammalia; order Scandentia; family Tupaiidae; genus Tupaia; species Tupaia tana. Next base: position 109,928,318 of record JAKSZU010000006.1, read on the forward strand.
GTCCTGCTGCCCGTGAGAACCCGCTGCGACTGCTGGAGTCGCCGAGCTCCCAGGGCTGCCTTGGGTCTCAGAGGCCATCTGGGTGACGGCCTGGGCAGGGTGTGTCCTCCAGGAGGGGGCAGCGGTCTGCAGCAGCCTCACAGGGATGCAGAGGTGCGGCCGCGGCCGGGAGGGTCTGCTGACGAGTCACCGCACCCTCGGAGTGCTCTGACTGGTACCTGGGCTCGAGTAGAGGTAGTTTTGGCGTCCGTGACTCCTCTTGATGAAGATGGTTAGAATAAGGACCTTACATGGCAAGACACAGGATTTTAATAATGTTCCAGCGGCATTAAGCCTAATGTATGTTGTAATATTTTTTATTAACTTCGATTTAGTAGGCATTTACATTTTAATTTGTAATGTGCTTAGTTCTCGAAAGCAGTCACACTGCCCTTCTTTAAACAAATGTTCCATATTTTGCACTTTTCACTAATTTGGGAGGGATTTCTTATTACTGATTAATGAGTTTTTACTAAGAATAGGATCAAAGCATCATACGACCGAGCGCTGGAAGGGCCCTTAGAGACGACCTCGTGTTCTTCATTTTAGAGATGAAAAGCAGTAGTCACTGCACATGCAGATGGTCGGCCGTCCCTCTGACACGACAGCCTTGTCCCTCCGTGTGAAAGCACTGCGGGGGTGAACAGTGGACAGGGACGGGAAATCGTTCCTCCTTCTACCGAAGTGTAACGTGCATACGTAAACACGCTGCCCTGGGCAGCAGCACCCGAGTGAGGAACAACGGCACCGGCAGCTCACGTGGCAGCCTGGTGCCCCCCCCCCCCCCCCCCCCCCCAGGCTAAGACTCGCATCGGAACTTTGCGTCCTGGAGGTGGAAGCATGCAGTTCGTGCTCTTTCGCAGTTGGCTTCTTTTCCTCAATATTTTTCAAAATTAATTAATTTAGTTAGAGATAGATTTTTCTTATAGGGAGCATGCGCTTGTAGGAGAGACAGAGATGGAGAGACAGAGTGAGAAATCAGCCCCCAGTGGGAATGGCCATGCTGCCGTCCCTTCTCCTCTATTCTCCTCTTGGGATTCTGGGCACGCACACACACACATATCTGGCGTGAGTTCCAAGCCACTGAGTCTGGGACTCAAACCACGATTGGCCATGTGGGAGTCTAGCACCCTAACCACCACGCCACCTGCTGGCCCCCAACATTTTTATTTATTAAAACGAGATTCATCCACGTTACTGCAAATGGCTTTAGCTTACTGATTTTTATTGTTGCATAGCACAGTCAGTCCTACTTATGGCGCTTCAACGCGATGACTTTTGGATGACACAAAAGTGCTGCATTGTTTTTTCTCTTTCTCTTTTCTTTTTTTAGATTTTTGCTATAGGGCACGTGCACTCGCTGGAGAGCGACAGGGACGAGAGAGGGAAAGTGAGAAATTACGACCCGGGGGGGTGGCCATGCTGCCGTTCCTTCTCCATTCTCTTCTTGGGATTTTGGGCATGCATGTACACACGCACAGTGAGATTTTGAAGCTGCTGGGCCTAGGGTTTGAACTGCTGTGGGTGATGTGGGAGTCCAGCACCTAACTACCATGCCACCTCTATGACACTTCCACTTAAGATGGCTTTATCTGGATGGAACCCCATCGTAAACCGAGGAATGGCCATATTCCACGTGGGACTGGACCTCAGTTGGAGTAGCCTTCCTGCCGTTGACGGGCATTCAGTGGTGTGAAGAGTGGATGTTTAAGGAGTACATCTTGGAACATTCTGTTACTCCTTTTCCATCCAGACCCGTTTCTGTTGATTTGTAGCGAGGAGTGGAACTGCTGAGACCCAGGGTCTCTCCACGTCCATAGATACTGCTGGTTTTCCGAAGTGGTTGTACCGATGTATACCCGCCGCTCCACATCCGCCGTCCCGGGGTCCTGCGTGTTTTCTGTTGTTCCTGTTTGACCTGTTCTGGGGATGTGAGGCAGTGTCGCCGTGGCCTTCACTCGCTCTCATTGACATCGGGGAGGCTGGTCGGTAGGACTGGATTTTAGTGGTCCCGTTGAGGACGCTCCTGGGTATGAGCCAGCGAGGATGCAGAGACGACGTATTTTAGGAAGGGTGAGTAACACACGACTGCAGTGCTGCATGGGTAGGGAGGGTGGGGCTAGGCACGTGGTGCCTGGTGAAGACTAGCGGTGGGGTCAGCCTAGGGTGCAGCCGGGGGGATGGTGAATGTGGGCCGGGTGGAAGTGGGGCCGTGGAGCCCAGGATGGGCTGCGTCTGGGGTGCACACAGCCCTCTCCGCTGTGGCTCCAAGTGCCGGAGCTGCTGCTCGAGTTCTGTGATCTCCCCGGCGAGCTCGACCTGGCGGGGGCTTGGAGCTACTGGGGAACTGTATGCGGCTGACCTGGAATACGAGGGCAGGGCTGTTTCCTCCGGGGGTCTTGCAGCAGCACCCGAGCGGGGCCGGGCAGAGTCCTTTCCAGTGGACCTGTGGCATCCCCGTCTGGGCGTGTGCTGGCTGTCACTGGCCGCTCCCCTGGCCTGTCCCACTGGCTCCTCTGAGAGCTTGGTGAGGTGAGCCAGGGTGAGGTGAGCAGCGCATCACGTGGGGGAGTGAGGTCAGCCGCGACTCAGGCCTTTGTGGGTGCCTGTTCCCGGGTTCAGGGGAGGAGCAGCAGCTGGGGCAGCCCTCTTGTCACCTGTTCTGCACCCAGAAGCAGTCGAAGCTGGGCTTGGGGCGCCACGATGCCAGTTAGCTCCTATCTCTGTAAGGCAGAGGTCGCCTACCTCAGCCAGCTGGGCCAAGAACTATTCGCTTGTCTTCTTATTCTTTTAAATTTTTGTTATAGGGTATGTGCATTCAGTGGAGAACGAGAGGGAAAGTGAGAAATCACCCTCCCCACCCCGGGGGTATGGCCACACCACAGTCCAGTCTCCTCTTGGGATTTTGGGCATGCATGCACATGTGCCTGTGTGCTTTTCAAGCTGCCAGCTCTGGGACTCGAACCATGGAGGTGGTCACATGGGATCCAGCGCCTTAACCACCATGCCACCTGCTGGCCCTCACATTTCTTTATCAGAAAAACCACCTTCCCTGCACATTGCACTACCTCCTCCAGTTGCTTTAGGGCTGTTTAGTTGGTAAGTCCTTTCAAAATCTTCCTTTGGTCCTCTTCTTATTCTTTTTGCTTTCCTTCTTTCTCTCTCTCTCTTTCCCCCTCCCTCTCTCTCCCTCTCTCTCCCTTTCTCCCTCCCTCCCTCCCTTCCTCCCTCATTTCTTTCTCTCTGAGACAGTCTTGCCATGTTGCTCAGGCTGTCTTTGAACTCCTGACCTTTCCGCTTCAGCCTCCCGAGTTGCTGGGATTACAGTCACCTGCCAGTGCATATCATGCTGGTCCTCTTTTATTATGATTTTCCTTGGTTCATGGTGGAGGCATGTGCATGCATGAGAGAGAGGGAGAGCACCCCTTAGGGTCTGGTCATGTTGTGGTCACCTTCCTCCTGTCCACCAGCCCGGGGTCACTCGTGTGTGTCTGGCACGTTCCAGGGTGTTAGGGTTAGGATTCGAACTGTGGTCGCCATGTGAGACCCTCTTCTTTTGGGCAGTGCGTTACAGCAGTGCCAAGGAGCCAGCCCTCGGGCCCTCTTGTTTATGCCACCTCGGGTCCAGACCGAGAGGGCAGCCGGCATGCGTGAGTTCCCAGCATGTGCTTGGGACTGCCGGGCACGAGCGAGCAATGGGCCAGCCTGAAGCTGCCCAGTGTCCAGCTCGCAGAACTGGACACAGGAGTGGAGCCCTAGAGTCGGGACAGAGTAGGAAGGATCGCAGGGGTCAGAGGGACTGTGGCTCTCTGGAGGTGCCATCACAGGGGAGACTGCCTGACTTTCCGTCTCCTTCCCCTCGCTCCTACCCACCCGCTCGCTCTGTCTGAGATATGGCTCCTTCCTCTGCAGAGGTCACAGCCAGTCTCTTTACCGATGGATGTCTCAAGGGAAGTGATGGGGCTGGGAGAACTGAGCCCTGGCAGAGAGGAGCTAGTGCATCTCAGTTCTCTTCCCAGGTCAAGCCCTGTCTCCCTGGGAAGCCAAGGAGACCCCGCCCCCCGTCTGTGCACGTCTGCATTAGTGAGGTACCAGCCAAGCAGATGAGTAAGACGGGGCGTGGACGGCCCGCCTCCTGGCCAGCGTGGGAGTGCAGATGGATGAGCTCAGGCCTGGGTGTGACTCAGGGGGAAGGTGCTGGAGAGGTACCAGGTGGTGGTCTCCCGTTCAGCGCAGCCGGGATGTGTGCGTGCCTGCTTCTCTTCCTGTCACTCTGTCCGCGGTCCAGATGCCCTGGCAGCAGTCGGCCTGGACGGGCTCTCGTGGAGTGTGGTCAGAGAGGACACTGGCTCCGTTTCACCTGCCCATGAGTTTTCATGAACCTTTCCAGCTTCTAGACTGGAGACGGCAAAGGCCCTGCACCGCGGCCACCTCAGTGCTCTGCCTGGTGCTCGCGCTGCCCCGTGCTCTCTCTGCCCGGGGCTCGCGCTGTCCCGTGCTCGCTCTGCCCGGTGCTCTCTCTGCCCGGTGCTCGCTCTGCCCGGTGCTCGCGCTGCCCCGTGCTCGCTCTGCCCGGTGCTCGCGCTGCCCCGTGCTCGCTCTGCCCGGTGCTCGCTCTGCCCGGTGCTCGCTCTGCCCTCCAGTGCGGAGGGCCTCACCATCTTGGGAGAGTACACGAGTTGGCTCCAAGGCTGGGGGAGGCCCGATGGCCTTTGCACTCCCTGGGAGGAGTGGCAGCAGGCTCCTCGCTAGGGCTTCGGGGCACAGAGGGGTTCAGATGGTCTGGTGGAAAGAACGTCGGCCTAGAAACCAGAAGCTCTGACTGCTGGGTCCACTTCAGACATAAACTAGTTTGGTGGGCAACAGGTGGTGTGCTGGTTAAGGTGCTAGACTTCCACATGGCCAACTGCGGCTCGAGTCCCACACTTGGCAGCTTGCTTTCCCTCTGTCTCTTTCTGGTGGGCACACGTGCCCTATAGCAAATTTAATAATAATAATAATAATAGTAATAGTAGTAGTAGTAATAATAAAGTTAAATAAGTCTTCAAAAAATTTATTGGAAAGATTAGTTGGGTGTCCTTGGGACGTCCTTTATCCCCAGGCCCGATTCTTCACCGGTCAAGTGTCCATACGCACGCCCGTCCTTCCTGCCCACTTCAGTCGTGGTAAGGACCACGTGAGTCTGCAGTGTGACAGCCCAGGAGGAGCGGAAAGTGATGTGTGGAAGTAAGATGACACCATGATGAATAATAAATGCCGTAAACACTCTGAGCCACGTACCAGCCTGGACGTGAGGCACGGCGGTGGGAAGGGCTGAGATCCAAGCGCGAGGGGCGCAGTGCCGGCCGGGCATCTGGCACGCGCTGCCAAGCCTGTGTGCTCGTGGGAGGAGGGAGGGCCTGGGGGTGGGGGGCTGAGTCAGAGGCTCAAGAAGGAGGCGGCTTTGAGCACTCCCGGAAGAGGTTGGAAGCCCACCACCAAGGACACCAGGCATTCCAGCGGGCGTGGCAGCCTCCTGCTGTGCCCCCCCCCACCCCGCACCCATTCGTGGCGCACCGCCTTTCCTGACGTGGCTGACATGGGGCGGGGTGGGGTGGGGGCCGTGGAAGAGTGCTAATTAAGCAGCGAGACTGTCTTGGCCCGCAAGGCACCCTGAATCCCACCTCTGATGGTTTCTAGCTGCTGTGACCTTGGGCAAGCCCCTGTCCCATGCCCTGTCTCCTCTGGGCGCTGCGAGGATTGAGTGGAGCAGAGAGCGGCCCGGAGAGAGAAGGTGCTCTGTGAACGTCACTGAGGCCTGCCCCTCTCTGCCACCCCTCTGTTTATGGTGTTTGCAGGGAATGTTCCCGAGCCTTTTGCCACATCTACGTTGGTCCATGCCAGGTCTCAGCATTCCCTCTTCTGTGGAGACAGACATTGCAGGTCCTCCTGTTACACACCTGTAACCTGTAACCTGCATTTCTGTGTTTTTCCCCCATCATCATCATCATTATTATTATTATTATTATTATTATTTCTTCTTCTTTTTTTTAAATTTGACCGGAGAGAGAGGAAGGGAGAAAGCAAGTCGCCAGGTCCTGGACTCGAACTGCAGTTCCTGTGGGAATCCAGCTCCTTTAACCACCACGCCATCTGCCAGCCCCGTAACCTGCATTTCTAACCCAGACCTGTGCCCAGGTCTCCTCCAGATATCACGAAGCATGGCTTCTACTGTGATAGTTAGTTTTGGAAGACCTCAGACTCCAAAGGCAACTTTTATGAAAAAACTTCCAGAAGCAGAGATTTTCCTCTCCTCTTTGTCATCAAAATCACCTCCCTGGAGGGACGAGCAGGTGGCATGGTGGTTAGGGTACTGGATTCCACATAGCTGACCCTGGCTCGAGTCCCAGACCTGGCCGCTTGAAATCACACAGGGCACATGTGCATGCATGCCCAGAATCCTGAGAGGAGGCTGGAGGAGAAGGGACTGCGGTGTGGCCACCCCCCGGGGCGATTTCTCACTTTCCCTCTCTCCGTTTCCCTCTGGTGAACACACGTACTCTATGGTAGAAACCTTAAAACAATTACCCTGCTGGAAACTGTCTTACTGGGCGGCTCCGCGTGGCAGAGGCTGTGGAGCGTGGCTCTGCTGCCTCAAAGGGAGTGGCCTTGGGCAAGCCGTGTGCTTCTCCGGGCCTCCGAGGGCCTCTTCTGTAGAATGGGATGGCTGATAGATCGGGCCTCCCTAGCCAAAGCAGACAGGAGTGTTGGGGATCAGACTGTGAACCCCGGGTGGAGTCGAAGGATCGGTGTGGCCGGGGCACCGGCTGTGGGAGCTGCCAGCCCAGGCGTCAGGGCCTGCTGGTTAGTACTCTGCAGTCTCTCCTGCTTCTGCAGCTCTGTGACTCGCCTGTCACAGGCCCCACCTCTCCGCTAGGAAGGCTAATGGAGCCTTAATGTGCTGAAAGCACACTCTTGTCCCCGCACCCCCGCTTCCTGTGTAGACAGACCTGCCAGCAGTCATCCCCTTCTGACGGCTGCGCCCGCCCTGGCCCCAGCCACCATCCCTCGCCTCTTGCTTGGGGTCTTGTGCAGCTTTTCAACGCGTTTCCCTGCTGCTGCTCTGCTCAGATGCACCTCCGAGACCTTCCCGACTTTTCTGTTAGAGATGGCTGTCCTCTCCCCGCCCACACGTTCCCGATCTTCTTTATCCCTCTTTCTTTTTCTTTCCTTTTTAAAGGTTTTTGCCATAGGACATGGGTGCTTGCCACCTGCTGGCCTTCTCTTTCTTTTAGAAAAAAAATCGTCAGTGGGTACATGTGCTTGCCAGAGACAGAGAGAGGGAAAGTGGGAAAACCCCCCGCCCCCCATGGAGCATGGCCACGCCACAGTCCCTTCTTCTCCATCACTGCTTCCTTTTGGGACTTTGGGCAGACGTGCACACTTACACATATCTCGAAGCTGCCAAGTCCAGGACTTAGCCACGCAGTGGGTCATGTGGCTTCACCTACCTCAACCGCCACGCCGCCTGCTCCACCCCCTTCATTTTTCTACACAGTTATTTATTTAATAATAAATAACTTATTATTTATTATTATTTTTGGAGAGAGCTGTGAGGCATGTGCACTCGCCAGAGAGACAGAAAGTGATAAATCACCCCCTGATGGTGGGATGGCCATGCCACAATCCCTTCTCCACTCTCCTGTTGGGATTTTGGGCACGCGTACATATGTGCCCAGCGTCGGTTTCAAGCCTCCAGGTCTGGGACTTGAACCACAGTTAGCCATGTAGGAATCCAGCGACATAACCATTATGGCATCTGCTGGTCCCTTTTTTTTTTACTTTATTGTTGTCCCCATGTCTTAGATCAGAACATAAGCTGTGCAAGGACTTGTCTTCTTACACTCTTCTCCCGGCTTCGTGGACTGGCGTAAACCCAGCAACTAGATACACAGTCTTTAGAGGCTCTTTGTTGCCAGGCTGGGCATTTTTGTCTATCCTCTGATCGTGTTTTCTTGATGCCAGCCCCACACCGAGGATGCCCTGGTTCTGGATGTCCTGAGAGCCCCTGCTGTCCCCTGCCTGCCAGGCAGACCCATGCTGTCCTTCCTGCAGTCCCAGTTTCCTGTCCCTGCGTCCCTGAGAGCAGAGCTGGTAGAGAAAATGATGGAGACTCGGCCTTGAGCCTCCGGCCCCCCTGCCCGGCCAGGTCTGTCCTAGAGCTTGCACGGTAACAATCCGCATTCATTCGTTCACTGGCACACGTTTTAATGAATCGTTACTGGCAGTCGGTTAGAATTCGGTCCCAGAAATGTGTGAGCCTCTGAAAGGTATGTCCTGTGGGCCTGGGGAAGGGGCAGTGACCCTGCAGCGTGTGGAGTGAGCCCCTTCGGCCACGCGTGGGGCGGTCCGGGGCGTCTGCTCCCCGAGGTCCCTGAGGGCTGCGGGATGAGAGACCGAGCCCTGTACTCCCCCCAGGGTTGGAGCCACTCCTGGAGATGTTAAAATACGCCGCACGGCCCCGATGGTGTCAGGTGGCTGGTTTATGGGCCCCGTCCTGGTTGTGATAACTCAGGCTAAGCTGGGTAATAAACGAAAGTGGGACAGAGCCGCAGGATAAATATTGCTACAGGGCATCTCGAGCGGCACAAATCACAGCAAAATCTCTCCCAGGCATTTCATTTCTCCTCTTCCTCCCTGGCCCTCCGGCAGCAGCTGGCAGAGCAGGCCCATCCATCAGGGCCCCACTCCCGGGCCCGCTCCCAGCCCCGCTCCGCTCCAGGCGCACTGCTGAGGACCGAGGGCTGCAGGTGGGTTCTCTGACCCCAACACAGGCCTTCTTCTGCCTGCAGGGAGCCCCAGAGAGCCAGAAGGGCCAGGCTTGGGCCTCCCACTGTGGCCTCTGTGTAGCAGCAGGTCTGTGTCTCTCAGACCAGAGGGCGGAATAACAGGCGGTTCTGGGTCCCCGGGGACTCGCAGGCCTTTTGCAGAGTTGCCCCGCTCCTGTGCACAGAATCGGCATCGTGGGAGTCGAGCCTTACTGATTTCCTGCGGCTCCTCGCCCCGACTGAGCACACCGACTGTCCAGTGCCGGCTGCGGGGCGGGTGGCGGGTCAGGTGCTGAGATGGGCGGCCACTCTTGTACCCAGCCCATCACCACGTGCTTAGCAAGGCTTTACCCAACCTCGGGAGTGTGCTCACCCTGTAATCACCGTCCCCCTCAGGGACTGCCCGGGCCTGTAGGAATGCCCAGCTGTGGGGCCATGGGCAGCAAAGGTGACTCGCCGTACAGACAGCAGGTAGTTCCAGGGGAGGGAGGGCTGCTGCCGCCCTGCTGGACCCTCGCTGCCTCTGCAGGTCTAGGAGGGTCCTCAGCTGTGTCTGGGCCCCGTGGCAGGGTGTGTTAACCGCAGTGCCACGTGTGTCTCGATCCCACGTTCTCAGTCCAGGCGCTCGAGGTGTCTCACCTGGGTGGCACAGTGGCTTCCTAACTGGCCCTTTGCCTCTCTGCAAGGTGGCAGTGCCCGCTGGCCGATTACCTGTGCCTGGTGGGTGGAGGACGCGCCCCATGCGTGGGTTAACTTCAGTGGTTCCCCGTCCTCCTGGGGGAAAGCCCAGAGACCACGTGGCTGTGGCCGTGGGGGTGGCCGCAGCCGTGCACGTGCCGGGCACACGGCCCTGTTCGGGCCTTCTGCCGTAAACTTCAGTCCTCTGTGCTGCCCTCGGGTGCTCTCCCTGCTAGGCAGGCCCTGCGCCGAGGCCCCGCCCGGGTGGGTGTGCCCCCTCCCCGTCTCGGCCCTTGCTGGTGAACCTCACACTCTCATGCTGCATCAGTTATTCTCTCCCTTTTTCATTGTTAGAGGCCATGTGGGGTTGTGAGAAAGAGGGAGGACCCCCAGTGGGGCGCGCTCACTGCAATCCCTTCCCCTCCATTTCTCCAGCCAGTCAGGATTGGGGACATGCACACATGTGCACCTGTCATGTTTTTCAAGCCTCCGGGGCTGGGATCTCTGGGGCCAGGCTGTTTTTTTGTGGGCTTAAAATCTCCTGCTCTCCTTTCCTCCTCCCTGCACCCTCCTCCCCTCCCCTTCCTTACATTGTGAGCTGCTCGAAAACGAGGACCAGCCGCGCCTTCAGTGGAGCCCACGTGCTGGGTGCAGCGCCTGGCGGATCTCTGCCTAATAAATGTCGAATGACTGGAGTGTCGTGGGAAGGAGACAGGAAGCTGGGTTTCCGTATTTGTTCCGTCATCCTCTTCTGCTGGCCCTGGAGGAGTTAGTTCTTCCTCTGGAACTCACTTTCCCCTCCTCTGTGGAGAGGGTTGACACCTGGACGGTTTCTAAGTTGCCTTCCAGTTCTAACACCCTACAAGCCTGTGTGCTAGAAAATGCAGAGGGCTGGCTCTTTGGCCTGGTGCCTGGGGCAGTGGGGTCCTGCATGACTGAGCACATGGTTCGAGTCCCAGACCCAGCAGCTTGAGAAACACACTGACACAGGTGCATGTGTGGCCAAAGTCCTGAAAAGGGGAGCAGTGGTGGAGGAGGGACGGTCGTGACCGTCCCCCATGGTGTGCTTTTCCCTCTCCCTTGGTCTCTGTCTCTCTGTCTCTCTCGGTGCATACACCTGCACTCTAGCAAAGACAGAATTGTTCATTCTCATGACCTCCTGTGCCCTGCTATGCTTGGGGACAGGGGCTGCTTCTAGTGGCAGCCTGGTACCTGGCCTGGCACCACGTCGTTCAGCGTGGTGGTAGTCGACATGGCTGCCGGCGTGGTGGCCCGAGACGCTGCCTGGATCTGAGGGCCCCAGCCCTGTGGTGCTCACCTTCTTCATTTCCTGACAAGGTTTTGTCATCACCTTTGTGACTCATGTGATGTGAAATGTTGGGGACGAGTCCCTGGCTCTGTGTGCCCCGAGCGTGACCCCTGCAGGTAAAGCTGGGGAGTATCCGTGTGCCCGGCTGACCACGAAGGACCGTGGGGTAGGGCAGCATCTGGCCGAGCCCCCAGCCCAAGACCCCCCTGGGAGGGAAAGCCCAAAGGGTGGCCTCAATCCCCAGCTTTCCTCGGCTTCAATGACAAGGCACTGGGGTAATGGGGCTCTTGGAAATGGGACGCAGAGGGAGGTCGGCACCTGGCCAGGGGTTGCCAAGCTGGGGCTGCCCCATGAGCTGGAGCAGGGTCCTCGGAGAAGGTGTGAGGTAGGGGGCTGAGGTCAGGAGGCCCGCCCTGGTGCTGTCTGCCTGCCCTCAGCCCTTAGGGGTGGCTCTGCAAGGCCCAGCCTACCTGGCCATGCTCGGGGAAGCCGAGGGACAGAGCAGCACTTCCCAGCTGGGCGAAGGCTCTGGAGTGAGGGCCCGGGTTGTGGAGGGAGCTTGCCGCCAGGGGAGTCTCAGACGCAGAAATACCGGGCGTTGCTGTGTGCGTGTGTCTAGGCCTCAGTTTCTCCTTTGTCCCACTCTGCCCCACCCTCCGACTGAATGTGGGACTGGCCTGGCGTCACTGCAGTGCGAGTTGCTTTATAAATAGAAGGATACTTAACACCGACCCTGGGATCAAGCAGCGAGGGTGGCTCTGGGCAGCAGTGTTTCCAAAATGTGCATTGATCTCTGGAGTCTGCGTGGTGCGTGTTGAACAGACCCGGCCGGCCCCAGGGACCACCAGCCCCACTCCAGCCCCTTTCCTCTTTCTGGGGCACACTGCCTCTCCGAGTCCTCTGAGGGTCCGAAGAGCCACCGGAGGGAGCCGTCTCAGCGGTCACTACGGGGCGTTCTCCGCCTGGCGTGCTTCGACATGCGTCTGTTCTGGGCTCGCTCTTTCACCCACCTTCCCCTGTTCGGAGCCAGGCACTGTGAGCCTCAGATTCGGAGAGGAGCATGAGTCACCCCTGCTCCCCCAGCCCTCTGCCGCCCCAGCCCACAGACACACGGACACTCGCTGGGCAGTGTGAGAGGCCTAATCTGGGAGCGCTGAGGGTGGAGAAGAGAATGTCTGTTTATTTTTTTCTCTTTTAAGTTGCTATGGCGCACGTGTGCTTGCCTCAGGGGGGATGGCCACGCTGCAGTCCCTTCTGCTTTACTCCCCTTTCCGGATTTTGGGCACGCATGCACACGTGCCTGGTATATTTTTCAAGCCATCAGGTCCAGGACTTGAACCACACAGTTGGCCTTGCGTGGGACCCAGCCGCCTTAACCATTACATCATCTGACTGGCCCCAGGATGTCCCGTTTTGCCGGGGGTGGGAAAGGGAGAGGCTTTGCAGAGAACACTTGTGGCCAGGAGAGGGGCCTGCGTTCCACGCAGGGAGCAGAGTGTGCCAAAGCCTGAGGCAGCGTGCCCCGCCCCCCCCCCCCCCCCCCCCCCGCCCCGCCATATGCTTGCAGCTGGCATCCAGGCGTCCACTGCGGTTACCTGACTTCCCGTGTGCCCGGCATGGCAGTGCCCACATTCCATGTCTGCTCCTGGGTTCGCCAAGGACACTCAGCCCGTGTCTGCTAGCTGATTGAATAGTCTGTCCCTTGGTCCGATGACAGTGAAAGAGTGAGTTAAAGAGGACTAAATGCTTACTAACTTCTCCACTAAGGCTTCCTTGGTGACTCAGACCCGATGCTTGGTGGGAAAGGTATGAGTTTAGCGTAGAACTGAAGGAAAACTGAGAGCAGGTCTTCCACCTTCGCGTTGTCACCGCCCTCCCCTGGCCACTCCGTACCCGCTCCCTGCCTGGCTGAGAAGTGTGTAACTTTTAGGCCCAGCGAGCCCTGCCCAGTCTCTTCCTAATTACCCACCACAGCTCTGCTTTAAATACGCCCTGCAGAGGAGCCAGCGGAGTGTGTGGCCGGGAGGGGAGTGGAGTGGAGCTTGGAGGACTCCTGTGTTTCTGCCAAGAGCACCCTGAAGAGTCGGGCGAGCCGCGTTGAGGCCAGGGGGTGGATGGGGGGATCGGTGGAGGGGCCCCGAGGACACACACATTCCCAGGCAACCTTGTTTAATTGTTTTTAATCTGATAATAAACGGTGGTGCCTTGGTTGCTTTAATTGGTCTTCCCATGACCCCTAGTTTTATTTATTAGTTTATTTTAGTTTAAAAAGGTTTAATTCGTTTTTGCTGTCGGCTACATGCACTTGGCAGAGACAGAGAAATCGCCCTACCGGGGCGATGGCCATGCCACAGTCCCTTCTGCACTGCTCTCCGCTCGGCATCTTGGGCATGCATGCACACGTGTCCTGCAAGGTTTTCAAGCAGGACATGAACTGGAGTTGGCCCCGTGGGATCCAGCACCTTAACCTCCCGCCACCTGCAGGCCCATACCTCAGTTTTTCACAACTAAGAAGCCAATTAGAACCAATTCAAACTGAGCCCACCCCCTCTGCTGGAGATGCAGCAGGGGAAAAGGGGTGGGTTGAGTGTGGTGTCTTTTCCCACTGGGAGTGTGACTTTAGTGACTCTGTGCCCTGAGGCACCTTGCCCTCTGATGGGTCTCTGGGCTGCTGTCTTCCTCTTCCTTGGCTTTTTCCTACAGATGCAGTATGGGGAGACGCACGACAGTGAGGGTAATGGTGGTGTCAGGGCTGGGCTTCCCGCCTCGACCCACTTCCTCATCTCTGTCATTCCTGTCCTTCTTATCTCCCAGCCTTTTCTCTTTTGTCCCCTGGGTCTTTTCTTCACCCCACCCCATGCTTAGCATACCGTTGGCAGTGGGTTTCTTGTCTCTATTTGCATGTCTGTCTGCAGCTTCACAGTGACTCACAGAGACCGAGAGGTTTCTGACCCTCCTGCTTACCCTGGCACCTGACTCTGCCTCTAGACGTCGCCCCCCACCCCCAACCCCCCCCCCCCCCCCCGGCCCTCTTCGTGGTTTTCACAGAAAGTCAGGCAGGGCCGTGGTGTGGCAGCTGGCCGAGGGACCTGCGGTCCACGTGGCTGACTGTAGTGCAAATCCTGAGCCCCCATGGCTTAAAAAATATGCTGGGCACATGTGCATGTGTACCCCCAATCCTAGCAGGATGGGGAGATGAAGGATTGCAGTGTGATCATGCCCCATTGTGGGGTGCTCTCCTACCTCCATCTCTCTCGGGCAATTGAGAAAGAATCGTGGACACCTAGGAAGCAGTGCGTCTGGGCGGAGGGTGCAGGGGGCTCTGGGTGCTCACTCGGGTTCAGCCGTGTGCAGGGCAGGCGAGCGCTCTGGGCGTATCTGTGCTTCTGTGGGGGATCAGATGGACAGTGGCGGGGACGCCCTGTGACTCCTGCCTGTCCTCCCGGCCCCATCACATGCAGGAATTTGATTACTCTCTCTGATGTGGTATCTCCTGGGAGGGAGGAGGAATGAGAGTTATTCAGTCGCTTTTTATGACGAGCAATGTGTGATTTGAGCAATGCGGGGCCCAGGACGCCCTGAATTCCGCAGCCAACGTTGGCTTTCGGCAAGAACTCTCAGGAGCTGGAAATAGGCAGGGGCCCCGGGGAGGGCCGATTGTTGGTGGCAACCCCGTGGTCGTCATCCCGCCTCATCCTGGAACTGGGATGCCGCAGACAGGAAGGCACCTCCCAAAGTCATCTAGGAAGGAAGGGACCCTGCCGCTGCTGACACTGTGCTCTGACTCCAGGTGGGGCGGGTCGCCCGCCCAGGGCGCTGCCTCGCAACTGCCGTGTCACCTGCTCCCGTCTTTAACAGCTCTCCCTGCGGGCTTCCTGCTGCAGTTCAGCCCGTGCCTCTCATTCTGTCCTGGGTGAAACCAGAGACGGTCTTTGTCCTCCCTGAACGGGCTCTCAGGCCTCGAGGGCATGGTGTTTTCCTTCTGTTTTGGAGAACCGGTGGGAGGTGGTGTCTGCTGTATACACAGGGGCAGGGGCAGACAGCTGAGTGGAATTTGTAATGGATACAATGCTGGCTCAATTTAGAATTGGCTTTCTCTACTTTAATTCACTAGGAAGGTGTAGCTCTGTGCTGAGCGGGTGTTTGACTAACTTTGATTTGTTTCAGCAATCAGGGTACGCAGACATGAATAAAGATTCCAGATCCACTTTCCATTGTCCCATTCAGGATTTGGGGCTGTTCCCCACATGGTGCGAGCAAGCACCTTCAGTCCAGATTCCTCGCTACGTTTGGCCCAGTGGATGATGTCATGGGATCCAGTGACTCAGGGCCACATTCCCACGTGAACAAGATTTGCTCTGTCTCTTTTCACAGTACACGTAACTTTTTGGCACCCTCGGAGCGTATTTCCATCTCAGGGAGTGAATCCAAGTGTGTTTCCCGCCGCTGGGTAAGCCTTCCCGGCCAGGTGCGGCCTCCTGGATGAGCAGCTCTGGGTTTCGTGCCTAGAAAGTGCATGCTCTCCTGGGCAGCCAAGCTATGCCGAGACTCCGTGGGCTCTCCGTGTCACCGCGGGAGACCCAGGACTGTACTTCTCCAACGTCATGATTCAGGACACGTGCATATAGACACGCGCGTGCACACCCACAGCTACACCTGAACAGTGTTTCATGAACTGGCACTTACTCTGTGAGATACGTTCTGGCATTTTTTAAAGGTACTCCTCTGACCCACTTAACTGATTTCATAACCCACTTACAGGCTACAAACTGCAGTTTGAAAAGCATCTATCTGGGGTTGCTATACTGATTAAAGCCAGTGGAGACAGTTAACACGTTAATTCATTCAGGTCATCGTAACCGTCTATCCTTTTAAAAAGCTTTTATTTTTTAATTTGTTACAGGACGTGTACACCTGCTGGGGTGGGGGAGGATGGGAAGTCACCCCCAGGGGGATGGCCATGCCACAGTCCCTTCTCCTCCATTCACCTCTTGGGATCTTGGGCAAGCACACACATGTGCCCAGCAAGATTTTCAAGCTGCAGGCCTGGAACTCGAACTATGGAGTTGGACATGTGGGATCCAGCCGCCTTAACCTCCACTGACCCATAACACAGCTGTTCTAACGCAGATGCTTTATTGGTTGAAGTTGACTCTTTTCCTTTCTTTAGTTATCATTGATGTCTCCTGGGTGTCTGTTACCCAGGAAGCTTGGGTTTCATACATCTTTTTATTTATTTATTTATTTATTTATTTATTTATTTATTTAATTTTTTCCCTCTTAAAGAGTTTTTGCCTTAGAACGTGTGTGCGCACTGGGTAGAGAGAGAAACAGACACAGTGAGAGGGAAAGTAAGAAATCACCCCCCAGGGGGATGGCCATGCCACTATCCCTTCTCTATTCTTCTCCTGGGATCTTGGGCACGCACACACATGCACCTGATGTGATTTTTCAAGCCTCCAGTTCTGGGACTTGAACTGCAGTTGGCCATGTGGGAGTCCAGCAATGTAACCACTATGCCATCTGCTGGCCCCTCATGCATTTTTTTTTAACCCTCGGATTGGCAGTCAAATTTAAAATCGAGAGGCATTAACTTTAGCAAGTGTATGGCAAGCAGAGAATGGTAACAGGAGAGTGAGTCAGGACGTCTGCTGATCAGGGTATTCTGCGCTATCTGCTCAAGTTTTAAGGTGCCTCACCGCGACCCAGTAATTCTGATCCTCTGCCCTTCACTGATTCTGTGGCCTCCGGCAGTTATTTCACTTGGTGTGCTTCCCTTCCGCATCTGGCTTTTCCTGGGTGTTGGGCTGGAAGGAGAGGTTTAGGGCAGGGGCTTTCCGGGTAAAGGGGCAGGGCCAGGCCCACCCAGATGCACATGGATCCTGAAATTAGCAAGAGAAAGGAGAGGGCAGAGACAAGAGACAGTACCCACGGATTTTTTTAAAACACACACACACACACACACATATATATATAAAGAGAAAAGTTTCAAGAGAAAGGAAGAGGGAGAGAGAGACAAAGACAGAGACAGAGGCAGAAAGCTCTCATGCACCTTTAACAAGGACCCTTATCTGTCAAAACCTTCACACCTTTCTAAAGTAATTCGATCTTAAGTTGAGATATGGGTCTTTCTTTAGGTTAATAGGGGATTAGTTTTCATAATGAAGTTATAAGCAGCCCTGATTTGTGAATTGGCTAATTTACTCAACAACTTCCATCGAGTGCTTTTAGGGTTGAGTCAATGAGCAGATTGAAAAAAAGAGCAGGTGGTTCAGAGAGGCCTCATTCCTGCCCTGGAGCCGCTCTCCTTGGAGAGGGGTGAAAGGTACACAGCAGCGGTGCACGGTGGGAAGGGCGCACAGCCGGTCAGAAGACGTCAGGAGAGGAGGAGGCCAGGTTCAGTTGGGTTTGCAGTGTCCTTCCGAGGTGTTTGCGTGGGAGGGCCTGCCCGGTGCAGGAAGGCGTGTATATACTCTGCAGAGGAGTTTGTGGTAAACCCAGCAAGGGGCACAGCAGAAGCAATTTGTCTCAGGGAAATTCTTACAAAGGTAAAGGTAGATGGTGGTCAGGAGGTGGAGGGGCTGGGGACAGAAAGTAGGCAGGAGGATCTTGTAAGATCGGAAGGAGACTGCAGAGTGCCGTCAGGAAATGGCATTGGGGTAGGGGGGTGGATTCTGGGCAGGGGGGCTTGCGTGACTCTGTGGAGCCAAGGGGTGGGGAGCAGAGAGTCTGGTCACTAGGTTTCTGGTTCAAGTTGGTGTTGGTGCTGTAGACAGAGAAGAAAGAGGAACAGGTAGGTTTAGGGAAGGGAAGAGACCCTAGACCTACCGGTAGTTTCTGACCCGTGGGTATGTGTTCCTCTTACCCATCCGGGTGGATAGCTTCCCGTGCTCAGTGGCCCTGGGCCGGGGCTTCGAGCAGGGGTTCTGGAGTAAGAGAAAGTTCTGCTCCTGGGTTGGCCACGCACTTATGGTCCACCTAGCCCAAGATGTTACCTAAACTTCCACTTCTCTCTGTCAAATGGGGAAGGCAGTGTTTTATCTCCCAGGCTATTATGAGAAGCAGAGCTGGAGGTATTTAAGTCCCGGCACAGGGTGAGTGCTCAGTAGAAGCTTTATAGCATTATTATTAATCATCTAGAGGGAGGGAAAAGGTCTGGGGCTCAGATCTCAAGTTCTCCCCAGAATCCCATGTGTTCTTGAGCACTTGCTGCAGTACCTGGCCTCAGTGTCCTCATTTGGGTGTGGAGGGCGTTAAATTTGATCATCTCTAACATCCATCTAGTGCAAAGTTTCTTCCATCTTCTGGAACTTGGGAGAAAGAATTTGACATGCTGGATGATAGAATTAGGTCTTTTGTTTGTTTGTTTTTGTTATAGGGCATGTGAGCTTGCCAGAAAGAGACAGGCGTAGAGAAGGAAAGTGAGAAAGCGCCCTCCCACCCCAGGAGGGTCATGCCACAGCCCCTTCTCCCCCATTCTCCTTTTAGGATTTTGGGCACACACCCGCGTGCCTGGTGTTTTTTCAAGCTGCTGTGTTCAGGATTTGAACGGCAGTCAGCTCTGTGGGATCCAGCTGCCTTAACCGCCACGCCACCTGCTGGCCCTATAACCAGATTTTTTGTTTGTTTGTTTTCCAGAATTAAAAAATGTTTAATGTAGTTCAGACAGCGTCTGGTTCATTTTAGCTCCTTCACCGCCAAACCTGGGGGCAGGGACTGCGTCAGCTTCCCCACCTTCTCTTTGTCCCTGGGACCAAGGTGTGAGAGTAACTGCGGCATTCAACTTGAAACTTCACATTATCCTTATTTTTCTCGATCTTGACAGACTTGGCATCCTGTCGTCGGGCTGTTAGCAGAAAGTCTTGATTTCCTCAATTTTCTGAGGCATGGCGGGGAGCACGGGGAGAGGGCGCCCACGGCACTTCCTCCTGCTTCCCCACACCCCTGCTTCAGGGCTGGGGCCCCCAGACTTCACCAGGTCCTGGATTACCCCAGATGGCCCCCCCCCCCCCACTTGCCCGCTTACTGCCCCTCAGAATTTTAAACACGAATATGAGGCCATAACAGGACACCCAGATAAGATGGAAGGTAATGGGACCAGTTGTTTCAGACGTGCCTTTGACCCAAGTCCTGTGCTTAGGTTTGGGGAACTGCGGAGAGTGATTGAGAGGAGAGCTCTGGCTTACGGTGCGTGATGCGAGGGGGTCTGTGTGTCTGCGGGGTGGTCTGATGCCCAGTGAAGGGCGTCTGTGCCAGGCTGCAGTGAAGGACAGGTGGCATGCAGACCGAGAGACCTCACAGCCTGCTACCTTCCGCGATTTCCACATTCCACTGAGAGACTCACTAGGGGTTTCTGTGCACCTACTGTGTGCTAGGAGTGGGCCCCAGAGGTATTGCATAGGTCAGATGCAGGATCTCAGGGCACTGCATTTTAGGGTGGGCATTGGCAGTCCAGGAGAGGCAAGGAGGAGCATGGCAGGGTGGCACAGGAGCTTGGGGTGCAGTGGAAAGAAGTGGGAATGTCTGGGTAGGGAGGAGACACCGGAGCCGGTGATGCTGGCTCCTTACGTGGAGGGGCCGGCACCTGGGGGAAGACAGGCCTCCACTTTACGACTCGAGAGGACCTCATTTCATTAGCCAGAGTGATGCGGGCGATGCTAGTGAAAAGAAATACTACCCACTGTCTACGGAGTGTTCGAGCCAGGTTCTGACTCAGGCTCGTACACAGACCGTCGGCTGTGCATGTGGCCAGGCACTTGCTGTCCACATGGTTTAGGTGAGGAAGCCGAGGTGGCAGGTGGTGAGCAGCTTGCCAGGCAGCGCAGGGATTGCTGGTGTGACAGTCTGACCCATGTCCCCCACTGCCATCTCAGGTAGACAGCAGAGGCGGGGTGGGGACTCAGAAGCAAGAGCTCTGGTGCTCCCTGGTCCCGGGTTCGAGCAGAGGCTGTGCCTGTGCGGTGGTTCCTGGGGCCCCTGCAGGGGGAAGTCGGACGGCGAGTAGCTCAGCTAGAAGGAGGGACGTTCCTGCCCATTGTGCAGATGGAGAAACTGAGGCTCACAAGGGTTAAGGACCTGCCCAGAGTCACATCATTCTGGGATTTGGGGCACACACGCACATGTGACTGGTAGAGTTTTCAAACAACTGGGTCCGGGGCTGGGATGGAATTGAGACTTCAGCTTGGGTCTTCTGACCCCGTTCGCAGTGCCTTTCCCGCTGCCCTGCTCGGCCCCAGACCCTTGGCAGGGCCTCTGTGTCTCACCCTGTCTCTTCCTGGATTTGTTGCGCCTCCTCCTCCCTGCACTGTTGCTGCCTGGAAGGACTCCTGTGTTGGCCTGCGGGTGTGCACGCAGGGCCAGAGCTTCATCCGGGACCCAAGCAGATCGAGAGGTGCTGCCGTGGTTGGTGCCCGTGCATGCGTGTGCATGCCTGTATACACGCATGTGCGTTTGTATGTCAGGGCCTGTGCATCTCGAAGGCCGTGAATGGACTTGGAAGCCTTTGCTGGCGGCCGGGGCCGTGTGTGTTGTGCATAGGCCGGAATACCTGGTGGCGAGGGCCGGCAGAGAGGCTGAAGGGTCCTGAGGGGTGGGAGGCTGGGTCCTCTGGGGGTGCTGCCTGCCTGAGAGAGAGAGGGGCTGGGAGAGAGCGGAGCTGGGGGTGCTGCCTGCCTGTGAGAGGGAGGGGCTGGGAGTTAGTTACTCAGCGAAGTCACCCTGACATGCAGCTTTCCGTTGGGATGTGCCGGCTGGTGTATCTGCTAGAACCGCTCATGGCCAGCTCTGCTTTACCCTGGGGCTGGGAGGCGGAAGGCTGGTGCAGCCTGCTGGGCCCCTGCCCATGGCCCTCTGAGCTGATGGCCTGCTCTTGGCCTAAGGACGACTGCTGCTCTCCTCCTGTGCGTCCTCTCTCTCCTCACCCTTGTTTTTGTTTTAAAACACATGTCCTTGCTGGAGAGAGACACGCACATGCACACACACATGCACGCATGCATGCACACACGGGGGTGGGGTGGGAGATGGGGAGTGATGAATCACCCTCAGGAGAGAAAGCCACACTGCCTCCTCTCCTCTCCATCCTCCTCTCGGGATTTCGGGCACGCATACACACGCACCCAGCATGGTTTTCAAGCTGCTGGGTCCAGGACTTGAACTGCGGAGTTGGCCCTGTGGGATCCAGTGCCTTCAGCACCACACCACGTGCTGACTCCCACTTGTTTGTAACGATGGGTCTCCCTGTGGCAGTCCTCCGGCCTCACCCTCCCAGGCCTGTGCCACGTGCGTGGCCTTTACCAGGCACAGTCTTGCCGTGCCGTCCAGGCCTGCCCCAAGCTCATGGTCCTCCGCCTCGGCGCCCCAAGCCCGTGGAGTCACAGGTCATACCTTTGTGGCCAACTTTTAGGCTGCACCGGGAGTTGAATCCGGATGTCCACGTGGTCCCATCCTGCAGGGCAGTGTCCCAGCAGCAGGTGCCACTTGACTGGGCCTCTCCTGCCCCTTTTAAATGTGTGCGCGTACTTCCACAGCAGCCAGCTGCGCTGGCCCCATTCCTTCCTGCTCATTCGTCCCCTCGTTCGGCGGTGCCGACTGTGTCCCGGGCTCAGGGCTAGGATGTGGCTGCTGGGTCTCGGCAGGAATTGGCCATGCCTTGCTCTCCTGCAGCTGGTGGCCATTTGCAGAGATGCGACTGGCCCCCTCAGGCTGAGTCAGTGAGGCCGTGTGACCAAGGGACAGCGAGCGGGAGAGTGGGAGGGAGGTGTGCGTTGGGGACCACGAGGAGGTAAGGCTCTGTAACTGGGCCACCAGCTGACGAGCCTCCCTGCTCAGGTTTGGGCAGCTCGTTAGTGCCTAGAATTGGGGCAGGTGGGGAGCTGGGTGAGGCCACGCAGCCCTCCGTGAAGCTGGAGCAGCCACATGGGCACTGAGCCCAAGACAGAATGGTGGGGCCAAGCTCAGAGCAGTGGCCAGAGGGAGGTGGCCGAGACAGGGGACTGACATTGGTTGCACCTGCCTTGTTCGGGTCAGGGTTGAGCATGCCTGCCAGTGAACGGCCAAGGCAGGGTGGGGTGCGGATGGTGGGCCAAGAGGGAGGGTCCACGTTGGCCGAGTGGCGGGAGGAGGGCCCTGGCACCTCAGGACCTGGAGAAAGGCCCTGCAGGGGACCCGGTCATGGTGTCCACTCATGCTGCCCTGTCTCCAACCACGTCCCTCTTCTTCGGGCACTTGTGTGTGTCCGTGCTCGGCTGAGCACAGACTTGGTCACTACATGCCCCCTTCCAAGGCGGAGCGGGACCAGCTAGGATGGTCTCCTGCGGT
This sequence comes from Tupaia tana, assembly GCA_026018925.1. Taxonomy (NCBI): domain Eukaryota; kingdom Metazoa; phylum Chordata; class Mammalia; order Scandentia; family Tupaiidae; genus Tupaia; species Tupaia tana. Next base: position 109,950,467 of record JAKSZU010000006.1, read on the forward strand.
GTGACTTCACGTTACTGACGCGGTGTCTCAGGGTCGCTTTGGCGATTATGTGCCAGTGTGTCTGTAGGAGAGGAGCCCACGAGTGGTGGGCTCCCATGCCGAGAGAGCTGGGGCTTTGAAGGCGCTGGGACTTCAGTGCTGCTTCTTAGTAAAAAGGAGACGCAGTTAAAACTGGCAGCGGCCTTCTAAGTAGCGGCCTTTGGGCTCCAGCATGTTTTAAAATTGCCTGAGGAGTTTTTAACAGGGCAGCCCATGAGGTCCAGCCTCCAGATCGTCTAACTGCGTGAGACCAGCGGGGGCCCAGGGGCTTGCACTTGTTCCGAGTACCCAAGGCTTCGGAAGCAGGTGGTCTGTGACCACATTAGAGATTCTGGTTTAGGGGGAGCTCGGCATTTCGGAAAGGACAGTGGACCGAGAGTCCGGAGACGCGGGTGCTGGGGTACCCGGCGATTGGCATCAGGTGTAGGTCGGCTCACCCTCCGAGGCGTGGCACTCACTGGTTACCTTTGGCAACATGCGTGTCCCCGTAAGGCGGGCAGGCTGCTGTGCGGATTTTGTTATGTGATAGAAGTATCCAGAAGAGTCTGTCTGGGTTGATTTGAAGCCAGGGGAGAGGAGGGGAAAGGAGGGTTGCTTCAAATGACCTCCGAGGGCCAATAGCTTCTGGGATCTTCCTCCAAGAGATTCCGAGCAGTTCTGGTCTTTGTGTCCAGGTCGGGAAGCCGTTTCAAGTGTGGGTGGCTAGTTTAGTCTGGGATGGACAGGTAACAAGGGAGGAGGCCCGAGCTCCCAGCATAGCACCCTCTGGCTCTCCCCACCCCCCGGTGCTGATGCAGCCGCAGCCGAGCAGTCTGAGCTGCAGGGTGCTGACGGCCCGCACGTGGCCCCCTGCCCTGGCTGGTTTTGCTCCTGCCTTGCAGCACGAGGCGAGGCACGGGCGCAACCTGCGCCCAGAGCTCCGGCCGGTGCATCCTCTCCTGGGCGGTCTTGGTTGCGTAGGTGTCCTGCTGGAGAGTGGCTCAGAGCGGGGCCTCTGCTGCACACCTCCAGGGGGCACAGCTCACAGAGAGTGGGGTGGCACTGCCCTGCCGAGTTGTGCAGTGCAGACCGTCCTGGAAGGCAGGGGCAGCCCAGTGTCGTTCCTAGACCCCTTCACTCCTTGGTGCTGTGGTCCTAACTCTGAGCTCAGCTGTCCTCTGAGCTCAGCGACGATGTCGCCGAGACGCTGAGATGTACCAGGGATAAAGCACAGGTTGTCCCCGCACCTGCTGGCTGTCTCGGCTTTAGGCCGACGTAGTCAGCCACTCAGCGATGGTTCAGCGATCGTTCATGGAGTGTGGCCCAAGTGCCCGGTGCCCAGTGGAGACGGTGGGAGAGGGCGGCCGGCAGGAACGCAGTGGGTACGCTGTTCTCAGCTAGGGCGGGCCCCCTTCCTTCCCTGGTCTGCGTCCTGTCTTCTATCGCCCGACCTGGTGGATGGCACTGTACTGGTGCTGGCTTTGCTGGGATTTCTGGGGCTGGCGGGAGGGGCCGGGAGTCATTTTGCTGTGGAAACTTGGGGGGTTACACTCAGAAATGGAATCTGGGTGTGCCCAGTGTACTTCTGACTCACTTTCCCCGTGACGGGGGATTTGAGGGTGTGGACTGGCAGTGTCGGGCCTCTGTAGAGAAGGGCTGCTGTGAGGGGTGCCCAGTCCCCGCGTGTGGATATCCTCAGGTCAGCACTCCCTGGCGAGCTAGCGTCCCTACCTCAAGCCAGCCGTAGGCCCGCTGTGGCTACGTGCTCCGGCCGAGCCTGCAGGGCTTAAAATAGCAGGCTGGGCTGGCCCCGCTGCACGCGAGGCGCCAGCCCAGGCCTGTTGGGGCAGTCGCCCGGCCTGCGGCTGGGGCCGCACTGGCCCTGACCACTGGGTGTGGAGCGCGTGTTGGGGCGTTCTCCTGGGCCCAGAGCCAGGGAGTGGGGGGCTGATGTGATGGGTTCGGGGGTGGCTGGTGCTCAGGGAGGCTGTCTGTCCTGGACCTTTGAAGGAACTCTGTGAACTAGACCTCGCCTTCCACTGCAGAGCCCAGACACCGTGACACCGGTCCTTAGCCTGGCCCTTCGGACTGGCCAGGTGAACAGAGAGAGTGAAGAGTTGGGATCGGGCCTGGGCCAGAACTCGGGGGTCTGGGTCCCGGCTGCGTGTGCACTCACCACGGAACACACTACCAGCTGCCTCCCTTGGGAAGCCACGGAGGAGCCTGAGGTTTCATTCATTCATTCATCACTAAGTATGTACTGAGCATCTGCCACATGTGCAGCTCTGTTCTCGGCTGTGGAGAACAGCAAGGAGTGGAACAGACGCAGCCCCTGCCCTCATGAGCCTTCGTTCTGGGGGCAGAGGTTGTGAGCAATCACCGGATGAAAGCAGTGGGCTGTGCTGTATGCCGGGCAAGTGCTATGGAAGAGGCAGGACTGGGTAAGCGAGACCGAGTGTGCTGGACAGTGCCGCTTTAAATGGGGTGGTCAGGGAAGGCGTCACCGAGGAGGTGACAATTGAATTAAGAGTTAAAGGCGCTCAGAGAGTTGGCAATGAGAGATCTGGTGGAAGACTGTTCCCGGTGGAGGAACAGCCATGATAAAGCTCTAATGCAGGGAGGACAATGTAGCTGGGGTAGAGTGTGTGTGTGTGTGTGTGTGTGTGTGTGTGTATTGTGCAAATTCTTGTCCTTTCCTCTGAGAGATGTGGAAGGCCTTGACAGGTCTGCACTGAGCGCCGATGTGACCTGACCCACGTGACAAGCCTGCTGCGTACTGGAGAGTTCATTTCTCTGTCTTTCCCTGGCTTTTAGGCCACCCGTGGCCCTGGGAGACTAGCTAGGGGGCTGCCCCATCCTTTTCCTATGACTTTTCCAGCCTCCATTTTTATTCCCAAACCCAAAGCCCTAAGACTTTCACTCTTGGAAGGAGAAGGCAGCACGGACCTGGCCTGTCCTTGCCTCGGTTTCTTTGGCAGAGAAAGGAGATGGGTGTATTGCCGTGGTTTGTGTTGTCTCTTGAGAGTCTATTAGTAAATAATCAGAAAATTTGCCAGCTGGTCGTCATTGGTAGCTTGGGCTTGGCCATGGTGGGAGTTTTTACACCAGGGCAATTGGCAAGCACTAAAAACCAGGACTTTCCCCGGGGAGAGCTGGTGGTTGCACCTGTGCCTTCCCACCACTGGTGTGGCATCTCCACCCTACCTGGGCTGTGGTTTCGGGGGCTAAGCCACTGCTCACTTTCGTTCGCCAAAGCACCTGCCTCCCTTCTGTGCAGAGTCAGAAAGCACCCTGGAGGACGGTCTCTTTTCGGGTGGGGAGCCGCTGCGTTGGTGTGGCGGGGTGGGCGGTGGTGGTTTTCCAGGACCCACAGGGCTCATCTCAGGGGGAAGTGCTTTCTCTCTGCTGGGCCATTCTCGTGCCGGAGCGCTCTCCTGTCTTCTGTCCTTCCTTTCCTTTGCCCCCTTCTGTGTCTGCGGGAGGTGTGCGATGCCTCGGCGGGGGGCCCCGTCGTACATCTGAGCAGGGCCCAGCCCTGGGCCCAGCCAAGGCTGCTTGGTGTAGGGGAGATCTCTGTGTCAGGACTCAGGAGATGGAGGCTCCAGTCCCGCTCTGCTAACTAGCTTAGATAAGTCCTCTCCTGCTTGGCCCTTTGCTTTCTCATTTATAAACGGGGACAGCTTCCCTGCTTATCTGGCTGGGGCGGGCGGGGATCCGATGTGATCATAAGCATGAAAGCCCCTGGAGAAAAGCTGAGTCACCATGAATGTGCCTTTGCTCCTGGTACCCAGCCGTCTGGGACTTCCCTCCTTGCCCTGCTTCTGTCAGGATGCGGTGCAAGCCCAGCAAGGCTCCTCCAGGCAGCCTTCCCTGATAGGTGCGTCCTCTGAGTGTCACGGCTCTCCCCTCACTCCGACCCCTGCTCTAGTGCATGTCTGCCGTTGCCCCTGTGCTCTGTCACTCTTCCCCTAGGGGCCCTCAGGAGCGGGTGCTACTCGGTGACGCACCTGGTGGCACCGATGGACCCGGCCGGGCTCCGTCAGCCAGTGTCGGTGCCCCTGCGATGTGTGAAGGCTGGCAGCTTGTGCACTCAGGGCTCCATGGTGTAGTAGTGTTCCAGACACTGCCCGTCCGCCCTCAGCCCCTTTTACAGACGAGGAGCTGGACGCGCGCTCACCGCTCCCCCCCTTAGCAGGTGGGCCTCATGCTCAGGGCGCCCTCGCCCAGTACCTGAGCGGCCGGACCCCCAGCTCTTCCCTCCCCTGGCTCCTGCAGCCTGGGGGCTCACTGCTGCTCCTCCCTGTAGGGGGCAGACGGACAGCAGGCATGTGGTTCGTGGAGAATGGCGCTGCACCAGGGCCTGGACAGCCGGGGGTAGGGAGGGGACAGCACCAGCTCTCGGTGCCTGTCCCCGCTGTGTCCGGCCGGAGTGACTGCGGGCTGGCATTTCCTCTGGCCGCAGTGTGGGGGAGGGGGGCAGCAGGTGTGCCCTGGCTCCCGGCCGGCTGGGATATGGAAGTGCCTCTGGGGGCCGGAGCTCGGGGGCTGAGTGGCAGGCAGTCACCCGGGCGCACTGGGCCTCACGGAGCTCAGCCACATTCTCCAAGCTCCAGGCTGGTCATCTGAGCCGCCCAGTGGTTTTGGGAGGTGGCCGAATCTGGTGGTGACCCCGGAGAGGGCCTTCTGACAGGAGGCCCACCAAGGTGAACACACCGGATAGGCCAGGGCATGTAGGGGTGTTCAATGCCAGGGTGGCGGTGAGTAGGCATGGCGGAGGCGGAGGTGAGGCTTGGGGGCTCTGCACTGTGGGAGGGACTCAGCTCAATTCCCTTCCGAGTTTGTAAGTGTCCAGCTCGTATCCAGCTGGGCTCATTACTGCAGAACACGGGTGAGTTTGTTCCCTCTGGAGCTTCTAGTCTCGCAGGAGAAAAGGTGTTTATGCAAATGACTGCCATACAAGGCAGAGAAAAGCCAGAGCCCGGAAGAGAGGTTCTAAACAAGTAGGGCCTTAGTTTTAGGGATCTCCTAGGGGATGTGACCTTCGAACTGCACCTTGAAGCATCTACTGAGGGCAGTGGTGGGGGGCCTGGGAGGAGGAGGTGCTGGGTGTGAGGCACAGAGTGGGGACGCGCAGTGAGGAGTAGGGGTTGCTGGGGCTCCGTGGGAGCAGGCTGCCGGAGCTCAGTGTGGAAGGCCCCAGCGGTGAGCTCGAGGGTTTGGTGAATCCCTCCGGAGCCAGTGAAGATTTTGAGCTGGTAAGGGGGGTAGGGGGGCATGTGCCAGGTTCTGTCTTGGGACAGTAAAGGTGACAGCATGTGACAGGGTGAATAAGAAGGAGGGCGTGTGGGAACCAGCAGTTAGCGTAATGGCTATGTCGCTGGACTCCCACGTAGCTGACCGTGGTTCGCGTCCCAGACCCAGTGGCTTAAAACTCACGCCGGGTGCCTGTGCGTGCATGCCCAAGATCCCGAGAGGAGAATGGAGGAGAAGGGATTGCAGCGTGGCCATCCCTCCTGGGGGGTGATTTCTCACTTTCTGTCTCTATGTCTCTCTCTCTGTCTGTCTGGTGAGCGCACGCGCCCTATAGCAAAAACCTCTCAAAAAAAAAAAGGAGGGCGTGCAGAGTCAGCAGGTGGCATGGTGGTTAAGGCACTGGACTTCTATGTGGCTGACTGCAGTTTGAGTCCCAGACCTAGTGGCTTGAAACTCACGCCAGGTGCGTGTGTGTGTGTGCGTACCCAACATTCCCAGAGGAGAATGGGGGAGAAGGGATTGCAGTGTGGCCATCCCCCCAGGGGATGATTTCTCACTTTACCTCTCACTGTCGCTCTTCACTCTCCAGAGAGCACACACACCCTGTGGCCAAGACTTAAAAACAGAACGGGAGAGCGCAGGGGCAGGCGCCCGTGAGGACGCCATTAGCAGAGGCAGTGCAGGGAGGAGGCTGTGGCAGGACGCGTGCCCTGCGGCTTCAGGGCTGCACGCATGCCCGCGCCTGCGGAGGAGAGGTGAGGCAGTGAGGCGTGCCGGGGTGTGTGTGAGGTCGCAGTGGGAAGCTGCCTCTGCAGGAGCGGCCTATGAGGCGCTCTGGGTGTAGTATCTGAAAGCCGGTAAGAGCGCGGGCCCAGTGCAGCCCATGCGCACCCTCACCCGCAGTGCTTTGAGATGAGAGAAGTTGCCTCTGGGCTTGGGGTGGACTGGTGATTTCAGGAGGCCCTTGAAAAGGCTGTCACCTCCAGGGACAATCTCAGGGACGTGGACCAGTCTGAGTTGGGAAGAGGGAGGAGGCAGGGTGGGATGGCGGCTGGCTTCTGCCCGTTTTACAGGGTGGCAGGAGTTTCAGAGACCACAGCAAGATTTGTGAGCTGTAAGATGCCCACTAGGGATGCCTAGGTGTGCCACCATCCCCCCCACCCAGACACCTCTCACTTGCTCACCTAGGGCGGACTGCGTGCAGGTCCCCCACCCCTGTGCATACAGCAGGGTGGGACCGCAGCATTGGTCCCGCTCCCTCTCCTAACGGTGAAACGTCCCCAAGTGCTACTCACGTGCCGCCTCCCATGTGGGCTCCGGTTCCAGCCCCACTGCGTCCAGGCTCGGTGGAGGGAGAGAGGGCACAGGTAGGCCGCGGGGAGCCACTCTTCCCATCTCCTCCTGTAGGCCCCAGGCCCACTGCATCCGTGGCTTCGCAGGCAGGCTGGATGCTAGGTCAGAGCGCACTGTCCCAGCCGGCCAATCAGTGGCCTCCATGGAGCGGTTTAGGAATATTGGATTTGCTGGGTCAGTGAATTTCCGCTGGTGCATGGCAGTAAACCCCTGGCTGCATCTCGCTGCTGCGCCGGCCGCTGCCTTATCTCATCCCCCAAAGCCACCTGCCCTCCTCGATAAGTGCTAATAACAAGCGCTTGCTTTTGCCGGCCTCCCAGGGTTGAATGGCTCAGTGTCTGCCTGCACGTGGGTGCAGGTGCGTCTGTCTGTCCAGCACAGTGTCTCGCACACCAGGCCCTTCTGAGGATCTGACAGGGCTGATTGGTCTGGGGATGAGAGATGGGGCTGGACTGGGACTTCCCTGGAGAAAAGGACCCGAGAGACTGGGGTGGCGGCTGTCTATTCAGACCCTCGCCAGCCTGTGCTTCCGGGGCTCAGCCTCAGCTGCCCTCTCCATCTGCAGGAAGCCTCCCCTGCTCCAAGCAGAGGCTGATTTTCACAGAGGCCCTCCCTGCTGTCATCATGTATCTGGTGGTGGTCTGAGGGCACCAGTGTGTTGTGCCAGGCACGGTGTCACATGCTCAGAAGATGAGACAGTTCTTGCCTTCAAGCAGCTCATGGTCAGGGGATTGAGGGGAAGTCAGTGAGCAGGTAGCATTGTGGTGGGATGAACTCAAAAGAGGTGAACTCCGGGAACCAGCAGTTAGCGTAATGGCTATGTCGCTGGACTCCCACGTAGTCTACTGCGGTTTGTGGCCTGGACCTGGTGGCTTAAAACTCATGCCGGGCGCGTGTGCGCCCAAGATCCCGAGAGGAGAATGGAGGAGAAGGGATTGCGGCGTGACCATCCGCCCTGGGGGGTGAGTTCTCACTTTCTGTCTCTATGTTTCTCTCTGTCTGTCTGGCGAGCGTGCACGCCCTATAGTGAAAACCTCTCCAAAAAAAAAATAAATAAATAAAAGAGAGAGGTGAATTCCAAGGGGACATCATGGAGGAGGCGATCATTGCCAACTGGATGTGGCTATTAAGCAGTCGGTGTTGGGGAAAAGGAGCTTCAGGCAGTGCGAAGGCCAGTAGGTGAGGAGTAATCCCACGTGAGTTTGCTCTGGTGGGAGTGTAGGCCTGGGGAGTGCGGGGTGGAGTTAAGGAGAGAAACGGGGTTAGGGGTGCCTGTGCAGGCTTTCGTTTTTCATTGTTTTAATTTGTCAGAGGAGAGGGGAGAGAGGAAGGCACTTCCCGAGGGGCTGTGGTCTCGTGGCAGTCCCCTCTCTGTGTGCCCTGTTGGGATTTGAGCACACACACGTGCCTGGTGTGTTTTTAAGCTGTTCAGGCTGGGGTTAGGATTAGACCACTGGATGCGAGGCCAGGTAGGATCCGGCTCCCTTAGCCTAGACCGTGGGGCCGGCCTCCTGTGTAGTTTCCTCCCTCCCCCTTCACTCCCTCCCCCTTTCCTTCCATGCACTGGTTGGTGAGAGATGAGAGACAAGAGAAAGAGAGAGAGCAAGTGAGAAAGCATCCCGTGAGGAATGGCCGTGTTACAATCCCTTCTCCATTTCTCCCTCCCCTTGGGACTGTGGGCATGCATGCACTCACGCCCGGTGTGGTTTTTAACCTGCTGCGTCCGGGACTCAAACTGGCAGTCAGCTTGGTGGGAGCCAGCTGCCTTAACCACCACACGCTGGCTGCTCCCCGTGCAGGTTTGGAGCTGGCCTCTGGGGTCACCGCTGCTGGACTGTCCCTTTCCAGGTCACTGTCCGGGGCGGGGATGCTGTCCTGGCCCCACTGGCCCCTGGCTCTGCCCAGGCATCTCTTTCCACGGTGCTCTTCCTCCTCCTCTTGGCCCAGCCATCCTCCCGACTTCCAAGACCTGAGCCAGGTCCCGTTGTGTGGGATGGGAATTCGGGGCGTGAGGGAACCTTGGAAACCAACCAGTCCAATCTTTCTGTTCTGTTGTTGAGGAGCCAGAGGTCGCGTAGGCGGCTAGTGTCCTGAGGCTTTGTCCTGTAGGCAGTGAGAGGTGACCGTGTGCCTGGAAGGCCTGCGAAGCCCTTCCCGAGGACTCCGGCCGGACTCGTGCACACCCTCCTGTGAGCTCCCATTCAGCTGCTCGCCGAGCAGCCAGCGCTGGCCCCAGGTGTAGGCGTGCAGCGGTGAGACAGACGGCCGGCCTCTGCTGCTCTGGGGTTTACGGTCTAGCAGAGGGATCAGACGGCGCGTTGCCACTGAGAAGCACGGCCTTTCTCACCGTGGCGAGTGCACGGGAGAGCAGGCGCACGGCCGAGAACGCGTGTTGGGTGAGGGGCTTTCATTCTGACGGAGGGGTCCTCCAGAAGACCAGCAAAGGCTCGTGAAGGATTCATAGGAGCTCGGGGATGACCCGGCAGATCCAGTGAAACCTCCCTGAGGCCATGAGCCGGGGAAGACGGCCAGACAGAAGGAGCAGAATGGGCAGGGGCTGGGGCAGCTCCAGGGCTCCCTGGCGTGGCCTAAGGAGGCAGAGGAGGTGGTTGGAAATGGGGCCAGAGGGCAGGTGGGGCCAGTTGTTTGAAGGTTGCTTTAAGAATTGGGATTGTGCTAGAATGCAGAATAGCAGAAGCACACGTGTACACGCACACACACATACAACTGTAACCTGATCATGTGGGCGGCCCCCAAAGGGCTCAAAGCAGGAGTGGGGACACCCTGGCCACCCTGTGGCGGATAGATGGGGGCAGGAGTGGGTGTGGAGCGCTGCGCCCTGTGCTGCTGTGGGGCCCTGCTGTCCGACTGTGGGGGCTGTGTTGGGGCAGGATGTGGGGGCAGTGGCTAGGACTGGTGACAACCAGGAGTCAAGGATGAATCCGGGCTGCTGGCTTCTGCAGTGGGCTGGGAGTGAGGCTGTCCCTTGAGAAGGAGGGAATCTGGGGCGCACGTCTAGGGCAAGGTTGTCCCTCTGGGGCATGTGAAATGGGGGTCCTGGAGACAGCAGGTGGGGCTGACCTGCAGGAGTGTGCTGGGGGCTCAGAAGTCGGCCTGGGCGAACACGGGTGGCATCAGCACACCACGGAGAAGCCTGGATGCAGGAACGCCGGGCAGGGGGAAGAGGGGTCTGGACGGAGGGCCTCCCAAGGAGGGAGCTGAGCAGAGGAGCCAGCGGCATTGCCCTTAGAACTTGGGCAGCGGTGCGGGATTATTGGCTTATTTTTATTTTCTTAAAGGATTTGCTGTAGGGTGCATGCATTTGTTAGAGAGGGACAGTGAGCAGGAAAGTGAGAGATCACCCCCCGGGGGATGGCCACACCACAATCCCTTCCCCTCCGTTCTCCTCCTGGGATTTTGGGCACGCGCGCACATGTGCCTGGCGTGATTTTCAAGATTTGGGACTTGTACCACAATCAGCTATGTGGGATCAAGCACCTTAACCACCATGCCACCTGCTGGCCCCACAGGGGATGTTTTGATTACGGGTTGCCTATTTCTTTGTCTGTTCAAGTACATTGCAGATAGACAGGGACTGGCAGCCTTTACTATAGGGACTGTTGGTAATGATGACAGCGCCTCGCTTCGTTGGGTGTTTCCTGTGTTTCAGACTTGGTGCTGTGTGCATTACATGAGTATATATGTGAGCATAATGCACATGCATGCACGTACATATGTGTATACATTCTATACGCACACATGTGCATATACATATATGTCTGCATTCACTCGTACACACACCTGTATCCATGCACATGTGTACACATGTGATATATACAGATGTACATATCTGTATGTGTATATATGTATATTTGTATGTATATATGCTTATCTGTGTCGGCACACATGTGTACATATGTACATACACGTATTTATATGTATACATGTACACATGTGCATGTGTAGGCATGCATATATGTACACAGACACACATGTATGTATACGCACATGCACACATGTGTATACATGTATATGCACATACATGTATATACACCCATGTACATTTATATATGCATACATATATGTACACACATGCATATACATGTATATATGTGTATATGTGTACACACACACACACACACACACACAAATTTATTCCATGAGAAGAGACAGAGCCATTCCCAGCAGGGCCCTCGGGCCACAGTCTAGCTCCGTCTCGGCCAGCCTAGACCCGGGCACCCGTGTGTGATGGTGTGTGCTCAGGAGGTCCCGGGACGGGAACTCAGACCCCACCCCGCAGTGTGGACCCAGCTGCGTTACCGCCGTGCCACTGCCTGGCCCCTGCTGCACACTGCTAAGGTGCCTGTTCACATAGTGCTGGGAAGGCGGGTACCGTCATGCCCACTTTACGGCTGGGTCGGGAGCGTGCCAGCTGCTTGGCAGCAGTAGCCCGTATCCTGGGTGCCCAGCCGACTGCCCTGTGTGAGGGCACAGTGCCCACTCTGACCAACCCACTCTGACCCACATGGTGGGGTGCCAATGGGCCAAGGGTCTGCATAGTCTTGTCTTCTCAGTGGCCAGGAGTGGCCTCTGGTGGGACCCGGCCACAGGCAGGAGGCAGCTGTGTGCTCAGGACCTTCGAGGTACAGCACGCAGCACCAGGGAGTCTGTGCGAGGGCGCCGGTGGCCCCCCGTGGGAGGCCGAGGGGTCCCTTCCTGCACTGTCCTGGAAGCCCCTCCGGAAGGCTCGGTCCCTTGGAATGGGGAAGGGGCGGGAGCAGCTTTGTCCTCTGTCTTGCTCCTGGCTCAGTCTTCTCTTTTTTCCACCTACCTTTCCGGACTCTGCCTCCAAAATGGCTCCCTGGACCCCAGTGTCGTGCGTCTGTCTGTCTATCTGTTCCCCCAGGCTGTGCCGTGTGCTGGGGACATAGCCGTGAGCAAAACAGTTGACCCCATGGCATTTCCACACCATGTCTATCTGACGTGTACATTTCTGGGGCTCCCTGCTTGGGTTCTGATGCTCACAGAGGGCCTGCTTTCCAGAACAATCCCCAAGAGTTCTGGCGTGGGTCCCTTCCTTTGGTGCTCTCAGGCCGTCCTTGAGAAGTCGGGGTTCAGGCCTGATGGCCCCCTTTACCCCTGAGCACCCAGCACCTCCCAGTACTGGCTGTGTGGTGCTCACTGTGCAGGCACTGAGGGGCGACGGGATGACCGGGACAGGCCCTGTCCTCTTCCCTTGGCCCAGGGGCCAGTACAGAGCTGGGGAGCAGACTGCTGCGGGCCAGGCAGGGCACTGAGGAGGGAGGTGCGACCTCTCCACGAAGGGGAACTGAGCATCGCAGTGTCACCTCCCGTCTGACTGGAGCTCGGGGCGAGGCTGCCGTGTTGAGGCGTCGAGGGTCCAGGGGCCGCAGACGCTGCACGCTTGTTGAATCTGGGCACACGGTCAGTGGGCAGCAGGGGGGTCTGGGTTGACTTTAGACTGCGTGTAGGTGAGAGAAAGCCCAGACACAGTCCTGTCTCACTGCGAGCCCGACAGGCCAGAGGCTGGGCGAGCATGGCGTGTGCTCCCACGCCCCCCTCCCGTTGACAGTCAGCAGAGGTGAGGCTGTCAATTTCAAGTAGCTACTCTCCTCTCCTCTGAGAATTCTATTCTTGCTTCATCGTATTTATTTATTTATTTTGTTAATAAAAGGAGGCAAGAGTGGGGAGAAGGAAAGGCAACCTCGTTCACACCCTCGGAGATGCCCCAAGGGCGGCTTGTACCTCCCAGCTCTCCTGGGTGTGGCAAGCCGTGGGGATCAGGAGGGGCGGGAGAGATGGCCTCTCTGCCTTATCCTTTGTGCTGTGAATCTAGGACCGAGACAGCACAGCGCTGGTCTCTCATCTGTCCCCTCTCCCAGGCCCAGTTCCCTAGGGCGCTGCTTCTGTCCTGCGCCCCGCGGGATGCAACTTCCCGCGTGTCAGCCGAGGCCATGTGCAGTGGCTCACAGGCTTCCAGGCCTGTCCTCCTGCCTCCGTGTTCCATCCCAAGCCTCCCTCGAGCTCTGCCGCCTCCTGTCTTCTTGAGCCGACGACCCATGCCAGAGAATCCTTCAAGGGCAGGGCTCAGGAGACGGCTGGATGCCCGTGTGCCCTGGTGCTCCCCGGCTGCAGGCTGCTCTCGGCACCGTCCCGGAGTCGGGGGAAGGCTGGCCTCTTCGGCTCCATCGTGCGTTCCTGGAGGCTGCAGCTGTGACACAGTCACTCGTATCTTCCGTGGGTCCTTGCTGAGGGTCCCTTCCACCACATAGAAACAGATGGTCTGCTCGCGGCGGGAGGAAGGGGGAAGGTGTCACACCTGCTTTCCTGAGGGCTCTCTGCTGCCTTGTCCTAGCAAGGGCTGTGTGTCCACCCTCCTCCCCACATCTTCCACACTCCTTCCTCCGGCCGGTGTGAGATCACTCAGGGCCATCTTCGTGGGGGACTCTCCGCTGGCCGGCAGCCCGGCGGCACCACCACCACAGCTCTCTCTCGTGCCCCTTCCTCGGCGTCCTTCTCTATAGCGACCTCCTCAGCCCAGGCTGCTGCAGGTCCCCTGTGCTGGAAGCCTCAGTGAGGCGGACGATGGCCTCCCAGGGCCAGGAGCCACGTCCGGTCTGAGAGAGGCGAGGGCGTGAACTTAGAAGCCAGTCTTTTCTTCTGTGAGATGAGGGTAATAACCGGGCCTGTCCTGTAGGGTCGTCGAGAGGACTAAGTGACTTAGACACACCTGTGTGAAGCTTGGCTCTTGGGATATATGAGGGGGGTCTTCAACAAGTTCATGGAAAATGTACGTTATGAAAAACTGTGCACGGATTCCTTTTTTTTTTTTTTCCTGCACAAAACTAAACTTGTAATTTAATCCTATTTTCCCACCAACTTTTTAGTTTCTGTTACAGGGTGTGTGCACTCACCTGAGAGAAAGTGAGAAGCACCTTCTAGGGGGATGGCCATTCCACAGTCCCTTCTCCTCCATTGTCCTCTTGGGATTTGGGGCACACACACAATTTCAGGCCATGCGCAGCTGGCCCTGTGGGAGCAGTACCGTGATCGCCATGCCAGCTGCTGGGACTCCCACGGGCTTGCTGAAGTCCCCGGATGTAAGGGATCATAAACTGGAGTTGCTCTTGTTCTGGTAATGACAAGCTGGGTGGCCACGGGGCTTCACTGCTGCTTTGTTAAAGGACCGAGAAGTGGAGTGTCAGAGCCCGTTGACAAGTGTGGCCGGGGGCAGAACGTTGGACGCCCCTGCTCTTACCAGCCTGCCCTCTCCTCTCCCTGCACCCTCTGGGGCCCCAGACCCTCACGTGCTGTGGAAAGCGCGGTGGCACGGACGACACACGTACTGATAATCAGAAGTGAGGGGGACTGCTCCAAGGACAGTGGGGAGACTGCTTCGACGGGGTAAGGTATGAGATGGGCACGAAAAGACAGACGAAGCTGAGAAAGCCGAGGGCCAGCTGGGGCAGGCCCACAGTGACGCCCGGCCCTCCCGTCCGCCAGCTCCCCTGGGGAAGCTCCTTTAGTCCCCACACAGGAAGCAGGAAATGGGGACTCAGAAGGCAGGCCTTGTCCTTGATCACACAGCTAAAAAGAGCTCAAAGTGAAAAACAGGTCTCCTGACTCCCAGGCCAGCTGCTCAGCCATCTCTCCTGGCATCGACAAAGTCACGCTGTGAGAACAAGGTGGCAGCCGCGAGCCCCGGGACCCGCCGGGTGAGGCTGCAGAGGACAGAAGGTGTTGGCCCTGCCTGTCAGGCGGTGTGCTGTCCCACCAGGGGCAGGCTAGACGTCTGTCCCCGCGTCCCCGGATGGCACCCACCGGGCTCCCGGGCCCAGCCGGGAGGGCGTAGAGAGCAGCTGCTGCTGAGTTGTCAGACCCGAGGTGGGACTGCTGAGCCCCTGCTCGGAGTCGGAGTCACCTCAGGAGACCCCCTGCGGGCTCCCTTGTCTTTCTTTCTTTTTTTTTTTTAAGTTTTTTTTTTTTTTTTTTGCCATAGGGCATGGTTGCTGGCGGGAAGAGAGACTGAGAGGGAAAGTGAGTAAATCGGGAGGGGAGAGTCAGTGAGAAGGAAAGAAGCGAGACACCACCTCCAGGGGGATACCAAGCTGCATCCCTTCTCCTCCACCCTCCTCCTGGGATTTGGGGTACACACATGTGATTTCGGGCCACGCGGGAGGCCAGCACCTTAGCACTGCGCCACCTGCTGGTCCTGCCACTGCAGGTTCCTTTCTGGAAGCTGAGCTGCCTGAGTGGGAGAGTTCTCCATCTGGGATACAGGCAGCCTGGGAGCCAGCGAGGATGCAGCCCTGGAGGAGGGCCTTGGAACCCCTTGGATTGGAATGGACGTGCCCCCTCCCACACAAGGCCAGTGGGGTACAGCCACCGTGTCCTTGACTCAGTTGTGGGTTCCACCTGGTACAAGGTGTGGAATGAAGGCGGGAGGGACCGGGCGGACACGTCCCACTCAGCCCAGGTAGGATATAGATTCTGCTGTCCCCACGTCCCTGCTGGGCGCCTCCTGGGGCCCAGAGCCTAGTAAAACTTGTTTCCTGCCTGACAGCTCTCAGCACTCGTTTGCCAAGTAACAGGGATGGTGGCAGAAGAGGGCCGGGATCCCACTCCTGGGCCTTCCGTCTTGGTCGCTGGCACTCTGTGGAGGCTCCAGGTCGGCCATGCAGGCTTCCACAAGCCTCAGGGAGGCCGCCCTAGGCGCAGTGTTGCTGAAGGCTGAAAGACCTCCTGGATGCTGGCGGCGGCTTAGCTGTTCCTCGTGTGGTCTTCTGGCCACCGGCCCCCTTAAGACTCAGTCCGAAGCAAGAGCTCGTTCCCTCACTCTTGGCATGAGCAGGCTGCGGAGGGCCCGGGAAGGACTCCCCTTGGGCCACCACCTGCTCCCTCTCAGCCCGCCTGGGTCCCAGCCGCCCCGGCGTCCCACCCAGAGACGAGGGCGGGGGTTCGCGCAGCTGCAGGAGCTTCGTGGAGCCGCGCGTGCGTGCGCAGAGGGGGCGGGGAGGCCGGCTCGCACCCGCAGAGGCCCCGAGCGCTTCCCTACACCTCGTGCCTACCCTGCTGCCTACCCTGCGGTCCCTACCCCTGCGTGCTGTAGCCAGACCCACGTGTGCAGAAGTGGTGTGTGTGTGTGGAGAGAGAGAGACAGCGACAGCCGGGAGACCGTGTGCCCCGGGCGGAACAGGCCCCCGCGTGAGCAGGGGGCGGCGGCCAGATCGGCACTGGCCACGCTTCTCCATTTCAGTTCTCCCCAGACCTCCCTTTGGCTTCTTTGGATCCTTGGCACCTCCAGCCATCCCGCTGCTCTTGTCCCTGTTCTCGGGTAAAAGCGACCAGCGCTCTCCGATGAGAGCTCCGGGTCACCCGCAGCCACGGAGCCCTTGACATTTAGCGAGGGTTCGTGGAGCACTTGTATAGGCACACAGCAGAACGCTAATCCTATTAAAGATATTGTGTCATTGGGGAGGGGGGGTGGCTCCCCAGCGGGCCTCGCAGGCCTCGCGCCCATTGGCCAAATGCAAAGCAGAGGGCGGGGCCGAGGACCCGGGGAGGGGGCTTCAGGCGATTTCCGAGTCAGAGTCGGGGCTGGGATTTCGCAGGGAAAGCCCAGCGGTTGCAGCTGCGGCGGATCCCTCAGCACTGCCTGCCGCGCGCCGGGCAGCCCAGGGCCGGCAACAGCTCCGCAAAGTCTCGGAGCAGAGGAGGCGGAGCCCCCGCAAAGTGGTTGGGCCGAGCGCTGGGCTGGGACTGGGCTGGGAGAGGTGCGCCCGGGGAGCCTGGATCCCGGAGCCCTTCTGCCTCGCGTGGAGCAGCCAGTGCAGCCCGGAGGCGAGCTGACGCCCTGGACTGAGAAATCAAATTGCAGCCTCCCCAAAGCCGCTAAGTTACGCCGGCGAGCCAGTTCGAAGAGCGTTCGCGAGCGCGCATAGACCGCGCGGCGCGGCGCTGCAGAGCCCTCCCAGGCCAGCCGGCCCGGAGCCCGGAGCGGAGCGGAGCGCCTCTGAGAGGCAGCAGCCCCGGGGCGCGGGGTTCGGCCGAGAGTGCACCGCGACACACAGAAGGGGCGCGCAAGGCTCCGCCGGCCTGCCCGCAGCCTGCGCCCCGACTTGGGCGTCACCTAGGTCCCACTCTGGGAGCAATGCCCCCCGCCCCTTACGCCCCCCGGGAACGAGGCGAGCATGGAGAAATCGAGTAGTGAGGATTCTTCGATCCACCGGAGTCCATCTTTGGACAGCAAGGACTCCGACTTTGCCAAGCCGTCCACCTCGGGACGCCCGTTCGGCCGCGGCTTCACGGCCGGCGCTTTCTACGGCACCGCGGGCTCCAGGGGCCAGAGCCGCGCGGAGGCCGGCGTGAAGGCTGACAAGTACGATGCACCGAAAGGCAGCAAGTACGTGGTGTTTTACCTGGACCTGTCCTTTGTGTTCCTCCTAGAATTTAAGAAGTGCAACATGGCCAGGGGCTGCCTCTGCTGCTTGAAGTACATGATGTTCCTCTTCAATTTGATATTCTGGGTAAGTGCTTCCGCTTATCCTTCCCGCCGCCCTCCGCTCCCCTTTGCGTGCCTTGGCGTGAATGCCCGCTCCCTCTGGCCTGCTGCATTGCTCTGCTCTCTGCACAACGGTAAGTGTGTGTGTGTTTTAAGTCTCCCCCTCCCCTCCCGTGAGCAGTTCCCTGCTCTCTCCTTGGGGGCTGAATGGAGGCTCCAGCTTGCCTGGCTTGCGGGAGAGACCTGCCCGGCTCCTAGGGGGCTGGCAAAGTTTGCGACCTCCTCCTTCCCCCTAGGAAGCTCATGCTGGAAGTGCTTCCAGCCAGGTCAGGCAGTCCTGGCGTGGGGGCAGAATCTGTAACAGCTGTGTCCCTGAGCTGGCGATGGCCACCAGTGAGGACGCTTCTGAGTTTCTGGTTTCCCTCCTGAAGCACCAGGATGCAGTCGGCAGCATTTCATGGAGCGCCGAGGGGGTGGGTAGAGGTTACATCTCCCCACTGCTTTCTGTGGATCCCAGGCAAAGGCGCAAGGCCCCCTCCGGAGCTAGTGGGCTGTCTGGTCAGCCCTCAGATGTGCCCCAATTGGGGCTTGTGTGTGAAAGACGGGGTGTGGGGGTTCCACTGCTGGGTCGCTGCTGCTGCTGCTTTTGAGGGATTGCAGTGTTCTGGATAGGGAGCTGGCCACACGCGCCCCAGCTCCAGGGACCAGAGGGACAAAGGGAGTTGGTGAGCCCCGTCCTTGGTGAGAGTATCAGCGGGTGGGGCTCTGGAGTTGCTCTGGAGTTGGCTGTGTGCACACGTGTGTGTCAGGAATACTAGTTACGCACTCTCGAGAACTTCAGTCCTGCTCTGTTCCTGCACCGTGACTGGGGCCTCGCCGTCTTCCCTAGTCAGCCCAGATGTGGTTCCACCCCAGGGTCCGGCCTCCCACCTGCATAAGGTGGCCAGCTGCCCACGCCTAGCAGGAGCACCGAGGGCAGGGGGACGTCATTCAGAGTGAAGCTGGGAGAGGCAGGTGTGCTCTGGGTCGTCTTTCATGACCCACTTTAGCTGAAAAACGTGTGTGTGTGTGTGTGTGTGTGTGTGTGTGTCAGCTTGTCCCATGCAGGGACAGCTCAGACAGCTCTAGCCTTGCTTCTGCATTAGCTTCCTGGGTGACCTTGGTCGAGTCACTTCACCTCTTGGGCTCTGGGCTTCCTTTCCAGTCCAGTGGGGGTCTCCCTCACTGTGCCTCCTCTCATTAATTACGTGACATCGTGGGGACGGTGTCATCCGAACTCACCTTTGTTCTTGCTCTGTGGAGGAAAATCCCCTTCCCCAGCTAGGGCATGGGCCCTGGCTTCTTTTCCAAGGACTCTGGCCTGCAATTAGTTGAGTTGGGCTTTTCCAGAAGTGCCCATGGGCCAGGGCCGTCCGGCCACTGCTAATTTGGAGGTTACCTGTCATGGGCTTGGGCCTTGTGGCAGCTGGGGCACAGGCTCCCATTCTTTTCCTGGTGATGAGAACCGTTGGAATGTCAAGAATGACTTTGTAGCTGCCTCGTGGGCAGGACCTTCTGGCTTTGGACTCACTGGCCAGCGTCTGTGTGAGCCAAGTGCTGGTGTGGGTTTCTCTGGTGCCTGTGGATTCACACAAATGCTGTCCTTTTGGGGCTCACAGCTTCCTTCTCCTCTTTCACAGCCCCGGCCTACCTTTCCGTTTGGCCCCACCCTGCCCGTTTCAACTGGACGCTGCGTACTTAGAAAGACCCTGGGTGGATGCTCAGTGCCCCCCGCCAGCTACTCTCCGGCTGCGCTGGCTCCTCCCCGCCCCCACCCGCCACCTGCTGGCCAGAGTTGGTATAACCGCCTGTACCTTTCTGCTCTAGGTCGATCCCAGCTTGGTTTGGGGACCTCGTCACAGGTCAGCACAGTGGTCTGTGCCCTCTGCTTATTGTTTGCCTGTAAGTGAGCAAACGGGGCCCAGAGCTGTGAACCTGCAGCATGCTGGGATGTGTAGGGAAGAAAAGTTAGTGTCAGACTTGCCTCTGGCGAAGGCTGTCCTGGCCCCCTTGCTGTGGGGGGACAAACAACTCTTCCCACCTTCCCTTGAAGCTTGCAGAGCTTAGTGAGTAGGTGAAGTACCCTCTTCTCTGGTCAGTAGTGAGAGAAGTGATGTTTCTTCCCATTAGCAGGTACCTACACGCTCTTACCAGGCGCGAGTGGCTTTCTCCTACTGAGTTATCTGATTACAGAATATTTTCAGAATTCCCTGACTTGCTATGAACTAGGAAACCTACGTCTTTTAAGCTAGGGGCACACGCCGTGGACCTTAGGAAAGACGGGGATTTGGTAGCAGAGAAGCAGTGCTTGTGTGCGGGAGCGTGTTTGCCGCCGTGTGGGGGCGGGCGGAGCCGGCACCGTCGCGGGTTAGCCAGGATTGGGCCTGGTGGTCACTGTGCTCCAGGCAGATGAAGACTTCCTGCAGGCAGGCGCTGGCCCGACTGGGGAAGGAGAAGAGCCCGTGGCAGAATAAGAAGGGAAAGTGTCCCAGCCTCGTGGGGTGATGGTGGGGCAGGGTCCCTGGAGGCCTCTGCTGCTGCCTGTACAGGGACAGGGTGTAGGGGTGGACGAGGGAATACTTGGGCTGGTCGAAGCCGGTCCCCTGGGCCTGGAGTGAGTGTTAGGAACTATGTAGCCATCACTTACTCTGATCTCATGGCTCAGAGCCCAGAAGGAGGCTTTTCTTCGCGTTAGAGTTGAACCCGAGACCTGCAGCGATACACAGAGCTCTCCCTGTAGAGCTCGCAGCCTACCCTGTAGTTCTCCAAATTCACTGCTGCCGCCACACCCCTGCTCTCTGAGCCCGCTGGGAGGCCTCCCAGTGCAGAGAGGTGCAGCTGTCTACACTGCAGCCCCTCACCAGTCTGAGTCCCTGGTTCCCTGCCACTGGGCGGAACTTCTTAGGTGCTGCTATTGGCGAGGACCTGGGTGACATCACTGGGGGCGGGGTGGGAGGCGGGGTTGTGCCCTGGAGCTCCTCCTCCTTACTGAGAAAAGGACCGGTGCCTTACAGGCCGCTGGGTGCGTGCCTGCTGGGGACGGGTCCAGGTCTGCGCTTGGAGCTCTGACTTCACCAGACAGTGCTAGCCAGGTTGGCACCCTGGAGCACTGTGGGAGTTTGGGGCACCGGGAGGGCAGCATTTCCGGGGGCCTGCTGTGGGTGTGAGTGTAGAGGAGGGTCTCCGTGTTCACCCTTCTTTGTCTCCTGTGTCTCCTGCCCAAAGAGAGTGTTGGGTTCTCAGTGGATAAGGAATAGGAGGTCTGCATTTCTTTAAAAAATGTATTATTTTATTTAACTTTACTTATTTATTTAAATTTGATCAGAGAGAGAGAGAGAGAGAGAGAGAGAGAGAGAGAGAGAGGAAAGGTGAGAAAGCAAGCCTTCAGGCCTGGGACTGAAACTGCGGTGGGCCATGTGGGAGTCCAGCGCCCTCAACCACCACGCCACATACCGAGGGTCCCATCTGCTAGTAAAGCCACCTCCAAGTGTTTCTGCTGGCAGTGCGTCAGCCTCATCTCTGGGTCCTCTGTCTGGCAGAACACACGAGGGAGAGACGAAGTGACTCTCACCCCTCCAGGAGGGCCAGCGTCCCCAGCTTTAACCAGAAGTAGAGGAGCGACTGTGGGCTGTGCTGGGAAGGGGAGCACTGAGTGCTGGCGGCCCAGGGCCCCTTTCAGGACAGCAAATCACCGTCCCAGCCCAGGTCCTCCCCACCCAGATCAGGCTGCTGTCTGATGGAGGGGCGGGGCTGGGGTTGCCGCTGTAATTGCCACTCAGGACAATGGTCACTTCCCACGCTTGCCAGCAGAACTGCCCTGTCACTTCAGATCATGGCTGGCAGAGCAGTGACATTCTGGCCCATTGGAAAGCTATTCCGTGTGGATCACTCCCTTAATAAAGGCCAATTAGCCCAGAAGGCCGTGCGCAGGGTGCCTGCTGGAGCCGGAGAAAGGCTGGCATGGAGCTGCTGTGGCGGGGTGCCGGTGGGCCCTGGCTAGCCTCCTTGAGTGGGTTAGCCCCTCTGACTGCCGACTGCCCTTGGGCGCGAGGCTTGGCCGAGCCCTGCAGCTGCAGAGGAGCACGTGTTCAGAGCTGGCCGGCCAGGCTGCACAGTTTCCAAGGGCTCCTGGCCGGGGCGCGGGCACAGCCTGAGCGGGCGGCCCGGGGTGTCACCAGGGTCTGTACAGTGCCTCCTCCCTGGGAACAGAGTAGCGAGTGGGCCGAGGGATCCAGCAGGGAGCTCAGGCTGGGGCCTGTCCTATCCATGCAGAGGAGGTGGAGGCTAGCCGGGCGGTGGGAGGCACGGAGGGCCTTCCCAGAGCGCTCGGGCTGGGTCCCCAGAGGGCTGCTGCAAAGCTCTCCGGTGAAGTCAGGAGACAGATGCTGGGCCTGGCAGACAACCCGAGACCCCTGGAATGGGGCCATGGGGGGACGCCAGCGCTGTCTTCACTTCCTTTCCAAAGCATTAAAAATTAAACTTCCTTGTCTTAATATCTATTTTTTTTTTTTTTTTTGGAGAGGTTTTCACTATAGGGCGCGTGCGCTCGCCAGACAGACAGAGAGAGACAGAGAGACAGAAAGCGAGAAATCACCCCCCAGGGGGGATGGCCACGCTGCAATCCTTTCTCCTCCATTCTCCTCTCGGGATCTTGGGCACGTACGCACACGCGCCCGGCGTGAGTTTTAAGTCACCGGGTCTGGGACGTGAACCGCGGTCGACTACATGGGAGTCCAGCGACATAGCCATTACACCAACTGCTGGTCCCGACCCTGTGTGAGTTTTAAGCCACCGGGTCCAGAACGCGAACCGCGGTCGACTACGTGGGAGTCCAGCGACATAGCCATTACGCTAACTGCTGGTTCCCTCTTAATATCTATTTTTAAATCATGTCAGAGTCGGCATTGGTGTCAGTCAGGAGGGGTAGGGGAGGGGGAGGAGAGAAAGCCCCACGTGCAGCAGGACATGGCTCTGCCTTGAGGAAGGAGCCCCGGCCCGATGAACAGGACAGAAAACGCCGCCCGACCTCCCCTGCTCTGCCTCCGTGTGCCTGGCTGCCCTTGGCTGAACTTGGCGGCGGCTCTGTGGCCCTCGGCCCTCTGTGGCTTACGCGGGTGTTGGGGTCCCAGTTCAGGCCATTCACTCATGCCACAAGTATTCCCTGAATGCCCGCTGCGTGCACGCGCCTCCAGTTGGTGAGAACAGAGGCCGACTGGGCTCGCACAGGGCAGATCAGTTTTCTCGTGCCAGGAAGTCGTGGAATCGAGAGGCCATCTGGCTCGGCCTGTGCCGGGCACTCGGACACAGAGCAGCCAAGGGGGGGCATGGGGGCACCTCCTGCGGCCCAGCGTTCGAGGGCGAGGCAGCGGCACCCTGGCCGCGGCACCCTGGGCCAATGGCGCCTGCACGTTGCTCGGCCTGCAGCTCTCTTCCGGAACGCTTGTCGCCATCAGGGAGAGGCGAAGAGAGAGTCTGAGGTTTTGATTTCTTTTCTTTTCTTACTTCCCTTTCCTTCCTCTTTTCTTTTCTTGTCTTGTCTTTTGCAGGTTTGCTACAGGGTGTATGCACTTGCCAGAGAGAGAGAGAAAGGAAGTGAGAAAGCACCCCCAGGGGAGATGGACACACTGCAGTTCCTTTTCCTCTTGGGATTTAGGAACATGCATGCACACACCCCCAGCATATTTTTCAAGCTGCTGGGTCCAGGACTTGAACCTCATAGTCAGCTGTGTGGGATCCAGCTGCCTTAACCATCATGCCACTGACTGGCCCTTGATATTTTCTTAGTTTAGAAGAAAGAATTAGTGAATCAGGTGGCTCTTCCACTTCTCCTGTGGAAGGACTGCTGACTGCTGTACGGCCATGTTCTGTGTGCATTTTTTCAGCACCCTCTGTAAGCTGGGCCCCAGAGCCACTCGGAATGCCGTGAGGATGCCAGAGGCCACACAGATCATTGCAGTTCTGAGCAGCACTGCATCGTAGAGCTTCTTAATACTGCTTAATAAAGACAAGATACAGAGATGATAAAGTAGAACAGGAGAGGCTTGGGTTTTGATGGATGAATAGGAGTTTGCTGGTTATATGAGACGGGGTTCTGGGGAGGGAGGGAGGGCAGGAGGCTAGGGCAGCCTGTCTGGAGCCTGTGCCAGGGGAGAGCGGGCAGCCTCGGGAGAGACCGGTTCCTGCACACGTGCAATGGGCCGAGCATAGGGGACGAAGGCTGTGCCCGGCAGGGTGGCGCCTTGAGTGCAGCCTCTTAGGGGGAACGTTTGAGATGGGTTGTGGGGTCGAGGGGGTGCAGGCATGCTGGAAGGGGAGCATCAGTTCCTGGGGAAGCTCTTCAGGGCATGCTGGTGACCACCATGACAGGTCTGGCTGTGTCACCCGGGCTGCAGGCTGTCGCTGTGGGTAATCCAGATTTAGAGCGATGCCCCCGTTTTCCCCCTCTCTGGCCTCTCCCTTCCAGCTGTGATGTGCCCGCTTATTTGGTTCCAGTTAGGAAGCTTTGAAGCCGAGCTAAACCCGTCGGGCAGAGTTAAGTCTTCTGAGCCAGCTTTGTCCCTGCTCACATTTGAAAGCTAATCTGGCAGCAGAAGTGGTGGGGGCTGGGGTCCGGTCCTGGCAGGGACATTAGAGGCGGCGTGCGGTCAGGTGGCAGAGCAGGTCCTGGCGGGGGGAGCAGCACGGGGTCGAGCTCTGGCTCCAACCCCAAGCTCTCCTCTCACCGTGGGCCGGCAGGAGACCCCTGGAATCTGTCAGTTTAGTGAGCCCTGACCCCCTTCAGGTGGAGGGGTCTACTTTTTCTTCCTGGGAATGCTCCAGAGAAGTCCTCAAGGCAGGGAGGCCGAGGCAGGGAGGCCGAGGCAGGGAGGCTGCAGAGTTTCACACTCTCCCCCTGGCATCAGGAAGCTCTGCGTCAGAACCATGCTGGGAGGCCTTGATGCACTGGCTTGTGGGGGTGAGCTGCTGGCCCAGGAGAAGAGAGGGGCTCTGCCTTCTTTGGGGGTTCTTCACTAGAGTGTACATTCGGCCCAGCTGGGCAGCTTTTCGCACGAGCAGATTCCACAGCCCCCAATCCACAGGGTTTGGGTCTCCAGGAGTGAAGCTGTATTTTGAGGTGTTCCTCCCCTCTGGGTGCCTGCTTTCCTCCTCTATGACAGTGCCCGCTCTCCTACAGGCTGTGATGAGGCTGTGTGAGATAATATATGGGTATGCAGGTATGCTGCCCGGCAGGTGCCTGTCCCGCTGGACCCCATGTACGTGTGTATGTGGGTATGCTGCCTGGCAGGTGCCTGTCCCGCCGGACCCCATGTACGTGTGTATGTGGGTATGCTGCCTGGCAGGTGCCTGGCCTGCCGAACCCCATGTATGTGTGTGTGTGGGTATGCTGCCTGGCAGGTGCCTGGCCTGCTGGACCCCATGTATGTGTGTGTGTGTGTGTGGGTATGTTGCCCAGCAGGTGCCTGGCCCGCCGGACCCCATGAATGTGTGTATGTGGGTATGCTGCCTGGCAGGTACCTGGCCCGCTGGACCCCATGAATGTGTGTGTGTGGGTATGCTGCCCGGCAGGTACCTGGCCCGCCGGACCCCATGTATGTGTGTGTGTGTATGTGGGTATGTTGCCCAGCAGGTGCCTGGCCCGCCAGACCCCATGTACGTGTGTATGTGGGTATGCTGCCTGGCAGGTACCTGGCCCACTGGACTCCATGCATGTGTATGTGAGTATGCTGCCTGGCAGGTACCTGGCATGCCGGGCCCCGTGCGCACGTGTGTGGGTATGCTGCCTGGCAGGTACCTGGCATGCCGGGCCCCGTGCGCACGTGTGTGGGTATGCTGCCTGGCAGGTACCTGGTATGCCGGGCCCCGTGCGCACGTGTGTGGGTATGCTACCTGGCAGGTATCTGGCATGCCGGGCCCCATGCACATGTGTGTGGGTATGCTGCCTGGCAGGTATCTGGCATGCCGGGCCCCGTGCGCACGTGTGTGGGTATGCTGCCTGGCAGGTACCTGGCCCACCGGACTCCATGCATGTGTATGTGGGTATGCTGCCTGGCAGGTATCTGGCATGCCGGGCCCCGTGCGCACGTGTGTGGGTATGCTGCCTGGCAGGTACCTGGCCCACCGGACTCCATGCATGTGTATGTGGGTATGCTGCCTGGCAGGTACCTGGCATGCCGGGCCCCGTGCGCACGTGTGTGGGTATGCTGCCTGGCAGGTACCTGGCATGCTGGGCCCCGTGCACATGTGTGTGGGTATGCTGCCTGGCAGGTGCCTGGCACGCTGAACTCCATGCTCCCTGGTGCTGTTAGTGTTACTGCAGCTCCTACAGGGGGCGCATATGAACGAAGCTCAGTGCCCAGCAGCTGGAGCCAGGATGCTGGGTTAGAGCCAGGATGCTGGGTTAGTGGCACCAGTCAGGGCTTTGGAGTCCTGGAAGAAGCCCCAGGTGTCTCTCAGGAGGGGATTGTTCTCACCTCGGAGTTATGTGGGAAGGCAGGGAGGTCCAGACAGGGAGTGGGAATGAGGGATGGAAATGAAGCCAGTGGGGAGGGCGTGGTCTCTGACCCCAGGGCTTGCAGCTGCACCCCCCATGTTCTGCATTGACCTCTGGCCTCCCTGCTCCCTTTGCTCCTGGTGCAGAGTGCGGCAGGACCAGGACGGCTGTACTCCCATGAGCCCTCGGTGACCTGGCCCGACACACAGGGCACGTGGGCCTACTGTGAACCTCATGCTGGTAGACTCCTTGGCAGGCTGTGGCTAGTGGGAGGGTTCGATTCCCCGCCTGCTTAGAGCTGGGTGCAGGGGTGGGCGCCGGTGGTCCCAGCTACTCGGGAGGCTGAGGCAGGAGGGTCGTGCCACAGTGAGAGCCTGTCTTAGAAAAGAAGAAAAGATGGGGCACACGGGGCTCCATGTACAGGTTACTCTGTCACCTGGGAAGATCGCCACTGAACGACGCTTCCAGACTGCGAGATATGTCATTCTATGTAAATTCACGTAGTTTCAAAAATGGTGACGTGGACAACGTGTACCCACCCCCCTAGCTTATGAAACGGAGAGTGAAGCCTCTGCATGACCCTGGCCACACCCCACATCTCGAGAAAGAGCTGTCACCCCCTTTCTTTTTTTTTTTTTTGGAGAAGTTTTTGCATGTACTCACTAGAAAGACAGAGACAGAGAGACAGAAAGCAAGAAATCACCCCCCAGGGGGATGGCCACACCACAATCCCTTCTCCTCCGTTCTTCTCTCGGGATCCTGGGCATGCATGCGCACATGCCTGGTGTGAGTTGAAGCCACTGGGTCCAGGACTTGAACCATGGTCCACTACATGGGAGTCCAGTGACATAGCCATTACGCCAACTGCTGGTCCCACCCTTAGATTCTCTTAAAGTACGTTTCATATCCCAGGGACTTTGAAATGCTCATGGAAAATGTGTATCACTAGAAACTATGGGTCGATTTCAAGACATTTTGCACCAAAGTAAACTGCGCTTTAATTTTTCTGTGAATGTTTTGAAATCTCTCCCTTTGTATGTAGGCATCTGTAAATATCACGTCATTTGGTTTGGCTTATTTTTAAAACTTTTAGATAGTTTAAAAAACCATTCTGAATTTTTTTTTTTAATTGCCAGTGGGGGCCAGCCAGATACGGTGGTTAAAGCAGCTGGATCCCACATAGCTGACTGTGTGGTTCAAGTCCCAGACCTGGGAGCTTGAAAATGTGTCAGATGTGTGTGTGTGGATGTGCCCACAATCCCGAGAGGAGGATGTAGAAGAGATTGTGGCATAGCCATCCCCTAAGAGGGGATGCTTTCTCACTATCCCCAACCCCCATCTCTCTCCAATGTGTGCATGCACCCTATAGCAGAACTAAAAAAAGAAAAGAAAAAAATGTTGTCAGTGAAAACAATCTTACATGTGCTTGTCCTAGAGAGAGAAACCCCCCCTCAGTGGTGCCTGGTCACTGCCAGTCCCTTTCCACCCATTCTTCCATCCCATCAGGATCTGGGTACCCATGCACGTGTCCCTGGCATGTTTTCAGACCACTGGGGCTAGGATTTCAACTGCGGTTGTGAACTGTGGTTGATTGGGGGAATCTGGCTTTCTCTGCGCCGCAGTTAACTGCTGTGCTCAGGGGTGGGCCATGAATGTGCTTTTAAAATTTCAACATTGTATTTTTCGATTCTTTGATGTTGGTAAGTGTGGTCAGAGTGCAGTAACATCTCCAGTACTCTGCAGTAAATCAGTATGTAAATAGGCTCCGGTGTACGCTTCTGGAGGTGAGACTGAGTGATTTCTTGTAAATTATACTTCTGTGAGTACCCTCGTATAAGGCTCTTGATGTGCATGCACAAGTTTTTTCTTTTCTTTTTTAAAAAGAATGATTTAATTTTATTTATTATTATTATGATTATATTTAAATTTGACCTGAAAGAGACAGAGAAGCAGAGAGGGAGAGGGAAAGTGAGAAAGCAAACAAGCTGGGTCTGGGACTTGAACCATGGTTGGCCATGTGGGAGTCCAGCGCTTTAACCACCATGCCACCTGCCAGCCTGTGTGCACATTTCTTTAGGACAGTGCTCCTGAAAGCTGGTGGAGGACAAACTTCATTGATTCATTCATTCATTCATTGACAGATAGACAGGGAATGTGAGAAATCACCTCCCAGTAGGGGTGGGTGTGCTCCAATCCCTTCTCCTCCTTTCTCCTCTCGGGATGCTGGGCATGCACACACATGCACCTGGTGTGTTTTTCAAGCTGCCGAGTCCTAGAATCGAGTCACACAGTTGGCCATGGAGATCTAGCTGGGGGACCAACTTAAATGTCCATCTCAGAGATGGCCCTGCCTTGCGTGTCAGCATGCAGCTCACAGCACAGGGGAGTCACTGACTCAGCCCAGCCACGTCCTCTGATTGCGTGTCGGAATGTTCTGGTAGCATCGGATTGCTGTATGGGTTTCTCAGGGTTAAGCGTTTCTGTGGAGCGCTCTTGAAGGTTGACTTGCACCGTCCTGGGGTGTAGCACTGCGTGGCGGAGCTGAGAGTGGCTCTGAGCACTTCAGCGGTGCCAGGTAACGCCTCATGTTTTCCAGCGTGGCTGTACCAAGTGATGGGAGTCCCAGGAAAACGGGAAGGCTCTGGCGTTCTCTAATTCAGGGGCTGTGAAATGCTGTATGACAACGGGTTCGATGAGCATTTCTCTGCTCACATCTTCTCAGATGTTCGTTGGCCGTTCTTTCCTCTCCTGTGAATGCTTGTTTATTTCTTTTGTCCAGTTTTCTGTTGAGTTGTTTGCTTTTTCCTAAGAAGTCTTGGGAGGTTTATTTACGTTTTGGATTCTAATCTGGTGTCAATTAAATGTATTACAGGCACAGTTTATAGTTTGCAGTTTATAGTCTATGGGGGGGGGGCCTTGTTTCACAAGGTCTTTTGATAAGCAGAAATACTTCATTGTAAGATAATCAGTTTAGGGACCAGCAGTTGGCGTAATGGCTATGTCGCTGGACTCCCATGTAGTCAACCACGGTTTGCGTCCCGGACCCAGTGACTTAAACTCACACCGAGCACGTGTGCGTGCGTGCCCAAGATCCCGAGAGGAGAATGGAGGAGAAGGGATTGTGGCGTGGCCATTCCCCCCTGGGGGGTGATTTCTCGCTTTCTGTCTCTCTGTCTCTCTCTGTCTTTCTGGAGAGCGCACACGCCCTATAGCAAAAACCTCTGCAAAAAATAAAGTAAAAAAAAAAGTCAGTTTGATCAGACTGTTTTCTTTGGTAGATTCTACTTTTTGGTATTACTTAAGAAGCTCGTACTATCTCAGGGATGTCTTTATAATGGGGACCATGCTTTTCATAACATAATGAGTACTCATGAATTGTTTAATGAATGAGTGATTAAAGATATACTTGCTTGTTTATTTATTTATAAAGAATTTTACCATAGGGCACATGTGCTTGCCGGAGAGAGACAGAGAGAAATCACTCCCTGGGAGGATGTCCACATTGCAATTCCTTCTCCTCCAGGCTCCTCTTGAGACTCTGGGCACACATGTGCAGGTACCTGGCATAATTTGATTTTTTTAAGAATGATTTTATTTTAACTTTATTATTTATTTTAGTTTGACCAGAGAGGGATAGAGTGAAAGAAAGAGAGAGAGAGAGAGAAAGCAAGCCACCAGGTCCAGGACTTGAACCGTGGTCGACCACGTGGGAGTCCAGCACTGTTAATCACCACACCACTTGCCAGCCCCCCTGGAGTGATTTTCAAGGCACCGGGTCCAGGACTGCAACTGGAGTCAGCCATGTGGGAGTCCAACACTTTAACCAGCATGCCACCTCGCTCCTGTATTAATTTGTAGAAAATTTAATTTTTCTATTTAAGTCTTTAACATAGCTGGAATTTGTGTGTGTGGTATGAAGAGGGCTTTAGTCTGCCTCTCCATGTCAGGGTCCCTTATCCTAGCTCCATTGGTTGATTGCCAGCCTTTTCTGCACTGATGGGTGATGCCCCTGTGTTTCCATAACTGGATTTTTTTTTTTTTTTTGAGAGGTTTTTGCTATAGGGCGCATGTACTCACCAGAAAGACAGAGAGAGACAGAGAGACAGAAAGCGAGAAATCACCCCCCAGGGGGGATGACCACGCCGCAATCTCTTCTCCATTCTCCTCTCGGAATCTTGGGCATGCACACACACGCACCCGGCGTGAGTTTAAGTCACCAGGTCCGGGATGCGAACCGCGGTCGACTATGTGGGAGTCCAGCAATACAGCCATTGCGCTAACTGCTGGTCCCTATACCTGGATTTTTTCCACTGGACTCTGCGTCTGTCTTAGTGCCACTCTCTCATACGTACTGTACCTTTATAGTCAGTCTCAATAGTTGGTAGGGCAGCCCGTCTCATCTTATGCTTTTTCAAGATGTTTTAGCTGTTCTTGGCCCTTTTTTCTTTTGCCTACAATTTGGAATTAGTTTGTCTAGTTTCAACAAAAATCAATCAACCTGTCAATCTGCTTTCTCTCAAGCCCTGTTGGTATTTAATTGGCCTTTTATTGAATCTGTTGATCAACTAGAGGAAAATTACTATCTCTGTGTTCCTTTCTTTTTGAAAACTTACTGCATTGCCTTCTTCATAGACAGAGAAAGAGAGAGATAGGCAGCCCTCGGGTTCTCATGCCACGATACACCCCTAGCCCCAGCCAGCCTGGATTACGCCCAGTATGCATCCCCTGGGATATGAACCGGGCACCCTCCCATGTGGTCCAGTTGCATTATTGCTGTGTCTGGCCCCTGCCATCCTTGTAATTCCAACTGTGCATATGAATTGTATCCTCATGTTTTTCTATTCATGGACATGGTATGTTTTTCCATATAGCAGCTCTTCTTTACTGTCTTAATGTCAAGTTTTGCAATGTTTTTCACCATCCTTTTTTGTTGTTGTCGTTTTTTCTAGAAATATTTTTGCTATAGGGTGCATGTGCTTGCTGGAGAGAGAGAGACAGAGAAACAGAAAGTGAGAAATTGCTCCTAGGGGGGATGGCCACACCGCAATCCCATCTCCTCCATTCTCCTCTAGGGATTTTGGGCACGCATGCATATGTGCCTGGTTTGAGTTTCAAGCCACTGGGTCCAGGACTTGAACCGTGGTCCACCACGTGGGAGTTCAGTACCTTAACCACTATGCCACCTGCTGGCCCCACTGATGTCCTTTAAATAACTAGTGCAGGTTTATCTAAAGGAGAGATTTCATGCCAAGGGGCAGGGGGGACCTCTGGCCCTAGAGTAGAATATCCCACTTAGCCTGACAGGACCCCTGCAGCCCTGTTCACTGCCTTGGAAGAAGCTTCGTGACTGCAAGCCCCTCGTGGGGTCCCTCTGCCCCTGGGGCGCATCAGTGTATTCTCTCTAGCACAAACAGCACTCTCCCTACAGGTCCTGGAAAATACCCGTCCCCACCCGTTGCCTTTCCAGAGGTTCCGGGAGTTGGGAGCCCTGGACCCTGTGACTGCTTTGCCCTGTGATCTGGCCCTGATCGGCCTTGGTGGGGTTGTGATGGTTCTGGCACTCCACCGTATTGATGAGAGTGTGGAGAAGTCCATTTGTCACTCTCTGCCTTGGTTTCTCCGTCTGTGGGGAGGTGAAAATTAAGTAGGATGCCCAGAAAAATGATTCTGACTTCAGGGAGAGGTGGGAAGAGCTTATGAAAGGAAAAGTGAAAGAGCAGAAGTATGATTAGATTCGACTTCTGGCAGAAAAGAAGATGAGGAAGCAGGGGTTTAATCTTATCTCTTTCCGTGTCAGCGTCTGAGGCCGTGTATGGGGGAGCAGCCCTCCAGATCAGCATTGAACCCCCGAAGGAAACCCTGCCGATCCCAGTGCGCACACATCCACGCACGCATGCTTGGTCCCTCCGGCCTATCCCCAGCTCCGCCTGGCCTGTGCTTAAGTGGGACAGTGGTGGAGGTGCACGTCCAGCCGAGGGAGCATGTGCCTTCCAGGCACTGGCCCTGTGTCACGGGGTGGGCACATTTGCCAGGCAGAACCCAGAGGCTGGAGTCAGTGGCAGTTGGAACAGTGTGTGTGTGCATGTGTGTGTGTGTGAGGATTCCGGGGGTAGCTGGAAGGGTGGGGGAAGCACTTGAGGCTTCCCCTGTCTCCAACTCGCCAGGACCAACATTCACACCTGCCCCTTAGGCACCCACACTGTGAGTACTCGGAGCTCCTGTCCCCATGCACACACACACGACACACAGATCCACACACCTGTGCACACCCACCTACACACATAGACCCATGCATATGCGCACCCACCACATATATCTATGCATACACACATGCAATACAGATCTACATGTACACATGCACACACACAATTCATATGTACATGCATGCAAAGATCCATACCCACGTGCACTCATACATATCCATATGTATATGCATACATGCACACACAGATCCACATGCACACCCACAACACCCATATGTACATGCATGCACACACATTCACACATACACACACTCACAAAACCACATACATTTTATATACATTGCATACGTACACTGGTACATATAGTTCTACATATACATGCACTTATACACCTGCACATATCTATACATACATACATTCATGCATACAAACATACACAGATTCACATATATCCATCTGTGTACACACACATGCACACACAGATCCATACATACATGTACCCACACCCATATAATCCATATGTTCATACATATCTATCCATCCATGTATTCAAACACACATGCACACATATCCACCCACACCCTGCACGCATGCACATACATTTGACATGTAGGCACAGACATGCATGCAATACAAATGTACCCATCCCCCCATAAACACCCATATGTGTGCACACACATCCACACATGTATGCACACCCACATATGCATCCATATATAAACACCCACACATGCATCCATATGTAAACGTATGTATTGGGTCATTGGAAAAGTCATGACATATTTTTTTATGCAAAAATGCATTATGACTTTTCAGACAACCGAACGTGTGTGTATGCCTGTGTGTGCGCATGTGTGTTTAACACAGATTACCGCCTTGGGTCATTCAGCTGCTCTCACAGCGTTCCATGGACTGGGAGCTGATAAGCCACTGCCGTTTATCTCTGTAGGGCTGGAAGAGCCAGCGTGGTTGGATCTTGGTGAGGCCCGCTTAGGGCTGCAGATGGCCACCTTATGGTGTCCTTTTGTGGAACAGGAGAGAGAGTTCCACTGGGTCCCTTTACTAGGGCGCGGGTCTCTCCAGGAGGGCCCCCTCTCATGACTCCATCGCCTTCAGAAGGCCTCATCTCGTAACCCGCCACACTAGGGGCTGGGATTTCAGCACATGCATTATGGATGGTCAATCCAAAACAGCGTTTTTATGTGTGGATATGTGTGTGGTGTGCAGGTGCTTATGTGTATATATACATGTAAGACATTTAAGACACATTTATAGTGTAAGCATGTGTGTATATTCATGTGTATGCATAGGTGTGTGTACATACATGTGCATGCGCACACACATGAATGCATATATTTGCTAGATTCCCCAGGTGTGTGCGGGCCCTCAGGGATAAGCTGTGTCCTCATTTCCGGAAGCCCGTCTCCTTGGTTGGACCTGGGGAAGCTACAGCTCTTAGATTGCTAGCACCTCCAAGCCAGCCCTGGCTATTTTGGGGAGCCAGGCCCACCTCTGCCTGCTTCCCTCTCTGAACAAGTCCCGGAGCTGTCCGGCATTTGGGAGGCAGACCCTCCTGACTGACACCCCTCTTGCCGGCTCATCCGTCTTGTGGTACCACACCCCTGCTTTTCTACCTGAAGGTCTTTGCAAGCCTGCGACGGATGTGTGGTAGCTCATGGTGAGGAAGGAGGGCTGAGCAGGGGCAGGAGTTGGGGTGTCCAGGAGTCCCGCAACAGGAGGTCTGAGGGGTGTCGTCTCCATGGCTCTGGCAGGAGGTGCCAGCTCCTGCTGTTTCAGGCCCTGCAGTCTCACTGCTCAAAAACTGGCTTCCCAGGAGAGAGGGTCTGGGTGTGATCTCGTGCCCACCTTGGCCAGGGCCAGCAGGCCTTATGTGTCAGAGAGGAGGCACAGTCCCCAGAGAAGAGCAGGGGTGCCGATACCGAAAGACAGGGAGCGGGTGGCCAGGCTGGAGGGTTTGGCCCTGAATACCGAACGGCACAGCGGGGTGGCGCTTGCCCTAACAGTTGTCTCGTCACCTCTGCAGGCGTGGCGGGAGTGGATGGGGAGGCTGAGACTAGGCGGGTCGGACTGCCACTTGCCAGGCCGTGCCGTGGCTCTGCAGCAATTTGCGGGGCCCCCCTGACTGCCTCCATGGGTTGGGGCTGTGGGGACGTGCCCTCAGTGCCCGCCTGGCCAGCGGGTTTACATCCACGTTGCTTGGGCTGGATGATGCAGGCTTCCCCAGGCCGGGACACCTTTGGGGTACCCTGGCAAACCATGCCCTCCTACCCGTCCCTCGACAGCCATGGCTCTGTTGGCAGGGCTGATGGCACTCACGGTGGGCGTGCCAGGTGGGGCTGCCTCCTCTCAGCCTGCCTGGAGTTTCTTGCCCTCCCTCCTCAGGGGCTGAACACCCACATAGGTAACTCCACAGTTTGAGTCCCAGACCCTGCGGCTTGAAAGGCATGCCGAGCATTTGTGCACGTCCAGAATCAGTTGCGGCATAGCCAGTACCCCAGGGGCGAGTTCCCACTTTTCCTCGTTTTTGCTGTAGGGTGTGTACATTCACTGGAGAGAGAGAGGGGGAGAGAGCACCCCCTGCGGGATGTGGCTACCCTAGAATCCCTTCTCCTCCTCTCTTCTCTTAGGATTTTGGGATTGCACACACACACACACACACACACACACACACACACGCCTGGTGTGATTTTCAAGCTGCTGGGTCTGGGACTCGAAACCGTGGAGTTAACTATGTGAGATCTAGCTCCTTAGCCACCATGCCACCTGCTGGCCCTCTGCCTCTCTCTGTGTCTATGGTGAGTACGTGCATCACTATGTGCACTCGCCACGGATGGTCTTGCTCATTGTATCTTACCCTGGTGGTCTTACTGTATTTGGGTCTCCTTAAGTCCTGTTTAGAAGTGAGGGCTGAGGGCAGGGCTGGGCCCAGGGCTTAGAGGCTAAGGGGCGCAGATCCACATGGCCAACCATGGTTCGAATCTTAGTCCAGGGCTTAAAAGACATGCCATGCATGTGTGCATGTGTGCCCAACGATCGGCAGGTGGCGAGGTGGAGGGGAGGGGATTGTGGCATGACCATGCTCCATTGAGGGTACTCCGTTTCCTTCCTGCTCTCTGTCTCTGTCTCTACGCTCTCTGGCAATTAAAAACATACATTTTAAAAAATGGTACAGATAGAAATAAGGGCAGAAACAGCTCCAACTAAAGGCCCGTGGGGAACAGTGAGAGCACGGACTCGTGCCCACGGCGATGTGCAGACGCCAGCATGGCGCCCGGCCCATGGTGGGCGGCTTCTGGGAAGAGACCCTTGACAGAGAGATGGATTCCGGGGCCTGAAGTGAGCAGGTGGGAACCGGGAGCAGAGCTGCGCCCTGACTGGCAGTGAGTGGCCTCGTGCTCACCTGGCACGTGTGCAGAGCTGACCAGCGTGGCAGCGTCCTCTGGGGTGCCTGTGAGGCGAGCACCTGGCACAGTGCTGCACGCGTGGTTTTGGTGGCCGGGGCACGTGGGCCCCTCACTGGCCTCCTGATCAGAACGGGCACTGTGGGGGAGGCAGGCTCCAGGCGTATTTGCAGGGCAGGAAGGGGGGTCACGAAGGTCAGGAGGATGGGAAAGGCGCCACTTGCGAGGACAGGGACAGCTTGTCAGGGAGGGACTGTGGTCAGCAGAGGGCGTGGGAGGGTGGCTGGGGAGGAAGGAGAAAGGGGTGAAGCAGAGGGTCTTGAACCAGATCTGTGGTGTGCCAGCAGTCGCTTGGCGAGAAGACCCTGTTTTGGTGGTGGTGCTTTGGGTCGTGGCAGGGAGGGTGGCAGAGACCTCTGGGTGCAGGAAGGTCTGAGGAACACGGTGACCGGGGGCCGGCTGGCTAGACGGGCTATTTGAGGGCTGTCTAAGGAAACCAGCTGCAGTGGGATCTGTGCCCCGTTCTCCAGGCAGTGAGGTCAGGTGTGTGCCGAAGCCCGCCTCTCTGCCCCCACGCTCTGAAGGGAGGTTTCCCTGCTGTTGGCGGAGCTCGGGGGACCCAAATCAGAGTGACAGCTTGTCAGGCCGATGAGCCTGGGCTCTGGGCAGGAGCTCTGTGATGTCTGAGCCATTTAGGACACCCATCCTGACCGGTCCCCTGGGCCGGAGGAGGCCTGGTTAGAGAGGGGCTGGGGGCCCCCCCGGAGGTGGGGGAAGGAACATTGATGCCGTCAGAAGAGGAGCTGAGCATAGGAGGTGCTCCGTGCTCCATTTGCTACCATTTATGGCAGCCAGAGAGCACGCTGGAGGCTCCCCTCCCCCGCCCGCCCCTCCCCTGCCCCCTTCTCAGCCTGCCTGCTGGGGGAGGGGCGTCCATGTTGCACAAAAGCCACCGAAGAGGGTCTGAATCAGGAGCTGTGGGAGGAATATTGACAAGGTTCTCAGCCTGGCTGATGCGTGTTCTCTTCCCTCCTAACTGGAGACTCCCCACACCTGCTAGGGGCTGGGTGGGGCGGGGCGGGCTGGACAGTCACCCCAGCAGCCTGGGAAAGCCCGGGGTGCACCCCCTGCCTCTTCTAGAAGTGCAGGGGCACGGCCTTCCCCATAGGTGCTCACAGCTAACGCTCAGCCGCGTCTGGGATAGAGTGGAGGAGTGCAGAGCAGGGGTCCCGGAGACTGGGTCTTGTCCCAGCTGCGGGACTCACTGGCCTTGTGGCCCTGGGCGATTACTTCACTACTTCACGTCGGGAAGGTGAGGACCAGGCCCAGCTCCCTCTAAGGTCTTTTCAGGCCTGGCCATGGCAAAGTTGAACACATTCCTTTTACTCCCTTTGTGCATTTAAAGGGCTGACGATTCAGAGACACCAAGTCTCAGAGAGGCCCCTGTGGGGTGATGGGCCAGGGATGACCCCTCCACGCCTCAGAGGTGGGGACACAGGCCCAGAGCGCAGGCAGCCGCAGCGGATAGGCCAGTGCGTCCTTGGAGCGCCAGGGCTCGCTGCTTGGCCGTCCGAGCAGCCCCAGACTGCCATGCCCGGTGTGCAGGCCTTGCCGCTGGCTGGGGCTGGGGCTGGGGCTGGGAGCTGCTGAGGGCACTGGCATACCGCGGTGTATGTGAGTCTGAGCCCCTGCGGGCTTAGACCCCTTGGGCCTCAGTTTCTTCTTTCAGTGGCAGGGACTGGCTCTTCCCTATTGCCCCATTTCCCACTCCAGGGTAGGAGGAAGTGGAAGTTGTTTCTGGGACTGAGTGGGAGATGGGGACTCCCAGAGCCGTGAGTGGGCTCAGCCTGCCAGGGAGGCTGTCAGGGCTGCCAGAGCAGGTAATGAGGGGGCGGCGCTTTATTCAGCACCTCACTACGAGAGGCCCGTACCCTGCTTGGCACACAGAGCTGGGCTCTTCCCATTGTGAGCAGCGTAATTGCGATTGTTCTGTGCCTCCCTCCCGCAGCCATCTCTAGGAAGTGTGATGTTCTTCCTGCTCCCCCAGCCCCTGAGCCCACCTTCGCTGTTCCCTGCTCCACGCAGCCTCCCGCCTCCGCCTCTCTCCTCTCTGCACCCCTCCCATCGAGGGCAGCCCTGGCGACAGCCAGCCGCCTCCCTCTCCCCCATCCCCTGGCCGGAGCTGGGCCCCTCTTAGAAGACACAGCGCCCCACCCCCACCCCCCACTGAGCTCCTGGCTGGGAGCCTGGGATGCCTCACCTGCAGCATTGCCCTTGTCTGAGCCCGCTCTGTGTGGTGTGGGGGCCCACGCTGAGAGAAGGAGCGTGCCACACCCCGGAGAGCACCGCGTATTCTCAGTACAGGTCTTTGGGCAAAGACTCGGTCTGCCGCAGCCCGGCCGTGGCTGGCTCTGTCTGCCCTGTCCTCTCGGAGCCTGCTCCTGCTGCTTCTCGCTTTGTCAGAGGACCGTGGTGCAGGGATGCAGGCGGCCGGCTGCCCCGCAGGCCTGCTGTGGCCTCCCTGTGGGAGCCGTGGTGCATGTCCTCATTGGGAAAACGGGGATCACACCTAAGACAGGGCTGGCCGACCAGGAGGACACGAGACGGTGCAGTTTGTGACGGTACCTGAGGTCTAGACGGGTTGCTACCAGTGTCAGCTGGGGCAGCTGTCTTGTTTTTCTTTCCGGAACTTTCCTTTGAGTGTCTGTTCCTGCATTCCCATTTCTCAGAGGGCCCTAGGATGCATTTGTGCTCAGCTAGGTGGCCCCTGTCAGTGTGTGTACCAAGGCTGTGACGTGGTTCCTGCTGCTATCCGTGGAGGCACCTTAGGGAGCCCTGCCTGGGGGCGTCAGGAGGCGTGGTTGGGGGGCACGTCCTATACCCCAGCTCCCCGGTCCCACGTGGCTGGGGATATGTGGTGGGTCAGGTGGGGGTGCCTGTCAGAGAGCATGATGTGGGCTGGCTGGGTGCAGGTCCCTCTGGGGTTTCTACTGGTCATCAGGAAAGTCAGAACACATTTTTGCATATAAAAACATAGAAAAATACATCACGGCTTTCCTGGCCACCTGATATATGACCCGGCTCATTCCTTCAGTCTGGGGCTTTACCGAGGGCCCTAGAAAACCCCACATGGCCCAGGGTCATGGAAAGGTAACTCCATGCTCCTGGTGGCTGGTCCACCGTTTGTCCGTGCTCTGCTGTGGCCTCAGGTCCTCCCAGAGCCCCGGACTGGAAGTCACCTCAGTCAGTGGGCAGGCTTACTTTCCCCACCGCCAGGCCTGGGGCTGATCTCCCAGCCGGAAAGCCTGGTGCTTTGATTGACAGGCGCATAAGCACATTTGCTTGCTTGGGTTGACATGCCCTGCAGGGACACTGAGGCCAGTGGGCTGCCCTCTGAGCAGCCGGCTGGCTTCTGCTGCAGCTGCCAAGAGGCAGAAGTGGGTTTTGAGGTCAGGGTGCAGAGCAGGCTTAACTCGCGGCCTCACTGTGGGTCCTCACCTCCTTACCTAGCAATGCCCACACCCACGTGGGGTGCTGTCTGGTCAGGCTGGGCAGGGGCTGGAGGGCGTTTCCCACGTCTGTTCTCCCCTCGGCCGGTATTTTACGCCCTCTCTGGGGCACCTGCAGAACTCTTTAAGCACGTGGTCTCCTCAGGGAGCCTCTCTGGAGGGTAAATGTCCTTATTTTGCTTTTGGGGAGACTGAGTCGAGGGAAGGGGAGGTGATGTGTCCGGTGTGCAGGTCCCTCTAGGACTGAAGTCTGCCTGGCTGCAGGGGAGCCACTGACCCAGGCCCACCCTGGCGGGCGTGGAGACTGGTGCCTGCCTTCGAAGCCAGACTCCAGCTTTCAGACCGTGGTGTGGCTCAGCGGGCCCTGACGGTGCTTCTCCTGGGCCCTGCGGAAGGCCAGGCCAGGTCTCTACAATTGCCACTGCCCTGACGCGGAGTTCCCAGAGGGGCTCTGAGCTGTGGCTGGAGGAAGGGCCGGAGAGGAGAGGGCAGTTGGCAGAGGGCCGAGAGCTGGCCACTGCGTTTCCTGGGGCTCTCTTCCCTGCTCGCTCTTTCGCAGTTTGGTGTGCCCAACTTCTGCTCATGGCTCTCCCCTTCCGGCTTCTTCACCTGCCTGTGCTTAGGCGATGACTAGGGCAGTGAGCCCTGGGTTCATGCCTCGGCCCCAGGTGCCAGGGACTGAGGCGTGAAGGCAGCTGTGGGCTGATGGCGCTGGCCACCGGCGTGACTGGGGAGGGGTTGACGCGGAATGCACCCCTGCTGTCTCTGAGGCCGCGTAGCCATGGAAGCCTCTCCACAAAGTCCTGCCTGTTTTCACAGGTGCGCTCATGCCTTCCCCTCCAGCGCTCTGGGATTTGGCCTCCAGGGGTCCCTTTTGGTGAGTGGCCCTGTCCTTGACCTTCCACCTTTGTGCAGGCCCCCTGCCCTCTGACCTTCCCAGGAAGTTTAACTTTTCCCTTGGGGGGAGAAAGCCAGAGCCGGGGGACAGGCTCTCCAGCTCCTGTCGTCTCCCACCTGCACCTCGTACCCTGCACCCCACCCTGCACGGCCGTGCCCCCCTGCAGCTCCGCAGCTGCCAGGTTTGGGGAGTAAGGGAGCTGGCTCGGACAGTGGCGGGCTCCGCTCTCGGCATCAGCACCCTGTGGTCCCAAGGCCCTGCAGGCGCTTGGAGCCTCCACCCCGCATATGAGACGGGCTGAGGTGATCGTCGCTGGCTGGGTGGGTCCAGGAGTAAATGAAGCTCCACGTGGCCCACTGTACAGCCCGTGGTACGGGCGTTGGGGACCCTGCGTCTCACGGCCCAGCCCTGCTCCCTGGCAGGCATACAGGGAACTCTTGTTTTCCGTTCAGCAGTGAGAGGTGCCCTGTATTCCCACCCCTCAGCTTCTGTGAGTCCAGGAGAGGACGGACGAGTGAGCTTTGTGACCACAGCTGCAGGGGCGAGATCCAAGGTGCGGTGTTCTGTGCCTTCAGGATGCTCACTGGGACTGCATGTTTGAACCAGAGTGGAACTTCTTACTGAGCTCTCCAAAGGAGGGCCTGGGGGAGGCCCTGTGGCCTGAACTAGCCAGGGCCTGGTGGGCAGAGGGGCCAGACAGGCAGTGATGCTCCCACTTGGCCTTCTGAGACACCTCTGTGGGCAGACTGGCCCTTCCACTCGAGCCTTGGAGAAGTGGAGGGAAGGATGAGGCAGGACCTGGGCGTGGGAGGGCTGAGGAGGTGGGGAGGAAGGCCCCGCTGGCTGGGGGGCGTGGCCAAGCCGGCAGAGCCCCAGGTAGCTGAGCTGGCTGTGCCGGCTGCTCCTCCTCTGTGGTGATTAAGACATCACCAGCTGCCGGTTCCGGCTCTCCTGGCTCTCCGCTGCCAATAATGAGTGCATCTGGCTGGAATCTGGGTCATTAGAAAACAACCTGATATTTTTCTTCTTCCTTCACTCCCCCCGTAATTCGTCCCCGGGTATGTAGCCAGAACCCCCCAAAAGAGGGGTCAGGAGGTACCAGGGAACACAGCAGACATGTCAGCTGTCAGGGCAGCTCAGCCTGCCCCTGCTGGACAGCTGATTGCTGCTGGTGAGGCGAAGGGCCTAAATGGAGCGCGGTGTGCAGACTAGGGCTCTGCAGCGGCACCCTGCCTGCCGGCGGTTGAGAGGCCGACCGCGGGTGGCTGCGACGGTGGCTGTGAGTGCGGACTCGCGCCACACGCCTCACGTGGGTCTGCTGCTGACTCTGCAATCCGGCCAGAGTGCTCAACCTGTTAGACTCTCTGTCCCTCTTGTGAACGATGACAGTGGCACGCACCCTGCCTCGTGCATCCGCGAGTGCACTGGCTGTGCAGGGGTGTCCAGCACAGCACCCTGGGAGCGCGGTGGCCCTGGGTTGTCATTACCAACTTGTCTCCACTGAGCTGCCACTCCTGGGAGCTGTGCCCACCCCGACGGCCCAGGGCTGCCCGGGCACCTTCCAGGAGGGCACGGGGAGAAGTGCCAGCGTCTCTCACGGCTGGAGCCAAGGATCGGCCAGACAGGAGGCTCTCTAAGGCCGAGAGCCCTTTGAAGACGGTATGGATTTGGGAGTGCACGTCATCCCTGGGAGTTAGGGTAACAGTGAAAAGAAATGGAGGGAAGGTGGATGGGATGATAAAAAACAAGTGTGGAAGTTTCTTGAAAAGCCGTTAATAACTGTCACGTGCAGCAGCTCCATCTGCGAGAGCGCACTGTGCAAGTCCGTGGTCCCAGCTCGTGCCGCTTGTGCCTGACGGGCCCGGGGCCCTCCCTACTCATCCCTGCACCACCTTCACCATCCTCCCTTGGAGTAAAGTGCTCTCAGAGTCAGTGCGGCCCCGGGCTTCATCCCAGGTACCCTCTGGAGGGTCTGTGGTGGGCAGGGGCCTGTCCCAGACGCCCTCCGGAGGGTCTGTGGTGAGCAGGTGCCCTCCAGAGGGTCTAGGTGGGCAAGCAGGCTCCTGGCCGGGTGACTACAGGTCCCAAGGTCGGGTCCCAGAGGCAGAGCCCATGTCCTCCTGTCTCTGCAACAGCGCATGGATCGTCTATTACACTGGGACACTGGCCGAGGTGCTGCTTCAGAGCAGGCAGAGGTGACATTTTGGAGGCTCAGGCTGGCCTGGCTGACTTGCTGGGTGGTGCGGGCCATGGGGAGGACTTCGGAAGAAGCTGATCATGAGGGTTCTCCTGGGCCAGGCCGAGCCCTGTGGACCTGGGCTGTGGGGAGGATCCCTGGCTGCGGTGGGGAGGGGGGCTGCCCCTACACGGGGGACCTGCTTTTGGCCCTCCGGGGCAGGAGTGCATGGTGGGGCCCGGCAGCGGGGCCCCGGTGGAAAGGCAGGACCCCAAATGGCTGTCTTGTCTGGGTCCTGCCCTTCAGAGGGCTCAGATGAAGAACATTGGCCTTTTCCTGGGAGCTGGTTCCTGACTCGAGCTATCCTTCACCCGTTGCTCTTTCCCAGAGATGCAGAGAGATATTTCAAGTCGCCTTTCATGGCTCTGTGACAGGCACACCCTGGAGTCGGCACGAGCTGACCTTTGCCATCTTCTGGCTGGCGGGTGGAGGTGGGCAGAGGCTCCGGCTCGCGGGATGAGTTCCCCGCTGTGAGCATGCTGCCAGGCTTCCTGGGTGCCCGACTGTGGTGCCTGCTGGGCCAGTGCCCCTAGTGGGCCCCTCTTAAGGCCAACGCCAGTCCTGCCTCCCACCTCCCCTCCACTCCTCTGCTCACTCCATGCCGCCCTGGACTGCGAGGACAGAGAAAGGATGAAGCCGTTCTTGCCTGTCAGGTCTAGACTGCCCGACAGAGTAGGCAGGTTATTGTGTAAGAAAGGGAGGGTAAAGCCGTCTAAGCGCCTGATCGGGGTCTAGGCTGCCCGACAGAGTAGGCAGGTTATTGTGTAAGAAAGGGAGGGTAAAGCCGTCTAAGCGCCTGATCGGGGTCTAGGCTGCCCGACAGAGTAGGGCAGGTTATTGTGTATGAAAGGGAGGGTAAAGCCGTCTGAGCGCCTGATCGGGGTCTAGGCTGCCCGACAGAGTAGGCAGGTTATTGCGTATGAAAGGGAGGGTAAAGCCATCTGATTGGATAGTTCCCTTTGATGTCACACACGTGTCATTTAAGGAGCACGGGGGCCGGCAGGTGGCGTCGTGGTTAAGGAGCTGGACTCTCACATGGCTGACCATGGTTCGAGCCCTAGACCCAGTTGCTTGAAAATCACGTCAGCTGTGTGTGCGGTACGAGTACATACGTGCCCCAAATCCCAGGAGGAGAGTAGAGGGGAAGGGACTGTGGCCTGGCCTTCTCCCCGGGGATGATTTCTAGCTTTCCCTCTTACTGTATCTCTCTCTGGCGAGTACATGCGCCCCATGGCA
This sequence comes from Tupaia tana, assembly GCA_026018925.1. NCBI lineage: Eukaryota > Metazoa > Chordata > Mammalia > Scandentia > Tupaiidae > Tupaia > Tupaia tana. The sequence continues at coordinate 109,993,647 of JAKSZU010000006.1, forward strand.
AAAACCTTACTAAAAAAAAAAAAAAAATGGGAGGGTGGTCCCATGCCAGAGTATTGGCAAGAAGGTGAGCAGCTGCCAGGTCCTCTGTTAGGGACACGTTTCCTAGACCTGTTGCTGAAAACCCCTCCAGTACGCACTGAACGTCTGTGATGCTCACGGCACAGCACCAGGCTCGGCCCTGCCGGGATCAGGAGGGGAAGGTGTGGCCGCAGCTGCCCCTAGAAGGGGGAGTGTGCGAGTGGGGGCCCACACTTCCTGTGTGCAGGGCCCTGGCTCCCTCTCAGGAAGGCCACTGTCCCGTGTGCGTGGCTTGTGCACTCTGGAGCTGGGTGCCATGCCAGCGGGCAGGCCGGAAACCCTGTCCACTTCGACTGTGCTGGCAGAGGCTGGGAGGAGGCGCTCCCTGGTTGGTTAGCAGCTCAGTCTCCAGGCCCAAGGCCTTCCCCTTGCCAGCTGGCCCCCCGGAATCTCATGGGGCCCCTCTGGATACGTCCACAGGGATCCTGGCTCGTAGTCTCACCTCTGCACCCTGAACCTGGCGGACACTGGTCACAGGGAGCTCACTCAGATGGCATGCGAGCCCCCTGTGATTATGGCTCACTGCGTCCGGGCTCCGGAGCTCGCCTCCCTGCCAAGAGCGCGCCTGACATGGGGCCCTCTGTCCTGTGGGTCCTCAATAAATATTACTTGGCAGTGAGGACTAGAGATAGAGGTTCACCAGGGCCTGGCCACTCTGGGTTCTTCTCTCAAGATTTAGAGAGCGCTCTTTAAATCACCCCCAGGCCCCACACTGGGGCGCGAGACCAGCTGACCTGTGTCCTCACTGCGGGCTTTGTCCTGCAGCACAGAGCCAGAGGGGCTCTCAATCACGCTGTGGCTGTGTAGACCGGGCGGCCGCTGACGGGAGATGCACGTCGGGACGAGGCCTGGGCAGTGCAGCGGGCTCTAGCAGGGCTGGACCTGTGGGAGCCCGGTGCCGGAGCTGCCCTCCCCTGTCTGTTAACTCTCCATTAGCGTGTGCTGGTGGCATTGCTCTAACAGTTTGATTTATGCCGCCGCGGTTTTGCTTACAAATTAGAAGCTGCTATTGTGCTAAGTCGGCTTTAAAATCGATGCGGAGTAATTGCGGTACACGGGTAGTTGGACGGCATTAACGTGAGAAATGTGCCGTCGTCGTCACTGGGACCCGCACGACCAATTACAGGGCAGCTCCACGCCCTTTACCCGGCCACTTTGAACGCAGCTCGCTGCCAGGGTCTCCTCCAGCCCAGCCGGCCCTGGACGGAGCGTGCCAGTATGGGTTTTTCAGGAGCGGGGCTGGGAACCTGCATGGTGAATCTATGGCGATGCGGGGCCAGGGCCTGTGTCGCGGCCTGTCGTGAGCCCCGGCTCTGTGGGGATTTCGCGCGGTCGGCTGTGACGGCTCCGTCTGTCCCCGCTGTGCTGGCTGCCTGGTGTACAGAGCAGAGGCTGGTCATCATTGTGCAGCCCGCCTCCCCACCTGTAAAACGAGGGGAATGGCCCTGTACGGCACTGGCTCCGGTACGGGGTGAGGACTAGGACTGCGGTGCCGTTCGGTGCTGGAGCGTGGGTCCGGCGGAGGCGGCCGAGGCAGTGGGGCAGTGGCAGCTTGTTAGGAGAACAATTCGCCCAGGGGCGCTCGGCGGTCGGCAGTCTGGACGGCTCTGTCTCCTCTGCACGTGGGAGGCACACAGATTTCAAACCCGCTGGTGCTGGACTCGGTCTTTAAAATTCTGGTTTAATTGGTCTGGAGCATGTCCTGAGCACCCGGAGAGCTGGAAGTGCCCCAGGGGTTCTTCCGTGTGGCCGAGGTTGGTAATGGCCACCTAGTCCGCGTCCGTATCTTCAGGTGGGGCTGTGCTGCTTTGGGTCGGGCCCATCCTGATCAGCGCTCAAGGTTTTGGCTACACTGTGTGTCTATATAAATATACACATATATACTTTTTTTTCTGAATTGATAAGCAGGAAGTTCTTCTTCCATCTGGCCAGAATCCCTACTGCTTCGTGTGTAGCCAGCACACCCCTGTGTAGCGGGTACCCCATCTCTCTGCGTGCCAGATGGGACTGTCTCCCTCGCTCACAGCTTCCCGTGGGGCTCTTGCTGACTTGGGACTCTGCACAGACTGGGGGGGATGAGGACCGTGCTCCTCAGTACCTTCCTGAGCTGGCAGTGTGGAGCCGGCGCTCTCGGGGACCTGTCACTATGGGACGAGACGGAGCTCAGTGGGTCTGAGGCCTTTTCACAGCCCGGAAGCTAGGGCCCAGAGAGGGAAGGGAGCAGGGAGCAGAGGCAGGACTAGAACCAGACCTGCTCCTGCTAGGGCTGCTTCCCTCTCTGTGCCTTTCTAGCTGGGGACAGGGGTCCCAGGTGACTGAGCCCAGATCTTGACGAGGCAGCCTGCCCACGCCCAGACACACGCCTTGCGCCAGGACGGCCGCCTGCTGAGCTGAAGAATGACAGCTGTCGAGTCTGCTTTGACGTCAGCCCTCCTGCCGGATTCTCCAGTGCCGCCAGCCCCTGCAGCAGCGTGCTTCCTGTCTGAAAGCAGGTCTGCGTTAGCTCAGCCCACCCCGGGCCGGGCAGCCGGGCAGCTGGGCAGCTGGGCCATGGCCAAGGTTATAGGGGGTTACAAGGCGGCCCGGGTTGGTGTTCATCCCCGTGGGTGGCCAGAGCTTCGGTGTGCACTCAGCCATCACCTGGGTCGCTGAACGTGAGTGTGCCTACGCTATGGCAGGGGCGGGTGTGGGTTATACTGAGAGGTGCAGCCTCCGCCGTCAGAGCTCCCTTTCCGAGGGGGAAAGACAGAGTCGGCCGTCACGTGGTGGCCCCGTGTGCGAGGTGGACCCGAGCAGCTACAGGAGCGCCCAGGAGGGGCACCAGCCTCACAAGGGTGGCGGGGCCTCAGGTAGCACTCCTGTCTGACCCGAGGTGAGCAGAGGTGAGTGGTTTCCGCCCAGGCCTGGCTTTCTCCTTGGCATCTCTAGGCCCAGAACCCGAGGGCCAGGCAGCACGCTCCTACATGGGCATGCACACGTGCGGGTGTGGTTAGCCCTGGGCTGGGGTCAGAGGTACTTTCTGTACCTCCCCCCAAAGTGAGGCCCGCAGGGGCCCAAGGCCCTTGGAGGGAAAGCTGTCACCTCGGGGGCGGGCGGGATGTGACCGCTGCTGTGTGGACCTTGTGTCACGCAGTGCAGACGCTGGTCTGGGGGCTGTTTCAGACAGCTGCCTGCCACGGCTGGTCCCTATGGGATGCCGGCCATTGTTGCCTCCTCACGGAAGATGAGCAATGCGTCCCTTTGCAGTGCCTGACTCATCCTGGTTCCGGAGCTCAAATGTGGGGAACAGCCCCCCTCCCTGCCACCATCACAGGAAGGTGGCTGAGTGATTGCCATGAGCACAGCAGGCAGGGGGCGGGTGCACAGACGGGCCGAGCTGACCCCTGGGGCGGTGACCAGGGCGAGGCCTCCACCCTGGCCAGCAGGCCAAGTTCCTGGGATGGCTGGGAGAACAGGAGGCCCAGAGGGACAGTCCCCTTGTGTTCATTGAACCTGCCAGGCCAAACGGGGACTCAACTGCGACCCTATTTCTTCTCTCCCAAAGTGACAATAAGACACCAGGCTTGCCAAGACCCTAACGTGACTCAAGGCCGGAGTGTAGTCAGAGTAACGTTCATGTCAGTAGAGACGGGGGAGGCTGAGGGGAACAGGGGTCGGGGCCAGGGGTCACTCAGGCCGAGCGCTGAGGGAGAAATAGATGAGGACAGCACAGTCGGGTCAGCAGGGTCGGAAAGGAGGTTTTTTCGTTTTTGTTTATGGTAGAGGTGCGTATGCTTGCCAGAGAGACACAGAGACACAGGGAGGGAGGAAGACCCTGAGGGGCGGGCCACACTGCAGTGCAGCCCCGTCCCCACCTCTCTGTGCTGTCAGGGTGTGGAGCACACATGCACCTGTGTCTAGGTGGTCAAGGTGCTGGGGCTGGGATTTGAGCTGCAGTCAGCCATGTGGGCTCCAGCTCCCTTAACCACTGGGCCACAGGGATGGCCCAGAGGCTGTTTTTCATTCTTAAAGTTGCCCTGAGTGGGAGAAACCGTTTTGACAAGAGCAGACAACCTGTGGTCCTGGGTCTTTGTGATCCGAGAGGAAGAGCACCCCCTAATCTGTCCACAAATGCAAGGGACTGGCCCAGACACTTCTCGAGGAGTCATCTGCTCTAGAAAGGGCAGCACAGGGAGGGGTCACTACTGAACCTTCTGTCAAGAGGGTCCTTAAGGGGCCACCTGGTCCTTTCCTTCCCTCTGAGTAGAACACTGGCTGCCCTTTGCTTTTTTTAAAAGAGGTTTTTGTCATAGGGTGCATGGGCTCGCCAGAGAGTGAGTGTGTGAGCGAGACAGATAGTGAGAGGGAAGGTGAGCAATCATACCCCAGGGAGGATGACCATGCCACAGTCCCTTCTCCTGAGATTTTGGGCACGCACAGATAGGTACCTAGCATGATTTTCAAGCCACCGGGTGCAGGACTCAAACCATGGTCACCATGTGGGATCCAGCAACATAACCACGATGCTATCTATTGGCCCCTGGCTGCATTTTTCTTAGGGGTAGGATTTCAGGGCTCCCCTGGTGGGTGACTTGAATTCTTCACCAGGCCTGTCCTGTCTGGGTGGCTGAGCCTACCTGAATCCGAGCCCCCACCCCAAGCACGCCCTGAGCCTGCTCTGTGCTGGTCTTGCCCTCTGTACACCGGCAGTAAACAGCACGGCAGGCAAAGCCAACCCATTGTTTAGTGGGGAAATTAAATGCAAGAGCCGAAGCCAATAGCAGTTTCCACCAGCACGGCGACGCCAGGCCCAGAGCAGCAGTAGTGTCTGCCGTGCACGCGTCCTCTGCTGGAAGTGTCCCCCAGGGATGTCAGCCAGGCCCTCCATGCTGCTGGGGGCGGGCTCTGGGACAGATGCTTCAGCTTCCCCACGGGCTGGCCTCTGTGCAGCTCCAGGCCAGCTGTGCACAGTCCCCCCGGCCTGTGCATCCCGGCCCCTCTGGGCACCTCAGTCCGACACCGGGAAGGACAGAGCTTTTCAGTGGGGACTCGCAGGCAGTGTGAAATTGGCATGGGAAGGAGCGAGCCTCAGTGTGCGCAGGAGCCAGGGAGCCACAGGCACCTGCAGGCAGGGGGAAGAGGGGTCCGCCTTCCCTTTCCCCTTCCACTTTTCATGCTCAAGGGCACACGAAATGTGGGGGAGGACTCCCTGCAGCGGGGCCTGGTCACGTTGCAGTCCCTCTTTCCCCTGTTCCCCATCCCAACAGGGTCCAATATGTGCGCTGCCCAGCATGGGGCAGCGACCAGGACCAGGACCAGGACCAAGGAGACCATCCCATGGCCTTGTGGCTTATCCCCGGGGCATCACGCCTGGCCCGCGAGTGCCTCTATGAACCTGCGCTGGGCATGCAGCCCTCGCTCTGCCCTCTCCCCTGCCACTCACACGCCTAAGACTCTGGGGCCAGAGGACACACCCGGGGTGACCTTGCTCATGTGTTCACGTGTTGCTGCATGGCGGACACATGTAAGAAGTGTGATTTGGCAGTTGCGTTGTCACGTGAGCATCGTAGCAGCATAGCCTAGCGCACGCTGGGTGTACAGGCAGCCCGGCGGACCACTGTAGTATGTGCAGCCCACGCTGCCGAGACGTGTTCTGTGGTGCGTGACTGTGTCCCTTCTGCGTCCCCTGCTGGTGGTCAGACCCTTCCTCTTCCGTCTGCCAGCAGCTTCGCCGTCCGGGGATTGCTGGGACATGCCTTCCCGGGCCCTGCCTGTGCGGCTGGTTGTGGCCAGGCTGAAAGCCCTGTGCCGGGGCTGCTGGCCGGGGTGCTTTGCGGGCCGCCTCCGGGGAGGAGCTGCGTGCAGTCTCCTGAAGAGGATTTGCTGAACCCAGAGATCAAGCAGGCCTCAGGGGGCCTTGCTCCTGCCAGGCACAACTGGGCTGAATGCAGACGGAGCCTTGGCGGCCTTGCAGCCCACGGCCTCCTCTCTGGTAGGCAGGCGCTGCTGTGGAGACAGCTCAGGAACCCGCCCAAGTGCAGCCTGGACACAAGTCAGTCCTGGCTTCCGTGGGCTGGAGACGCTTGCCTTGTGGTTGGGGAGGATGCAGGGCATGGTCCCTGAGCAGGAGATGGAGACAGACAGCAGTGTGCGGCACCTCCCCTCCCCTCCCGTTGTCTGGCTGGTATTAATTAGTTTTCTTTTGTAAAAATTGCTATGGGGCAACTGCACTTGAGGGGGGTGGGGCAACCCCCCGGGTGTGGCCTTGCCACATTTCCTTCTACATTCTCTTGAGATTTTAGGCATGCACCCACACATTCCCTGTGTTTTTCAAGCTGCTGGGTCTGGGTCCAGGACTTGAACTGCGTAGTTGGCCATGTGGGACCCAGTCATCTAACCACCATGCCAGCCAGCTGGCCCATTGTCTGGTACTTCTCTCCAGGGGCGGGGAACTTTCGGGCTGGTCGAGCCGTGCCTCACTTCACAGAAGCATCCTTCCAGCTCTCGTCTTCAGGACCGCCCAGAACCTGCTCGGGCTTTGGCTGGAGATGCTGGGAAGCTGGGCTGAGGTCGCTGGCCTCCCTGTGTGTCCAGAAGATGTGCATTTTTGAAGCTCGGCAGGCAGGTTTCATTTCCAGCCTTGCCTGGCGTTCAGCAGGGAAAGAGGATGAAAACATGTGTCTTCCCCGAGGCGTGGTCCTTCAGCCAAGCTTTCTGTCCTGAAGTAAGCCAAGTCCCCTGTCTGTGTCATCATCGTCCCCACCACCAACCAGGAAGTCAGCCTGCCAGAGGGTAGCACCAGCAGGGGTGGCCCTTCATGCCCTAGGACGGATGGATGTGCCCAAAGAACAGCCAGTCCCTCGTCTCTGCAAGCACCGAGCGCTCTCCAATGCTCCGGGGTATGGCCCTCTAGAACAGGGGAGGAAGTGGCCCCCCAGCCCTGGAGACTGCCCCATCCCTGCACTGACGGGTGGGAGAACGTCCCGGCCCGTCCCCTCCCCTCCGTCCTCACCACACCTGCTCCTTCCTGTGTTTCAGCATGCTTCTGACCCTCCAGTCCCCAAGGACAGACCAGGTCCTTAGAAAGCTTACGTGGCCCCTGGGCACCCTGGAGATCCTTAAGGACTCTGCTGCCCCCACCCCGAGCCCCATCTGAGGTCCCAGCGCAGTAGGATTTCTGCACGGCCCCTGCCTGAGGTGTAGCGCGAAGGTTGGGGCGCAGGCTGGGGCCTGCTGTGTGAGCCAGCTGACCCGGGCAGCTTCGGGTCCTCTAATTGGGAACAGTGCTCAGTCAAGAGTGCTTGCCTGGGTGTATAAAGGTGGTGGCTTTTAAAAAATAATTTTAATCTCTCGCCAGAGAATGCCACACATTCTTTCCCTCTCTACCCCGTAGAGCCTCCTTCCTGCGGGAGGGAGCAGAGCAGCAGGTGCAGACAGGAGCGAGGAGGGGAGCAGTGAGTACCGGCGTCCTGGCTCTGTGACCTTGGACCAGGCACTGTCCCTTTCTGGGCCTCAAGGTTCCCATCAATGCGCCTGACCCTGAGGTGCCTTCTAGGTGGAAGGTTCTGGTTGTGCTGCCACCACTGCAGACAGCAGGTGTGTTCTGGAATGGGGGCCAGTGCAGACAGTGCCCACAGGCCAGTCTCTGCCACCAGAGAGAGGTGCTGTGGCCAGGGCTGGGAGGGGGCTCTCACAGCTCTGTCTGCGTGTGCTCCCCAGAGAGGCCCACCTCGAGGGGCAGAGGCCGGAGCCGGCGGGGCGGGACGGTGGACATTTACGCGGAATTGGCCAGCCCCCGTGCCAATGCAACAGATGTTCGCATTGGAGCCTGGACGGGATTCGCTCCAGGCCGTGGCGGGCGGCGCCTTCAGATGCTCTCCCGGCTCAGGTTTCTTGTTGGCTTCGCACTGGGCCTTTCGCTTTGGGGGCCGTCTGGCCTCCAAGATTCCTCCCCACTGCCTGGTCACCCGCTGTCGCGTGCGTGCCCAGCCAGCAGAGTTGGCCGCTCCGCCCCGGCACCATGAGCCCGCGGTGCCTGGAGCGGGCTCGGGCCAGGGCAACTTCTCCCCTCTCCCCGGGAGCACCCCGCCGTCTTGAATGCGGCAATGCCATTATGGGGGTGGCCTTGGAGGGCCCGGGAGTCTACCGTGCCTCTGACAGCTCCAGAGTCACTTCTGTCTGGCCATGAGCTGTGCTCCTTCGACTTGCTTTTTGGTACGGTTCTTAGAGGCCTGAGGATGGCAAATGCTGGGTGTGCCGTGGGCCTGGCTCCCAGCGTGCCTCACACCGAGTGCCTGCTCCTTGTGGTGGAGCCTGGGAGTGTGTCGTCTTCTCAAATAGCCTCTCCCTCGGGAACCAGCAGTTAGCGTAATGGCTGTGTCGCTGGACTCCCACGTAGTCGACCGCGGTTCGCGTCCCAGACCCGGTGGCTTAAAACTCACGCGGGGCGCGTGTACGTGCGTGCCCAGGATCCCGAGAGGAGAATGGAGGAGAAGGGATTGCGGCGTGACCATCCCCCCTTGGGGGTGATTTCTCGCTTTCTGTCTCTATGTCTCTGTCTGTCTGTCTGTCTGGCGAGCGCACACGCCCTATAGCAAAAAAACCTCTCCAAAAAAAAAAAATAATAATAGTCTCTCCCTGCCCCCAGGGTTCAGTGTAAGATTGTTTTCCTTTTTAGGATGAGATTTATTTACTTTTAATACCGCCCTCCCCCCCAAAAAAAGTCAGAGAATATGAGGCCAGTTTAGTTTAATTATTTTTTACCTACCAAGACAAGAAAGAGGAGCAGGGGTTGGGGCTGAAGCTGCAGCAGTGATCCAGGTGGATGGACAGGGTCGCTAGAATGGGAAGCACTTGGGCAGGTGCATTCTCGCCCCTGCCCCTGCCCCTGCCATTGGTTCTCGGACTCTCGAGCTACGAGAACGCCAAAGGACATCCAGTCTGCTGGTTTGAGCATGCGATGTGAGAGGACCACCCGGAAGCTTGCGGGACTGTAGACTTGCAGTTCCCACCCCGGGAGCCATGTGCTGGCTGGGACGGGGCCGCTCGTTTGACAAGACCCCTAGGTGGTGCTCCAGGCAGTGCTGGTGCAGGCACTCCCTGGTCCTTGGAGCAGGGGTGGGTCCGTGCGTTCTAGCGGCCCTGGCTCACTCCTTAATTGGAGGCAGGAAGCCCAGCTCCACGCTCCTGCCTCCTGAGGCCGCTCGTTCCAGTTGGGAGAGTTCAGCTGTAGGAAGTTCTTTTTCGTTGGCTCTGGATCTGTTCCCCAGAGCCACACACAGATTGTCCCTTTCCTTCTTCTTTTTAAAAATTTGTTTTACTGTTGTTATTACTTTAAAATTTGCTATAGGGCACGTGCGCTCGCCAGAGAGAGACAGCAAGGCACCAGATCTGGGACTCACACCCTGGTCGGCCCTGTGGGAGTCCAGCGCCTTAACCACCACGCCCCCTGCCGGCCCCTTCTCTTCTTCGTGGAAGGCCTGCTTGTGTGAGGACAGCTGGGCCTGGCCTCTCCGTCTCATGCTCCTGAGGTCCCTTCATCTCGCCATAGGTCACGGGCTTGGGGAGGAAAATGACCCAGGGGCTGGCTGAGCAGGGACTCTCTTCGCTCCGGCCTTCCCCATCACCTCATTCCTCTCAGTCTCTAAGTAGCCGTCAGCATTGAGTTCTTCATTGAATTCTTGAGTATCTACCCATCATGGTAAATTCCTTAATAAGTTAGCAGGCTCATACATTGGTTTTATTAAGTATTGATAGTATTTGATAAATACAAAAGAATACACATAAGTTACGAAGGAGGACACGAGGAATGCCGTGGAATCCAGCACCCAGCTGACGACCAGTGAGCCCCAAAACATCCCCTCTGTCAGGCTCCATTCCTGTCCCAGCCCGGGGCACCCCCTGCAGAGGGGGCCCCTTCCCCACGGCGATTTTAGCGGTCTTCGGCGTTTTAGTGCTATCGCCACCTAAGCATGCTTTCTGGGGTCTGACTTGAGCTGGGCTGTGCAGAGCGGCCTTGTGCTCTCTGTGGATTTCTGCATCTTGCGCTTCTTTCACTAAATACTGTGTTTCTGAGATTCAGCCATGATGGCCCCGCCTAGGTGCTCAGTCAGTAGCTAATGGACTAGTGTGGAGGCCACACGCTGATTGCGTGTTGGGATCGCCAGGCTGGCCTGAACGCATGCCACATGCACATGTGTGTCCAAGCTCCCGAGGTGCCAGAGGGCTAGGAAAATGGAACTTTGGCATGATGTGACCCTTAGAGGGTGCTTCCATCCTCTCTTTCTCGTGCATGTAGGTGGCTAGGTAGTTAAGGAGCTGGACTCCCATATTGCCAACTGCAGTTCAAGTCCCGGACTGGTGACTTGAAAATCCTGCTGGGCGTGTGTGTGTATGCCCAGAATTCTAAGAAGAGAATGGAGGAGATGGGTTTGCAATGTGGCCATACCCCCAGGGGGTGATTTCTCACTTTGTCTCGCTCTCTTCCTGGTGAGTGCATGTGCTGTATAGCAAAAAATCTAAGAGAGAGAGAGAGAGAGAGAGAGAGACTCATCCGTGTAATATTTATGCTGTAGTGCATTCATTCCCCTACTCCATACCATTTCATTGGGTGGCCTTTATATCAGGTTTTGCTGCATGAGCTGAACAGCTTCATGCACATGTACAGTCAAAAGGTTCACGGAAATATGTATTTCAAAAAACTATGCAATAGATTCTAAAATTCTTTTTGCACCCAAATGACTTTGTACTTTCATTCCATTTCCCCACAAACTTTTGGAAGTGCCCTTGCATAAGAGTTTCTAGGGCATAAACCTAGCAGCGAAATTGCTGGGTCAGGGGCAGCAATCGCGTCATCGCTTGAGAAGTCCGTCCGAACTCAGAGACAGAGAGGCGTCCTGCTGGCGGGCTGACTGACGTTCTCTCTGAGGTCCTGGGCCAGAGGCTGAGCTGCCCTGGCCAGGTGGAGCCAGGTCTCTGCAGGGGCTAATTCCAAAGCTGAATAGCAAGATCCAGTTCCTCCCAGCATGCCCAGCTCGGGGCCCTCAGCAGGTGGGGGAGACCACAGCGTTACCTAGCAGAGTAGGGATGAGTGGGGCGAGCAGTGTGGCTCGGCCGAGGCGTTCTCAGAGCTGACTTACTGCTCTGCTTTCTCATCCTGGAGCCTCTGCCAAGTGCCTGTAAAACATGAACTATTTAGCTAAGATCAGGGAAGGAGGGGCCAGGGCAGGCTGTGGTTAGCCTGGGAAGGTGCGTGGGCGGCTTCCCGGTGGACCATCCCAGACTGAATCCCGGCATTGCTTCTGAGACTGGCTTACATCCCACGGTCAGGGTGAGGTCTGTGTCCGTAGCAGGCACCTTCCGTCCTCTGAACGTCTCAGGTGCACTCCAAGTCCACGTCGTAGCCGAGACGCGGTGCTTCCCGCCTGAGCAACGTTCGCTCCGGACGTGCGACGTGCGCGTCTCCTTCCCTCAACCAGACCGTCAGCCCCCGAGGGCAGGGCCTTCCTCTCCCGGCCGCCTCCTCCCATGCCCTGCAGCACAGGGCGCTGAGGGGGCTCTCAGCGAGTCCTGCTAGTAATCGATTAAAGATCGCCTGCACCGAGCACACCTGCCATGAGCCGGGTAACAGGCGACCTCGTCGTCTTTCCCGTTCTTTTCCTCATGCCTCTACAGAACTTATATTCCAGAGCCATATCTTAGGGACGCTCCAGTACCTTTTTATTTAAAAAAATTGTTTTTAAAGTTTTTTGCATTCACTTGTAGGAGAGAGAGAGAGATCCCCCACCAGGGGAAGGACCATGCTAAAATCCCTTCTCCATTCTTTTGGGTCTTGGGCTACATGCACACATGCCCGATAGGATTTTCAAGCCACTGGGGCTGGGACTTGAACTGCAGTTGACTACGTGGGAGTCCAGCAACCATGATGCCATCTCCGGTCCCTTTAGTATCTTTTTAAAGACAGCTCTTGGCGGCATCGTGCGGCAGAGGGCAGATTCTCGCCAGGTCCGCAGTCAGAGCGGAAGCCGGGAGTGGTCTGTGCCGCTCGCCACCTTGATCCGGCTCCACTGCTGACCGCCACGTCGGCGCCACGGTAGGGCTCGGGCCCGGCAGCCCCACAGGAAACCATCATCACACCCTACCAGGCTTCTTCAGGCAGTGGGAGAAGGTGGTGTCAGATAAACAACCCAGAGGGTCGTGCAGCTTAGGAAGATGCGTCAGTGAGGGGCGAAGGGTGGGCGAGTGCATGGAGCGCAGGGAGCAGCGTGGCCTGCGCCCGCACACGTGGGGCTGCGTCCTCACGGTCCCGTACTGCTCTGGGGCCTTGGAGAGTGCCACAGCATCCTCTCTGTAAAATGGAGTGGGAGCACACCTCCCCAGGCTGGTCGAGAAGATAAAGAAGAGCTTGTTTGGGACCAGCAGTTAGCGTAATGGCTATGTCACTGGACTCCCATGTAGTCGACTGTGGTTCGAGTCCCGGACCCAGTGGCTTAAACTCGCTGGGCGCATGTGCGTGCGTGCCCAAGATCCTGAGAGGAGAATGGAGGAGAAGGGATTACAGCGTGGCCATCCCCCCTGGGGGGTGATTTCTCGCTTTCTGTCGCTCTGTCTCTGTCTGTCTGTCTGGCGAGCATACGCGCCCTAGAGCAAAAACCTCTTAAAAAAAAAAAAAAAAAAAGAAGAGTTTGTTTGTGAAAGCGACCTTTTCCCTTGAGGCCGTGTCTGATGTGACCATGATCCCAGGGGACTGGCGGGACTGGGTACGAGGGTGCGAGCAGGGGCTTTTCATCGGAAAAGGTCCGCTCCACTTGTCTCCCGCCCTCTGACGCTTGCCAGCGCTCGCGAGTGGGCAGGGTGATGTCCTAGGTTCGTGCTGCGGCCAGAGTTGGAAGATGTGCTTTCGCAGCAAGCTGGCCTGTGTGATGGCGGGTGTCTGGCTCCAGCCACTGGCACCTGCCCGGTCTGCCAGTGCGTGGAGAGCAGGTGCCGGTCTGGCTCCTGTGCGGGGCTTAGGCCTGGCTGCCTACAGCAGCACTGAGTCCAGGGGTCCAGCCTGCCGCTGACAAGGAGACTGGCTTAGGCCACATCTCACGTTCGGGACTCCCGGGGAGCGGCTGACGCTGGGGAGGGCTGGAGGCACCTGCCCTGGGTCCCACAGCCACTCCACCCTGTTGTGTCCCTCGGTAGTCACGGGTTACGGGAAGCACACAGCATACGGTTGGTGATCTGAATAGGAGCAGCGGTGACTGCAAGAGTAGTTGGGGCTTTCAGGGATCGGCAAGAAGGGGGGCGGTGGAGGAGAGCCTGGTCGGCCTGGCTGTGCGGTCTCACCTCGTAGGAGAGTCCTTCGTGAGGCCGGGGCTCAGTGATGGATGGCTCCCGTCAGGCCTGGCGGAGGAGAGGGTAGGAGGTGACGCATGGGGACCCTGCGAGCCACTTTGCAGGTGCGGGTCACATCTTGAATGCTGTCACTGGCGTCTTGAGCTCAAGGACTGTGGGAAATGTTTGAGCCATGTCACCCTGCCGTCAGACAGACTCCATGTGAAGGCAATGAGCATACATTGCAAGGATCTGCTGCGGATGCCTCATCCTGGAGGGCTTCCTGGAGTAGGTGATGCTGTGCCTGAAGCATGGGGAGAATGTGGCCAAGGTGCTGTGGCAGTGAGATGTATCCAGAGGGGTTCATCTCGGATTTGGGTCAAGGGCTCCGTGCGCTGTTCTGACCCACAGTGTCTAGTGTGGGCTGCTCCAATAGGAGACCAGTGACGGGGACCGCTCCCTGAGGGCTCTTGATCAAGGACAGGCTGGGCCCCACTTGCAGGACGTGTGACCTCTCGAGCTCTCTGCAGAGCCACGAGAGGGGGGCCGTTTCCAGTCTGTACTTTCCAGCTTCTGCATGGACCAGGGTTACCTGCTGGCCTCAGAACAGTGTCCTTGGGCTGGGAGGGAACCCAGACGTGGCTCTCTCTCCTCCCTGCAGTTTCTGCCCCAGGCCACGCTTGGCCTGCTCTCCTGGGGAGAACCATTAAGAACCTGAGGAATTTCTGGGAGCAAATGATGGCTTTAAGGCTGAGTGTCAGAGGCTGGAAGGCTCCCTGCTTCCTTCCCATCATAGGGAGGGCAGGGTCTGTGCCCCCTCCCCGCCTTCCACAGCCCAGGGTGGGCCTGGCATGCTGCCCCCTAGCTGTCCCAAGCACACCGCGGCCATGGCCTGCTGGTGGGGGGACACCGGTGCCGCCGCTGCAGCTCAGGGCACTGGTATGAATTTTGCAAACAACCTTCTTAATCATGTTTATGAACTCAGCGTTCGTTTGCCGCAGGTTGCGTTTTCTGTGATGATGAAAAGGCCTGGCTGCAAAGCCAGTGGGTTGGGTTTGCAGGATCCGCCTCACTGTGGAGCCTCCCGTCGCCTCTCCTCTCCCCGCTCCGCTGTCCCCTCTTCGTCTTCGAGGGCTGGAGTATCCCCTCGTCTTCGTGCTGCTTGCAGTTTACAAAGCAGTTTCCCGCCTCGTGTAGAGAATGTGTTATTCCCATTCCACAGGGGAGAAAGCCGAGGGTCCACGCCACCTGCCCAGGGTCGCAGCGACCTACCCGGGGCCATGGTTAGAAGCAGCGGAGCTCAGCCTCGAACCTGGCCCTAATCGGCATGCCCTCCTGCTCTCATTGGGGTACTCGATCTGCCTGGAAGGACAGGCTCCTCTCTGGGCGTCTCCTGGGGACCCCGGGGCTGAGCGTGGCCTGCAGTGCCGGGGCCAGTCGCTCAGGGCTGGGCCCTCTGTGCCTTCAGCGTCGCTGACATAGCAGGGCTGACTTCTCCTTCACTGGCTGGAAAGCCCGATCCCGGGCATGTCTCTTTGGGGGAGCCCGGGCTGGGAGGCGGAGCTCCTGGACTTAGATCTGTTGCAGGGAATGAAATTATGAGGTTATATGCCTTTTTTCCTTACTCAAAAAATGGGGTGACATGGGCCAGCTGGTGATACAGTGCTTAAGGTGGCCGGATGCTACACTGCCAGCTACACAGTTCGAGACCTGGACCCAGTGGCTTGAAAGACATGCCAGACGCCTGTGTGTACATGCCTGAGACCTGAGAAGAGAGTGGAGGAGAAGGGGTGATGGTGTGGCCATGCCCCTGGGTGGGCCTTGCCCTCTCTCTGGCCAGCACACGTGCCCTATAGCAAAAAAAGTAAACGGGGTGAAGACAGCCTCCGCCAGCCCCGTGTGGCCGGCATTGGCAGGCAGTCGCAAGGCCTTTGACAGCAACGGCCGAACATTCAGCGCTCCGCTCCCGGCGGGCCTCTGCCCCTGCTGGTCTGTACCCACAGTCTATACTTCCTGTAGAAGTGTATTTGTCTCTTCCATGAGGGAGACAGAGACACAGGACTCACAACAGGGTCTTGAGGCCCTGATCACTGGCAGCCTCCACAGCCTGGGATCCCAGGCGTGTTCATGGCCAGTGTGCCCAGGGAGGTCTCCAGACACCTTCCACGTGCGTCGGCCTGGCCCCTCGACCGTTCCCCCGTGGTTTCTCAGAGGCGTGAGCTTCCCAGAGATGGCTGGGTATCTGTCTTCTCAGCCTGGAGAGTGTGGGCGCCTTCCCCTCGGGCTCCCCTCGGCCCCGCCCCGCCTCGCTTTCCAGGCCTGCCGCCACCCTGGACACAGCAGTGAGCACCTCGCCTGCGTCGGGAGGGTGCGCACTCCACCTGCAGCCACAGAGGCGGGATCCGAGCCCGGCTCCCTGCGCCTCGGGATGCTTCGGCGACTTGTGTCTCTGCAGCTGCAGCGTCTGCACCAGGCACTGGCCTGCCCCTGGAGGCCGTCCCAGACCCTCCCGGCACCCCAGCCCTCCTCCTCGTTAGGACTGAAGCCTCTGCACAGGGGCCTCCTGGGCGGGAGGGAGGCCCGGTCAGCGCACTGCCGCGTGGGGAGCTTATGGGCAGGCCGAGCTTTTCTGTCTCCTGGGGAGGAAGAGCCAGGGTCACCAGGTCCAGTCCCCTGCTCCCCACAGAGAGCCCTCCGAGGGCGAGTGCACCCCATGAGAAGCCTGCCCACAGGCCCCTCTGGGCTGTCGTTTACCACCATGACAGTGTAGCCTGATCTTACTGTCTCCTTCCTCTTCCTGCCTGGTCGCCCAGATGCAGAGCCAGTGGGCGGCGTCTGCAGTGTGGTCACTCTTGCTGCTGTCCAGCACCAGGTGTGTGGCCTGCTGCTGCACCTGCGTCTTCTTCGCCTGATTCTCCTGGGGACCCTGAAAGGCAGTCAGGATCGTTCCGTTGAGCAGCCCCACGGCAGCCGAGGCACAGTGTAAGAGAGGTCAAGCTGCCTTCCCGGGGCTGCACAGCTGGCAGTGGGGGAGCGAGCGCACCCCGGGCTGTCTCCCTTCACATCTGGAGCTCCTCCACCCTTCCAGCCTGTCTCCCCTGCGCCGAGGCATTAAATACGAGCGTAATATTAACTCTCGTGATTTAGCGTGTGTTTTATATATCATAACAACGCACTGAAGTGGCGTAGACGCTGGAGAGTTGTGGCTCTCTGGCTGTCGCGGTGATTAGGTTTATGTACGGAGAAACCGGTGATCAATGAACACGAGGAAGAATGCGGAACATCACCAGTCATCAAGGAAGTCCAGACTGTGGCAAGGATAGCAGGCTGTTTTCTTTCAAGATTTTTTGCCATAGGGAGCTTGCACTTGCAGGAGAGAGAGACAGAGACAGAGAGAGGGAAAGTGAGGAATCACCTCCTAGGGAGGATGGCCACACTGCAGTCCCTTCTCCATGCTCCCCTCAGGATTTTGGACGTGCATGCACACATGCCCGGTGTGATTTTCAGGTCACCGTGTCAGGAGTGGAACTGTGCTTGACCACGTGGAAATCCGGTGCCTTAACCGCTGCACCACCTGCTGCACTGCCCCCCCTCCGCTTTTTAAAATATATTTTGCCATAGGGCACATACACTCGCCAGAGAGAGAGAGATGGAGAGAAAGTGAGAAATCGCCTCCCAGGGAGATGGCCGCAGCACAATCCTTTCTCCTCTGTTCTCCCTTGGGGATTTTGGGCACACGTGCCTGGCATGATTTTCAAGCTGCTGGGTCCGGGACTCGAACTGCAGAGTTGGCCATGTGGGGCTTCAGGGCCCTAGCCATCCCTCTGGCCGAGCAGGCCGTTGGTTTTCTTGCCTTGGTAGTACACGTGAATTTTCAAGCTACTCTGACGTCGTCCTCTCACAGCGCTGGTGGGCGTGGAAAGCGGCAGGACCTTGTGGTCGACTTTGCAGAGGGCGCTGCGAGCCCGGACCCAGCAGCTGCGCCCTGAGGCTCCTCCCTGAGAGAGTGGTCAGAGATGCCGCCAGGGTGACGTGCCCGGTGCTCTGGAGAACAGTTTCCCGAGAGGAGACTCGAGCAGACTTAGCATCGCCTACCGTAGGGGCCAGTTAGGTGCAATGTGCCATGTATGGATCGGGGAGTTGGGGAGATGAAGAACACGGGGAACAGTTCCTAACGTCCCCTATTTTACATGGTGTGTAATCTACCCTTTCTGTGTGTGTTACACACAGTCATGTAACGACCACCCGTAATATAATTTTAAGCAAGGAAAACTAGGGGACTGTCAGGTAGTGTAGTGGTTAGGGTGTTGGACTCCCACATGGCTGACCATGGTTCAAGTCCCAGACCTGACAGCTTGAAAATTATGCTGGGCACGTGTGCGTGTGTGTACAAAACCCCAGGACGAGGATGGAGGAGGAGGGATGGTGGCGTGGCCATCCCTGCAGGGGGCGATTTCTCACTTTCTTTCTCTCTCTCCACTGTGCACACATGCTCTCTGGCGAAAACCTAAGGAAGAAACAAAAAAGAAAAGAAAAATAGTATGCAGTCCACTCCTAAGATTTAAACTCACGCGTATGTGAACGTGCTGCCTGCGACGAGAACATCTCTAAAGTGACCAAGCCTTAGTGTCACTGGGGAACTAGCAGTCCCTTCTCTGTCATTCCCCTCATGAGATTTTGTGCACACATGCACACGCACTCAGTGTGATTTTTAAGCCGCTGGGTCCAGGACTTGAACAGTGGTCGACTCTGTGGGAGTCCAGTGCCTTAACCACCATGCCATCTGCATAATTTTAAATAGCATTTTCCTTCTGGGTCTCCATTTCTTCCCCTAAAATGGCAAGGCTGGGCCCTGATGCCCTGGTGTCCCACAAGTGTCTGTGTCCTGGTCATTGTCAGCATGGGGGTGTGGCTGCAGAGCTGCCGGAAGCCCTGTCCTTGCCAGTGTGTCCAGGGGGCTGGGGAGCAGGCCAGGCACTGCCAGCCTGGGCTGTGCTGTGAATCCCTGCTCGGGACAGAGGAGTGCTGCTCCGCTGGGCCATGTCCCCTGCCCCTCCTCACTGTCCTCACAGGCAGCTGCCTCCGAGCTGGGGCTCCAGTAGGCAGCTGGGGGTGGGCACTGGCCCTGGAGAAGAAGTCCCCCAGTTCCCCTAAAGACCTGGAATTCCCTGCTCCTTCTGGACTGGTGCGCTAGCCAAGGGAGAGGAGTCTACCGTCTAGCCCTCGTGGCTCCGGGCCAGCTTTGGGGTTTCCCTCTCGGTCTCCTCAGCCCCAGGGGTGGTCGCGCCCTTACTCTGTTCCCGGCAGGATGGTTCACCAGCAGGCGAAGAGACCTGCACACACAGTCGGTCCCCGCATCTATGATAGAAATCGCTCGTTCAAAGTTGTGAGTCAGGATGGGCTGAACTGTGTTGCTTCCAGGTGGGGGGCCCTTGCCGGCAGCCCGGGGGACTTCTGCCACCCGCCCTCCTCTGGAGTGGAGTGGGCATGGCCAGCGCGGACATGCCTTGTCCCCGATGCCTGGAGCCTGGGACACCACTCAGCCTGTCCTGCAGCACGAAGCCTTCTCTCTCTCTCTCCCGCCCCAGCAGGGAATCGTGGACCCTCCCACCAGCCAGCGCAGCACCCGCCTGTGGATAAGCGCCCCTTGCGTCTGGTGTGGCCTGCCCAGGCCCCCGTGGAGAATGGGGCAGGCCCTGAGCAGGCTGCAGGTGCCCGATGGCGGGCGTTTCCTCTCCCCTTTGCCTGCCCCAGGGTGGGACTGGTCCCTGCCTTCTCCATCGCCCCGCTGACACACAGGGCCCTGTGCAGGGGCTGTCACGGACAAACCAGGGCCCTGGCTGTACTTGGGAGCCCCTGCTGTGCCCCGACCATGCCGTGGGTCTGGCAGGTCACCCCTCCTGGGCCCTGACACCCACAGTGTGTGATCTGCAGGGACCCTCTGTGCCAATCCGCTCCCCACCATGGCAAGCTCAGTGCCTGCCGGCCGTCGGGCTCCTCTCTATGGGCCCTGCCCTGCACATCCCATGGCGCCAGGCAAGGGGTGGCCTGTCCTGAGCAGGGCGTCCTGAGCAGGGTGTCGAGCAGGAGCTCGGGAGGAGGACGGGAGCCCAGGTGCCCTGGCACAGCATCAGAGACAGCCTGAGGTTGGGCTGTGGGTGGAGTGGAGTGTTTGGACGAGGGAGCAGGGAAGACACTGTCATCAGTGGGCCTAACACCCAGTGAGGGTAAGAGACCCCAGCGGGTGGCCCCCTGCCAGCCCGTGGCAAGGGTACCACAGTTTCTAAGAGCCCACCCGCCCCTTCTGTACCCAGGTCGCTGTGTGGCAGTGGAGTTCCAGCTCGTGTGCTGCAGGAACCCCCAGGTCCCCGATGTGCGAGGTCCCTGTGGGCCGACCTGGAGCTGGTGCTGTACCCAGCTGACCCCCACTGCGCCCCAGGGCGTGCCATAGCAGTCAGGTCACTCAGTAGTCTGGTCGCGTCTGTGCTGTCAGTGCTGTCTGACCCGAGGCCCACGCTCTTCTCAGCCCCCCTCCCTGGTCCCGTGCGGCTGAGCTCCGAACCAGGAGGGGGCTGTGGCTAAGCAGCTTAGTGCTAGCCTGATCACAGACGGGGAAGGCTGAGCGGCTGGGCTGTCCCCACCACTCTGCAGGGGCCGACTTTGCCCAGGTTGGTGGGGAGGGCCGTGAAGGCCTCATGATTTCATGGCTCTGCTGATGTGGGCTGTTAAGGGGTGAGAGCCTAGTCCAGTGCCTGTAGTGGGTGACGGGGATGTGGGAGGTGACCGAGCCTGAGGCTTCTGCCTCTGAGAAGCCTTCTGTGATTGCACACTGTCCAGTGGCTGTGCTGGGCCTCCCTGCCCCCACGCACCCCCAGTTCTGCACTTCTGGGCCCCAAGGCCTCCTGAACAGGCCTCAACATCACCCAGCAGTGGGGTGAGTGTGTGTCCAGCTGGCCTGGGGCTGCTGGGTGCTGGGTGAGCAGGGCCTGTCTGGGCGCTCGGCCACACAGGGTGCCCCACAGTGATGGGCTTACGGGGTGCTGCTCTAGCCCAGCAGTCTGTTCAGAGGCAGAGAGCTGCCTGAGACTCCACCTCCTTTACCCACGCGAGGCACGCAGCCACACGGACCTGGTCTCCGTGGGCAAGTGAGTGCATGCAGGTCTCGTCCTCACCTTGGGTTCCCCTTTTCTCCCTGAACCTCCAGCCCCTGCAGCCATGGCCTCCAAGCCCACGGGTGGCCCAGGAGGAGGCCGGGTCCCCATTCTCTGCCAGCTACAGCCTGCAACCAGGTCCCAGCCCTCCCCAGATGGCACAGGCATGAGAGGGGGGCAGGGGGACAGCTGGCAGGGCATGGGGCGGCGTGTGCTTTGACGACGTCTGCTGGGGAGGTCTCGAGGCGCCCCACGCCCTGCCTGCAGGCAGACAGCGAGCGTTAGTGGCAGTAGGTCTGACCAGATGGTGGGCCCAGCCACCCCCTGAGAGGGCCATGTGGCTGACCGTCCCTTTAGTCATGGGCATGAGAGCCCCGGAACGGGGAGGAGGGTCAGCCGGAGTCAGGTCCCACCAGGCGCGACAGCAGAGGAGGAGGGTGTAGTCCACTGGCTGTGTCTAGCCAGGCTCTGGAACCTTCTCCCCGGGACAGCAAGGAGCTTCGAGAGGCCTCCTTGCCAGGGCTCCTCCCTCAGCCTGGCCGTCGACATCCGGCACCATGCTGCCAGCCCCTGCCTCTGTGCCATCGCTCCTGGGCTCCGTGAGCATCCTGGCCTTTCTGAGGACTGTCGATGCAGCTCCTCTGGGTGCCAGGTGTCCCTGGGGAGAAGGACGAAAACAGCCCCACGCCCCCAGGTACCCACATGCTGCGCCCAGCCCTGTCTGTCCCTGGCAGCATCAGGTTCTGGAACTCGGCACCGCTCTGATCGGGCCGTCTATGGGCAGCCAAGCCAGCGAGCAGGTGCTTGGACCAAGGCACGTTTCTCGCACCTGCCAGCGGTGAAACAGCCCGGAAGGTGCCAAGGCCATTTTCGGCCCACAGGCTGCTGCCAAGGGAAGTGTGCAGGGGGCGCGGGAAGGACAGGCGAGTGTCCCCAGAACCGCTCCTGGGCTTCCACCCTGAGAATGGAAGGGGAGAGCTGCCCTTGCTCTTCAGTTTCCCTTCTCCCCGGCCTCTCACAGGCTACAGGTGCGCAGCGAGCCGAGCGCCGCCTGGGCGTGCCGAGTGAGGGGCAGCGCTTGCCCTGGATTTGCTGCGTGGCCTTGGAGCGCCTCTCTGGGCCCCAGCCACCTGCTCCCGCCCTCTGCCTTGGCTCCTCGCAGTGTGTCGGGGGAATGAGAGCGTCGGAAGAGCGGGGTGGTGGAGGCCTGTGCTGCCTCCCTGGACCCCAGCCCTGGGGGCGGTGGGCGGCCCAAGGTCACAGCCAGCGGGGACGGATTCTGGTCTTATTCGTGCATTTCCCTGCTGATGGGACTCGAGTTTCTTGCACTAAGAATCCTTGCTGAGCAGACTGCCTGTCCCCGGCTCTCCCTTTCTCCCCTTCTCCCCTAGCCCTAGGACTCCCACAAGCTTGTCGCAGCCTCCCTCGGGCAAGAGAACGGTGGCTGCCAGGGCAGGCGGTTGGGTCCCGTTTACTGCTGACAACGCGGTTGCTCCCCGCAGGGCAGAGGCGCACACTTGGGAAGTCTGGGACTCCGAGCCCGGTCCCCCTCAGCACCAGGGAGCAGGAGCCTGCTCCTTCCAGACCCGCATTCTCTGGGTCAGGGTGCCGCACTGCCTGGCAGTGACCCTCCACTCTGGGCGTGCTGACAGCCTCCTGTGGGCGTGACCCGTCCGCACATCTGGCACCTTTCCCAGCTCCCTTCTGAGTACTGCCCGGCCACGCCCCCGGCCCTCCATCAGGGCTCAGGGAAACCACCCGGCGGGCGAGCGCATCTCCACCCGGGCCTCGATTGTTTCCTAGGGGCAGAGGGACGAGGCTGAGCCATCCCACCGTGTGGTCCTGTGTGAAGCAGCCTTCCAGGAGAGATTCCTGCAGTGCGTTCACTGCTCCTGGATTCCTGCCTCCTGGAAAGGGCTCTCCTGGGCTGAGTGCAAGCACCCGTGTCGGGTTGTCCAGGGAGGGAAGAGGAGTGCCCGTGCACAGGGAGGGCGCTGGCTCGGCGTCCGCTGTGTTGAAAGCCATGGCGGCTGTTCAGGAGTACCTTGGGCACCAGGCATGATGTAGGGGTCCCAGCAGGGCCCACGCGGGAAGGATCCTAGGCTCACATGCTGGGACCTCTCTGAGCATGCTGGGTACACACGCATGTGCCGTGATCCAGGCCAGCCGGGGCTGGGACATGTTGAGGGGTGCAGACCCTGCTGGGCATATGTGTCTGTGTGTGTCTTTCTTGGAGAAAATAGACAAGTACATTTAAGAAGAGGGCAGATGTCGTGGCAGTGCATAAGCTCACCCAGGCCTGGCCCTGAGCAGTCCAGGTGGTAGCAGGCGTGGTTTGACAGCGGCCCGTGACTTGACTGAAGGTGGTCGTGCAGTCGGCTCTGCTGGGTGTGGCTAGTGGCTCCCGAGTGGCCTCCCCCAGGGGAAGGAGTGACGGTCATGGCAGAGGATAGGGGGCAGGAGACGGGGCCCGAAAGCGTCTGGAGGTTCTTTCTGCTTCTGCTTCTCAAAGTCAGCATGGCAGGAGAAGCCACAGAAGCCTGAGTGTCAGGCCAAAGTGACCAGGTCTCAAAGGTGCCTCAGGGACACGTGGCTGAGAGAAGAAAGCGTAAGAGAAATGGAGTTTTCTTTCTTTCTTTCTTTCTTTTTTGGAGAGGTGTTTGCTATAGGGTGTGTGTGTTCACCAGAGAAACAGAAAGCGAGAAATCACCCCCCAGGGGGGATGGCCATGCCACAACCCCTTCTCCTCCATTCTCCTCTCAGGATCTTGGGCACGCACGCACACCCACCGGATGTGAGTTTAAGCCACCGGGTCCGGGACTCAAACTATGGTCGACTACATAGGAGTCCAGTGACATAGCCATTATACCCACTGCTGGTCCCAGAGAAATGGGGTTTTCTAATTCACAGTGAGGGTGCTCCAAGGGACACCGCCGGGCAGACGTGGTCATGAGAGTCAGGCTTCTGTCATTCCCTGTCACCCTTCCATGCTGAGGACAGGCGGTCTCGTAGGCGCGGTCCTGGCGGGCTGCTGTGCAGTGCTGCCCAGCCCCTCTCCGTGGGTATCTTGGAGTTCCCGGCAGGATGGGCTGCCCCCCCACCCGTCCTCTGGGTGTTGGCTCTCCGTGCTGTGCTCTTGGCCCACGGGAAGGGAGCGCCCCACCTCCTGTGGACCTGCCCCCCTCGGCTCTGCGGCCAGAACAGGGCGGTGTGTGCCTTCCAGCCTGCGTGATGCCGGCAGGGAGCC
The DNA here is from genome assembly GCA_026018925.1 of Tupaia tana. Lineage (NCBI taxonomy): Eukaryota > Metazoa > Chordata > Mammalia > Scandentia > Tupaiidae > Tupaia > Tupaia tana. The sequence continues at coordinate 110,017,419 of JAKSZU010000006.1, forward strand.
CAGGGGGCACTGAGGATGGAAGGAGGATGGATCAGGAGGCTGCGTCTTCATCAGCGACAGACTGCCTGTCTGCCTGCCCCTCTCCCGTGGACCTGCGCGGCCTCCTCCGCGGATCAGAGCCACAGCCTCCTCGTCTCATCAGGGAGCTAATAGCTCCCTGAGTGCCTCTTTCACGGCACGTCTGTACCCTGGGGCTTTGGATGAGCTCGTCCTCACGTGAACCCCACCCCCACCAGGTGCCCCCGCTTCCTTGGAGGTGCTGTGCCCCGCCCCTTGGCACCCACTCTCCTCACTCGCCTTGGCAGTTGTCCTGCCCTTTCTGGGCCGATCTGGAGGGGCCCCTCCTCAGGGGACAATGTGCGGTATTGACAAGGGCAGGCAGCGTCGGTGCGTGGACTCAGGCCACAGAGGGTGACTGGCGTAGGCCGGGGGACTTTCAGAAAGTCTGTGGGAAAACAGACAAAGTGTGAGCTTGTTTTAGTGCGAAACATTTGAAATCCATACATAAAATTTTTAAGATAATGCGTTTTCCATGAACTTCTAAAAAAAGTTTATCTATTTCTTCTGTGAGTGAGAGAAACAGAGACAGAAAGAGATGGAGAGACAGCCCCTCCAACCCTCCCAGCATTGCCAGCCTCGGATCGTGGGGACGTGCCCCACAGGGTCCTGACGCTGCAGTCCATCCCAGGGGCCTCCAGCTGGGGGTGCAGGGGCTGTGTGTGCCCAGCGTAGTCAGGGACGCTTCTGGACCTCCCTTGTCGGTCACCCTCACAGTGTCACGTCACAGATATGCCACCATCCCATCTCATTCCATGAGCTTTTTGAAGACCTCGTGATGGTGCTGTCGTTGCCTGCGGAGAGGTGGTCTCCTGGCTGCTCTTGCCCAGGACCCTCTGGCCCTGCCCTCGCTCGCTCCTCTCCCTGTCCGCGACTCCCCGCCGGGTGCTCGGTTCCCGCTGTGGACTGTAACAGCGCCTTGCACCCCTGGAGCACTGCCATGGTTGAGGGGCATCTCCATGCACGCTCACGCCTCTCGGTGAGCCCGGGAGGGGCATAGTTCATTCGTCTATTGGATGATGAAACCGAGGTACAGAATGATCGAGTGGCAGCGTGGTCACCCCCTCTGTTCCCAAAAGGCTTTGACTTTGAGGTTACCGAGCTCCACACGTGTGGCCGAGCCAGGGTCACACCCTCCCTCACGGTCCCAGCTGCGTCTGTCTCTGTGTGCCTCCCGGACCCCTTCACGCCGGTCTGTCTTGCTCGGAAGACCCCCGGGCCCTCCTTTATTGGGCTCGGTCGCCGGTCCCTCCACCTGCCCACTCCCATCCGCCCTACCTACTGTCAGCGCCGTTTCCCTGGTCGGGCCTCACTCCCCTCTTGCCTGGCCCCTGAGCTCTGCTCTGAGCTCTGTCCCCATCCTTTCATCCCCCTGACACACAGCTGCCAGCCCTGCCCCCAGGCCTCGACTGTGGCATCTCTCTCTCCATGGCAACATGACCCTCACCGGCATAAGGTTGGCCCCGGATTCAAACCAGGGCTTGTCCACACAGCCCTAGCTCCGTACATAGCTACCCTGCTGCCTGCATCACTGTGGTTCAGTCCTCGCGTCTCTCAGGAACACTTGGGCACCTGCAGGCCGGGCGCACCTCCCCGCTTTGTCCCAGCCCGTCACACGCGGCACTCGGGGTGGCCCACAGGACGTGCTCCGATGGCCTTTCCTGCCCCCTTCCTTCCCTCCTGTCCCCCTTCTTTCCTTCTGCTCCAGGATTCTTCCCAGGCCAGGTGTCCATCCCAGCCCACTCCTGTCCCAAGTCCGTCCACGTGCCACTCTGTGGTGCTCACACCCTCCCTGGCACTCAGGGTGGGTGTGGGGCCTCTGGCTTCCCTGTGCTTGTTCTCCTCTGTAACCCTTGTCCTATGGCTCCTGCCTGGGTAGCCTGTGCTCCGTCTGAGGCCCCAGGGGCAGAGTCTGGACCTGCCTCCCCCACGAGGTCAGCGTGGACTGTGGTCAGCAGCTTTGGCCGAGCACCTCCAGGGGCAGGTGCTAGCCTCGGGGCTCACGTGTGTTACTTGGCTGATCCTCCTATCGGACCCGCAGGTCACGCGTCCTTATCTTGATTTTATGAACAGGGAAGCAGCTGCGGTGAGTGTTGGGGCTGCGTTTGAACCCTGGAGGCCCGACTCCAGACTCATGTGCTGTCCTGTCAGTGAGCACGGCTGCTGCTTGTCCTCCTATCATGCGCATGGGCAGGGCTGGCTTAAAGTTTCCTTGAAGAATCTGGGCTACCCGTACTAGGTGAGCGGCTGTCCCGTGGGTGCTGACAGCGGGTTGGGCGGGATGTTCTCCACGGGGCGTCTTGAAGGCCAGGCGCGGCCAGCCCCTTGCTTCCCTAACGGCCCAGGGTGGCTCTCTCATCCAAGGGTGATCTGGTGATCTGAGGTCTCTGATCTCACCCGTGTCTTTTTTTCTTTTAAAGAAACTTGCCAGAGGGTATGCGTGCTTGTTGGAACGAGGGAAGGAAAGTAAGCGAGCACGCTGTGGGGGATGGCCCCGCTGCCACCCTCCTCCATCCCTCCCTCCTCTGGATCCAGAGCGTGAGCGCACACATGCCTCGCGTGTTTTTCAAGCCCCTCACGGCCAGGACTCAGGCTGCTTGGCTGGCCAGGCGGGATCTGGACGCCCCGACACGTCGCCACCGGCCCCGTCTCAGCCGTCAGTGGTAGTCCGCTGTGCAAAGCCAGCCACCTCCCACTGCCCTCCACTCTTCTCCAGGCTTCCAGGGGCGCCTCGGGTTCTGTCTCGGGGCCGGGCAGGCCTGTGCTGACCTCTCATCACCTCGTGATTGTGCAGACGTCCACCCCGTGTCCTGGCCGCCCTGTTTTCCCGGAGTGGAGTTCACGGCCCTTGAGGAGTCACCCCTCACATCTCACTTCTGGGGGGGTTCTAGTGTGTGTCGTGTGAGAGTGAGTCTCCCCTCCAGAGTCGGGGTGCCCTGAGGGCAGGGCCATGGTCCCCCCTTTTCTAGGTCTACCTGTGCTGGCGAGGCCTCCCCGCTGCTCAGACGCACCGCGAGGAGCCCTGTGCGCCCTGTCCCGGCCCCCGCCCATGCTGAGGTCAGCTCCCCAGCAGCCACAAATACCACCAGGCCAGGTCGGCTGGCTTGGGGCGCCTCGTCCATGACCTGGAACCCTTTCCCGTGCTATGACAGAGCTCTGGAGGTATGCGGGCTTGGCTCTCGGGCTTCTGCGCCACTCCGGGGCTGCCAGGCCTGGGGAATGGCCAGGTTGATGGTGCACTGGGTGCGGCAGCCTGTCCCAGAAGGGGCTTGGACCCGGGCGGCCTGAGGTTAGGCCGCGGTGGAGAGCGTGGCGTGGGGAAGGTGCTGCTCCGTCCCACAGGCTCTCAATGTCCGCTCTCTTTCTTCCTCATCTTCTCGTCTGCCTTTCCCTGCCACGTTTTGAGGGTTATTGCAGCCATAGGCGCGTTCTGCACCCCACCCCAGGCCAGCGTTCAGAGGGGTCTCCGGATCCTTGGCTTCCCCCTTGGGGGTTGCCTCCAGGGCACGGGTGTTTCACAGGCAGAAGGCCGTCTTTGGAGACAGGGAGTCTTGGTTGCATGAAGAGCAGAAGCAGAGGTCACTTCCAGGACTCAGCAAGGTGACATTCGGTGTGTGCCCACCACCTGCCACGCGCTACCCCAGGGTCCGTGCAAGCAAGCAGCAGCGGGCAGCTCAGAGCTGCCCCGTTCCCAGCAGTGGTTGCCCAGGCAGGGAGGTCACTGTGCGCCATGACTTCTGGGCACGTGTGTGTGCCAGGGGTGTGGGGACAGGGAGGGTGGGCGGAGGGCTCTCAGTGACTGCTCTCCATGAGGACAGCGTGACTGAGCAGGGCAAAGGAAGTGGTTCTTCGGGGGAAAGGTTATTTCTGATTAGAAAGTAGTTCGGAGTCGTTGGCGAGCAAGGAAAGAACAGAGGCACAAGTAAATTAAAATTACAGTGCCGTCATCCAGAGATAACCACTGTTCGTCTTTACTTTTTGTTAGTTTTTCTGTGGGGCTTGTGTGCTCACCAGAGAGTGATAGAGAGGGGAGAAGTGAGAAATCAGCCCCACTGGGGGCATAGCCATGCCGTAATCCTTTTTTCTCCGTCCTCTTCCCGGGATTTGGGCATGCCCACATGTGTACCCTCAGGTCTGGGCTCAGCCGCCCAGCTGGCCACATGGGATCCAGCAGCCCTAACCTCCGCGCCGTCGCCCGGCCGCACTGCTCACCACTTGGTGCGTTTCTCGGTGTGTGTGGGGAGGGGTTCTCTCTCGTGCAGCTGACACCTTCGACTCCACGGAACAGAGGGACACAGGGTGGTGTGTTCTCAGCCGCCTGCAGCCTGCAGCCTCCCACCCGGAGAGCCGTGCACCAGGCAGCACCGTGCTGGAGCTCAGGGCTGGCAGGGGAGCACCCACCGAGAAAGGGCCCTGCTTCAGGGCAGCTCTGGGTGTAACATGGCCACAGTGAGTGGGAGGTGGCTGGGACCATGACATTCATGTGATAGCCCCTGCCCATCACAGAGGTCCTGGCAGATGGCCCCAGGGTTTCCACCCCGACTTCTGATGCTGGGGACCTTCCTGCTGAGCTGTGCGTTGGTCAGCCCGGGACTGCTGCCTGAGTGAGGTCGAGGGCTTGTTTTCACCATCAGTTCCTGCTCTGCCCTCCAGGACACGGACTAGGCCCAGGCTTTTTGAGCCATGGCAGTCCCGCGCACGCTTGAACCCTGCATCCACATCCCTTGCCACATTCCCAAAGTCCCCATCGGCAAACCCCTCCAGTCTCCACACCAGTTCCTTGTGGGCCGTGGGCTCTCCACATGCCACAGGATTGTGTGGTTGGACGGAGGGGACCCCTGGCCAGGCTGCCTGGAGCAGGTGAGAATGGCGTTTGGAGGCGATGATGGCAGCAAGATGGGGAAGCCCATTCCAGGCCAGGGAGCGGCATGCAGGAATGCCCATCTGCAGCAGGTGTACGCACGCCCATGCGAGCGGGGCTGGGCGGAATCCAGCCCCGGGCCCCCCCAGCCCCTGCCCTTATATAGCCGTCCCTGCGCGCCCAGAGCTCCGCGGCACAGCGCCCCCTCCTACTGTACACACGCGGGAGGCCGTGCGAGCTGGCCGGGGCCAGCGCTCAGCCCGTCAGCTGTTGGTTTGGGAAGCCTTCCCTGGCCTGGCGTTTCACAGCGCACGGCCAGAAATATAACGCGCTGTTTGCCAGGAGCACTGGGCTTGGCAGGGCTCCTTGTGGCCTATTTTAAACTGCAGGGAGCCGAGAGAGGTGCCCGCAGGCTGAGCCAAAGACCCTCACCTCGCGGGGCTGACTGAACAGCCGGGTCTTGTTACTCTCTCCCACAGATGGTGGGCACCTGACTTGGTGGAGGGTGCGGGGAGTGGGGCCGGGTGTTCTGGAAGGCAGTTTTCGGAATCACTTGGCAAGCCCTGCACTGGTGCTCACAGGCCGGGTTTGTCTACCCTCCCTGAAATACCTAAACGGGGACCGCTCACTTCCCACTTGGAAAATGGGGCCCCGTGCTGGGCTGACCAGCCTCTTCCAGGGGCCCTGAGACTCCAGTGGGTGGCTGTCAGTTTGTCCTGGACATCTGCAGAGCTGCCACTGACCTACCTTACTGGCAACGCCGCTCTCCCCGCCCGCAAAGCTGCCCCGGGCAGACCCTGGCTCCTAGGAAAGCCAGCTGAGAAGCTGCAGGTAAAAGGCAGGGAAGGCCGCTCAGCTCCCGCTGGCTCTGAACCAGACAACAGCCATTGCTCCGAGGCACGCGGGAGCGCCTGGTGTGTGAGTTTGGATCCTGGATTTGACCTGCTGAGCTGCTCGCGTGAGCATGTTCTTTAATTCCTGAGCCTGGGTTTCTCATCTGTAAACGGGGTGATGCCGGTACCTGTGTAGGTCACGGCGAGGCCATAATGAGGCCGTGGTGGGTGGGATGGCCAGCGCTGCAGGTAGCGCTTGCCGAGCTCGGCCGCTGCAGAGGCACCGCTGTGCCTTTCAAAGCCCTGTTGTTTCTAGAGCACCTGCCGTGCCGAAGCTCAGAGAGCTTCCCGGCGGTCCATCGATCGGCCCAGAATCAATGTGAGTGCAGAACTGACAGTCTCGAGTAGAGGTTCACATGGGGGCAGGCGGGCATTGGCGTCTGGTCACTGTCATCAGGGGCAGGATGCTGGCGGTGGCCATGCCAAGGTATTCATTCTGGAGGTCATGGGGAGGGGCTGCTGCATGTCAGGTGTGAGGGTCACATGTTGCTGCCCACAGCCCAGTGGCACTCGCTCCTGGCCCTGACACAGCTCTCTGCTCTGGAGATGCCGAAGGCTGGCGTGGGGCCTGGCTCCTGTGATGTGAAAAAGCAGCTCACCGAGGTTTAAGGACGATGGAGTTGACCTGGCCCTCCTGGTTCACCTCGGGTAACAGTCCGCCTCTAGGACGGGCGTGAGGTTAGATGGAGTGATGAGTCGGAAATACCCAGCGGGGTGCGGGCACGTGGGCCTCGTGCTGTGGATGGTGGAGTGCCGCTGGTCATCCGTGGGCTCCGGGATGTGGGCCGGCCTCAGGACTCCGGCTTCTGCTCCACACCTCGCTGGTGCTCCAGCACCCTCTCCTGTGCCCCACCACTCCCCTCCCGCACCCCGAGATTGGAGGCCTAACTGCAGAGGGAGCCTTCTCATTAGGAGCAAGGAGAACCGGCCCCGCCGCCAGCTCTGCCCTGCCCCAGGCCAGGCTCCCAGGCACCTCCTAGCCCGGCCCGGGACCGAGTTCCGAGTTCCAGGTCCTTGGCTCGGACTCAACACGTGCTCTGCCGAAGAGCGCTAGAGCAAGTGACTTCGGTTCTGCCCTGCGCTGCCCTTTCCAGCGATGGTGAGGACAGGTCGACACTGTAGAACCGTCTGCGAGGCCCCGGGCCCTGGTTTAAGAGCTTTCCCCATGTGAGCCGGCTAGAGCTCTGCCACGACCTCGGAGATACTGCTGACCGGATAGGAGGAGCGGGTCGCAGGTGAGCTGCGATGTGCTGCAGGCCCCAAGCCTGCCTTCTCCAATCCTGGCCTTTTTTTCTTTCACTTTTTAAAAATAAGTGTTATTGCGCACATTTGAGGTTTACAAAGTGTTATAAAATACAGAGGTAAATACAGCTATGTGCCAGTTACCATGTATACCACCTCACCGTGTGGTTAGAGGAGCTAAAATACCTATTGTTGGACAAGTCAGGATGCATTTTTACATAGAAAATCATAACAACGATGGCCTATTTCTTAACCTGTTTCTTTTAAAAAGATTATTCATTTAATTTTATTATTTAATTATTCTTCAGGTTGACCAGGGAGAGACAGAGAGAGAGGGACAGTGAGAAAGCAAGCTGCCAGGTATGGGACTGAGAATGCAGTCAGCCATGTGGGAGTCCAGTTCCTCAACCACCACACCACCTGCTGGCCCCTCTGTTCTTTTATAAGCAAAAAACCAACTTCTTATTTCAATAGATCTTTTGGACCTTGTGCTTAGCGTACTCAGATCCCATATGGCCTAGACCCAGTGACTTGAAAAACATGCAAGGTGCACGTGCACGAGTGCTCCAGACTCCCACAGGAGGAGATGGAGCAGAGAGTGCAGTGGCGAGACCACGTCCCATGGCTGCTTCTCGTTTCCCTCCCCTCTGCCCAGCATGCGCACGCCCCGTGGCAAAATTAAAGACACCCTGGCCTTCCAAGTCGGTCCCCGTCATGATGCATTAATGGTGACAAGCACACAGCACATATTTTCCCATGGACGTCTCTCTAAGTGTGTCACCAGCGCGCTGTGTGGCTGCTTCACGTACATGTGTGTGTTGACTGTTGAGCAGATTGTATTTGTCGGTTTCCAGGGGACGCAGGGGAGAGGCGGAGGGCAGGCAGCAGCTGCCCCATGGCCGGGAGTGCTGCTCTGACGCAGCCTCCCCACCCAGTGGGCTTTCTGGTGTGGTCTCAGCTCCCCTTTGTCCTCCAGAGCCAAGAATAGCAGTCTACAGCCAGGAGAGACAATGAGGGGCCACGCGCTGACGGGTGCAGCGGCCGTCAGCCTTGGGGCTTCTGGCCCGCCGCTGTCCATGCCGCCAGCTCACGGCTTTTTATAGAGAGGCCGTGATAGGCGAGCCCGTGCGAGCCGTGCAGGGATCTCATCTGACCGCGGCATGCAGACCCTTCGCAGAGGTGGCCTAAGGAGACATGGCCCCAGGGCTGACCCGGGTTTGAATCTCCCCAGCAGCTGACGTGCCCTGCCCACGGCCGCATCGCGTAATGGGAGCAGCCGATCAGGGCGACTGAAAAAGGAAACAGGCTGTACCCAGCCCAGCTCTATTATTAAACTTCCGCCACTCAGCCTTTGCCACCATATTCGTGGCACCATCGTCCTGGCGCCACCCCGAAGGAATGTGGCCCTCGTGAGTGGGTATAGGGAGGGTGGCACAGAGCCTGTGCTAGTTTCATAGAGCCACCAGTGGACGTGCCTTTTTTGGTGGCAGAAGGGGACTAGTTTTCAGAAAGGGCTCCTTAGGTATCTAGCTCAGTAACTCCCACTGTAGAATAAGGTGAGTGCTTTTTAGATAAGCATGTGTTCAGTGAAATAAATGAGTCCCTGGTCCAGAGCGGAGAGGAAGGTCGGGCAGGTATGGGTCGTGCAGGCACCAAGCCGGAGGACCTCTGTGTGTCTCTGGAGTGAGGGGCTCTGGTTGTCAGGGCCTACGCCTGTTAGTTTCCTGGGTTGAAGAGCAAGCTTTCTCTTGCCCACCTGCCCCCACCCCCTACCTCTTTTACAGAAGATTGGGGCCCCCACCTGGGACTAGACCATTTACACAAATGTCCCCACTCCCACCCCCTTTGCTGTTTTGTCCCTTTTCCAGATTTGTTGGGCCATCAGGAGCCAGAGAGGTGATGAAGGGATAAGAAAGAGAGAGAGTGGGGAGGACAGGGGCAGTAGCAGCCCAAGGAGAGTGGGGACCACCCATCCCAGGCCCATGGTGAGTTGGTGAGAGAGGCTGCAGGAGCCAAACAATGTCCATGGCAGACCTGGGTCTGTGTGAGGGTCTGCCCTGGGAAGGTAGGACCCTGCTTGCTGGTCTAGTCTCTTAACATCTCAAGAGATGACAGTGCAGAGCCGCTCAGGACCTGGGAGGACCCCTCCTGCAGGGGTCCGGTGCAGGGGCAGCCTGTGTGCTGAGTCTGAGGGCAAGGCCGCAGGGCTGGCGCTCAGCACCGCGCTGCGCTGTGATGGGCAGTGTCTGGTTCCCAGAAGGCGAGTAGGTTATAAATAGCTGATGACGGGCTGCCCTCAGAGCTGCTCTAGCGTAATCATCGATTTCGGGAGTGCCCTGGCGAGGGCTGGGAGGGATGGGTGAGGTTAAATTCGGCCTTGTTGGCTGATTGGCATTTCTTGGGCTGGGTGCTAATCCCTTCAGGAGGTCAGATAAGCTCCCTAGCGGTGCCCCTGATCTTGACTTCAGAGGCCAGGGTAACTCTCCCAGGGGGACTACAGAAAATCCCATGTCATGACTGTGCCCCATTGCCTAAAGCAGAGGAGCCACCCTCATGGAGCTGGGCTCCAGTGTCCCTCCAGGGGAGGCCTGGCTCCTGCGGTACGCAGTGGACTCTGCTGTCTGACTGCATCTCTGCCAAGGCCATCCCATGGGGAGGACTGTTCTGGGAAGAAAGCAGCTTCTCTCTGGGGACTCAGACCAGGAGAACCTGCCTTTGTTGGGTATCAGGGTGAGTGGCAGATTGGAATTTCCTTCTACTCATTCTGTCAAACCCTGCCTGCCTCTCCACGGTCCAGTGAGGAGCCGCGCATAGGAGACCCCTCCCCACCAAGTGTCCAGTGGTTCTCTGTGCCCTCCAGCCTTGTAAGCCGGACTAGGAAGCACCCACTCTGCAGTTCTTGAGCTTTTGCACTTTGCTACTGGACTCTAGTCTGTGGGTGGCATGACAGCCTATTCTCTTTTGCAAAGAGTAGTAGCTCCCGGGGGTCTCAGAGGTAGCTGGCAGGCATTCGTCTGCTCCTGTCCCTCACAGTGCCCTGGAGTTTTGGCCTGGGTTTCTCCTCCAAGTCTTACTCCATTTCTCCCCCTGAGCGGAGGCTCCTGCCCTACTTCCTGCTGGGATTTATAGGCCATGCTCATGGGTTTCTTGGAACCTCCTCTTTCTAGGACCGTAAAACCTGGTCCCCGTGGAGTGTCACAGCCCCCAACGGGCCGTCCTGTGCTTTATGGCTTCTGTCTCCCTGCGGTACATGCTCCCCTGTCATAGAACCAAGGCATCCAAGAACAACAGCGACTGCTTGTTCCATTATAAACTCAACTAGCCGAAACCCTCTGAGACACTGTGGGAATAAATTATCCCCAACAAGCTCTACCGTTAGAAGCCGGGCCCCTCTGCTGCTGCCTCCTGTCGCCTCTCTTGCTGGCACCTCAGCAGGGTTCCAGAGGCAGCCTGCGGTCTGTCCCCATTCTCATGTCCTCTATCTACTATATTGTCTCTTTCTAGACAGCAAGTGTGATGTGTCAGGAGACTGAGCAGAGGGCTTATGCTGCAGGTGTCCAGCAACAGAAAGATTAGATTTCATTCCTTTTCTTTCCTCTTGCTCCTTATTAGAGAGTGAGTCCTCTAAAGGATGAGACTTTTAGCTGGCCTCGTAGTGTGGGTCAGGGGAAAGAGACTCTTGCTTCCAGAAAGGATTGGTTTGAGCAAGGGCACATTTGGGAGAACAGTGAAACATTTGGGGGAGTGAAATAGTTTGTAGTGGGATATGCTGCAGGATAAGCCAATGGTCAGCTCATGGGGGACCTTGACCATCCAACCCAGATGATTTGGGCTCTTCCCATGGCCAGTGGGAGCCAGTGAAGCTCTTGATGGGAATGGCGTGGTAAAGGCAGTTTAAGGGAGAATAATTGAAGGGGAAGATGGGAAGAGAGGTGCTAGAATGGTGTTGACAAGTATGAGTGACTCAAGGTTAGTTGAGAATTGAGCCATCTGTAGGTACAGCTTGACTCTTGTGTTGAGTTCTGCACTCAGGTGTCCAAGCCCACAGGTTTTGGGGGTTCAAGAAGGAAGAGTCTCAGCAAGATTCACTTTGTGATAGTTCTAGCCAGAAAAATAAGACAAGAGTAAATAATACTAAATAAAAATAGCAAAGGAAGAGTTCAAATTATCCCTGTTTTGCAAATGATATGACCTTATATATAGACAACACAGAGGAGTCCACAAATAAACAGACACCTCTTTGAACTGATAAACAGATGCTATAAAAGTGCAGGATACAAAATCAATGTACAAAAATCAGTAGCATTTTTATACACCAATAATGAAATAACTGAAAAAGAAATAAAAACAAGTCCCATTTATAATAGCTACAAAGAAAATAAAATACCTGGGAATAAGTTTAATCAAGAAGGTGCAAGATCCTTTTAAGGAAAATTTTAAACTATTGATGAAAGAAATCAAAGACACACAAAATAGAAAAGACATCCCATATTCATGGATTAGAAGAATCAATGTTGGTAAATCCTGTACTGCTGAACACAATCTGCAAAGTCAATATAATATCAAAATACCAATGACATTCTTCATAAGATAGAAAAAGTAATTATAAATTTTTTATGGCATCACAAAAGACCCTAAATTTCCAAAGCAATTGTGAGCAAAAAGAATGGAGCTAGAGGCATTATGCTGCCAGTTTCCAGAATATACTGTAAAGCCGTATTAACAAAAATAGCACAGTGCTGGCATAAAAACAGACACATAGACCAATGGAAGAGAGCAGAGAACCCAGAAATAAATTCATGTGTACACAACCAGCTGATTTTCAACAAATGCGTCAAGAGCACTCACTGGGGGAAAGACAATCTCTTCAATAAACGATACCGGGGAAACTACTTCCATATGCAGAAGAATGAAACTAGACTTGTATCTTCACCATATACAAAATCAACTCCAAATGGATTAAATATTTAAACATAAAATATGAAACTATAAAGGTGCTAGAGAAAACATAGGGGAAACTATAAAGCTGCTAGAAGAAACATAGGGGAAACTAATGTCTTTGGACATTAGTATGGGCAGAGTGTTTTTTCATTTATAATTTTTTTGAGAGATTTTTGCTGTAGGGCATGTACATTTGCTGGAGAGACAGAGAGAAAGAAAGTGAGAAATCACCCCAAGGGGGGATGGCAATGCCACAATCCCTTCTCCTCCATTCTCTTGGGATTTGGGGCATGCATGCACATGTGCCTGGCTTGAGGGCAGCTCAAGCCTCCAGTCATGGGACTCAAGCCACAGGTGCCCATCCAGTGACATAACCGTTATGCCATTTGCTGGTCCCAAGGAGTTCTTGAATAAAACTTCAAAACATAGACAACAAAGGCATAAACAGACAAATAAGATTGTGTCAAACTGAAAAGTTCTTACACAGCCTAGGAAACAATCAACAGAGTCAAGAGACAATTCAAAGAATGGGAGAAAATATTTACATACCATGCATCTGACAAAAGACTTATAACAAGAATAAATAAGGTATTCAAACAACTCAGCAGGAAAGAGCCAAAAAACCTAATTGAAAAGTGGATAAACGGACTAAATGGTTTGAGTCCTGGATCTGGCAGCTTGAAATATATGCCAGGCACATGTATGTATGCATGCCCAAAATCCTGAGAGGAGAAAGGAAAAGGGATTGCAACATGGCCATCATTCCTGGGAAATGATTTACCACTTTTCCTTTCTCTTTATCTCTCTCTCTCTCTCTGGTAAGTGCACATACCCTACATCAAAGACTTTTTTTTTAAAGGGACCAGCAGTTAGTGTAATGACTATGTTGCTGGACTCCCATGTAGTTGGCTGCAGTTCGAATCCCAGACCTGGTGGCTTAAAACTCACACCGGGCACGTGTGCATCTGTGCCCAAGATCCTGAGAGGAGAATGGAGGAGAAGGGATTGCGGTATGGCCATCCCCCCGGGGGGTGATTTTTTGCTTTCTGTCTCTCTATCTCTCTCTGTCTTTCTGGCAAGCGCACGCACCCTATAGCAAAAACCTCTCCAAAAAAAAAAAAAAAAGAAAGAAAAGAAAAAAGACTTTTTTTTTTTTTAAGTGGGCAAAGGACCTGAGTAAACAGTTCTCAAATGAAGGCATACAAGTGGCGATTATCAAAAAGACAGAAAATAGCCAGTGCTAGTGAGGATGTGGAGAATGGGGCACTCCTTTACGCTGTCTGTGGGAATATAAACACATACTACCAGCACAGGAAACAGTATGGAGGGTTCTTAAAAACTAAAAAAGGAACTGCTGTGCAATCCAGGAATCCCTTGTTAGGTATCTATCCAAAGGAAAGAAAATCCGTGTGCTGTAAGGAAATCTGCACCCAAATGTTGATTGCAGCACTGTTCACAACAGCCAAGGCCATCGGTAGATGAATGGGTCAAGGACGCGTAGTGTATGTGTACAATGCAATACTACACGGCCAGCAGAAGGGATGCAGTCCTGTCATCTGAGGGTAAATGAATGAGCCTGGAGGACATTACGTTAAGTGAAATAAGCCAGGCATAGAAAGAGAAGTGGATGTTTTCCATCATATGTGGAAATTGAAAAAAAAAAAATCACTCCATAGAAGTAGAGAGATGAAGAATGACAAGTAGAAGGTGGGAAGGATCGGTGGTGCTAGAATAGACGGATTCCGATCAACAGAAACAGGAGTACAGGTGGGGTGGATAGGAAGAGCAGTGTCTAGTGCTATAGATGGGGTGAACGCAGTTAAGAACAACTCACTGTACATCTCAGAATATCTAAAAGAGAAGAAATCGAATGTTCCCAACACAAATAATAATGCATAGTTCTGATGATGGGATACTAATTTAACCATTACATATTGATTTAACCATTACTTATTGTATTCATACACTGAAAAGTTGTGTCACACCCCTACAGATATGTACAATAATTATGTCTTAATAATAAAAAAGATTCACTTTGTATCTTGAGTTTTATGGGACCAGGCCACGTCCATCCCACCTCAGGATCTATTCTGTGGCTTAAAGTCACCCTAGCATCCTCTCCTTTGAGATCGGGAAGGAGAGGGCAGATCGTAGATCTCTGGAGTGGGGAGACCTCAGCGAGCATTTCTGGCCAGGACAGTGTAGACTGGCATCTCCTTCGGGGAGAAACTGGAACAGTAATGGGCATCTCAGTCTCTTCCCTGGGGTCTTTGCTGCTGTCTGGCATTTGAGAGCAAGATGCTGGGTGATCTCAAAGGCTCTGTTTCTGTCTTCCCTTGTCCTCTCCCACCGAAGCTTCAAGGAACTGGGGTTAGTCTAGCGGCCAAGCAGTGCTGTGTAACACCATTCTGTGGCTTGCCCCTGCCTTAAGGGCCTGCTGCCAGAGTCTGTTCCCAAGCCACCGTCGAGAATGGCAGGTCAGTCTGGGGTCAGGCTTCTCTCAGTCGCTCCCATGGAGGCCTGTTGGGATCTCAGTGCACGTGCGATGTGTGTGGTCTCAGGGGACAGTATGGCGGGCTCCCCGAGCCTCGGGAGGGCCTCTATCCTCTCTCACTGCCTCTCATCCTCTAGGTGAGATTCTGAGAGCACATAAATGGCAACACCCACACAGCCCAACCCCAGGGTACCAGAGCATGGGCTAATGGCTTTAGAGAGTGTGGCTCTGAGTCCTAGCACCCTTGGAGAAAGTACCAGGCAATGTGCTCATTCAGCTCGAGTTTGGTACTGTCTTCTCCATTTAGTAAATAAGTCGCTAAAGCACAGAGAAGTTAAGTCAGTTTCTTAAGGCTGCACAGCCTGGGCAGGGATTTGAGCTCCCTTGCATCCCTTGCCTGCATAACCCGCCATCCTTCTTGCACTTACCTGCCAGAGCTTGTCACACCCTGCAGCTTTTTCTCCTGCTGTAACTCAGCACCTGCTGCCACTCCTGGTCTCAGGGGTGCTCTGGAGGGCGCCACGTCAGAGCCATGTTTGAGAACAGAGACATCCGAGTCCCGGACTCCTGCCTCCGTCTCCCTCCTTCCACAGATAGTCACTGCGCCTTCTCCATGTGCCTGGCTCAGGGCAACTCCCAGGGGACACACGGGGGACAAGCCAGAGATGTCCCCGCCCATAGAGCTCACCTTTAGCAGAGAAGGCAGACAGTAAGGAGCGCGTCCAGGCACCCAGGTTGTCGTAAGAGGTGGGAAGGGGGCAAGGAGGCTGGAAGGGCGAGTCTGAAGGGTTCGATCTGAGTGTGCGGGGGCAGCCAGGATGTGGCGGTACAGGCCCTGGCCTCCTACACAGCCAGTGGGTCTGAGCCCCAGACCCTGCAGCTTGAAAATCATGCCAGCAGCGTGTGTGTGTGTGTGCCCAAAACCCCAGGAGGAGAATGGAGGAGAAGGGATTGCAGCATGGCCATCCCCCCTGGGGGGTGATTTCTCACTTTCCCTCTCTCTGTCTATGACTAAAGCACACACCTTATGGTATTTAATATGAGGATTTTTTTTTGGGGGGGGGGGAGAGGTTTTTGCTATAGGGTGCGTGCGCTCGCCAGATAGAGAGAAACAGAGAGACAGAAAGCGAGCAATCACCCCCCAGGGGGGGATGGTCATGCCGCAATCCCTTCTCCTCCATTCTCCTCTCGGGATCTTGGGCACGCACACACATGCGCCCAGCATGAGTTTTAAGCCACCGGGTCCGGGACGCGAACCACGGTCAACTACGTGGGAGTCCAGCGACATAGCCATTATGCTAACTGCTGGTTCCCTAATATGAGGATTTTTTGGAACAGATTTTTGCTATAGGGTACATGTACTCACTAGAGAGACAGAGAGATAGAAAGTGAGAAATCACCTCCCACAGGGGGGATGGCCATGCCGCAGTCACTTCTCCATTTTCCTCATAGGATTTTGGGCACACACGCACGCACATGCGCCTGGCTTGAGTTTTAAGCTGCCAGGTCCGGGACTTGAACTGCAGTTAACAACGTGAGAGTCCAGCGCCTTAACCACTATACCACCTACTGGCCCCTAAAAAGGGGATTTTTGAATGCCCCCAACACAAAATAGTAATGAGCCGCCCACGTGACACCGAGGAAGCACAGGCAGGACAAAGCGCGGTTGGGCAGTGTGCCCGCAGTCCTCACAGAGGCCAGCCTGTGGGCGCAGAGCCAGGAGGGCAGGAAGGCAGAGGTGGAGCTCGTCGGCCATGGGAAGGGGCTTGGGGTTGCTTGTGCGTGCGAGGAAAACCACCTGGAAAACATGAGCAAGAGCCTTTCTGGCTCTTGTGTGGATACAGGCTTTCAGAGGGCAGGGGCACAGAGGTTCCAGGGAGACATGGTGGCCACAGTGGAGGTGGCCAGGCACGGGCAGGCTGGGTGTGCTCAGTGGAGGCAGGGAGGGTGGAGAAAGAGGCCCTGACGTGTCAGGCCTTGCCTGTGGCTCGAGCATGGTTTCTGCTGTGAACCTGGTGGGGGCCGGCACCTGCGAGGAGTCTGGGCGGAAATAACAAGCAGGTGAGTGGATGCAGGAGGGGGTCCCAGAGGTGGCTGCCCCGCCTGCCCACTGCAGTCCCTCAGAGCTCCCGGAGACCCCGCGAGGCTCCCGGTGGTGTGAGACAGTTCCTGGCATCGGTGGTGCTTGTAAGTGCCTTGGGAAAGCAAGCAGGGTGATCGCACGGTGGAGTTCTGCAGAGGAAGCACCTGCCTTGGGGTCGGAGTAAGGAGTTGTTCCATTTGTTGTGAGAACATTTCTGCCCGCGAACAAGTTGGACGTAGCTGGTGCTCAGTAAAGCGGGGTTTGCTTGAGCCTTGTGGGCCGCGACAGCAAAAGTGGAGCATTGTCCTCGGTTCCAGTGGGGTGCTGCGCAGAGCAGGTGGCACCACCGGAGTCCCAGGACTTCTGCAGAACAATTCAGCCAGCCAGACTTTTCTTGAGAATCTCCTGTACTCGGGGCGTTGTGGGAGGTGGGACGTAAGACTCAGGACGGCCTTCGCAGACCTGACTTGGGCAAGTCCAGCGAGGAGTGACTAGCTACAGGGCAAAGTGTGCTAGTTGCCACAGGGAGATATCTGATGCTGCTAGAGCTTAGGGGTGGAGGGGCAGGGAGGGGAGGTCACGGCGCTTCGGTGGAAACGCTGGACATTGCTGGGTGGTAGCATGTGGAGGGAAGATGGGAAATCATGCCCAAAACGCATGGCCTTACCCCCCGAGGGGTGAGAGGCCTGGATCGCAGGGCCGCAGGGGCGCTGACACGGAGGCCTGGGGAAGAGCAAAAGCCGTGCCGAGGCACCCCACCAACACCCCGTGTGCTGTAGGAGCCCCCTGCGTCTTGGGGCTGGGGTGTAAGGTGCTCCAGGCTGAACGTTTGGACTGCGGTGGTGACAAAGAGGAGGTGGGGACACCAACAGGAATGCCGTCCAGCGTTCTGGCCAGAGGGCTGAGATCGGAAGCCGGGCTGTGGGAGTGGAGTGGAAGAGGTGGATGCAGCCAGGGATATGGCCCAAGGGTTTGGAAGGGGATGAGTCGTAGCAGGGTATGCTGGTGCAGGTGGCCGTCGGCGTTTATGGGTATGTGCTCCGTGGTCTACGTGGCCTTGTCCTGAGAGCTCTGCCCTGTTTCATCTTCACACTGCCCACACAGGGTGAGTGCCGTGTGCGTGGGGTGGGGGCGTTATCACGCCATTTTATAGATGGGAGACTTGGAGTCACCGAGGTCCACTCGCCCAGAGTTGCATCTGGTAAAGGGTGTAGAGCCTGGCCCTGGGAGTGT
This sequence comes from Tupaia tana, assembly GCA_026018925.1. Taxonomy (NCBI): domain Eukaryota; kingdom Metazoa; phylum Chordata; class Mammalia; order Scandentia; family Tupaiidae; genus Tupaia; species Tupaia tana. The sequence continues at coordinate 110,035,223 of JAKSZU010000006.1, forward strand.
GACCCCTGGATGGAAGGATGGTTGGAGAAGCACGTCCCCAAGACAGGTGTTAGGAGACCGGGACAGACAGCTCGAGTCAGAGGATGGGAAGGGAGTGTTCCTTTTCTGAAAGGCCTGGGACCATAACTATTTTGGATCTGGGATTTTTTGGAGGTAATATTTGCATATACACTACGCAACACCTTGAGGATGGGTCCCAAGTCTAAACATGAAATTTATTTATGTTCCACAAATACCTGATATGTGTAGACCAAAGGTAGTTTCGTATGACATCTTTTTTTAATACCATCTTTCTCTCTCATGGGTGCACGAGAGGGGCTGTGCACGAGAGAAAGAAAGCACGCTCCAATGGGGTGTGGTCACGTCGGAGTCCCCTTTCCTCCCTTATCCATTTGTCAAGATTTGGGGCATGTATATCATGTGCCAGGCATGTTTTTCGCACACCGGGACTGGAATTTTTTGTTTTTCAGGTTTTTGTTGTAGGGTGAGTGTGCTTACTAGAAAGAGACAGAGGGAGGGAAAGTGGGAAACCACCCCCTCCAGGGGTATGGCCACACTGCAGTCTCTTCTCTATTCTGGAATTTTGGGCACGTGTGCACACATGCCCAGCGTAATTTTTAAGCCACCAGTCAGGACTCGAACTGCAGTCAGCCACATAGGAGTACAGTGCCTTACCTGCTGGCCCAGCCAGGACTGGAATTTGAGCTACGGGTGCCCACGCAGGACCTGGCTCACGAAGCGCACGCTCTGGGACCTGTGCAATGTTGGGTATTGCCGTGTTTCCAGGGACTCACAGCTGAGGTCGGTGAGGGCTCCTCCCCCTGTGGCATCAGGGTGGTGCTCAGGAGTTTCTGGACCTGGAGACATGTCGGATGTCTGACTATCAAGTTGGGGTGTCCATCTGTGCTGACTTTCAGGGCAGGCCTGCCCTGAGAAGCAATGTGAGCACTTACTCCCATCTTCCTGAGGAACTAGGACAGGAAGACCTGAAGTGTCCTCATGTATGTGTCCCTAGTGCAGTTGGCAAGGTCTGACCCCTGTCCTGTACCCACAGTGACAAGTTGCTTTGCATGACATGGAATTATGCACTCCCCCCACCCCTCCAGGCTCGTCTCTGGCCTTCAGGTGCACCTGCTGGCCAAACAGCACTCTTTCTGAGCCCTGCGACCCGCATTCTGCAGAGGGACAGTCTGTAGGGTTACCTTGGAGGTTAGCTTTTGCAAAAGAGGTCAGAGTTTTCCTGAAATGAAGCCAGACGCCTGCTTCCTTGGGCAGCTGGTGCCAGGAAACTTAAAGGTTCCATTGCAGAGTGAAATCATTTTTTTTTCTTTTATTTCTCTTTATTTATTTTTATTTTGTAGGAGAGGTTTTTGGTATAGGGCGCGTGCGCTCGCCAGACAGACGGAGAGAGACGGAGAGACAGAAAGTGAGAAATCACCCCCCAGGGGGAATGGCCACACCACAATCCCTTCTCCATTCTCCTCTCGGGATCTTGGGCATGCACGCACACGCGCCCGGCGTGAGTTTAAGCCGCCGGGTCTGGGACTCAAACTGTGGTCGACTACGTAGGAGTCCAGCGACATAGCCATTACGCTAACTGCTGGTCCCGTGAAATCGCTTTTTTAAAGTATTGTCCATTTCCAGAGATGCACCATGGCCAAGTGGATGGGAGTGACATTGCTCCCTGTTAGTTCGGGGGTACCTGGAGGCCGGCACCCTCCATCCCCCCACTGACGACATTATCTTCTGAGTCCCGAGCCAGGCTGCCTCTCAGAACGCTGAACCACAAAGTGCGCGCTCTGCGCTCTGCGCCCGCCTCATCTCTCCCCGGCTACTGCACTCTCTCGTGCTCGCGCGCGCTCTCTCTTTTCTGTCGAATAAGCAAAAGCAAGAGCAAATTTATTCCTGGGATCTCGCATGAGAATGCGCGGTAATTGTTTCTTTTTGCTATTGTCAATATGTTTCTGTTCCGGTCATTGAACTTTGTTCTCAGCTCCTCCCGCCAGCTTGCAATTTACCAGGTTATCTCCACCCACCCCTCTGCAGATGGCCCCTTGCAGAATGGCAAGATTGCCCGCTTCCAGGTCTTGGAGGGTGGGGGAGTGAGGGGAGGAGGAAGGGCCGGCTGGCTCGGCTTCAGACCTGCTGGCCCCATCAGCCTCCCAGCTAGCTTGGTCAGAGGCCTCCCAGTTTGGGCAGCGCCTGAACTCAGAAGCGGTCGATTCTGATTTACATCCAGGTTGGGGTGTAATTAGCAGTCTTGATTTAATGTCAGTGTGGCCTGAAACTCTGCCATCTCCTCCTCCTCTGTTACTGGGTATTCAAATGGGGTTCCTGAGGCAGGGTGGTGAATGGGCACCAAGGAGGCCACCTCTCTGAGCTTCCGTTTCCCTAACTAGGGGCTTGGGATCATGATGCCCACTTACAAGGGGGTGAGGGGCAGCCAGCACTTTCAGGCCCTGCTCACCCAGTGCTCGGACACCACTTCCAGGGCTCCCTTCCCTGAGAGGAGCGAGACCACACTGAGGGAGGCAGGGAGGCTCGGCGCGGCCATCAGAGGCCTCAGCCTGCCCGTCTGTGGAATGGACTAATAGCGGCTGCCTTCCCGATCTCATGCAGCTGAGCATTCAGCAGGAGAGAGCCCGCAGAACTCCGGGGCTTTTGGATGTTAGTAGTTTCGATCTTGGTTTGTAGGTGGGGAAAGGGAGGCCCAGAGGCGTGAATTGACTTGCCCAAGGTCACCTGTGGTCTGCAGTGCACGGTCAGGACTGTGCTTTGGGCTTCATCACACCACCGTGGGAAGGCGTACCTGCCTGTATCGCGTAACGTGTGCAGGGATGCGGACATCTGTGTGTGGCGGGGTGGACAGATGGCCTTCTCCCGCCATATGCTCCGGCCTGGTTGTGGGCATCAGGGAGGAGGGAGGCTGTGTTGGTCCCACTGGGTGAGGAGCATCCTGTTACTGGGCTGAAGACCTGGCAGGCTCGGTGTCCCCGCCCCCCTCCCTGGCTCGCGCACGCCACACCACCAGTGTCTGACTTTAGTAAGCGAGGCCTCTGTGCCCGGCACCGTGCTCCCTGCTGGGCCGTCACAGGGAAGCAGCCTCCTGCCCTCGCTGCTCTTTGTAGGCGGCCCACGTGGCCCGCTGGCAAAGGTCAGGGCTAACAAGGCAGGCTGCTGCCGGATGGGCAGTCGGAGCCACCGCGGGTGCTGGCTGGGGGCCTTGGGGCCGTGCGCGCCTGGAGGAGGAGGTGGGGCTTCCGCTGGGCCTCTGAGGCCCTGGGCTGGGTTGAGACATGCGCAGAGGTGGGGCAAGGCTCGGGGGGGGGTGCAGACCAAGGTCTGGAGGTATACTGGGTTGCGGGGCACTGAGGCTCAGTCTAAGAGCTGGGAGGCTCCACAAGAACAGCGTCTTTATTTTAAGAGGTTTTTTTTTTTTGGAGAGGTTTTTGCTATAGGGCACATGTGCGCGCCAGATAGAGACAGAAAGCGAGAAATCACCCCCCGGGGGGGATGGTCACGCTGCAATCCCTTTTCCTCCATTCTCCTCTCGGGATCTTGGGCACGCACGCACACGCGCCCGGCGTGAGTTTTAAGCCACCGGGTCCGGGACGTGAACCGCGGTCAACTACGTGGGAGTCCAGTGACATAGCCATTACGCTAACTGCTGGTTCCCTTTATTTTAAGAGGTTGTATAGTGTCGGTAATTGGGCAGGCCGGTGTCTGAGTGATGGAGTTCATCCGACAGTCCCCACAGTCCCCACAGTCCCCAGGCCCTTGGTGCGGCGCTGGGCCTTGCTGAGAGCTTTACCTGGCACTCTGACGCTGGGCTCACCCGCCCTGAGGATGGAACAGGGCCAGTGGAGACTTGGGGACTTTCTAGGTCTGCTGCTCTAGGAAGCCCTGGTCGAATGGACCCTTGGGGACCCAGGGAGGGGGCAGGGAGCCCCAGTCCTGCTTTAGATTCACTTTGGCCCCTTCTGGGTTGCAGAGCGACTTCTCGCCCGCCCGCTGCCCGCCCCAGCCCGCCTCTCCTCGAGCTGGCTTTCCGCTTATCTTAATTTATTGATGAAAACTTGTTTTACGGTCCAGCGCACAGACGGCAGCAGCTCCCTGCCAACAGAAAGCATGCTCGCAAGTCGGGAAGGCATGCTGCCTCCCGGAGATGGGTGGCTGGGGACCCAGCGTGGCTGAGCCAGTAAAGCATGTCTGGGCAGCCACATGCCTTTGCCACTTGGGGTCAGGAGTCCTCCAGCCTGGGGGCCAGGGACAGCCCAGGTCCACCTGCAGGGCCTACTCACTGCCCGCCACCCTCTGCCCTGCACCCTGGCCCCGGGCCTGCTGCGCTGACCGGCCTCCCTAAGCCGGGGGAATGATGATTGCAGGCTGTAAGTGCGAACACGGCTCGTTTATGGCCGTATCCCAGGCGCCATGCTACGAAGTTTTCATGAATCCCATTTACTCCCAGCCACGACTCTGTGGTAGGTCCCGCCCCTCCCATCTAAAGACAAGCACTGGAGAAGTCACTGTCCCAAGGCCTCTGCCAGCTCGTGGCCGTAAGTGAGGGAACCGGGAGCTCGGGTTTGGTCCACCCGTCCCGTCTCACCGTCAGGCTCCGACCACGGCCAGCATGCTTTCCGCACGCCGCCATAGCCCAGCTCCATGGCCCCGGTGGCCTGGATGCTCCCGGGGCAGGACACCCACTCACCCCCTGGTGGCAGATGCTAGACAGTGCGGGCTCAGCGCGGGCCTCTGCCAGGCCCCAGGTGAGCAGCGCCCGCAGATCCCACGAGGTCACCGGTTGGGCTGAACTTGCCCTTCCTTTCCAAAGAGCAGAGCACTCCGGGCTGCTTCTGCACCTTCCTCCAAACCTGTGTCCTCCGGTGGAACGAGGGTATTCCTAACATCCCTCTGGGCACTTGGGCTCGTCACGGGCATCATGCAGAGAAAGGACAGACCCCAGTGCGCTCCTGTAGCCTCATCTATAAAACTGGGGAGGAGCCAGTTGGTAGCCTGGAGGTTAAGGCACTGGATTCCACACGGCTGACTCCACAGTTCAAGTCCTGGACCTGGCAGCTTGGAAAAGAAGCTGGGCGTGTATGTGTGTGTACCCAAAATCCTGCGAGGGTGGAGGACAAGGAGTTGCAGAATGACCACACCCCTGAGGGTGATTTCTCGTTTTCTCTCTGCAGTGAGCACACACACCCTGATTAGAGCAGGAATAGGGGCTGCTGGGTGTGGCTTTTGTGGAAAGAGCCTCCCCCAGGTCCTGGCGTGTGTGTGGCTCTGTAGGTGGCGGCCTCATCCCTGGGATTCCCGTAGTCCTCCTCCTCCTCACCTGCAGCCCACTCCACCGGCGCTCTCGTCTCCACCTGCTCTGTCTACACTGCTGGCTGTCTGCAGTCTGCTCCAAGGCCCCAGGGGCCTGCTCCACACCTCACTCTGCAGCCGGCTTCCCTTTCTCAGACTAGGGCTGTGTCTCTGTGGTTCTTTCTTTCTTTTTTAAGTTTATTTCTTTATTTCCAAGAGAGAGAGAAACCCAGCCGTGACCCACCGAGTCCTAGCTGGCCAGTCATAGGCACACGTGTGTGTGTACCTGGCATGCCCAGGGCAGCCCTGGGACACGAGCCCAGGACCGTCCCGTGTGGGTCCCACTGTGTTATGCCCACCTGGCCCTCGGGGCCTCTTTCCCACGTGTTGGGAGAAAGCCAGGTGGGTGAGCCAGGTCTCGCTATGGAGCGTGGTGGGCAAGGGCAGGTTTCGGAGGCGGGCACCCTGGGTTCCCACGCACCTCACCCGTCTGTGTTCCGTGCTCTCACCTGTGAGGTGGGGAGGGTGAGACAGGTGAGCAGAGGTGCTCAGACAGCGTGGGCGCCGGGTCACACTCCCGGGTCGCCGTGTTCCCCCCGCAGCAGGCAGAGCTGCCGGGCTGGGGGTGAGAGCTGGTGGCCGGGCTCAGGCTCGTGGGTGCGCAGGGCCCCGGATGGCAATGCATGTGCTGAGAGTGAGGGTGGCCCTCGTCTCCCGTCCTACCAGGAGAGCCGTTGAGCCGGGCAGACTTGGTGCAGAGCGGGGGATCTCGGGTCAGCACTGGGTTGGTGCTGAGACCAGCTGTGGCAGAGAGGCCTGAACTGAGGCAGCTGAGTCGCCCACAGAGCATGCGGCAGTGCCGAGGGCTGGGGGTGCGCCCGGCTCCTGGCTTCTAGTGCACCAGGCTGTGGGCAGACAGTCCTTCTTCAGAGAGGATAAACAGTGTCGGTCCCCCCAGACGGTTACTGCTGGAGCGTGTGGGGTGCTTGTCTGAGGGCAGATGGACCTGGTCGTCAGCTGCGACCTTTCTGATGCCGACACGTAAGTGTGGAGGTTACTGGCTGGGCTCGCGGTGTACGGCCGCCCTCGCTGCCTTACGCCCAGAGCCTCTTCCCTCCGTTCTGCGCTCAGCGCAAGTCTTGCTGAATGAAAGGTACCCTGGAGGAAAGTGTTTTCTTTCCCTTTCTTTCAAGTTTTTATTTATGTACTTATTTTTTTTGCCACAGGGCACATGTTTGCTAGAGAGAGACAGGGAGAGAAAGTAAGGAATCACAGCCCGGGGGGATGGCCGTGTCACAGTCTCTTCTCGTCCACTCCTCCTGGGATTTTGGCTTGCACGCACACGTGTCCAGCATGAGTTTCAAGCCGCTGGGCCCAGGACTCGAACACGGTTGACTGTGTCAGAGTCTCGTGCGTCTGTTAACCACTATGCCACGGGCTGGCCTCAAGAAGGAAAGGTTGTCACCAGGTGGCTTTCGTTGTTCGGGGCCCTCCTTTCAAGCACGGGGAGAATGGTTCCTCCCCCCACTGTGAAGGATGAGTTATGGTCTCCCAGGCAGCCTGAGGCCCTGCCAGAAGGACGTAATGTGAATCCCAGCTACCTCTGCCTTGGCCGCAGTTCCCAGAGGCTGGGAGGGGTGCAGCCACGTGGTCCCCACTGTGTCCCGAGGCGGGGGAGGTGCTTTTTTCTCCCGGGTCCTTTAACAGAGGGATTCTCAGAAAGGGTACAGGGCTTCCCCGGACTGCCCAGTACCGCACCCCTCCCTGGGCTCCAGGTCTTGCCATCTGGGCCGCTCATGGTTCTGCCTCCCCAGCCGCCCTGGTGACACTTTCCGCCCGCCCTGCCTCCCCAGCCGCCCTGGTGACACTTTCCACCTGCCCTGCCTCCCCAGCCGCCCCAGCCGCCCTGGCCTCCCGGTTCCTCTGTGCTTCGGGGCTGTCAGGCTGCCTCTCTCCCCAGATTCACAAAACAGAACGAGGGGAGGGAGGGGAATAGCTGCCGACTGCCAAGCCCTTTCTCCAGACCCCTCCGACCGGCTCTTCTAGTCCCTGGTGCCTTCCTTCCCCCCTTTACAGTGACCTTGGGAGCTGAGACCCTGCCTTGTGCCCAGTCCCTGGCTGTCTCCTGTGGCTTCTCCCTGGGCCTAGGAGCCCGGCAGTCCTGGTTCCGGGTGCAGGTCCTTCCTCTATCCGCCCAGCGTAGAAAGCACCTTCCTGGGCAGCACCCTGGCTGGGCCGTTCGTGGGCTCGGGTGACCTGAGGCTCCCTGCTGTTTCCTGTTGGGTGTTGACAAGTGCTAGAGTTTGGGGGACAGGTGTGTTCAAGGGTCATCATCTCCCTGCCCTCCCAGCAAGGAGCTGCTCCCAGCTAGCTTAGGGGACACAAACCTCCTGTGGTTGGGGACAGGGCCATGGGTGCTCAGCCTCCTCTGGGGCAGGTCTCCCCTCCGTCTGCCTCCTCCTGGGTGTAGGGGTGGGAAACTGGGGTCCTCTCACTGCATGGTCTGCCTGGGGCCTGGAGCAGGAGCTGGTGGTCTAGGGGCCCCATCCGCCCGTGGCCAGCAGTGGGCAGGAGCCTGGCAGGCCGGCAGGAGCTCAGGACCTGGGTCCGAGTGTCCGCGTGCCCTCCTTTCCCACACACACCCTCACCCGTTTCATTTGCCCCGAGCGTCTTCATCTGGAGTAGCCCCTGGAACACCGCCAAGGCCCCGAGTGTGCTTGACTGAGAGAAAGTGGGGTTCTGCCCTGGTTTTGCAGCCTGCCTGGAAGGCCCGGCGTGGCGGGAGTCGATGTTTATGGGCTGGAGAGACGACTCCTCTGCAGGGCTGGCAGGCCCTGCGTCTTCCTCTGCTCTTTGTCTTCCCGGCCCCACGTCGTGGTGGTGGTTCTGGAGGCCGTTTCTCAGGGTTCGTTTGTGCTGGCAGGCTCAGCCCCACGTCAGGCGACGGGAGATCCCTCCTTCCTCAGTTCCCCAGGTAGGAAGCAGCCCATGGGTCGGTTTGAGTTCAGACGATGCTGGCACCTGAGAGAGCTGAGTGGGGCCTGCTGTGGGCTGTGAGGAATCTAGGCCTGGGGGAGGGGCTGCAGGCAGAGGTGCGCGAGGATGCAGGTGGAGGTGCATGGGATTGCAGGCAAAGGCACCTGGGAGTGCAGGTGGAGGTGCACCAGACTATAGGTGGTGGTGCCCAGGGGCACGGAGTGCAAAGGCATGGAGACACAGGGGTGCAGGCGGAGGTGCAGGGGATGCAGGCAGAGCTATGGAGGTGCAGGGGGTGAAGGTAGAAGTGCAGGGGGTGCAGGTAGAGGTGTGGAAGTGCAGGGGGTGCGGGCAGAAGCACAGGGGTTCAGGCAGTGTGGGGGCACAGGGGTTTCAGGTAGAGGTGCAAGAGGTTCAGGTGGAGGCATAGGGGGTTCAGGTGGAGGTGTGGGAGCATGGGAGGAGGTGCCAAGGGATCAGGCAGAGGTTTGGGAGCACAGGGGAAGGTGCATGGGGTTGTAGGTGAGGGTGTAGGCAGAGGTGTGGGGGGTGCAGATGGAGGTGTGTGGGGGTGGAGGTGTGTGGGGTTGCAGGTGGAGGTGTGGAGGTACAAGGGTGCAGGCAGAGGTGCAGGGGTTGCATGTGGAGGTGTGCAGGGTTGCAGGTGGAGGTGTGGAGGTACAGGGGTGCAGGCAGAGGTGCAGGGGTTGCATGTGGAGGTGTGCGGGGTTGCAGGTGGAGGTGTGGAGGTACAGAGGTGCAGCGGGCTGCGCACGGAGGTGTGTGGGGTTGCAGGTGGAAGTGAGCTATGTCCCCCGGCAGGCCTGTCTCCCAGGCAGCAGGATGCGTTATAAGGGAGCCATGCCAGGGTACACAGGGCAGACACTCCATCCCTCCCTGTTTTTCCCCTGCCCCTTGCTCTCCAGCTATCTGCTGTCTTGGGAGCAAGGCTGTCTCTTGACACCCCTAACCTGGTCTCTGAAGCTCAGGGACAGACCAGGTTCTCCCTGCCCCGAGGACGGCACCATCAGCAGCCTCATAGATGCCTGGTGGGAGAGGCTCCAGGCAGGGCAGGTGTTCCCAGGCTGAGGCCAGGCCAGGAAGCCTAAACAGAGTCTTAACTTCAGCAAAGCCACCTGGCCCTGCCAGGGACCGGAGGGCACCAATCCTTTGTGCAGGCAGCTGGGGGCCCAGGCTGCTAGTGGCCAGACATCCACTCTTACCCAAAGCCCCCACCCGATGCAGGTGCAAGGAGCTGCCTTCAGAGTTTCAGACTCCCCCCGACCAGGCCCCCACCATGGACTCCTTGTACAATGGACCCATGTACAATGCTTTGGGAGTTGTACATTGCAAGAGGGACAGGTATTGTCACAGGTCTCATTCTCAACTAATAGGGCATTTTGGTGAATTGGGGAGAGTGGCTACAAAGGTCTTGGAGAGAACCTGCACTCTTGAACATGTAATTCAAGAGCTCTGTTAACCTCCAAGACTTGCGGCTCCCAAACACGCCGTCCCTTCAGTTGGCCATGTTGAAATGCTGCCTCTTAGAACCACCTCATACAGAGTAACCCCATTCTTGAATAATCAGAATGTAACTGGGTTGTAGATATGCAAATGCTTTATGTAATGTTTACTTGGAGGAAAATTAGGCTCAGAAATAATAGGTGTGATCTCCCTGTCACCCTTGCTAGCTGGCGACATTGGGGCTGCTAAGTGCAGTTGTGAAGAGATTGGAAGCTGGGAGAGAAAGTGTGGGGTCAGAGCCACCATGACCAGGGAATTGTGCCCCTGGGCTTCCACTTATGCACAAGCTCAGTGCCGGGTACAGCTGCTGTGGCTTAGGCTGCATCACGAGTAGAGAACTCAGCGTCTAGGCGGGGAGAACAGCACCTCTGTTGTCGTACCGTAGTCTAACTTTCAGTTCGAGACGGAGGTGAGCTGACTCGGAATTGAAAGATCTGAAAGCACTTTTACAGGCCGGGAAAAGACTTGGGAAAAGACATTGTTAGTACCGTCTTCTAATACTTCAAGGCCTGTGTGCTTGTTCTCAGGCTTCTCGGGCGAAGGTAGGGCCGTGGCATCAGCCACAGGACACTGGATTCTTGAGCTAGCGAGAATTCCTGACTTGGGTTAGACACACAGGAAGGAGTGGGGGCACTGTCAGAACGCGGACATGAAGACCCTGGGCCCCTGCGGGGGCGTCTGCCCTGCGGTTCCCGAGCTCTGTTCCCGCTGCCTGCTGGGCGACTCTGGCACGGTGACTGCCCAGCGCCTCCTTCTCTGAAGCACTGGAAGCACAGCCCGTGCGCCCTCCTCCCAGCGCACCGTCTCCCCCTTTGTGGCCTCGAGCATGGATGAGCTGCAGGGCCCCCTTGGAGGCAGGGGGCGTCTGAAATACAAAGTAGCGGCCAGCTCCTGGCGCTGATAGATCGTCTCCGCTCCCCGCCATGAGGTTCTTGGCAGGTTGGCGTCTCCCAGGGCTGGGCAGGTTCATTACTACAAGCATGTCAGGCTGTGAAATTAAAGCTGTTTTGGTTCTTGTTTTTATTCTCCACGTCCACTAATTTATTAAATGCCATTAAATGTCGGGCCTGGCCCTGGCTCGTGGGAGGCATTGGGGAGGGCTGAGACCTAGCAGTTCAGTCCCCTGCAAGCAGAGGAGATAGGGTGGAGGGGAGCCAGGGCCGGGCTGGGGGCCGCCAGTGACAGCCCCCCGGAGCTTGGGTGTCACAGTGGGCTCTGCAGAGACACGAGGTGGTAGGGATTCAGATAAACAGTGTGTGAGGGGCAGGCGGAGCGGGACACTTTGCCACCAGGTAAGTGAGCAGCTAAGGGTAGGTGGGTGGGAACAGTTCGGGGGCTCTGGGCGTCCCAGGGTGGGAAGATGGGGTGCACACAGGGGCTACTTTTCCAGGTGGATTTGTGTGCTGAGTCTGGTTCTGTTTCCTGGTTGGGGCCTGCTCCGGCCCCACCCATTCATTCATTCATTCATTGAAGCAATAGTCACCTAGTATTCCAGGCGTGCCTGGACCTAACTGTGGAAGAAAAATGGCTCAGACACAGACGTGGGTCCTGGAAGGGTTTATGCTGTCCATAGGAGCAGGTGGGTCTGTACAGAAGCCTGTGGGGGTCCTGGATATGGCCCACTCTGGGAAGTGCCTCCTCTGCCCCAGTGAGACTATGGCAGCTCTGAGGGCACATGGGTGGTGGCTGTCGCTGTTCCCTGTGCCATGTGTGAGTGGGGGTACACTTCAGGGGAGGGGATTGGAAGGGGAAAGTGTAGGCTCCCTCTCCCCAACCCGCCTGGAAATGGGATGTCCGTGTACTTCATGCAGAAGGACATGCGGAACATATATTAAAACCACAAATCAATACGGGTCAAACTGAAGATGTGGAAAATCCCGGAGACAGCAGGCTGACCCCAGAGATAGCAGGCTAACCACAACAGACTTACAGCAGTGAGGCCGGGGTGCTGGCTTGCCGGCCCGCCGTAGCCCGACCGGCCTCAGTTTACCTGCTGTGTGTGTGCAGGATGGCCCCAGAGTGATGAGGGAGACCCCGAGACAGCCCCTTGGCTCGAGGGCTCCACTCTGTGCTGCTGGCCTGCCCCTTCTCCCAGCTGTGGGCCTGGGCACGGGGCTCACACAGGGTAGTCCTGCAGAAGGGGGCTGTGGGGACATAACCGTGAGCAGCACAGGCCCCAGACTCGCCCTCAGAGGCCGTGAGCAGACGCCAGGTGGCTCGTCTACGTAAAGCCGGACGGGGATTTATTGCCGTCCTGAATTGAAGCCGTTCTGATGAGCCCTCAGTGGAGGGAGTGCGCAGGCGGTGGGAGAGGCTTGTACTCACGAAGGCCCCGCGGCCTGCCGCTGCTGGGAGAAGGGCACCAGCCGGGCCCAGCTGCACCAGCAGCGCCTGCTGACCTCTGGCTGGGCCCGATCCCCTGAGTCACCGCCTCGCCCCAGATTCTCGGGCCTCGGGCTCCATTATAGCTCGGTCATCTAGGCTGAGACAACCCTCTAGTTTTGGAAGGGAATTTTCCCGACGGCCACCAGTGTTCCCGGGCACCAAGTGTTGGCTGTGCCACTGCAGCCTGCCTCCTGCTGCTGCTGGGCAGCTCCCTGCCTCACTCCTCCCTCTCGCATCCCCACCGCCCCTCCCTGCCCCAGGGCTGCACTGGTCTCTGCAGCCCTGTGCTGCCTGTTCCCGTCACTGCCTCCTCCTTGGTGCCCCCCACTCTGCAGGGGCTCCCCAGCACTTCCTCCTCTCCAGCTAGCTGTCTTTCAGTGGCTCTTGAATGGCCCCTGGAGGAGTGGCCAGGCTTTTTGTCAAGGAGTTGCCCAGAGACTGGGCACCTGGCGTAGGACCGGGTAGAGGACTTGGTTTCTCACCTCTCATGACAGGGGGACAGAACAGCCCACTTGGTGCCAGTAGCACCCTCAGTTGTGACCATCAGAAACACCTGCAGACGTGCCAGGCATCCTGGAGAGCACTGTCGCTCTTGCCTAGGAACGGCTGGGCCGGGGGCTGGGAGCCGTGTCTCACGCTTAGCTAAGACTGCTGGAACGGCTCTGAGAGGTGGCTGGCCCCAGAGGGGTCACAAGATGACACCGGGAGCTGCGTGGTCCAAGAGGCGTCTGAGAGAAAGGCTGCAGTCCGTGCAGGTGGACTGGCGACAGAGGTTGGACGGGCGTCCTGCAGCTCCAGGGGCGGCAAGCCCCCCCACCCGCGGCGAGTCCCTGCCGCAGCAGTCGCTGCGTACTCATCCCAGGGCCTGGCTTTTAGAGCCATAAATCTTCAGCATGAAGATCATGCAATTTCTGTGGTATGATTAATGAAAGAAAAATTGAGACGGCGGCTTCTCAACGACCAGATTGAAGAAAGTCAGAGTGACACGCTGGGTGAAAGTTTTCGCCTGTCCCTTGCCAAGTCCCAGAGCTTCTGCGCCAGCCTGGAGCGCCACCTAGTGATCGCAGCAGGTAGAGGCGCCGTGCCCGCAGGGCTTTGGGTAGGCCCTGCCTGTGCCCAGACCCTGGGGACGGACCTGGACCTGGTTCCACCGGGACCGTTCCGGAATACTCTCGGGGCGCAGGGGGCCGGGCAGGGCTGGGCTCACCCAGCTCGGATGCCTCTGCAGCTCCTCGCACCATGCTGGCTTAGTCAGACGTGGAAACGTGCCCGCTCTCTCTTCACGCACGGACCACCTTCTGTTTCCCCGTTTGTCAAAATCCCAGCAAGCCCTGTCAATACCACCTTCAAAATCGATCTCAAATTGGCCCGTCTGGCCGCCACTCCTTCTCACCTGCTGCGTGTCACTGCCAGCTCTCACCTAACCATGGCGGCCTCCCCACTGCCCCCCTGGCGTCCACTCCCGCCTCTGATGGGCTTGCTCCAGACAGCCGGAGTGACCGGAGGAGACAGAGACAGAGCAGTCGCCGTGTTGCACCAGGGGCTCCCCTTCGCACTGGGGCCTCGGCGCTGCTTGTACCCGAAGGTCCCGTCCGCTCGGGCCCTGCCTGCCCTGCCTGCTGGCCTCTCACCACTCGCCACCCCACTGGCTCTGTCGCAGCCACGCGTCAGCCCGCCCGTCCTTGGCTGGCCAGGCTCTTCCCGCCTTGGTGCTCTTCCCTCTGTTCCCTCTGTCTCGAAGAACGTCTCCCCAGATATTCACCTGGCTCACTGCTCCTTCATTTGGGTCCCTGCCCAGGGGCCGCCACTTCCACAAGGCCTTCCCTGACTGCCCTGCCTCAGTTACTGTCTCGCTCCTACACTGCCTCGCCTTGTCAGGCACATACCAGCCCCTGAACTTCTGTCTGCTCCGTGCACGCAAGGTGTGTGTCCCCGGGATGAATCCAGGGGCTCCGCAGTGCCGTTTACCGCCGCTCCCCGGCACCTACAGCAGGGCGTGGCCTTAGTAAGCTGGTGCTCGCTCTGGGTCTGTGGGCTGAGCGTGCGGAGGAGAGGCTGTCATTAGTGAAGCCCTGCCCCTCCCACCCCCCTCCAGTGTGTGACGACCGCTCTCTGCCTATCCGCCAGGGGCCTCTTCTGAGCCACGGACGGAGGGCAGCTCGAGAGCCGGGCCGTGCTGGGCGCTCCTCTGACGTGCAGTACCTGCTCAGTAAGCAGCGCCCAGCGGGCAGTGCCTGGGGCTGGCCGGGCCGTGCTGGGCGCTCCTCTGACGTGCAGTACCTGCTCAGTAAGCAGCGCCCAGCGGGCAGTGCCTGGGGCTGGCCGGGCCGTGCTGGGCGCTCCTCTGACACACAGTACCTGCTCAGTAAGCAGCGCCCAGCGGGCAGTGCCTGGGGCTGGCCTCCTGCTTCACATGTGACGCCACAGACAGTCTCCCCACAATCCAGCGGGAAGGTGGTGTCCTTCCCATCCTGCCTGAGAGGGGTTTGCAACCAGGACACACAGGGGCCGAGTGCCAGTCCATGTCTGACCCCTAAGCCCTTCTGCCCTGTGTGGAACGTCCTTGTCCCCCACCTGGCCCAGCCCGCCCATCCTCTGGGGACTGCATTCTCCCGCTGACATCGCCGACTGGGGCAGTGACTGCCACCTCTGAACTGGAGCCCCTCCCTGGCCCAGCGTGCCCTGCCTGGGGTGGCTGTGCTGTTTTCCTGCCGCCCTGACAGCCAGAGGGAGGCCCTGGAAGCTGCTCCCCACTGGGGCTGCCTCCTGCTGGGATGCGGTGCTGTCAGGGCTCAGTGAACGTCGGACTCAGCAGACTCCCCCTGAGCTGGCGGGGTGTCGGGGTGGGGGTGTCAGCTTTATCGAGCATAAAACGAGGCCGTGTGGAGACTTGCAGCCATGAGACGGAGCTGCGTGGGTGGGCTGGCAGCCCAGGGGCGCCGTGAGGGATCAAGCGGGGGTCGGCCTGGTTAGTGGCCGGCGGAGCGGCCTGGGCCCCGCATTGGCCCAGATCCCAGCCAGCCCTGGTGTTTTTTATCCCACCTGCGGGGAAGGTGTGGCTCAGGCCCCCTTGCCTGGGGAAGCAGGACACGGTCGGTCGCGGTGAGTTCTGGCACTGAGACTCTGAGATGGCTACCCAGAGCCAAGGCCGACCTGCGTTCCCCAAGCCCAGGCCTCCCCTCGCCCCAGCCTCCTTCCGGGAGCCTGGGCCCTCCTCTGAGCAACACGCTCAGCCGCTCATGTGTCCAGCACCTGCGACACGCCTGCGACACACCCTGGCCGGTGTCCTCCTGCCTGTGCTCCTCAGAGGGGCCTGCAGGGTGTGCGAAGCTGGGGTCGGGCCCTTTCTAGAGGCGCTGGAATGTGTCCTTGCTGACATTCCTGGGTCTGGGACCGTGATGGTACCTGAGCCGTGGCCCGGGCCTCACCGTTCTCGAGTCTGAGTCGGGGGTGGGACGCGCCGGGGCGGCGTGGCCTGACGGCTCTCCTCTCTCTCCAGCTCTGTGGCTGCGGGCTGCTTGGCGTGGGCATCTGGCTCTCCGTGTCGCAGGGCAACTTTGCCACCTTCTCCCCCAGCTTCCCCTCGCTGTCTGCAGCCAACCTCGTCATCGCCATCGGCACCATCGTCATGGTGACGGGCTTCCTCGGCTGCCTGGGGGCCATCAAGGAAAACAAGTGCCTCCTCCTCAGTGTGAGTGGATGTCCGGGTCCCGCCTCCCACGTGGGCCACTTCCGGAATGTTCCATGCCTGCCCATACACCCCTCTTCCTCATGGTTGCTCCTCCCCGCCCCTGTGTCCCCGCTGCTGGGTTGGTGGCCTGCCCTGTCTCCCTTCCCCAGAGCCGGGGCCCTCCAGACCAGAGCAGCCCCGCTCCCTCCCTCCTGGCTGGCAGCCCGTCCCGGCCTCCGCGACTGCGTGCCCATGCCTGGATGTTTCTTGCAGTTTTTCGTCGTCTTGTTGACCATCCTCCTGGCAGAGCTGATCCTGCTCATCCTCTTCTTCGTCTACATGGACAAGGTGCGCCCACAGCAGGCGGGGTGGACGCTTCCGTCGCCCACCCTTGTGTTGGCACTAGCCAGGCCCTTCCCTGGCCAGAGGAAGGGCTGTGTAAATAGGACCTGTTTAGAGTGGGGACGGCCCGAGGTGGGGAGGACCGGATGGACGCTGCAGCGGGGGGAGGTCAGTGCTTTGCATGGCCTTAGGACACGGGCCTCCTGACCCACGCCTGGGTGCTGCCTGCCCCTGTACGGCGAGCGCCCCATCACTGGACACACTCCAGCGTAGTGGTGTGTGACCTCCCGGAGAAGGGGCTCAGCCCCGGGCAGCAGGGTCGGGTGCACGGAGGGAAGCCCAGCAGACATGAGGCGCTCGGCAGGTGACCTGGCCAAGTGGGGCCGGCAGGTCAGGCAGCCACGTGTCCTCTCCTGGAGGTCTGGGACCAGGAGGGTGGGGCGACCACCCGTGGTGACCTTGCTGAGCTGCGCGCTCTTATTGGATGGGGAGCCCTAGTACTGCAGAGAAGGTGGCCAAGCAGGACAGGGCTTAGCAGCACCGCAGACACGCCTGCCGTGCCTTCCCAGGGGGGCGGCCGGCCGCTCTGAGTCAGCGGCCGCAGGACAGGGCATGAGCCCTTTCTAAGGGCTGTTTCCTTTGTTCCCGACACCCCCACGGCAGGTACCGTATTCTAGAATAACTGAGAAAGCAGAGGCAGAGAGGGCAAGCCCGTTGCTCAGGAGAGGCGGCTCCATGTCCTAATGGACAACTGACCGGCCTCTCTCCTTCCCAGGGTGTGCTGGGAGGGTGGGTGTGTGCTGGGGTGGGGGCAGAGTGCTTGTGGCCGCCAGTCCTGGCCGGGTGCTGGAGGTACGCCGTCTGCTGCTGCTTCTCTACCCCACCCCTCACCCCCAATAGGCCCACTGCAGAGCGAGGCTGGGGGGGGGCACCCCTCTCTAGCCCACTGGGCCGACAGAGCCCCCAGAGGCAGACCAGCTGCCTCCCCTCAGCCATCAGGAAAATATCCCTAGTGGTCCTGGTGGCCTGGGGTGGGCCGGGGAGAGCAGCCCGTCCGGGCCCTGCCCGGCCAACCCGAGTGTGCCCTCCACCTGCCAGGTGAACGAGAATGCCAAGAAGGACCTGAAAGACGGCCTGCTGCTCTACAACACCGAGAACAACGTGGGGCTCAGGAACGCCTGGAACATCATCCAGGCCGAGGTCGGGCACTTGGGGAGCGGGTTCCAGCCAGGGTGCGGAGGGGCCTGAACGGCTGGGTCAGCAGGACACGGGGTGCAGCGGAGGAGGGGGACGAGGAGGCGAGGGGAGGAGGCCCGCAAGGCCCAGACAGGCATGGACAGCCTGCAGCAGCTCTGGCTGGTGGCTCCGTGGGGATGGAGAGAGCGTGGTTCCAGCAGGGGGCTGGCCTGCTCAGGTGAGGAGGCCCTGGTTCTAGGAGAACAGGGCAGTGCCCGGGGGTCCGTGTTCAGCCCTGGAGTGGGGCAGCAGGCGGTCAGCTGGCACCAGCTGGGACATGCTGGTGGTGACCTGAGGGCGAGCTCTCCTGCCCACTCGGTGCCCAGTCCTGAGCACACGGCCTCTTGCTGCTCTGGCGTCCAGGAAGGAGCGGTTGCTCACTTTCCCTGTGGACCCGGCTGGTGCAAAAAAAAAAGGGGGCCAGAGGAGAGTCCTTTGCCTCTTCCCTGACCTCCGGGGTGGCGGCTTCTGTGGGGCTGGGGGTGGCCTGGGCGGGGTGCCTGACGGCCCTTGACGGCCCTTCCCGCCCCGGCAGATGCGGTGTTGCGGCGTCACCGACTACACCGACTGGTACCCTGTGCTGGGGGAGAACACGGTGCCCGACCGCTGCTGCATGGAGAACTCCCAGGGCTGCGGGCACAACGCCACCACCCCCTTGTGGACGACGGTGAGGCCGGGCGCCCTGGCCCCAGAAGCTTGACAGCCTGGCGAGAGGAGACCCCAGGGGAGGGCGGGCATGGGACGCCGAGGAACTGGCTGCGTGTCGGGTGGGCACAGCACGCAGGACCAGAGCCAAAGGCCGGTGGGGTGTGGGCAGGGTTTAGTCTGAGCAGGGCTAGGTGGAGGCTGAGTCTCTGCAGCCAGCATGGGTGGACCCTAAGGTGGGCAGGGCCTGCTCAAAGGGAGGAGGGCCAGGGGCCGGGCGGGAAGGGCACGGCCACCGGGGCTGACGGGATAGCCTGGGGGGCCGGATGGGGCAGTGCGTGGGCTGCCAAGACAGTGCCCGTCCCCTCTCCAGGGCTGCTACGAGAAGGTGAAGATGTGGTTTGATGACAACAAGCACGTGCTTGGCACAGTGGGGATGTGCGTGCTCATCATGCAGGTAAGGGGGTGCCCCGGGGCGTGCAGGTCGCCCCCCTGCTGCGGGGGGAGGGCCCACATGCCTCGCTGGGTCCTGGCCGGTGTCCGGGATTCATCTAAGAGCTTCCGGCTCAGCAAGGAGCCTGCTGCCATGTTGGCAGAGCTCTGATGTGAGATGCCCTCAGGGTGCTCGAGAGGCGACTCGGAGGCTCAGAGGGGCTTGTCTCAGGGCGGCCTGGCCGGGCCCAGACCAGAGTTCTGGAGCTAGGGTCACTGCCTCGGTGTCCTCCCATCATGCCCAAACCTGGACCCTCAGGAGCCAGGGAGTGACCCCGTGCACACGCGCGCTGTTTGGCACTGTGAGGCCACATGTGGCTTCTTTGCCTCCTGCCCTTCTGGTGCCCGCTCCAGGGTCAGGAGTCGGGTGCGGGCAGGTGTTGCCGTTGCCCGGGCACAGCTTCATCCACGTGGCAGGTCCACCGTGGCCAAGTGACTGGGCGTGCGGCTGATCGCAGCGTCTCCCTCTTCCCTGTGGCTCCCGGGGCTCCCGTTTAGGGTCACATACTCAGTTGTTGGGAACCAGCAGTTAGCGTAATGGCTATGTCGCTGGACTCCCACGTAGTCGACCGCGGTTCGAGTCCCGGACCCGGTGGCTTAAAACTCACGCCGGGCGCGTGTGTGTGCGTGCCCAAGATCCCGAGAGGAGAATGGAGGAGAAGGGATTGCGGCGTGACCATCCCCTCTGGGGGGTGATTTCTCGCTTTCTGTCTCTCTGTCTCTCTCTGTCTGTCTGGCAAGCGCACGCGCCCTATAGCAAAAACCTCTCCAAAAAAAAAAAAAAATCCTCACTCAGTGGTCACGGCCACCCTCTGAAACGGGCATGTCCACGAGCTTGGAGGGGTTCCATGGTGTCCGTACAGAGAGCTCTGAGGGGCTGGGCCCGCGTTCACCTGCGTGTCACTGGGGAGATCGCTTGTGCATGTCCCTGCACTCCAGTGCCCCCCCGCCCTTAGCGGCCTGTGACATCCCCTGGACGTGTGTGGTCCCAGGTGGCTGGCACGTTCAGCTGAGGCCCCTTCCCGTGTCTTTCAGATCCTGGGCATGGCCTTCTCCATGACTCTCTTCCAGCACATCCACCGGACTGGCAAGAAGTACGACGCGTGAGTGGCTGGCCGAGCCCAGCCGGCAGACACGACGCGCATCTGGGCGCGGAAGAGGATTCGCGCTTGTGTCGCGTGCCTGCCCTCTCCGGACTGTGACCCTGCACCCCTCCCCAGCCTGCCTGGCCTGCCCACCCCACCTGAGCCTCGAACTTCCCTGTGGGCAGAGGGCCCGGAAGGAGGCAGCAGAGACCTGGGCCCTGGGGCACCTGGATTCCTGCATCTGCACCTGAGTATTTGCCAAAGACGTTGGGGCAGGCCGGGGTGCAAGGAGGAAGCCCCAGTGCCGATGGGCCTCCACCCCTGGCCTTCCTCACAGTGACACTTGGTCCCTTCGCGGGGTAGGAGCACAGCGCTTCTCCCCCCCGTCCATGTCCACGGCCACCTGTGGGACAGCTGGAGAGCTGGTGGGGGCCTGACCGCCTGCGGGCGCAGCCCCGAGCATCATGCCCAGGTTTTTTATACCTGACTGTGTAACTTTTTTATTTTCTTTTACTCTGATTACGATTATTCAGGAATACTATCTCTGATAGTTTAGGGTTAGCTTTCTGATTTATAACTTTTTACCGTGTTGATTTCTTTAATGGTTTGATTTTTCCACCCGAGGGTAGGGAGCAAGTTGGGAGAGAGGACACCCGCCCGTTGCTGTCAGGATGGCCACTGTGCGACAGGAGGGCGGCTCCCAGGTGAGGCGCCAGGCCTCCGCTCAGACGCACTGACGAGGGGAGAGTGCAGCTGGCGTGGGGACCCTGCAGGGCTGGCATCCATTGCCCAAGCCTGGAGAGGAGGCAGGACAGAGGAGCACGACACGTGGAGGAGCGTCCTCAGGAAGCAACAGCATTTGCTGACCCGGTGTGAGGCCTGGGCCGAGGACCCCTGGGGGCTGGCTGGCGAAGCTTTACTAGGAACGGGGCCAGAGCTGGCGGTCCCTGCTCTTCTCAGTGATGTGCAGTTTGGGGCTTTTCCTTCTTCCTTCGTCCCGGTGGGAAGGAGGCCTCTTCACCCCACGTAACGGGTTCTGCAAGCCCGGCCGTCACAGACGCTCCTGCTGGTGCTCTCGGACAGGCGCCTCATTAGGTCCCTCCTGCTGTCCACTCTCCTTGCTCCTGGAGGGGACGCAGTCCTTACGGTTAGCTGCTCAGGCAGTGGCAGGGGACGTGCCCATCAGGAGTCGGAGGAGGGGCAGGTACCCATCAGCATCCTGCCAGACTTCCTGGGCTGAGGGGGAGGGAAAGGCCGTCTGTCCGGTCCCAGGTCCCGGGATCCGCCTCGCCCCTGGAGCTCAGTGACAGCAGCAGCAGGGTACGCAGCGGCCACATCCTGGGCCATCCCAAGGAGAAGGAATACAGAAAGCCCGAGAGGCGAGACGGGCTTGTTACAGCAGCCTGGGCTGGTGGGTGCGTGAGATGAGCGGCAGGCAGGGTGCTCAGCTGCAGGGGCGCCCCTCCAGAGCCGGCGGGGGTCTAGGTCAACGCTTTGCAGTTGGGGAACAAAGCCACGGATCCGTGGGGTGGGGCCGGGAACCTCGCTGGCATGGAGTGCGCCTCACGGGGCCTCCAGTGGCTGTCTCTCTCCTGCCACCATCTGGCTCGTTTCCTTGGTCTCCTCTTGGGGCCAGGCCTCTCCTCCAGCCTCCACATGCCTGCCTCTTCTAAGGGCTGATGGGCAGCTTCCATCCACCTTGAGAAACGTTCAGATTGGGACCAGGAGAGGAGAATTTGGTATGTCCAGGGTCTTGCGTTGGGGGAGTGGAAGTGGGGAGTGGGGGTCTCGGTGAGCCGGGCAGAGTGAAGACCTTTCCCTGGCATAGGAGGGGTGGTGCTGGGACGTCCTGGGAGGCGGGCGTGGGCTGGGGGATGGGCATGCGCCCATTAGAACCAAGGTGCCCTCATCTCGTCCTCTGGCCGTCCTCTTGGTAAGGAGCTCAGGCTGCCTCCTCTGGGACCCCAAAACGCAGAGCAGAGACGTTGCTCTGGAAGACCCCCAGCAGACGAGTGTCCGCGCCGCACGGTGGACCTGATGCATGGGAGCCGTCGCCGTGGGCGGGCGGGCGGGTTTGTTTATGCCTATCAATGCAATTTTTAGTTTTTGTGAATATTGACAGCAAAAGCCTCGTGCGTGGGGCGTGCAGCCGCTCCCTGGCGATCTATTTCCGGATTGCTTCAGGGTGTCCTTTGGCCCTGGAGCCTTTCCCAGAGTCCCCTGCCTCTGCCAGCCCCCAGCTCATCCGTTTGCAGAGCCTTGTCCGCAGGTCCCCAACTACCTTCCTGCCCACGTGGCCACGTCTACACGGGTGAAAGTGTCCCTGCACAGGGTAGCGGTCTGCGGCCTCTCGCCCATGCTGCGGAACAGTTCCCACAGCCCTGGGGGCTGCGCTGTCTGAGGCAGTGCAGGTCGGCCCAGCTGTGATCTCACAGGGGCAGAATCGCACTGAGTGACCCCTTCACCCTCAGCTTCCCTGGCCTCGTCGGTGTGAGTTCAGTTACTCTGAAGCGAGGTTCACAGCCTTGACTCAGCCCCCTTAGTGTTTGCACGGCTTCAGGGGCTGTCGGTTCTAGATCGGCCTTCCTCAGGGCCATCTCAAAAGGGCAAGTGCTTGGACAGGGTCGGGAGCCACCCAAAGGCAGGCGGCGGGGAGCAGGTGTCAGGGCGCAAGTGCCCCTGCACCCATGCCCTGAGCTCTGGATGTCACCCCTCCTCTGCCAGCATGAACCTGCATCTTGGGCTCTCCCTCCAGCAAGGGGGCTGACCCCACCCAGACAGTCCTCACAGGTGTCCTGGATCGACTGGAACTAGGTGGCCCCAGAGCAGTGCAGGTGAACGGAGCGACTGTCCCTCCTCTCCAGCCCCCTGCCCACCCACTGGTGGAGGTGCTATCTAGCAGGGACATGGCATAGGACGGGCGCCGGGTGCCAGGTGCTTGGGGATCGTTCTCTGTCTCAGCCCTTCAGAGTCCACTGCGCCCCGTCCTCCCTGCACCACAGTGAGACTGCACCGTAGTCCAGGCTGGTGCTGGCCCCTCTGCCTGAGAGGGCGCTGAGCGAGAGGTGTGGGGCCACCTACCCGCCTGGGGGCAGCACGGGAGAGCAGGGAGCGCACGCCTGTTGGTTTCAGATGCATTTTTCTGCTTGCAATGCATATCTGCATTTCCTCCATCCCAATCCTGGCTTTATTGAACACCATGTTTTTAGCATGTTTTTAAATAAAACCTGATAACGTGGCAAAAGCACAGGCAGGCTGCCTCCTGGTGGTGTGTTTTGTTCATTCGGTCCCAGCTACGGCTGGTGTCACGCAGTCCCCACAGCTGGGACCTCACCCGCCCCAGGGCCCGGGCTGTACATCTGGGGCGGGGGTCTCAGGCCTTGCTGTGTGTGGGCGCCAGGGCTTCCTAGCTTCTCCCCCTCTGCCTGGCAGTTCACTGCCCCTCGGCCAGGGCTCAGTCCAAGCGGGCCATTCACGGCGGGACGGGCCATTGCCATTGCCTGCTGCCTGTCACTTGTTGCCGATGGCCAGTTTGGGGTCTCTGAGTGTGTCATGTGAGGGGTCGGGACAGGCGTAACAGGGTTCAGGGCTGTGAGTTTCAGGCGCTGAACCTTCCCAGTCCCTCTGCTGTCCTCAGGGTTCATTTGAGCCTGCCAACTCTTCCAGGAGGTGATGGGGACCTCAGGAGGTCCCTTGGCCCAGGCAGCACCTCTGGTGGCTCTGAGACTGCCTCTGGGAGGTGCAGAAGCAGAGTCAGTCAGGACGGTCAGCGGGGCCGAGCAGCCCCGAGCCCCGACCTTGTTCATGGTGGTTCAAGTCTCCGGCTGCCTTGGCCGGCGCTCTCCGTGGCTGTCATGGTCATGGTGACAAATGGCAGATGAGACAAGCCCAGACTCTGTCCTTGTCCTCTGTCATCGCTGTACACATGGTCCGGGTGCAGGCAGGGACAGAGAATGCGGTGCACCATGAGGCTGATGGAGAAGGAGGTTGGACTTCCTTAAACTCCTCCTCTTCGGTTACCAGCAGTTAGCGTAATGGCTATGTCGCTAGACTCCCACGTAGTCAACCGCGGTTCGTGTCTCGGACCCGGTGGCTTACAACTCACGCCGGGCGCGTGTGCGTGCGTGCCCAAGATCCCGAGAGGAGAATGGAGGAGAAGGGATTGCGGCGTGACCATCCCCCCTGGGGGGTGATTTCTCGCTTTCTGTCTCTATGTCTCTCTCTGTCTGTCTGGCGAGCGCATGCGCCCTATAGCGAAAAACCTCTCCAAAAAAAAAAAAAAAAAAAACAAACTCCTCCTCTTCGAGGGAGTGACTGGGTGGGTGTGGGCGCGACTGTCTCAGAGCACCAAGCTTTGGGACCCTATTCTGCTGTGTCCCAGAGCTCCTGGAACCTTGCCCTTCCTCTGAGAGGACCCTTGTCAAAGGTCCAGCTGGAATGGGCCCTTCAGAGCCCCCCAGGAGACTCACCTACAGGGCCTCGTGGCTATGGGATCAGGGCCGGTCATGGCCAGGCCAGCCCCACAGCACAGTGGCTGAGCACTGCACTGGAGCCAGGTCCCACGTGTCTCACTGCGGTTCGTCCTGGCCCCTGTGGCGTGAAAAACATCCAGGCATAAGTGCACACATGCCCAAAATCCTGGTGAGGAGGAATGCGGGCAAAAGACAAGGACCCACTGGTGCGTTCTTTCTTCTTTCTCTGGCAAGTGTACACACCCTTTGTCCAAAAAAAAAAAAAAAAAAGTCATGGCTGAGGTCTGACCCCTAGTGAGGACAACCTAGGATTCCCCGTGGGAGTCGGGTGGAGCACCTGTCTCCACCCACAGCCTGCAGGCACCTGCTGGTCCCTGTGCTGCGGCTCACAGGCCACGGATGTGACAGCCTGCTCTCAGCCCTGAGCTCCAGCTGGATGAGCCGAGCCAGGCCACGCTGGCTGGACTAGAGAGGACAGCGGGGCAGAGCCGAGCATCTCTCCTCCGGGGACTCCGATGGCGATGCTGGAGTCTCCTAGCATTGTTTGGGCACTTGGGCCCATGGGAGGGAGTGGCCGAGGTGAACGAGGCCCCTCCACACCCCCATCCTGTGCGACGTGGCGGGAGACCTGCCTCCCCACTGGTGCTCAGGAGAGGGCCGGGTTTGAGAAAGGCTGGCTTATGAGCAGCAGTAACCAGGCGTGGTGCCCAGCGAGAACTCGGCTAGCCCTCGATGGGGCCACACAGAGACACGCTGTTCACTCCCAGCCTTGGGAACACGCACTCATGCCAAGCACCTAGACTGCAGTGTGGACGACACGGACCCAACCCGTGCACTCACAGCCAGACATCTAGAGGGGACTCCAGACGAGGACGAGTTTGCAGCTCCATGCCGACACCGATGTCCCTGGGTGCTGACCAGGAATGAGGACCCCCAGAGGACGTGACAGCAGAGCTCAGAGCTGAGGACAGGAAGGGTTCACGTGGCAGGGGCTGACGGAGGTGCTTGCCTGGTGTCCTCTTGGCCCGGGTCTACAGAGCTGGAGCACAGAGGGGGAGAGGGAGTGTGTGCAGACAACAGCCGCCAGCCCCAACCCGGGGAATGGGTTAAAGAGTTGGGAGTCAAGGCTGAGGGCAATGGAGCCATGGAAAGGCTCTAAGCCAAGATCTGACCTTTAGAAAGATGGCCGTGGGCATGACAGTGGTGTGGAGGTGGGCGGAGGGGAGACGGGTGGCTGCTGCTGGGGGTGTCAGTGGGGTGGGTTTAGGACACGCTGGAAAATCGACCAGCCTTGGTGGGTAATGAGATTTATTTGGGGGAAGGAGCGTACTGCCACTCATTCTGCGTGACACCCTCGCCCTGGACAGGTTGCAGGCTAACCGTTGGCACCACGTGGCCTCAGTGCGTAAGCAGGAGATGGACGAGACCTGCCGGCACAACCCCATTGCTCCTGTTTGCACCGAGCGTCGCAGCTGGCAAGGGGGCTTTCATGAATGCCATCTGGGCTCGTCCTGGCCCACTCTCGCCCTGTCACTGTGCCCGCACGCTCACAATTAGAGACGCACCGTGGTGTGCGTGGACTGTCACAGGACTCTCATTTGGTGTCCCCCATGAGCCTTGGACGGTCACTGAGCTTGCCTGGCTTTTGTCATCTGCAGGGTGAGGGTGACACCTACGTGACAGGGCTGTTGCCATCTACAGGGTGAAGGTGACACCTATGTCACAGGGCTGTTGTGAGGATGATGGAAAAGTATGCATCAAGCATCCTGCTTATTCCTGGGCCAGGGTAGGTGCTTGGCAAGAAATTGGTTGTATCTGGGGACCAGCAGTTAGCGTAATGGCTATGTCGCTGGACTCCCATGTAGTTGACAGCAGTTCAAGTCCTGGACCTCATGCCGGGCACGTGTGCGTGCATGCCCAAGATCCCAAGAGGAGAATGGAGAAGGGATTGCGGCGTGGCCATCCCCCTGGGGGGTGCTTTCTGTCTCTCTGTCTCTCTCTGTCTTTCTTGCGAGCACATGCGCCCTATAACAAAAACCTCTTAAAAAAAGAAAGAAAATGAAAAAGAAATTGGTTGAATCTAGGTGGTCAAAATAAGGCAGGACCCCAAGGAAGAGCTTCTCCCAGGCTGAAAGCGGGGCCAGGGGCGGTTCTGGGAAGGGCAGTAGCTCTCTCAGGGAGCGAGCTGCCTGGGGAAGCTGGGCAGACCAGCCGCCAGGCCTCGGTTCTGCTCTGAACAGGTTCGGCAGCACCATTCAATACTCCACAGAAGCAAGAGGGAAGCGGATTAAATAAATGTCACTGTGGACATGGAACTATTGGCATTGCGATGGCCTCGTCTTGAAGGTTCAGCGAGATAGGCGGGCTATCGACTGAGCCACCTCGTTTCTGCTGAGTTTAACGGCAGTTGCGAGATGGACTGTGGCCTCCTTAAGCTAACGAAGAGTAAGTTGCTCCCCCGGGGGACTCCTGCCCGCCCTCCTGGCTGAAGCCGCCCACCTGCCCCTTCCTCTCTGTGCCCTAGAGACTTTGGGATCACGGAGAGCCGGCTGGGGCAAACCTGGGGCTCCGGCCACTTTCCCCTGGTGGCCCCGTGTGCGCAGGCGGGTGGACTGTGGTGGCTGAGCCGCTGGGCTGGGCTGGCAGTCAATGCCTGTCACCCAGAGGTCTCCTGGCTCCAGAGTCTGGGACTCGGCCTCACCCCACGTCCAGAGCAGGGCTGACCCAACCCATGGTCAAGGTGAGAGGCAGACCGCGTTCTGGTTTCATGACATCAGGAAGCTCCTTCCCTATGCCCCCTCGGCACTCCCTCGCTGACTCTGGCATCCCAATATATTCTTTTTTAAAGATTTTTTCCTATAGGGGGCATGCACTTGCTGGAGAGATACCGAGAGACGGGTGAGTGAGAAATCACCTCCCAGTGGGGATGGCCAGACTGCAGTCCCCTCTCCTCTATTCTCCTGGGATTTGGGGCATGCACACACACATGCCTGGCATGATCCTCAAGCCACCAGACCTGGGACTTGAACCCCAAAGTTGTTCATGTGGGGATCCAGCACCCCAACTACCACCTCACCTATTGGCCCTCTTCTTTCTTTCTCTCTCGCTCCCTTTTTCTCCCTTTCTTCCTCTCTTTCTTTCCTTTTCCTATCTCCTTTTTTCCTTCAATGCCAGAGGGTGCATGTACTGGCTGGAGAGGGACAGAGAGGGCGCGGGGAAGAACCCCTCGCTGGGGTGTGGACGTGCAGCCCCGTGTCCTGCGTTTCCCCACCCTGTCAGGATTCTGGCCTCTGCACTCCTGCGCCCAGCGTGTCTTTCAAGCTGCTGGGGCTGAGCTCCAGCCTGCGGTCAGCCGTGGAGAATCCAGCTCCCTCAACCACCAGCCTGAGGCTGCTGCCCAATCATCTCGGAATTTCTTTGTTTTTCTCTGGCAAGAGAACCCAGTTCCGGGAAGGACCTCGCTACATATTCACCAGTCAGCAAGTCAGGCCGGGCACACCGCGCCTGCTCTCTGCCCCAGTGTGGGGCTGTCTACAGCCGAAGCAGGGATTCCTGCGCAGTCGCAGTGTTGCCGAAGTCCGGCCAAGGCACTCCTCCAGCCTTCTGGCTCTGGCTGGCTTGTCATGCCCTCGGGGTAGCGACAGGCTTGTGCTTTGCTGGTAAAAAGGGCTGGTCTCAGCCTTACTCTGCTCTGCTCCGGCCCGATGCAAAGGCTGGGACACCTGGGCCCGGCGGCGTCCTCTCCTGCCCGCTCCTCACTGTCAGACAGGTCTCAGAGGGAAGTCAGGGCTCTTCGTGCACTTGGCCGTGAGAAGGTCAGGGCTTCATGCTCCCCTCCCCAGGGTGGCTTTGCTAGTTCAAGGAGAAGCAGGAGTGGGAGCCAGCGTCCCCAGCCGGAGGTGCCCACCGGGAGGCAGCGGTGACAGGCTGATGTGAGGAATCATGCCTGCTAGGTGGAGGTGGCAGCTGACAGCCAGCCGCTCCGTCCCCAGCCTCGTGCAGCCACTGCCTGCCTGCCAGGCCCACGGCTCCTGGGCTGGTCCTCACACCGTTGGTTTGAGGAGTGTACTCATCTCTCCGTGGGGACTCGGTGTGCCTACACACACGCACACACACAGCGATGGTGCGGGCTGTGGACACGCCCAGCTCGGGGCATTTCCTCCACTAACATGCAGGGGGTGCTGCTGGGACTGTCGGAGGAGCAGCACAGCCTTGCCAGTGTGGCTCAGAGATGCAGCGGAGCGGCAGGGCTGGAGACGCCTTGTAAGGTGAAGCCAGCGGCCCGGTCCCCTGGGGTTCGCATCAGCTGCGGTGGGCTCTCAGCCGCCCGCCTCCCCTACTTCATTGTTCTGTCTTGGGACCCCTGGGAACCCAGCTTGCCCAGGTCCTCTTCGGGCTCCCCAAAACACCTCGAGCAAGTTTCCTAGACAGAGAGAGTTAAGGAATGGTTTTCTTTTTCCTCCTCCTCCAGAGAGCACATGAGAGACAGGGAGAGGGAGAAGGCGCCCACACGCCTGAGGGGGCATGGTCATGCTACCAGTTGCTTCTCCACTCCTCCATCCCGTTGGGATTCAGGGCACGCACACACATGCCTGGTATGTTTTCTAAGCCACCAGGGCTGGGACTCGAACTGTGGCAACCATGTGGAGTCCCATTTCCTTAACTACCAGGCAATGGGGCTGGCCCGAGAACAAGAGTTTTGTGTCATCGGACACAGAACGCGCGCTCCCTCTCAGCTCTGCACCAGTACTCAGCAAGGACTTGTCTCTGCACCGAGATGAGAGGGTGTCCGGCTCGGGACTTGGGGACGAGGACACGAGCTAGTGCAAGGTGGAGAGACCCTACCACCCTGGAGGGAGGTGGTCTCACCCGAGGAAGCTCCTGAGCTCCCTCCACATCCTGCAGAGGGCGCACCAGTGGGGCGTGCTCACGGGGGTCCTGTGAGACCACTGACCACCAGCGGGCCCGGAGGAGGCCACGCAGCCTGGCTGGTGCTTGCAACCAGGAGCCGATGGCGCCCGTGAGCAGGCCGGGTCAGTTCACATAAACGAGGGCCGGCGGGCTTCCTAGCACGCCTGCCACAGCGCTCAGCGAGGAGCAGCGCTCGCCAGGGACTTGGTGACCTGGTGGCCTGGGATTTCCCCGTGCGCGGAAGACACCGGACCGACAGGAGGTTGCCCTAGATACAGTTCCTTTATTCTCACGCCCCTGGCACGTGAAGCTGGGGTCTCACCGAGGCCAGCAGGGGGAGGGTTGCTCGGAATGAGCGGGGTTCCTCTGTGTGCGGCAGATTAAGGCCACCTCTGTCTCTAGAATACCGTGGTGACCCACTTTCAGGGGCCAGCTGGTTCCAGGAGCCCATCTGGCCTCACGAACGCCGGGCCGCCTGGGATTACGATGGCACCGCTGGGGTGGAGGGTGGGCGCCCACAGGAAGCTTAAGTACAGGGCTGGGCACTGCGGACCCAGGAATGGGAGCCGCGAGGGTGGCGGGTTCACCCAAGGCACTAGGAGGCGGAGGGAAACGGGGTGGGAGTGTGGCTCAGCCCCTTCCAGGAAGAGGACCCAGGCAGCTGTCCCCCCACAAGGCCACAGACCGCTGGTCCTCCAGGGCAGGCAGGCGCCCTTCCCATCCGCTCACAGCGCAGAGGGGGGCTGGTCTCAGTGGGACTCGGGACGGATGATCGGAGAGCGCTGTACGTGAGGCTGTGGCACGTGGAGGAAGGTGGCAGCTGCCTGCTCTGGTGTGGCCTGAAGCAGGGTTCTCAGTGCAGGCCAGGGCCGGCAGCACTGGCATGGCCTGGGTGTGACTTAGAAATGCAAATTGTGCCCAGGAGCCCGGAGGAGAATGGAGGAGAAGGGACTGTGGTGGCCATCCCCCCCCCCCGGGAGTAGATTTCTCACTGTCTGTCTGTCTCTCTGGCAAGCGCATGCGCCCTATAGCAAAAAATCTCTTTAAAAAAGAAAGAACTAGGGACCAGCAGTTAGCGTAATGGCTATGTCGCTGGACTCCCATGTAGTCGACCACAGTTCGCGTCCCGGACCTGGTGGCTTAAAACTCACGCCGGGCGCGTGTGCGTGCATGCCCAGGATCCCGAGAGAACGGAGGAGAAGGGATTGTGGCGTGGCCATACCCCCGGGGGGTGATTTCTCACTTTCTGTCTCTCTGTCTGGCGAGCACACACGCCCTATAGCAAAAACCTCTCCAAAAAAAAAAAAAAAAAAAAAAAAAGAAAGAACTATAAATCATTATCCCCGACCTCCTGATTAGAAACTCTGGGGGGGGGGGGGGTTGCTGCTACCTATTCTGAAAGGCCCCCAGCCGTCCTGATGCACCCTCAACTTTGAGAACTTGGTCCCGGTGGAAGTGAGCGCCACCCGGTGGCGGTGTGACGGCTGCTTCTCCCCTTAGCCAGTCTACCGGCTTCCCCTTCTCCCTGCCCTTCCCCTCCGTGGGTCAGGCCGGGAGCAGCCACGGAGCGGAGAGTGTTCTCAGGGCTGGCGGTGGAGTGGGTGGGGATAGGTGTCCCCATTCCCTCCCCGCCCTCCAAGCCCAGAAGTGAGCTTATCCCACTGCATGCACGTCCTGGGGCCCACGCACGGGCCTGTCACCCTCCGCTCCGAGTGCCACACTGGTCTTGGCTCTGAACGCTCCCTGGGACAGCCTCGTCTAAGGAGCTGAGCAGAACACCCACCCAGGGCGCCCCTGCCTGCCCGAGCGTGGCCGAGACCCCAGGCCTTCTCTGTCCCACGTGGGGTAGGGAGAGGCCCTTCCGCCCCAGACGGCATCCCCGTGTGGGCGTGGGTCTGCCTTGGGTGGACTCCGAGAGCTGAGGGACGTCCCTGCTCCCACAGTTACGTTGCACCTGGGGGTGGCAGGACCCTTCCTGCTGCCCAAGCCACTCCGTGGGCCTGAGAGAAGCTCGACGTCCCTCGATGCAGACTGGGGGCAGCTGGTGCCAGGCGCTGTGAGGGGCGGGGTGCCGCGGCTGTGGCTGTCTGATGATGCCCGGGGTGGGGGGCGCTGTGCTCTCTGCTGGCTTACTATAGGGATGGAGCGTGGCAGAGGCTGAGGGGGCTCCCAGCCCAGCTGCCCGGTTCTACCAGCTGTGGGGGCAGGGGCATGGCCATTACTGCTGACCAGCGGCCTCCTGCCTTCAGAGCCTCAGCCTCCCCACCTGCAAAATGGGGACACACCCTCCGTTGGGACCTGCCCATTCTAAGCAGAGTACGTCCCCAGTAAAGCCCCTGGACACCCCTGAGGGGCTCCTAGATTGGGGCTGGACTGTTGGGGAGAGAATGGGCACAAACATGTCACCCCCTCACCAAAGCTCGGGTTTCATTCCTGTCTCCCCCAGCACACACCATCCATCGGGGCTGGGGCAGGCCGCTCCCCAAGTGCGGCTGTTTGGTGAGGACGCGGGGCCTGAGTGGTATGGTTCCAGCATCACTTCTGGTGGGTCCTGTGTACAGGGGCCTTTAGCCCACAGAGATGATAGTGCCTTCCACAGGCCTGTCCCCTCTCCAGGTGTCCTGGCTATGACGCTCCCCAGGCCCCAGAGGTGTCAGTGCCTGCTCTGCATCCTGGCCAGCAGGGGGGGCACACCCCACTGGGTACTGCTTCCTTGGCCCATACCCCCTCGGCACCCTCCCGGGCAGAAGCCGCCCTATTCCGGGCCTGCGATTCCCCTAGTCCTGTCATCTCCCGCGCTGCGCTGCCGGCAAGAACAGGCGCTGTACTGCCAGCAGGCCCTGGCCCGTCACTCTGCAGCCAGGACCAGCCCGGCCCCAGCCGCCAGGATCATGCAGCTAATCCTGCCCTGTCAGGCCAGCCTCACTGAGCCCATGGCTTGACCTCGGGGCGTGGCTGTGCAGGTGGCCCTGCTGTCCCCTCTGTCTCCATCCCCGCCGGCAGACGCGCGGCCACGGCACCCCGTCCTGCAGCCCTCACTCTGTAAGACTTGGCGGACGTCAGCCCTCCAGAGGGCCCGGAGCTGGGTCAGCTCCCCGTGCCTGCGGGAGCCCGGAGGTTGGGCCGCAGAGCTAACACGATAGGCCGTTTCTCTCGGCCACGGTGCAGCTGGGATCGCGGGGAAGCTGCTCTTCCTGGGCCTTGTAGGCGGTGGCTCCCATGGGCTGGTCTTCCCTCTGTCCGTGTGGGCGCCCCTGCTCGGAGGATGCAGCTTCTGGACAGGGCAGGGCTGTGCTGGTGACAGTGTGTGGGGGAGAGGCCGCCCCTCCCCAGGCCCACCCAGAGCTGTGCTGGTGAGACTGTGACCTGGACCAAGCAGGGGGGCAAGGCGTGACCTCTCTTGCCCCCCTCTCTTGAGCACCTTGGCACAGTGGGGTGCTCCCTTCATGTGGGGAGGAAGGGGTGCCCCTCATGGAGAAACACGGGCCCTGGGGGCTGTGGAGGGGTGCGGGGTCCTGTGTCCTGAGCTGCTCCCTGTACCGTCGTGGGGTGGGGCTGTGGCTGTTCCTCAGGTTGGCACCTGTTCTTGGGAAGCTGCCAGCGTCTACACTCCATGTGTTCTAGCCTGTTCTTCGTTCTTTTTTAGTTCCTAGGAAAACCATTCCTGAAGATCCCTAGGCTAAATCAGTGATGCAGAGAGGACCAACGGGAGGGACGGGAGGGCAGAGCGGGAGCCCCCTCGAGGCAGTGTGGAGGCCACGTGGTCAGGTAGGGTCCCGGGAGAGTGAGGCTGGGGCACACCCTCCACGCCCTGCAGAGCCTACGGTTTGGCCACGTGGGGGTGCTCCACCCACTGAGGAGAGCTGGATGAAGCCGGAGTCGAAGGAGCTCCACAGCAGCCCAAGCAGTCCCCAGGGTGTCTCTGTGGGAGGTTCCGCCCCGGTACAGCTGGCTGCTGTGGCCACCTCGCTCCCACCTTTCCTGCTCAGCCCCATAGGAGGGACACAGCCGGCTGGACGGGGCTCTGCAGGTGACAGTGTGGGGGAGTGGCAGGCAGGTCTGGGAACATCTCCCAGAGGACCCAGGGCTGGGGTGGGGAGAGCGCCCTGGGCCCCACGCCTGGAGAGGCTCTGGCTGACCCCTGCAGACAGTCCCCGCCCAGGTTCGGGCAGTGAGTACTCAGGAATGGGGGGCGAGGCCCCTGCCAAGGCGGGGCAGCAGGAGCTGCAGTCTCAGGCACTTGGGCTCACAGGGGCTGGGCACGGCGTAGGGCAGCAACGGCCGTCTGGCTGGTGCGGAGTGCAGGCTGGCAGGAGGGTGTGGGCACCTGTCGGGTGAGGTGTGGTCGGAAGGGCACGTGGTCGGCATCAGTAAAGACGCCGCTGGAGCCTCTGGTGCAGGCAGCAGGTGAGGACCATCCCGCAGATCTGCCGGGGGAGAACAGAGGGGCCGTCAGGACCCGGGGAGCTGCTGCCGCAGGGCCTGGAGCAGCGGCGTCCACGCCAGGGTCACGCAGTCCCTGGGGCCGCGAGAGGGCAGGCTCCCACCCAGAGGTCGGCTGGGGCCGGGAGCCTGCACTTCCAGCCCGTTCCCGGGGAGGCAGGTCAGTCTAACAACTGCGATCCCAGAGCAGTGCTTCCCACTTGGATGGGCACAGAGGACTTTGTCACAGGGAAGGTTAGGATTCCCCGGCGCGGCCTGGAGTCTGCATGATTTTATTACTCTGCAGTGACAGAGAGAGGTGGGGAGAGAGAAAGGGAGAAATCACCCCCCAGAGGGGATGCCCATGCTGCAATGCCAGCTCCTCCTTTTTCTCTTGGGACTTTGGGCACACACGCACACATACATGTCTGACATGATTTTCAGGCTGCGGTCTGGGATTGAATTTTGGCTGGCCGTGTGGGAGTCCCGTGCCTAACCCCCATACCACCTGCTGGCCCCCAGCCTGCCTGCCTTCCTTCCTTCCTTCCTTCCTTCCTTCCTTCCTCCCTCCCTCCCTCCCTCCCTCCCTCCCTCCCTCTCTCTCTCTCTCTTTCTTTCTTTCTTTTTTTGGAGAGGTTTTTGCTATAGGGTGTGTGTGCTCACCAGAAAGACAGAGACAGACAGAGAGACAGAAAGCAAGAAATCATCCCCCCAGGGGGGATGGCCACGCTGCAATCCCTTCTCCGTTCTCCTCTCGGGATCTTGGGCACGCATGCACACACGCCCGGTGTGAGTTTAAGCCACCGGATCTGGGACTCGAACCACAACTACATGGGAGTCCAGTGACATAGCCATTACGCTAACTGCTGGTCCCCTGAGCCTGCATTTCTAAGCTCACAGTCGATGCTGCAGGTCCCAGGGGCGCTGGTGTTCCCCAGAGGTGGCCCAGCCTCCTTACATCCGGGTCTGCCGTTCGCACTCCCTCGCCAGCACATCTGAAGCTGTCTTTTTCTCTAGGAAAGTGCCTGCTCTTGCCCTCAGACTCCAGAGCAAAGCCGGGCCCACTGTCAATGCTCTGGCTGGCGTACAGATGCCACGGGGGAAGCGGACCTGGGAGGGCCTCCCCCAGAGCTGTCAGCAGCTCCCCCTGCAGAGGGCTGGATGCAGACCGAACCCAGGAGCCCTGCCAGCCGGCTGCTGGCACCTTGGCTGGACCAGAGGGCAGGCGTCCTCCCAGGGCACTGGGCGCTTGAAAACCCATTTCTTTTCTTTTTTTTTTTGGAGAGGTTTTTGCTATAGGGCGCGTGTCCTTGCCAGACAGAGACAGAGAGACAGAAAGCGAGAAATCACCCCCCAGGGGTGATTTCTCGCCACACCACAATCCCTTCTCCTCCATTCTCCTCTCGGGATCTTGGACATGCATGCACACGTGCCCGGCATGAGTTTAAGCCACCGGGTCCGGGACTCGAACCGCGGTTGACTACGTGGGAGTCCAGCGACATAGCCATTATGCTAACTGCTGGTCCCTTGAAAACCCATTTCTAAAACGCAGAGACCTTTTCTCTGCCACCTCGCTCTTCATCGGCCTCCTTCTCCTCCTCCTCTTCTCCCTCCCTGCAAGGATGTCTCGAGGACCAGTAGATGGGGACAGGTCAGACTGTCACCACGATCCCAGTAATGAGGACCAGCCCCGTGGCTGTCTCATGGCACTGGGGGAAGGTGGGCTCCCCTCAGTGCTGGCGCCCATAGCTGCTGCCGGTCACGCCAGTGCACATCCAGACGGGGGCCTCCCCAGCGGAGGGAGTAGGCTGGGGAGGGTGTGCACAGGCGGGTGAGCCTCCTGGGAGCGAACGGGGGCGTGCCTGCCTTCCCCCTTCCTTCTCTCTGTCCCAGCCTGACCCGAGGTGGCGGCCGAAGCCTGCTTCCAGCCCTCAGAGCGGGGCTAGCCCCTGGGACTGGGGTCACAGCCGAAAGGCGGCTACGAGGTGATCGCGTGTCCCACTCAGTGTGAGCGGGCGGCCGTCACAGCCGGTCCACCCAGCTGTCACGCAGCGTGCCCTCTCCTGTCCCTCAGTGGTCTGGGGCCCTTTCCGTGGAGTTCTCTGGTGCCCTCTGACCGCGCCTCGGGGAGGCCGCAGGGAGATCTGGACGAGGCAGACCTGTGCTGTCGACCGCGTCCCGGCCCTACCTGTGAGCTCAGGCTGGGCGCTGGAGGGCGGGCTCTGCAGCACGCCCGCGTCGGTACGAGATGTGTGTCCCCAGTGTCCCAGAGAGGAGCAGCCAGGGGTGTGTGTGGGGGCCAGCCTCTCCTCGCTGTGTCTACATGCATGCACATACGTGCACACACACCTGCAGTCGAATCATGTGGGGGGACAGAGAGGCTCTCAGTGTGCACAGGGGCACACACACGCATGCACATGCGGACTGAGGCCGGCCCTGCAGGAGCCAGCGGCGGGGGCGCTCTGGGCTAGCCCCAGGTGCATGGAGCTCTCTCCGTAGCCACCTGGGCGAAGCTCTTGGTCAAACGCAAGGTTTCCAGCTTTTGTTACAGGGTGTGTGCACTTGCCAGAGAGAGAGACAGAGAGGGAAGGTGAGATAGCACCCCTGGGAGGTGGCAGCCATGTCACAGTCCTTCTCTCCCACTCTCCTCTCCTCTCTCCTCAGGACCTTGGGCACACACATACTCGCGCTTGGCGTGTTTTAAGTCACCAGGTCTGGGACTTGAACTGTGCAGTTAGCCATGTGGGATTCAGTGCCTTAACCTGCTGGCCACATGGGACAGTTTTTAATTTTAATTTTTTTAGAGAGATTTTTGCTATAAGGTGTGTATGCTCACTGGAGAGACAGAGAGAGACACACACAAAGTGAGAAATCACCCCCAGGGGGGATGGCCATGCTGCATTCCCTTCTCCTCCATTCTCCTCTCGGGATCTTGGGCACACGTGCACACGTGCCCGGCGTGAGTTTAAGCCACAGGGTCTGGGACTTGAACCACGGTCGACTACATGGGAGTCTGGTCCCATCTGTCTCTTTCTTCTTCCAGTCACTTCAAGTCTTTTAGGGCTTAGTTATATATCACTTCCTCCAGGAAGTCTTCCTTGACCTCCCGTGATCGGTTGGGGAGTTTGCTTCCTCACACCCCAGGGCTGATGCAGAGCCCTAGGGCTGCCCTGTCACCAACCCGGGGGCCAATCGCATACTTGTCCGTCTCCTCCCTCTGTGAGAGCTCACTGGAGAGGGACCCTCACCTCCTGCCATGGCCCCAGGGCTGGCCCTGCTCCGGCCCTCCGAGGGCTGTGCCAGACGCAGGTGCACAGCCCACTCGGCCTACCCCTGGGAGAGAGAGCTGGGCTACTGTAACCTTATAAAAAGCCTCCAGTCAGAACCTTCTGGAATTTACCTTCTAAAGTTACCACAGACTTCCCACAGGGGGAGCTGGTGTAGAGAAAGGCACCCGGAGCTCCTGGGGAGCTGGGGTCCTGGCCGCCCTGCGGGGGGAGCCGGGGTCCTGGCCTCCGTGCGGGGGGAGCCGGGGTCCTGGCCGTGCCCTGCGGGGGGAGCTCCTGGGTGCCTGGCCGCCCTGCGGGGGGAGCTGGGTCCTGGCCGCCCTGCATGGAGCTGGGGTCCTGGCCGCCCTGCATGGAGCTGGGGTCCTGGCCGCCCTGCAGGGGCTGTGGCCTTTGGCTGGGTTTTCTGCTCTCAGAGCTACAGGAGTAGAGGGCCCAGGCTCTGAGCGCCGGGACACGTCCGAATCACCCGGGGCCTCCCAAACTACCTTCTCAGACAGTCTGAGCCAGAGCCTGTGGGGGTGGGGCCTGAGCAAAGGTTTCTTTTTCTAAAGAATTGTTTAATTTTATTTATTATTATTATTACTATTATTTTATTTGCTATCGGGCATGTGCACTCACGAGAGAGAGAGAGAGAGAGAGAGAGCGAGCGCCACCAGGTCCAGGACTTAAACTGCGGTCAGGCTTGTGAGAGTCCAGTGTCTTTAACCACCACGCCATCTACTGGTCCCAGAGCAAGGGTATTTAAAAACCCCGATTCTTACGTGCAGCCAGGGAGGAGGGCGCTGACCCAGGGGTAAGGTCCGTCTCTAACTAAGTCTCTGATTCAGGGATCTCGAGGCTCCGATTACCCCGCTACGGCTGACAGTGCTGTCAGGGTGAGGCCCGGGCCTATGATTACCCCGCTACGGCTGACAGTGCTGTCAGGGTGAGGCACGATTACCCCGCTACGGTTGACAGTGCTGTCAAAGTGAGGAGGCCCGGGCCTACGTGCTGGGGGAGACTGTGGGACCCCTGCTGGAGAGAGCAGGTGCGCTCCCAGACGCACAGCCTCAGAGGGGGATCCCTAGCCCAAGGGCAGGGGCCCCTCCCTGCAGAGCCCCTTCCAGGCCCCAACCTCACACCGTCTGGTGGCCGTGGAGAGCTTGGGACCTGCAAGGCCCAGCGGGCGGAGTCTGGCGGTTCGGAAGTTCTCCCGACAGGTCTCAATTCCACCGGCTGGTCCTGTGCTCTGCGGAGAAGCTTCCCCACCCCCATGTGCCTGCTCAGGGTGCGTGGGCGCCCCAACCCCTGCCCTCTCCCACATCTGACTGCCAGAGTCCCACACCCTCTGCTGCTCCCTCTGGGCCCGGCCACACCAGGGACCACTAGGAGCTCTGCAGACAGGACCCGACGCCTGGGGCCTGCCCAGGACACTTCAGTGACTTGTGCTTGGGGACCTCGGCAGCTCTAAAGCTCGGGGTGAGCCCAACCTAGCCCTGGAGGCTCCGCCGCACCTGGAGGCCGGCCGGGCCTGAGCTGCCCCTCCCACGCCTGGCTCTCTCCACGATCCCACTGGGGCCGTCAGGGCTGCATCTGCTCCGGCAGCGCCGCACGCAACTCAAGCAGAGGCCCTTACTCTGGGTCACAGCTCGGATTTTGTAATTTAATTGCCAGAGGGCACGTGCGCTTGCCAGGGTGAGAGGAAACATGTCCCCTGATGGGGACTGGTCACGCCTGATCCCTTCTCCATTTCTCCATCTTGTTGGGAAGTTTTAAATGTTTTTGCCAGAAGGTGCGAGCGTTTGCTGAAGAGAGACAGAGACAGAGAGAGAGACCATGAGAAAGCACCCCCAAGGCGGGATGGCCATGCTATAATCCCTTCTCCATTCTCTTCCTAGGATTTTGGGCATGCACACACATGTGCCCAGTGTGACTTTCAAGCTGCCAGGTCTGGGACTTGAACCGCGGTCAACTGTGGGAGTCCAGCACCTTAACCACTCTGCCACCTGCCGGCGCATCCTGGTGGGATTTGGAGCGCACTCAGAAGCGCACCTGCGTGCTTTTCAAGCTGCTAGGGCTGGGGTTTGAACCTCGGCTGACTGCAGCTCCCTCAATCACAAGCCCATTTGGCTTGATTTAAAACGAACACTCGAATGCGAGGGTTTGAACCCTGTCGCGCGGTTTGCCCTGTTTCTGCCCGTCTGTCTCCCGTACTCTCCGTCCAGTGCCATCTGCACCATCAGCACAGCAGCTCGCCCGCCAGCGCCCCAGCCGGCAGAGCTGCCGCGGGCTTCCTCGGTCTCCACCCGCATCGCGCAGGAAAACCCCGAGGGCACAGGACTGCGCTGGAGGCCCAGGCTCCCGCCTCTCCCAGGCCGGCCTTAACCCTCCCCTCTCACAGCATGGCCGTCCAGCCGCCATGATCGGTCTTAAGCATACGTGTCACACGTTGCCAGATACCCTGCTGGAGCTGGGTCTGTTACACTGAGTTCTCTGCTCTAACACACCAAGATGTTGCAGGACACCAACCTCCCGATAATGACACCACCACCCCATAATGACACCATCCCCCGATAATGACACCATCCCCCAATAATGACACCAACCCCCCATAATGACACCAACCCCCCATAATGACACCATCCCCCCATAATGACACCAACCCCCGATAATGACACCACCCCCCTAATAATGACACCAACCTTCCGATAATGACACCAAACCCCTGATAATGACACCATCCCCCATAATGACACCATCCCCAGATAATGACACCATCCCCCGATAATGACACCACCCCCCGATGACACCAACCCCCCATAATGACACCATCCCCCCAATAATGACATCATTTCCCCAATAATGACACCATCCCCCCCATAATGACACCATCCCCCCAATAATGACATCATTTCCCCAATAATGACACCATCCCCCTGATAATGACACCATCCCTCGATAATGACACCATCCCCCCCATAATGACATCAACCCCCCATAATGACACCAACCCCCCGATAATGACACCAACCCCCCAATAATGACACCATCCCACCCATAATGACACCAACCCCCCGATAATGACACCAACCCCCCATAATGACACCAACCCCCCGATAATGACACAAACCCCCCCATAATGACACCATCACCCCCATAATGACACCAACCCCCCATAATGACACCAACCCCCTGATAATGACACCATCCCTCCCATAATGACACCAACCCCCCATAATGACACCAACCCCCCATAATGACACCAACCCCCCCATAATGACACCAACTCCCCGATGACACCAACTCCCCATAATGACACCATCCCCCCATAATGACACCAACCCCCCATAATGACACCAACCCCCCGATAATGACACCAACCCCCCGATAATGACACCATCCCCCCATAATGACACCAATCCCCCGATAATGACACCAACCCCCTGATACTGACACCATCCCTCCCATAATGACACCAACCCCCCATAATGACACCAACCCCCCATAATGACACCAACCCCCCATAGTGACACCACCCCCCGATAATGATACCATCCCACCCATAATGACACCAACCCCCCGATAATGACACCAACCCCCCAATAATGACACCATCCCACCCATAATGACACCAACCCCCCGATAATGACACCAACCCCCCATAATGACACCAACCCCCCATAATGACACCAACCCCCCATAGTGACACCACCCCCGATAATGATACCATCCCCCCATAATGACACCAACCCCCCGATAATGACACCAACCCCCCATAATGACACCAACCCCCATAATGACACCAACCCCTCATAATGACACCAACCCCCCGATAATGACACCAACCCCCCATAATGACACCATCCCCCGATAATGACACCAACCCCCCATAATGACACCACCCCCCGATAATGACACCATCCCCCCATAATGACACCAACCCCCCATAGTGACACCACCCCCGATAATGATACCATCCCCCCATAATGACACCAATCCCCCATAATGACACCAACCCCCCATAATGACACCAACCCCCATAATGACACCATCCCCCCATAATGACACCAATCCCCCATAATGACACCAACCCCTCATAATGACACCAACCCCCCGATAATGACACCAACCCCCCATAATGACACCATCCCCCGATAATGACACCAACCCCCCATAATGACACCACCCCCCGATAATGACACCAACCCCCCGATAATGACACCAATCCCCCATAATGACACCAACCCCCCATTATGACACCATCCCCCCATAATGACACCATCCCCCCATAATGACACCAACCCCCCGATAATGACACCATCCCCCCATAATGACACCAACCCCCATAATGACACCATCCCCCATAATGACACCACCCTCCGATAATGACACCATCCCCCCATAACGACACCATCCCCCCATAATGACACCAATCCCCCATGATGACACCATCCCCCCCATAATGACACCACCCCCCCATAGCACCGGTCTCCCGGTAACTGCTCGTTGAGTGGGAACCTTGCTAACAGCCGTGGCTTGTCAGTGCCACAGGTTCCCAAGAGACCGGTGGTTTCCAAACCGAATTGGAAACCCCAAGTGCAGCCCACGGTGTGAGGAAGATGCGGGGAGAGCCGTCACGCCAGGCTGCCTCCTGCCTGTCTCAACCGCAACGCCTGGACTAGGTTCGGTCCTTGTTCAGGGCCCCGGGCTGGCTCCTCGGGGCTGAGAGTTTGCATGGAAGAGGAGGGTGCTTTCTTTCTTTTTCTTTCTCTTTCTTCCCTTCCTTCCCTCCTTTCTTCTTTCTTTCTTTCTTTCTTTCTTCCTTCCTTTCTTCCTTCCTTCCTTTCTTTCTTCCTTCCTTCCTTCCTTCCTTCCTTTCTTCTTTCTTCTTTCTTTCTTTTCCTTCTCTCTCCTTCCTTCCTTCCTTCCTTCCTTCCTTCCTTCCTTCCTTCCTTCCTTCCTTCCTTCCTT
This sequence comes from Tupaia tana, assembly GCA_026018925.1. NCBI lineage: Eukaryota > Metazoa > Chordata > Mammalia > Scandentia > Tupaiidae > Tupaia > Tupaia tana. The sequence goes on from JAKSZU010000006.1 coordinate 110,076,933, forward strand.
TCTCTTTCATTCCTCTCTCCCTCCCTCTCTCTCTCTCTCTCTCTCTTTCTTTCTTTCTTTCTTTTTTGTCATAGGACACATATGCTTACTGGAGAGACACAGAGAGAGGGAACATGGGAAATCACCCCCTGGGGGAATGGCTACGCCACCACAGTCCCTTCTCCTCCATTCTCCTCTCAGGATTTTGGGCACACACGCACACTTATCTGGTGTGATTTTCAAGCTGCTGGGTCCAGGACTCGAACTGTAGAGTTGGCCATGTGGGATCTAGCACCTTAACCTCCACACCACCTGCCAACCTGAGGATGCTACTTCTTACAAAAGGCTGAAAACCACGCAGTCTCTCCATTTTATAGGTAAGTAAACTGAGGCTCGGAGAGGGAATGCGACTTCCCCAAGGTCACGCTGCAAGAGGTGGCCCCATGCTTAAAACTCAGGCCCTCTAACTCCCTGGCAGGATTTCCTCCATTTCCCGGGGGCAAGGGAACATGGCACCATCTTGGGCTGATACTTTCTGGCCTTGAGGTCAGGAGTGCCAGGCGGGTTGGGGGAGATGCCTGGCATCTGTTCTGGCTGGGGACATGGGAGCTTTTCTCCAGGTCGGCCCCTGGAGGACGTGAGCAGCTGTGCCAGCACTGGCCAGCAGAGGGAGCTCCAACCCGAGGCTTGGCCGCTCAAGGCCGGCCCAGTAGGCCACAGGGGAGAAACTGGGCAAGGGGCTGCGAGCCACTGGGCGGGGGAAGCCCCTCCCAGGAGCTGCAGAGCCATCCCATGGACAGCCGCGGAGGGGCAGGCCCTGACCCTGGGCAGCGTGCGTGGAAAGGAGGCTGTGTGGGCCGCGGGTGCAGGGCCTTCCTTGCGCTCAGGGCATGTGTCCTGCCCTGGGCCTCGCTGCCTCTGTCACAGCCTCTGCAGGCTCTCCAGGCCAGAGAGGGCAGGGAGAGGTGGGCACACTGACCCAGGTGGGCTCTGTCCACGTGGCGCAGGCCCCGAGCGCCTGGACGAGCAGGGTTTGGGAACCTTCAGTGGAGCCAGGAGCCGGGGCACAGAGCACCCCTCCCCAGTTCCTGGTGGAGGATCCGCTGGGGTTCAGCCCTGGGATGGAGGAGCCAGGAGCGACGGAGTGGGAGGGTCTGGCCAGGGAGCAGCGGGGGCCTTTCCCGAAGACAGCGTGTCCCCTAGAGATGGCAGGGGGCTCCTGAACTGCACGGCGCTGTCCGCTCAGCAGGCAGCCCCGGCCTCGTGTCCCGTCGCCAAGCCCAAGCCCAGCCACCAAACGGCAGCGTGAGCCCGGGCCCTTTTTACAGCCCGCCAACCGAGGCTCGGGGTGACATCGTCGCCCAGTCACACAGCTGGGAGGCAGAACCCAGAGGGTCTCCCCCCAGAGCTGGCGCCCACTTCTGGACTGCGCCGGGCCAGTGTGGGCAGGTGACAGGCTGTGGAGAGAAGCCCCCGCTGGATGCCTCCCCACCCCAGCCGACACCCCCGCCCCGGCCTCTCTTGTCCATTTCTGTTTCAGAGGGTGGGGGTTCTGGGAAAGCAGAGGACCCGGGGCTGGGTGTGAGGCCTGTAAAACAGGCGGAATGCTACTCCTCGCCCAGCCCGGGGCTCAAGCCTCGGTGGGCAACCCCCAAGCCCACAGATTGCCGGGTAGAGAGCGTGCCCACTCCCAGAGCCACCACCTGCGCCAGGTGCTCTAAGTGAGGCACACGCGTCACCTCCTTATTTAGACCTGGCGGGTTGGGAGGATCTGTCGTGCTTTGTACATGAGGTGGTGGAGGGACAGGGAGTGAACCACCTGCTCCAGGCCACGTGGGAGCATGGCCAGCGCACACTGTAGTCTTCTTTTTTTTCTTTTTTAGAGGTTTTTGCTATAGGGCGCGTGCACTCGCCAGACAGACAGAGAGAGACAGAGAGACAGAAAGCGAGAAATCACCCCCCAAGAGGGATGGCCACGCCGCAATCCCTTCTCCTCCATTCTCCTCCTGGGATCTTGGGCACGCACGCACATGCGTCCAGTGTGAGTTTAAGCCACCGGGTCCAGGACGCGAACCACGGTCAACTACATGGGAGTCCAGCGACATAGCCATTACGCTAACTGCTGGTCCCCACTGTGGTCTTCCGACCTGAAGCCTCCCTCTTCTCCTTCCTGCGTGTCCCTGCCCCCACCGCAGGCCCCTGTCGGTTCCTCCCTGGCCCCTGACTAGAGCAAGTGGCAGGGTTTGCTGACTTCCTGGGTGGGGCTGAGGGAGAGGCGACAGGGAGGCCCAGGAGCAGAGGGCACCGCTCATCCTCAGGAGAGCTGGTGTACACGCAGGGAGCACACACGTGTGCACTCTGAGGGACACATGCAGGCACATGCACACGCACATACAATCATGCACGAGCCCCCATACACGTGCATCCAGCCCCAGCCACGGTGAGCAGGTGCACGCAGGCTCCCACAGACCCACACGTACCACGAGTGTGCACACACCATGGCACACATGGGGCAGGCGTACACCTAGGCCCCACTCAACTCCTCCCAGGCCCCTGTTCCTTACAGGGCCCAGTTGCCCGCCATGCATGGCTGTCACGCTCTGGGGAAGAGGCCGACCATGGGGCTCACTCTGGGTGGCAGAGGGAGGGAGACAGGAGGCAGCCCGGGCAGGGCGCTGTGTGCAGGCTCCGTTTTCTGAGCCCAGATCATTTGCTGAGATCTTGGCCGGTGGGCGGGCTCAGATCTCGTACACACATCCTCTCCCAAGGGCCCGACTCACCTGCAGGCAGGCCACCCCGAGGCCGACCGCCCCCATCAGCAGCAGGTGGTCAGCCAGGAACTGCTCCAGCTTGGTGATGCAGCCTCCCTGCAAGGTGACCGCGGTTACCCACGTCTTGGCCCACGCACGGGGGAGGGGAGGGCAGGGTCGGCTGCCAGGCTGCACCCTGAGACTAAGGAAGGGCCCGGGACGGATGGGGCTGGCCCAGCCTTTGGATTCTAGGGGGACATGCCACAGTGTCCTAGGGTCCCTCAGGGGGAGCTGCTTGTCCCCAGGGTGCTACTTCCAGGGCCCCCAGCTCTGTGTACTCAGGGTCACGTGGTCTGCGCTCCCACGCCAGCCGCTGCCTGAGCCGGCCTCCCGGGCCCTCCCCACCCCGGCTCGGGCTCACCTCCACCTTGTAGATGTTGGAGGGGTGGGCCCGCTGGCCACAGCGCGCCACCACGGTCTTGCAGCAGCTGTCGGGCACGCGGCGGCCCTCGGCCTCGCGCGACAGGACGTAGGCACTGTGCTGCCAGTCGGCCGAGCTGTTGCTCCCGCAGCACTTGAACTGGGGAGAGGCAGAGGCTGGGGCCACTGGAGCCTGCGCGAGGTCCCCTCCAGCCTGGCCTCCTCCAATAATTAGCCCAACCTGTTCCCTTGTTTTCTGCCATAGGGCGTGTGCGTGCAGAGAGAGACAGGGAAAGTGAGAAATCATCCCCGGGGGATGGCCACGCCACAGTCCTTTCTCCTCCACCCATCCTCCTTTCGGGATTTTGGGCACACTTGCACACGTGCTTGGGGCTCGAACTGTGGTCGACCGTGTGGGAGTCCAGCCCCTAACCAACACGTCGTCTGCTGGCCCCTTTCGACCAGTTTGTTCTTCCCGAGATGCTTCCTTTCCCAGCGGGGAGCAGGAAGCCCGGCCTTGGCCTCCCCCTCAGGCCACAGGACATCACGTGCTACTTTTCGCAGCCACCCGCGTTCTCTAAGGAGACTGTGGTGTCCTGGGCAGGGCGTCTGTGAGATGGGTGGGAAGACGAATGCTGGCAGGTCCCCTGAGGGGTGCAGTGTCCAGGGTGGGACAAACCACAGGGTGGCCTCCTGGTCCTCCAAGAGGCAGGACAGGGGACAGGGGCTCCATGCAGGCTGATACCTCGGACCTGCTGGGTCAGAGGGTGGCCTGGAGCCCACAGCGTGCAGACAGCGCTGACCCGAGGGCCGGCATGAGGGCCGAGTGAGCCCTGCGGCCATCTGCACCAGCCGGGTGGACAGTGGTTTGCTGACCACAGCCACGCCTCACCTGGGTGGGCGCTGGGACGGAGCAGCACGGCAATGCTGGCTGGGCGGTCTGGCGTGTGGGGGGTGGGGTACCCCTGTCCAGGAACGGGCGTCTGTCTGGTCCTACATGTGCCCACAGTGAACAGGGGGGACTGGGCTGAGTGCAGTGAGGCAAGGTCCTGCCCCGCAGTGTCACATTTCCTGTCTTTGCAGGGCGAGAACGCAGGCTGGTACAGCGCAGGGAAGGACTGCTGCTCCGCCAGGGCCTCGGCCAGCGCGGGGTGCCCGGGGTGGAGGCAGGTGTCCGGCACAGGCACAGAGCAGGCCTCGCAGGGGTGTGCCAGACTGCAGCGTGTGCCGTCACCCTCCTGCCCTGGCCCTTGTGAGCAGAGAGAGAAGTAACTCGACCTGGGGGCTGCGGGGGCTGGGGGAACAGTTGGGACAGCATGGGCTAGGGGTGTGCCAGGCATGCGCTGTGGGGGCCATGTTTGCGGGCACATGTCACTGTGCTGCTGCAGGGTGGGGTGCTGCCCTGGCTCAGAAGGCCGCCTCCTGGCTGAGCTGTGGGCTCGGGTCTGAGGCTCCCGGCAGGCATGCAGCCGTGTGTGCATGTGCTCACGCCCGTGCAGGCTCGCCGGACTCAGCCTTCGCTCAGCTGGGCCCTTCTGCACGCCGGCCCTCCCCGCCCGGCCACGGCCCTCCTCTCCAGCTGAGCAAGCTCTGCCCGGGCTGCTTGGCTGCTCCCACCTGCATCCTCCAGGAAGCCTTCCTCGCCGCTTTCTACTCTGAGCGCCCCCGCCCAGCCCCACGCACGTGTGGCCTGGTGTGTGTCTGGCTTCCCGAGCAAGCCCCCAAGGGCAGGGCTAATGGCTACCGTACGGGAGAGCACAGGACTGAGGTCTGCGTGCCCGTCCCTGCCATCCGGCCAGGGCTAGCCTCACTAGGAGGGAAGGAGAGGCCACCTCCTGCCCCCAGCGTTCTGCCCAGTGGCTGGGTGGCCGATCGAAGTACCTTGCCAGTTACGGCTCGCTTTTCCGAGGCCTCTGCTCCCAACTCCCCAAGAAGGGCCAGGCAGCCCCACGGACAGATGTGCAAGGAGCTTCCCAGCTCACAGGGGACCCAGAACCGGGCGGCAGGGCGGGCCTTGGAGGAGGCAGTCGGGGGGGGGGGCTGTGAGGGCCTGGTGGAGGGGGGGAAGGGAAGGAGCCAGGATCCATACTTCCCAGGCGCTGGCACCTGCACCTCTGCGGTCCTAGTGCCCACTCACACGCCCCATGCCCGCAGCTCAGCGCCTGCCCAGCGTCACACCGATGGAGGGGCAGGTCAGGGCTTGAGCCCACGCCTGCCTGGCCTGCAAGCCCCGGGCCCCGGCTTACGTCCTGCTGCAGGAGGTCTACCGCGGCCGTGATCTCCGGGGCTCTGGGCTGCCCGTAGCTCTCGGTCAGAGTCCGGTTCAGGTGCTGCTTCAGCTCGTCACTCAGCTGGGAGGGGAGAGCAGAGGCCGCGTCAGCAGGGCGCCCCCACCCCGGCCCCGTCCTGGTGCCCAGGCCGCCCAACCGTGCCAGCGAGCTCTGGAGCATCCTGGACCGTGATGCATGACGGCAGGGCGATGGGCCTTCGGTGGGGGACAGCACGGGAGACGTCCATAGGGGTGCTGTGAAGTGGGGCCCTGATGGGCCGAGGGTGCTGGGCAGAGCTGAGAGGCTGCGGAGGAGCCAGCTCCAGCGTCGGCCTCAGGTTGGGGCACGGCGCAGCTGGACACCGGGCACTTGTGAATGGCTGTCAGCCTCATGCCAGAGGGCGTGTGCGCATGAGAGACAGAGAGGAAGAGCGCGCTCCCCACTGCGGGCCGGCCAGGCTGCAGCCGCCCGGATCCTGGGCGGGCACCGTGGCTTACAAGACCCAGGGGCCGGGAACCAGTCTCGGGTCAGTCATGTGGAGTCTGCCTTCCAGAGGGCTGGCTCTGTTCACTTCCATTCTGACGGAAACAAGGTGAGAGTCTAAATATTTCTGATCGTTACCCTGTGGGCACCACGGGATGCCACTGGATGGCCAGCAGGGCCGAGCTGTCTCCACAGCTGAAGTCACCCTGTGTGACCTCCCTTCCCAGACACAGGGCCCAGGTGGGGCTGGTCCCTTCACCCTCAGCGTATTGGTCTGGCTGCAGATTTATCCCCAAGCCTTTCTCCTGGGCTGTCCAGACAGATAGGCCCCGTATCTACCCACCCCAGGGAGGGCGAGCATGAACTGGCCTCCCCGGGAGACGCCTTCTCCCCAGTGCCCGAGTGGGGGACGGCCATGGGGCCACATGCAGCACCGAACTGCAGGAGCCGGGATGAAAAGCTGGGTCCAGGGTGCGGGGTCGTGAGGCCTGGGAAGCAGGCCCCGCCCGGGGGTTGGCTCCGGTCTCCCCAGCACGGCACCCCCCACCCGGCGGCTTCTCCGGCTGACGGGGATGTGGGGGCGGGCGGCACTCACCCTCTGGTAATACACGTGGGCCAGGACTCCCGCCACCAGCTCCACCAGGAAGATGACGAGCAGCAGGCAGAAATACTAGGAGCAAGGAGAGGGGTCACCAGCAGGGGCGGGTGGCAGGAGGCCTGCTGGGCCTGGCAGCTGGGCCGGCTGCTGGCCGAGTGCCCACTCACCGCTTCACTCACCGGCGACCCGCCCAGCCTGACCCACAGGTATTACACGCCCGCAGGCGCCGGGCATGGTCAGCTAGGCAGCTATTGCCCTCAAAGTTACGGGGCGGGGCGGGGGCGGAGTGGTGGGGGTGGCGCTCTGTGATAAATGCTACTGTGGAGAAGGCCCTAGAAATGAGACAGGCGTGGGGCCAGCGGATCGCTGGATTCCCACGTAGTTGACCACAGTTCGAGTCCTGGACCTGGTGGCTTAAAACTCATGCCAGGCGCGTGTGCGTGCATACCCGAAACGCCAAGAGGAGAATGGAGGAGAAGAGATCGTGGTGTGGCCATCCTTTTGAGGGATGATTTCTGCTTTTCTGTCTCTCTGTCTCCTGGCTAGTGCACGTGCCCTATAGCAAAAAATCTCTCTCTAAAAAGAAGGAATGCTGAGAGTCGCTGGCAGGATGGCAGTCAGAGAAGGCTTCCTGGAGGTGGTGATGCCTGGGTGAGTAGTCATTTACCGGGTGGAGCAGGAGGAAGCACATTCCAGGCAGAGGAGGAGCGCCTACAGAAAGCACAGGCTCTCCAGGGGGCTGAGTAGGGTAGGCTGCACGGCCGCAGCTGGAGCTCGGAGAAAGCAAAGGCAGGGGTCTGGGCAAGGAGTCGCGCACGTCGTCGTCTGGCCCCGGCCCGTGTCCCGTTCTGCATGGCCCTGCCCAGAGTGCTCAGTTCCCTCACCACTGCCCGGCCTTCTCTAGGTGTGGGCTGCTAGTCACGCTGCCTGGCCCAGCTGTGCACTGAGGGTGACCAGCAGGTCGGGCTCTGCATCCGGCCTGGTGTTTGGGAGGACCCAGCCTGAGGGGAGCCATACTTGTCGGCCAGCAGGCCCGGGGGCCACCACGCCATTGAGGAGGTGTACTGTGCCCCAGCTCTTCTGGCGGTCACCCTCTCTGTAGGCTCCACATCAGCGCCCGCCCCTGCCCCGCTGTGGTCCCGAGGCCGGTCTCATTCTGCCATTGGCCTCACAGTGTGGAGGTCAGGGAAAGAGGGCCCTCCTGAGCGGGCGGGCCAGGCCACAGGCAGCTGGGAGGGCAGCTCCGGCACCTCGGCACCTTCTCCGCTCTGTGACCACTGGGAGCTGCGAGTCCCTGAGACGCGGTGCGTCCCGATGCTCCGGGCAGACGGGGGCGGGGGGGGGGGTGGTGGTGATGCTGAATGGCGTTTCTCTGCTTAATGGCAGGCTAAGCGAGGACGTGCCGGCCCCTCCACGCCTGCCCACCGGCACCGCACGGCTATGTACCCATCAGTGTCGTCGGGGGCGGGGGGAGTGCGCCAGCCCGGCGGTGTGTGCAGACACTCCCGCCCAGGGATGAACTCGGCGTGCAAGGACACCGCAGGAGGACTGCGAGGTGACCAGAGCCGAGTGCATGCTGGGCCCAGTGCTGGCTCCAGGCAGCAGCTTCCACAGCAGAACTGCAGGTGTGTGGCTCACCTGGGGTGGGGGCCGAGTCACGACTCCCATGTGATGGCAGGAGGCAGCCAGGGGTCACCTCGCCGCCCTCCTCCAGCCCCGATCCTGGCCACCCTGCCCCTGGAGCTCGCTGCAGCTCCCAGCCAATGGGGCCAGGCAGCGGGGGCTTTCGCCAAGGGAGGTCAGAGCTCTGACAGCCACCTCACCGCTGCCCCTCCACCCGCCCACCTACCGGGCCTCTGCAGACTCCTCCGTCCCAGGGACCTTCTCGGGGCTCCGGCGGCCCACGCCTGCTGCTGCACAACTCAAGCTGCCCTCCTCCTCTTTCTGCACAGCTGCCTTTGGAGGGCCAGGCAGCCGGTCTCCACGGCTCTGCTCAGCTGCCCCCCTGCCCTGGAGCTCGGTGCCCATCTGCCCTCTGACACCCAGCCCAGGCGTGGCCTGCGAACCCATCGGCTGCGGTGATGGCCGACGCCCTGCCCCAGCCTGCAGCGCTGCGCTGGCCTGTCCCTGACCGAGCCCCCTCTGCCCTGCCCTGCTCCTCTCCTCCGCCTCTGTGTCTGCCCTGCCTGGCCACTGTTCCTGCCAGCAGGTCGTCACTGGGTGAGTGACGTGGCTGACCCACTGCTCTGCAGGGTTGCTTTGGCCACAGGTATGACCAACGTCTTCCCAGAATGACTGAGCTTCGGGGGACAGGGACTATCTCTTAGACTTCTGGCTCCTCCACAGTGCCTAGGATGGCACTGGGTCGAGATGCGTGCTCAGCAAACATCCTGATTAAGATGCAGGAGTGCGTGTTCTCACCAAGCACACCTGTCAGGCCACGGGCACTGGCCCCATGACGGTGCAGCAGCTTAATCTTTTCCCGATCAGATGGCAACAAAGAATTATTGTCTTACTAGGTCGTCGGGAAAGTCATGGCATATTTTTCTATGCAAAAATGCATCCTGATGGGACCAGCGGTTAGTGTAATGGCTATGTCGCTGGACTCCCATGTAGTCGACCACGGTTCGCGTCCCAGACTCGGTGGCTTAAACTCACACCAGGCGCGTGTGCATTCGTGCCTAAGATCCCGAGAGGAGAATGGAGGAGAAGGGATTGCAGCGTGACCATCCCCCCTGGGGGGTGATTTCTCGCTTTCTGTCTCTCTGTCTCTTTCTGTCTGTCTGGTGAGTGCACCCGCCCTATAGCAAAAACCTCTCAAAAAAAAAAAAAAAAAAAAAAAAAAAAAAGCATCCTGACTTTCCTGACCACCCACTAGTTACATTAATACCAGTGGTTCTCCTCTGGGCACACTTTTGCCCCAGAGGGTATGTGGCAGCATCAGGAGACCTTCTGTCATTGTCGCAGCTGGGGACGCGTGCTACCAGCATCCATGGGCAGAGACCAGAGGCCGCCGACCAGCTGCAGTGCGCAGGGCAGTCCTCGCCAGCTGTCTCCTGTGAGCGTCCGCAGTGCTGAGGGTGAGGCGCCCTCATTTACATATTTCCCTCCAGGCTCTGTGCCCTGTGCACTATGGGAAGCCCAGAAAGCAGCTCCAAGAACGTCATCTTCCTCCTTAGGAGCTGGAAACAGCAGAGAGCGCCACGTGCGGGATTTTACTCGACCTGGCCAGGTGCGCCTCCGTGGGAGGAAGCTGCTGGCCCTGACACAGTGGAGGATGGAGGAGGCCTACCCTGCTTCCGCTCACACCGCCTGGGGAGACTAGCTATGGAGCAGCTCTGCAGGTCCAGGGACCCTCCCAGAGCTCTCGTGGGGCCCTGCGGATCCTCTGCTTCCTGGAGCAGAGGCGGGTTACTCCAGCTGGCCTCAGGGAGGTGGGCAGTGGTATGCTACCCTAAGGTCTTTCTTGAGAGGTGGGTGCCTATAAGCATAAAGAAGCTTCTGGAAATACCTTTTGTCTTTTTTTAAATTATTTAATTTTATTTGTCATTATTATTATTTTTTAATTTGCTGTAGGGCATGCATACTCACCAGAGAGAGAAGGAAAGTGAGAAAACTAATGGCCAGGTCTGGGACTCAAACCTTGGTCGGCCATGTGGGAGTCCAGTACCTTAACTACTACACCACCTGCTGGCCTCACCTTTGGTTTGATTCGGTGTTGTTCTTTGACTTAGTAAACAGAGGCCAAGAAGGGACCAGGGCAGGGAGGGCCCTTGCTCCCCGGTACGGACCACCTTTCCTTGAGCGGGGCCAGACGGGGCAATTGGCAGCCCAGGGAGTGCTCACCTTGCTTCTCGAGGGAGGGCAGAGGGCACGCAGTGCTTCTACAGTGCGGGCAACGGAAGGGCGGCCCCTCCAGCACTAAAGCAAAAGAACCCTTCCCTGGCAGAGCCCGAGGAGTGTCGGCACAGCCCGGCACGCTGTGGGGGCTCCGTAATGGGACAGTGGCATTCGTGGCGCTGTTGGGCCAGCTCCTCTCGGAAGCGCTTGGTGTGATCTCCCAGCCAGCCCTGGAGATGGCTACTTGTCGCCATGCCGCGGGAGCGCCAGCCTCGCCTTAGAGGCGAGAACTGTGTTCATCAGAGGTCCTGCAGCATGTTCAGGCAGACTTGGGGGCGTGACGAAAGGAGAGGAGAGGGAAGGATGGGAGGCAAGCGGGGCAAGCCGGGAGCCCTCCAAGGTGCACGAGCATCCCTCGCTGCCCGACACCCCCGCTCGTGGGTTTCTCAAGCCACTGGGTCCAGAACTCAAACCATGCCGGTGGCCATGTGGAATCCTGCCACCTGGACCGCCAGACCACGGATGGCCCCATAAACCAATATGCGCTGTAGGAGAGACTGCAGAAATCTTTAGAAATATTTCTCATTGCGACATTACAGGGATGAATGAGAAATGGGGTCCATGGAGGGATGTGGCAAGCTGAGCCCAGAGAGAGGGCAGGCCGGTGCTGGCGGGTGCACCTGAAGGTGAGTTTTAAGGACGCTGTACAATGGAGCCTCCGAATTCCTCCATTGGACTGACTCTACCACAGAGGTGGGTGCCCGGCCAGAGGGCTCCTCCTCTGTCTCTTCCTCTGTCTCCCACCACTCTGTGCGCCCAGAGACAGGAACGTTCGCACAGCCCCTGCCAAGCCCCGGTCTGACCTGCTCGCTCGGGGTCGGGCAGTTGGGGAGGGGCGGAGGTGCTCAGCTCAGCGCGGCAACAGCTGAGAAGAGGCCCCGAGGGCTGCCAAGGTGAAGTCGCAGGCAGGGGAGCCCAGCCCGAGGCTCCCAGCTGGCTGGTGAGGCAGGAGCAGGCGGGGCGGGAGCTCACACACTGAGGCCGCACAGGAAGACACAGAGCCAGTGTTTAGGAGGCGGTGACCTCAGGGCAACTATTTCCTGGCAATTAACCGCAGCTGGAGGCAGCCCGCTCCGAGGTGCAGCTGCCTGGCTTGTTCGTGCAAAAAGGAGATGATGTGGATTTGGGAGCCTTGTGTCATTCCTGTAACAAGATGTCACTGCTGGGAGGGTGAAGGTGACCTCCGGCCCTCCTGGCTCCAGCCCAGGGCTGTCAGCCACAACCACAGCAGATCTGGGCCTTGGCCCTCCCACGGGGCTGCGCCCTGGCCAGCATGCATGGGTGTGCACTGCAGATGTCTGGCTCTGCCGCAGGGCTGGGAGCGGGACCAGGCCTGGGCCTAGGAGAGCTGGTCGACTGACTGGGCGAGGACAGCAGGGGAGGCTGTGGGCATTTGGGAGGCACAGCAAGAAAAATGCAGGCATTGGTGTTTGAGCCCAGATGTTAAGGGTACGGGAGGGTCACACTGTGTGTTGTCGGGGGTGGCAGGAGGATCGCAGAAGGACAGCACAGAAGCAGAGACAGTCCACGAGGCTTCTTAGGGGCTGTGGGGCCCAGAGGCGGTGCAGTAATGAAGGCACTGGACTCTCGCATGGAAGACTGCAGTTCGATTCCCAGGCTCAGTAGTTTGAAAGTTGTGCCAGGCGCGTGTGCGTGTGTGCCCAAAGTCCCAAGAGGAGAGGGGAAGAGAAGGGACTGCGGTGTGGCCATCCCCCCGGGGCGTGACTTCTCACTTTCCCTCCCTCTCTGCAAGCACATGTGCCCTCTAGTAAAGCTCTCTCTAAGGGGAGGGGGGCTGGGAAGATGTCAGGCGGCACGGGGAGTGAGGGCACCGTCCAGAGTGGCAGTGGGCCTGGCCAGGTGGCCAGAGGGAGGACGGGCTTTCCCATGGAGACAAGTCAGGGGCCTCCGGGGACACTGCTGTCTCTGAGCCCCTGGAAGGGCCTCGCGATCTCACAGGGTGGGGAGATGGTGAGTGGCCCGTCACCTTCTGGCAGGTGTCTGTGTCCCTCACTGGACCCAAGTCAAGACCAGGGTCCCTGTCCCTTCTGTTCTCCTCCCATCCCCCCGCCTGTGCCCAGCAGAGCAGGACAGATTGGGCATGTGTGAGACGCTGGCTGAGCTCGACATGGGACAGGTGTCAGCTGCGGAAGGCTGGGAGGTGGTGGAGGGACGGCTGGCTGTAACCCTGACCCCAAGGGCTGTGCGCTGGGGCTGGGTGGGAACCTCGGGCACAGCCGAGACAGGATATGCTGACACCAGACGGTGCTGCCAGAGGAAAAGTGACTAGAGCTGCCTGGACGGGGAGACCACACCCGGCTGCCCCTGCAAGACGCTGCGTGACCTTAGCCAGAGCGCCCGCCACCTCGGGGTCTCCTCTGGGTCTGTTACGTGAATGGGAGCAGGGGAGGCAGCTGTGCCGCAGCTCTGTGGCTCACAGGGTGTCACGTGCAGCCTCCCCTGGCCGTGCAGACGTACAGGGAAACCCAGCCTCTCCTTGTCCTCACTGACCACCCTCCTCCCTCGTATGCTCCTCTGTCCTTACTAACCGCTCCTCCCCGTCCTTACTAACCACTCCTCCATCATCCTTACTAACCGCTCCTCCATCATCCTTACTAACCGCTCCTCCATCATCCTTACTAACCGCTCCTCCATCATCCTTACTAACCGCTCCTCCTTGTCCTTACTAACCGCTCCTCCATCATCCTTACTAACTGCTCCTCCATCATCCTTACTAAATGCTCCTCCATCATCCTTACTAACCGCTCCTCCATCATCCTTACTAACTGCTCCTCCATCATCCTTACTAACCGCTCCTCCATCATCCTTACTAACTGCTCCTCCATCATCCTTACTAACCGCTCCTCCATCATCCTTACTAACCGCTCCTCCATTATCCTTACTAACTGCTCCTCCCCGTCCTTACTAACTGCTCCTCCATCATCCTTACTAACCGCTCCTCCATCATCCTTACTAACCGCTCTTCCATCATCCTTACTAACATCATCCTTACTAACCGCTCCTCCATCATCCTTACTAACCGCTCCTCCATCATCCTTACTAACCGCTCCTCCATCATCCTTACTAACTGCTCCTCCATCATCCTTACTAACCGCTCCTCCATCATCCTTACTAACCGCTCCTCCATCATCCTTACTAACCGCTCCTCCATCATCCTTACTAACTGCTCCTCCATCATCCTTACTAACTGCTCCTCCCCGTCCTTACTAACTGCTCCTCCATCATCCTTACTAACCGCTCCTCCATCATCCTTACTCCTCTTCCATCATCCTTACTAACTGCTCCTCCATCATCCTTACTAACCGCTCCTCCATCATCCTTACTAACCGCTCCTCCATCTGCTCCTCCATCATCCTTACTAACCGCTCCTCCATCATCCTTACTAACCGCTTACTACTAACCGTCCTTACTAACTGCTCCTCCATCATCCTTACTAACCGCTCCTCCATCATCCTTACTAACCGCTCTTCCATCATCCTTATCATCCTTACTAACCGCTCCTCCATCATCCTTACTAACCGCTCCTCCATCATCCTTACTAACCGCTCCTCCATCATCCTTACTAACCGCTCCTCCATCATCCTTACTAACCGCTCCTCCATCATCCTTACTAACCGCTCCTCCATCATCCTTACTAACCGCTCCTCCATCAACCTTACTAACCGCTCCTCCATCATCCTTACTAACCGCTCCTCCATCATCCTTACTAACCGCTCCTCCATCATCCTTACTAACCGCTCCTCCATCATCCTTACTAACCGCTCCTCCCCGTCCTTACTAACCGCTCCTCCATCATCCTTACTAACCGCTCCTCCATCATCCTTACTAACCGCTCCTCCATCATCCTTACTAACCACTCCTCCCCATCCTTACTAACCACTCCTCCGTCCTTATTAACCGCTCCTCCATCATCCTTACTAACCGCTCCTCCCCGTCCTTACTAACCGCTCCTCCATCATCCTTACTAACCACTCCTCCTTGTCCTTACTAACCTCTCCTCTCTGTCCTTACTAACCGCTCCTCCATCATCCTTACTAACTGCTCCTCCCTGTCCTTACTAACTGCTCCTCCATCATCCTTACTAACCGCTCCTCCATCATCCTTACTAACCGCTCCTCCATCATCCTTACTAACCGCTCCTCCATCATCCTTACTAACCGCTCCTCCATCATCCTTACTAACCGCTCCTCCATCATCCTTACTAACCACTCCTCCATCATCCTTACTAACTGCTCCTCCCCGTCCTTACTAACTGCTCCTCCATCATCCTTACTAACCGCTCCTCCATCATCCTTACTAACCGCTCTTCCATCATCCTTACTAACTGCTCCTCCATCATCCTTACTGACCGCTCCTCCGTCCTTACTAACTGCTCCTCCATCATCCTTACTAACCGCTCCTCCATCATCCTTACTAACAGCTCCTCCATTATCCTTACTAACTGCTCCTCCCCGTCCTTACTAACTGCTCCTCCATCATCCTTACTAACCGCTCCTCCATCATCCTTACTGACCGCTCCTCCGTCCTTACTCTCCTCCATCATCCTTACTAACCGCTCCTCCATCATCCTTACTAACCGCTCCTCCATCATCCTTACTAACCGCTCCTCCATCATCCTTACTAACCGCTCCTCCATCATCCTTACTAACCGCTCCTCCATCATCCTTACTAACTGCTCCTCCTTACTAACTGCTCCTTACTAACCGCTCCTCCATCATCCTTACTAACCGCTCCTCCATCAACCTTACTAACCGCTCCTCCATCATCCTTACTAACCGCTCCTCCATCATCCTTACTAACCGCTCCTCCATCATCCTTACTAACCGCTCCTCCACTAACCGCTCCTCCCCGTCCTTATCCTTACTAACCGCTCCTCCCCGTCCTTACTAACCGCTCCTCCATCATCCTTACTAACCGCTCCTCCATCATCCTTACTAACCGCTCCTCCATCATCCTTACTAACCGCTCCTCCCCGTCCTTACTAACCACTCCTCCGTCCTTATTAACCGCTCCTCCATCATCCTTACTAACCGCTCCTCCCCGTCCTTACTAACCGCTCCTCCATCATCCTTACTAACCACTCCTCCTTGTCCTTACTAACCTCTCCTCTCTGTCCTTACTAACCGCTCCTCCATCATCCTTACTAACTGCTCCTCCCTGTCCTTACTAACTGCTCCTCCCCGTCCTTACTAACCGCTCCTCCATCATCCTTACTAACCGCTCCTCCATCATCCTTACTAACCGCTCCTCCATCATCCTTACTAACTGCTCCTCCATCATCCTTACTAACTGCTCCTCCATCATCCTTACTAACCGCTCCTCCCCGTCCTTACTAACTGCTCCTCCGTCCTTACTAACTGCTCCTCCTTGTCCTTACTAACCGCTCCTCCATCATCCTTACTAACTGCTCCTCCATCATCCTTACTAACTGCTCCTCCATCATCCTTACTAACTGCTCCTCCCCGTCCTTACTCATCCTTACTAACTGATCCTCCCCTAACTGTCCTTACTAACCGCTCCTCCATCATCCTTACTAACTGCTCCTCCATCATCTTACTAACCGCTCCTCCATCCTTACTAACCGCTCCTCCATCATCCTTACTAACTACTCCTCCATCATCCTTACTAACCGCTCCTCCATCATCCTTACTAACTGCTCCTCCATCATCCTTACTAACCGCTCCTCCATCATCCTTACTAACCGCTCCTCCATCATCCTTACTAACCGCTCCTCCATCATCCTTACTAACCGCTCCTCCATCATCCTTACTAACCGCTCCTCCATCATCCTTACTAACCGCTCCTCCATCATCCTTACTAACTACTCCTCCATCATCCTTACTAACCGCTCCTCCCCGCTCCTCCATCATCCTTACTAACCGCTCCTCCATCATCCTTACTAACCGATCCGCTCCTCCATCATCCTTACTAACCGCTCCTCCATCACTGTCCTCCCCGTACTAACCGCTCCTCCATCATCCTTACTAACTGCTCCTCCATCATCCTTACTAACCGCTCCTCCATCATCCTTACTAACTGCTCCTCCCTGTCCTTACTCCTCCATCATCCTTACTAACCGCTCCTCCATCATCCTTACTAACCGCTCCTCCATCATCCTTACTAACCGCTCCTCCATCATCCTTACTAACCGCTCCTCCATCATCCTTACTAACCGCTCCTCCATCATCCTTACTAACCGCTCCTCCATCATCCTTACTAACTGCTCCTCCATCATCCTTACTAACTGCTCCTCCGCTCCTCCATCATCCTTACTAACTGCTCCTCCATCATCCTTACTAACCGCTCCCATCATCCTTACTAACTGCTCCTCCATCATCCTTACTAACCGCTCCTCCATCATCCTTACTAACTGCTCCTCCATCATCCTTACTAACCGCTCCTCCATCATCCTTACTAACCGCTCCTTACTAACTGCTCCTCCATCATCCTTACTAACCGCTCCTCCATCATCCTTACTAACCGCTCCTCCCCGTCCTTACTAACTGATCCTTACTGTCCTTACTAACCGCTCCTCCATCATCCTTACTAACTCCTCCATCATCCTTACTAACCGCTCCTCCATCATCCTTACTAACCGCTCCTCCATCATCCTTACTAACCGCTCCTCCATCATCCTTACTAACCGCTCCTCCATCATCCTTACTAACCGCTCCTCCATCATCCTTACTAACCGCTCCTCCATCATCCTTACTAACCGCTCCTCCATCATCCTTACTAACCGCTCCTCCATCATCCTTACTAACCGCTCCTCCATCATCCTTATTAACCGCTCCTCCATCATCATTACTGACCGCTCCTCCTCCCTCCTTACCGTTCCTCCTGCACCTTCCTGTCAGCTCCTCCTCCTTTGGTAAGCCCTTCCTCCCTGGGCTGGGTCCAGCCTGTCCCGGGAAGCACTCTCTGTTCTGGGCTATGCTGTTGGCCAGGATGAGGCTGCTCTTAGGAACAAGAGCTTGTCCGCAGCAGAGCTGGAGCCACTGCGGGGCCCTCTGCAGACAGAACCCGTGCTCCAGGGGCATCCCCAGTTCCTTCATGACCGACCCGTCTCCATGCCTCCTAGTTCTTACATTCCGACGGATCTAAGCACTTTTTTCTTTTTCTTTTCTTTTTTTTTTTTTTTGAGAGGTTTTCGCTATAGGGCTCATATGCTCGCCAGACAGACAGAGAGAGACATAGAGACAGAAAGCGAGAAATCACCCCCCAGGGGGGATGGCCACGCCGCAATCCCTTCCCCTCCATTCTCCTCTCGGGATCTTCGGCACGCACGCACACGTGCCCGGTGTGAGTTTTAAGCCACCGGGTCTGGGACACGAACCACGGTCGACTACGTGGGAGTCCAGTGACATAGCCATTACGCTAACTGCTGGTTCCCAGCACTTCTAAAGAGGATCCTGTGTCCACACAGAGGCCCGACCCCCAGAAGTCAGAGCTGGCACTGGACATGAGAGGACCAGGTCCAGCTGGCCGTCAGCACCATGCCTTTCCCGGGGTCAGGAGTGGGGACTGTGGCTCTGGTGTCTGCTGCTGCTGCTCGGTGGAACTGGGAGTGCAGTGTATCAGACACGCGGGAGGGGGTGCAGCTGCCTTCTGCCATGCCCAGGTGCCTGACTGGAACGCGGTCCCTCACGGCCCCAGAGGAGCCAGGACCAGCTGTGCTTGGCCCAGGCGGAGTGCCGAAACGGAGCTGGTCTTTAACCTCTAAGCTGGGCCAGCAGATGGTGTAGTGGTCATGCCGGGGGACTCCCGTATGGCTGATTCCTGTTTCAGTCCCGGACCTGGTCACTTCAAACTCACGCTGGGTGCGTGTGCGTGCGTGCCCAAGATCCCGGGAGGAGAATGGAGGAGAAAGGATTGTGGCGTGGCCATTTCCCCAGGAGATGATTTCTCACTTTCCTTCTCACTGTCTCTGTCTCTCTCTCTGGTAAGATTACGTGCCCTAAATTCAAAACCTCTAAAAATAAATTTAAAAATAAATAAGTTGTCCCCCAAGTCGTTTCCCGCCATCAGCCCTGTGAGAGGAGGACTGTCACACAGCTCCGAGCAGCCTCGCTCAGAACTGTAGGGGCTCCGTGACGGCCGGGCTTCCCCCCAGCTCAGCCTTCCTGTGCTGCCAGCCTGCATCCGGGCTCTCGTTAGTGGGGTGTGCTTGGGAACAAGCATTTTACCATCGCGGAAGTGAAACGGCACTGGGAGACAGACGCATCTGCACCCCGACATGGGCTCCCAACCACTCTCTGGAGGGCGACCAGCCACTCGGGTCACCTTTCTGGGCTCTCCCACTCAGGGCTCAGTGGGCAGGGCACCGCCTTGCCCAGTAGCTGAGCAGGTCTGCGTGTCTCGTCTCTTTCCAGGTACCCTTGTCCCTGGTGTTCCTGGTGTCCCTGGTGTCCCTGGGGACTGGCTCCAGGACCCTGCAGATACCAAACCCACAGAGGCTTGGGCCTCTTCCAGAAAGCGGCGGTCGCACATGCCCACATAGCCCACGTCGGTCAGCTCGGATTACTCAGGATCCCTAATACAATGCGCACACCATGCAAACGCGGCCCCGTATCGTTAGGGCGTGCCGACAGGGAAAACGTCCTGCATGCTCAGGACAGACGCAGTTGTTTTTCCTCCGATACTTTGATCTGCTGGCTGAACCTGCAGGTGTGGAACATGCGGACGTGGAAGGCCGACCGTGCACGGCTAACCCAGACTCCGTCAAGGGCAGGAGGCAGGAGACTGACAAGTGGAAGAGCAGTGTGCGGGAGATAAGCCCCAGATCAACTCTCGGATGGGAGATGCACATGAAAGCTTCTGCCCGAGATACACACACACACACACACACACACACGTGCGTGCACACACACACACACACACACACACAGCTGATGCTCCCATTCAGCCTGCTCTGAGACTTGCTCAAGGCTCTGTGGCTTGGTGGTTAAGGGAGTGGGATCTCACATGGCCAACCATGGTTTGAATCCCGGACCAGGCAGTTCGAGAAACAAACTGTGTGTGTGTGTGTGTGTGTGTGTGTGTGTGTGTGTATTCCCAAATCCTGACAGGATGGCGAGAGGGAGCAGGGATTGTGTGGCCATGCACCACTGGGAGGTGTTTCCTCCTCTCCCTCTGCCTCTCTGGCGAGCACATGTGCCCTCTGGCAATTAGGGAAAAACAAACAAACAAACAAACAAACAAAAGGCCACCACAAGGATGGGCAGACCAGAGCCCACCGTGGGGTGCACCCCTACATGTGCTGGAGTTGAGAGTTTCCCCCACCAGGCCGACACGCTTTCTTTGGTGCCTAGCCGGGCCACACCGCCAGCACCCTGGAACCTGACCTCTACTCGGGAGCGGGTCAGGGGTGGCAGCCAGGCAACGACCCCGGCTCTCCCTGCAGAGCCCTGCTTCACGTGCAAGAAATCGCAGGCCCCGAGTCAAGGCAAAGGCACGCGGCCATTCCCTGCTGGAGGCACCCTGTGGGAGGGGAGGACACCGGGCTGGGACACTGGCTGGCTCTGTGGCAGCCTCCGGCAGCTGTGAGGTTGTCCTGGCTCAGAGCCGACCTCGGCCGAGGCCTTTCGTGAACGGCCTCTACAGGACGCGGCAGTGCGGGCCGTGGGGAAGAGGAGAGCAGGCTGGCCCTGGGGGCTCTTGTGCACCATGGCCCAGGCCAGCTCCTGGGGCAATTCGTACCCCACTTCCGGGGGAGCCTGCAGGGGTCCCCTCGTCTCCTTCCTCCCCCGCACGACCATGCTGCAGGAGGGGGGCTCTCACTGCTGGAGGGGGCGGGTTCTCAAGGCCCTTGTCACCATGGAGCACGTGGATAGCTGACTCAAAGGTCAAAGTGCCACCAAGCAGACTAGGCAATGATGCCCTGGGGCTGGGTGGCTGGGGAAGCAAGACAAGGTAACTTGTGCTGAGAGGAGCCAGGGGAGGACACAGCCCCAGAGTTGGGACCCAGGCTCTCTCTCAGCTCCCTGCCACAGCCAGCTGCTTCTTCTGGTTTTTTTTTTTTTTTTTTTTTTTTTTTTTTTTTTTTTTTAAGAGAGAATTTTAATATAGGGTACTTGCACTCGCCAGAGAGACAGAGAGAAACAGAGAGACAGAAACTGAAAAGTCACCCCCAGGGGGAATGGCCACGCCACAATCCCTTCTCCTCCATTCTCCTCTCGGGATCTTGGGCATGCATGCACATGCGCCCGGCGTGAGTTTAAGCCGCTGGGTCCGGGACTGTGGTCAACCATGTGGGAGTCTACGCCCCACCCACTATGCACTAGCATCTTTAGAGACCATGTGGACCCTGGGAGCAATACCCTAAGAATTCCCACCTATTTAGGTTCCTTCTCAAAGGAACCTGGACATGCTCACGGTGATGCAAATGTTAGGTAGAGCCTGTTTGTCCACTTCCACACAATGTGGTGAAGACCTGAACATGCCTCCTTGTCACTCTCGCTCCTCACACTGCATAAAGAATGGGGCACCAAATGGGGAATAAGCAGCTGCCCAGGCCCCAGAGCAAGCGGGGCAGGCGACGCGAAAACTTGCTTTTGAGTCTGGGTGAGGATATTTTTGACCCGGTTCTGGACTTTCTAACCTTGGTGAGCCAGGTAATATTACCTGATGGAAGTGCTGTAATTCTGAATTGCCTCATTTTCAGAAATTGGTTTCTGGATCCTCTTCATTCTCTCTCTTCAACAGGGTCCCACTGGCTTGCAATGTCCCTGCCTCAACTGCTGCACTGTGCTCACTTTTACGGCGGACTGGGAATTGAACCCAGGCCTTCCGTGTGGCCTCAGCCTGCCAAATAGCAGGGTCTACCAGCGCATGCTACTGGGCCAGGACCTAGAGCTTCATACTCTTTAATGCACCCCCTAAATATAAGAGCGCTCTGGGCAAAGACCCAGTTTAATCAGAACCATCCACCATGGTCTTTATTTGCTGAAGATAAGAACGCTTTCTCAGCCCATAGTCAAAACTCTAAAAATATCCTCTCTGTTGATCGGGGTAGCATCTGTGCTGGCCACAGGCCTTGGGCTCAGATGGCCTGAATGACCGTCTCTCGGCAGTCTGAGCTAAGGAAGGTCTGGTGTGAATAATTTAAGCCCCATTCCCTCCCCTGTGCAGCTTGCCGACGTCGAGCTGGCCATCTCAGCACCAGCAAAGACGAGCTATTCCTGTCCCCGACGAGCACTTCCTTCTTGGGAAAGTGACTTTGAGGGGCTGCAGATGTGCTAGGAGCAGGGTTCGGGCCAGGACAGACGACGTGCGGGCGTCTGCTGGAAAGCGTGCTGGCTGCCCCGGGCTCTGATGTTGCCCCCCCCAATCCAAGCCTGGTCTTTCACCTCTCCCCTTCCTCTTTGGGGGCCACTTTGAATAGAGCCCGACTGACTGCGTTTCTCCTCTGGCGCTTCCCTTAGCCTTCAACTGGTTAAAGATTTCAAAAGGAAGTTAGACATGAGAGGAAGAACGAAACGAAACCAGGAGGGAACCCCCAGAAACCCCAGAACACTTCTTTTTCTTATTTTAATTTTTGCTATCAGGCATGTGTGCTTGCCAGAGAGAGACAGAGAGGGCAGGAAAGGTCATCCTTCCCCAGGGAGATGGCCATGTCACAATCCCTTCTCCTCATTCTCCTCTCGGGATTCTGGATTTGCACACCTATGCATCTGCTGTGATTCTCAAGCCACGGATCCAGGACTCGAACTGGTCACGGATCCAGTACCTTAACCTCCATGCCACCTGCTGCTCTGACCCCTGAACACTTTAAGCTGCCTTACCCACACCACTTGACTCTAAGAGGAAGCCTGGAGGTTATCCCTCCCCCCGGAGCAGCCCAGGAAGCCCCAGCAGCCACCTCCTTGGTCTACACAATTGAGCGCTCAGCAACTCAGGGCTAGCCGGCCTGTGGGTGCTCGGGATGCTCTGCTTTACCCGCGTCTGTCCCCGGGTCAGCTCTGACACTGTTTTTTCAGAAGAGGGCAGAGAAAGCACAGAGAAGGTTCTAGACTTTGGGATTTGTTGTGTTAGCCCCGGAAGGGACGCCTGTCCCCGGAGTCCTGCCCCGGGGCAGGTGTGTGGGCACGTGTGCACTTTCCCGAGCTCAGTCTCACACTCTTACCTCCTCGTGTGTCTGTTTAGTGAACCAGAGAAGCCCCCCACTTTCTAAGGGGTGCAAAGGAGCAGTACCAGTGGGATTGCTGATACCGCAGAGGAGAAGGGTCGCTCCCTGGACCAACAGCTCTGGCCCGGTAAGCCTCAGTCGCCACCGGGCTGGCAGTGCTTGCGGGGACATGCCCCAGCCGTACCACCTCACGGCTCACTCAGACACGGCTCATGGCCAGTCACTGGCCTCTACCCAGCTTCCTTGGTCAGCCCTGGGGTGTGGCCCGAGGCTCCCAAAGGCCTCAGTGGATGGCCTCTGTTGGGGCCTGTTGGCCCCATGACAGAGGGCGTGACAGGACGAGGCTGGCTCGGGCACACCTGTTCCCACTGCAAGAGGAGCTCAAAGCCTAAGCTCTGGTCAAGGCCCCTGGAGGGCCAGGCTCTGGTCAAGGCCCACCACCCACTCTGCCAGCGCCTGGCTCGGTGCCACCACTCAGGATTAAGTAACTTTAGAACAGGGCGAGCCACCCCACTGAGCCTGTGCACAGAAGCCTTTAGACTTGGGGCTAAATACTAGGCCACGGTGGGCGTGAGGCTGCAGGACGCGGCCGGATCTCTCAGCCAGCCCTCTGATCCTCGCCCTGGTCAGCGGCTGCAGGTCCTCAATGGAGACTGGAAATGGGGAAGGAGAGTGTAAGGGCTCTGAGGCTCTGCCACTTGGCCTCCTGCGGCTCAGCGGGACCTCTCCCTGAGCCTGGGCTGGTCCTGTGCCGGTACCCTCGCTCCCATGTCCAGACCCATTGCACCTCCAGTCCTTCCGTCATCTCCCTGTCACTAGGCGCTGGTTCTCAGAGGAGCTGTAGGTGAGAGGCTGCCCACAGGACCAGGGAGCCCACCACAGCCAGCCAGTGCGCGCGAGTCCCGAGTCCTGGGCTGGACTCCCTGTGGCTCCCACCCCGGCCTCCTTTCCTGCCACTTGGACAGCTACGGACACGGTCTTCTTCCTGGCTCCCAGGGAAGCGGCCAGAGGCCCTTAACACCAGCCCTAAAACACGGCTTATTCCCGAACGTTCATTCCAGCCTGAGTCCACCCAACTTCTAGGTCTAATTACCAGGAGGACACGTTAAACACTACCACAGAAAAGTAACCAGAAAATCCAGGCGGGGAGAAACGCTATAGGACGGACGGCCCGGTTCCTGCAATAAATAAATGGCAAGAGAAAAACAAAACCAAACAAAAAACCAGAGAGGGAGAAAGAGATGATGGTGGAGCTTAGAGACCAAAAGAGACGTAGGAGAAACTGACCAATTCAAACACACAAACCTAATCTAGGTTCAGACTCAAACAAACTTCCAACAGCGTCTACGGCTCGGCTGGGGGCACTGGGAACTGCCTAGCCACTTCGCAGTACTGAGGAACGACCAGATCGGCTTTAGGAGGTGACAATGGTACGTTAGGGTGTCTCCGGAAAGGATCCACGCGTTGGAGAGGCACGTATGGAAGGCTTACGGCTGGCGTGACCTCTGGGATGACCTGGGAATCACCCCGGTGGGAGAGGGCGGGAGGGGGAGCAGGGATGCAGAGGAAGAGGCTCAGGGCAGTGGCCGAGCCTGGGGCGGCTGTGGCGCCCTTACACTTTGCATATCCTTGAAAGTGACCACAGAGGCCCGAAGGAGCAGGAAAAAGAGGAGGAGGAGGGAGGAGGGAGAGGAAGGGAAGGAGGAGGAGGAGGGGTGGGGGAGAGGAGGGAGGGGAGAGAACAGCCGGCTGCTCCCGCTGCGGGCCTGCCTGCGCCCTCCGTCCTAGCAGCCCCGACTAGCTGTCCCTGCCTCGGCCCCTCCCCGACAGGGCACTGGAATGGGCACGGGCGCGGGCAGCACTCACCGTGGACAGGCAGCTCTTCTGCTCCAGGACGATGGCGCGGAAGCCCACGCAGCCGGTGGCCACGACGAGCGCGCCCGCGAGCAGGAGGATGTAGGCGGAGGCGGCGAAGGTGCTGGAGGCCAGGACGCCCAGGTAGCCGCTCTTCTCCACCAGGGTCCAGACGCCCACGGCCAGGACGGCGGCCCCGCCCACCTGCGGAGACCTCCGGTCAGGCAGGGCGGCGCCGCTGCAGCGCACGTGTGGCCACTCCGTGCTAGGCCATCTCCTTCGGGCCTCCAGACAGCCCGCGAGTGTCCTCAGAGTGGCCGCCCAGTCCAGAGGAAGCTGAGGCTGAGAGGCTGCGGATGCGCCCGAGGTCGGGGCAGGGCCTGCAGAACCAGGCTCCGAGGCAGGCCTGGCGCCCTGCCCCTGCGGTGGGGCTGCTGCTCCTGAGCCGGGCGCCTCGCCCCTTCCCCTCTCCTCCCTGCCTGGAGCTCGTCCTCTCCTGGGAGCACTCCTGCCCCCATTTCCCTGCTGGGAGCACTCTACATTTTTTGGTGGTTGTTGCTAGAGGCACGTGTGCTCACAGAGAGAGACAGACAGAGGGAGAGGGAAAGCACACCCGGGCCGTGGTGATGCCGTCGTCCTCCTCTTAGGATTTTGTTTTCCAAACTGCTAGGGCTAGAATTTGAACCACACAGTCAGCTGTGTGAGATCTCGCTGCCCTAGCCACCAGGCCACGGAGCCAGCCTGAGGACGGCCCTTGTTTAATTCTTGTATTTGCCCATTGGGGAAGCAAAACCAGGCCCTCTCCCTAACCAATGGATGAAGAAACTGAGGCCCACGGACCAAGGGAAACTGCCCTCGCTCCTGCTTCTGGTCGGGCCAAACTGGAGAACTCGGCCGAGGGCTGCCTGCCGGGTTACACTGCGCCCGACAAGCTGGGCTGAGGAGGGAGATTGCTTCTTAGCCAGCTCTCGGATGCCCAGCGGGTCCGGCAGGTGGCAGGGCAGGGCAGGCCACCCACTGGTCTGCAGATGCTGCCTTGAGAAGAGGACCTGTGAGCATCGGGGCGCTCGGTCTGCCCGGCTCTCCCTGCAGTGACTGTCATCCCAGCAGCGTGTGACTGCACATGCGTGTTCACACGTGTGTCCTCGTACCAGACGGGGGACATGAGCGGTGTTAGCCCAGGATGTGGGCACTCTGACATCCCCACCAGCTGAGCCCCTGAGCCCACTTAAGGACGGGTCCTTTCCCTTTCAACAGGTGGTAGACGCTTCCTCAAGGGTCCTGGGTGTGGCCCGGGCTCCTTCTCTGTCCCTGACACTGGTCCCTGCAAGGTTCTCCCCACCCGCCCCAGAACGGCTCCAAATGACCTGCCCTGCCATCCCAGGTCTGTCCCCGGCAGCCACCTCCACCCGACAGGACTAGACGCTCACGTCACTCACCTCGGATTTACACCTTCTCTTCAGAGCTCTGCCCTGCTCCGTGCCGGAGGCGTGGGCAGGAGGGGAGGGCACACTCAGCTCTGGCGTGGAGCAGGGCGGATGAAGAAATCATGACCAGGAGGGACCAGCAGTTAGCGTAATGGCTATGTCGCTGGACTCCCACGTAGTCGACCGCGGTTCGAGTCCCGGACCCGGCGGCTTAAACTCACGCCGGGCGCGTGTGCGTGCGTGCCCAAGATCCCGAGAGGAGAATGGAGGAGAAGGGATTGCGGCATGGCCATCCCCCCTGGGGGGTGATTTCCTGCTTTCTATCTCTCTGTCTCTCTCTGTCTGTCTGGCGAGCGCACGCGCCCTATAGCAAAAACCTCTTCAAAAAAAAAAAAAAAAAAAAAAAAAAAGAAATCATGACCAGGAGAGGACAAGGATGTGCCGAGATGGCCCCATTAGAGAGTTTCGGAACTGAGATTCAAACCCAGGTCTGAGGGCAAGTCCAGGCCTCTGTCCTCGGGTCCCACGGGGGGGGCTGGGCCTGTCTGTCTATCTGCCTCCACTTTAAACATGCATGTGCTGCCATCAGGGTGCCACCACCCCATTGGCACCTCTCCCAGGTGACAGAACCAGGCCTGTGCTGCTCTGGTGGAGCTGGCAGGGTGACCGGGCCAGATTTCTTCCGTTCTATGATGTGCGTTTTCCTCACATTTTTTTTTTTTTTTTTTTTTTTTTAAGGAGAGATTTTTCTATTGGGTGCATGTACTCACCAGAGAGACAGAGAGAAACAGAAAGTGAGAAATCATCCCCCGGGGGGATGGCTATGCCCCAACCCTTTCTCCTCCATTCTCCTCTTGGGATTTTGGGCATGCATGCACACGCGTCCAGTGTGAGTCTTAAACCGCTGGGTCTAGGACTTGAACCACGGTCAACTATGTCGGAGTCCATAACCGTGACGCCATCTGCTGGTACCATTCCTCACATTTTAACATCTCTAAAATTAGGATACTTTTTTTTTTTCAAGTTTGTTTTAGGGTGTGTGTGCTCACCTGAGAGAGAGAGAGACAGAGAGAGAGACACAGAGAGAAGGAAAGTGAGAAATTACCCCTTGGGGAAAGAACCATGCTGCAATCCCTTCTCCTCCATTCTCCTCCTAGGATTTTGAGTACACAGCACACAAGGCCAACGTGTTTTTCAAGCCGCTTGGTCTGGGACTCGAACCACGCAGTTGGCCATGTGGGATCCAGTCATCTTGACCACCACACCATCTCCTGGCCTTGGGGAGAATCTTATGATGCATCAAGATCATATTTAGGGGAACCAGCAGTTAGCGTAATGGCTATGTCGCTGAACTCCCACGTAGTCGACCGCGGTTCGCGTCTCGGACCCGGTGGCTTACAACTCACGCCGGGCGCGTGTGCGTGCGTGCCCAAGATCCCGAGAGGAGAATGGAGGAAAAGGGATTGTGGTGTGACCATCCCCCCTGGGGGGTGATTTCTTGCTTTCTGTCTCTCTGTCTCTCTCTGTCTGTCTGGCGAGCGCACGCGCCCTATAGCGAAAAAACCTCTTCAAAAAAAAATCATATTTAGCAGCATATCTTCTTAGTGGTATAAAGAACAATGGTGAATCTTCCAGTTGATGTTGTCTCAGAGTCAATGAAACCCTGCAATAGTTTTTTGGTTTTTGTGTTTTGATTTTTGCCATAGGGTATGTAAACTTGCCGAAGAGAGACAGAGAGGGAAAGTGAGAAATCATCCCTCAGGAGGGGATGGCCACACCATAGTCCCTTCTTATCCACTCCCCTCTCAGGACCTTGGGCATCTAGCACACATGCCCAGCATGGTTGTCAGGTCACTGGGTCTGGGACTCGAACCGCAGTCAACAATGTAGAAATCCAGCTCCCTCACCACCACGCCACCTGCTGACCCTCGCAGGCTTTAAATTCGCTGTGACCATAAGTTTCTGTGGCCCACGACCTCCAACCAGTGAATGTGTTCAGTGAGGGTTTACAACAAAGCCTCCCGCCCAGCACTTTTCCTGACCCTACGGCATGCCTGGGAGGCTGGGGGAGGGCCCTACCTCCTGCGACCAGTCGGGTGGTATAAAGACAGTCGCCTGTCTTCTTTGGACCGTAGTTTCGTCATCACTCAAATCAGGAAGTTGGAGTAGACCACCAATTCCTAACTTACGCCCCTCATGGCCCTTGTGGTCACTTACTATTGTTTGTTTCCAGGGCTCTGGCGCAGGTACCAAACACAGGGTCTTCACTAAGGAATAGCTCACGTCTCGTTTTTTATTAGTCAGTGCCTGGAACAGTGCCCGGAAGAGACCGTGAACAGAGTGAGAAAGTCACTGTGACCACGCTGAGCCCATCTGATTCCAGAGGAAGCAGAGACTTGGCTTTTAATGGGTGCATCTCTTTATTGAAACATGCTCATTAGGGCCAGCCAAGGCATGGTAGTTACGGCAGCTGGAGCCCACAGGGCTGACTACACAGTTCAAGTCCCCGACCCGGTAGCTTGAGAACCACACTGAGTGCATGTGTGCGCATGCTCAACACCAGAAAGGAGGGAGAGATGGAGAAGGGATTGCAGCATGACCATGTCCCTGGGGGGTGCTTTGTCACTTTCCCCCCCTCTCTCTTTCTGTGTCTCTCTCTAGGACTGCATGTACTCTCTGGAAAAATTGAAAGAAAGAAAGAAAGAAAGAAAGAAAGAAAGCAAGCAAGCAAGCAAGCAAGCATGTTACCCATCAGGCCTTTTCTCTTTGTTCCTACAGACCAGGGCATAGGCTGAGTACCTGGATCTGGGACCAAGAAGGGTATGTGTGGGCTGGCGTGTTAGGGCTGCAGAGCCCACTGAGAGTTTGATACGGAGCTCTGGGCCCTTGCCCAGGGAGATGGCCACCCACATAAAATAACACCTCAGGCCCAGGGACTGAAGCCCACGCCGTGAAACGAACCTGGAACTGACGGTCTCTCAGGCCTCTCCACCTGTATGTCCCCCAAGAACTGGCTACACAACCACCTGGGGCCTGTGAAAATCCCCAGGCTGGGACCAGCAGGTGGCGTAATGGCTGTGTTGCTGGACTCCCATGTAGGCGATGGTGGTTCAAGTCTCATACCCGGTGGCTTAAACTCTCGCCAGGCGCATGTGCTCTCCTCTCTCCTGCGAGGAGAGTGGAGAAGAAGGGATGGTGTGGCCACCTTCTAGGGGGTGATTTCTTACTTTCTCTCTCTGTCTCTCTGTCTTTCTGGCGAGCGCATGCACCCTATAGCAAAAACCTCTCTAAAAAAAAAACAAAAACAAAAACAAACAAACAAAAAAAAAAACCCTGGCCACCCCCATCCCAGCCCTGGCTGATCAGAGTCTCTAGAGGAGTGTGGGGGACCCAGGCATCTGTGTCTGTCAAGGTCCTGGAGGCTCCGGTTGAACAGCGCTGCCCAGGGTTTATGACCGGTCCAGCCCTTGTGCCCAGTAGGGGGCACTGTGCTGAGCTCACAGAACCCGAGGGCCCTGGACATGGCAGCCGGGAAGCGCCTCTGCAGCTCTGGGCCCTGCCCCTGGGAGCAGTGGCCTGGAACACTGACAGTGACCCCGCCAGTGTTAGGGCTTCTTAGGGCTGAAGCTGTGGGGTCGAAGGTGGGGTAACCAGGAGCAGACTTGGGTCTAAGGGGCCAAACTCGAATGACTGAAAAGGCCACGCAACTTGGTGCTGGGGGGCTCCGAGACATGCGGCCAGAGGGGAGGGCATAGATCCCTAACCAAGCACTCGCCGCAAAGGCTGGGTCTCGCAAAGCAGGCTGAGCTGTGGGCCAGCCTTGTGACGGCTAGGTTCCCAGCCACCAGGCAGGTCCTGGAGGGGCCTGGGGGGACCTGCCGAGCTGACGTAGCTCTAGAAAACGACGTGTCCAAGCTCAGTCTGCCGTCCAGGAGAGATCAGGAGGGGAGGCCGTGGCAGCGAGGACGCCCGCCCTCCCCGGAGCGTGTTACCCCTGGAGAAGTCTGTGTCTGCAGGGGACAAGGGGGACGGTTAGCCAGGGCAAGCGCCTTTGAGGCCTTCGGGACCTCCTGCGAGAGACTCGGGCAGCTCTGGAGAAAACCACCATGCTCTGGAGGAACCACGAAACTGCCAAAGGTCGGGACAGGCTGCCCACTCGTAGGTGCCTCAGAGTGTCACGGTGGGGAGAAGTTGGCAGGCCTGTGTTCAGTCCTGGCTGTGCCCCTGAGGCCTCGGCTGCCCTGGGGGCAGTTGTCTGGAACTCTGTCCACAGCTGTTCAGGACTTGAACTTCTGACCGTGTGACTCTGGGACAGACACTCGGCCTTTTCAAGCCTCAGTCTTGTCGTGTGTGAATTGGAGGCGCTGGGTGGGAACGTCTCTGTGGACCCTCCCATGTGGTTAAATGACCCTTAGTCCAGGGGAGAATCTCTTGCCAACAAGGCGTCTGGACCAGCGCCTGGACCAGCACCTCAGGACTTTGACCTGGGGGTCTAGAAACCGCTCAGATGGGCAGAGGAGCAGTGGGAGGGACAGCAGAGGGACAGGCTGGAGAGGGAGCCTTTTCAATGCCATTTGCATAGAGTGGCTGTCTGGAGACTGGGCCGGCTTTCTGTGGATATTAACTGCATTTGTCAAAGCCGTAGCTGGTGGCTGATCAGCCAGAAACCCTGCAGAGGACACAGCTGGCCGAGGACGCAAGTGGGCCAGGCGGGACAGGGCGGGGCCCATGCCATGCAGTCATAGGAGTGCCCCATGCGTGGGAAATGTTGCCCCTGTTGTCGCGAGCGCCTAGGGGAGGAAGCGGCCCGTTAGAAATGTGACTGCAGAGGAAGGAAAGTGGGCTGGGTCGGGGCGGGACGGTGAGGCTCATAGGATTTTTTGCTGGATGGTGGTGGGGCAGGGGAGACGTGGATCCCCAAGAATGGAGGCCCCCCTGGGCAGGGGAGCTCTCCGCCGTCAGTACAAGGGAGCCCACTGCTCGGGGAGGCAGGGGATGTGCAGGTGGCCGCGCAGCTCTGGGCCTGCGTTTGCTGACCCTTACGGTACACCCTGCACCATGCTGGCCTGGAGGGCTGCTGGGCCGGGTCACTATTCTCCCATTTGCAGCCACACGTGCCACCCACGCTCCTCCTCCCTGGTTAGTGTCATTGACGACACAGACACCCACCCAGAAACCCAGGGTCCCTCATTCCCCTCTCAGGGACAGCCATCTGAGGGCCCCACCTGCCCTCTTGTCTCCATCCCCCACTGTGGGGCTCCTCATCCTCACGGCAGGTCCTGCTCCCGCGCCCCCACAGGCCAGCATGCCGAGCCACTCTTGCACCCCTGCTGAGCTGCCCCAGTCCAGTGCCCCACACGCGCACCCTGGCACAGTGCAGTGCATGGCTAAGAGGTGACCTCGGGCCAGCCTGTGGCGTGGTGGTTAAGGCAGCTGGATCCCACGTGGCCAACTGTGTACCTGGAGGCCCGGACTTGGTGGCTCGAGAAACACGCCAGGTGCATGTGCATGCGTGCCCCAAATCCTGAGAGGAGCAGAGATGGAGAAGGGACTGCAGATGACCGTCCTCCCTGGGAGTGCTTTCTCACATTCCCTCTCTCTTTCCCCAGAGGGCACATGTGCACTCTGGCAAACTAAAAAAAAAAAAAAAAAAAAGAGGGTGATGCTGGTGTCCGGGTGCACACTCTGCGTACTGCTGTGTGAGTTCCGGTAAGTCGCCTGGCCTCTCTGGGCCTCCCGTCCGGCTCCCTTCCTCACAGGTTCTCAGAGCTGCCTCTTCCACGAGTCCTCACACACACCCTGTGACGCCCACTCAGGGTGACTCCCGCTCTGCCCTCCTCTCTCCCAGCACCTGCTGAGGTGGGGGACACACCTCAACAGTCAGCGCCTCAGGCCAGCCCACGTGAGGGGCTGCGGGAGGGATGCTCCCTCGCTGGCCTGTGTCTGCCCGATCCCTGGGCAGCGTCATCATCTCTGTCCCTGCTTTATGGCTGTTTCCTCCTCACTGGGACAGTGTGAGTGCCAGAGGGGAATGGACCCTCCTCCAGAAATTGGGAAGCCCTTGGAAAGGCCCCGGGGGAGCACCCAGGGGTCGCAATGCCAGACGAATACTTTGCTATTCTCTCGTTCTCTTTCAACCAGCAACCACCACGCACCCATGTGACAGCCAGGCCCTCAGGCCACAGTGGGCTATCCCCCATCCTGTCACTTACGGCTGACTGGGGGAAAGACCTCGGCTTGGCAATCACAGGGTGTTCCCATTATGAAGCAACAGTGAATAGCTCTAATCTGGGGGAACAAGCAGCCTGGCGGCTCAGAGAGGGGCCTGGGGGACCTGGTCTGAGCAAGACTCAGCCCCCCCAGGGCCTGTTGGACTGCTTTTAAAGGATAGTTCCCTGGGACGAGCAGGTGGTATGGTGGTTAAGGTGCTGGACTCCCACATGGCTGATGGGAGTTCAAGTCCTAGACCTGGCAGCTTGAAAATCATGCCAGGCACATGTGCATGTGTGCTCCAAATCCCAGGCAGCAGTGTGGCCATCCCTCCCGGGGTGATTTCTCATTTTCCCTCTCATTGTCATTCTCTGTCTCTCTCTGGTCAGTGCACATGCCCTATGGTAAAAACAAGCAGCTCCCTGTGGGCCAGAAGGGGGTGTAATGGTAACACGACTGGCCCCACGTGGGGAGGTCCTCTGTTCGCATCCTGGGCCTCCCTCTATGCACCACACATCCACATGCTCAAATTGGCTGGTGGCTCGTGGAGTGAAGGCGTTGCTGCAGGTGCCTCTCTTGTGGAAGAAATAAATAAATCAACATTTAAAAAAAATGAAGAATGGCTCTTATTCCAAAGTAAAAGAACCAGCAGGGCTCTGTACATACATGAGGTGCAGCACTCCCCCCCCCCAGCTCTCCGGGATATGCACACCCACTCTCTTCCTGAGCAGCAGGGCTCGGAGCCCAGGCAGCCTGACCCCGGCCCTCCCCGGGCCTGCTGTCTGCACTGGCTCTTCAGGGACAGCCTTGTTGTGCAAGGGCTGTTTCTGTCCTGAGGCCTTCTCTTCTTGGCGCTCTGGTTTTACAGAGCCTCTGATCAAATAAATCAGAGCCCTGCTCTCCCTTTCTTCCCAATCCCACCTACCCCCAAATAAAGGCACGACCCTGTGGGGGCTGGCGAGGGGTGCAGCTGGGAGGGAGCAGATCACCTGATCGATTCTCCAACCCGGCTGAGAACCAGACGGGCCCTCCCTGGGAGCCGCGGGCCGTGCCCAGCCCCCTCCGCCCTCTCTGCTGGCTCCCGGCCTGAGCGTGCTTCTACAGTTATGATCATCGCCGCCGCTTCGTCCACGGCTGCCTGCATGTCTCCCCTTTCAGTAACTAGATTAGACCTAGTTCATCCTGGAGTCCCCCGCAGAGCGCTAGGCTTGGAGGGTGCTCAGTCACTCCGCGTGGGGGAGAGAGGAGGAGTGAACCCAACCCCTCCCGTAGCTGGATGTCTGGATGGAGAAATGAAGGCCCGGAGAGGAGAGACTCTCCCAGGACTGCACAGCCGGCAGGGGCAGAGTGAGGGCCAGAACCCCTGTCTCCCCGTGCAGTTTGTGCCCATCCTAGCCACCGCTGCAGATCCCCCGGAGCCCTCTGCCGGGAGCACGTCCTCGGCTGCTGGGGTCGCGGCAGGGGCGGCTCCTCCGTCTGCTCACCCGTTCACCCACCGTGGCCCTGTCTGTACCACGCGTGCCGCCCCTCATGTGCGAGCCGGCCCCAGCAGGTCCCACTGCCTAGCGGGCAGAGGCACCCCGAAGGCCAAGGGGGTCCTATACCATCTAACCCCTCTGAGTGCCCCAGAAATCGGGCCTCAGCTGCTCTTCCCGGGATGGCACGCCCAGAGCGGCAGAGGCCACAGCCCGTGGGACGGTGCGTACCAGGTGGAGGGCTTTCTAGCCTCAGCAGGGCAGTGCCCTGAGTCCTGAGTGATGCTCCCGCGCCAGCTCACGCCCATGGTCCCCGCCTTCTCTCCACCTGCCTCAGCCCCTTTCCCTCAGGGTCCCGGGATGCCCTGGAGGCGGAAGCCCTGACACAGGGCACGCAGGGCAGGCCTGGGGTCAGCCAGGGCTTGGGACAGGCCGGAGCTTCTGAGCGGAGGCAGCCCTGCCCCCGTGGGAGCCCGCTGCTTCCTGTTCTTCCCGGAGCCTGGCAGAGCTCCGGGGAGGCTGGGAAAGTTTTGATTATTAACACAGCCAAGCAGCTAATTAAAATAATAAATTAGATAACAACATTGCAGGGGTGACGGGAGCGGCAGGGAGCTGTAGGAAGAGGGCGGGAAGAAGAAAGCCTGGGCCCCGTTTCCCTTCAGGGTCACGATGGAGGCAGGAGAGTGCTGGCGGTTTGGCCCCAACCCTGAGTAGCAGTCACGAGAGCCTCTCCTGCCCTGCGGGACCCTGCGGCCATCAGCACCGGGCCACTGAGGCAGCGAGGACGTCCTGTGGGGGCAGGGTGACAGGGAGGGAGGGACTCCTGCGTCCTGCCACGCTAGGTGGAGTGGACTCTGCTCTGCATTTTTCAAACTTGGGACTGTGATCCATTAAGGTGGGGAAGTAAATTTAGTGGGTTGGAACTGGCACTAAAAAAATAAATAAATAGGGGCCAGCAATTGGTGTGGAGGTTAAGGTGCTGGACTCCCACATGGCTGATCACGGTTTGAATCTCGGATCCAGCAGCTTGACAATCCTATCAGGTGTGTGCCCGAAATTCTAAGAGGAGAATGGAGGGGTGGCCATCTCCCCTGGGAGGTGATTTCTCATTTCCTTCTCTGTCTCTCTCTGGCTAACGCATGCACCTAATGACAAGGAAACCTAAAAATAAATAAATAAAATAGAGAAAACAAAGTGCCTCACCTCATTCACTGTAAAGGACAGTTTAGTTTCATGACCGACCTGTCATGTAAGCATAGCTTGTGTGTTTCTTTCTTTTTTTTAGAGGTTTTTGCTATAGGGCACGTGCACTCTCCAGAAAGACAGAGAGAGACAGAAAGCGAGAAATCACCCCCCAGGGGGGATGGCCACGCTGCAATCCCTCCTCCATTCTACTCTCAGGATCTTGGGCACACACGCACATGTGCCTGGCATGAGTTTAAGCCACTGGGTCCAGGACTTGAACTGTGGTCAACTACATGGGAGTCCAGCGACATAGTCATTACGCTAACTGCTGGTCCCAGCTTGTGTATTTCTTACGTGGGTCATGATTGTGACAGTCTTGAAGCCATGGATGAGAACATTATAGAGGTGAGGTGTGCTTGCAAGTCTAATCTGAGTACTTGTGCAGAATAGCTGAGAATGTACCATAACTGGGCTAAATGTCTCTCTAAATATATATTTTTATATATTGGGACCAGCAGAGGGAGTAGCAGCTACGTTGCTGGACTCCCACGTGGGCGACTGCAGTTCAAGTCCTGGGCCCGGTGGCTTGAAAATCACGCTGGGTATGTGTGCATGTGTGTCCAAGATTCCGGGAGGAGAAGGGAGGAGAAGGAGCTGTGCCGTCATCCCCCTTGGGGGTGATTTCTCACTTTTCCTCTCACTGTGTCTGTTTGTCTCTATTTCTGTCTCTCTGGTAAGCACACATGCCCTAAGGCAAAAAGTTCTTAAAAAAAAATATCCATGTTTTTCTTCTTATTGTCAAAGGGCACATATGCTCTCCAGAGAGAGATGGGCCAGTGGGGGGTGCACACCTCTAATGGGTCATGGTCATCTCCATTTTCCTACCCCATCGGGATGTGAGGCACGCATGTCCATGCATCTGGAGTATTTTTTGAGTTGCCAGGGCCAGGATTTTTTTTTTTTTTTTTTTTTTTTTTTGGAGAGGTTTTTGCTATAGGGCGCGTGTGCTCACCAGAAAGACAGAGAGAGACAGAGAGACAGAAAGCGAGAAATCACCCCCCAGGGGGGATGACCACGCTGCAATCCCTTCTCCTCCATTCTCCTCTCGGGATCTTGGGCACGCACGCACACGCGCCCGGTGTGAGTTTAAGTCACCGGGTCCAGGACTTGAACCGCAGTTGGCTACATGGGAGTTCAGTGACTTAGCCATTACGCCAACTGCTGGTCCCAGCAGGGCAGGGAACCAGGAGATTTTCCTTTACCATTGGGCCAACTGCAGTAGCCCAGATGGGAAAGCACGGCTCCAGTTCCTGCTTGGACTACATTGGTGGTTCTGGAGGCACAGGGCACCAGCTGGCTCTGTTTCTCATCTAAACTCAGAGCTCAGACTTCCTCCTACTCTCTTGCCACCAATGTGCTATCAGCATCTTCCTCTGGTCTAGGGCTTCCATATGCATGTAGAGGGCCCAAAATCTCCCACGGCAGATGAGTGATGGAGTCGAATCTGAACACGTCTGGTCTTCCCAGCATGACGCAGGGCACTCAGGCTGGGAGCTGGGTCAGTGGGCTGCTTGGACTCACCAGTAGACAAACCAGGGTTGGGAGGGTCACCTCCACATGGCCCGCTGATCCTGCGAACTTGTAGGTGCTATTTTTAGAAAATGCATTAATGACAGAATGCACATGAGAGAGTGAGAGTGAGAGCGACTCTGCAGGGGTGATTTCCAAGTGGCTGTGCTGCGTGTCCCTTAACCCTCCAGTCTATTTTAGAAAATGCTGCTCATAGCTCCAGGGCCTGGGCACTAGCTCCGTGGGCGCAGCGCGATT
Organism: Tupaia tana; assembly: GCA_026018925.1. Taxonomy (NCBI): domain Eukaryota; kingdom Metazoa; phylum Chordata; class Mammalia; order Scandentia; family Tupaiidae; genus Tupaia; species Tupaia tana. Next base: position 110,113,459 of record JAKSZU010000006.1, read on the forward strand.
CGGGCCGTCCAGGCCAGGCATGTGAGCCGTGACCGTCGAGTGGGCGCCAGCTTCTCTTGGGCAGCTCGTTACTGCTGTGCCTGAGCCATAAGGCTAGCCCCTGCAAAGCCGTGACCCACGGTGCCTTCGGGATGCTGCTGTCGCCGAGTATGGTAACCTCCACTGCAGGCCTGAGTCTGTCCTCCCCGCTGTGCTGGGTTTCCTAAGGAGCAGGGCAAGGCCTTTACACAGAGGGGGGACCTTTGATCAGGGGTGGGGAGGACAAAGGGGTTGTGTCCGGCCTGCTCACACTGGTGTGGGCACGCGGACCCTGGGCTCTGGGCTGGCTTTCCGTATCTGAGCACTGGAGGTGGCAGTGGCGTAGTGCCCAGCAGATGGGCAGGTGTCAGGCCATGGCTGTTGCTCTACGTCATGGTTATCCAGGAAGGAGGAAGGGGGGCAACCCTGGTGCACCCGCCAGTGTAGACACAGGCCTGCTGTGTGTCTAATGCGGGAGGCTCAGCTAGAGCAGGATGGCTTTGGGGCCTGTCTGCATGAGAGACAGCCCCTTCTCTTGGTGGGGAAGGACCCTCCCTGGATGACCACTTCCTGTGGAATCCTGGAAAATTCCTAGAGATTGTGCACTGTGCTCCCCTGGGAGGAGACAGGCCAGCTGGCAGCCATATCAACTTTGGGGGAGCTCCCAGGGGACCCCTGGGTAGGAGACTGAGGCCTGGGCCTTCAAAAGCCAGCCATCTCTCTCCGGGGGAGTGAGGCTTGGCCGAGTGGGTCCCTGGGGTATTTTTAACTCGAAGCCGGGAGATGTAAATGGGGGCGCTCCCCCTCGCTGCAGCTGCTCTGGTTACACGCTCGCTGCCCATCTGCCTGTGCCGCCACCCACACGTCCTCCTCCTGCTCCCGAAGGGACACCAATGGCAGCCGCGTAGACGCCGAGTCCACTCGGGCTCCCGGAGGGTGGTCACTGTGTAACGGTCTCTTCCTTCCTCTGGGACCTTGGCACCGGCAGGACGTGCAAGTTCCCACCTGCCCACAAGCACGGGCTGACTGGGTGCCAAAGCGCCAACGGCCCAGCCACACCGGTGGCTCCCTGCCTCTGCTTCTGGTGCCGGCTGCTGTGGTCTACACGGCCTCTCCCTCGTCCCCTCACCCCCTGCTCTCCTCAAAGGCTCCCACCGTGGCACAGCCTGTGGCTACACCCAGTGGCCTTTTCCAGGCCTTGGAACCCTCGGTCTCCTGAACCTTCAACCTGGCAGCCATGACACCGACCTCTCCTGGCTTCTCCCCTCCCTCTGAGCGCCCTCCCAGGCTCCTCTGACTGCCTGGGCGACCACTTGCCCTGGTCTGCCGGGTGCTCCTAGTCTCAGCGCGCCGTGCCCCTGCGGGGAACGCCCGCAGCCAGGGCACGCGGGCCGCGGGCTGTCTCAGACTTGGTGTCTGGGCTTGCCCCAGGGGCTCACCTATTCCCACAGCTGCAGCCGCCATCCGAGTGGGGACAGTCCCCAAGCCCCTCCGAGATCCAGACCCTGGGTTAACTGCCCACGTGGGTCTCCGCTCAGGCGTCTCCTGGCCACTCAGACTCACCCTGTCTGCATTCGACCCCGGACGGCGTCTCTCTCTGGCCTCCCCCCGAGGTCCGCATCTTGCAGAGACATCGCTCTCTCTCAGCCCCAGCCCGTTAACGCCCTGATCCTAAGCTTGTCTGTTTTGCCCCGAAACCCTGGGATGCTCTCTGCACGTGTCGGCCCCGCCGCTGCTCCGCCAGTGAGGTCACCACCGCCGTTCCCTCACCCCGACCTGTGGTCTAGTAGGAATGCCGACAGGGGGTGCCTCGGGGATGGCACGCGGTCTGGGTGGGATCGCGTCCTTCAAAAAGAGGTGCTCACCCCATGCCTGTGAGTGTGACCTTGTTTGAAAAGAGGGTCTTTGCGGACGTACTCAGGCTGAAGTCAGCCATCTATACGGGGAGAGAAAGATGCCCTGTGAGGGCAGACACAGGGAGGCCGCAGGGGAGGACGGGCAGCGGCCAGCCAAGGAGTTCCGGGCACTGCCTGCCACCACCAAAGAGGCAAGGAAGAGCCGGCCCAGAGCCTCAGTGGAGGATTGGCCCTGGACACCTTGATTTGGGACTTTTGGCTTCCAGAACTGTGAGAGAATACATTGCTACGTGTGTGTGTGCGCACGTGTGTGTGTGCGTGTGTGTGTGTGCATGCGCGTGTGTTTTATTTAGTGTTTTAAGTTTCTTTTTGTCATAGAGTGGGTGCACTCACCAGAGAAAGACAAAGAGAGGGGAAGTGGGGACCCACCTCCCAGAAGGATGGCCACGCAGCAATCCTTTCTCCTCTATTCTCCTCTCAGGATGTTGGGCACGTAAGCACTCTGCATGCACACATGTCCGGCATGATTTTCAAGACTCCAGGTTCAGGGTTTGAACTGTGGTTGGCCACATGGGGGTCTAGTTCCTTAACCAAATGCCACCTGCTGATCCCATTTTCTCTTTACCTTTTTTTTTTTTTTTATTTTTAAGTTTATTTCTTTCTTCTATGAGCAGGAAAGGCAGAGATTGAGAAGGAGTGTGCCCACCCTCTGGGCCACCCCCGGCCACAGCAGCCCCAGCTCATGGCCATGCGTAAACCTGGTGCTCAGGGCGGCTCCAGACACAAACCTAGACCCTTCCCGAGGGCAGTCTCCCAGGGCTCTGCATTTCACCGCTGTGCCCTTGCTGGGCCCCAGTCTTCTGTTACTTAAAACCACTTGGCTTCTAATACTTTGTCCATCGGCCCTAGGAAACTACCATAGTGAGTTACAGGCAACTTTCATGTTCCGACTATACTTAGGGTATTTCAGGGATTATCTATAGTGGATACATAAGACTTTAATGATCCGGACTTTTTCTTTCTTTCTTTTCTTTTTTTAAAGAGCTTTAGCCATAGGGCGCTTGCACTCACTAAAGAGAGACAGAGAGGGAGAGGGAAAGTGAGAAATCACCCCTTAGGGGGATGGCCATGCCACAGTTCCTTCTTTTTCATTTTCCTCTCAGAATTTTTGGCACACATCCAGTGTGTTTTTCAGGCCACCAGATCCAGGACTTGAACCACGGCCATGTGGGATCCAGTGACTTAAGCACTATGCCACCTGCTGGCCCATCAGGACTATGTTTTAAGCATAACCTGGTTAGTCTTAGAAAGGCTCACTAAGTAAGAATCCTGAAAACCCTTGGACTTCCGAGGATTCACACCGTCCGCAGACACAGTTCACCACCCACATCGGCACAGCCCTTCACTCCTCCGTCTTCACCATCGCGTCTTCACTGCTCCAGGGAACTCTTGCCCAGGGACGCTAAAAGTTGCAAAGAATGGGGCCAGCAGGTGGCGTGGCGGCTGAGGCTCTGGACTCCCACATGGCCAGCTGCAGTCCCAGTCCTCGGCCTGGTGGCTTGAACGTCACACTGGGCACACGTGCGTGTTTCGGCAATGCTTTCGGGAACTTTGCAAAAACATTTCCACAAACATCAGTTGTTTAGGCTTTGAAGAGATAGCTTCTAACGAGTTCTCCAAGGCCCTCGCTGTGGCCCCTACAGTACTCCCTCATGGCCCTTCCCACTCCCAACCAGGCCCCCGCGTACCCAGGCCTGCCCGCCTTTGCGTGTGCCTTTGGGGGACACTTCTCAGACAGTATGTGGGGGGCTCTTTCTCACCAAGTAAGCAGGAACCCCAGCTCTGCCTTATCAGGAGGTCGATGTGGTGGTATTTGCAGGCCTTTGACATCTAATATATTAGAAACATCAGGGACCAGCAGTTGGCGTAATGGCTATGTCACTGGACTTCCATGTAGTCGACCACAGTTCGAGTCCTGGACCTGGTGGCTTAAACTCACGCCAGGCACATGTGTGTGCGTGCCCAAGATCCTGAGAGGAGAATGGAGGAGAAGGGATTGCGGCGTGGCCATCCCCCCTGGGGGGTGATTTCTCGCTTTCTGTCTCTCTGTCTCTCTCTGTCTGTCTGGCGAGCGCACACGCCCTATAGCAAAAACCTCTCAAAACAAACAAACAAACAAAAATATCCATCACATTTACTGGAGCTGGCCCTGTAGCTCAGTGAGTGGTTAAGGGACCTGGATCCCTTATAGCTGATAGTGGTTTGAATCCCGACCTTGGTGGTTTGATGAAACACATTATGTGTATGTGAGTGTGTGTGAGCGTGTGTGTGCCCCTAACCTTGACAGGATGGAGAAGTGGAGGAAAGTGATTGCAGGTGCCACGGCCCACTGGGGGTTGTACTGGGGGTTGTTCCCTCTCTCTCTGTCTCTGTTGAGTTCATGTGCCCTCTGGCAATGAAAAAAATGCATTTATTGAATGGAACCCCGAGAGCTTAGATTCGATCCCCAAATCACAGCTGGGGAATTATCAGTAGATTCATGGAACGTAGGTAAGTTGCCTAAGGCCGCACCATTAGTAGGTGGTGGACCTACAGCTGACTGCAAAGCCTGTGCTTTAGAACCGCCCTCCTTGGGCTGGCAGGTGGTTAAGACACTGGACTCCCACATGGCCGACAGTGGTTCGAGTCTTGAATCTGGTGACTTGCTTTCTCACTCCCCCCCCATCTCTCTCTGGTGAGTGCACATGTTCTATAGCAAACTTAAAATAGTAATAATAATAAATAAAATAAATAAATAATTAAAAAAAGGAAACCCCTACCTTCCCAAATTTAGTGAGACGGTAACACAAAATGCACACATTCCCCGCCCCCAGGTACCCAGAAAATTCCAGTAGACAGTCTATGCTCCTCACCCGGACAAGGTTTCCTGAGGAGAGGCACCCTGGACACCCTCCCGCCCCAGGCCGCCGGGGCCCCCGGACTCTGCCCGGGGCCTGGAAAACGTGAACACCAGGAAGATGGGCTTTGGCAGAAGCAAGCCACCATGGCGGGCAGCCGCGTTCCCACGAGGCCCTGGTGCCCAGCTAGCGGGGGAGGAGGAGGCAGAGCCTCCGGGCGGGGTGGGAGGTGGGCTCGCAGCGCTGCTCACGCCCTCTGTTCAGACTCTTGCCAACCCACGGCCGCGTTCTTCTCTCCCCCACGGAAGCAAATGTACACGTTTGCTTTAAAGTAGGCAGAGTTTGCCCATAGGTGGTCTCTGATTTGGAAGAAATAACCTGAGAGTGTGACTCATGAAAAAGGTGACCTGAGTCATCCGTGCTCGGGGAGGGACGCGTGTGCGGATCCCACTCACCCAGAAGAAGAAGTTGAAGACGAAGAGCAAATACTTCAGGTAGACGGTCAGCCAGTCGTCCTGCTCGCCCTTGCAGTGGGCCATGGCTGCTCGGCCTGCAAAGAACACACACATGCTGGGTCTGACCCGTTCAGCTCCCTGGCCAGTGCACCTGGCCAAGGCCCCCTCCAGAGGCGTGGTGCCTGCCGGCTGGGGGGCTGGAGGCTGTGGGCGTAATGCCGGGATCCTTGTTTTTCTTCAGGTTTTCATTATATATATATATATATATATATATATATATATATATACACACATATATACATATATATATATATATAGAGAGAGAGAGAGAGAGAGAGAGAGACAGAGAGACAGAGAGACAGAGAGAGGGAAGGTGAGAAATCACCCCAGGGGGATAGCCGTGCTGCAATCTTTTCTCCTTTATTCTCTCTCTGGGATCTGGGATTTTCCAGCCACCAGGTCCGGGACTCAAACCACAGTCAGCCATGTGGGAGTCCAGTGATATAAGCACTCTGCCATCTGCTGGCCCCAAGTACAGCGAAGGTCAAGGAAACGCAAAGGCTGCTGGACGCCGAATGGACGAGAACTGGGGCCGAATTTTCTGGGCTTTGGGACCTGGGTTTTGTCCTCCCGACACAGGTCTACTCCCACGTCTTTCGGAGCCTGCACTGGCCCGCTGTGTGCCCGCTCTCCTCCCTGGTCTCGTGGGTGTGGTGGCTCTCCGTGTGCTTGTCCTGTGCACTCACCCACTCACACACGCGTGGCCACTGTGCCCTGGGACAGGACCCCTGCACGCACAGGTGTGGCATGAGCCTGGTCAGGACGTGCTAGAGAGAAGACAGAGCGCCTCATCAAGCCCCCTGCCTGCTCCTCGACTGTCCACACCCGGAGGCCGGCCCAGCCAGTGGCTTGGTGGGAGGAGGTGCCACAGCCTCTGGAGTCTGCTCCCTTGGGTTCGATCCCTGACCCGCTACAAGACATGAGACCCTGTGGGCACGTGACATGAGCTCCCACCCCGTCTTCTCTGTTGAGGGGATAATTATCACCCACATCCTGAGGGGGCAGTGGAGGGGAAGTGGGAGAGCTCTGAGAAGTGCTTGGCACATAGTAGGTGCCCACGGAATGCCCCCTGCTGTTATTACACGTCATGGAGCCGGGGCCAGAACCCAGCAGTCCAGCCCTGAAACTCCCAGTCTTTGCCCAGCACTGCTCCGACTTGCCCTGACCCCATCAGCGGACTCCCTGGGAGTGTGACAGGGAAGAGAGGGCCACCGTGCCTGGCACTCCTGCTGGCGTCTCAGGGTGTCTGACCCCCCCACATCTGAAGGCTTCGGGGTGCCTCTTCTCCTCCAGGTGGGGAGCCCGGCCCCTGAACGCCGCACTCAGAGCGGCCGCTCTCCCGTCCTCCCCGATCGGGGGACTTTTGGATTGGGACCTTGAGCAGCGAGGCGTTGGTTTAGCCGTTTCCAGCCCTTCCTCTGCCCACCCCAGCCCCGCTGGCCCCTCACAGCCCGCTCCCCTCCTCCTGTCTGCACAGCCTTTTATTTCAGGCTCATGGCTCACGGAGACAGAGGAGCCGGAGAGGCAAGAAAAGGTGGCTGTCGTTTTTGGGCTTTCTATTTGCAGACCTTCAGGAAGGTAATTTAAGACTTTGAGTCCTCTGGTTAAAAAAAGACAAAATCCATTTTTCCCTGGCTTTGTTGAGAGGCCGGGTCGGGGGAGGGGTGTGAAGGACGCGGAAGTCCGCAGACTCCGTGGTGGGGCCTGGCCAGGTGCCGGGGACGGGGCCGATCCACAGCATTCTGCCTGGCCCTGGCCACGGGCTGGCGTCAGGGTCCTGGGCCACGGCCTGGGCAGGTCCCGGAAACCGCGGGGCTGGGGCCTGACCCCTCCCGCCCGCCATCTCCCCCTCCGCAGGCCGCTCCCTCCCAGCCAGGCCCACTGCAGAGGGCCTGAAGAACTCAGCAGACCAGGGCCAGGACTCTCTGACACGGCTTTCAGGAAAGGACTCAGGTAGACTTAACCCGCAGAAATACGTTTCTATCGGCACAATCCCAGCCACTACGATGTCAGCCGCTAGAGAAGACAGACGAGCGTCAGGGTCGGGGGATGCCTGGGCTCCCTTCATTCACGCTTTTGCAGAAGAAACAGGCGGCTCACACGTGTCTGAGTTAGGACACACTTTATACTCCTTTAGGGTCAGCGGGTGGAGTGGAAGCGGAGGCTCTGGGTCCCAGGTGGCCACCTCTGCAGTTCGAGTTCCAGACCAGGAGGCCTGAAAGACATGCCAGGTGTGTGCTGGGTGCCCCAAGTCCTGAAAAGAGTGTGGAGGAGAAGGGGTTGTGGCGTGGCCATCCCTGGGGGTGGTTTCTTACTTTCCCCCTCTGTCTCTTTCTCCAGCAAGCGCACATGCCCTATGGCAAAAATCTAAAAATATTTAAAAAAAAAAAAAAGGAAAAATCCTTCTCTAACTCTCTCAGTTAAACTCTTTGCTTACTATTCTCCAGTGTTCAGTGCTCCTTCCCCCCAACACCCCTTGAATGTATGGGGCCACGTGTTGGGGGTGGCAGGAACCCCGAAGCAATGCCCGCTGTAGCTCGCAGCCCCGCCTGGCGCTGAGAGCCAGCCTCTCTGTGCTGACGTTTACTGAACACGCACCACGCAGCCCCACACCGAGCACTCGGCCTGCATTTTGGGTCCAATACCCACATCAAGTAGGTTTGTTCGCGTTTCATAAGAAAACCGAGGTCAAACCTGGGAAGAAAATGGCAAAGCCCGAATTGGAGGAGGGGCCTCTGCCCGTGGGTGGAAAAACTGGAGCCACTCAACATCAGGGTCGGGGGAACTTAGGGGCTCACTTAATGCAATGTTTTTCCGAAGAAACGAGGCAGTTCACACATGTCTGAGTGAAAACTTACATCATGGGGCCAGCAGGCAGTGTGCAGGCTAAGGTGCTGGACCCATGTGACTGACTGTGTGGTTCGAGTCCCAGACCTGGGACTTGGCTGGAAAAACATGCCAGGTGCGTGTGCGTGCATGTCCAAAATCCTGAGAGGAGAAAGGAGGAGAAGGGACTGTGGTGTGGCCATCCTCCTGGTGGGTGATTTCTCACTTTCCCTCTGCCTTTCTCTCCCATCGGTGAGCGCACGCACCCTGTAGCAAAACTAAAAAGAAAAAGAAAGACATGAAAAACTTCTATCTTAAACGCCTTCCCCCAAGTCCCACGGGCACCTGGAAGGCGGAATCTCCTATTTCCGGCTGCATGGTCCTCTCAGGGCCAGCGCCACCCGGGCAAGGCCAGAGGGAGGGCAGAGGCTGCCGGCTTCCCAGGAACTGTTTGCCCTGTCCCTCCATCGGAACTGGGGACTTGGCTGCCTGGGGCAGACGACATTTCCCAGCCTGCCCCTGTGCTAGGCGTAGCCAGGGCTACCTGTTGGCCGGCGGTAAGCGTGGCAACTTCTTGGAACCAATGTTTTTGGTGGGTGTTTCGGGTGCATTTGAAAAGGACATGACTCCTGTCCTTGGGGGTGCAGACTCTGTGCCAGCCCACCTGTAATTCTCAATGTTTGCTTCATGTGCTTTGGAGCTATTTTATGGGGTACACACAGATTCGGAGTTGTGATATTGTTCTAGTGGGATCTCTTATCATTAATAATGGCCATTTTTCTCCCTGAGTTTTTGCCATCGGAGCGAATGCTCACCAGAGAGAGACAGAGAGATGGAAAGTGAGAAATTGCCCCTCCAGGGGGGTGAGCACATTCCAATCCCTGCTTTCCCATGCTCTGCTCGGGATTTGGGCACGCGTGCACATATGCCCAGCGTGATTTTCAAGTTGCTGGGTCTGGGACTTGAACTGTGGTCAGCCATGTGGGAGTTCAGCACCTTAACCACCATGCCACCTGCTGGTCCAATAATTGTCATTTTAAAATCTCCAATAATCAGAAGTACTCTTAAAGTGTGAAAGGGGCATGTCTCTCTTCACCCTTTCTTTCTTCCTATTGGTTGGGATGATGATGTTATGTTTGGAGCTCAAGCAGCCATTGTGAGCCATGAGCTGGAAACCATGGGTTGAAAAGAGCAGGGGCCAGCAGATGGCGTAATGGTTACGTCGCTGGACTCCTATGTAGTGGAACACGGTTCGAGTCTCGGACTGAGCAGTTTAAAATGATCACTGGGGACCAGCAATTGGTGTAATGGCTATGTCGCTGTACTCCCATGTAGTCGACTGTGATTAGAGTCCTGGACCCACTGGCTTAAACTCACGCTTGGCGCATGTACGTGCATGCCCAAGATCCTGAGAAGAGACTGGAGAAGGGATTGTATGGCCATGCCCCTGGCAGGGGAGGATTTCTCACTTTCTGTCTCTCTGTCTCTCCAGTGTATGTACCCTATAGCAAAAATCTCTCTAAAAAAAAGAAAAGAAAAGTGCAGAACAATATGCTCAGAGGGTCTGGGCTGGGCAGCCCACGGTGCGGGGTTCCAGTGGCTGCATCCCACATGGTTAACTGTGAGGTTTGAGTGCTGGACCCCATGGCTTGAAAAACATATTGGGTACATGTGCATGCAGGCCCCAAATCCCTGGAAGAGAATGGAGAAGGGACTGTGGCATGGCCATCCCTCGGGGAGGTGCTTTTTCACTTTCCTCTTATCTCTCTGTCTCTCTGGAGAGTGCACCTGCCCTTTGGCAAAATTTTTTTTAAAAAGAGTCTACATCTCAGATGATTTCAGAGCTGTGACGACACCCCTGGGCTGCGACCTCCAGTCTCAGTTAACCTGCAGCTTCTTTAAGCCACACGTTTGGACATGCCGTTACTCATAGCCAGCTTCACCCTGACCCGGTCGAGAGAGCAGCAGGTGCAAAGGTGTGTGAGAGCGTCGCCGGGCAAGTTGGCGGTGGTTGCCAAGCTTTTATTTTTTCCCTGAGATCTTTGTTATAGGGTGTGTGTGCTCACGGGAGAGACAGAGAAAGATGGAGAGAGAAAGAAAGTAAGAAATCATCCCCCCGGGGGGATGGCCATGCCGCAGTCCCTTCTCTTCCATTCTCCTCCCAGTATCTTGGACACACACGCACACACACCTGGCACGAGTTTCAAGGCACCAGGTCCAGGATTCGAACCGTAGTGGGTCATGTGAGAGTCTAGTGACGTAACCACCATGCCACCTGCTGGCCCTGCCAAACTCTTTTGACTGTACAGTCCTCCAAGTTTATTTGTAAATATCATTCATGTACTGTTACCAAACTATATAATAAAATTCATTGATGTTAATTCTGCCTTTTTTTTTTTTTTTAGGTTTTTGCCATAGGGTGCATGCACTCACCAGAGAAAGACAGTGAGAGGGAAATTGAGAAACCACTCCCTAGGAGGATGGCCATGCCGCGATCCCTTCTCCTCCATTCCCCTCTTGGGATTTTGGACATGCACGCACACGCGCCCAGCCAGTGTGACTTTCAAGCAGCTGCGTCTGGGACAGAAACCATGTTGGACTGTGGTTAAACCAGTGCCTTAACCACCGTAGCGCCTGCCTTTTACAAAGATTTAAAATTTCCTGATAGAGCACATGCATCTGCGAGAGAGAGAGAGCGAGCGAGCGAGCGCTGCACCTTCCCAGGGCCCAGCCACCCATGGTCCCTTCTTCAGTCCTCTGCTTGCCAGGGTCCTGGGCACCTGCAAATGCCCAGCCTGTTTCGGGCCAGCCAGGTGGAGTCAGACCCTCCCTGGTTGGCATGTTGATTCCAGCTTCAGGGTCCTTTCCACTGACGGCACCAGAGGCTAGGCCTCATTGTGCCTTTGTTAAAGAGAAAAATAATTAGGAATAGGGATTCTAGAAAGTTCTCCTGCACCTCAGGACACTGCCAGTCTCCACCTGGAGAGACTGGTGCACAGCATGAACACAGGGGTGAAGGCTGAAGGGGTGCGGTGGGGTGATTGCAAACAGGGCCTGGGAATCGTGCCCCAGAGGCAGTGCTGAACCCCAGACAGTGTTCAGTGGGGCTGCCTGCAATGAGATTTACATTCCAGAGAGGGTCCTCCGGTTCGGCAGAAAAGACCTGGGGCCCACTGGGTGCCGAGGGGTCAGATGGGAAGTTGGTGCTAAAGCCCAAGAAAGAGATGGTGAGGTCTGAAGCAGGCCGGTGGCTGTGGAGGGACAGCAGGGGACAGACACCTGCCCGCTCAGAGGGAGCTCCCATGAGGCTGCGGAGTATGCACGGGGTGGAGAGGACAGACGCCAGCAGCCCTGTCCTTTGAGAACAGGCAAGGAAGAGGAGGCCAGACGGCAAACTGAGGCACAGGAGGGGTGGGAGGAGAAGCAGGGAAGCCTGTAAAGGGGGTGGTCTGCTGAGAGGGCCCGGCCGGCTGAGGGCGGAGCCCAGGCAGCATCGGCTGTGCTGGGACGTGGTTAGGGATGCGGAGACGATGGGCGGCAGCTGCCAGCTGAGGAGAGGGAACCGCTGTGCGTGGTAGAGCAGGGGTGCCGGGTTTGCTGGGAGGGCTGCAGTCCAATGGGGGAGCCCCTAGGCCTGGCCCGCCTCACCCCTCCCTAGGCCCCGTCTCACCCACAGTTCCCCTCTGGGGAGAGAATAATTTATGGGGCTGGAAGGGGAAGGGGGACGGCCACTGCAGCCCCTGGGGAGGAGAAGGCAAACACAGGCCATCTGCCATGGGCTTATACCCTGCCCTCGAACGGAGGAACCAGGACCTGGGGATAATCCCTCCAATCACTTTAGCTGAGCTTTCATTTCTGGGAAACTGGACTTCCTGAGTGGAGTTTTAAAGAGATTTTTGCTATAGGGCACGAGCACTTGCTGGAGAGACTGAGAGTGAGAAATCACCTCCACGGGGGATGGCCACGCCACTATCCCTTCTCCATTCTCCTCTCGGGATTTTGAACACACATGCACATGTGCCCAGTGTGAGTTTCGAGCCACCGGATCCAGGACTCGAATTGCGGCCAGCCATGTGGGAGTCCAGTGCCTTAACCACTACGCCACCTGCTTTGCCCCCGAGTGGGTTTTACTTCTGTTCGTAGGAGCTAAACTTCCTGAGCCAGCAGGAGGAAGTGTCCCCACGAGGCAAGAGCTGCAGATGGGCGGGGGCTGTTACCCCATTCCCTGTCCTCCCAGGCTGGCGATGACACAACAAGCCTGAGTCCGGGAGCCTGACTGCTCCTCCAACATCCCCCTCGAGCCCGGCTTCTCTGCTTCGGCCCCTGGAAGGCCTCAGAGAGGGTACACGCTGGGCCCAGTCTGAAAACTCTGCCCTCTTCTGCCAGTCCAGGTGCCCTAGGCTTAGGGGTCCCACCCTCCCTGCAAGGGGCTTCCTCACCTCTCCCGGCGCCCAGGGCAACGCCCAGTGCCCAGTGCCCGCACACCGTCACAGAGCTGGGTCCCGCGCACAGCAGTTCCCTTACTCCCGTTAGCAGGCGCTGTTTCCCACCTGGTCACTGTGCTCAGAGCCTGCGGGCGAGCTGGGGCTGCTCTTCGGGGCTGCTCTGCGGGGTGGGAGCGGCTCCTCCGGGCCTGCCCTTCCCTGCTGCCCTGCCGGAGCAGGCTACTACCTTCTGGGTGTTTCCCTCCATGGGGAGGGGTCAGGGCTCCTTAAAACCCCAGCCCGCTGGGCCCACCTGGGCTCTGACGGATCAGCTGTGGGGCGAACCTGGGAACTGGCTCCCGGGCAGCGGCCTGTGACCCCACCTGCCCAGGACAGCGGGACTTCCCGGGACATGGCAGCACTACTCAGTGCTAAACCCGGATGGTCCCGGGCGAACCACGTGGTGGTCACCCGCTCCCGGAGGCTGCGTCTCAGGCCTACTCTGCGAGTCACCGTTGTCTAAAGCCCCTCCCACCTCCCAAAGCCTCTGCTCCCACCGAGGGATCTTCGCATCCGAGACAGCCATGACGGAGCGGCAGGTGAGGGCAGTCTCTCCTCAAAATCCACATGCAGACACAGTCCTGAGATGTCCAAGGCTTCCCGGGTAGCCTGGCCATGCGCCCGGGCCTCCCTCCTGCCCCCGGCCCCCAGGCCAAGGCTCTGGGCCTCAAAGGCAGCCGGCCCGTGCTGTCCTAGGAGGGGCCCATCCATGCCGCGGGCCTCTCAGAAGCGCAAATGCAGATGCCTCGATGCATTCAGGATTCTCGACAGGGCTCCGTGGAATGTCCCAGGCTGTGAGGCTTGGGGGTCACTGTCCTTCTACCACACACCCCACCCCACCGCCCACCCCAGTGACCGAGCTTCCAAGGACAGAGCAGGCACACGCAGAACAAGCCGACCAGGGCCTGCATGTCCGGGGAGCAGGGCCAGCTGCAGCAAGCACCTGGTTGGGGAGTGGGGTGCCCATGGGGGCTGCTGGGGGCAGTTGGGGCTGAGCCCTTTAAATGCTGGGTGGTGGGGGCTGACCTCCTGAGCTGGACGCAAACACTGGGCATGGGCAGGCCCCGGGACAGCCGCCGCCTTCTCTCATTCAACAGACATGTCCCGTCCCCGCTGCGAGTCAGGCTGGTGCTCAGAACCTTGGCTCTTTCCACAGGGATCGGCGGGCGGGTGCAGGCCCTGCCTAGCTTCCAGCACTCGGTGCAGAACTCCCAGGGCGGGGCTGGCCTGACGGAGCACACAGGAGTGACATGCCTTCTGCCAGTTAGGGTGTGCGGCAGGGGACAGAGGGTGAGCGGCAAGAGGAAGGGGCATTTAACCTGGCCCTTGAGGACGGGTGGCTTGTGCAGGTGGGGAAGGAGGGGAGGGGACAGGTGGTGGTACAGCAGTCATGGGACTAGACCCACACGGGAAGAAATGCCTGGCTTCCGTCCCAGGACCTCTCGAACATGCCGGGGGTATACACGCCAGGACTGGGGGGACGGCAATGTGCAGACCTGACGGGGTACCTGTCTCTCGTGCAAGAATAAGCAGACTTTAAAGAGAAAAGGAGGGGCTGGCTGCTTGGGCGGGGGGCGTGAGCCAGAGCTGGCAGGTTAGGGTCAGCACCATCACCGGCCATACCTGGCGACTCGCCCACCTTCTCTACTCAGGAACCCCAGCCTCTAATTCCCTGATCCCATTAGTAAAGCTTGGGGGAGCGTTCCCTAACTCTCTGTTCCCTAAAGGAGGGTAACTTGTACTGGGGGGAGGCTGCTGGGAAGCTTGTGACTCTAAAGTGAAGACAAAACTAGCGTATTTCACCTAACACAGGCCCCTCCAGGCTCACCTGTGTTGATGAGAACAGTGAGATTTCCTTTTTTTATGGCTGAATAGTATTCCTTTATGTGTACACACACAACATTTTCTTTCTTTTTTTTTGGAGAGGTTTTTGCTATAGGGCACGTGCGCTTGCTGGAAAGAGAGAGACAGAGAGACAGAAAGTGAGAAATCACCCCCCAGTGGGGATGGCCACGCCGCAATCCCTTCTCCTCCATTCTCCTCTCGGGATCTTGGGCACGCACACACACGTGCCCGGCGTGAGTTTAAGCAATTGGGTCTGGGACTCCACAGTCAACTACATGGGAGTCCAGCGACATAGCCATTACGCTAACTGCTGGTCCCCGCATACGACGTTTTCTGAAACCATCACTTGTTGATGGATGCCAAGGTAAATTCCCTGTCTCGGTTTTTGTGACTAGTGTTGGAATAACCACTGGGGTGAGCTATCTCTTTGATACACTAATGTCACTTCCCTTAGAAATATATCTATCTCCGACAGCAGTTTACATCAGAGTGGAACAAGCCAGGTACAGAGAGATGAATACCGCGTTCTCACTCATATGTGGAAGCTGAAAGTCAGACTCACAGAAGCGAAGGGGAGACTGCTGGTTCCCAGGGCTGGCGTGCGGGCGTGGGGGCATGGGGAGCTGCTGGCCAAGGGGTACACAGCTTTGGTTAGAAAGGGGGGAGACGGTCCAGGGCGCTATTGTACTACACGGAGACCACGGCTGATCGTGCGTTCTCGAAGGGTGCTGGGGAAGTGAGTGTGAAGCGTGCTCCCTACACACATAACGAGGTGAGATACTGCATCTCTGAGCTAGATTTAGCTTACCATCTTTATTTTTATTTATTAATATTATTTTAAAATTTGCCATAGGGCATGTGTGTTCACCAGACAGAGAGACAGAGAGAGAGGGAGTGAGAAAGCAAGCCGCCGGTCTCGGACTTGAACTGCAGTCGACCATGTGGGAGTGCGGCGCCTTACCCACCCTGCCGCCTGCTGGCCCCCGATTAGCTAGATTCAGTCATCTGACAACGTGCACGTACTTCAAAACTTCATGCTTAATTTTGTCTGGAGTTTAAAAAACCAAGCCTGTGCTAAGCCCTCCACAACACGCAAACTGACTCGTGCTTGCCGCTGGAAAGCCGGCCCCACCCACTCGGTTAACCAAGAGCCAGTTTCCACGGCTGCGTTCTTGGCCAACAAGAGCCAGGCCTAGCGACAGCCAAGCACAGCGGAATGGAAAAGCAGTGTCGGGATGGAACCTGTCGCCAGCGCGGGCCTCACAGGAACTCGGTCGCGGGCCCTGCCTGGCCTTTTGTCCCTCCGCAGACATCACGTCCTCCCTCGCCCTCGTCTTCCTCTTATATAATTCCCACTTGCCTGGCCTGTTCCTGGTGGGGACAGGGTGACGGTCCTTCTGAAGCCAACAGGAAAGCGGGGCTTCCTCAGTCCCTCGACCGGCCGCCGCTAGAGTGAACACGACACTGATCGCGTGCCGGCTCCAAGCTAGGCAGGGCAAGGTGCTGTGTGCGGGACTCGCTCAGGACTGGATCTAGTCCCAGAACGGGTGGTGCCCCCTCCCAGAGGGGAAACCGAGGCGCTGGTGCTGAGCAGGGGCCGGCCCACGAGGCCTGTGTGGGGCAGGTGGAGGAGCTGGCCCTGTCCTGGGCAGTCTGGCTTTGGCTCCCGGGGAGCTTGCTGGTCTCCGGTGAGCATGAGGGGAGCCTCCCGGGGCAGCCGGGGGCTGTGGGAGGCAGCACGGCTAGTGTCCTCCCCCGGCAGGATCCCGGGTCAGGGGCACCGTGGTGGCTGCCACCACAGGATGCCAGCTGCTGGGGCCCTCGGGGGGGAGACCTTGGCCTTCTCTCTCCCGGTCCTGTAACTCCGACGGTGAGACACTGGCCGGGCAGGGGTTTCTGGGCAACTGCTGGCTTCCTTCTTCTATTTGTTAAAGTTGACTTATTCCTGAGTGAGAGCAAGAGACAGACAGGGAGAGAGCGAGCACCCCGACAGGGTCCTGGCTCAGCCAGCCCGGATCACGGGCACACGCGTCTGCTGCTCTCAGCAAGGCCCCTGGATGCGAGGCTGGGCCTTCCCACGGCGGCCTGCCTGGGAGCTCACTGTGGTGCCAGCCGGCCCGCGCTGCTCATCTCTCTCTCTCTCTCTCCCCCTCTCTCTTTCTCTTTCTTTCTTTCCTTATTTTTTAAGATTTCTTTATTTATTTTTAAAATAAAAAAGAAATTTCCCTTCAGGTGTATACACTCACTGGAAAGAGAGAGACGGTGAGAGGGAAAGTGAGAAATCACCCCCCGTGCGGATGGCCACACCACAATCCCTCCTCCATTCTCCTCTCAGGATCTTCGGCATGCACGCACGCCCAGCATGATTTTCAGCCCACGGGGTCTGGGACTCAAACGGCAGTTGGCCACGTGGGAGTCCAGCTGTGTAACCGCTATACCATCTGCTGGCCTCTAGATTTATTTATTTATTTAGCCATAGGGCATGTGCACTTATCTTAGAGAGACAGAAAGAGAGAAAGTGAGATATCACCCCCCGGGGGAATGGCCACACCACAATCCCTTCTCCGCTATTCTCTCGGGATTTCAGGAGCACACACACATACACACACACACACACACACACACACACACACACACATGCTCCTGGTATGATTTTCTAGCCACTGGGTCTGGGACTCGAACCACAGTTGGCTCTGTGGGAATCCAGCACCTTCACCACCACGCCACCTGCTGGCCCCAGTGTTACTTCTTCGAATCCTCACAAGTACCCGTGAGGTAGCACACGCAGCGTCCTCGCGTTACAGAAGGGGAAAGGAGATGGGTTTCAGGGTGTTGGTAACCGGGAGGTGGGAGTCGGGCAGCCTCGCTCTAGAGTGAGCTCTGGCAGGATGGCCGCGTGTCCCACCATGCCCACGGCTTGCCCCTGCTGCCTTCATTATCAGTGCCCCACTCACTTACAAAACGTCCCCGGGGGGTGTTAAATCCTGCGCCCCCCACCCCACATCGTGCTACTCGTCCACAATACTCAACACTCCTCCAGCCGCCAGCTCGTTCGGCCGCCCCTCCTCACTCCACAGGCTTCTCCGACCTGTTTCCTGCTCTGACGTCCCAAGGTCACCGACCTGTTAACGAAGCCAAGGCATGCCCCTTCGTCACATTATTCGCTAAAACCTGAGCTCAGTCCTGGGGCCGACACAGCTCCTGATGCATGCGTGTCAACAGATACTGAGTGAAGGAAGGATGCGCTGATGAGCCACGGGAAACCGCGCTGTGAGTGCTACGAACTGTTCCCCACGCCCACGCTCACCGGAGGCCCACGTAAAACCTGAGTCAAAGCCTCAGCTTCCACGGCCCGCGTCTCTGTGAACATGCGGTTTGCCCTTCCGTGTAGACGGTTTCAGTGTAGGCATCGGCCTCGTCCAGCCGGGAGCCTCCCTGGTCTCCTCCCTGCTGTTCCTCGGCCCTGTCTGCCCCGTCCTCCCCATCTCTCCATCTCAGCCTCCCATGAGAGGCAGAGGCCTATGTCCAGGGTACCTCGAAGTGGAAAACCCTTCAGAGAATAATTCAAACAGGCTGCGAAAGGGAACGGACGGTTCCACTGATGGCAAACACCGGGCACAGCCCGGCCCAGAGGAGTCGGACCTCAGCAGAAGCCCCCCGCCAGCACTGAGGGGTGTTGGACATGAATACGCAGCCTGCCCCTTCTCCTCGCCCATGCCTCTTTGTCCTGCGAGGGGACCAGCAGATGGTGTAGCGGTTATGCGCTGGACTCCCACCTGGCTGACTGTGGTTCGAGTTACGGAGCTCCTGACTTGAAAATCATGCCGGGTGCGGGAACCAGCAGTTGGCGTAATGGCTATGTCGCTGGACTCCCACGTAGTCGACCGCGGTTCACGTCCCAGACCCGGTGGCTTAAAACTCATGCCAGGCGCGTGTGCGTGCGTGCCCAAGATCCCGAGAGGAGAATGGAGGAGAAGGGATTGCGGCGTGACCATCCCCTCTGGGGAGTGATTTCTCGCTTTCTGTCTCTATGTCTCTCTCTGTCTGTCTGGTGAACGCACGCGCCCCATAGTGAAAAAACCTCTCCAAAAAAAAGAAAAAAGAAAATGATGCCGGGTGCATGTGGATCTGTGCCCAAGATCCCATGAGGAGAATGAGGAGAAGGGATCTCACCTGGGGAGGGATTTCTTGCTTTCTATCTCTCTGTCTCTGGTGAGCGCACGTGCCCTATAGCAAACATTTCTTTCTGGAGAGAAAAAAAAAAGGACCTGCAGCTGGCCAGCAGGTGGTGTAGTAGCTAAGGTGTAGGACCCCCACATGGCTGGCAGTGGTTCAAATCCTGGACTTGGTGGCTTGCTTTCTCATGTTCTTCCTCTCTCTCTCTCTCTCTGGTGAGCACTTGTGCCCCATAGCAAACTTAAAATAATAATAAATAAAATTAAATAAATAATTCTTTAAAAAATGAAAGGACCCACAGCAGAGGCTGTGAAGCCCAGAGCCCCGGGGGCCCACCACCAGTGGAATCAGAGCCATGGGCAAACACAATAGGTTTCCTCTTTCCTCCTGCAGAGCTCAGCATCGCAGGCCAGGCCCAGAGCTGTCCAGGAGGGAGTGTGCGCAAGTGTCCGGGAGGGAGTGCGCGAGTGTCCGATCCGAAAGCTGCTCCTTAGACAAACAGACGCCAGGCCCCACACGGCAGGTTGTTCTGTCACTGTTGCAGAAACAGACGCTTTCCCAGTTTTGGAAACAAGGTGTTCGAGGGCCTCAAGGTCCCGCCTCTCGTCCCGAGCACCTCTCCCAGACTCCGGCCAGTGGTCTGACACCCCAGGCCCCGCAGCTCCAGCCCGAGGTGACGGGCCCTTGATGGGGCCAGGGGTCTCGCGTGATGGTCGTAACTGAGCAAGGCAGGTGCCCTCACCTCTTTCGTAAACGAGGAGGAGGCCCCTCTGGCAGGCCAGGAATCAGCCCTGGAGTTGCTCACAGAAGGTCAAGGCCTCTCAGGAGTGGGCTCCTAGCAGCCTTGAAAGACAGGAGAGAAGACATGTGGTCCAGAACTGGCTCCTTGGTCCAGCCTTGGTCCTCGGCCCTCAGAGCAGCGGGTGGTTTTGGAGTGTCCTGTCCGGAATGAGCTCAGGACCGGAGGACAGAGCAGTGTCAGCAAGCAGACCGAGCACCTGAGGTGCTGGGGCTCCGCAGCAGGTGGGCTATGGGGAGGAGACACAGACAGGGAGGCCACGCCACCCGGCTTCGGGAGCTGTGTGGCCCAGCCGCGATGGCCACCCTCAGAGCTGTGAGCTGTGCGGTATGCGGCCATTGCAGGTGTGCTAGCTGCCTCGGCAGGTTGAATGCCCGGCTGCTCATTTGCCAAGCCGCTATCCTTCCTTCCATCTCTCATCTTCTCACTACCTGTGCTTCCCTGCCAAGCCGGGGCACCTGCCTTTTGATGGGGCCGGTGTGGGGGAGAGGGGGGTGTGTGAAATTCTGGCTTTTATTGGAAGCAGGGACCCAGAAGCACAGTATACACAGTGTATGAGCAGGTAACGTGGGGTCTAAGGGCTGGGCTGTTCCAGGCCAGTGAGAGTGGGCAGAGGGTCTGCGACCCTGACAGGAAAAGTGAGGAATCACCCCCTAGTGATCTCTCCTCCATTCTCCTCTCGGGATTTGGGGTATGCATACACACATTCCCGGCATGACTTTCCAGCCACCTGGTCTGGGACTTAAACCATGGTTGCCCATGGGGGACTCTAGCACCTTAACCACCATACCACATGCTGGACCTTCCTTGGAGCCTTTTACACACATAAGCACATGCACACACACACGCACACACACACACCCCTTCATTGGGATCTGTGGGTAATCGTCCTCCCCTTTCTTCCAGAGGATCTGAAGTAGCATTAAACCTAAGTTTGGCTCATGAGGTGGCCAACATTAGCGATTTTCCAGAGATCTCTCCCCCTCTCCTGTTACAAGAGAGTCGTAGCTGCTACACAGTGGTCACTCAGCTAGCATCTACACTCCCCGCTCTAAGCAGCTAGAGCTCTCCATGAAGTAGTTCTTGACCACGGAAAGTGAGAAGTCCCACTCCATGCCCGGTCCTTCAAACACTGCCCCGCACCTCTCTGCAATCTTCCCCCTTCCTGAGAGCCCCTCGCGGATGTGTCTGGAACCCAGCCTCAACCATGCAGATGAGGGCCGCCCCAGAGCAATGGTTCTCCAACTGAAGGCCATACTAGCATCATCTGGAGGCTTCAGAACACAGGAGCTAGGGCCCGCCCCAGAGACCCTGAATCAGTAACTGGGGTGGCCCCTGAGAATCTGCATTTACAACAAGGCTCCAGATGATGCCAACGCTGTTGGCCGGGGGGCCACACTTTCAGACCATCTCCTTCCCTGGTGGGGTGTTGTAGAGAACACTCTGGCAGGAGGCTGGATCCCTGTGTGAGCGCATGGAGCCGAGCAGCTGGCCTACCCTGACTGTTACATGAGAGAAAAAGCAAATTCTTTGTTCTTGAAGCCGCTGGCCCGTTAGGTCTGATATAGTTGCATAGGCTTTTCTCTAATGGAATCACATCTCTGGAAGCCAAATCTCTGTACAGTGTTCATCTAGAAGCAGGAAAAGGAGAAGGAGAATGAGGAGGAAGGGGAGGAGGAGGAGGAAGAAGAAGAGAACGAAAGAAGAAAAGAAGAAAATCCTACTCTAGCATCATCTCTAGAAGCAACAAATTAGTCCTTAACAGACTGGCCCGCAGAGCCAGGACGCAAGCCTGGACTAAGATTCCACGGGTTTCTACTCACGGTGCGTGCTGCTTCCCAAGTCTCCCTGGACCTGCCGTCTTTCAGATGGTCGCCAGATCCGCTGCTGCCAGATCTTTCTTTTCTTCACCACTGAGGTCCGAGCTTCCCTTCCTCATCCAGTCTTTCTACACTTGCCACGGCTGACCTCCCCCGGCGCTCCAAGCAGCCAGTCACTTCCAGTCCCCAAGGCCACAGGTGTTGTACCCTCCTCCCGCCTCACCTCTGCGGACTCTGAAACTCAGATCGCACCTGCCTTTGAAGCTCTCTCCTGCTCCTCCTCCCAGGTGGCCCATTGGCCTCAATCTGAACACCACAGCCACCAGTCTCTGCCCTCTCTTCCTCAGCCTTCCCGACTGGAACGTCTCTGCGGCTCACCCCAGCGAGGCCAGCACTGGCTGCGGGGTAGGGCAGGGGTGTTCTCTGTGTTTGGCCTCTCGTCATTGGCTGCCGCCTTTAAGGCCCAGCTCCATCCACTGCGAACAAGCTGACAGCTCCAAAGAGCCCACTGAGCCTTAGGTGCACTCACGCGGCCACAGGTCCCTAACAGTCCACAGGACCAGAACCAAGTCACCATCTTTCCCGAGCAGCTCCCCGCACAAATCCCACCTTCATCTGTCCACGCTCAGCCCTTTCTCGGTGTCACCACATCCGCCCAACCCATAAGACTGGACCAAGATGTCCCCACAGCTCTCCTGATTAACCTCTCACGGGTTCACCTGCTCCCCCTTCTCTCTGCGACGCACTGCCCCCCCCCCCCATCACCACCGTGGGTTCTTCTCACACCTGCTTTCCTTTCTCAGATGAACTTGGGTTGTCAGCAAAGTCACGATGCATTTTTACATGGAAAAACACGAAAGAAATACATCATGACTTCCCCAACAACCCAATGATTAATTAATCCATTCGCTGAGCACCTGATGCCTCCCCACGGGACCTACAATGGCTACATGCTGAACATTATTATTATTTTTTTAAGGATGAAGAGAAGAGAATGAAAGACACTGGCCTTGAACTCTCGGCTGGGAGGACAGCGTCTACATCCCTGCAGCACAGCTACCGGGGAGAACTGTGTACGGGGTGCCGAAGGGGAAACGGGCAGCCAGGTTTGTAAAAGGTGAGCAGGAAATGGGCAGAGGTGACAAAGAAGGGCCGCCAGGCCGAGGACTTCGGATTTAATTTTCTCAGCGACGGGGAACCACTGACCCTCTGGTCCAGGAATGACGGTGAGAGTCACCACTTGAGAGGTTAATTAAATAAACTCCCACGGTTTAGCGGGTTATAGACCAGGGTTTGGGGTTGGAGAGAGAGCATCGATTTAAATGAATTCTAAAAATACACTAAGAAGCTCAGTTATCTGCAGGGACAATCAGGCGGGCTGATCGATTTCCTGTGGTTCTGCAAGGCCAGGGCTGAGACCGCGGTCTAGGACGGTCAAGCGCTGTCCCCCCCAGCCCGCTGTCGGGCCCACACAGCTGGCCAGGCTGCCTAAGCGCGTGGTGGGCCTGCCAGAGGAGCAGAGCCACGGTGGGCAGGAAGACCCTCAGCCTGCCCAGGCGGCCGCTGCCTCTCTGCACGAGGGCACAGGGTTTTAACTCCCACACGCTGGGTTTCAAACCTACCTTTCAAACAGAACGAAGCAGTGCCTAAGGTGTAGCTGAACGACGGTGAGGAGTGCAGTCCATAATCTCCCCACGCCCCGAGAAGGATCTACGTTGTAATTTTCCCGACCTCCTGCAACGATCCCCACGCAGGAAGGGCTGCCCTCTCCCTCACCCGCGTGGGTGCTTGTGCACGAGGCCCCGTCGTCCAGCTGCTTGCTCCTCACCCCCGGGGAAGGCCGGTGCCTGGTGTGGGGAGCACGTGCTCCCGGATCCCAGAACAGGGCAGGAGCTGAGGAAGCCCGTGCGTCCCCTGACGGCCACAGGAGCACTGCCCGGGTGATGTTAGGGATGCACGTGGGGTCACGGAGGCAGCTGGAGGGGAGGGGGCAGACACAGGGGGGTGTGGGTCTAGATTCAGGGCTTCCCTCTTCTTGCCAGCACCTTGAGGAAGCCACTGTCCCTCTCTGTGTCTCAGTTCCCCGATCTGTACAATGAGAAAAAGTGGAGTTCTAGCTGCGAATTTTTACAAATGGTGCAGCACTTCGGTATGAAAAATGGATACAGCGTGGGCTCCCTGGTTGAAGGGGTGTGGTAAGCACGCCTCCCTCACTTGAGCACCTCCGATCACTGCATCCCTCCCCCAAGCTTACCCTAAGGCTAGGACCACAGAGGAGCTGGGCCCAGCACTTGATGCCATTCAGGAAGCCTTCAATTGTGGTGTCGTCCCACACTGTCATTGCTCAAAATGAGCAAGGAGCCAGCTGGGACTGTGGCACAGACACACAGGGTAGCTTCAGAACCAAAAGGGACCTCGCACACCGTCTGGAAGCCCTTCACGAGGCTGAGCTTCCGCAGACCTCCTCTGGCCCCGGCCTCACTCCGTTCTTACTGGGGTAGAGTACACATGCTAGGACGTTTACTAGCACCATCGTAAGCATCTGGAGGTGAGCAGTTCAGAGGCATGAAGCACATGCGTCGTGTCTGTGTGACCACCCCCACTCTCTAGTTCCAGAACTTTCCATCGCTCCAAATGGAAGCCCCACACCTCGCCAGCAGTCACTGCCCATGTCCCTGCTCCCAGCTCCTGGAAACCACAGCTCTGCTCCCCTCTCTGTAGATTTGCCTCCCTTAATATTCTTATCCATGGACTCAGACGATGCATGGCCTTCCGTGTCGGTTCCTCTCACGTAACTTGTGCTAGGGGTTTGCTCAGACTGCAGCCTGCTTCAGTACTCCGTTCCTTTTTAATGGCCAAATAATATTCCATCGTGTGGCCATACCATCTTCAGTTTAGTCACCTCTGTTGTGAACGTCTGGGCTGCCTCTACCTTCTGGCGACTGCGGCTAGAGCTGCCGTGAACATGCGTGTGCTGGTTTTCATTCCAACACCCGTTTCCAATCCCAAGGGGTAGAATTGCTGGGTCGTAGGATGGCTTCGTGCTAACTTACCAAGCCCTGCCAGAGAGTCTGTCATAGTCCCACCCTATTTTTCCCCATAAATATGGATATTCTATTCCAGCTCTGAGAAAGGAAAACAAACAAACAAAAAACGTGGGGTGGGGTACACAGCTTTTCACATACCAATCTAATTTAACTGACAGATTCAGAAAAGCTAGAATAGATACCTGTGCATTTATATACGTGTATTGGATGAGATGTATGCACACGCACACAGATACACAGCGATGGTCAGATTTTAGTCTCATCAGTGCTTATATCTTCATTCATTGTTCTGTTTTTAGTCAATAACTTTTAACATCAAATGCATTCTAATACCTCATCAATCATTTAATATTATTTGGATTGCATTCATAGATTTTTTTTTTTTAACGTTTTTGACTTAGGGCGTGTGCAGTTTCTGGAAAGGAGAGGAAAAGTGAGAAATCACACCACTCCCCCCACCCCCCCATGAGGGGTTGCCATGCTGAAATCCTTCCTCTTTCATCCTCCTCCTGGGATCTGGGGCATGCACACACACACAGCCAGTGAATTTCAAGCTGCCAGTTCTGTGACTCGAACCATGGTCTGCCCAGTGAGAGTGAGAGTCCAGTGCCTTAACCACCACGCCATCTCCTGGCCCCCATAGCTTATGTTTTAATTGCTGTGTGATTGGTCAAACTGCATATTTGAAGATGTGATGGGGAAACTTTAGTTGTGCTCTACGTGTAGTTAGTTACCCATCACGAAACCATCTCATCAGCGTTTGCCACTTCCCACGCCTCGTGGTCGATGCAGTCTGTGCGGGACTCCAGCCCTGTACATGCCTGTGTCTCTGCATGGGCTGCCCGTGGTCCGTGAGCTTGGGGCTGGCCGCCAACTGTCAGCACCCGAGATGCATTCGGATCCGGTCCTCGTCTCAGAGCCGAGTTCTGCTGGCAAAGGCCCTGAGTCGCCCAGGGTGTGAGCTGTTCCTACAGAGCGTCCTAGCTAGGTTTTTCTTGAGGTTCAGGAAGTGACTCTTTTTGGTCGCTTTTTGTCCACAATGACCCAACTGCTTTATAAATGGGCTGACTTGTAGAGTGAGTGTGCCTTTTCTCCGGTTACCTTTGCCATGATTACTGACTCACCTGGGTAGCAAGCAGTGGCTCCTCAAGTGGCCAGTCCCAGGGATAAGCGATTGTCTTGAACTCAGAGCCTTTTCTCGCTGAAACCAAGCCCACTAATCCTCAAGTGGTAATCATGCCCATTTTTGGAAGAAAATCTTAAGGAGGATTCTTCGTCTAGACGTACGTATCTTTTCCCAATTGTACTGTACCCATTCCCCCATGTTCCACAGAGCCACAAATGTTGCACCAGCCAACATAACAACTAGCGTAGTGTGGTTGAAAGCCAAGCCCAGAGAACCCGAGCGGCCGCCCTCTCCAGTCGGTCCTGCTCTGCCCATCGGGCGAGAAGGGAAGGGTGGAAGGCATGGCTGCCCAGGCTACAGGAGGCACCCCAGGCCCCAAGTCCACAGTGACGCCAGCTCTCAGCCCCGATCTGCACAAAGCTCCACCTCTACCGAGCTAGACTTAGGGGCCCGAACTAAACCACAGCCGCAGTCTCCCCCCAGTTTGGGATCCCCCGAGGGCCACGTCCCCAGAGCAGCCCACAGCAGACCCACAGCTGACTTGACCGTTTCCGAGAGCATTCTGGGAATGACACTGGTTGAGCCTGCAGAGGACTTCAGGGGCAGTTCTCCCTAGGACAGCCATTCACAGCCCAAGTGCAGGCAGGAGGGTGGTGTCCTTCCCCCATAGCCCTGCCGCCAGGAGGAGGGAGCTGGAAGGGGAGCATGGATGTGAACCTGTTCTCGGATATTGGCTTGGGGGCTGGACTCTCACAGACACACAGGGGGAACTAATGTCACCCTTACTGTCTGGAGACCTTGGGTAGGTCGTCGAACCTACCTGAGCCAGTGTCCTCCTCTGCCACAGGGATAAGAAGGTGGTGATGGGGCCAGCAGGTGGTGTGGTGAA
This sequence comes from Tupaia tana, assembly GCA_026018925.1. Taxonomy (NCBI): domain Eukaryota; kingdom Metazoa; phylum Chordata; class Mammalia; order Scandentia; family Tupaiidae; genus Tupaia; species Tupaia tana. The sequence goes on from JAKSZU010000006.1 coordinate 110,139,757, forward strand.
GGCACTGGATTCCTCATGGCTGACTCTATAGTTCTAGTCCCGAACCAGAGGCTTGAAAAACATACTAGGTGCGTGTGTGTGCATGCCCAAAATCTCGAGAGGAGAATGAGAAGAGATTGCGGCGCAGCCACCCCCCGGGGGGTGATTTCTCACTTTCCCTCTGTCCTCTAGTGAGTGCACATGCCCTGTGACAAAAACCTAAAAGGAAAAAGGTGGAAATGGCCGAGCTGGTGACTGGGGTGCCAAGCCTGGGTCTGCACTCTGTAAGAGCACTGGGACCTGCAGTTGCCCCCACCCCGTCACAGCCGCTGCACAGGTACGGGGATGCCGGGAGTCTGTGCGTCCAGTGTCTCTGCAGGCATCGACCAGGTTGGCTGCCGCGTACTCTGTGGTAGAAGGGGGGCGCTGCCTGCAAAAGCTTTCATTACGGCGTGCATTATTCCCTGCTTAAATATCCCTGCAGCCGGTTCACGGGAACCAGGAAGGCACTGATACTCCCTTCCAGGTGGCAGGAGCCAGAAAAAATGCCAGGTGACATAAAAACTCCTCTCCTTTTCCAGACAGGAGGGTGTATACAATTCCTCGTTTGCTTTCAAAAGAGTATCTGGCTTGGGACCAGCAGTTAGCGTAATGGCTATGTCACTGGACTCCAACATAGTCGACTGCGGTTCGAGTCCCGGACCCGGTGGCTTAAACTCACGCCGGGCGCGTGTGCGTGCGTGCCCAAGATCCTGAGAGGAGAATGGAGGAGAAGGGATTGCGGCGTGGCCATCCCCTCTCGGGGGTGATTTCTTGCTTTCTGTCTCTCTGTCTCTCTGTCTGTCTGTCTGGCGAGCGCACGCGCCCTATAGCAAAAACCTCTCAAAAAAAAAAAAAAAAAAGTATCTGGACAGGGTAGCGTGGCTTAGCAGTAAGCCCGAAAGACCCCTCCTTCCAGGGCCTTACAGCTTGGGGGCCCCTGAAACTATATGGAAAAAGTGCTCCATGGTTCCATGGTTTGGTTGTCCCCCAGAGGGGTTTGTGACTCCCTCACACAACAACCATGACGCTCAACTCTTCCTTTTTCTGTAGGTACACACAAGAGCCGAACTATCACCTCCCAGGGCAAGGCTGCGGTGCAGGCGCAGGCACAGGCGCAGAGACCCAGCGGGCCCGCAGACACTCCCAGACGCTGAGCCAGGGCTGGCAGCCAGGCGTCCCAGGCGTCCCAGGCATCCAGGCACCGGGCTCAGCCTGCTTTCTCCCACTCCCACTGCTAAATCTGCATGTGCAAGGCGAGCGAGCGCAAGTGCACCCCGATTTCAACGCCCATGTTCGGGACTGGGATATAAATCTGTCAGGTCGTAAGTGTGGAAGGTGATAGACTGGGTCGCAGGACAAGTCATGACACACTTTTGCATAGAAAAAGATGTCCTGAGTTTCCTGACAACCCAAAACTTTATTGAAGGTGGCCGGGAAGCTGCTGAGCTCCGTGACAAATGACCCGTGCTGCCTCATCTCTGGGCTGTGAAAAAGGGACTCAGGAGCCCGTTTAGAAAATATTAGAATTTCTCCTACACATAGGTATCTATCTTTTTAAAGACATCTGACCTTTCTGGGCAAGGAAACGATGCACTCACGTGGCAACCAGCAGCAACCTCCACACTGTTACCCTAACTCTTTCCAAAGAAGTAGGAATTTTAGTTCCATGAGTGACTGAGGTTAGAAGCTTACAGAAATAGTCTTGGCAACACAATGCCCTCGATTTTGCCCAAACTGGCAATCCGTAATCAGGTACCAGTTACACGGTCATCACCAACACCATTGCCCATCGTTTCCGGGGTCCAGAAAGTCGCCTGGGTGTCCCCGGTGGAGAAGGAACCTTGGAAATCAGTCCACTGCTATATTTTGGCTGGAGAGACCCGGGGGGGAGTTAAGATTTGAAAAGAGCTGGGATTCGAACCCATGTCTCTGGCTCCCAGCCAGTGCTCTCGGTCTGAGGGGACTACAGACTCATTCTGCTGCTCCCGGTGGCCATGAGCTCTGAGCTCTCACGCCCTGTGGTTGTCTAGAACACCAGGATGCCAGGAGCTAACGAGCACACAGTGCTTCGGGAAAAGACACCATTGTCATTGATGGTGATGGCAATGTGACACACCACCCGGCTGCGGATTTCCAAAACGAGGAAGGGAGAGCTTCCGGTCTGTGGGCAGCAACGCACTGTCGACAGCCAGATGGTCTTACATCGAGACCTCAGAACGGATTTTCTCTGTCCTAATGGGCCACCATCCAAAAAGGGAGGCCACGGCCTGACCCCTAACAGCGGCGTTCATGTACTGGGCTCCCTCGTGCTCCCCGAGGCTCAGGCTGGTCAGGTCCGGGATCCGCACGTCCCTGGAAGGAGCCAGTCAGGACGTATGCCCTGCGCTGTGGGTCGCTGTGGTCTCTGCCTCACGGTAGTCTTTGCTTTTTGTTTGCTCACTTCCGGTCTCCATGTGGAACCCACCTTGGCAGCAGGTCACACTGTACACAGCGGGGGACCCCTGGGGAGCTTGCACCAGCCAGGCCTGCATCGAACCAGCTGGATGCAGAACAGCGGCTCCCAATGAGCGTGGTTTACACGACACACTGAAACCCGGGGAGGGCCCGGCCAGCTTAAGGGATGAAAGGCTCGACGTGAACGCGGCTCCCCCTGGCTCAGCGCTTGCCGTGGCTAGCTAGCACTGCCTTTTCTGACAGTTCACCTTGCTACTGCACTAACAAGAGGGGCTTCCTTCCACTCCCGGCGCCCTCCCAGTCCACTCTGCTACGGGAGCACTGGCTTCCTCGTGCTGGCTCGGAACTTCGGGTTTCCAGCCGAGTTGAAAGCCTTCCGCTGTCTGTTCGTGCCTCCTTAGTATTTCTCTCCAGTGCTTTTAGCCCTAACTCCCCGTCTCACGCTCTCTGCCTGCGCACAAAGGGGTTCCTTTCTTCTGCAAAGCCTGGCTGGCCCAGCCCCTGTGTGTGTGAAACAGCCCAGATGCAGACTTCCACGGCACTGTCACACGGCCCCTTCCTCGTGCTGCTCTTCACGCCAGCCCAAGAGCACCCCAGGATGACTTAGGCCGCTCGCTCTCCCTCGTCCTCACACGTCCGCACAGGTCTGGTATAAAAGAGGACCATGCCAGGGACGGCATGGCGGAGGCAGCTGGGGCCACATGGCTGACTGCACAGTTCGAGTCTGGGACCTGGTGCTTGAAAAACAGGCCAGGCCAGGGCCAGTAGATGGCATAGCAGTTACATCACCAGACTCCCACATGGTTGACTGTGGTTCGAGTCCTGGACCCAGTGGCTTCAAACTCACTCCAGGTACATGTGCGTGCATGCCCAAAATCCTGGGAGGAAAATGGAGGAGAAGGAATTACAGCGTGGCTATTCCCTCTAGGGGGTTATTTCTTGCTTTCTGTCTCTCTGGTGAGCACATGCACCCGATAGCAAAAATCTCTCAGAGAAACAAAAACAAAAACAGGCCAGGTGCGTGTGCATGTGTGCCTACAATCCCAGGAGGAGAATGGAGGGGAAGGGACCATGGTGTGGCCATCTCCCCTGGGAGTGCCTTCTCACTTTCCCTCTCACTGTTGCTCTCTTTCCTCGGCAAGAACCCATGCCCAGTGGCAAGAATGTTAAAACCAAACCAAACCAAACAAACAAAACAAAACAAACAAATAAAAAAAAGTTTGCTTTTCTTTACTTAGTATATCATTAAACAGCAAATAAAAATACCATGACAAGTTGAGATAGATGTCATGAAAGAAAAGATTTTATATAAAGGGACTTCAAAAGGTGCGTGCAAAACTGGAATTAAAATATGAGTTTGTTTTTCCTTTTTTTAAAATAAAACATGTTTTCCAAGAACTTTTGCAAGGCCCTGTGTATTTTGGCACTTTTAATGGAAGCTGTTCCTGCTTCGTGAACCAGGGGGCCACGTTTCATTCTGCACTGGGTCCCCGAGTGTACAGAGCTGGCCTCGGTGGACGGACTTCTCTGTCAGCCTCACCGCCGCCCACGAGCTCCTTCCTAAGCTGCTCAGTGAGCACTTCCCGCGCTCCCTGTGCGCCCAGCTCTGCGCCAGTTGCTGGGAATACAGGCAGAAGACACGACCCTGTCCTCCAGCAGTGGCGAGGAATGTAATCCTAAAACCGGGGTTAGGACAGTGGTGACATCCTGTGATCTGGTTCAGAAAGCTTCTTGGTCTCCTGCCTCCTTGGTGCAAACTGTCCAAAGCACTCCTACTGCTTCACTTGGAGGAAGGCCCCGGAAGGTCGAGGTGCTCAGGCGACTGAAAGACCTCCCGGACGGCCCCTCGGTGCTGCATAGTGTGCACGCAAAGCCTGCAGGAAACCACACGGGCTCGGACATGTTTTGGACCAAGAGTCCAAAAACGGGCTCTGGCCCGACGCCCCCCTACGTGGACATCGCAGGCTGAGGTCTCTACCACCCACACAGCCACAGCGCCAGGCTGCCAGGGCACTCCCAGACCCCTGTGGGCCCAGCACTCCTGCTCGCCCGAACAGCCTTACTGCTGCGGAAGCACCTTCCAGGCATGAACCAGTCTCCAGCCACCCTGGGAGACAGGCCAGACAGTGGTTATTAGAACACTTTTTAAATTTAAATTTTATTCTTGAGCACGAGAGAGAGAAAGCACTCCAGACAGGGTCCCAGACACTGTGATCCCCTCTCCTCAACTCTCTAGCTCTCAGGGTCCTGGGTGCCCCAGGCCAAGCCAGGGATTCGAACCATGGCCAGCCATGTGGCTTCCAGCACCAGGGACTATGCCAACACCGGGGCCTACTGGTGCCTTTGGCACGCAAAGCCGTGGAGCCCCAGATGCCTGTCCAGGGAACAAGCTGCTGAGACAGTAACGGCCACTGAGCTCTGACTCAAACCCAGGCTCCACACTCCAGCTGCGGCTTCCCGGGGCCAGCCACCCACGAATCACAGCCGACTCCACCCTGCCTACCACCCCACCACCGCCCTGCTTCTCCCCTCCGATCTGGCCTGTGCCCCAGAGTGCACTTAGGCCTCCTTCCAGAGCAGCCTCCTCCCACCGGGCCCATGCACAGTCCGGCCTGTGCTGCAGGGCTCTGGGGCTCTTGCTCACGTTGCACAGGGAGCCGGGGGGGCACAGGTGAGAAGCCATCCTGCCCACCCGCGGCCTCTCTGTATCTCCCAGCCAGTGCACCCACGTGAACACTGCACACAGCACCGGTGGAAACACCACCCCCGCTCTCACACAGAGCCAGCCAGCTGTCCCTGCAGGGACAGACCCCAAACACAGGGCAGGGCCTACAGGGAGAGCTGTGTTCCTACAGACACTCAGATGCGGGGCCTACAAAATGCGTGGACACCCCTGCACAGGCAGACCACCCGCTGAGACAGTCGTGTGTGTGTGTGTGTGTGTGTGTGTGTGTGTGTGTGCGCGCGCACGCACACTTTAGCAGACCCCGTGTTGCGCTAAGGGGACAGTGGGCCTGTCACCTGGGCTTATGACAAGAGACAGCTACTGGAATTCAGGGCAGACAAAAAGAATGCCATTTTGGGAGGGACTGGCACGGGCCGGACAGGCTAAGCAGTGCCAGGCCCCAAAGGCCCGGAGCTCCCTCCCCAGATCCCGGCGCAAAAAGGGGCACCTGGAGCTCTGTTACGGACACGCCGCTGCGTTCCGCGTGCGCACGGCCACCGTGAGTGTCCAGAGGCTTCCTGTGTCCGCGCCCCTCCAAAGCTAGCTTCCCCTGCCCACCAAGCCTGGCCGGCGCCAGCTCGGTAACCCAGGGGCGGGCCGGGCAGGAGAAACGCGGCGCCTGGCCAGGACTGAGTCCCGACTGCCTCCTTCCCGGCGCGAGTCCTAGTCCCACTCGGCGCACTTCTCCCGCTGCACCCCGAACTTACCGGCACCGGGCGCGGGGCTCGGGACTCAGCGACCAGAGCTGGAGCAAAAGAGAGGCGGAGCGCCGCGGCTCAAGGGCCACCCAGCGCCCTCCCCGCTACTTCCCTCCCACCCGAAAAGGCCTGCGCCCGGAGTCGGCTCGCTCCCCGCGCTGCCAGCGCCAACTCCGGAGCCCTCCTCTCCAGACTGGCCAGCCCGCTCGCCCAGAAGCTCCGACCAGAGGGCGGGCGGGCTGGTTGGCGGGCAGCTGGCTCTTTGTTTGGGAGTTTGCCTTTCTGCAATTCAGAGCACACAGAGCCCCTGGACTCGGAGTGGGGGCAGCTGTGCCGTTCCGGGGGCGGGGTGGGTGGGGGATGGGAGGCCTTGCTTGTGCCCATGGTAGCAGGATAGCGCAGCGGGGATGGAGGGACGGACTTGGCGAAAGGGCCTTCAGATCTGGCCTCTGTATCCGTGGAGGTGGCCTCTGATGGAGTGGGGAGAGCTGGCCTTGGGGGTTCCCTGGGACTCTAGGGACAGCCTGTGGGATTCCAAAGGGCCTCACCTCTCCCTTCCCCAACTCCACTTTCCGTTCCTGGGCCCCAGGCAGGACAGAGATGTAGACCGGAGCCGGGAAGATCAGGCAGTGGAGCCCGGTCCTTGCCGGGTCTACGGGCGCAAAGCGGCCTGCGCGTGGAGCTGCCCCAACAGCAGGGCAGGCCTGTGGGTTGTTTTCCAGAGCAACCGTGGCCTTTGCCACCAGCCCGTTCTTCTGAAAGCTGACGAGCAGGGTTACCCATTTACCAGTTTGCTAGGTCAGGGAAGCCCCTGGTGCCGGCACAGCAGGGTTCTGAATACCTGCCCTGGTGGCTGAGAAAGGGCTAAGGTCCCCCGGAGACTGTTGGAATAGTCTCCTAGTGATGAAGCCCTGAGCCTGGAGTGCATGCCCAGGGTGCCTGGAGCAGTCTACAGCGCTGGCTGGGTAGGAAGTAGGGGCCTCGGGAGGACTGGTGGTAGAACCCAGGGTGGCCTGGACCGGGGCCATGCAGTTCTGTGTGGGGCTGGATGCATTCCAGCTGGAGTCACCTTCACCCAGGCAGATAGAGACCCGGCAAATGCAGCGGGTGGGGGTGGCGCCTGCAGTTTTCTGGACTCAGGCTGAAGCGGGAGAGGCGAATGCTGGAATCCTCCGGGAAGAAGTTGGACTGAGAAGGAGGGAGAGTGTGGAAAAGATAAGGAAGAGGAAGCTGAAGAGAGACCCTGGGGCCAAGGAGGAAAAGGACCCTCAGGAGAGGCTGCACCCATCAGGAGAAACTGAAAGAGGGTCAGGACTGGCTCGGGTCATGCGACTCCGCAGGGGTGTCTGTCAGGGGCCCCAGTAGGGGCCCTGCTGCAGGGACACCGAGGAGGGGGTCCGAGGAAATGGCGTGCTTGCTAACGAGGGGCTCTGCGGACTTTGGAGAGAGTGATTTGAGGGAGGTTCTATCAGCCAGCCTGCGCTTGCTGGGGCACCCTGGGTCTGCCTGGTCGGCACGGGGACGCGAAGGCCCCCTCCTTGCTTCCATGTGCACGTCTCCAAGGGCCACGCCTGCTCCGTTGCCTCCCGAGGGACCCCGCGGGCCTCCGCTGTCCCCTCACTCCCTCGTGCTGTCCGAGACCCCGACTCCATGCTGCCCCTTCCCTGGAAAGCCTCCCTGTGAACGAGGCCTACTGAGAGCTGGTGAGCCTAAGAGAGAGAAGGCGGGCTGGTGGTCAAGCAGAGGTGGGGGGGGGGCGTGGTGGTTGAGGCACTGCTTCCCCCATGGCCAACTGTGCAGTTCGAGTCCCACACCTGGCACCGTGAAAAATCACATTGTGTGTGTGTGTGTGTGTGTGTGTGTGTGCGTGTCCCCAATCCTGCGAGGAGAATGCAGGGAACATGACTGTGGCATGGCCATCTCCCCGGGGTATGTGTGTGTGTGTGTGTGACTTTTCACTTTCCCCCTCCTCCACCCCCTCTCCCCGTCTCTCTCTGGCGAGTGCACGCACCCTGTGGCAAACTACTCCCCCCAAAAAGGAGGAAAAACCACACGGCTGAGCCGTGGGGAGTGGGACGAGCATACAGGACGCGTGGGGCAAGCACGCGCTGTGACAGGGTCTCCCCTGACCGCTCGTGAAGCTGTTCCTGTGTTCCAGGACACGCGCTGTCAGAAAAAGTCAGAGAAGGTGGCGTTAAAGGAAAAGACTGAGCGGAAATGGGGAGGCCAGAGGGGGTGGTTCATAGTAGAGTACGGGATTCTAAAGCTAGACGGAGAAGAGGGGTGGGGTAGGCCCGGAGGGGGCAGAAGGCTGGCGGGGAAGGGGCGCAGCCAAGTCAGTGGTGTGAAGACAGTGCTGAGGACAGAGGGGTGCAAACAGGCCCGGAGGGACCGTTCGCAGTCTGAGAGGAAGTGATAAGCGGACCTCTCTCCCAGGACGCTCCGGCACGAGCACTTTGCCAGTAACATTAAACATCCAGAGACGTGACCGATGGAAATACGGCATTTGGTAATTTTCCAGGTGGTGGTGCAGCAGGACCGCAACTGGCTGGCATGGGAAGGTCCCAGTTGACGTCCCAGGGCCTCTCTGTGCAGGCCAGGTGTGTGCCCGTGGCCCAAGCTGGCTGAGGCGCTGAGGACTGCAGTGTGGACACCCTGTGTGGGGGGGGTGCTGAGAGACAGACCCCTGCTCTGTCTCTCTCTCTCTTTCTCATGTGGAATAAAAATTTTCCAGGGCCCATCCAGGAGGCTTGGTGGTTAAGGTGACTGGATCCCACATGGCTGAGTTTGTGGTTTGAGTCCTGGACCTGGTGGCTTGAAAACCACGCCAGGCACATGTGCATGTGTGCCCAGAATCCTGAGAGGAGAACGGAAGAGAAGGGATTCTGATAGGGCATTCCCTCCTGGGGGGTGATTTCTCTCTTTCTCTTTCTGTCTCTCTTCAGCAAGCATATGTACCCTTTAGCAAAAGCTAAAAACAAACAAAAAATTTCTAGGAGCTGCACTTAAAAATACAAAGAAAAGAAACAAGTGAAATTAGTGATATTTTATTTAATACAATATATATAAAATATGATCACTTTAACACATGTCAATATAAAGCTTATTACTGAGATGTTTTTTCCTGCTGAGTCTTCCAACTCTAATGTGCATTTACACTTACAGCCCGTCTAAGTTCAGGCACATTTTCATTGGAAGTGCTTGATCCGTTCTTAGATTTCATAACATTTGCAGTGGAAGAGGCAGGCTTAAAAACCAAGTTGCCCCATACATATTTATGCTTTCCAAGATCTGAATTGAATGATCCATTTTTTAATGAAAACTAATTAACATGGGATGCAATTTAAAATGCAGTCTTTCGGGTGGACAAAGCACATCTCCGGTGCATATGTGGTTTCTGGCCCATCAGAAGAATCCCTAGACATTTGGCTTTGGGTGTTTGTTTCGTCCTCAACCTCTGTGAGGGCGTGGGCCTCTCCCCAGGGAGGCACCGATAACGAGGTTCTCATCGACTCCGTTTTATTTCACAAACCCACTTGAAGAAGGTGGAGGAGAAGACCGAGAGTCCTACAGCCATCGACAGGGGAGTGAAGTTTGGCCTGGGCTGTAAAAGGAGGGAGGCTGAGCCGGTTGGAAGTATCCCACTCTGTCGTTATTTACTCCGTGGGCATATGAGGAATGTGCTGTCTTTGCCAGGTTGGGTCCTCCAGAGGCGGACCTGCCGAGGCACTGTGGTAGCGCCCAGGACTCCTGTCCACAGGCCTGACCTCGGAATACCAAACAGGCAGATGGGGCTGCACGGGCTGGGCCTCGCTTCCTGCAGCTGCGCAGTGGGGACGATGACGTTCCAGGCGCCAAGCTGCAGGGAAGGAGAAGTATAACCCAGAGTTGGAGACCTGCGTCTTCCCCAGGCCTGGCCCGGGCTGCGTGCTGGCCCCTTTTGCTGCCAGTCCACGCTCTGGCACCATCTGCGTGTCTTCACCTCTGAGAGAGTGACCCATCATGCGATGGGGAGTGAGGGAAGGTGTAGAGACTCCCCCGTAGATGTAAAAATCATAGGGTCAGCAGGTGGCATGGTGGAGAAGGTGCTGGATCCACGTGACAGACACTGCGGGTCAAGTCCCGGGCCTGGCAGCTGGAGAGTCACACTGGGTGCGTGTGCATGCGTCCTGAGGATGAGGTGACTGGAGGGGGAGAGACTGAGCTTTGGCCGTCTCCCAGGAGAGGGGTGAATCCACACTTTCTAGCTCTCTCTCTCTCTCTCTCTCTCTCTCTCTCTGTCTCTTCAGTGACTGCATCCACCCTAAGGCAGAAATTAAAAAAACAAAATCATAATCGATTGAGGCTACTTTCCTGTTACCTGAGGTGGCTCACACCCATTGCTACTTAGAGGTCCAGGGTAGGCCGGGGGCCCCTCTCCGCGCCAGGACGGGCCTGGCCCTGTTCTTCTCAGAAACACTGTCTGTTCCTACAAATGCAGTCATAGAAGACACTTTGGTTCGGTTTGGTTCTGTGGACAGTTACATTTGGGCACACACAGCACTTACACTGAAGAGTGGCCGGCCACTGCGGGCATCCTCAGATAGGAGGATATTGTGGCGACTTAAAAAAGAACATGGAGAGGCTGCGCCTACTGTGAGGATGAAGACCATTCTCAGCACCCAGATGGTCACATTCCCCAGAACGTCGACATCACCCTGAAGGGACACACCGTCATCGTGAAGAGCCCCCGAGGAACCCTGCGGAGCGACTTCAACCACATCAATGTCGAGCTCAGCCTCCTCGGGAAGAAGGAGAAGAGGCTGCGGGTGACAAATGGTGGGGAAACAGAAAGGAGCTGGCGCCCGTCCGAACCATCTGTAGTCACGCCCAGAACATGATCAAGGGCGTTACGTTGGGCTTCCGCTACAAGATGAGGTCTGTCCGCTCATTTCCCCATCAACGTCGTTACTCAGGAGAATGGGTCTCTTGTTGAAATCCGAAATTTCTTGGGTGAAAAATACATCCGGAGGGTTCGAATGCGACCAGGTGTTGCTTGTTCAGTATCTCAAGCCCAGAAAGATGAGTCGATCCTTGAAAGCAATGATATTGAACTTGTTTCAGATTCAGCTGCTTTGATACAGCAAGCCACGACAGTTAAAAATAAGGATAGAAGAAAATTCTTGGATGGCATCTATGTCTCTGAGAATGGCACAGTTCAGCAGGCTGGTGAGTAAGGGCTAAGAGTTCTCCAGCTACAGTAACAAGCTGGGTAATTTCTAATATGACATTTTAAAGATAATAAAAGACAATTGATTTGAAACTTTCTTAAACTGATTATCCTTTTCCAACTACTTGGCAAGTAAGCAACTAAGGAATAAAGAATTACTCCTAGTAATAGGAGTATGCTAAGAACAATACAGAATTCCTGATCAGGAATTTTTTTGTCTTGTTTTTCTTCGTGGGAACAAGGGGCTTAAATCTGCTTTTTGAAGGAATAGCAAGGATATTTCAGGCAAGAGAAATACAGTACCAGGGAATGTGGCTGTTCATGGATGTAGAGGTTGAGGAAGATCCCGAGGCTAATGTTACCAGGGCATCAATTTATATTTGGTAAAGACGCATCCTAGTCACTTGTGAAGAGATACCTGAGAAGTGGAACAAAGCAACAAAAGCCTTACTACCAGCTACAAGATGTAGTTTGTGTCATGATAAAGAATAATTTTGCCATCCCGAAAAAAAAAAAAAAAAGAAAAAGAACATGGAGAATCAGAATCAAAGTACCAGTTTATTCTAGTGCAAAAATATCTTGAAATCTATGCATAGTTTTCTTCTAATATGCATTTTTTCTTTTTAAAAAAATTTAATGAATTTATTTTACATTCATTTCCTGTACATGATCACAGCATATAAAATGAAATTTCTCATCCAGAATACACTGCATATCATATTGGCTTAATCAATAATATTACTATACATGTTATCATCAACAGCTAATTTTTTCTTTCTTGTTTCTTATACAGTTTGCATCCCCCCCTTTGGTTCCCTCCCTCTCCCCCTCTGCCATGTCCTACCCCCCTCCCACACTGTCTGTGGACTCTACGGTTGCTTTCCATGCCTTTTTTTTTCTCATGTTTTATTGATGTACAAAAAATCTTAAATACTTTCGGTAGCAAGTTAGGCTGATGTATACATCTCTGCGATTTTAATGAACTTTTGAAGACCCCTCGCATGAGCTCAGCATGCGGGTGGGCCATCAACCCTCGGGAGCAGCAGCTGTGTAACTTGGATTTCTCCCTCCCCGGAACATAAATGAGCCTGCTTTTCAAAACAATTTCCGGCCACTACCTAGGAGCCTCGCGAGGAAATGAAGGTTCCCTTGACAACCTCTAGTCCTGCCCCGACACCCGGCCCAGCTAAGCTGCCATCCTGCTGGGGCCCCGGGAAGTACTCTGTATGACGCTCAAATGTTCCCAGGAAACACTGCTGCGTTCTGAGTGGTGGAAATACCCAGGTAGGAAACGCTCCCTTTAGTAAACGTTCGTGTCAGGACAGCCTGACTCAGCTTGCTTCCCTGTCCTTAAGATGGGGAAAAACTGAGGCTAGCAGGTGGCACGAAGGTTAAGGTGTTGGGTCCCACATGGCCAGCTTTGCGGTTTGAGACCTGACCCCGTTGGTTGGGAGTCAGGCCAAGCGCCTGAGTGTGTGTCCAGAATCCCAAGAGAAGAGTGGAGGAGAAGGGATTGTGGCGTGTCCATCTCCCTCGAGGGGGCATTTCTCACTTTTTCTTGTCCTCTCTGTCTTTCTCTGGCAAGCACACGTGTTCTATAGCAACAACAACAACAACAAAAATAAGGAAAAGAAAAATGGAGAAAAACTCCCGGAATTCTTCCCACCCTCTTAGAACATGAAGTTGGCTTTAGTTTTTTTGTCCATGTTAAAAATAGAGTGAAAGAGGTGGTCAGCAGGTGACGTGGTAGTTAAGGTGGTGAACTCCCTTATGGCTGACCGCGGTTCAAGTCCCAGATCCAGTGGCTTGAAACTCACACCAGGCACATGTGTGTGAGTGCCCAAGGTCCCAAGAGTTGAGAATGGAGGACAAGAGATTGTGGTGTGGCCAATTCTCTGGGTGTGTGTGTGTGGGTGTGGGGGGTGATTTCTCACTTTCTGTCTTTATGTCTCTCTCTGTGTCTCTTGTGAGTGCATGTGCTCTATAGCAAAAGTTTCTCTTTCACAAAAAACAAAACAAAACAAAACAAAACAAAAAAGAAAACTTAGGAAAAAAAAGAAAAAAAAAAAACTTCAAAAATGGAAGGGTCTTGGTCAGCACCCGGTGACCAGAAGTTACACAGTGGTCAGGTAAGATGACCTTCAGTTCAACCTGCCTTTGACCTTGACTAGGCGCTGAGCCTGCTCTCTTCTGCCCTGATGGCTGGTGCCTAACAGATAAGGGGCCGTGGGGCTGCACCTCAGTCTCTGCCTGATTCCCAGGAGGGGCGGGGAGTCTCAGCCGTTCTCAGGCATGGTGAGCCAAGATCATTAGTGGCACTAATTAGTGCTTGAAATAATTATCGATCTTCATTAGCTGTGTCAAAAGCGTTGCTCAGACGTTTGATTGCTTGTCACATTCTCGGCATTCGACACGAAGCCGGATTCTTTCCCAGGAGAACGTTGTTTAAGGCAAAACAGAAAAACACATCAAGGATTCGGAAAACAGAATTACAGACGGCTGAGCAAGTACATAAATAACAGGCAAAATGGCACTACAAGGTTTACAGCTGGGTTCTTTCGGTTTTAAAAAGTACTAGGGGTTGGGGGCTAGCAGGTGGCATGATAGTTGGGGTGTTGGATTCCCACATGGCCGATCAAGGTTCAAGTTCTGTACCTGGTGGCTTGTTTCTCACTTTCTCTCTCTCTCTCTCTCTCTCTCTCTCTCTCTCTGGTGAGTGCGTGTGTTCTGTAGCAAACTAAATAATAATGATAATGATAAATAGAAATTAAATGAATCATTCTTTTTTTTTTTTTAAAAAAAAAAAAAAAAGTATGTGGGGTGTCCAGCAGGTGGCATACAGGTTAAGGCACTAGACTCTCACATGTCCGATGTGGTGTAAGTTCCAGACCCAGTGGTTTGAAAATCATGCCAGGCATGTGTGTGTGCTCAAAATCCCAAGAGGAGGATAGAGGAGAAGGGATCGTGGTGTGGTTATCTCCCATGGGGTTGATTTCTTGATTTCTGTCTTTCTGGTGTGCACACAAACAAAATTGTCTTTTTTTTTTTTTTTTTAAGAATTATTTTATTTAACTTTATTTATTTATTTTAATTTGTCCAGAGAGGGACAGAGCTGGAAAGAGAGAGAGAGAGAGCGAGAGAGAGCAAGCTGCCAGGTCTGGGACTTGAACCACGGTCAGCAATGTGGGAGTCCAGTGCCCTTAACCACAATGTGACCTGCGGGCCCTACAAAGATCTCTTAAGAAAAGTACAAAGGGTCTTCAAAGAGGTCATAGAATATGCATACTATGGATTTCAAATTTTTTCCTGCCTAAACAAACTTGTAGTTTAATTCCATTTATATATATATATATATATATATATATGCACACTGTAGGAAATTTTATCAGTATAAAAAATTAAAAAAGAAAGTAAAAGTCACATGAAGTCTTGGCTGTCATAAAGCTTTGATTATATGTTGGAAAGATCATATTTTAAATGAGTTAGGTAAAATCTATTAAAATGAATCTCGTCACACTGGCTGTCAGAGAAACTCACTGTATTATTTTGGTGACTGCATTTTTTTCCCCTTTAGGCTTTTCCCATAGGGCAAACGCACTTGCTGGAGACAGAGGTGTTTTGTCTTAAGTTTTTTACATTTATTTTTATATTTTTTAAGGTCTCACCAGAGAGAGATAGAGAAACAGAGAAATAGTGAGAGGGAAAGTGAGAAATCACCCCCCAGGGGGGATGGCCACGCCACAATCCCTTCTCCTCCATTCTTCTCCCGGGATTTTAGGCACGCACGCACTGCACCCAGTGTGATTTTCAAGCCACCAGGTCTGGTACTTGAACTATGGTAGGTGGGAGTCCAGCCGCTTAACCACCATGCTACCTGCTGGCCCCTGGTTTTACGTTACTTAAAAGGACCACACATTAAAGTGCATGTGCACACATGAACACACACACACAGAACATGGAGAGTTACAAAATGAAGGGATGGAAAAGCTATATTAACCAAGGAAATGCTAACACCAAGAAACAGGTGTGCCAATATCAACACGTGATAAAATGAATTTAAAGCCCTGAAATGGTGGTCCAAGAAAAGTTTCTTTTGTTTTGCTCTTGTCCGTCCATAAAACTTTGTGCACAGCTTCAAAATATGTAGAGTGAAAATGACAATGCAAGTAAACAAAATACAGCCAAGGATTTTTTTTTAAAGAGAAATTTTTGCTATGGGTCAAGTGTGCTCAAGAGAGACACAGAGAGAGACACACAGAGAGAGTGACAAATCACCCCCAGGAGGGATGGCCACACTGCAGTCCCTTCTCCTGCATTCTCCTCTCAGGACCTGGGTCACACATGCACATGTGCCCAGCATGAGTTTCAAGACACCAGGTTTGAGACTGTGGGAGTCCAGTGCCTCAACCACCAAGCCACCTGCTGTCCCTATAACCCAGTGTTTAGAAGTGCACCATCGAAGCAGCCCCTAGCCACACAGAATTGCCAAAAGCTTTTAGGTCACTGAGCAATTCAGATTTTGCTGGTCCAAACTGAAATGTGCTATACAGGTGACGCTCATTGGATTTCAAAGAATTGGTATGAAAAAGCAATGTAAAAATATTTCATTAATAATTTAAAATTTTGTTTATATGTTGGAAAGATCATATTTTAGATGAGTTAAGTAAAATCTATTAAAATTAATCTCACCAGTTTCTTTTTATTTATTTTTAAAGTGGATGCTAGAAAGTTTTAACTAGTATATGTAGCTCACATTATATTTTTATTTGGACAACACTGGAAGAGGATTTATATTAATACAAATGACAAATCTGGACCTATTATTTTATTCAAGGAGCATTTGGCTTATCAGAGATCCTATATTCCTTTCAGTCATACAGTATTTATTTATTTTAAGGTTTCTGCCATAGGGCATGTGTGCTCCCTAGAAAGAAGAGAGATAGGACAGAGAGAGGGAAAGTGAGAAGTCACTCCCCAAGCTATGACCACAGCACTATTGTCCTCTATTCTCCTGGGATTTTGGGCACACACACATACGTGCCAGGCAGGATTTTCAAGCTACTGGGTCCAAGACTTGAACTACGGCAGCCATGTGGGAGTTCAGTGCCTTAACCACTGCACCATCTGCTGGCCCTCGTAGTGTATTTATTAACTGATCTATTCCTGATCATAGGAAGTCCCCAAAATGTGTGAAACCCGGCTATTACTCAGGCTGTGATAGCTAATCACAATGCTTTTCTCCATCCCAAATAGAAAACCCTGCTGTGTTCTACGATTATTATGGCCTCCGCAGCGACTCTGGAGGAGTCCGTACAGAGCTGGGTCTGTGGCCTTGGTGGTGGGGACTCGCCATCACTCTTGGGAGCCCAGTTACCTCAGGGCCTGTTCGACCTACTGGCCCAAGTTCACAAGATTTGTTGAGGCAGAACTCCTCATTCAGAGAGCAGTAATGACCATGTTACCTGAGAGGAAATGTCCTATGTACATGTATCCTTGTATGGAGGACCTGGGAGGGGACAGATCTGATTGGCCCATTATTCTGAATAAGTCTACCGATGTTTAACCAATAATTCATTTTTTTTTTCTTGATTTTTTTTTTTCTTGGAGAGGTTTTTGCTATAGGGAGTGTGCGCTCGCCAGACAGACAGAGAGAGACAGGGAGACAGAAAGCGAGAAATCACCCCCCAGGGGGATGGCCACGCCACAATCCCTTCTCCTCCATTCTCCTCTCGGGATCTTGGGCACGCACGCACACGCGCCCGGTGTGAGTTTTAAGCCACCGGGTCCAGGACGTGAACCGCGGTTGACTACGTGGTAGTCCAGCGACATAGCCATTACGCTAACTGCTGGTTCCCTTGATTTGTTTGTTTTGTAGAGACATTTTTGCTTCAGGGCATGTGTGCTTGCTAGAGATACAGAGAGATAGAGAGTGAGAATCAACCCCCACCCCCACACCCCAGGGTGGTGATTGCAGCCATGCTCCAATCCCTTCTCCTCCATTCTCCTCTTGGAACTCTGGACACGCACGCACAAGCGCCTGGCATGAGTTTCAAGCTACTGGGTTCGGGACTTGAACCTTGGTTGGCCATGTGGGAGTCCAGTGACATAACCACCACACCATCTGCTGGTCCTAACCAGTAATTCTAAGGTCCCACACTCTCTCCTCCATATTGATATCACCCTAAGAACTTGGGCTTCTCTGGCAAGAGTCTTACCTTGTGTAGTTGATTCATTTTTGACTGGAGATTTTGTTTTGTTCCATTTCCTCTTGTTTCTTCATCAACTTGATCAAATATTTTTAAAAATATCACCTTTAATATTCCTAGTCTGCAGGCAGCATCATTCCTTGATTCCCAACAACATTGTACGTCTATTCCTTTTTTCAAAATGTAGTTTCTGTTATTTCATGGGACTTGAAGAGCTAGAGATGTGGAAGTTGGCGTTCAGTCTGACGTTCGATCCATCACCAGGTGCCAGTTTTTGTATATTTATCTCTTAACCAATCACCTTACTAATAACCCTTTTTATGTTAGAATAAATACTGGCTGGTCACTGAGAAGAATGCAGAGGATATACACCCTTTTCAATGACAGAGAAACTCACATACAGTTGTGATGGGTTGTGATACTAAAGATCCATCTTGTTATTGGGGACACTTCGAAGACAAAATTTTGGAAGGTCAACTAAAAGAAGGATTTGCCTGCCTTGAATTGGTTTCTTAACTTCTCCTTCAACCTCTCACTCTCTTTCTCTCTGTCTTCTTCTCTTATCAAAGAGAGAGAGAGATAGAGAGTGAGAGAGAGAGGGACCAGCAGTTAGCGTAATGGCTATGTTGCTGGACTCCCACGTAGTCGACCGCGGTTCGAGTCCCGGACCCGGTGGCTGAAACTCACGCAGGGCGTGTGTGCGTGCATGCCCAAGATCCCGAGAGGAGAATGGAGGAGAAGGGATTGTGGCATGGCCATCCTCCCTGGGGGTGATTTCTCGCTTTCTGTCTCTCTGTCTCTCTGTCTCTCTCTGTTTGTCTGGCAAGCACAAGTGCCTTATAGCAAAAACCTCTACAAAAAAAAAAAAAAAAAAAAGAGATAGAGAGAGAGAGAGAGTCAAACTCCAATAGAGTGACTGGTCTGAGGTCTCCTTCAACTGTTGATGAGGCTGGCTCTCTGGGTGTGAGGTCTAGGTAGTTACGGAGGCTCCACCCACTCCCACCACAGGACGGGGCCAGCTCTTCATTTAATGCTTTGCATTACTATCTTGAAATCCATGTCATTTCTGAACAAGAGACTCCATGTTTTCATTTTGCATTGAGTCATACAACTGAGACCATGTATAGGCTTTTACCCAGCAGAGCCTGGTCCTCGGTATTTCCTCACAATATTCAGCTCGTGTTATGTGTTTCCACTCAAGTTAAAAGATGAAGGCTTCAGGCTTTTTTTTTTTTTTTCTTGGCCAGAGAGTGCATTTGCTTGCCAGAGAGAGAGAGAGAGAGAGAGAGGGAGAAAGAGAGAGAGGAAGCACCCCTCAATGAGACATTGTCACACTGCAATCCCTTTTGTCCATTTTTCTACCCTGTCAGGATGTTTTAATTTTAATTTTAATTTTTTATTTAATTTAATTTTTTTTAGAGAGATATTTTTACTATAGAGTGTGCACACTCGCTAGAGAGACAGAAAGTGAGAAATCACCCCCCGGGGGGATGGCCACGCTGTAGTCCTTTCTCCTCCATTCTCCTCTTGGGATCTTGGGCACGCACGCACACATGCCTGGCATAGGTTTTAAGCCACCAGCTCTGGTACTCAAACTGCAGTTGACTGTGTGGGAGTCCAGCCACATAATCATTATGCTATCTGCTGGTCCCTTTATTTTCAATTTTATAAAGTTTTGCTGCAGGGCATATACTCTCACCAGAGAAAAATAGAGAGAGAGAAAGTGAAAAATTACCTGCCAAGGGGATGGCCATGACGCAATCCCCTCTTTACCATCTCCCTCTTGGGATTTTGGGCATGCACACACATGTGCCCACTGTGTTTTTCAAGCTACTGGGTCCGGGACTTGAACCATGAAGTTGGCCATGTGGGATCCAACACCTTAACCTCCATGTCACCTGCTGGCCGCACCTGTCAGGATTTTGGGCACCACCCACATGTGACTGGAGTTCAAGCGACCCCTTGGCCATGTGGGACACCCCTGCCTTAACCACAGAGCTGTGCTGGCTGGGAGCATTTGGCTGAGCCCCCAGACAGTTCCATCGGGTGAATGGTCGCAAATTCTTACTTCTTCCCCTTGCGGGGGGGGGTGGCAGGCATGGCCAACCACATCTGCCAGCTTCTTTCCTGAGCGCCTTTGCCTCCACCTCGACGCATCCTGCTCCCTTCTCCAGCTCCTATCGCAGCTTGCGGTTCAGTTCTCAGAACTTCCTTCCACACACTCCCGTGGCCTACACTCTTCTCCACTCTGTGTGGTGAACTCCTATTCAATCTTCATTTTTTTTTTTTTAAATGTTTTGCCATAGGACACATTCACTCACCAGGGAGGGACAGAGAGAGACAGTGAGAAGGAAAGTGAGAAATCACTCCCCAGTGGGGGATGGCCACACTGCAGTCCCTTCTCCTCCATTCTCTTGGGATCTTGGACACACCTTGTGTGATTTTCAAGTTGCCGGGTCTGGAATTCGAACCGTGGCCAGCCATGTGGGAGCCCAGTGCCTTAGCCATCACACCACCTGCTGGCCCTCAATCTCCAACTTCTACTGAGTGATCACTTCTTCTAGGAAGCCCTCCTTGGTCTCTCTAGCTATGTCTCCGACAATAACTTACCTGTAAGCACACGTTGTATTTTTACATGCCTCTTTTCCACTAGAATGGTGGTTCCTAAGTTTTGTTGTATTTACTTTACTAATTATTTTTATCTTTTTTTTGTGCAAGCTTGAAGGCATTAAAATATTAAAAACCCATTAAACAAGTCAGGAATAATTACGATGCAATTACTGCTGCAGTGTAACTGGGCCTCCCAGTGACTGTGAAAGCATCCAGGGCCACCATGCTGTCACCTGGCCTCCCTTTGACCCGGGGTTTCTGTTCGGAACACACGCTCTTACAGAGCTCACACGCTGCATTTCTCTGTGTTCCAATGAACTCCGACCCGGCCAGAGTCTACGCTTCTCACCGCCTCTCACAGTTAGCTCGCCCTGTGCCCCACTGTCCGGTGACTCTCCTGGGTCTGGCTATCATTTGACAGACGTGACCACAAGCATATTCCATTAGGACAAAAACAGATTTTAGACTGTGATGGAAACTCGGCACCCCACTCTGATCACCAGGATCATTTGTGCAGACCCTAAAACACACACCTTTACGCTCTCCTTTCATTCGGGTCCACCGCGGTTGCCTCCTCCACCCGCTGTGCACTATGATCTTGGCTCTTCACACTCCTGCTCTCGGAGAAGGCTGGGAGGCCCCAGGGAGGTGGGCATGGAGTGGCTACGAGGCCTGCCTTCTCCCGCCAACAGGGCCTAAAGTTGGCTGAGTCTCTGTCAAGGCCTCACATTGGAGCTGCTGGGACTTTGCAGCCAGCCTGTGATGGGGTAGGAGCTGGGGCGAGGAGAGGGCACTGCAGATGAGCAGTGACGGCTCGCTGCCATCCGGCCCTGTGGCAAGGGCTCCACCCAGAAGCAGCATCGCACGCTGTGTCGATCCCCACGCATTCTCAGCTCTCTCAGGTGTCCGGTTCTAAGCGCTGGGGGAGCAAGGTGGGCCCACACGCAGGCCTTGCAAAGAAGTCTTTCTGGAGGCCAGGACCGGGGGCTGGCCCACTTCCAGGCTCAGGCCTGCAGGGTGTCGGGTGGGGATTAGGGATCCTCCCTCACCTCGCGCTCCCAGCTGGCATGCCAGCCTGCTGTCGCACCCTCCGAGGACGTCTAGAAGGCAGTCAAGCTCGGGGCTCCTCTGGGGATTCCAGGGGTGCATACTTCCTTCCCGTTGGTAGGAAGGAGACAGGGCGGCTTCAGGAGAGAGGGAACAATGCCCAAAGGTCATGAAGGCAGGGAGACACGTGAGGCAGGCCAGGATTCCGTCCTGCTCGCCACCTGGGCCTAGCACCTCCCGGCTCTGCTGGGAATGCTGGCTCTCTGGGTTTTTGCTGTCCTGCAGGTCACAGGCTGAGCTCAGAGGGCATGGGTAGGGAGCGAGGGGTCACAGGATGAGAGAGCGAGTCCCTGGGCAAGGAAAGGAAACACGAGAAGGAAACGAGGTGGGCAGCAGTGGAGTAGGACGGTGGCCCTCGCCCATCTTAAAAGGCTTCATCACGGATCCTCTACTGCTTTGCAAGGCCTGCGTGGGCCCACCTTGCTCCCCCAGCGCTTCGGAACCAGACACCTGAGAGAGCTGAGAATGCGTGGGGATCGACACAGCGTGCGATTCTGCTTCTGGGTGGAGCCCTGGCCACAGGGCTGGATGGCAGTGAGCCGTCACTGCTCATCTGCAGTGCCCTCATCCGGCCCCCGCCCTCACCCCAGCTCCTACCCCATCACAGGCTGGCTGCAAAACCCCAGCAGCTCATTATTCTCAGCTCTTTTCCACTGTACCACTTGTTATAATTTTTTAAAAGGCTTTTGCCATAGGGCATGTGTGCTTACCAGAGAAAGAGAGAGTGAGAGGGAAAGTGAGAAGTCATCCCCCAGGGGCGATGGCCACACCACCATCCCTTCGCCTCCATCCTCCTCTTAGGGGTTCAGGCACACATGCACATGTGCCCAGTGTGATTTTCAAGCCTCTGGGTCAAAGACTCAAACCGTGGAGTCAGCCATGTGGGATCCAGCTGCCTTAACCACCATGCCCCTGTTGGCCCACACTTGTGTCGATGTCTGTCTATTTCTGTCTGATTTTTCTTGTTTAATGTCCATCCAGGTTAAACATGTACATTCATAAAGGCACAAAACATATTGGTTGTGTATTTGCCCAAGATGCAGCAGGGCCTGGCATATACTAGGCACTTGAGAAAAGTTTGATGAAAGAAAGAACGCAGATTTTTTCTTTTTCTTTCATCTTTCACGATTCCCTTTGGAAAGTTGCATGAACCAAAATACCATTGACCATCGAATAACTTTATTTAAAAACGGTGGTTTTTTTGCTAAAGAAAGTTTCTGCTTTGCTATTTGTCCTTATATTTTTTAAAAATGTACTTCATACATTCAATCACTATCCATCCTACAGCCTGGAAAGTGCAGCGTGAACGCTCTTCACACCAGTCCCGCTGAAGACACCACACACGCCATCAGCAACAGTGACCGTCCAGTTCTGCGCCCCATAAATGTCTTGCCTCTCTATTTTCCTCCTTGGTTCTCTTCCTCTCACTCTCCTCCTTCTCCTACCCTCTTCCCATATGGTCTCCAGTATCCATAAACATTTTCTATTTTTCTATATACATTTGTCTTTCAGTTTCCACCATAGAGCACAGACGTTGGAGAACTTTGTCTCTGTCAGTACTCACCATTAGGTGCAAATTTAAAACAAATATAAATGATAAAAATGGAGCTTTTATGATTTTCCATGATTTCTATTAGTGTTGGGGCAGATAAAGAATTAATATATTTTCTAATGGACATGAGTTAATTAAAAGTACAAGATTATTTTAAATTGTTTTCTTATTTTTCCTTTTAGTTTGCCAGAGGGTGCGTGTGCTTGCCAGACAGGGGAGGAGGAGGAGGAGGAGGAGGAGGAGGAGGAGGAGAGAGAGAGAGAGAGAGAGAAGAGAGAGAAGCCCCCCCCCAGGGTGACAATGACACCATAATCCCTTCTCCTCCATTTTTCCTTTCAGGGTTCACGATACACACGCACATACCTCTGGCATGTTTTTGAAACTTCTGGGTTTTGAACTTGAACTACATGGTTGGCCGTGTGGGATCCAGCTGCCTTAACTACCATGCCACCAGCTGGCCTTACTTTGGATTTTATTATTTCTCATATTTACTTTCCTATATAATTAATGATCAAGTCAGGTTATGAAAGAGAGACATTGTATGTCCCCACTTAACATATACCGACTGTCTGCACTCTATGGTAGAGACTGAAGGACTGGAGAACATAAAAGTATTAAAAATTGTAAGGGACACTAGAGACAAAGTGGAAAGAGAGTGTGGGAGGGGAAGAGTGTAGGAAAGGAAATCTGGGGGGGATGGAGAGGTCAGACACTCGTGGCACACAGATACGGTTTATTATCTGTTGAGGAGGATGTGTATGGTGGTCTCAACTGGGCTGGACTGAGGTGTATATCATGCTGGGTAAAGTGTCTTCACAATCTAAATGATGTATAGCAATTTAATGTATGAATAATAATAATAAATAGAAAAGAACAGTATAGAAAATAAAATAATGATCAAGTCTTGGTTATCAAGTCTTGTTTTCACTTTTGTGTAGAAAAATGATGTAAAAAGGGGTTTTATGAGGGCCAGCAGGTGACCTGATGGTTGGGGCACTGGACTCCCACATGGCCGACTGAGGTTCAAGTCCTGGACTTGGTGGGTTGCTTTCTCACTTTCTCTCTCTCTCTGGATCAAATTTAAAAAATAATGATAATAAATGAAGTTAAAGAAATAATTCTTTAAAAAGGGGGGACAATTTGAGGCCTGCAGATGGCGTGGTGGCTAAGGTGCTGGACTCCCACATGGCCGACCATGGTCTGAGTCTTGGACTTGGTGGCTTCAAACTCAGCCCAGGCGCATGTGTACACATGCCCAGAGTCCCGAGAGGAGACTGGAGAAGGGATTGAGGTGGCATGGCCATCCCCCTAGGGGGTGATTTCTCAATTTCTGTCTCTCTGTCTCTTTCTGTCTCCAGCGAGTGCATGTGCCCTATAGCAAAAATCTCTAAAAAAGAGGGGGATGTTTATTGTGTGCCTTCGACCTGAGAACATGAGGGTGTAAGTGCCCCTGGGAGCACCCGGGCACATGAGAGCCAGCCCCGCGGCACCCAGCGACTGTGTGCTGCTCTGCTGGGTCTTGGTGCAGACCCCCGGGCTCCAGGGCGCTGCTGCCTGCACAGCCTCGCAGGAACAGCTCGTGGAAACGGGGGCGTTCGCGGGGACATGCCCTGGGGGCCTCCCGGCATCACATGCCCGCTCGTCTCCCCGTTTCACTCTTGTCCCCTTCCCGCCCTTTCCATGGCATCCAGAATGACCTTTGCAAATGTAAAGTGTCCAACTTGTCCTTGTAAAGTCCTCCAGGGAATGCTCCCCGTACTGAGAATAGAAGCGCAGGCCTCCCCTGCCCTGAGGGCCCTGTGGGCCCGCCCTGTGGGGTCTCTGTTTGGTTGCTTTCCTCGCTCCCTGCCCTGCTGCCCACAGGCCCCCGAACTGCCTTTCCTGGATTTGCCAAGCTTACACCTGACCCGGAGCTTTGTACCCACCGTGACCTTTGCCAGGACCCATCCTCCTACCGGGCTTCCTTCCCCTGACCAATCTTTTTTGTTATTTACTTTTGCCATAGGATGCATACTCTCACTGGAGAGAGACAGAGACAGAGGGAAAGTGAGAAATCACTGCCCAGGAGGGATGGCCTCACCGCAATCCCTTCTCCTCTTTCCTCTTGGGCTCTTGGGCATGCACACGCGCGCGACTGGTATGATTTTCAAGCCACTGGGTCCGGGACTAAAATCACGGTTGACCATGTGGGAATCCAACACCTTAGCCACCGTGCCACCTGTTGGACCCTGCTGCCCAATCTTTACCTGGCTGTTTTCTTCTCATTGTTCAGGACCCAGCTTCCACGTCATCTTCTAGGCTCCTCTTCCCCTCCCTGATTCTAAAGGACAGCCCGGGCACTCTCCATGACACCTGTCTAAGCTCCAGGGGACCCACCTGTGTCATGTCTGGCATGTCCCTTGTTTCTCGACGTTTCGTTATGCATCAGCTGCTGCTCTTCCTGACTGTGCTCCGTGAGAGCTGGGGCACTGTCGTCATTGTTCTTTGCTGCAGTGCTTAGGACAATGACAGTCCTACAGAAAGTGCTTGGAAATACCTGTGAAGTGAATGAATGGGGACCAGCAGGTGGCATAATGGTTACCTCGCTGGGCTCCCATGGAGTCGATCACGGTTCGAGTCCTAGACCCCGTGGCTTAAAACTCATGCCAGGTGCATGTGTGTATGCCCAAAATCTCCAGAGGAGAATAGAGAAGGGATTGTGACATGGCCAATCTCCCTGGGGAGTAATTTCTTGCTTTTTGTCTCTCTGGCAAGTGCATGCACCCTAGAGCAAAAATACCTAAATTAAAAAATTAATAAAGAAATAAATGAAAGGAAAGCGCCAGGAGACCTGCTGGTATGGGCTTCCAGTCTGGCTTGTGGATGGGCAGGGGGAGTCCATTGAGAACTGGAAGACCTGTAAGAGCTGATACGCCAGAAGGAGCGATGGTCTGCAAGCCAAGAAGCCCGAGTCCTCGTCCTCGTCCTGTCACCGCAGTTAGCTGCCAGTCTGCTCCCACGGGGCCCCCAGAGGCTGAGGTGGGAGGCAGGCTTCACATGGTGGGGAAAAACAAAACAAAACAGAAGTCCTTGGTGAGAAAAGCAAGACAGCTTGTTTATTGGTTTTGTGCCCGAATCCTCTGGTGCCTGAGCCTGCGGGAATGGCTCTGCAGACCTGGGAAGGCGAGAACTGTGTTTATCGCTTTGCTCGGTGAGCCTCGTTGGCATTCCTGGAGAGAGTGGGCTGCAGTGTTCCAAGACATGAAGCTGTCTGGTGAGTTGGCTTTCCTTGTCCCCAACACATCCCTGGATTTGTTTCTGTGTGAGCAGGCACGGGACTGGCCCGTGAACTTCGCCATGTGCCAGGGTCTGTGTGGGCTCTTGCAAACACTGGCAGCCATGCTCGGCCAGCTTGCTGAGCACCCAGCGCCTCCTTTCTCCCTGGCTACTGTCTTCTTCTCCTTCTCCTCCTTCTCCTTCTCCTCCTTCTCCTTCTCCTCCTTCTCCTCACCCCGCCCCTTCTTCTTCTTTAAAAACGTTTTTGCCATACGGTGAGAGACAGAGAGAAGGAAAGAGAGAAATCAGTCCCCAGGAAGGATGACCTTGCTGCAGTCCCTTGTCCTCCATTCTCCTCCTGGGATTTTGGGCACTCAATCACATGCACTCGGCATGATTTTTCAAGCCTCCAGTCCCAAGACTGGAACCACGGTGGCCTTGTGGGAGTCTAGTGCCTTAATCACCATGCCATCTGCTGGGATCCACCGTCGTCATCGTCGTCTTCTTCTTCTTCCTCCTCCTCCTCCTCCTCTTCTTCCTCTTCTTTTTTTTTTTTTTTTTTTTTTTTTTTTTTTACAGGTTTTTGCTATAGGGCGCGTGCGCTCACCAGACAGACAGAGAGAGACAGAGAGACAGAAAGCGAGAAATCACCCCCCTGGGGGGATGGCCACGCCGCAGTCCCTTCTCCTCCATTCTCCTCTCAGGAGAGGAGTACACGTGCCCAGCACAAAACCAATAAACAAGCTGTCTTGCTTTTCTCACCAAGGACTTCTGTTTTGTTTTGTTTTTCCACCAGGTCTGGGTCTCAAACCACCGTCGACTACATGGGAGTTCAGAGATATAGCCATTACGCTAACTGCTGGTCCCGGTTGCCTTCTCTTACAGAGTCTGGAAATCAAAACCCACAACTCCCAGCACTTTATAGGTGTTCTGCCCAATAAGACAGAAGTGGAAGTTTATGGAGAGGGCGTCTCTTCCTAATAAAAGATCATCTCAAGAAGAGAAAACCTGAGACCAGCAGTTGGCATAAGCAGTTGGCGTAATGGCTGTATCGCTGGACTCCCATGTAGTCTACCGCGGTTCAAGTCCCTGACCCAGTGGCTTAAACTCACGCCAGGCACTTCTGCGTGTGTGTGCCCAACATCCTGAGGAGAATGGAGGAGAAGGTATTGTGGCATGGCCATCCTCCCTGGGGGGGTGATTTCTCGCTTTCTGTCTCTCTGTCTGTCTTTCTGGCGAGTGCACGTGCCCTATGTGGGGGAAAAAAAAAAAAAAGGAGAGAGAGAAAACCCTTTGTTTCTTTCCCACTTCTCTCTTCCTCTTGCCTGGGACTTGGGTGTGATGCTCAAAGGTGTAGCAGCCATCTTACAACCATGAGGACGAAGCAAGGCAGTCACCAGGGTAGATGGAGGAGACAAAACACGGAAGCGTCGGCCCCTGACAGCGTGCTGTCCTTCATTGGGAGCATGGGTGACAGTGAGCACTATTGGAAAACGTAACTGAGCAACCATTTGACGTCGGTGAGGCACATTCAGAGTCACAGCACACTGGGATGTGAGAGAGAGTGTCCGTACTAGCCAGGGCTCCCTAGGGAGGCATACAATAAGACATGTATGTACAAGGGAACTTATTAGGCGCATTGGCCCACGTGACCACAGCCACCGAGAAGTCCCACGACAGGCTGTCTGCGAGCTGGAGGCCCTGGGACTGCAGTAGCTGGGCTCAGTCCAGGAGCGAGGGCCTCGGTGGGGAAGCTGATGACGTGACGCTTGGCCTGAGACTGAAGGCTTGAGAGCCTGGGGGTGGGTGGGGCTGGCCTGAATCCTACCCTCCAAAGGCAGATGAGTTTTGAGGTCCAAGGCGATGGAAGAAGCCTTGCTCTCTCTCATGAGACCTATTTGTCTTCTGTGTTTCTTCTCTCCGGGTCCCTAGTGGTTGGAGCGTGCCCACCCACACGGAGGGCGGATCGCCCTCATCTGGCCTGCTCAGACTGGCGTGCGAATCCCTTCTGGAAACACCCCCAGGACACACCCAGAGCCGGGCCTTTGCTGGGATGCCTTAGTCCGGTCAAGTTGGGTGTCTTGGACTCGATGAGACTCGAGCAGGGATCTGAGCCCCAGAATAGCTATCTACTGCTAGAGTCCTTCCGTGACAACAACAATGTCTTCATTCTCTCAGACGAAGCTGTCAGATTTTAAGCCGCTTGAGCAAAACACATTCCCAGCATGGACTCCTCACCCCTGCCTGCTGTGTCATTGTCACTGTCTGTCTTTCTAGTAGGAGAGGTCCGGAGGGACAGGACACGTGCCCAGATCATGACCTCACAGGTCGGAAATGCCAGTCCCACTGCAGCCACCATGCCCAGGGTCCTCGACCTCATCCATCACCCTCTCTGTCTTTCCTGCCTGTGTGTGACCTTCACGGTGGCTGGGAGGTGCGACAAGCCGTTACAGGCACACGGCTGCCCCCATTCCTTTGCTCAGAAGGATAGTCCGGTCACTTGCCGGAATCAGGGACTCGGTCTTGTGAGCTCGGAGCCGGGACCCTGGGGTCCCACTTTTGTTATTCAGGCAGTTTTACTTGTCCTGCTTCTTACTTTTCTTACCAATTGTTATTTACCCCCCAAAGATGGACTTTATCTTTTTAAAGAGATTTTTGCCATAGGACAGTGCACTTACCAGAGAGAGACAGTCAGAGGGAAAGTGAGAAATCACCCTCTGGAGGGATGGCCGTGCCACAGTCCCTTCTCCGTTCTCTTCCTGGGGTCTTGGGCATGCATGCACATGCACCTGGTGTGATTTTCAAGTCACCAGGTCCAGGACTCTAACTACGGGTGGCCTTGTGGGAGTCCAGGGATGTAACCACCATACCACCAGCTGGCCCCAAGATGGGCCCTCTTGCCATTCGGTGTTTGAAGCCAACTTACAAAACTGAAACGAGGTGTCATAGCACAAGCTTGATTCAAAGCCAAAGAGTGGAGATGGAGGAGCAGGCAAGTGGGGTGACGAGGGGATGGGACAGAGCAGAGAGGGGAGGAATGTCTGAAGCTTTTCCTGGAAATAGTGGGGACCACCTCCTTGTTTTGCCTTGTAAGAATTCTTGCAGTGGTTTCCCTGGTGATCGTGAACTGTCATGGCATTGGTCGGCGTGCCATTTAGCCTGTAGCGACATTAGGACAAGGTTTGGGGTCTGCAGGAGATCACTGTGGCGGCCATCTTGGATCCCACCAGGCCAGACCGGTTCCTAGAGGGGAAGTGTTATCTCACCCACTGGCAGGCCTCCTGTTACATACAGAAAAGCACCGTTGGCGGGGGTGGGGGCACGATGTGGTCCCAGGCTACACGGTGGGTGACACTTTCCTTCTCTCTGTGCCTTTCCTCATTCCTTGGTGAACAAAAACCAGAGGAATGAGAAAGATCCATTTACACACTTTCGGGCTCACTTCAAATTCCCTGTAAACCTACAGGCTTCCTTTCCTTGGGGACGTGGAGGACACAGATAAGCATAAATGTGCAGAAGCAATCTTCGGTCACGGGCCCCTTGCCAGTTAGTAGGTCAGCTTTCCTTTGCCTGGTGCGCGTGGCCTTTGAGGACAGCTGCTGGGGGCCAGGCCGTGGAGGGTTAGGCCTGCTGGCTGAAGCCATGGCAAAGGCAGTGTTCACATCTGTAGGTTCAGTCAGGCCCCCCTAACTCCGATGCTTGTTTCCTGAAGCAGGGCAGGAGGTGACACTGGTAAAAGGGTGCCGTGTAAATAAGGACGAATGGGCCTTTCCGGGTCTCTGGCCTCGGTCATGAAGTGGCGAACACAGGGGCAGGCTGGGGGGCTCTGGGACAGACCACTGCACTGGGGCATTGCTGTCTAGTGTGTGGCTGCAGAATTGCTGGAAATAGCTCAGCAGCAATTAGGAAGAGGGTGGTTCCTTTGGGAGTGACTAATGTCTTAGGAACCCGTGCAAAAGCCAAGGCGAGGGGTTCCCCCACTCTCCCATAGGGCCGGGCAGGGTCGAAGTGGCGATTCGTGTAGCTGGTGACCAGGTGCATGGCCTAAGGGCGGGACTAGGAGAACTGCGGGCAGGATGGGGCGGGGGCTTTGCGCCACCTCCTCTGCCCCCTGGCAGAGGCAGGCGAGGAGAAATGGGAAAGTCCTGCGGGGCTTTTCTTCTCTGGCATACGCACAGGCTCTTTTTCTGAGAAAAACCCATTGAGACTAGTAGTCCCCCTCCCAACCCACCCACCCGAGGGCCACACAGTCCAGCCAGCAGCCGGCTGGAGAACTGACCTTTCAAACCCTGTGTATGCACAACTCCAAGTCCAGTCCAACTGCAGCCTGGCCTGGCAGCCAAAACCTCAATGTTCCCGTCAGAAACGTTACTACGGGCCGTGAACCTCACAGGAAGCCTTCAGATTGCAAACACATGTCCCGACGCTGACTCGGAGTGAGGAGCTCCACGCTCGGCCTGGGTTGGAGAGGCCGCTGCCTGCAGGGGTGGGGCCTTGCCGTCTGAGTGCGTGCCAGGCGGCTTGGGCCTTGGCTTCAGCTGGGTACGGGCGTGGAGGCTCCTTTGTAGGTCAGTGTCCGCGGTCGTTCTTTCTTCTTTCTGCAAGTGAAGTGTCAATGCACATTCCTCTTAGCCTCATGCGGGTGCTGGCTTTCTTCCCCCCTGTTCATCTGTGAGGCCTGTTCTTGTCTCCAAGTTCATACTACGCTGTTATGGGATCTGTGGTTCTGCGAAGCTGCAGTCTGCACACGGGTGCCTTTTTTTTTTTTTTTTTTTTTTTTTTTCCAGTTAGGCTTTTAATTTTGAGGTAATTAGATTCACATGCAGTTGTAAGAAATCATACAGACAGATTCTGTGTACCCATTACCCAGTTTTCCTCAACGGTAACATCTTGCCAGGTGATAACACAATAGCACATCTAGTATATTGCACGGATAGGTTCAAGATGCAGAGCAGCTTCATCACGAGGACCCCTATACTGTCCTTTCACAGTGGTAGGCTACGGCCTGCCTTCCTCCTCCCTCCCGCCCTGATCTTTGGCAAGCACTCGTCTCAGCTCCATTTCTGTCATTTTGTCAAGAAAGCTGTAACAATGGAATCATACAACCTGTAATCTTCTGGGGTGGTTTTTTTCCTTGTTTCCCTCAGCATAATTCTCTGGAAATTCACCCAAGTAGTTACATGTCATTGACTGTTCTTCCTTTTTATTGTGGAGTGGATGAATGGATGTGCCACAGTTTGTCTCACCATTCATTCCTTGAAGGACAACAGGGCTGTATCCAGTTTTTGGCTTTTATGAATGAAGCCACTATTCACAGATGTGTGCAGGCTTTTGTGAGAATATAAGTTTCATTTCTCTGGGATAAATGCCCGGGAGTGCCGGGTCATATGGTAGGGTTGTACATTTGTTTAATTTATTATTATTTTAAAAAATCTGTTGACTTATTCCATAAGAGAGAGAGAGATTGGCATCACCAACAGGGTCCTCATGCCACCATCTTCCCCCCAGCCTCAACCAGCCGGGGTCACAGGCACACACAAGGAGACTCTGGACAACCTGGGACTCCCCATGTGACCTCAGCACTGTGCGACACCATGTCACCGCTGCTCCACTGCGACTGACCTAGACTTGTACTAATCTGCCAGTGTCTTCTAGAGTGGCTGTGCCGTTGCATTCCCGCCAGCAAGGTAGGAGCAATCTAGCTTGTTTGCATCCTCACTCGATTCGGGGGCACTGCCTTTTATTTCAGGTGTTCTGATAAATGGGGCTTAATTTTGTATTTCCCTAATGACTTGTGATGTGGCGGCATTGAATGTGTATTCGTGTTATTACTCGCCATCCGAATATGCTCTTTGGTGAAAGATTTGTTCATATCTTTTGCTCATTTTCTAAATAATTTTTGATTTTTTTCCTTTTTTTTTTCCCTAGAGGGCATGCACGCTGGGGAGGGAGAGAGAAGGGAACACAGAAAGAGGGAAAGTGAGAAATAACCCCTTGGGGGATGGCCATGTTGCAACCCCTTCTCCTCCACTTTCTTCTTGGGATTCCGGGCACACATACACAAATACCTCCTGTGGTTTGAACCACACAGGGCCATGTGAGATCCAGCTGGTTTAACCTCCATGCCACCTGCTGGCCCCTGCTGTTTTTTTCATTTTTTTTTTTTTTTAAGTTCATTTATTTCTTGTCTAAGTGAGAGTGACAGAGAGATTTCCTCAAATGGGGTCCTAATGCCATGATCTACCCTAGCTTCAACCAGCCCTGGAAGAGGGGCATGCATGCCTACCATCCTCAGGGAGGTCTCTGGTTATAAACCCACAACCTTCCCTGTGGGTCATCCCCCAGAATACTGCATTTTACTGCTGCACCACCACGGTCTGGCCCTCTCCGATGCTTCTCCTCAAGGTTTACGTCAGTTCAAGGTATATTTTGAGTTAGTTCTTGGACACCATGTAGCAATTAGGGCACAGTACTTTCCCCGGAGACATGGAATTGCTCCTGCACCCTTTATTGAAAAGGCTATCTTTCTTCTGTTGAATTGTTTTTGTACCTTTTAAACAACATCTCTCACACACACTTGAGCAGGTCTATTTCTGGGCTCTCTATTCTGTGCCAGCGATCTGCGTGTCTACCCCTCGCGTCTTGATTACTGTAGCTTTATATTTTGATATGACTCTTGAAATTGGGTAGTCTGATTCCTCCCACTTTATTCTTCCATTTCAAAATTGTTTTAGCTATTTTAGTTCCTTGGCCTCTCCATATAAATCTTAAAATAAGCTTGTCTAGATGTATAAAAATCTTGCTGGGATTTTTAATAGGAATTCTGTTAAACCTGTGTCTACATCTGAAGGATAATGAACATCTTTCTTGGCTGTGTCTTCCCAACCATGAACACAATATGTCGCTCCGTTTATTCAAGTCTTTGATTCCTTTCAACAGTGTTTTGTAGCTCTCAGCATTCAAGTCTGTTATGGTTTGATTTTTTTTGCCCTGTATAATGAAAGTCTTGTTTTTTTCTTTTTAATTTACCAGAGGGTGCGTGCACTTGCCAGAGACAGACAGAGGGAGAGAGGGAGAGGAGAAAGCACCCCCTCCTCCCCCAGTGGGATGTTGTCACCCTCAATCCCTTCTCCTTCATGTCTCCATCCTGATGGGATTTGGGGCCATGCATGCACATGTGCCCAGCAGCTTTTTTATTTTTTCTTTTTCTGTTCCAAGTAACTTATACTGATACTTAATATGTCCCAATGACATAACTATAATTGAAGGCAGTATGATATATAGGCCAGAAAAAGATGTAAGCAAGTTGCTTATTCTAGCTGAGGCAATGAGAAAACCTCTGAAAATGCTGGGTCACACATTTTGATACATGACTCATGACCAATGGTTTTAGTTCCAAAAGGAAAATGGAAGGACTCAAGTCTTTGTAAGCAGCAAGTTGAATTTAATATTGTTTGACCTGGCTATGGAATTTGTCTAGAGAAAAACTGTTCATGATTTGGAAAGCCCAGAATGTTTTTCAAGCCACTGGGGCTGGGATTAGAATTGTGCAGTCAGTCATCTGGGACCTGGCTCCTTTAACCAGTAGTCTGTGGATGGGTCTGGTCTGAATATCTATGTCTCCTTCAAATGGGTGGGGCCTCTGAGAGGGGATTAGGCCATAAGGGTGGATCCCTTATAAGAGAGGGATTAGTGCCTTTATGAAAGAGCCTGAGGGAGCCGGTTTGCTCTTCTGTTATGAGGAGGCAGAGAGTGACTCCTCACCAGACCCTGTGGGACTTCCCAGGCGCCAGAACTGTGAGAAACAAGTTTACATCATTTTAAAGTTACTCAACCTGAGATCTTTCAGTCTAGCAAGAACAGGTCTTGCACATGTTTCATTGCATGTAAACCCAAACATTTCCTTTTTTTTGAGTAATTATAAATGGTATTGCATTTCTGATGTATTTTGGTGTCTGTGTGTTCATTGCTAGTATATAAAAATACAATTAATTTTTTGTGTTTGTTTTGCTTCTGGCGAAAGCATGGAAAGTCATGACACATTTTTGCATAGAAAAATGTAGAAAACCTAATAATACTAGGAGTTTTTTTTGTAAGAACCAGCAGTTGACGTAATGACTATGTTGCTGGACTCCCATGTAGTCGACAGCAGTTCGTGTCCCACACCCAGTGGTTTAAACTCATGCTGGGCGCATGTGCATGCGTGCTCAAGATCCCGAGAGGAGAATGGAGGAGAAGGGATTGCAGTGTGGCCATCCCCACCCTGGGGCACCATAAAACGATTAATTTTCACCTAACTCCTTTATAACACAACTAAGTCCCAAACATGAATTTTGGGGGGACAGATATCTAAGTTATAGCACCCTATCAGATTGAGGAAGTTCCCCTCTATTTCTATTTTTTTCCTGAAAATTCCTTTTCTAAAAAAATGAAAAGCAAATTTTAAAAACTCAGAAGTGCTTGTTGAATTTTATTAAATGTTTTTCTGTACCAATTGATGTGATAATGGGATTTCTCTTCTTTATCCTTCTTTAAGCCAAGTCGTGTATTATTCAGGTTTCTTAGGGTTGCAAATATAATATTGGGTTGTCCAAAAAGTCATGACACATTTTTGCATAGAAAAACCTAGAAAAATAGGTCATGATTTTCCCGATGACCTAAAAGATGAAAGCAAATTAAAATCGGATTAAATTAAACATAGATTATTTTTTCCCCGAGCAAGACATCTGGCAGTAGGCAGTTCTGAGCTGACTGGTCCCACAATGCAGCCATGTCAGCACTTCGGTGTTCTCTGTGACTCTCTCGGCCTTCCCCTCATGGTTGCAAGTTGGCCATGAGGGCCCCAAGTGTCCCTGCTGGCAGGATGTAGGGGATGTGTTCCTCTCCCATCATGAGAATCCTTCTCAGAAACCCACCAGGCGTTTATGTGTTGGCCGCAATCAGCCCACGCCCAAACCGAGATAATCTGGCGAAAGGACTGAACAAGGGAATGGGATCCCATGAATAGTTTAACCCTGTATTTCTCAGCAGGGGTGCTTTTGGCGTGTGGATGACAATGTGCTGCTTGTAGGACTGACTGCTCACTGCAGGATGTTTAGTGTCCCTGACCCTCACCAATGAAGTGCCAGTGGAGCCTTCTGGTTGCCATGACAACTTCTTTCAAACTCCCCCCAGAGAGAGGCTGGACAGTGGCACAGTGGTAAAACATGGAGATCTGTGGGCAGTCCTACCTGGGAGGGTTCCTTGTTCAAGTCCAGAGGCCTCCCTGAGTAGGTTGGGCATGCACTTGCTTGTTACCCAGGTTGGGGAGACTAAGGGATGGACTCCATGGTGGTGGTGGGTGGTAACGTAGAAGAAACTTCCTCTGAGGCGCTTCCTATTGACAGCCATTGGTTTAGACTAGTCATGACTCGCTCCCAGGGAATGGGCCCATGTGTGCCTTGTAATATCTCAGAGAAGGAGGAAATGATGTCCAACAGTGTTGGACGTTAGACTAGGAGACGCATCTCCAAGTGAAGCCAGAGACATCATTGAACCCAGGGAAGTCCAACACTCTTTCCTGGGGCATCTAACTCCAGTGGGACGTTTTCTGCCGGAGGTACCTCCAAGACAGCAATGTAGGCCCGGAATTCCTACCAACCTGCCCATGTGGGGAGAAAGGCTGCATTGGTGATGAGGGGGTCTCGTTCTTTTTTTTTTTTTAATTTAATTTGTGTGTGTGTGTGTAACTATTTGTTTACACTTTTTATTTTATTTATTTTATTATTTTTTATATTCAATCACTGTATATCTTTACAACATTGAAATGCACTTTCTCAGCATGAATACCCTATATGTTAGTCCAGTCAAAGAGATTGCCATACACATTGTCATTGAAGATAATTTTCCATTTTTTGGTCTATTGACTGTTCTGCTCCCCTCCCCCCCTTCCCCTCTCTCCCTGGGAGTTCACGCTTAACTAGGTTTACTTGTGCTTTCTGGGATCTTGTTCTAACAGTGATCAATCTTAGCCAGGAAGGGATCTTGGAAGTTGTGAACATTATTTCATAGACGAAGTCGCTGACGTCCAGATTTGCTCAAGGTCAGCAGTGGCGTGACCCAGCCAGGATGGGTTCAGGTGAACGCTGCACACTGAGTTCCCATGATCTGCTTCCCTTTATTTCTTACATTTCATCTTAGCATTTATTGGATACTTATTATGAGATATAGTGTGCTAATTGACTTATAGCCTTTATTATTATTATCCTTTTTTTTATCTTTTTTTTTTTTGGAGAGGTTTTTGCTATAGGGCACGTGTTTTTGCCAGACAGACAGAGAGAGACAGAGAGATAGAAGGCGAGAAATCACCCCCCAGGGGGGATGGCCACGCCGCAATCCCTTCTCCTCCATTCTCCTCTAGGGACCTTGGGCACGCACGCACACACGCCCAGCGTGAGTTTAAGCCACCGGGTCTAGGACTCGAACCGCGG
The DNA here is from genome assembly GCA_026018925.1 of Tupaia tana. Taxonomy (NCBI): domain Eukaryota; kingdom Metazoa; phylum Chordata; class Mammalia; order Scandentia; family Tupaiidae; genus Tupaia; species Tupaia tana. Next base: position 110,176,063 of record JAKSZU010000006.1, read on the forward strand.
TCGACTACGTGGGAGTCCAGCGACATAGCCATTACGCTACCTGCTGGTCCCATGATTATTATCTTTTTAAAAAAGTTTATTTATGGGACCAGCAAGTGGCATAGTGATTAAGGCACTGGATTCCCAAATGGCCGACCATGATTTGAGGCCTGGACTGGGCGCCTTGAAAAATCACAACAGGCACACGTGCGTGTGTGCCCAAGATCCTGAGAGGAGAATGGAGGAGAAGGGATTGGAGCCCGGCCATCCTCCCAGGGGGTGATTTCTCACTTTCCCTCTCTCCGTCTCTCTCTCACTAGTGCCTGTGCCTTATAGCAAAAACCTAGGGGAAAGTTTGTTTATTTTTTCTATTAGTGTGTGGGACAGAGAGAGACAGCACTCTGACAGGGTCCTGATGCTTTGGTACATGCCCACCTTTAGCCAGCCTGGGGACATGGGCACACTCGTCCTACGGGCGGGGCAGTCTGAACCCTCTCACGTGGGTCGGCCTCGGGGAGCATTGGGATTTAGGGCTGCACCTGCGTCCTCGCCTCCAGCCCCTGGCATTGTGACAGTGGTATTCTCGTCGCTGCGTTTTAAGGATTAGAAAATCGAGGCTAGAAAGGTTAGGGAAGTGGCCCCAGGTCTGCTGCAGAGCCAGCGTCATTAACCGCTACACCGCATAGCTTCCCCGGTGGTCCAGCCTCCGGTACCTTCGCCATCTGTTCTGGGTGGGAGCTCGGGGCAAGGCGTTCTTCAACGGCCTGGTGACTCTTCCTGGGCTGCAGTCGCAATCTCAGTGCCTCCCTACCAGTTGGCGGAATTGTAAATTTACTCCAGTTCTGGGTGACTGGGGAGGGGTAAGAGATGAAAAGCATGATTCAGCCATATTATTTTGCTTTTTCTAAAAAGAAAACTCCTTATTAGATCAACAGTTTAACTATTAGGCGATGTCTTAATTATAACCTTGGCTTTATAGTTTTCAAGAAAAGATATGATTAGGGCAAAATTAAAATATGGCAATGAGTATAAGTTGTCTCACTCAAGGATGGTGTTCAGTTACTCCCTATCTGGGGTGGCTTTTCTTTGCCTCTCTGTACTTTCTAAGCACTTCCAGGCCTCGCTCAGCTCCTTTGTGCAGTGCTTCCAGGAGCCAAAACCAGCCCGTGGCTGTGGGGGTATAGATTCATCGCATTCTCAGGAAGCCAGTTCCTTGAGCATTCTGTTGGGTTGTTGGAAAAGTCCTGGTGCATTTTCGTACAGAAAAACAGAAGAAAATACGTCATGACTTTTCTGACGACCCAGTACTCTGCCTCTATTCTCACCCTCCTTTGTCTGCTTGTCTGTCCATCATCCATCCCTCCACGCATTCAACTGTTTCCAATCCGCAATGATTTATTGAATTCCTTCTTACGACAACCCTGCTGTGCCTCTACCTGCCACACCATGTTCAGCAAAGACATCCCTAAGAGCTAGTTTTCCCTTTCAGCCTGCTTTTCTCTTGTTCTGTAACGTTTGCTTTTGTAGGTCAGAACATAAAAATCCATAAGAAAGATCTTGCTGCCGGGCTGTGGGTCCTTCAGGCCAAACAGTGAGGTCTGGCCGTCTTTGTGTCTCCAGGCTGAACAAGGTCTGCATGCGGTGCATTCTCAAGCATGCTCCAGGGGGTCCAGCAGGTGGCATGGCGATTAAGGTACTAGATTCTCACTTGGTCAACTGCAGTTCGCTTCCTGGACCTGCTGGCTTGAAAGTCACCCAGATGTATGTGAATGCATGCTCACAATCCCAAGAGGAAAGTAGAGGAGAAGGGATTGTGGCGTGGCCATCATCCCTGGGTGGCTTTCTTACCTCCCCACTCTCTGGTGAGCACTGACACCCTCTGGCAAAGAAACAAACAAAACAAAACAAAACAAACACTTGAAGAATGAAACTGTATTGTTTCTCTTCCAGAAAGTTCTAGATTCTCAGTAGCTTTACCTAAGTGGTTATGTGACTAACTTTGTGGTCTTCTGATTTCCTCCCTGTAACAGCACAGATTTTGTTGAAAAGCCATAGTATTCCTTACATTATGCCCTTCCTCTGAGATGCTTGTCACGCCAGATGAAGTATCCTGGTCTGCCAACGTCCAGTTCAGCTCTCGGTAAACTGGTGGCATTCCCTCACCCCCCGAAGCCCCCTGAGTGACTCTGCCTTTCTCTCTTCTTATGCCATCGACTTCAACCTCTTGTCTGCCTGTTTACCCTGAGTGCACTCACTCAGCTGCTCTGCTGCTGAACAGTGATTTAGTGAACCCACTACGCTCTGATGATGGGCTAAATGGCACACAACGTTTAGCAAAGACTTCTTCCGTCTTATTTAGTTCGAGTATGTGTTTTCCCCCTGATGATTTTCGAGCTCTTCAAACACGGGCAGAAAAGGATCTTATTGCTCTTTCGCATCCCAAGCGTTTGACACGGAGGGAGGTACTCGATCGATCTTTGCGCGGTTGCGCTGCCCATGCGGTATGGCCTCCTTTCCCTCTGAGCCTTCTTAAACAGGCATTGATTGCTAGCCTCCTCCCAACTCTTTAAAGGTTTCTGCCACAGGGTGTGTGTGCTCGCCAGAGAAAGCCAGAGACAGAGAGAGGGAAAGTGGGAGGCAGGATGGCCACTCCGCAATCTCCTCTCCATTCTCCTCTTGGGATTTTGGGCGTGCATGTACACACACATGCACCTGGCCTGATTTTCAAGCCACTGGATCCAGGACTTGAACTGTGTTTGGCCATGTGGGAGTCCAGAGCCTTAACCACCACACCACCTGCTGGCCCTGCTTGCCCCCAGTTAAGCATTACAGAACATTTTAAAATCACAGAGACAATAATTTCATCAGCATATGAAAGATGTCAACAGGGAGAGATGACCAGGGTGGAGTCTGTGCAAACACGCAGAACACGTCACCGCCATCATTAGAGGATGGAGTTAGCCCAGCCTTCGAGGCCAGTCTCACTTCCTTACTATTTGGGAAATCTTAGATCCACTCGCATTCTTTTCCTCTTTGGTATTCCATGTCTGGCTCTGACGGCCGTCCTGCCTCTGTGATGGAAACACAGCCCCAGAATGGGCTAGCGGCTTGAGGGTCTCTCACGGCAAGTCAGAAACCAAGATGTGAGGATACGAAAGGCCTTTTTACACGGTGGGAGTTTCAGTCAAATCAAGCTATCAGCAGCACCCGCGTATCACATTTGCTATTCACCGAGCCCTGAAGTGCCAAGAGCTTCGCATGCATTATCCTTCCTCCAAGTCTTTATTTTGAAAATATCCAAATGTCTGCACTCCGTGGCAGAAACAGAAAGACTGGAAGGCTTAGAGAAAATAACAGTAATAATAAGTAACTCTTTAAAACGGTTCCAGCATTTCTTATGTAATCCTCGGTCACATTTCCCTTTTTCTCAATGTAAGCGATCCTCCCTCCTCTTCTCCACTCCGCCTTTTCTCTCCCTCTCCCTTCCTTCCCGACCCAGCGGAGGATTACATGCTGTGATCACTTTTCACACGTCTCCAGTCTTCTTTAATTAGAAATTTCTCAGCTTCTTTTCTCTCTTCCTTTTATGATATTGACAGTTTTAAAGAATTCAGATTAGTTGTTTTGCAAAATGCCCTTGGCTGGAATTTTTGCAGTGTTATGATTTTGGTAGTCAATTATCCCCCGAAGGTTTGTGCTTTGGAATTCGGTCTCAGTGGGCAGTGACTGGCTGTGTCCCAGGGTTCATGGGTTGGGAACTGGTTGCTTTGTAAAGGTGTTGCATTAAAACTTAGTCCTTTTCTGATGTCTGGGGGTGCGTTTGGGTGTGAGGGAGTCATCGGGGCAGTTGTCCATGTGCGTGACGGTATCATCGGAGCAGGTGTCCACGTGCGTGATGGTGTCATCAGGGCAGGTGCCCATGTGTGTAATGGTGTCATCAGGGCAGGTGCCCGTGTGTGACAGTGTCATCGGGGCAGGTGCCATGTGTATGACGGTGTCATCGGGGCAGTTGTCTGTGTGTGTAATGGTATCATCAGGGCAGGTGCCCGTGTGTGTGACAGTGTCATGGGGGCAGGTGCCTGTGTGTGTGACGGCGTCATAGGAACAGGTGCCCGTGTGTGTGACAGTGTCATGGGGGCAGGTGCCTGTGTGTGTGATGGCATCATGGGGGCAGGTGCCCATGTGTGTGACGGTGTCATCGGGGCAGGTGCCCCTGTGTGTGTGATGGCATCATGGGGGCAGGTGCCCATGTGTGTGACGGTGTCATCGGGGCAGGTGCCCCTGTGTGTGTGACGGCGTCATGGGAGCAGGTGCCCGTGTGTGTGACAGTGTCATGGGGGCAGGTGCCTGTGTGTGTGATGGCATCATGGGGGCAGGTGCCCATGTGTGTGACGGTGTCATCGGGGCAGGTGCCCCTGTGTGTGTGATGGCATCATGGGGGCAGGTGCCCATGTGTGTGACGGTGTCATCGGGGCAGGTGCCCCTGTGTGTGTGACGGCGTCATGGGAGCAGGTGCCCATGTGTGTGACGGTGTCATCGGGGCAGGTGCCCCTGTGTGTGTGATGGCATCATGGGGGCAGGTGCCCATGTGTGTGACGGTGTCATCGGGGCAGGTGCCCCTGTGTGTGTGATGGCATCATGGGGGCAGGTGCCCATGTGTGTGACAGTGTCATCGGGGCAGGTGCCCATGTGTGTGATGGTGTCATCGGGGCATTTGTCCATCTGTGTGATGGTGTCATCGGGGCAGGTGCACGGTGTCATGGGGGCAGGTGCCCATGTGTGTGATGGTGTCATCGGGGCATTTGTCCATCTGTGTGATGGTGTCATCGGGGCAGGTGCCCGTGTGTGTGACGGTGTCATGGGGGCAGGTGCCCCTGTGTGTGATGGTGTCATCGGGGCAGGTGCCCATGTGTGTGATGGTGTCATCGGGGCATTTGTCCATCTGTGTGATGGTGTCATCGGGGCAGGTGCCCGTGTGTGTGACGGTGTCATGGGGGCAGGTGCCCCTGTGTGTGATGGTGTCATCGGGGCTGGTGCCCATGTGTGTGACGGTGTCATCGGGGCAGGCGCCCATGTCTGTGACGGTGTCATTGGGGCAGGCACCGTGTGTGTGACGGTGTCATCGGGGCAGGCGCCCATGTCTGTGACGGTGTCATTGGGGCAGGCGCTCGTGTGCGTGACGGGGTCATCGAGGCAGGTGCCCGTGTGCGTGACGGTGTCATCGGGCCAGTTGTCCATGTTTGTGACAGTGTCATTGGGCAGGTGCCCCCGTGTGTGACAGTGTTATCGGGGCAGGTGCCCATGTGTGTGACGCTGTCATTGGGGCAGGTGCTCATGTCTGTGACGGTGTCATTGGGCCAGTTGCCCGTGTCTATGACAGTGTCATCAGAGTGGCCCCTGTGTCTGAGGTCTGTGGGTTTGTAAGAGGAGACGAGCAGGCAGAGCCCAGTGGATACAGACCATGCTCTGCTCTGCCCAGAGCGCTCCCCCAGCTGGTGATCCTTTGGACTTTCTAGTCACTAGACTGTGAATTTTGTAAGCAAACCTATGGTTTCTTTATAAACCACTCAGTCTCAGGTATTCCTGTTAGCAACACAGAAACGGAGTGAGACAGGTGAGCTTTCCTTCTGAAAAGGTTCAGGTTAAATCCTCCTGGTGTGAAGACAGGTGATGCTGTGTTCTCAGTCCGTCCCCGCGGGGGCACACCGCCAGTCGGCCTCACCGCCGAGGGTCCTGGGAGCACTCGGCTAGACGGGGCCTCCAAGTCTGTGCTGTCGCAGTATCATTTTCCTTCCCACTGGCCAGGTCACTTGTGGAGTGGTGCTTTCAAGTCGAGGAACTACCTCCCTATCAGTTTTTGTCTGGCGTCATCCATTGATGATAATTGTGCATTATTTAAAAAAAAATTTTTTTTAATTTATTTATTTTTCTATGAAAGCGAAATGCAGACAGAGACAGCCAGGGACCCCCTCAGAGAGCCCTTAGCCACAGCCCGCCTGCAGGGTCAGCCAGCCTGGGTCACGCCCATCACGTGTGCCTGGGGAGGGCCTGGGATGTGGGCCCAGTTGCTTTACCACTGGGTCACCACCTGGCCCCTGTGCATTATCTTCTCATGTTTATTGTTTATTTCGTGTCTTTATTCATCATTTTAGTGCACATTTCATGTGCACAGGAGATCGAGAGAGAGGGGGAGAGTGAGAAAGAGAAGCACTCTCTACAGGGTCTGGCAAGCTGAGCCCTGCTCTAGTCCTCCAGCCTGCCGGGTCCTGGCCACTTGGGCACCTGCTGGGAGGATTACAGGCTGACCGGGTCGGGGGTTAGAACTGTGGTCACCAGGTGACAGCTTGGTTCCTCTGGAGCAGCCCATCACCCCCGTACCCCAGAGCTGGCCCTCAGTGATTTTTTTAAAGCCTCCGGATAGCCCCGGGAGGGAGATACTGTATCACCCACACATTGACAGTGAGGAAGATGAGTCCTGGGGAGGGAGAGCAGTTTGCTCCAGGCCACAGCGCCGGGGCAGAGCTGGGCTCTCACCCAGGTCTGGCTGTCTCTGAAGCAGGACTCACAGCACTCATCACGCTGCGTCATCTGGAGGCAGAGGGTCTCACCTCTTTTGCTCCAGACAAGACAAGGAAGAAAGTGATATCGAAGATCACATAAGACACGATTTATTTTCTTTCTCGAGGGCCTTTCTTCTTCTTTCCTAAGCATGTTCTTCTCTCGCTAAAGCCCGATGCCTCTCAGTTCACCCTTCTCTGACCATGACTTGAAATGGGATGAATACGTGCTGCTGTGCCCGATGGACCCAGCTGTGGAGCTGAGAGGCCCTGCCTGCTGCCAGCATCGCACGGATGACCCAGAAGGGTCCACGTGCGAGAAAGACCACGGTGGACACTCACAGGGGGTTACAGGGATCTTCGTCCTTTCATAATGGGGACCTTAGGGACATGCAGAGATGGAGGTGGGGAATATATTTCTCTGTTAGCATCAGATTTGCCGGTTATTCACGGACTGGCCCTGTGGCGTAGTGGTTAAAGGGAGCCCGATCGCTCAAGGCCGGCTGAAGCTGAAACACGCTGAGCCTGGAGGCACACAGGCCCCAAATCCCAACTGGATGGAGAAGTGGAGGAGGAATTGCGGTGTGGCCACACCCCACTGGTTGGGTGTCCCCCCGCCCCAAACCTTCTGTTAAGTGCACGCACCCTCTGGCAATTAAAAAAAATGGATTAAAAAACCATAACTTATTGGGGACAGCAAGTGGTGGCTAAGGCACTGGATTCCCACTGGACTAACTGTGGTTTGAGTTCCAGACCTGGTGGCTTGAAAATCACGCCAGGGGCATGTGTGTGTGTGTGTGTGTGTGTGTGTGTGTGTGTGTGAAAAATGAGGGAGAAGGGATTGTGGTATGGCCATTCTTCCTAGGGGGTGATTTTTCATTTTTCTTCTCTGTCTCTCTCTGGGGAGTGCACATGTCCTAGGAAAACAAAAGGAAAACAAAAACCACATTGTAACATATTAAAACTGGAAGAGATCACCTCACCCAACTCCTTTGTAGATGAAGAAACTGAGCCCTTAGATGGTAAGCAGATTGCCCAGGGTCGCAACTGGTGGCCGTCGGGTCCGGGGCTGGAACTGCTGACTCCAGACTGATCACGCTGCAGGACTGCTAAGCTCTGCTGCCTCTCCCTCGCGGGCAAGCAAGCCAACCTGCGTGGCCCGCTCTTGGTCTTCTGCTGCAATCCCCACCCCTTCTCTTCTACTTTGCTTTTTGAAAGGCATTTGTACATTCTTCCCTTCATTAGCTTGTTCACATTATTATTATTATTATGATTATTATTTAATTTTGCCAGGAGAAAGAGGAAGAGACAGAAAGAAGGAAGATGAGGAAGCACCCGCCATGGTACGTGGTAACACTGCCATCCCTTCTCCTCCACTTCTCCCTTCACTGGGGATCTTGGGCACACGCACATGGCCAAAGTGCTTTTCAAGCTGCCTGGTCTGGGAGTCAAACCACACAGCAGGCCTCGTGGGATCCGTCTGCTTTAACCACCATGCCATGGGCTGGCCTGGCTTTATTTTCCTTCCATGAGGTGTGTGCGCTCGCTGGCGAGAGACAGACAGACAGAAAGTGAGAAATCACCTTTCGGGGGGATGGCCATACCGCAGTCCTCTCTCTAATCCTTTCTCCTTCATTCTCCTCCTGGGATTGTGGGCACACAGCATAATTTCAAGCAGCCAAGTTCAGGACTCTCACCGTGGTCGGCCACGTGGGAACCCAGCACCTTAACCACCACGCCACCTGCCGGCTCCGGTCTTACTCATTCTTAACCAAATTTATTGCCCTCCTACTGTGCGCCAGAGTCCACGCTAAGCACAGGAGGTGCAAATCCAAGACAGACACCATGCGGCCCGTAGGCAGGCTGTGTTCACGAGGGCGGGAAGTACACCCCCATGGAGACAGGGTGTGCGAAGTTCCCGGGAGCCGGGCTTTCCCAGCGCTCTCAGGACACAGAACAGGGAAGGATGCCTGGACGTGGTGGGCTGCTTGGGGGTTTCCGGGGAAGGTGGGGCCTCAGAAGGAAAGGGAGAGGCATGTGGGGAAGCAAGGGCAGGGCGCCGCTCGTGGAGTGTGGAGAGCACAGAGGAAGGGACCCAGGAACACACCCCTCCCACACTCAGGAGGAACTGTGCTGGCCCTTAGGAGCCAAAGGCTGGGCGCTGGCTCGGATCAAAGGTTAGGCCAGAACGTGAGCCTCCTCTGAGGCTCCCGCATGCAGAGCCGCTGTGCTTGTGGGCTTGGCGGCGGGTGGTGCGAGCTGAGGGCCAGGACGCCATCGTCCCGGGCTCTAAGCACGGCTCCAGCTGCGGAGGCCTGCGCTCTTCCCAGCAGCTCAGGGCACCGCGTGATGGACGTTAGGCGCGGGATCTAAATGACACCGGTATCTTGTTCTGCACGAGGGAACAATCGCCTCCCCAGCTGGGGGAGGCACAGGAGGTGAGAAGTCCAGGCTGCCTGCGCTGCTCCAGCCACAGGTCAGGCCAATTAGGAGATGTCTCGTTGAGTAGCGGTGACTGACATAACGACTTCACGGGGCTGTCCTGGACCTCCCTTTGTTCCCTAACAGTGACAATCAGGTATTGTCCTGCGTTAAACCGTGTGTGGATTACCTCCGTAACCCTCGCAACAGCCCGAATAACTAGGGTCTAGGAAGATCCCTACTTTGCCCAGGAGGAAACTGAAGCCCAGAGCAGCTAAGTTCCTCATTCAGGGACACACAGCTGACGGGGGACGAGGATGGAACCCGCGGTGTGATTTCCGAGGCCCTCTCGCCCACTTACTGGCCATGGCTATGATTCCTAACGCCGCTCTCCCTCACTGTGTGGGCCGTTAGCTTAGAAACTCCATGAGGGCAGGAAACTGACCGTCTGGTTTGCCAGGGCCATGCGTCGATGTTCCGTCCACGCCTAGGGCTGAGTGGGCAGCTAGGAACCCGGCCGCAGAGCCTGGCCAGTACTTTGCTGTCAGAACCGTCAGGAGAAGCCAATAAACATGGGCCATCTCCTGGATCTGAGTCCGCGGGTATCAGGGTGCTGGAGACGGCTTTGGGGCATTTCCGGGGCTGTTGCTTGCGGTGTCCGCACGGAATCCCCTAGAGCACAAGGGCAGATCTTTGATAAGCCCTACTGTGTGCCAGCTGCTGTTCCAGGTTAGAGCAGGGCACAGGCGGGAAATGCCTTCCAACATGGAACTAAGCGTCCCTGGAGCAGCACACGGTGAGGAACAGATAAGGAAAACAGTGTGGACCACAGACGGGGCCAGGCAAGCCTCAGGGAAGGCAGCTTTTGGCCAAAGGCCGGCAGGAAGCCATGCAAATAACTCAAGGAGGAGCTTCCTAGGCAGTGGCTGGGGTGCAAATGTGCATGAGTGTGTAAATGGCCTGTTTATCTATTGAAAAAATAGTTAATTATTTAATTTTATTTATTATTACTACTATTTTGTTAATTTGACCAGAGAGAGAGACAGAGAGAGAGGGAAAGTAAGAAAGTAAACCTCCAGGTCCAGGACTCAAACCACGATCGGCCGTGTGGGAGTCCAGTGCCCTAACCACCATGTCACCTGCCAGCATCCCCTCCCTTTAATTTTTTTTTTTTTTAAGATTTTATTTTGCCACAGGACACGTGCATTTGCTAGAGAGAAACAGCGAGAGAGGGCAAGTGAGAAATCACCCCCAGGGGAATGGCCACTCCTCAGTCCCTTCTTCATCCTCCTCTAGGGATCAGCATGCACGCACACACGTCCAGAGGGTTCTTCAGGCCTCCAGGTCCAGGACTTAACCTGCACAGTTTAAGTGGGTCCACACGGGATCCAGTGCCTCAACTACCATGTCACCTACTGGCCTCAGTGAGTGGCTTTTTTTTTTTTTTTTGAGAGCGGTTTTTGCTATAGGGAGTGTGCTTGCTGGAGAGACAGAGAGAGACAGAGAGACAGAAAGTGAGAAATCCCCCCCCCCCCCCCCCCCCAGTTTGGCCATGCCACAGTCCCTTCTTCTCCATTGTCCTCTCAGGATTTTGGGCACACATGTACACATGTCTAGCATGAGTTTCAAGCCTCCTGGCCTGGGATTCAAACCGTGGTCGACACATGGGAGTCCAGCTTCTTAACCACTTAGTCACCTGCTGGTCCCATGAATGGCCTTTTAAATGGAAATGAAAATCCATGTCAGACTGAAAGCTGTCAGGCATTCCTTGGAGGAATGGGCTTCTCCCTGGCTGCAGCCTAGGGCTCCCACCTCCGGCTCTCCAGGTCCCACCCTGCCACGTTTTCACTCCGAGCTATCTACATCACCCGAGAGGCCGGCGCCTTTCCCCAGCGTACTTCTGCCACTTTGCTACGGAGCAGGCCCGAGCACGGCTCCCCGGTACGCTTCAGCCCAGGGTCCTGGTCTCTGTGCCTGTCCCTGGACCGTACACTTTCATGGGCCCACGGGACACAGATGCAGAGGAGTCACCCTTTTAACTAGCACCCAGCTTTCGAGGCTGGGGAGTGGGGGCCTGGGGGAGTGTCTCAGAGAACCCCCAATTTCCAACTTTCAGGGGCTTTGCACACAAAACCAGCAATCTGGGGACTGAGCAGAGGAATTCTAGCAGTAATTCCCCAGCCTTGCGATCGCTTTCAGGGGCGAGAAGCCAGTGTTCCTCCGCCGAGAAGCAGTGGGCTTGCCTGTCATTTACTAAGACGTCATGGGAGGGGCTGGGCCCCGGGGACTTCCTGAATGTCCCGTGTACAGAAAACCGCGTGAGGAGTGGAACTAAATGACATCCTAGGAAGGATAACCCCTCACTGAGGTTAGGGGACCCATGACGGCCTCTCCGTGCTCCCGCCCTCGGGAGGTGTCTTATGGCCGGGGTCCCTCAGCGACACGCGGTTGGCACACTTTGGAGACAGCTCAGCCAGCATTTTCTGATTTCCTCCTGCCAGGGTCGCCAGCAAATCTTCGTCCTGGATTCAGACACACACAAAAATAACCAAAGTGCTTGGGAGGGTGCACAGGCTGGGGAGGACATGGGAGTCTGATCAGGAGTGGGTCTGAGACTGCTTCGGGTCAGATGGAGAGGTTTGCGGAGGGTCAGCCATGGTGGGGCAGCAGTCGGTCAATGCCCTGTAAGCCCGACCCACAGAGGAAGGTCTCGGGTTTGTGTCTGAGGGTCTCTCTGTAGATGCTGGGTGTGTGCCCATGACCCAGGCTGGCTGAGGGGCGGTGGGGTGCAGCCCGAGGACACGGTGGAGGTGCCAGTCTCTCTCTCTCTCCCTTCCCCTTTCTCCTTCCAGGGAAGAAATAGAGACAGAAACCAGTAAGAAAAAGAGAGAGAAGAAAGAAAGAAAAAAGAGGATTTTCCATTAGTTTCCATTCTTCTGTAGGGGCTTGTAGGTGACAATGTTATGATGACTATCAGCATCTATCAAAGGCTTTACAGATGCTCTTTTTTCTTTCTTTCTTTTTTTTTTTTTTGGAGAGGTTTTTGCTATAGGGCGCGTGCGCTCGCCAGACAGACAGAGAGAGACAGAGAGATAGAAAGCAGGAAATCACCCCCCAGGGGGGATGGCCACACCGCAATCCCTTCTCCTCCATTCTCCTCTAGGGATCTCGGGCACGCACGCACACGCGCCCGGCGTGAGCTTAAGCCGCCGGGTCCAGGACTCGAACCACGGTCGACTACGTGGGAGTCCAGCGACATAGCCATTACGCTAACTGCTGGTCCCTACAGATGCTCTTTTGACCTAAGAATCCAACAGCTAGGAACATCTCCAAAAAAGGAGAGATACCACAATTATTAAAGATAATGATGTTTATCATAATAATATTTATAATAATGAAAAAATACAGTCACTAAGAATGTCTACTTCAGAATATCTGATGATGTGTAAACATGTTTACAATTTTCTAAAACGTGAAAACATTATAAAATATGTAATAGAGAAAATGACAGCAAATAAGCATCCATACGCTCTCAAGTCAAATTGAACAAATGTTGACATTTTACCATATTTACTTAGGCATGTTTTCAGAAATGAAAGGTTACTGGGCCAGCTCTGTAGCACAGCGGGTAGGTGCTGTGCATGGAAAGAATGCTCTCACAGGCTCAAAGCAGTTCGAATCTTAGCCCTGGTAGCTTGAAAGACACGCCGGGCACATGGGTGTGCATCTCCTCCTGATGACATGGAGAGACAGAGGAAAAGGGCTGCGATGCGATCACACCCCCTGCGCTGAGCAAATGTGCCCACTGATCCTTTCACAGAAAGAAGTACGGGCCAGCAGAGGGTGTGGGAGTTAAGGCACTGGGTCCCACATGGCAGACTGTGTGGATTGAGTCCTGGTCCTGGCAGCTTGAAAATCACACTGGGCGTGTGTGCGTGTGTGCCCCAAATCTCAGGGAGACCGGAAGAGAAAGGACTGTGGCATGGCCACTCCCCCAGGGGGTGATTTCTTATTTTCCTTCTCCCTTTTTGGCGAGTGCATGTACCCTGCAGCAAGTAAATAAATAAATAAATAAAATTAAATAAAAAGTTAAAGATACAGTTGAGACCTCATTCGTACTTTTATTATGTGTGCATATATCTCCATAAAAATTTATACAGCATTTTTTTTGATTTACAAAAATTGTAACCTCCTACAATGTGCTGTTTTCATTCAACAGTTTTGAGGATTTATGTAGACAAATTTTTTATTGCTGTATGTAGTATTTGAACTACACAAATGTATTTAATAGACTTTAAAAAGTGAATTATAACAGTTTGATGATGGTATCAAATGAATACATCATGTAACTATCACCCTGGTCAAGAATTACAAGGGGAGGGGGACCAGCAGTTAGCGTAATGGCTATGTCGCTGGACTCCCATGTAGTCAACCGTGGTTTATGTCCCAGACCCAGTGGCTTAAACTCACGCTGGGCACGTGTGCATGCATGCCCAAGATCCCGAGAGGAGAACGGAGGAGAAGGGATTGCGGCGTGGCCATCCCCCCTGGGGGGTGATTTCTCGCTTTCTGTCTCTTGTCTCCGTCTCTCTGGCGAGTGCATACGCCCAATAGCAAAAACCTCTCCAAAAAAAAAAAAAAAAAAAAAGAATTACAAGGGGAGGGACCAGCAGCTGGTGTAATGGCTATGTCGCTGGACTCCCATGTAGTTGACTGCGGTTCGAGTCCGAGGCCCGGTGGCTTAAACTCACTCTGGGCTTGAGTGTGTGAGTGCCCCAAGATCCCAAGAGGAGAATGGAGGAGAAGGGATTGCGGCGTGGCCATCCCCCCTGGCGGGTGATTTCTCACTTTCTGTCTCTCTGTCTCTCTCTGTCTTTCTGGCAAGCTCATGCGCCGTATAGCAAAAATCTCTCCAAAAAAAAAAAAAAAAAAAAAGAAAGAAAGAATTATAAGGGGACTTTAAAAACTTAATGAAAAAATTGAATTAATTATGAGTTATGAGTTTATTTTGGTGCAAATTTTTTTTAAATCCATGCCTAATTTTTCATATATATATATATATGTATATATATATATATATATATATATATATATATGTATATACACACACACACACACACATATATATATATTTATATATATATATATAATTATTATTATTTTTAGTTTTTACTATGGGCATATTCATCGCCAGAGGGAGAGAGAGACATCCACACACAGAAGGAGAAAGACAGAGAGAGGGAAAGCGAGCAATAATCCCACGGTGGGGGGGTGGCCACCCCACAGTCCCTTCTTTTCCATTCTCCTCTGGAGAGTTTGAGCATGCACTTGCATGCGCCACACGTATTTTTCAAGCTGCTGGGTCTGGGACTTGAGCCACACAGTTGGCCATGTGGGATTCAGCTGCCTTCCCCTCCACACCACTGCTGGATCCCATAGTATTCACTTTCCATGAGCTTTTGAAGACCCCCTCATAGAACATTAGAGCATCACCTATACCCTTCTTCCTATGCCCATTCCCAGCAGCTATGCTTTTTTGCCCCCAAAGGAGGTACTGTCCTAACGTCTCGTCTCTTACCATTATTTCGCCTACATTTGGACATTGTATAAAAGGAATCAGGTGGCATTTTATACTTTTCAGTTCGTTGTTGATTGTGCTGTCAGCTCTTCTCTTTCTGTACTGGTGCTGTTGGGTCTGTCCTCGGCGATGGAGAGAGACGCCTTACAGTCTCCTGGGAATGTGGGTTTGTGGTCTGTCCTTTGGATTTTGTGCATATGAGCTTTAAGTACTTTAAAACTATGTTACTGTATGCATGGAGATTTGGGACTGTGATAGCTTTCTTGTGAATTGAGCCCTCTATCATCATGAAATACCTCTATTTTTAGTAACGTTTTTGCCTTAGAGTCTGTATTTCTGTGTTAGTAGGATAGCCACACCAATTCCCATTTGGATATCTTTTCTACTCTTTCATTTTCCTCCTTTCTGACCTCTTATATTTAAAGAATACATTTATTTTTAATTGCTATAGGGCATGTGTGCTCGCTGGAGAGAGACAGAGGGAGTGGGGACTGGAAGAAAGCACCCCTCAATGGGATGTGGTCACGCCGCCATCCCCTCTCTTTCGTTTTTCCATCTTGTCAGAATTTGGTGTGAGTGCACACACACACACACACACACACACACACACACACAGCATGTCTCTCAAGCTGCTGTGGCTGGAACTTGAACCATGGTTGGTCATGTGGGAATCCAACTCCCTTAACCACTAGGCTACAGTGCCAGCCCAATGAATGCCTTTTGTAGGCAATATATAGTTGAATTTTTAAAATCCATTTTATCATATTAGACTTATATTTACATTTAACCTATATTTAGCATTTTGTCCATTGACATTTAATGCAATTACTGCAATTTTCGGTTTCATAGCTCTCATTTTTCATATTTGTTTTGTATTTGATCTACCTGTTTTATATTCTCTTTCCTCCCCTTTTATATCGTTTTTTGAGTGAACAGATATTTTAATTATTTAATTTTCTGCCTGTATTCACTTGATGGCTTTATATTGTTTTCCTGCTGTTTTAGTGATAACTCTGGAAAATCTGCTTCTTTGACGTGGTTACAGTCTACGACAAACTATTCCTCTTACTTTCACCACTTCCCTACTAATGCTAGACCTTGCAATATTTTATGTGCATTTATTTTCTCTCGCCCTTATTTGTTTTTGTCTTCATGCATTTTAACTTTATATATACCTCAACCCCTACATGTTAATATTGTTTTGTTTTGTAAATCAATATTCATTTTCAGTTTCCCCACATTGTTACCCCCCCCCCCTTTTTTTTTTTTTTTTTTGGAGAGGTTTTTCGCTATAGGGCACGTGCGCTTGCCAGACAAACAGACAGAGACATAGAGACAGAAAGCGAGAAATCATCCCCCAGGGGGGATGGTCACGCCGCAATCCCTTCTCCTGCATTCTCCTCTCGGGATCTTGGGCACGCATGCACATGCGCCCGGCGTGAGATGTAAGCCACCGGGTCCGAGACGCGAACTGCGGTCGACTACGTGGGAGTCCAGCGACATAGCCATTACGCTAACTGCTGGTTTCCCCCCCCCCCCCCCTTTTTAAATTGATCTTTCCTTCTTACATTTCTGTGATTCCACCTGGGATCATTTTCCTGTTGCCTGAATAAATACCTTTTATATTTATTTTAAGGTGGGTATGGTGGTACAAATTCCTGTTTTCATTAGTCTGCAAATGTGTTTATATCGCCTTTATCTTTTAGGACTATTTTTGATGCATCTGTATTTCTAAGTTGGCGATTATCTTGTGCTAGCACTTCAAAGCTAGCTTTCACTATCTCATGGTTTCCATGATCTCTGTGGGAAATCAGATCTAAGTCAGTGTCGCTTCTTTGATTTTCTTTATTCTTGTTTTGCCTTTTGTTTTTAGTACTTCTCCTATGATTTTAGTGTAATTTTACTTATACTTATGTTGGTTGGGGTTTACTGATGTTCTTGAATCTGTGAACTGATATCTTTTATCAGTTCTGGAAAATTCTTAGCCATTATCTTTTAAAAAACTGCTGCTTCTTCCTTTTTCTTCATGAGACTTCAAATATGTTAAATCTTCTGACTCTAACTCTGACCTTTTATGTGCTTTTTTTGTATATCCCATTAAAAAAAATAATTTTGTTTGCATGTTTTCTATCTACTTATCTTTAAGATTACTACTTCAATCTTCCGTGTCTAAATTGCTATTAAAAAGTTTGTTGAGGTCTTGATGTCAGATATTGAGTTCAAAAATTTCAAATTGTTATTTTTCAGTTCTAGAATTTCTATTTAATTATTTTAAAAAAATAGATTCCAGTTCTCAGTTGAAATTCATTATTTCATTTATTTTTTAACCATCTTTCTAATTTCTGAAAGCTATGAATCATACTTTATAATTATGGTCCTTGTCAGTTTACTTCAGTAGTTGGGCAGTGTAGATCTGGTTTTTTGTTTGCTTTTAACCATACGTTTTGGACCAATGGTTCTTTTTTTGGTCATGCTTTATAATTATTTATTGAATTCGAGACATTATGGGCTAAACATTTTAGTCTTCAGATTTTTCTTTTTTTTTGGAGAGGTTTTTGCTACAGTGCGTGTGCGCTCGCCAGACAGACAGAGACAAAGAGAGACAGAAAGAAAGCGAGAAATCACTCCCAGGGTGGAGGGCCATGCCGCAATCCCTTCTCCTTCATTCTCCTCTCGGGATCTTAGGCACGCACGCACATGTGTCCGGCGTGAGTTTAAGCCTCCAGGTCTGGGACTCGAACCGCGGTCAACTATGTGGGAGTCCAGTGACATAGCCATTATGCTAACTGCTGGTCCCAGTCTTCAGATTTTTCAACATTCGGAGAGGGCTCGCCCTTCCTCTGCTGGTCAGAGGCAGCGGCTGGTCGCCGTAGTCCATTCAGAGACAGGCTGAGGCACGGCTGTACTGCCATCTGCTGAGGTGCTGTCTACCTGTGGTTAGCTCCTAATCCTGGGGCGCAGACCTCCACGATTTCCGACTGAATGTCTGCAATGTTGACCGGGGCCTTTTCTCCTAACAAGCCTTCAATTCCAACCTTTGTTTCTTCAGCACCATAAAACTGGCGTACATCCTCTGCTTAGAATTTTAGTCTCGGACCCTGTGCAATGACAGGATTTGGCAAATGTGCTGAGGCAAAAACCAACCGTATTTTGAGGTTCCTCAAATCTCTCATTTGTATTGCGTCTACCTCATGGGACTTCTGAAGTTCTGGTGGTTCTCAGTGCCCTGGCAGGGAGCCAGTGCCTGGGTGAAACCTTTTAGTCTTTCCTGCTCACAGAACTGACAGAGGCTCCAAGAGGAAGCCGATTGCCAGCTCTCCCTCTGCAGTTGCTCCTTCCAGATTCCATCCTGCGCCGTCCCCACGGGCTCCCAAGCTCTTGAACCACAACTTGTGCTCTTCACCTGGCTCTCAGTGCCTTCCGTGGGGCACTGGTCTGCCACGACTCTGCCATCCGGTCGTGGAAGCTCTGTAGGCTTTCGCTATGACTTATCTGTTATTACTCAGGGCCAGCCATGGTGCCGGGAAATGGTAGAGCTCATGTGAGGTTCTGGGTAGATGCTGTCTCCCTCCTCAGAGGACTCGGCTTCTGGCAGTTAGTTAGATCCGGGGTAGGTCAGCCTTTTGCACTGAGAAACTGACGGGATTGGAAGCTTGGCTTCAGTTTGCCTGGGGGCTGGTTTACCCTTGTAGCTACAGCAGAGCCTTTTGGGATCCCAACCAAATGCTTGGAGTGTTTACGGGTCTCGCTCCTCCCTAGTAGACCCTGAACCCACCTGGTTATACCAGCGTCACAAGGAATGCGGACGGCTCATTGACCCTCAGCCTCCCGGTCCATTTCTCCCTGAGGAACTGAGCTGCCGCGGCCCATTGCTCTTGGCTTTTCTCTGTCAGGTTGGAACACTAGCACCACACAATTTCTCTGCCTTGATAATCTTTCTTTTCCCTTCAAACACATTTTGTTACATATTGCTTATAGTTTTCCCCGTTCTCAGTGGGAAGGTTGGTCTAAAACCAACCCAGTCAATCAATACTGCAGGGAGAACTCTCAACAATATGTGTTCTTCAACTGAAAAGGAAAGGAGGTTTCAAATAGGATTTGCCGTATGGTTAACTTTTGGTTAAAACCGAAAGCATGTAGCTATGCATGGACATGGACAGGAAGACCAGGAAGAGGACTGGCTCAGCAGTCCAGTGGTCTGGTAACCTGCTACTCAAGTGATGCTTGCGCTGGTTCAGTTCCCCGGCTGGCCTGTCCACTCTGGGTGGTGTTAGGACCCTAGTTGACTGGGAAGGCTGGTGGCGTATGGGATCACAGGGTGTGGCCCCGTTGAGGGTGCTTATCTCTCTCTCTCTCCTTTTCCATTTGTCATACTTATAAAAGAAATAAGTAAACTTTAAAAAGAAAGGGAGAAAAAAAGAAAGACCAGAAAGCTATGTCAGGTTGTTTTCTCTGTCTGATTGGGTTAGAGATGATTTCCATATCGTCTCAGTACTTTTTGTATTTTCCAGATTTTCTATACTGAATATAAACTTTATCATACATCTTAAAAAGCCAGTGTACTTCTCTCTCCCAAGAGTGAGAGAGACAGTGAGGCGAGGAGCGGCGCCCAGCAAGATCGCACACTGCTCCGCCCCCAGCCTCCTTAGCCCGGGTCATGGCACGCGTGTGCGTGGGGAATTTAGGGAGGCCGCCGGACACAAACCTGGAGCTCTTCCACGTGGGCCAGCCTGCCAGAGCACTGCGGGCGTCCTGCCGCTGCACCGCCATCCCGCCCCAGTTTTTCCATGGTTTTAAAACATGCTATTTTTGAAATAGATGCTGCCAGAAAATAGCAGGCAGAGGAAGGAAGAAAGCTGGGAAGAAAGGGGACGATACCCAAGACACTGCAAAACAAGATCACCCATGAGACTCAGCACAGTGGAGGAAGGGGCCTCAGAGAGATCGCAGAACAGCACAGAAGAGCCAGAGAGAAGTCGTACGTCTTATCCAAACTCCTTGTTGTCATCGTACAAAGACCTGGGGTTCATGGAACAGCATGGCTTGCACTCAGTTAGTGGCAGCATGAGACAGGAGCCAGGCCCCCACTGTGGGCCTACGGCTCTTCCCAGAGCACACGTCAGTGCCGGGGTCACTGGTTCTGCCGGCAGTACTGGGACCGTAGCTGGGGCTCGCCGAGAGCGCAGGACGGCGACTCTAGCTTCACTTCCGGGGGGAGGAAGCCTGTGCCGCGCTGCGGCTATCGCAGGCACTGGCGCTTCTGCTTGCTTTATTTCCCCTTTGCTAGTGAGAGGTTAGCACCGACGGGGAGGGCACTGTCCACCAGACACCTCTGTAGGTTCACGCCCAAGAGCCTCCTCCGCCTGCCCAGGTCAGCTCGCTCCGCGTGCTTCTCCAGCTCTTCTCCCACAGCCCCCCTGAACCCCACCACCCTCATTCCGTGCGGAGTCGTGCATTTACTGTCCCCAGCCATGTCTGTGCTCACGTGATCCCTATAAAGACCATCTTTCGGGGTCAGCAGTTAGCTTAATGGTTATGTGGCTGGACTCCCATGTACTTGACCGCGGTTCAAGTCCCAGACACAGTGGCTTAAACTCACGCTGGGCGCGCGTGTGTGCGTGCCCAAGATCCCGAGAGGAGAATGGAAGAAAAGGGATTGCGGCGTGGCCATCCCTCCTGGGGGGTGATTTCTCGCTTTATGTCTCTCTATTTCTCTCTGTCTTTCTGCCGAGCACATGTGCCTTATAGCAAAAAGCTCTCCCCCCGCCAAAAAATAGAAAAAGCATCATCTTTCCTACCTCCTCTCTCCCGCCCAGGTCCTGCCTCCCTCTCCAGGTCAGGCTCAAACCCCAGCTTCATCGGCCTGTGAGGTTGTATCTCTGGCCCGGAGCACGTTCTCCAGCTTTGCCTGTTCCCTGGCTAGTATCCAGTCTCCCTGCAGAGACGAGGGGGCCGGAAGGCAGGGGCAGTTCTCCCGTGTGGCCCAGACGACGGGAGACGTCGTGCATGAGGGTACCAAGCGGGTGCTCACTGTGTGCCGCGGTTCAGAAGGACCGCGCTGTGCCGGGTGAGGCTCGGGCACGTCTAGCAACAACCAACAGAGTTCGGATGAGCAGCTGGGACAGGGGCGAGCAGCGCGGAGCTCTCTGTATAAGGAGCCGTCGGTGGCTTCCTGCAGGCTGGTCGTGCTCCTTAATTCTGGCGTCAGTTCAGAAAGACTTAAGAAGACCCCGTGTCAGACATTAAAAAGAGAAAAATGACTTTGAGACCAAGGTCATGCGGGGAACACACGGCCTGTGAGGAACTCGGGTCTGGAGAAAGGAAAGGGCCTGGAGAGAGACCGGGCCCTGCAGTTTCAGGCAAGGGGAGGGCTGGCTTCCCAAAGCCGCGGCCTGGGCAGAAGACAAACTGTACGGGAGGTTTCTGGTGGGAGAGAATAATGACACAGCACTGTGCTTGGCCTTTGCAAGAGGCGGCACTTGCAGCTCTTTAGCAGGGGAACTGCTCTGTTGCTCTCTAGTCGGTTCTGCAGCTTTTGACAGCTTCTATGAGGTACTAACTCCAGAGGAGAAGCACGCCATTGAATAGGGGGCCTAGCAGACTTCTCTGAACGAGGGATTTGGCGTTCACACAGTTGGGGGGCTCTTCCTTGCAGCATTGAGGTTTATTTGGGAGAAAGGACTTGAGGCCTATCATAGAAGAACAAGCAGATCTAGCGATCAAATGTCAGGCAGCCGCCTAGGGGTGGGGTAGGAGAAGAAATCTTGTCCTTCCTCTCTGGGGGATTTTGGCAGATTCTCAGAGGCTAGGAGTTGATTCAGAGCCACTAGACATTCTAAGTAAGGCAATGTAAGGGATTATTGGGGCTGCTGGAAGCATTCAGCTCCGACATTATTGACAAAAGAACAAGGACCCGTGTGTGCGGGAAGTAGCCCTGAAAAGGCATTTAAAGTGTCTCTTGGGACCAGCAGTTGGCGTAATGGCTATGTTGCTGGGCTCCCATGTAGTCGACCGTGGTTCGAGTCCTGGACCTGGTGGCTTAAAATACACCGGGCGCGTGTGCGTGTGTGCCCAAGATCCCCAGAGGAGAAGGGAGAAGAAGGGATTGTGGCGTGGCCATCCCCCGTGGCGGGTGATTTCTCACTTTCTGTCTCTCTGTCTCTGTCTTTCTGGCAAGTGCACGCTCCCTATAGCAAAAACCTCTCCAAAAAAAAAAAAAAAAAGTGTCTCTTTTGGTGATATCAGTGCGTGGGGAGGGGCCTGATATGTCACGGCAGCAGAGTAATCTAGTTTAAAAGGGGCTGGCATCTCGACCCTAGCTGAAAATATGAGCCAGGCTCGGGACCCGCCTCTCCGAGATTCTGTTGACAGGTGTTCATTCGTTTGTCTTTCATACTCCGCTCCTAGCGAAGCTTACAGAATTCCTCTTCCCATCAGC
This sequence comes from Tupaia tana, assembly GCA_026018925.1. Lineage (NCBI taxonomy): Eukaryota > Metazoa > Chordata > Mammalia > Scandentia > Tupaiidae > Tupaia > Tupaia tana. The sequence continues at coordinate 110,198,036 of JAKSZU010000006.1, forward strand.
AGAGGGGCTTAGAACAACACCTGCAGAGGGAAGAGGTGGGAGGAAGAGACAAAGATTCCACTTACTTCACTTGTTTGGCCTTGAGTAACCCTGGGTGTGTTTTATCTTCAGAGAGGCCCTGTTTGAAGCCACTTTCTAGTTTCACATCACAGCTGGAGGACTGGGGACAGACTTCTCCTCCCTGTGCTTGGATTTCCCCATCCATACCATGAAGAAAAGTCATCGTGTCCTGCGTCGGGCTGTGGGGAGAGTGACGTGAGGTAATGCATGTAGAGTTCTCATGCCAGGTCCTGGCACATAGGAAGTGCTCAATGAACATTGTCTATTATTTTTATTATATTTATTATATTAGGACAGTGGCACCTGCTGCTCTGGAAGAATTTCTCATCTAAGTGCTAGCCGACTGCAGAGGAGCCTGTGGCTGAGGCTTTAAGAGGAGGCAAACAGGGGCCCAGCAGGTAATGTAGTGGTTAGGGCACTGGACTCCCATATGGCCACGTGTGGTTTGAGTCCTGGACCTGGCAGCTTGCTTTTTCGCTTTCCCTCTCTCTCTCTGTTGTTCTCTTTCCCTTTCTCTCTCTGGTGAGTGCATGTGCCCTGTAGCAAATTGAAAAAGAAAACAGATAAATAAAAGTAAATAAATAATTCTTTAAAAAAAATAAAAAGAAGAGGCTAACATTCCTGAGTTTTCTACTTCACAACTTTTTTTTTTTTTTTGGGGGGGGAGGTTTTAGCTATAGGGTGTGTGTGTTCCGCAGAAAGACAGAGAGAGACAGAGAGACAGAAAGCGTGAAATCACCCCCCAGGGGGGATGGCAACGCCGCAATCCCTTCTCCTCCATTCTCCTCTCAGGATCTTGGGCACGCACGCACACGCGCCCGGGTTAGTTTAAGCCACCGGGTCTGGGACTCGACCTGCGGTGGACTACATGGGAGTTCAGCAACATAGCCATTACGCTAACTGCTGGTGCCTCTACTTCAGAACTTTGAAAGGTTCTTCTGCCCTTTCTTCAGTAACCTTCATGGCTTATTCTAAACCTTACATTTAAGATCTTGGAATTGCCAAATGCTATAGAGGCAGGCTCTGCCGTAGGACGGAATGTGGCTGAGGCACAAGCTTCTGGAGGGACAGTGCAACCATTCAGGAAGGACTGCTGGTCCCAGTGAGCCCAGGGTGTGCTGGGGCTCCAGGGTGGTCCAGCCTCACTGCAGTGTCCCAGCCTGTGAGCAGCGTGACTCGACGTGGATGCCGAAAGTTCACACCGCAGCCTCCTCTGCCCCCACGGCTTCGCGCCCACAGCGTGTGTGGGGACTGTTCCCGCCGCCCACATTGCCTCTCGCTGTCTTGCTCCTTCACGGGTTCTGACTCCGTCCTTGCCTCCCCGGCCAAAATGCTCTGCTGGTCTCTCTCCTGGAACAGGCTGGTGCAGGCTCCACCCAGCCACACCTCTGGTGGCCTTTGTCTCCTCTGGGGAAGGGCGGGTGGGGCTGGCCGGTTGCTTGAAGAGAAGGATGAGGGCGCGCTGGGGAACAGGTGATGCAGAGACGGCACAGTGGTCTGGAAGACGGAGGATTGAAATGTTAAGGGGTGGGTAGAAAATGTACCAAGATATTTTGAGGGCTAAATTTGTTCTGGAAGTTAAATGCATAGGATGCGATGAATCAGAAGAACAAGAGCCACCGAAGATGTTTGCAGCCGGCTGGGTTGCCCAGGCGATACGCAGTCGTGTTGCCGACGGTTTGTCATGAGCAGTAAACATTCACGTAGCGCTCACCTGCTCAAGTACTCATCCACTGCGGTGACGGCCAGGAGGCCAGGACCCAGGGAGGACCTGCTCCAGGGCAGACACTGGCTTGCTGCAGAGGTGTCGGGGTCTCCCTGCATCCAGCTGCCTGCGAGGGACCTCGCCTGCTGGGCTCACTTGCCTGTCAGTGCCGAGAGCTGTGCTGGAGCCAGTGACCACACCTTCAGATGGGGTGGAGAGCTGGAAGGGTGACCTGCATCGGCCAGGCAAGAGGCTTTCTGAGCCCACACCCCTGCAGCCTCACACTTTCCCTGCCTATCTCACGCTCTCTCGGAGAACACCACTAACCTCCCCATTGCACGAGTAGCTTGACTTATTTTCTCCCTTGGCTCATTCTCTACCCATTCCGGGTCTAACCAACCACGAGGGCCTCTAACTGCACCTGGTTAATACTGGGTTGCCTCCACTTCCCCCCAGCCTCACCGCGACCACCTGTCTACATCATAGCTCACTGCTCGGCCTCTTCGACACACTCTCATTCCCTCCTCACCATTCTCCCACCTCCTGAAAGGTCACCATGCTGCTCTCCTGCTGAAACCCTCAGAGGCTCCCGAAGGCCTCAGCTTAAATAAAGCCTGAACACATACCGCAGGGTTCCTGCCTGCCTCTCCAGACCTGCGCACCGCAGCCTCCCGCACGACTCTCCAGCCAGGACAAGATTCAGTTCCCCGACCTCATCCTGCTGTGGGTGTGCTAATGGTGGAGCCAAAGTAGCCGGAGCTTGCTCTGGCTCACAGAAATGGAGAGGGGGGCGGGTACAGCTCTGAACCTGGCACAGGGCTGGTTGTCAGCATGTGGCCCTTCCTACGAGCTATCCTCAACCCAGAGCGCACTGCCAGACTCAAAGGTAAGAGACCAGCGCATGACACCATGGCTATGTCGCTGGACTCCCACGTAGTCGACCGCAGTTTGAGCCCCAGACCTGGTGGCTTAAACTCACACTGGGCAGGTGTGTGTGTGTGCCCAAGATTCTGAGAGGAGAACGGAGGAGAAGGGATTGTGGCGTGACCATCCCCTCCGAGAGGTGATTTCTCACTTTCTGTCTCTATGTCTCTCCAGCAAGTACCCTAATAGCAAAATCTCTCCCCCCCCCAAAAAAAAAAATAAATCCCAGGTGGGTGGCTGCTATCAGAGCAAAGTTACAAACTAAGTGCTCTCTGTTTCTCCAAACAGCAACACAAAGTGCCTCTTGAGAGGAGTGACCTTTCTTTCTTTCTTTCTTTCTTTCTTTCTTTCTTTCTTTCTTTCTTTCTTTCTTTCTTTTTTTTTTTCTTAGAGGTTTTTGCTATAGGATGCATGTGCTCGCCGGAAAGACAAGAGAGTGACAGAGAGAAAGTGAGAAATCACCCCCAGGGGGGATGATCACGTCGCAATCCCTTCTCCATTCTCCTCTTGGGATCTTGGTCATGCATGCACACACGCCCGGCGTGAGTTTTAAGCCACCGTGCTGACTACATGGGAGTCCAGCAACATAGCCATTACACTAACTGATGGTCCCAAGAGGAGTGACATTTAAAAAAAAAAAAAAAAAAACATTTTGCCATAGAGGCCAGCAGGGGGCATGGTGGTTAAGGCGTTGGACTTCCACATGGCAGACCGTGATTTGAGTCCCAGACCTGGCAACTTGGAACTCGTGCTGGGTGTGTGAGTGTGTGTGCCCAAAATCCTAGGAGGACAGTGGAGGAGAAGGGATCCTGGCATGCCACAGCCCTTGGAGAGTAATTTCCCGCTTTCTCCCTCTCTGTCTCTCTCTAGCGAGCACACGCCCAAGGGCAAAACCTTTAAAAAAAAACCAAGAAAGTCATAGTGCATCTGTGGTTGCTGGAGAAAGACAGAGAGAGACAGAGACAGAGACAGAGAAAATACACACCCCAGAGGGATGACCATGCCATAATCCCTTCTCCATTCTCCTCTTGGGATTCGGCCATGCCCGTACACATGAGCGAAGTGTTTTTTAAGATGCCGTTCCAGGATTCGAACCATGCAGTCAGTCATGTGGGCTCCAAGCTGCCTTAATCTCTATGTGACCTGACTGGCTCCAAGAGGTGACATTTCTTTATTTGTTTAAAATTTTTGCCAGAGGGCATGTGTGCTCATGGGAAAGAGACAGAGAGAGAGACAGAGAGTGAGGGGAGGGGTGAGGAAGCATCCCCAGGGAGCAAGGCCACGTCACAGTCCCTCCTCCATGTCTCCGTGGGGATTCCGGGCGCACACACATGTACCCAACATGCTTTTTTTCTTTTTAGAGGTTTTTGCTATAGGGTGTGTGCGCTTGCCAGAAAGACAGAGAGAGACAGAAAGCGAGAAATCACCCCCCAGGGGGGATGGTCACGCCGCAGTCCCTTCTCCTCCATTCTCCTCTCGGGATCTTGGGCACGCACGCACATGCGCCCGGCGTGAGTTTAAGCCACTGGGTCTGGGATACGAACCACGGTTGACTACATGGGAGTCCAGCGACATAGCCATTACTCTAACTGCTGGTCCCCCCAACATGCTTTTCAAGCCACCGGGTCTAGGACTTGAGGCACATGGTCAGCTCTGTGGGATCCATCCACCTGTCGCAAGTGCCATGCCACCAGCTGGCCCAGAGAGTCATGGACTTCTTATTGGCAGTGTGACACTGAGCAAGCCCCCTAATGTGGTGTGGCTATGAGCCTCAGTCCCCATCTGTGCAATGGGGAGTAACAGCCGCCCTGCCGTGTGGCTGCCTTTTGGGGGTCTTTGGGCGGACAACACGTGGACCCCGCTCCTACACTGGAGCGCCTTACTGTGCGAGCCGCCGTGAGGGTGCTGCCGCCCACTGGGTAACTGAGAAGGCCAGCTCTGGCCGAGCCCTGGCAGCGCGGGCAGGGACACTTAGGCTGACGTCCTTGCATCTTGGCAGCCGAGAGGTGGGGCGGTAGTGAGGAGGACGGGGTGCCCCCTTGGTGTCCAGGACAGACTCCCCTGTGGGTGACCTCGGCTGCTTCCCTCTGCCTTCTAGTTCAGTCGGGAGCTGCCCGCGCCCTCCCGGCTAGCCCCTCTGCCCCTGCGGTTGGCCAGAGCCAGTTCCCGCGGGTGGAACCAAGAGTCTTGGCTCAAATCCTCTCCTTCTTCATGGGCTGGCTGGGAAAACGCTTAGATGGAGCGGCTTCAGTGAGGCTGGGGTGCGGTTCCAAGGGGGGCCGTGAAGCCCTGGCACTGGGATCATAGTGTCCACTTCTGCCATTCTTTTTGAAAAAGGCCAACATTGTAACAGTCAAAATGACCCAGTCAAAAGTGGTGTGGACTGTCAGGTGTCCCGCCGCGAGAACGCGCTGTGACTGCTTCGAAAGGACAGGGAGGACGTCAGCACTGTCCTACCCAGAGAGCCTCCCACTCTGCCTCCTCCATGGCTTAAATTTAGCTTAAACACACATTTTTTGTAAATGGGGAAAGGCACATGTCCATTTCAGTAGACCGTAGCCTGCAGGAGCAGCCATTTTCTGCACCAGCTGGCGGGCAGCGTGGCCTCGGCAGGGGTGGTGCCCTTGGTGTCCGTCCTGCAGGGCGCACGGGCCCAGATTTCCTGCAGGGTGGACACCTTCGTCACTGCTTGCCGGGGTCTGGGCTCCCTGGGTACCGCCAAGGTTAATTTGCTCTCCAGCCCCCGTCCTGCCCTGCCCAGGAGGAGCCCCGAGCTCACAGCTCAGTTCAGCTCCTCGCCCTCAGAACGCAGGCGCCAGCACCAGCGTGAGGCCCTGCCGCAGCCAAGTTTTCACGTTAACTAACTGGGACTGGATACATAAAACGTGGTGTTTTCAGATCCCGTTGCCCGAGCACTGTCGTTTCAGACTCTTTGGAACACATTCAGGAGCAGGAGCCTGAAATGTGACCCCAGGGCCGGAAAGAGCAGCTGGCCGGCCCCAGCCCTGGCACCCACCCCTGGACTGCGGTCTTTGGGTAGGAGGCGCTTTGAAGGCACAGTGTTTAACTACAGCACTTCTCTCTCCCCACACGTGTTCAGAGAGCAAGCTGCTGGGCTGACTTGCGTGGAAGCAGAGCCCTGACCCTCACGGGTAGCAGAGCAGGGCCAGGCCGAGGCTGGGCCCAGGAGCGTGCAAGCCTGCTGTGCCTCTCAGGGCAGCCTGGCCAGGAGCCTGCCGGCTTCCTGCTCCGCGCCTTCCTAGGGTGACCGCGGGGGCTCCCCATTCCGGGGGGCAGGGGAAGGCATAGGGTGGGGCCTGAGCTGGGGGCTGGAAGTAGAGCGTGCCCTTGGAGTCCACGCAGCTCTTCAGGCCTCGGTTCCCTCACCTGTGAAATGAGGTGAGACTCCATGGGTCCAAAATCAAAAATTCTGCTTATTATTATTGAAAAAAATGTTAAGTTTGACAGAAAGAGAGAAGCACCCCTAACAGGGTCTCACTCCAAGATCCTCCCCCAGCCCCTGCGGCCTACCCAGCGCCTACGGGTCTGCCAGAACCAAACTAAACCCGCTAATGTTCTTGTCTGTCTTTCTACAACGATCCAGCTTCGCTTGAGCAGTGCTCGCGGCTGCCAACAAATGGGCCCGCGTTAGTTTTTACAGCTCCTTTGTTCCTGAGAGACAAAGAGAGAGAGAGAGAGAGAGAGAGAGAGAGAGAGAGGAGGGGGAGGAGGGAGAGGTGCCCCTCACGGTCTGCATGCCGAGAGCCACCCCGTCTCAGCTGCCTGCTCAGGATCTCCCCGTGTGAGCCCAGTTGAGCTGTTCTGTGCCAGGGCCTGGACCTTTGTACCTTTTAGGCTTTATTTAAAACAATTCATTCTTTTGTTGGTGCCAGAGTGTGCACGCTTCTGTGAGTGAGAGAAAAAGAAAACAAAAACGAAACACTCCCAATAGGGCCTGGTCATGCTGCGATCAAACCTCTCCTCCAGTTCTCTGCGCTGTCAGGATCCTGGGAACCTGCAGGCCTGCAGTGCCAGACTCCCGGCCCGTTCGGCCCTGTGGGATCTGGCTTCTCGTAGCACTTCATCCGTGAGAGCCAGACAGACCGCACTCCCAGTAGGGTCTTGGGCCTCAGTTTCAGGGCCAGACCTCCTTGTTACTCTTAAAACAATTTTTCCTGTGGCTTTCCAGTTTCAAATGTGAAAGCAAAGGATTTCTTTCTTTCTTTTTTTAAAGAAGATATCAAGAATATCTAATATCAGTGTTTTACAAATGGAAAGATTTGTACTGATCTTCAGCACAACCAATAAAATCCCAATTAGAGGGGGAAGAAAGACGCAGTGATCTCCAAGCTCCAGGTCTGGGTGTTACCTGCTGGGTCCGTGTTTCCCACCGTGTTGCTTCCTCCTGTGCCAAGTATTTCAACAGGAAAGCTGCAGCCCTCCCAGGTTGCTATGTCGGGGACTGCCTCCCGGGAAGGCCCGGCTTTACCTTGCTGGGGGGTGAGGAGATGAGCAGCAGGTCCTGGCGGAGCTGCCTGAAAATCTCCTGGCCACCTGCCACTCTCTACGCAGGCTGACCAGGGGCCCTGGGTCATGGTAGACCCTCTGTGGTTATCAGTTATCAGACCAGCAAAGCGCAAGGCCGCGAAGGAGGGTGCTCTGCTTAAAGACAGGACAAAGACAACAAGAACGAGAACAGAAACGAAAAACCTAGAGACCCAATCAGTTCCGTCCTCACCAGATACAGACACAGGGCACCAGAGCGCCCAAAGGAAGCGGATATGAAAGTGTTTCCGACCCAGCGCACAGCCAGGCGGCACGACGTCGGTCCTTAGTGTTGAGCAGCCGTGACGTGAAGGCCGAGGGTGCCGTGGTCATAGCTGCCTGACGCCTGGCAGCTCAGCGGTGAGCTCCATCGTCACCCCACACCTCGAACCCCGGTCCTTGTCACCACGTGCAGGTTGAGGGAAAGATGAAAGCCGGGTGGTGTTGCCCATTCAGCCCTCATGTGGGTGCCTGAGAACCACGGCTGTGGGGAAGCAGGAGCCCTTGCAGCCTTTTGGTTCGGGGCCACCTTATGGCCCTTGTGCCCTGCTGTCCCTTGTCCCAGCTGGGGGACGGCAAGCTGGCGCTGGCTCTCGCTACTTCTTCAGGCATCCCTGTCCGTCCTGGCCAGAAAGGCCTATTGTGTAGAGCAGAGGTCTGACACCTCTCTCAAGGACAAATCTCTCCTTGGCGTGACAGCTTTGTCCCTCCAGAACTCACTCTCCCTGCCCTCTCATCTGCACAGCCCATCGGACATCGGCCTTACAAAATCCGCGTCTGTCAACCTTCCCACCGTCACTGTCTAGCTGAGATGTTTTAGCTCTTACCAAGACCATCCCAGGCCACAGACCGCCACCTGGCACTGCCACTTGCCCCTCGGCCCCTGCTAACCTCCAGGGTTACCTCGGCACGATCGCGTGTCTTTGGCATAACATGGCGGAAAAGCAGGGCTTTGGGGATCAGGCAAGGACCTTAAAAGTGCTTGAATTTTGGCTTCCACTTAATTGTGTGGGCTCAGCCACGTTAATTTTTTCTGTCTTAGTTCTCAATCTATAAAGCGAAGGTAAGTTTGATTTCAGTGTATCCTTACGGTGATTAAATGGGATACTATTCTTGTAAATACCCACTAACATGCCATGAGGAGCTACCCAATAAACGCTGGGCCCCTTTCCCTTACTTATTCCCCTCCTCCCTTTCTAATTTGTCAAATGACATAGTCACTAAATCGCACTGTTTGACCTTCCCAGTTTGGCGCCAGAACAAAACACCAAGTGAGAAGCTGAGGCCGGCTCCAGCCCGCAGAGTAGAACATTCATTTATCCATCCATCCATCCACCCAGCCTCTCTGGAGCAGTTGGTGAGTCCCAGGCATCGAGCTGCTGGAAACAGGAGGGAAAGACAAGGTGTTTACAGTCCCCTGGGGGAACGACCCAGCTTGGCGTCAGAGGGACGTGAGGGCAGGGAGCCCACGGCCCCTCCTGGAACAACGGGGAAGAGCTTGCGGCTCTGCAGGGGAGGGCCCTGGAGGTGGGCCAGCTGAGCCTCCACCAGGAGAGGAGTTACCCAGTTATCCCCAGAGATGAGAGTCCTGTCTCTCCAGAGGCAAGGAATGCCCAGACCCTGCAGGGCCTTGTGCCCATGCTAAGACATTTAGATTTAATTTTGAGGTCAACAGGCAGCTGTAAGCAGAGGTGTGATGTAGGTTTTGTTCTAGAATATTCTTTTGCATTTCAGGGAATGGGGGAAAGAAAGGCTAGAGGGGAAAAGACCAGCTGGGAAGTTGCAGCAGGGGCTTGGCTGGAAAGCCGTGGGGGACTGATCAACAGCAGTGACTGTGAACAGGGAGAGGTGCCCAGGGTGGAGCTGCTGGCCCCTCTGACAATCTGAGGGGGACGGGGAAGGCAGAGCAAAGCTCACAAAGACCTCCAAAGGGCAGAGCTTCTGGACTAGGTGGTGGTGCCACCCCCACTGTGCTGAGGAGCTTCGGGGACAGGGTATCAGGGTCGAGAAGCCCTAGGGGGCAGAGGAGTTTGCGACTTGGAGAACGGTCAGTCCTGTTTGAAGGTCAGTCAAGGCAGGGGCCTAAGGACTAGAAGCCACTGGGGAATGGTATCCCAGAGGTCGAGGAGGAGGGATGCTCGGGGCAAAGACTGCCATCAGTAAGACGAGTCCCATGGTCAGAGTCGAGGGTCACTTCCGGTGACACCAGCCAGAGCCACATCCAAGAGGATGGAGCCACGTGCTGTGGCGTGAGTGGGAGGCCAGCCAAGGAGGCCTATAGTCTACTCGTTCAGCCATCCTGATTCTCAAGAAAAAGAGAGACCGGGAGAGGGCCCGGGGTATGAGCTGAGGCTGGAGTGCATTTACACACCAGGGCCAGAGCCCAGAGAAGAGTGGGTGAGCAGGAGGTTGTCGCTGGCGCTAACAAGGAGGGGTAGAGAAGGCCCTTGGCGGGTCACAAGGGCCTGAAAGGAGCTCAGTTTTACTCAGGGACCAGGTGTTTGGCTAGGCGGCAGAGCTTCAAGAATGCTGAAGCTTCTTACCCACATCTGTGGGCCAAGTGCCCCCTGAGGGCATAGGGGGTGGCATGGCCCCCTCAGGGTTTCAGAGCAGGTGTGGGTGAGGTGGGACACCAGGTTAGATGGGCTTGTGATGGCGGCGGTGGCAGGGTGGGGCCCCATTCCCGCAAGGCTGCTGTCCTGAGCGAGGCCTCGCTGCCTGCTGGGCCTCCTGGCTTCCCTCTGGCTTCCCCTCTGACTTGGACAAAGCCAAAGGCACCCTGGCAGAGCCTTCTGAGCTGGGACGGGGATCCTGTCCCCAGGGTACCGGCCGACCTTTGTGTGACAAGCTCTCAAGGAATTGCTGTCTTGTCGGTGCAGTGTGGAAGTACTCTGGGCAAAGACCAGAACGGGGTCAGGGTGCGGAGGAGACAGAGCACACGGCACGTGGTCCCAGGCTGCGCAGAGCTCTGGAGATTCCTGAGAGGGGAGGCTGGCAGCCCCAGACGGGCAGGGCTGGCGGGAGGGGGGACGGCGGCAGCAGAAAAGAAAAGCTCTTCTGAGAGTCCGTGGGCTCGGCACCCATGCCGTCCATCCTGGACACCCACCTGTGGCGCTGTCGGAGCCCGTGTTGGCCTCTAGCCTTTGTGGCTTTCTGATAGCTGTGCGGCCACTTGGGAACCACAGAAAGTGAGGGGGTCGCAGTGCAGAGACAGGTCAGAACGGCGCGGGAACGCTGACTCAGCGTGCGGAAGGAGCCATCTCACTCCCGGAACACGTGGTAGGCCAGCAGAGGTGCGGGGCCCTGTCCCAGCACTGACATGGAGAGGCACAAGCTAGAGGGGGGCTGACGGGCTCAAGAAATGTGTGGGAGACAGAAGGAAACAGGGTCTCGGCAGGGAGAGAAATGGGAAATGGTGGTTGGTAGGAAGTACACCAGATGCCCCTGACCGGGTCCAGGCTGAAGGAAGGAGAGATTTCCAGACCATCAGACTCTGCCCCACTCTCCTGCATGGGGCATGGCCCCCTCCTTTGCACGTGGCAGAGAAACAGTGGACCCCACCCAGTGGCAGCCAGAGGAGGGAGGTCGGCTGGAGCGAAGGTCAGGGCACACGTGCTCACGAGGGCCGCCGCACCGCTCCTGCCTCCCCTCCCCAGCCTACGGGGCAGCAGGGCTGGGCAACGCCTGGCAAGGAGCCGAGGTGAGTAAAGAAAGATGCCCCGCTGGAAGACTCCTTCAGGAGCAGGGTCTCTTGGCTGGCGGGGAGGAGCAAGCTGAGCCTGGATTGTTTTTCTGGAGGCGTCTTTGCCCTTAGGCAAGGCTCTCTCCTCCTGGCAGCTCATGAGCAGGGACCCAGACAGGGCCCAGGAATCTACTCCTTCCCCTAAATTGATATCGCTTACCCAAGTAGTTAATAGTCTTAAGGAAATACTAACTTCCAGAGAAAATAATCAGAATGTCTAAAGAGAAAAATCATTACAGAAAAAAGGTTTTAACAAATTGAACAAATAATGCCTGATGGGGCGGAATTAATGCACCCAGTGAACGAGAATTTAGAATAGACATTATAAATACCTTCAAGGACATGCAAGAGGCTGTCGTAAGTGTGAAGCTGAAATGAGCAGTTATGAGCAACGAGCTGCAGCTGCTGGGCCTAAAACCCTGACAACCGACATAAACTCCACACGCGGATCGCCTGGCAGGATGCAGGCACCTGAAGAGCTGTCGGTGAGGCTGCAGGGAGAGTCTAGGAGTCCCCTGGAAGGACTGGGACGGGGATATAAAGCAGGAGAAGTCTGGCGGGATGTGGAGAAAGGGTGATGTCAAGGCCTGTAGCAGAAATCTTAGAAGCAGAGGGGAAAAAGCACGGGAAAGAAAATACATACACAGAAGTAACGACTGAGATTTTCTAAGAGCTGAAGATAAATGAAGATTTCTAATGGAAAGGAGTCATAGAATATTAGACCATGTAAATAAGCATGTAAGAAATTAATAAAACACTACTCGACACACCCCTGGTAAAATTTAAGAATGTTAAACTTCCTTAGAGATAAAGCAAACCCGTGGCATCCATGTTCTTGGTGGGAACATGGGTTTTGAGAAGGAAACAAAATATTGTTTTCCAAATGCTAAAAGGGATTTAGAATAGAGAGGTCTGGTCACGGTAATTCAGCACTGCAGCCCTAAGAGGGCGCTAACATGGGAAGGTCAGTGTGGAGAGAGTCTGTTCTCCGACGGAAGTGCCATGAAATTGGTATTGTTAACAAAATATAGCTTACACAATTTCCTCCTATCTGGAAATAATCCCTATTTAAGGAGGAATACATATGGAAAAATACAAAATAATGATAAACAATAATGAAAGCACTACAAGTTGAAATTTGAAGGATATAGCTAAAAGCAATACTTATAGGAAAATATATCTCTTTAAATAATGTATTTATCACCTCAAAAAAAAGGAAGATAAATGAGTCAAGCATTCAACTCAGGTATGGAGAGTAAGAGCAATAGCATTACAAGATGCAAATAATATAAAGTTATAAAATCAAGTCCATTAAGTTAATGAAACAGAACAGTAACAACAGAGATGGTTATCAAAACTAAAAGTGTGTTCTCTGAACAGCAAAGTTCTGGCAAAAATGACCACAAATGGATGATATGCAGACAAAATGAGGGGTTAGAAGGGGAAACTGCCTAAGTAATTGATGAAAAGTACCAAAAGAATATTGATATTTATAATATTTATAATAACCTAGAAAGCAAAGTTTTGAGGACTGACATAGATTTTGAGTTGGAGAATATATATGATATAAATTATATACATGTATGTGTATATATGTATATGTATATGTGTGTGTGTGTATATATGTGTGTGTGTATATATATAGATAGATATATAGATATATAGATATATAATAGAAAATTTGAACTATAGCTATTGAAGGAATTGGAAAGTAACAAAAACCTTACCCTGAAAAAGCCCCAGATGCATACAGTTGTACAGGTTAGTTTTACCAAAAAACTTTAAAGAAAGTAAGACTCTCTATCTTATTCAAGGTATTTTAGAAAGTACAAAAAGGGAGAACTCTGCTTGACTTATTTTTATGATGCTATTATAGCCTTGATTCCAGGACCAGATAACAATGGTAAGTAAACACCCCCCAAATCACTTGGCTTTCCTAATTATTAATTCACTGAACTCAAGAGTATACTTACAAATGTATAATGGACGAGTATATTTACTTCAGAAATGCAAGGATCACTCAAAAATCATAAAAGCAATAAAAGGAAATGTTCAGAGGGACCAGCAGTTAGCGTGATGGCTATGTTGCTAGACTCCCATGTCGTCGACCATGGTTCAAGTCCCGGACTGGGCAGCTTAAACTCACGCCAGGCACGTGTGCGTGCGTGCCCAAGATCCCAAGAGGAGAATGGAGGAGAAGGGATTGCGGCGTGGCCATCCCCCCTGGGGGGTGATTTCTCGCTTTCTATGTCTCTTTCTGGTGAGTGCACGCGCCCTATAGCGAAAACCTCTCCAAAAAAAGAAAAAAAAAAAAAAAAAAGTAAATGGCCAGAAAACTAGGAATGCAACTTTTTAAATTTGATATAAAGTATCTAAACCCAGAATTTCCTAGGAGCAGAGAAGCTATTAATTAGCATAAGATCTGGAATGAGACAAATACAAAACATTGTAACTTCTCAGTATCTTACTAGAGATTCTGGCCAATGCAATAGCATCTGAAAAAGCAGTGAATAGAAAAAGGATAGGAAGGGAAGGGATGGGTATGAAGGCAGCTGGATCCCACATGGCTGGCATCGTGGTTCAAGTACTGGACCCAGCGGCTTACAAAACATGCCAGGTGCATGTGCATGCATGCCCAAAAATCCCAAGAGAAGAATGGAGAAGGGAGTGCAGCATGGCTGTTCCCCTCTGGTCATGTGGGGGGAGGTTCTCACTTTCCTTCTCTCTCTATCTCTCTCTGTCTCTCATTGGTGAGTTTACATGCCCCACAGCAAACAAAAAATATATTAAAAAGGAAAGAGACAAAAAGTCATCAGACATGGGAAACACAACAGAATCAAGAGACAAATCATTGAAACTAACAAGAGATGTAAACAAAGATATTGGATAGGAAGCCAGCTTACAAAAATCAATAGTGTTCTTTATATCCAACTAGAATATAAAATAGGAAAAAGAGATACTGTTTTCAAAGGCTATACAAATTGTAAAGTATGTAGGAAAGTATCCAACTAAGAGTGCACAAGACCTTTAAAGAGAGAAATGTTAAGCTCAGCCCAACCACGACAGTGTGCACCAACCTCTGCTTGGCAGGCTGAAGCTACTTGGGAGACCTGGGTTTAATTTTGGGGCCACCTCCAAAGCCTGGCATGGTAGAATATGCCTGCAGTCTCAGCTCCTCTGGTGGGTGAGGCAGGAGGATTGTGGTACAGCTAGACTCTAAAGAACCACATACCCCCCACCAAAATTACAGGGTTGTCAGAAAAGTCATGATGCATTTTTACATAGAAAAACATAGGAAAAATACATCATGACTTTTTCAATGACCCACTAGTAAATTCTATGAAAGAATATTATAATATTTAGATACAGAGGGAAGCCATGTTTATAACTTAATACCATAAATGTAAATTCTCTGTAATACAATTAATCCATAAATCCAATGCGATTTCAATGAGAATTAAGGTAGAGTTTAGGGACTGGCTTAACAAACAGATTCTAAAAATATATATGAAATAATAAAGGTCCTTTGATTCTCAAGACATTTTTGAAAAAGAGAAACTAGGTACAATGACCCTACTACCATCTGCTACAGATGTCTATGACCTCCACATTCATACAGGGCATGTCCCCCTCGTGCAAGACCGGTCAGGCCAGTGCAGCAAGAAGCGTAGCAATGATTGCATGACTCCACGTCAGCTTTCTATATCCGCCAGGAGTCTGCACATCAGTGGAGAAAGGATGCCTTGGACAGGGTAACGTTTAGGGACCTGGCTTATGATTAGAGGAACAATTCAGATCACTACTACCCTATACAAAAATGAGCTCCAAATGTAGTCTTATATGTGAAAGATCAAATTAGGATATGAAAAAGAGGAAGGAGATGTGTGTGTGTGTGTGTGTGTGTGTGTGTGTGTGAGAGAGAGAGAGAGAGAGAGAGAGTTGGGGGATAGGAAAAGACTTTCCAAGCACTAATCAAAAGGCACATGTAAAGGAGAAGAGGTGCTGAGTGTCATCACATTAGGAATTTGTTTCATCAAGGACACCACAGACTGAGGTGACAGTCTGGTGAAAGAGCCTAAGATCTCTGCAGCTGTTAAAACTGACCAGAGGGGCCAGCAGGTGGTATAGTGGTTAAGGTCCTCGACTCCCACATGGCTGACCATGGTTTGAGTCCTGGGCCTGGTGGCTTGGGAATCACACCAGGCGTGTGTGCATGTGTGCCCAAAGTACTGACAGAAGAATGGAGAGAAGGGATCGGGGCATGGCTATCCCCCCAGGGGGGTGATTTCTCACTTTCCCTCTCTGCCTCTGTCTGTTTCTCTCTGGTGAGTGCATGCTCCCTATCGCAAAAAAACAAACAAACAAACAAACAAAAAAAACCCAAAAACCAAAAACCTGATCAGAAAAATTTTGGAACATACCAGGGATCACTACACACTAAGAAAGAAAAGACAGGAGGGTTTTTGCAAAATGGGGGGAGCATCTGAATTCACAAGAGGCTGACAAATATGCCAGGAGACGCTCGGCCCCAGCAGTGATCTGAGACACACAGGGCCACCAAGAGGCCACTTCCTGCCAGAAGCCCTGCTCCAGCCAGGGAGGGTACACAGGAAGGCGACACGGGTGAACAAAATCAGAGTGAAATCTCAGTGCCCCTTAGCATGTTCTCAGCCGGCTACAGACAGAGCCAGCTCAAGACTGCAGCCCCGGTGGCTGTTAAACATACGTATTTATTGAAGGATGTTTTACAGGAGTAGGAGGGGTGAGGGGGAAGTAAAAGTTTTGCTCTAAGAAACAGGGTATACAAAGTATGGAAACAATAATCATAAAACATGATGCACTGTTGGGACCAGCAGTTAGTGTAATGGCTATGTCGCTGGACTCCCATGTAGTTGACCGCGGTTCACATCCCAGACCCAGTGGCTTAAAACTCACACCAGGCGCATGTGCGTGCATGCCCAGGATCCCAAGTTAGTCTACATATGCTACCAACGCTAATTTGGCTTATACTAACTTAACCTAACATATGCTAATTTTGACTTAAAACAGGCAGGTGGGGGAGTCTCAAGTTTCCTGATCCTCGTGCAGTCTTAGGAAACCACATTCCTACAGGATCACTAATTGACTTTATTGTAAAGTTGCAGTAAGGTTGGGAGTGTTATTTTACCCTTGCAGGATACCGTAGTAACAGTAAAGCTCACGGCAGAGAAATTGAGTGCAGGCCAGTACAACAACACAATGGATAGTTAGGGCTCGTAAACTTCCGACCTTGCTAGCAGTTTCTTCCCAGCCCAGGCCTTGCCTTAGGCATGGGAGGCAGCCTCTTTACCAGCTTGTGTTGTCTGCATGGCCGCGTCAACTTCCCACCTGTCAGATCAGCAGTTAGAGGGGAGGATCCTGCCAAGAACTGGAGCTGTGGGGGCGTGCATGCTCTTGAGGCACCTGGCGGGGCTGTAAACTGGACTTAGAAAGCAGCCGACATTTGTTCACAGGACTATTTCCATCGTCCATAGCTCGGCAGCCCTGCTGACGGGTAGTTCCCAAGCAGTTCATGGATCCTTATGGAAGGAGACACAGACATTGCTCAAACAAGGGTGCCTGCTGCAGCTTGTCTGTGAGCGGTCTAACCAGCACGCCCTCCCCTGGGGAGCGCGGAAGTGATGAATTATCTTGCCCAGGTTTCTGTATTTGTGAGCAGTTATGTGCCAAGCATTTATCAGAGTTCTTTGGATACATCCAAAACTCACTTAATTCTCATAAGCACCACGCCACGTAGACGGTCTTATGATTCCATTTTAGGTGTCATGAACCTGAGGCACAGAGTGGTTAAGTAATTTGTCCAAACTCACACAGCTAGTAAGCGGCAGAGCAGGGTTGTGGTGGGACAGATAGAGTGGAACCCTCTGAGGCAGTCAGAAACCATGGACTGGGTTTAGCAACAAGAGCTTGGAGATGCAGTGTTGAATGGAAACGTGAGATGCGTAACGCAGTATCATGCTTATAAAACAAAAGCATGCATAGTCAGAGAAAAAATTAGGGAAAGGATATGCCCCCCAGGACATCTGCGTGGGCCCCTCTGGATGAGAGCAGGAGGGGGACCAAGGACGGACGAGGGGCCTTGCACCCAGCGGTGGTGAGCCTCAGTCGTGACCTGAAGAGCGCAGTGGACTCTGCAACCTTTAGGGCAAACCCTGGCCATCGTCACCCCGGGACATGGAGGAGCCCGAGCCCAGGAGCTCAGAGAGGAGAAGGCTGACACCGAGTGCCCTGGGAGGCCCCGTACCTGCCCCCAGTGAGGACTACAGCACACAGGTGGGAGAAGAGCACGCGGTGGCCTGCTCACGTGCACTGTGGGAAGCAGGCCCGTGTTCTCTCCACCCTAAAGAGGTTTCTGGGCCACCCCTTCTCTGTCTTTCCTGGACTCACTAATTATGGCCCGGCCCTAGGCAGCGCAAAGCCAGGGGCAAGAGCCACGGACACACACACCGTGGAGTGACACCACGTCCTCATCTCCTACCGCCTCCCTCTCACGATGACCAGAGGCTGATACAGCAAGTTGCAGGGGGAACATTCTAGAAAATGAAACTAGGGGCAAGGGTTGTTTCCAGAGGCTGGTTCACGCAAGTGGGTGCCCCGGGTGTTTGTGCATGGCTGGTGATGATCAATGTGCATGCTCCCCCTCTCTCCTGCTCTTTCTCTCTCTCTCTCTCAAACTTGTATTCTGGCCGAGACCCTCCAGGGTGCAGGAGGCTTATGTGAAGCCAGGATGAAGGACAGCACTGACTGGGGGACCCTCAAGAGGAAGCGGCCCTGGAAAAACACTGGATGGAAAACAGAGGTTTGGTGGAATTCTTTCTTCTTCTAAAGTTTATTTATTCCCCGAGAGAGAGGGAATAGAGAGAGGAAGAGAGCGAGATGGGTCCCCCCAGGGTTCTCACGTCATGATCAACCAACCCCGATTCCCGACTGACCAGGATCATGGGCACATGCTTGTGCGCCCACGGTACTTAGAGAGATCCTGCAGCGTGAACCAAGGGCCTTGCCTGTGAGAAGGGGTAGGTGTCCTTAGGAAAGTAGGCTTTGTTTGCTCTTGTATGATGCAAGCGTACCGGGCCGGGCAGCAGAAGTTACAGCCCCAGCTCTGCCTGTTCCCGGCTCAGCGAGGCTCTTCCTACGCTGAGCAGGGATCACGAGGCAATCTGCTGACCCCTCAGAGGGCCGGGCCGGGGAAGCTAGGCTGCAGGAGTGCTTTCAGAGCCGTGTGCGACGTGTGGGCAGTGGTCCGGGATGAAAGCACCAAGCGTGTCCACCTGCCCGTTCTCTGGGCCTCCTAAACTGTGGGTCCTTTCCCAGTCTTAGGACGGGGAATTAGGCTTGCTACCTCATCTACGGGAGATGCAGGGAGCTTTCTGAATTAGCATGGAAATGGAGTCCTGATATCTTACTCACTCTTCCTTGGGAGGCGCCGGGAGAGATGGAATACATCCAGAATGGAAAGCTGACACGCGTGGCCTTGATTACGCTGTGAGGTCCTCAGACCCTCCCTTACTCACCCTTACAAAATAAAAAGCCCCACTGCTCCCCATGATTTTGTGAGGCTGGTGAGGAGCCAACCGAGTCCTGAGTTTATCTCAAAGTCCTGGAGAAAGACCTGGCTTTTCTCACTGCACATCTCCATCACATTTGCCTTTCACACTCACTTGCTTTCAAAATGCCTTAGAGCAGCTACCGCGGGAATACTGCCCCTGAAAGGCAGGCGCTCCCCCTCTCTTCCACACCGGCAGCCCCGAGTAAGCCGGGGCTGGTTATGTGACAAAATTCCAGTCTCCCCCATCAGAACCCAGGTAACCGCGTTCTTTCGGACGAGCTGTGTTGTCAGAGCACAGGCGATCTTTATTAATAGACGAAAGAGTTCATGCTGCCGGCCATCCATCCAGAGGAGGCGGGAACCCGGCCAGCCGGCTGGCGGTCCCCTTTTGCGCTGAGAAGTTCGGCTGGCTGCGTGGCTGTAATTGGGTTATGGGGCTGCTAATGTGATTGTGCTGCCTGGAAATGCCACCGCCATGAGTCAAACATCAAGGTGAAGTTATTTCCAGCCGATCGATCGTAGCATCTCCCCGGCCGTGTGGAGGCCTGGGTGATGGCGAAATGGATGAAGCCGGCAAGGCTGTTCTCCCCACCACTGTTCTGCTCGCTGGCCAAGGGGCCCTTTGCCTCGGAAGTGCAGTTGGCCCAGCTGGTGGGGAGTCCTGGCAAATGGGGTGGGGGCTTCGCTGATTCAGTGTGCTTCAATTCAGCCAACACGGACTCATTTCCTAGTGTGTGTCCAAGTATACAAAACAGGGGTCTTCTCTTCTTTAAAGTTATCTACGTGAAATATTCTTGTTCTAGCCATTTGAATGAGGACCTGGAAGGGTACCCACTTCCTCTTTACCCCCACCTCCCTGCGATCTCCAGCCCTGAGTCCACGCCACAGCTCCTGTAAGTGGTCTGTGCTTTGGCTAGCATTCACATACCTAGGACTTTAATTAAAAACAAAATGCTGTAATAACATATATATTTTCTACAACTTTCTTTTTTTGTCCATTACTGATATAACATAGAAGTTCTCCAAGTTAGCACATGTGAACCTATTTCTTCTCGTCACAATAGCTGCATACACTGCATACCAGAGGCGTCACACGATTTGCTTCACTTCATCGTTCTCTTCCGGATGTTATTCTAATTTTCTCTCTGAGTGCAATGTGCTTGCCACAGGGGTTCTGGGAGTGGACAGGCCCGCGTTTGAATCTCTGCCTTGCCATTTCCTGTGTGATCTTAGGGTCTCTAAGCTCCTCTGGCCTCAGTGCCGTAGGGATGGTTGGTCTCAATGGAATAGGCTCCTCAGCCCTGTTACACCTTGGGGCGTCAAGGAGGTCATTGGCGCACCTGCCTCCACTGTCTACTGTGCCATGAGCCATTAAAAACTGACAAAACCAAAGGATCGTCTAACAGCTTCCTCGTGTCTCCAAAACCTCAGACTCACCCCGTCAGCTTACATCCCAGTCTTTCCTGACTCATTAGCATAAGACTCCATTGTCAGCTCTCCGTTACAACGTTCATTCTCAACAATTGTTATTATAACTTACATTTTTCAGTAGTCACTAATTCAACATTATAACTTCCAATTACAGCAACTATTGTTACCACTTGATTCAGAGTGGTTCACGTGAGAAACAGAGGGGGCAAGCCCCCAGGGGCCCTCTTTCCCAGAAAAACCAACCTGCCCGTCTTCTGAATTAGCTGTTCCCTCCCGCTTGTAACCATTGGGCATCATCGCCTGTGTCTCCACCGTGCCTAGGGAAAGGCCAGGCCCAGAGCAGGCGCTCAGGGCTCCACACACGTCTGTGGAACGAATGGGTGACTACATACACGAGTGAGGAGTGACAGAGCCACCATGGGCTGTCCCCAAAGAGACACGTGTGACAGTCTACTGGCTCAGCAGATGGTTCTATGAGCAGAGTTTAAGAGTCCCGTGGAGGGGCCAGCAGGTGGCGTGGTGGTTAATTAAGGTGGTTAGATCTCTGAGGCCAGTAAGCTGTGCAGTTGTTAAGGCACTGGATTCCCACATGGCTGACCATGGTTTGAGTCCTGGACCCAGTGGCTTGAGAATCACACCAAGCATGTGTGGGTGCGTGCTCAAAATCCCTAAAGGAGAATGTAGGAGAAGGGATTGCAGCATAGCCATCCACCCAGGGGGTGATTCCTCACTTTCCCTCTCTCTGTCTCTCTTTGGTGAGTGCATGTGAAAAAACCTGAAAAAAATCGATGACTGGACCTCATGTGGCTGACTGTACAGTTCAAGTCTTGGACACCGTAGCTTGAAAAATACACTGTGTGTATGTGTGTGCAAGCCAAAAATTCTGAGAGAGGAATGGAGGAGAGGGGATTGTAGCATGGTCATCCCTTGAGGGATGCTTTCTCATTTTCTCTTCCTCTCTCTCCTTCCCTTCCCAGCAGGTGCATGCACCCTATAACAAAATTAAAAATAAAAAATTCCCATGGATGGGGACCAGCAGTTAGCATAACGGCTATGCCGCTGGACTCCCATGTAGTTGACCATGGTTTGAGTCTGAGACCCAGTGGCTTAAACTCACGCTGGGCTCGTGTGCGTGCGTGCCCAAGCTCTTGAGAGGAGAATGGAGGAGAAGGGATTGCGGCGTGACCATCCCCCCTGGGGGGTGATTTCTTGCTTTCTGTCTCTGTCTCTCTGTATTTCTGGTGAGTACACGCACCCTATAGCAAAAATCTCTCAAAAAAAAAAATTCCCATGGATGTAGAATATCTGTTTAACATAACTGAAAATCTCTATCAAATGTTTAAGACTGGGTGATCATGTACCACTCCTTAAAATTCACCTTTGGACTCTAAAGACAACCTCAAAATTGTTTGAAAAATAAAATTATCTAATGGAGAACATTTTCTATAATTATACTCAGAAAATTTAGAAACAAGTAACAAAAATTGAAATAAAACAACACCTGTGGAAATCTCAAAAAACTCCCTAAATAAAATTCAAATCAGAGAATCATCAAAACCTAAACTGACCAGTGATGTAGAAAACACTAACCATGGAACACTATGGATCAAAACCTGTGGAACAGAGCTAATGTTATTCAAAGAGGAAAATTCATAGCAGCTAATTCTTCACATAACTAAAAATGAAGGTGTGAAAATGAATTGGACAATTGAGCATCAAGTTAGAAGTGTTAGAAATGGAAAAACACAGAGAGAAAGCAGAGCACCGGAAGCAATACTGAGACAAAAATATTTTAGAACACAGA
This sequence comes from Tupaia tana, assembly GCA_026018925.1. Taxonomy (NCBI): domain Eukaryota; kingdom Metazoa; phylum Chordata; class Mammalia; order Scandentia; family Tupaiidae; genus Tupaia; species Tupaia tana. The sequence goes on from JAKSZU010000006.1 coordinate 110,219,835, forward strand.
CAATCTGAAGGCTTGATAAAATAACCAAAGAGCTATTTGCAGAGTGGCCATTTTTTCCCCCTTTAAACAGGAAAGGGGGAAAACACAAAGTTGAAAATAAGAGAGAATAAAAAGCCAAAGACATAGAGGTGAGTAACTTTCCAGAACTCTCTGCAGGGAAGTGGGGAGTAACAGCTCTGGCCAGGGCCATATACCCTCTCTCTGCCCTGATCTGTCCCCCATCCCTCACTGCCCTCCACCGTGTCAACAACCCAGGTCCACCAGCCCCAGGAAACCAACAATTCCCACTGAGCTTCCAGGCGACTAGGATGTGGCATGAGGTGACTCAGACCAGGGCTACCCACATGGATGAGAAGCTTTCCTGGAAGACTGGAGGCCCACCTTGTTTGATTAGGACTTTTCTGTGCCTATATCTATTAAGAAAGAGAATTTTTCAGAAAACGCTGTTTCTTCTATGAGTGGAAGAGACAGACAGACAGCACTCCCCACATTGTCCTGACACCAGGATCCATCACTGGCCCCAGCCAGCCCAGCCAGCCCCGAGCACTGGATCATGGGCACACATGCCCCTGGTGTACTCCAAGAGGTCTCTGGACGTGAACCAGAAACCTTCCAATGTGGGTCGGCCTCTCAGAGCTTCACATTTTACTGCTTCTCTGCCATCCAGTCCCAAGAAGGTAACTTTCAAAAAGTCAGATGACAAACCTGGATCTAAAGGCCCCTACAGGCTAATCACTATGAAGATGGAGGAGAGTGCTGACCTTCCTCTGGGACAGCCATGTGTGCATCTGTGGGGCTCACAAAGCCATCCTTGACTGACCTGGAGATGACATGTAGCCCTGTCGTCCCAACTGTTGGTTTTCCCAGTAGAGGTCAAAACTCCAGTGAAAAAGACACAGTTCTGGGAAGTGGTGTGGGACCTGTCATAGTGTTGCATGTCATAAGCTGTTAATACTCAGATTTACCATGTACCGAAACAGGGTCCTCTTTTTGTTATTTTATTAATCTAGAGAGACAATACTGCAATCCATTTGGTCATTGGTAGGATTGACTCGGACTGCTAGTTGGTTTTGTGGGATCCAGCCACCTTAACCTCCATACTACCTGCTGGCCCCCAAACAGGGTTCTTAATGACTATCCCTCCCCTGCTGTGCCCTACGACCTATTTTTTCTCTTTTCCTTTAAACTAAATACATCCCCAGTATTTAAACTCAGAGAGTTTTTCAGCTAAACTCCTAGGGGTTCATTCTCAATTCCCTTCTCCCATCTGTCTCACCCCTGCCCACCATAAAGTCTTGTCAAGACCACCTCTGCATTCCCAGATTGACATTGCTCCCTGTGCCTCCCTGCCACCCCTGGTCAAGGTCGCAGTAGTTTCTTGCCGGTGGTCCTACAGCAGTCTTGCATGGTCTTCAAGTCTCCGCTCTTCCACCACAGGAGCGCTCCATAGCCCGTCTGAAGTTATCTTTCTACTTGTAGATAATCCTATTACCCGCCCTGCACAGCAGTCCCAGGGCTGGCTGTCCATCAGATTTGTAATAAAATCCAGGCTCCTTTCCCAGGAACTTGCGCAGAGCTTCTGCCCCTGTCATTCTTAGGTATCCTTCAGTCACAACCACCTGTTCCCCAAGTTTGTTCCTGCCTTGGGGACTTGCATTATCTCCTTCTGCCACATTGCCCCTGTGCATTTATTTTGTTTACAGCTTAAACATGATCTCATCGGACCCAATCTAGGATCCCCCATCACTCACATTTTCGTGTTATGTACTAGTGATCTAGTCTTTATGTATTTCCACAAATTCATGGAAATGGCAAGTAATAGTGTCTTTGCTCTATTTCCTCTTAGCCTAGAACCCAGACAAGGATTTGGGTTAATTTCCTTTCTTATCAGATGTGCTAGGGAGCTTTCTGTCAGTCATTCTGGATCAAGGGAAGACTTCTTCTTGGTGCTGGCCAAGCACTCCTGTCCTGGTATGGTTCGTTCATCCCAACCCTCAGCCTCCACACTGGACAGCATCTCCACTCTAACCCTGTCATTTTGCTTTTCTGTTGTATTTTGGCCTGTAGACCTCCCTGGGGGTGGGCGGGGAGGGCCCAGGGAATACTGGTCCAGGTAATAGCCCAGGGACTCCTGTTCCCAGCAGTCCTACAACCAGCCTCACTGGTTGTAGGGAGCACCTTAGGGAGCCAAGCAGCTTTCCCACAAGGCACCCAATTTTAACCTTTTTGCAAGATCTTATCTTCCAGTTACGTTCACAAACGTGTGATCAGTAAATGATGATGAAACACAGAATCTTGGTCAGAGAGGAAGTGTGCTTGAGATGGGAGAGACTGCATCCAGGTCATGCAAGGTGGTGTGCTTTCTATGGGAGGAGCCAGGTTGGCTCCTTTAAGAGACACTAGACAGACAGCAAAGATCAGACCAGAGAGCAGAACAAGGAGAGGCCCCCCAGGGTGGGTTGGCCTCTCCAAGCAGCAGGAAGGGCCTACATGGCAGGCCTCTGACCACATCGAGGAAAAGCTCTGGGAGAGCTGCCCAATGCATGTTCCTCCCAGCAGCCCTAGCATGCCCCACCCCCCATGCTGAGGTACTGGAAGGAAAAGGCAGTGGGTAAATGAGGCCTGAAGTGATCTGGAGCATGGCCCCCCTGGCCCCTGGATTCTTGTTATGGAGGCTGGGGAGCCAGATGGACAGAGGACCCTGTTCCATGCCTAGAAGGGAAGGGTTGCTAAGAAGGGGGTCTGCCTTCAGCACGGCTGAACGTGTTTTCTGAGTGGAGAGGGGCTGTGGACTAGAGAATAAACATAAAATAAACACACAAAGACATACAAGTAAAGAAAAGCAGGGATTGGGTGGTCTAGACTTCTCTGATGGAGATAGCTATGGCCGCGAACTGGTCCCAGGTTTATTCTTTTAAAAGGCAGAAAAAAGGGGAAGTGGAGGTGGAAGTGGAATGCAAAGCCAGCTGTTTTCAGATGTCAACTGAAGATGTGAAGAAACCTGGTTCTATGTAGTTCTACGTAAGTTTTTTCTAATCTTTTTGGGCAAATTCTGATTAAACACGTGACTTCTTTTAGACTCATACTGCTCTGCAGTTTTGGCAACAATAAGCAATTAGCATACTCACAATGTTAATGGCATTTATTCCCCTGCAAATGACTGCTCACAGAACCGCATTTTTGCATGTGTCTAAAGGTCACCATGTTTGTTCAGCTTTGGATCACTCCCTAGAGGGGACATCTTGAGTACGTGCAGCTGAAGTCTGTGAACTCCGACCTCAGGTTAGAGAGAGCCTCTGACTATGGTGAACCCTGCTCCTGCTTTTGTCAGACCAAGAGTGTAAACTGAATCAGTTATGTCTGCATGGTCTGTCCTTCTCCTGGTATCACGTCTTAAGCCAAATGAGCATTGTAGCAGGAAGAAGCTCCCTATGTGGAAGGCTGGGCCTGCTTAGAGGACAAGCAGTCTGAATTTATGTTGTGGCCTTCTTGTTACATTACTAGTCACCAAACATAGGCAATTGATTGCATTGACTTCAGTGGCTCATAAAGTGCCATATCCACATTGCTCTTTAAGGGACTTAACATTTGTCAAGAGATTAGCATGTGAGGTCAGTGTTCGCTAGTTCTGTAGCAATAATCACTGTTATTGCCCCTTGGCACTTTGGTGGTGGCCTCTGTTAGCCCAAGTGAACCAATGACCCCGATGTTCCTCCGTGCTGAGCAGGAGATGCCAACGGCTCAATCTGCTTGCCTGCTGGGCTTTAAAGGCATGAAATAGAAAAGACGAAAGTTGTGACTCCCTCCTAGTTATTTGTCCGACTAGTAGGACATCAGAGTCTTCTGTAAACATTATAGAATACTTGCCCATGGCCCCCAGTATGTGCATATTATACAGCACAGTCAAACTGCAGTGCTGGCCACGGTGGAGCAGACCCCAGGTGGTGCTTCCTGGACAGGTGTATGACCACTGGAGCACTAGTACAGCTGTCTCTGAGCCCCAGTGAAAGTGGCCCCATGTGACCCCTCTGGGACTTGCAGAGGACAATCTACTCTCTAGTCTTCACTGTCAGGCCCATGCCCACATACTGGACCAAGAGGGATGTGGGAAAGTAAGGCCCCTTCCTGAGATGTAAGGCCCTCACTGCCCTCCTCGGGCACATGCTGCCCACCTATGCTCCACAAAGCCTGTCAGTGACAATCTACTCTTGGATTACTGGCAAGGAGGGTTCACGTCCAGAGCCCTGATGCTGAGATCCTTCTGTAGACTTATGTCAGCTCTTGGTTAAATTCCCAGCAGGACCTGAGGTTGGAGAAAAACACATGCCTGTCCCTAACCATTTTCCATGTAAGGGTCACCTGGTGCCCTCTCTGATTACTTGAGTCCCTGCTGCTTTAGCCATTTGTCCCAAGACCCCCATCTGAGTACACTCCAGGGCCTCCCACTGTTGCAGAATCACCTGCAGAATCACCTGGGTCTGCAGGTGAGGGGAGCCGCTCTCCTCTCCCACTCAGCTCCCTGGCCTGGCCACACTGGGGGTTGCTGCTGCTCTGGGAAGGGCCCATCCAGGTGTGACCCTCAGGCCTGCCCTGCTGCCAGCCTGCACAGCCCTCTGAGGGGCTTCTGGGACCCTCACCTCTAGACTGGGCACTTGGCCAGCCCTCTTGAACTCAAGAGGTTTTAGTCTGTTGTCTAGTGGAGGCGGAGTCCTGGTTGTGTGTTGAACAGGCTTCCTTGCTGCCTGGCCTACCACTGACTGTTGGAAAGGGCAAGTCTTCCCCGGGGCTCCTGTACAAATGCCAGGGCGTCTTTTGGGTCAGTTCAACCTTTGATGAAGGCTGTTGGTGGGAACAGGTGGATGCTGATTGCGATCAGCAAACCTTCCCTCTCCTGTTGTGTTTGCTGTAACCAGCAGGGCCCCCCACAGCCCAAGTGCTTTAGTGCAGTATACCAGTTTTTTGAGATTGGCAGTCATAACACAGCTCCTGAAACTAGCGTCCAACTGTCTCAACCAGCTCCTGAGGGGGAAGACCGTTTTCACATGCTGCCACATAAACTAACTTCGTAAACTCTTTCTGAAAAATGTGGAGTGAATTCCTGAGGGTTCTGGCTAATGAGCCTGGAGCAGGTGGGCTTCCTTCTACTCGAGGTTTGCAAGGATCTACTCACCCATAATGACGTGTGCACAGCCCTTGGGAGTTGGTGAACCACTGAACGGGGACAGAGAAGCATTCAAAACAGAGAAGCATGGTAGGGGCATTTTATTGTGCATCGTTTTGTTTACTGAAGTAGGCACTGAGTGTCAGTATATCGCATTATGGGCCAGCTCCATTCTCTTCTAAAAGTAGAGTAGCTATGGGATGTTAACAGAAGTGCTATTTAAAACATTTTTTATTTTTAAAAAAAGAACTCTTAATTTTATTGGGGACAACACATTTTCTCCACAGGGTGATGGGACATCTGCTTCTTCAAATGCACCATGGGATGCTTTTCTCTGGGCCTCATTTCTGCTGTGGGGACCCACCCTCTCCTCTTCCACTCTCAGAAACCGATATTTTGCTCATCCTTCAGGACCCGACTTAGACATCACTCTCTCTGGGGACTCTTCCTTGTGCCCTTGACCTCACTGGCACCCGTAGTCCGAAAACCTGCCCCACTGAACACACATACAGCGCATACGGTAACATTTAAGCACGTCTCTCTTCCCTTCTAGACAGTAAACTTTGGGGAAGAGTAAATGGATGTTTGTCCTCCCTGCATTCCTCATGGTGACCCCGAGCCCTGACATGTAATCGATGGCTTAAATAGTCAGTATCCTCCTCCCTTTATGTCCCCTCTCGATACCTCCCTTTCTTGAGAAGCTCTCTGTCCCTGGGCATGCTTGCTGTGGTGCTCTCTTTTTATAGTGACTGATGTACAGGGCTGCTCAAAAAGCATAGTTTTATAAGCCACAGGCTCTCTCGTCTACATTGGGTGCTCTTAAGCCTTTTGGCTTTTTGCTAACGGCAGGGCCAGCCAGGCGGTGTGGTAGTTAAGGCGGCTGGATCCCACGTGGCTAACTGTGTGGTTTGAGTCTCAGACCTGAAGGCTTGAGAGACGTGCTGGGTGTGGGTACACAGATGCCCAGAATCCTGAGAGAAGAATGGAGGAAAAGGGACTGAGATGTGGTCACCTCCCCTGGGGAGTTATTTCTCACTTTTTCTCTCTCTGTCTCCAGTGAGCACACATGCTCTATAGCAAAAATCTCTAAAACAAAACAAAACAAAAACAACAACAACAACAAAAAAAATTGCTTAAGGACACCAAAGCCCTTTTGTTTATGTAGGCTGTATCTATTAATAGTTACTGCATTACAAATTAAAATGACATTTTAAAACCTATTTATTTAAAAATATACCCATTCCATGCTAAGGCACATATTTTCAAAACAAAAACTTTAGTGAGAAGAGGGACGTGATTTGTTCAGGATTTCTCAGCCTTGACACCACTGAAATTTTGGACTAGGTGCTTCTCGATTGTGGAAAGCCCTCAAGGACATTGAAGATGGGCAGTGACATCACCAGCCTCCACCCAGCAGATGCTAGTAACACTCTGTCCTCCTGGTTATGACAACCGGAAAGTCGTCGAAGGCCCCCTGGACAGAAGGAAGAAGAGAACAATGTGACCCTGGATGAGAACCACTCTTCTGCATTTCACAAATCTTTTTAACATCTTAATTCAGTGCAAGTCGAATTCTTACATCTGCGTTTGCATTCTGCTTGCTGGAATATATCGTTTTGGTTGACATCTAGATGAAATTACAGGCTTATGCAGATACATAGTTGGAAAGGAGGGACTATTAATATTTTAGTAGCATTTTTTTAAAGGTTTTTGCCATAAGGCGTATGTGCTTAATGGAGAAGAGAGTGACAGTGAGACGCAAAGTGAGAAATCATCCTCGCCCACCTTCCAGGGGGATAGCTACACTACAATCCCTTCTCTTCCATTCTCCTCCTGGGACTCTGGGCGCACACGCACACACACGTGATTTTCAAGCTGCCAGGCTTACAGCTCGAGTCCTGGTGGGCCGTGTGGGAGTTCAGAGCCTTAACCACTGGCCCCTTTAGTAGCTTGCTTTTGGTAGTTGTGGGTATTCTTCTTTGGTATATACCCAAACTCAGCAAGTGGAGGATCTTTAAGGTTACTTGCCATGGGAATGAAATTGTATCAGTAAAATTTCCTGCTCTGTTACCTTGAAATACATGGGTTTATCTTAGACTTTGAATAGCTCTTTTACTCATGTGAAGTTTCATAACATCACACATTATTCATTTGGAAAATATTGATGCAGGTCTTTTAAATGTTGACACATCTCATTATACAACGTAAAATAAATCACATTTGTTAATCTTATTAGGGATGTTTTTAAGCACTGAGAAATGATCAAGGTCACAGCAGCTGGTAAGTCTTTTCCAAAATTCTATTTTCATTGTGAAAGCTTAAATTTTATTACTGGCAAAAAATACAATCAATATTTTTCCTTAGGTGATAGGCTCACTTAGTTCTGAGAACTCAGCCTCCAAATTCCACAGTCTGCATAACCATAGACTATATGTTGTTCTTTCCAGTAAAACATAATGCCCATGTAAAAAACATTCAGCCCACCAGTCAATCCCACATTTTCCTCAAGATGACCATCATTCCTTGCCAAGTCTTTTACATGTACTTCTCTCATTGTCACAAAGAGTATTTTAAAACAGATACTAGGTCCAGCCCACAGCGTAGTAGTTAAGGCGGTTGAATCGCACATAACTAACTGCATGGTTCAAGTCCTGGACCCAGATGCTTGAGAAACATGCTGGGCACGTGTGTGCATGTGCCCCAAATCCCGAAAGCAGGAAGGGATGGAGAAGGGGCTGTGGCATAACCATCCCTGATGGGGGCGCTTTCTCATTTTCTCTGTCTCTCTCTGATCAGTGCATGTACCCTCTGGCAAAATTTTAAAAAGAAAGTACACTAAGTTGAGATCTATTAAAGTTAGAAATGCTGACTGCTTCGTCAAGGACTTTTTCCTAAAAAAAGAATGATTTAATTTTATTTATTCATTCATTTATTTTAATTTGACAAGAGAAAGAGGGAAAGCAAGCTACCAGGTCCAGGACCTGAACTGTGGTCGGCCATGTGGGAGTGTCCAGTGCCTTAACCATCACATCACCTGCTGTTCCCTCAAGGACATTTTTATCTGAAACTGGCTTTTTCTTTCTCTTGCAAGCACCCAGCTGTGGAGACAGAGCAGCTGCTGGTACAAGGACTACTTCGAGTCATGCTAAGGCCAAGTGGTTTGACCCACCACGGCTTTGATAGCATCCGTGCAAGGGTCAACACAGTGACCCTTTATTATGAAAATGGTCTTGTTCTTGCTGATCTCTAAAAGGATTTGGGGGCCCCAGGAATGCCCGGGACATCTCTCTCTCTCTACCAAAGTGGTTTTATTTTAAGTATGAAGTGAAACAACTACCCAAGGGAGCAGAGGCTCTGTCGTGTGTTTGGCTTATAAATTGCCAAGGAGGGTCATCATATGGCATGGTGGTTAAGGCACCGGAGTCCTACATGGCTGAGTAGGGTTCAAGTCCCAGACCTGGAGGCTTGAAAATCATGCCTGATATGTGTGCATGCATGCCCAAAATCCTGAGAGGAGAAGGGATTGCAGTGTGGCCATCTCCTCTGTGGGGTGACTTTTCAATTTCCCTCTCTTTCTGTCTCTATCTCTCTCTGAGGAGTGTACATGGCCTTTGCAAAAATCTAAAAATAAAAATTGCCAAGGAAATTGTCATGGATTTGCAAATTCAGGCTGAAAGACCCTTTGAAGTGATCGAATCCAGACTTTTCTGTGTATATATAGACTAGTGTGCTTAGTGTAGAGAGAGAAGGTAATGCACCCAAAGTCGCAGAGCTGGTTGTGACAGAACCAGACCCAGAACCCGGGTCTTCGATCCCCAGTACAGTGCTTTCCTACCACTGCCCCCGAGTATGCTGCATGGTATCTAATACGCTTCCATGGACCAAAAGATCATGCAGAGATTCTTGATCTGATTGTCAAAAATAAGTAAATTTAAAAAGTATCCCCCCCCCCCCAAATTAAGATCTTGGCTGTACTCAGGGAAAAGATTGCTGTATTATTGCCGGCAATGGGGACCGTCGGTTTATAAGTTTGTTTTTGCCCATCCAGCATTGGTGATGTTGCCTGTTTCCACCCAGAGTCACCTACAATGACTGACTTGCCATCAGGCCTACAGGAGTGCTTAGTTAGTGTTCCTTTGTGCCCCACCACTAGCTTTCCTGTAGTCGGTTAAACTAGAAAACTGTGTTGATTTTTCCACTTGATCAGGCCACAATGCCATTCATATTTATGCTTACCCAAGGAGTCTACTTTGCACCTTATGGTGGGCTCAATGAAAAGGAAGCCTCTGGAACGTTTCTTCCGATAATTCTCTTCACTGAATTATTCTTGACCACAGCCGTAGCTTTGATCCATTGCACCTCATGGCATCTTGCAAGAAAACTGTGGCCATTTTTCTCTGTCTGGCTCCTGAGGAGCAGAGAAAATAGCTGTGCCTTCTCCCCTAAATAAGCTGTCGAGCACCAAGTCAAAATTATTAACGATGGCCAAGATGAAAAGTGTGTCCAGTGTTCTCTAGGAAGAGGTGCCAGGACTGCTTGTGTGCGGAAGCTGAGCGGAGGGAGCGGGCCTTTGTCTGAGCCACACTCTCACACCGTGGAGAGGGAACTGACTGGCCCCAAACGAGGCAGTTTTACAAGAAAAATCTGAGATGGAGCTCAAGAGTTTTGTCTAGCCACGTTTTCTGTGCACTTTCCCCATGACTAGACCCAAGAGTTATCCTTGAGGTCTCCTTAGACATGGCCCCAGGCTGGGGTCACCTGCTCCCGTACGGGCTGAGGAAGGGGCCACTTCCGGTTGCTTACAGCACTCTGACCCTCAGGCAGCTGAGGTGCTTTGTTTCACACAGTCCTGCTGGGGTGCAGCCCTTCTTCCCAGGGCTTCTGGAGCCCCACACCCGGGGACAGGGTCAGTGCCCTCTGGGCTTCCTGGGTCCCGTCTCAGGACAAGCCACCAGGCTGGCTTGTTGGATCAGGCTTCCAAGATAGTGAGGACCTGGATTACAAAACGAATTACTTTCATCAAGTCCTAAAGGCAGAGGAGAGAGAAGGCCACAGCCTCGGTCACTCTGTGCAGGTGCAGGTGCCCTGGAGGTGGCCGTGGAAATACCTAGAGCCCTGAGAGGTCAGAGTCCCCAGGAGGAAAGCCGGTCAGAAGAGTGCTGAGCACGCCCATGGACCATCAGGCCATGGCGGTTTAGGTGACCTTTCAGAAACAACACAACACAGCAACGGGAATGCCTCCCACAAAGAAAACACATCTGCCTGTGAGCAAGCAACCTGACAGGGGAGAGAAATCCCAGCCCTGGATGGGAGCGTGTCCATCAAGGGGATGCAGGTATGCCGAGGGAATCAGGGAAGCCTGCCTGGAGGTGGCCCTCTGACTTTGAAGGGCATCAGGACAGATGGGTGCAGTGGAAGGGGTGAAGGGTCAAGTCCTGTCTCCCTTCTCACGTGTCCAGTGCACCCAAGATCTCCCCAGCCCCCTTCAGCCTTATACCTCTGTGGTTATTTCCTGAGCCTGGAGAAAGATCCAGAAAGGCACAGGCCTCTCCAAGTGCCGGCTGGGCTTTGCCATCAGCAGGTGCCGTTAGAGGGGGGCCGCTGGAGAGGGGTAGCGGATCCCAGAGAGCTTGCTTTCTATTTGGGGAACCCAGATGCCACATCCTGCTTGCCAAGGTGACCTTGAAGCAGGGCTGGGAACTGTGTCTGCGTCCAGGGGCGTCGCTAGGAGACAGGCTTGCTTCTCAGAGCTCACCTTCCTGCAAGGCAGGGCCTGGGCCTCAGCCAGCTCTCCTAGAAGGCGCAGGCCTTGTTCTGGCCTGGCCAGGGGTCGGAGCCCCGGGGTTCAGTGGGGTGCCGGGGCTTAGCCACTCTGGTGTGCCTCCCTTCTCTTATAGCCCATCTCACATCGAGTCCCCGTGGCTGGTGTCCTGATGTGGCCCGGCCACGGTATCTTGGACTCCTGTCCATTGGGTGCACTTCTTGGCCCATCCCAAGTCTGGCTGCCAGCACCTGCCCTCGTCCTAGCTTGGCTGGAGTGCCATCTTTCCTGGTCATCGTGCCTTGTCACGCGTGTCTCTCACAGCCAATTTAACAGCCTCTTTCAGGTGGCAAGAGGCAGTGATGCCCGGCCCCCTGGAGAGGGCTTATTGTAAAGGTACATAAGGGAACAAGACAGTGTGGGCCACAGCCTGACCCCTAGCCACACAGAGCAGCAGACCATCACGGGAGCTTGAGGGGGTCCCAGTGGTCCACACCAGCTCCAGCTGTGACGGCGCTGGCACTCACTCACTGTCTCTTTTTTTAAAAAGATTTTTGCCATAAGGCGTGTGTGCTCACCAGAGAGGAGACAGAGAGAGACAGTGAGAGGGAGGGTGAGAAATTGCCACCACACTGCAATCCCTTCTCCATTCTCTCCTGGGGTTTTGGGCATGCACTTACACGTGCCCAGTGTGATTTTTCAAACTGCCAGGTCCAGGACTCAAGCCATGCAGTGGGCCATGAGGGATCAGTGCCTTAACCTCCATGCCACCTGCTGGCCCCTCCCTTGCCATCTCTTGGCCGTCCTGCAGCCCCAGGCCTCCCACGATGTGTCCTCTGGCTTCTGTTTTGCTCTCCGGCCGGTACCTCTCTTGTTCTAGCTCCCTAAGAGGGAGGCTGTACTTGGGCTCCCAGGGCCAGGGCCCAGCAGAGCAGCCCCCCGGATGTCTAGCCTCAAAGAGGGTGATGTCTGTCTCAGACATTCGCTGCACGTCTGGCATTGCACCGGGGCGGTGCTGTCGCTGGTGCACAGCAGGGTGCCTGGTGTCTCCGGGTGGGGCACTGGAGAGGTTACTGAGGTTTTAAGGAAAGTCTGCCTATGTGCAGGCGAGGGGGCTGCGACCCGGGGCCAGAGCCGCGTGGCAGCCGACGGGCCAGCCGGCGCGGGGGCAGGCTCCCGGGGCACGTCCCGGGTGCCGTCGCCGTTTGGGGTTGGAAGGGACCATGAGGGACCACCAACCACCTGTCTGTCCTGTGTCTACTCACTTCCACCTTCGGAGGCTCCATACCTCCTGGACCCAAACCCATAGCAAGACCTCGTGCGGAGAAGGCAGGAGGCGGCAGGAGCCAGATCGGGCGAGGCTGCCGCCGCTGCCTGGCTCCCCTCAAAGTCAGAGTTACTCATTTCAGAGGGAGTATTTAGAGTCTGATGGGAAATGATTCACCGACGTTAATGAAAGCCCACATCATGTGAAAGCGCTTTAGAGAAGGGGGCAGGGAGCTGGAGGGAGGGAAACCGGCCACAGAGGTAGTCATTCACGGCTGAGCATGGGGAGGAGACGGGCAGGCCAGGGAAGGGGAGCGTGGGAGAGAGCACCTTGCCTGCCCCTCCTGCAGTGGGACAACAGGTTTCCAGGGAGCAGCGGTTCTGAGGCCTCACCCTAAAGTCAGGGTCAATGGACTCAGCCCGCGTGACTGGCAGGTGGGGAGTGGAGGGGAGGCGGGATGCCAACCGCAGACAGGGTGGAGGGTGTGGGAGTTGGTCTGAGGTGGGCGCTGCCGCCCTCCCCTACTGCCCTTGCCACCTGGACGCAGCCGTCCCTGCTGGCTTGGCTGTGAGGAGGCCTTCACCCCACCATGCCACCTGGGCTCACCACCAGCCGTCTCCACAGTGGGTGTTCACAGCCCTCTCCAGACTGCCGGCGGAGGGAAGGTGGGGCGAGACTGCCGCCGAGCCTGGCCCAGCGCCCCTGCCCTCCCTAACTGCCCTTTGACAGTGGAGAGCTGAAGCCTCCACGTGTTAGCGAGGTCAGTGACGGCGCCGACGGGACCGAGGAATGCGGGAAAGAGCTTGGGCCACACAGCCACGGTTCTAAATCCAGTCCTGGCTATGGAGACATGGGGGAAGGTCCGTGCCTTCTCTGAGCCTGTGCCCTCCTCTGTAAAACAGGCAGAATGAAGCCTGCCCGCCGCAGAGGGGAGCTGCCAGGCTGAGCTCTGGTCGCGCGCGGTGCCCGACCTTGAGCACGTGTCCCAGTGATGGCACCGTCTGCTCAGGCCGTCCGCCACCCCCGCCCCGACGGGGAGGTACGCGCCTCTCCGCGAAGGCCTTCCTCTGGCCTCAGTGCTCCTTGCAGCCCAAACTAACATTCCTGCTGGGACGGCGGGCTTTGGGGACAGGCAGGGAGCCGTCGGACTAAATGCTCTTGCCGTGGCCCAGGGTCATCAGCCTCCCCCTCCCGAGAGTCTAACGAAAGCTAAGGATGCTCTTCGAAGACGAAATGGGTGCTGACTCGGCCCCCGTTCACCGTTTCCTATAGCATTCTGGGGCGCTCCCAGAGACCGCGAAACTCCATGCAAATTCCTCTACTAGAAGGAAGGTCAGGACGTGAATGGTCACGGTGGCACCGAGAGATTTCTCGTATCTCCCATGCTACCTCCAGTTCACACATGGCCTCTCCCGTGTGATGTGACCAGGATGGTCCTTCTGAACACACTCACTGTGGTGAGAAGAGGTCAAGGCTGTGGGGTGGGCGGGCTGGGTCTGGAGCGGAGAGTGGCGAGGAGTGGGTGAGGGGGGCTAAAACACCACCTCCTTTCCTTCTTGACTGGAGACTGAGCATGAGAAAAGCCAGTGTTATCCCAGGGAGAACTGAAGCCCTCCAGCAGGGAAAGTAGGTGGACGTCAGACCAGAAGGGTGGGCTCTCAAACTCAAAGGCTTTTAGCAACAAGGCAGGCATGACTTGTCTGCAGGGTCCCAGCACTGTCAGACGGGGCTGGCCTTGCTGAGCACACCTGTCATGGCAGCACGAAGACCAGAGAGGCAGGGTCCTGGTGGGGTTGGGCCACCACCAGTTTTGGAGAATGAAACAGCCCTCTTTTAGCCCGACTTTCGCAGAGAAGGTGTCTCATAGAACAAAATGTGACTCAGTGCCTTTGCTCCGCTCGTGCCTGGGTGACCTTTGTAGGTGGGCTCTGGGGTCCCTGAGCCCAGGCTAAGCACTGCTGTGCTCCAAGAGCTATGGCAGAGGAGAGCCGGACACCGTGCTTTGCTGGAGCGCTGGGCACAGCCAGCACGTGGCCGACAGGCACTGTCATGAGCGCCTGTCCTGGATGAATGCCTCGACTTTGCTGAGCACGCCACCGTGACCCTGAGCAGCTCATCCTTGCTGCATCAAAATTAAAAAAATAAAAGACTTCAAAATCATTCATAACATTTGGAGACTATCAAATACCAGGACAGAAAAGAATAACAGAAAATCAAGATATAAAAGAAGAAAATAAAAAGCGCTGGTAATCCCACCTCCAGAGTTAGACACGATGAATGTTACCTCTCCCCAGTTTGCCTCCCCCCCCCCTTATTCAGCAGCATTTTAAGCAAATCCTCCAACCTAGTGGGCTTCAGGCTCTGGGCCTCAGTTTCCCCATTTAGAAATAGCATGTCTGTCTGCCAGCAATGCCTGCCTGTGTGACCCCATCTCTCCTTTGCAGGCGGTGGGAATTAGTGCCAGAGCCGCTCCCGACAGACCCCTTCAGGCTCTCGGAGAACTGCACTTAGCCTTGTGTGACACAAAATCAGCACAGCCACCAGTCCCCAAAGAGCGTTGGTCACATGCTTTTTGACCAATGAGAATTTCAGACAAAACTCCCATGTTTCCCACACCCTGTCTCTCCCATTCACCACCTTCAGTTCAGAAAACTGCCCTCACCCTTCTTAACAGAGCGGGACTCTGGCCTTGCCGGCCAGTCCTCCGCCCAGTGTCTAGGCAGACAGCTGTGGTGGTCGTGCTTTTCCCATGGCACGGGTCTTGCTCAGTGGAGCACCCCTTCTCAGGTGCTGTCTCTGTATTGCCCATATCCACTCAGTGGGGCAGGTTTGCCCGTCTCCCGGGGACAGGTCAGGGCTTGTTTCATTTAGCAAGCTGCTCAGAGGGTCACCACTCAGAAATAACTGGTCTTATTTGGTTAGTACTCATCCACTCGTTTTTCTGCTTGAGAACGTTTCTTCTCTTAAATAGTGCACGGTGTGAATGAGTGAGGAATCGATTTCTGCTCACGTGACCTGAGAGCGGAGAGCAACTGTTCCCATTTCCGTCTTCCCAGCAGACACCTTCAGTCCTGAAGCTGCTCTGCGCTTAGCCTTAGGTCAGACGTCGGAGCCACGTCAGACTAGGAAGACAGGAACTTCTGGGAGAGCTACAAAAGCTCGCTATTCGGAGTAACAGCTCCAGACTTGGGGTTGCCACTGTCCACTGCGTTTCCTCTTGCATGGCCTAGATAGGCCTGGACTGCTCCCCCTCCCCCCAGTCTTCCTCCATGACTGAGAAAGTTTTTCTCTGCCCGTTATGCGAGATTTCAAGCCAACCTTGCAAAAGCTCAGATTCCCTGGGTTGTGGGAGGAGCTACTGTATGGACCGCCAGCCTTTCCTACGGTCAGCAGGTGTGCTCCCCCAACAGCCTCCTGCAAACGTCCTCATTGAATGTGTTCCTACATAATTGGTACTGGGGACTCTTGGATCCTACCAGCAAGTGCATGCAACAACATGCAAAAATTTAGGGCAAAAACGGGCATATTTCCTAATACCTGACACCTAATATCTAGCAGCAGCCTGCTAGTCTGAGGTGAGGGAAGAGGTGTGCGTGGGAGGAGAAGAGAAGGGGGTGCTCAGTGTCGGCAGCAGTGGGGGGACCTGCGGTCTTCCTCCTACCCTGCCTTCCAGCTTAGGGGAGCCGGCAAAGGTGCAGAGAGAGAGAGTCCAGGGTCCCGTTCTCACCGTGGAGGCATCTTTGGAGGCGGAGTAAAGGGAGAATCTAGCAGCCTCCCTTTGGACTGTCCCAGATGCCACCTCTGGTACTGTCAAGGAGTGTGACGGGCTCCCACGCCCCTCTGACTTCCCGTGACATTTACATCCAACTTTCACTACTCCACAGTGAACTTCAGACATTTCCACTGTCCCCTGAAGGGCCGAGCTTTGTAGATTTCCCTTCTCTGTGATCCCTCTCTGACTAGCATAGGAGCATTTAAACTTGACCCATTAAATCTGAAGATTCTTCAGTGATCATCTAGTTCAACTCCCGTCATTTTACACACGTGGGAATGGAGACTCTGGGAAGTAGCTTACTGCAGCTCACATCTGTGCGCCTGACCACTCATGCCACCTCTCTGGGTGACATTCCACAGCAGCAGCAACACAGGCCTGCAGCAACCTAGATGTCATTTACGATTTCCCGGGAGCAAAAAATACCGGTGCTCTTGAAAAGGTCAGATGTTGAGTACACCCCGTCTCTCCTAGGGGTTCACGTGGGCTTATGGACATCACCAGCTTCTAGCTGTACTTGTCTAAAGACAAGGCAGTTGGTTGGCTGCCATGGTTGCCCTTAGACTTGAAAATAACTTTTGGCCTCCCCCAGACTACCCTGGTTTTGTGGTCACTTTGCCTTCTGGCTGTTCGTAGCCAGTAAGCAGTCGGGGGTAATGGGAGGAAGAGAGAGAGGGGATGGCAGAAGGTGTGGAGGTGATAGGCTTTTAATGAAGAGTTACTATATCGCTGACGTTGTGTTTGGATGCTTTACCCAATATTATCCCCATTTTACAGATCGAGAAAATGGAGGTTTAGAGAGGTTAAGTAATTTGCCCAAAGTCTCACATCCTCAGTAAGTAAAAGGATGCAGGATCTGAACTTGAGATTTCCCGATTTCACATCTGAAGCTTGTCATCACCATGTTCATAAAGCAACAGTAGAGGGAAAAAGTCGTATTTTCAGGAAACTTCTGGATGGCTTCAGGAAAGAGTGACTCGTTTATGTCCACCATTTGGGCGACTGGCCTCGATGAGATTCTTCGCACCGCAGTGAAAGACTGGCAAGGGTGCGCTTGGCCGTGCCCACTTTCCCTGAGGCTGACAGCTGGAGTTTTCCGGTAAGTGTGAGCTGAGGGTGCTGGGGCCTTGCTTTTGTGCTGGTGACGGCAGTTTTTAGACTGCGATAAATTCATTCTGCTTCCGTGTCCACCCTGTAAGTACTGCTGAGACAGCTGTCGGTTCTCGAGCCAGCAAGCCAGCCTGGCCACTGGTCCAGCAACGCTAGCTCACATGCAGAGCTCCATCGTCCAGTTCCAGATGCCGCATCTGCTCCGAAGAATGAGCTTGTAGCTTTGTGTGGATTACCTAGGACTACTTTTACCGTCCTTTATCTTTTCCACTTCTCAGCTATTGTTTTACCAAAAGGAACCTCTACCATGGAGAAATTGGTAAGAGACGGAAGAGTTGGGTTGTTGAGATCTTGAGCTGAAGTTTTGGGGAAGGGTATGGAAGCCAAAGACTCACAAGAGGTTTTGGCATTATTTGCGAATACCCCTTCTCCCTGCTATTCCATTCCTCCAGGCACTTAAGCTTGGCTCACGATGTAACGGCCAACTGTTCACTTAAAAATCCATCCCAGCATCCTCAGCTCAGCCTCAGAACCAACTGCCAGTTGCCACCTGCCTGCCCCAACAGAATTAACGGAAGCCACTAGAAGCCTTTCCCGGACCTCTCTGGCAGAACCGCGTCCTTAGCAGAAATGAACTCCTCTTTCTTCTGAAATCACCCCCTTCCTATCTTGGAGTAGGAAGTCCTCTCATGTGGAGCCCCAACTTCAGAGAAGAAGCTGGGAGCATTCCTATTCACTTACTCTCATCAAAAACCCCATTATTTGCTTCAATATGAGTATAAAGATTGGCCCCATGAAGAACTGCTGGCAGGGGCAGGCAGAAGCAATAAGAAGTGTGCCACGAGATGAGAACGGTTGGGAAGAGTCGACAGTCCTCGACTGCAAACAGCCCTAAAAAGCAGTGTAACTTGGAGCTGAGGATGGTAGAAACCACGTCGTTAAGTCACACGACAGACCCACTAGCCTTTTCCCCAGAAATCTTGTAGCATATTTGCAGGTTGATGGGAAAGGCCTGCAAAGCATCATTGGTGCACACATTCAAGGATCAGTTCCTTTTGAAGTATGGCAAGGGTGGAAGTTTCCAGAAAATGTGTGTACAAAGAGCCAAATTAGCAAACCCTGTGATTCAGAATGTAAAGATGGTAAGATCAGAACCATCTGGGAGGATGGCTATGTAGACCCTAGTCTTAACTGGCCCTGGGAATGAGTCTTCAAAAATGATCAGGTTACCCTGAGAATTTCTTTCTAGTTCCTGGCTCCAGATTGGAAGTTCAGGCTGATGGGTGAATGTGTATACAGATACAGGAGGACAAACGTACTCTGTCTCGGATCTTCGAAAGAGTCCCTCTGGGCTGAAGATCGTTAGCTAGGGTCACTTAGCTCAAGGAAGGTTAGAAGTGCCTTTTCTCCCTGAAACTGCAGTGGAGTGCTGTTCCAGCACAGAGCTTGAATTTGGGTTTTGGTTTTACTCTTAACCGTGCCAAGTTGGGAGCTCTAGAACCAGCCATGCCAGCTACGCTCCGGAAAGATTTACACCTACCTTGCCGGACTCTGTTAGTAATGAAGGAGGAGAATAACCAGGAAAAGGATATGTCAGCTGTAGAGCGCTGTCGTCACCTTACCATGGTGATGGCGATGATCTTTACACTTCTGGCATGACAGTTGCTCATTTTTGCCTAAAGCATGCACCAGGTAGTCCTGGCAACTTTAGGATTCTGGTGGTATGGTGAGAGGAGACTGATATTACCTGATGCTCAACTTAACCAGACCCACCACCCATGGCTTTCTGCAGAAGACATGGGGCTGAGGGAGCCTCCACCAGCAACGCTGAAGATCTTGGTTACAAAACGAGTGGAATGGACAAGGGGGAGGGGCTCTTCGACAACCTTTGAGAGCGATATGAACGGCAAGTTATTTTTGTTCAGGAACACAAAGCAAACATTAGCAGTGAAAGGAATGCAAACCACATCGTGCCTATTTAAAGCAATAAAGGAAGGGAACAAAATTACACAGGCAAAGAGGTTCTTTTGTTTCCCCAGCCCTGAATGCTGGTTTAAAAGTGCAAATAAACCACAGAGATACTCAGTACCCTTTCCTCTACTCCCAACATGAGGCTGCCGCTTTCATGCATTTCTTTAAGGGAAACAAAATCCTAAAAATAAAGCAATGTCACACTTGCTTCAACTTGCTATCTCATTTGAGCATTATGTTTATATTCTGTTGAGCAAATCTCAAGACATTATCTGTTTTTTCCTTGTCGTAGTTAACTCTTCCCAGGCATGGAGTGGGGAGTACAAATGTAATTTTCCAAACACACACTCACTCATTCATTTACTCGGTGTTCACTAGGACCTATCAGAGGCCAAGCTCTCTGCTAGTGGGGTAACAAAAGAAATCAAAGGGGTCCTGCCCTTCAGGGAAGACAAGGCATATCCTTCTATTATCTGTATTTGGGTAGAAAATGATAAGAGAGGACAAATTTAGGGGCCAGAAGGAGGGGCAGTTATTTCTATGAAATTCTCATTGGTCAAAAAGCACATAACCTACGCTCTTCGGGGACTGGTTGCTGTTCTGATTTTGTGTCACAGAAGCCCAAGTGCAGTCCACATCAGAGGGATGACTCAAGGGTGTCTGGAAAGGAGCAGCAGACACCCATTTGGGGCTTATTCTCAGGTTGCTTAGCATGGCAGCTCTGCATGGGTACCCCAAAGTCATCTCTGTGGCTGGGACAGCCTCTAGCCTCTGATCCTTAGGAAATCTGTGAGACACTTCTAACTAAATGTCAAGACAGAAATTCTGCGTGGCTGAAAAGGAGGCCTGGCCACCCCAATCCGGAAGCATTTTTTTCTAAGAGGAAGAGGTGGGACCTAGCACTCTGCTATGCCGTAGGGGCCAGGCAGGACGAATGCTCCTGTCGGGAGGGGTGGGTGTTACAGTGAAGCGAGCGCTGGCACTCTTGGTTCAAGGTGAAGCGTTGCCACTAACTTGCTGTGCGACCTTGAATAAGCCACTTTTCTCCTTTGGGCCTGAGTTTCCTCTTCTATAAACTGAGAGGTTAGACTGGATGGTCTCCAAAATCCCTCTGAGCTCTGGCATTTTGTGGGTTCATGGGACTGAGTGAGCCTGCTGCTGGTGCTGGCATGGCAGAGTCTGGTCGTCCCCCCACCCCCGTCCTTGCTGAGGAAGACAATGCAAGGAGAAGCACTGTGGCCAGGTCTTACGGCCCGAGCTGGAGCCCTGGCCTGGCTGTGGTTAGCAGCATGAATGTGGGAAAGACACTTAACCTCTCTGAGCCTCTGTTTCATTTTCTAAAACAGAAGTGGCATGTCAGTGCCCTGCATCCAAAGAACCCCATCTTTTTGGCAAAGCTAAACTTTGGGGGGGGGGGGGGTGTTGAGCTCTGAAATCCAGGTCTTGAACACTTCTGGAGTGGGGCTAACCAAGGTCAGGAGGGGTATCTAGAGAACATGGTGTGTAGCTGGCTCTTTTATTGCAGGGTAAGCTGTCAGCTCCTCTGACCTGGCACAGGGTCCACAGCAGCAGAGTCCCCCAAGCAAGTGCAACACAGGCAGCCATAGAGCAGAAGGATTATTAGTCCCTGTAATGGGTCTCGGAGCTGGGACCTACGTAGTGCAATTCAGACCACATGTCTCAGACTCCACGCGGGTGTGGGTGTAGCTGTAGGTGGCTTTTACTTTTCCTCGGTCACTTACTTGTCCTGTGGTATGGACGTGGGGACATGAAGAAGCATGTGTAGTCACACACATTTCTTTGCATACCTAAGCAGAAATTAAGGGCCATGTCATACCCGCGATGAGCCGACTCCAGCTAAGAGCTTTCCACCAATTTGCTGCATTTCTGCAAAAGAAGCTGCATCACTGATGTCGCACGTTAGGGTCAGAGACCAGCTCGGACAGCTTTGTTCAGTTGTGTTAATGTTCTTGGAATGTGCGCGCGTTCTCCCAAGTCGTCTGGGTCACATCTTTTGGAGATTTCTGAGGCCTTTTCAGAGAAACTTGATCCAGAGGTGGGGGGTAATCTGAAGCAACCAGGGGTCCTGACAGGGACCTGGAACCCACAGGCCAAGTGAATGTGTTGGCAGGTGTGTTTAAAAAGTAACGCCCTCCTGGGGCAGACTCACGGGAGGATAAGTGGTTAGCACAACAGGAGCAAGCTGCTCTTTTCTGTCCCTCACGGTGGGCAGAGCCCCGGAGCAGAGTCTGACAGCTCCTGCAGAGCAAGAACTGGAGCCTGTCTCAGAAGAGCCCCACTGTTGGTCCCGTTCCTGGTGGGCGAGGTTTGGCTACTCTGGGTGTAATACCTGCCACAGATGCATTGTTCTAGGGTCCAAAGTAAGTTTTTAAGACCCCAGTTTAGAACTATGTCAGGGAAACTTACCCAGAAGGGACCTGTCTGGAAGAAAATCTACCTTGTTACATGCTTAAAGAAGACTTATGTCAGCACTTGGTTAAATTCCCAGGAGGACCTGAGGTTGGAGAAAAACACATGCCTGTCCTTCCTCAAGTGCCAGAAGGCCACAGGGAGTCGAGACCACAGGGCAAAGTGGGGGACCATATTGAGGAACTGGGGGTGTCAATGTACGCTGACAAGCCACGGGGGCAGGACGTGAACCGAAATCGAAGCCCCTTTGAAAATTCTCCATGTGAGCTGTTGTTTTTATTCTATTTAGTTGAATATCATTTTGTACAACTTTTATTTTGAACAACTTATGGACACAGCGTAACTGTCCTAAATCATACAATTTCTCGTAGTGTAAGACACAGGGAATTGGAATCACGAGAACTTCAAGCATGGTCCTATTCAAGCACTATGTCGCCCCCATTTACTTGGGTATGCAAATTTAATTTTTCAAGGCTAATAATGATACACCCCCCACCCCCGTGAATCACCACGAGATGGTTATTTTCAAAATGTTTAGTTGAAAAAGGTGTAGGAGTGGGTCAAAAGTAATATACTTGCCAAAAAAAAAAAAAAGATTTCCAAATCCACAACCTCTTAAAGAAATATTAGACTCTGGGGGCAGATTTCAGTTAGAAAGATAAATACATAGGGAAGGGCTTGCACTGAGAGAAGCCAGGCCTTGAGCTTCTACTTGTGGAAAGGCAATGTCCTCGAACCCCTTGGGAGCCCCAGAGAGAGAGTGAGCGAGCAGTCCAAACTCTGCAGCCCACAGCGGCTGCACGAATTGTACTGATTTTTGTTATTTTCCCCAAAGACTCTTGTGCCTCTTGCTCCCAGGGCCGAGAGCAGCTGTGAGCTGTGGTGGAAGCCAAGGGGCCAGAGGGGCTGTGGTTGGGGGCAAGCCCCGGTTGGCGTGAGGGCTATATGAACCTTGTCTGGGTTTCGTGAGCTAGTCTCTCAGGAAGACAGCCACTCACACAGGTGCTCCTTAATGCCACGGTGAGGTTGTAAAGCCGTCGCTGATGTGGACCCACACACTGGAGTTTTCTGGGTGGGAGAAATGGGATCGGGTGAAGGAGTCGTCTCTGCAGGACACGGGAGCCACGTGCAGGGTACGCCATGGCCTCCACAGGACCTGCCTGTCGGAGAGGCTTTGAGCGAGCCTGTGGGAGAAGGCGAGAACCGGGACCCTCTCTCCACCACGTTATCCTACAGATTTCGGACAAGCTCTTTATGTCCGAAGCACTGTTTCCACTCTCGGGCTATTTCAAGGGACAGACTTGGGGACACAGAGCTTGCTTCTAAGAAGCATGCTGCAGTTTTTAAAGATGCAGTCACAGCTGCCGCAGGACTTGGTGTGTTTAAAGGGACAACTCCCACCTCAGTGCAGTGGCCTTCCAGTGGGCTGCTCTCGGCTGAGCACAGGGCCTGAACAGGAGCAAGTGGTCACGTGTACCCCGAGTTCTGCTTGCCTGTAGGCGGGCGGGCGGGTGGGGCAGCAGGGGGCGGGATGCTTTCTTCCTGGAGAAGCAAGTGCAGTGGTGGCGGTGTCTGTTTCCATGATTACACCTTCTGGAATTTGGGGGAGAACTAAACCCTCACCGCAGGGCTTTGACTTGGGCTCGCGTAGTTCGCTGTCTTTTGGCAGGAATGAGAAGAACAGGATGGAGTGAACGTCAGGAGTCGCAGGATGGTGACCCTGGCCTTCCTCCCCCTCTCTGCACGCCCTTGCAGATTTAAAGCCCTGCAGATTAATCCCCCCCTACCCCCCGAAGCATCGAGACCCTCTTGGGTTACCTTAAGTAATGAGAATGCATTGTAAGGATAATTCTGGAAGTTGGGAGACCACCAAGCCTTCAGTTTCCATAAATGCTGAGGGCAGATTGACTTTCAGAGCCTGGGATAGGACTCTGGGTCTCTGGGGGCCCCAGCACCTGCTTATCTCACGAGCTCTAGAGAAAGGAGAATTCCTCAATGGCACGGCTCAGCTCGCGGCGCCTCTGTCTCTGCCTTCCCTGCCCCGAGGCCCCACGTGGCCTCTGCTGATTCATGGCTTCCGCTTATTTGCGGCGCCTCTCTCTGTGTCTCCTAGCTTCTAGTCACACTACCAGCTGCCTTTCTTCCCATTTGAACTTCTCGAGAGGATCGGTGGAGACCCATTGACACTGTGCCCCATGTTAGTGGCCACTTTCAGGCAAGACCTTCTCCTGGGCCACTGGCTGGCTGAGAGGGGACTGCCCTGGAGTGCCCGGTCTAGTCACCTGTAGTTGGGATAGCAGGGTCGCAAATGACAGCCTCATTTTCTAAGTAGAAGGGACCGTTTACGGTGATGGTAGACAGTGTGGGTGTGTGTGTGGGGGGCGTCAGGGGGCTGTCAAATAAGGGGGAGATGAGTCTTGTAAGACTTGGGCTGCCTGAACTTGTGTCCCAGAGATGGACGTGATGGCGCACCCTGGGTGCTTGGAGAGTATTTCCCCCAGTGTGCGTGGTGAGACCCCAGTGCCACGTGGTCTCCGGAGTCGGTCTCCCTGCAGGTTGCAGGGTAGGGCAGGCTTGGAATGCACTGCCTATTTCCGCTCTGCCTCCCTCCCTGTGCTTCCGTAGAGGAGAACAAGAAAGGGTGACTGGCAAGGTTTGCAAAGTGCATTCTGGCAATAGGGGATGACGGCGGATTGCTGGACCAGGGGCTGTGCTGGGCCCCTGCTTGCCTGAGGCTCAGTTCATCTGAACCTTTTCCTTTTTAGGCAAACTTAACATTTAAAAATTTTGCAATGGCATTTGGAGCATAGTAAGTGCTTAAATGTTGACGAACGAATGAATGCAAACATGAACTGGCCATCAGCCTGTTAAGGAAGACAGAACGGGAGAGGGTTGAGGTGTTTGGCTTTGGTATGAGGACGGCCCTGCGCTCACTCCTCGCTCTGCCACTTACAAGCTATAGACAAGTTAACTAAGACAAGTTACTTAACTTCTCTGAGCCTCCCTTTCCTCAGCTGTAAGGTTAGTCCCCACACTGAAGTCCTCTGGGCAGCCCAAGGGACTGTGCCTTTCCTAGTCCAGGGCTTAGAGGTGTGCTCGTGGGCTGAGAGCTGTGATTATCAGACTAGCTTCGGAGGACAGGAGAGCAGAGCGGGTCACTCTGCAGATGGGGGCGTGGCACACCGGCCCAGTGGGACCCTAACTGTGGAGAGAGGAGACTGCAGGGCAGGACTAAGCTTCGCTGCATGCCTCATCTTCACTGCCCAGGGAGTCGAGAGGGCATCACGCCAGGGTGGGAGCATCCAGTACAGCCAGGGCTAGGCTAAAAGGCTGCAGGCAGGAGCTGGGTCTTGGGGAAGAGCTGGGGAAGACCAGGATCCGATACGAGGGTAACACCACCAACGCTGCCCAAATCTACTTGGAAGAGCACCCCGACCCACAGGACAGTCAAACAGGTACCTGGGTGAGGATAGTGAGAAAAAGGACCCACACGTCCACAGGCTCACAGAACTCCCACAGACATACACAGAGTGGAGACCAGACGAGGTGCTGATCAAGTCTCTTTTATTGCAGAGTAAACTGTGCTTTAAATACAGGCTAATGGGCATTGATTGGTTGCCCAAAATGCAAATAAGGTATGAATCAGAGGGAGCCAATCATTAGTGTCCCAGAAGTTAGTCACATGGTTTCTGGGAAATGGTTTGCTCAGTGAGGAAATACAAACTTAAGGTTTCTAAGATGGCAGATAGCTCTTAAGATGGTGGATAGCTCAAGATGGCTTCCGTAAGCAGTGCCCTCCACAGGAGAGTGAAAGCTTAGACTAAGAGCCCAGCCAAGGCTCCAGGTCAGCTTAGGAGCTAAAGCCAGAAGCCAAGAGTCAGCAGGGTCCCAGAGTAGGGAGCCCCAGGGTGAGGGAGGAGGCTGAGCTCCAGGGGAGGATGCTCTCTGGATGAAGGTCAGGCACTGCCTTCGTAGTCTACACCTCACTCATCTTTTTTTTTTTTTTTTTTTTTCTTTTTTTGGAGAGGTTTTTGCTATAGGGCGCGTGCGCTCGCCAGACAGACAGAGAGAGACAGAGAGATAGAAAGCAGGAAATCACCCCCCAGGGGGGATGGCCATGCCGCAATCCCTTCTCCTCCATTCTCCTCTCGGGATCTTGGGCACGCACGCACATGCGCTCGGCGTGAGTTTAAGCCGCCGGGTCCGGGACTCGAACCGCGGTCGACTACGTGGGAGTCCAGCGACATAGCCATTACGCTAACTGCTGGTCCCACACCTCACTCATCTTAAAGATGCAGCTCTGGAGTCCACTGTGTGCCAGCTTGCTGCCACACAGGCTCCTCTAGTCGAGTCTGCAATGCAATGTGGACAGCATAGGTGTAGGGAGAGGTTCTGGGCAGGACAAGGCCTGGGTTCTAAGAGAAGCTCCAAGGATGGCCCTGACTCAGTGTGACGTCCAGTGCGCATGAGCTGTGGTAGCACACCGGTCACAACCGCCCTCCTCCTCCTCACCACCCAGGTCTGCTCCACCTCTTGAAGCTGCTAAGCCAGTGTCCCTTTCATCCCGACTTTGACCTTGCAGTCGTCTGCCTTGTTGCCTCAAGGCTTTGCCCAACACCAAGGACAGCCTTTCCACTTCCTCCCAGGGCTCCCAGGAAGTCCCCTCAGATCTTCACTTGCTTCATCATAACCCATGGTTTCGACCATTTACCTCACTGTCCACCCACCCCAGCTCTCCCAGAAGAACCAACCTTATCTCCCTCGGGCAGGACACCTTCTCCACTCCTACTTGGCGTGCTGAAGAGCTAGCAAAGATCTCGTGACCTCACGGAGCTGGAACAGCCTGAGGTTTCCGACCTTCGCTCAGTCCTCAGCGTTGCCCCCAAATCCTGCTGTGGTCTCTGACCAGGTTTGTGTCCGGACCCTGCAATAGCTCTCACAAACCCTCGCCAGTCTCCTGAAGCTTGCTTCCCTACGAACTCACCCCTCCTCAGCCACAAGGCCCAGCAACCTCGCTCTTTAAGATGGAAAGCAAGGCCATCACTGGGCGGAGCGTTCTCACCTTCTGGCCCTCTTCTCCCTGCTTTTCCTGGCAGCATCGCATCCCCTGACAGTGACCAGCACTCTGATTTTTGAGGAAGGCTAGTATTTATCCATAGTTTTTACCTCCACTTTCACCCCCACATATTCCATGTGGGGTCTTCCTGTCTCTCTGAAACGTCCCCCTGGCCACCAGCTGTGTTCTGTTCGTGTGTTAACAGGCTCCTGGCTCTTCCAGGAGAAATGATGATAAAATCCTCTTTCAGCCCTTGGCTCCCTCTGAAACCGGGGCCTGTCATAGCATTCTCTTTACAGTCAAGTTCTTGAAAGCATTGTCTGCATTTATTGTCTCTGTGGTGTCCCCTCTGAACCCTCACACTCTGAGGTTCACAATCCCCGTCCCTGGGAGCACTCTGTGCCCCTCTCCAGCTGCAATCACTGCCGATTAGCTTAGAGAGCCCAGTGAGTGCCACTGCTCAGGCCTGGCATCCCCGGCAGGCTCCTCTGTGGGCTACCGCTGGCACCACGCCCCCGACGCGTGCCCGTCTTGCCTCCAGGACAATGCCGTCTCTCCTGGCATTCTCGTTGCGTTTCCACTTGCACTTCTGTCCCCTCCTCCAAGGCAGGAAGAGAGCATCTTCCTCTGTCCCTCACTAAAAGACTGTTTTCTTCCAGAGGACTGGGTCTGCTCTCAGCAACTCCCAATCTGCACTCTCTCCCAGGGCAAACTGATTCTCCTCAAAGGCTCAGCTGCACTTGTGATACCTCCACCTGGGACCTCAAGCCCCAGATCTGTTACCTCCAGCTGGGAATCGCCTCTCAGCTCCTCCCGCAACTCAATTCCTTGCCTTCCCTTTAAGTCAGCCCTTCCTTATTCCCTATCTTAGTAAACACTGTCTCCAGCCACCCCGTGAGACTCAACTCTGATTCAACCCAACTGGCCGCTCGCTCTGCCCGCCTTGTCTTCAGTGGTTCCTCTACGCCTGCAGCCAATCTGTCACCCAGTCCTGCTGATTCTCCCTCCTCCCCGTTTGTGGAGTTCCTCCTCTCTTTACCCCTGCTATCACACGCCAGGCTGCTGCCGTCCCCAGCTGGGTTTTACGCAGCAGCCACCCGGGTCCTCTCCCTACCTGGTTGTAGCCCCCTCTCCTCCCCGTCCATTCCCCACCCAGCTTGCAGAATTAACTTCTGCAAACACAGATCTGCTCATGCCTTTCTCCTGCTTAAAGTTCTTCAGGGCTTCCCCCATGCCTTCCGGATAAAGTCCAAACTCCGTAGCAGGGTGTCCAAGGCCCCTTCCACCACATGGAGATTGCGAAACTGAGGAAGAGTGAGACAGACAGGCTGGGGTTCCTAGCAGCCGTTTTGCTGTGTAACTTTGAGCAGGTTATTGACCCTCCGCATGTCGTGTTCTCACGTGTGTAATGAGGGTACTAAGCCTTCCCTACAGGGAGCAGCCAGGACGAAATGACGTAGCGCTTCCGTGTCTTCATGCTTCTGTTCTCTAGCCAGGTGCCTCCTCTGTGGTAAGCACACAGCACGTGGGACCCACGGCTTCCGCTCCCTGCCCGCCCCGCCCCGTCTCTTCCTGTTTTATATTCAACCATTCCAGCCACCCTCAGGGGCTTGTCCTCCTGGGAGAAGGTCACACTTTTTAGTCTCTACTCCTTTACCCCATCTGCAGCTTCCCTTATGGTCCCTTCCCTCCGTCCCCTTTGCTTGACTAAATCACGGGCTGGGCGTCCCCCTTAAGCACAGGAGAACAAGTTGCTGTTCCTAAATATCTTCACGGCAGCCTTTTCGCACTCCCGCGACGCCCGCGCTGCGCTTTCTGGCAATGAACTTGTCTTTGAATGCTTCCCACGTGCCAGGAACCTCCTTGAGGTTAGGGACCCATGTCTTATTTACCTTTGGGTTCCTAGACCCCAGCGTAGCTCCGCAGCCGGACCGGGCTGTCAGGACACACCGGCCAGAAAACAAACCCTCACGTGGAATTCCGTCTGGGCGGTCTTCATGCTCTTGCACCTGTTATTTCTTGGGCTTTTTCCTGCTCCTGTCTGAGCGAGCGGCTGTCACCCACTATCAGACTGTGGGCTCCCTGAGGGCAGGGTCCCTAGTCACATGGTACCCTGCAGAACTGGCACACAGGTCACTGCCACCAGGCATCACCCACTGATGACCTGCACCTGAAAGAGGGGACCTCTGAACCGGGGAGTCCAGGACCTCATGTCACCTCAGACAAATCAAACCCAGTGGCCATGGAGCTTCTTGGGCTGGCTTGGAGGGGCTGGGCTGGGGTGGGAGGTGGAGGAGATTCGGGAAGGGAAGGGACAAGCCGAGCCCTAGGGAAAGCACAAACTCTCCTACTCTGGCTGGTTTGGATTGTCAGGGGTTTTCCCCAGGCACTGGCAGGGGACTGACCTCACCACCAAGGGCGTTTTAGATTGTCAATCACTTCAGGCGGGTCTGGTCGGAGAGCCTCTGAATGTCACTTCCTGCAGGGTCAGGAGCGAGCTTGCCTGGTTTAGTCTGAGGGATCCCTGGGGGTGTCTTCTCCATTGCTATCTGGGTTAGGCTCGCTGCCAGCCCTCTGCCCCACACTGTCCTCACTCCCACGGGACGCTCATCCGCTGGGATGTTGGGCATGGTGGTGTTGGGGGTTGCTTAGAGTACCAGGGACGTGAGGGTTATGGGGGCCCACTGAACATTTCCCAGGCCCCCCAAACAAAACGGGAAGCCAGGAGTAAGGAGCTGGGGAAGACCACAGGCATGTACTTGGAGTCAATGAAGGATACAAGAGCAGGGTGCAGAGGGGGTGCCTGCTTGCCTCCCGATCCGTCTGTGGAGCCATTCTCGTTTCTCTCAGTAGCTCTGTGTTCGGCTTGTAGCCTTGTCCTGCAGTTTTGTGCTGTGACAGGCAACAGGGGCCACCTATTCCCTCACCTAACCGTGGGATGCTCTACATGGGTACAGGCGGCGTCACTGCAGACAGCTCCCACTCAGGGACTGCAAGACCTCAACGTGAGTGTGCCGTCCGGCTACACTGGGGGGCAAAGGCTGTCTCCCTCCCAGGCACCAGCAGCTGAGGCCTTCCTGGGGCTGTGATTCTCAGGGAAAGAGGGGGCCAGGCCACTCTACTGTGCTCACCTCCAGGGGAGCCCGGGCCCCCAGAATACTCTTGTTTGTTAATCTCATTCTCTCACACTTCCTGTGGGTGTATTATGTATGTGGAGGATAAGTGGCTGAAGACTCATGAACTTGTGCCTCTGGTTCTCTTTCTTTTTTTTTTTTTTTTTTTTTTTTTTTGCTATAGGGCGCAAGCACTTGCCAGAAAGACAGAGAGAGACAGAAAGTGAGAAATCATCCCCCAAAGGGATTGGCCATGCTGCAATCCTCCCTTCTCCTTCATTCTCCTCTCAGTATCTTGGGCACGCATGCAGATGCACCCTGCGTGAATTTAAGCCACCAGGTCCGGCACTCGAACCGCGGTCGGCTACGTGGGAGTCCAGTGACACAGCCATTACGCTAACTGCTGGTCCCTTCTGGTTCTCTTTTTGGACAGCTTTTTCCATGTCAGAGCTTTTAAAGTTCCTTTTCTTATGATTTCCCAAGAACTTTGATTGAGTCAAATGTTCACCTAGTTCTGAGGATGTAGGGATCTTTAAGGAGGGAAGACGACCTCACCTGGGTCACTGGACCTAAGAATGACTTTCAGAAAAGGTGCTTTATTCTCCCTCCCAACACTGTGAGTTTTCAGAGCAGAGGCCCAGTGTCTTGTAGCCCTACTGGGAGCCCAGCTGTGTGAAGGGAGCCTCGACAGTAGGGCTAAACACACACCAGCACTTCTCATTGGAATCTGGGTGTTGGGAATGAGGGAGGTGACAGCCTTCCGTCTGGAGGTCTTAGAAAGGAAGCCCACTCATCACATGGGGTGCCAGGCCTGAGGGCTACAGGCTGTAGGCGACGTGGGGCAGGGCCAGGGCCAGGGCCAGCTGGTCTCAGGCAGACCCTTTCCTCCAGGGAGTCTGATTCCCTGCTCGAGTCAGGCTTTGTTGTTGATGGCGCACAGTGAGCCAGCCTCTGGGCCGGCATGCATTTACATGGAAGAGACACAGGCCCTCTGGCCCTTCCCACAGCTTCCTCCCTGGCTCCTCGCACGGGCATTTCCTCTCCTCGCGTTTCCCCCGTGGTACAGGAGTATGGCTCAGTGTTGCATAAGGAGGCCATGAGCCAAGCCAGACTGGAGGGCGCCTTTCACAAAAGCCTTCCCAGGCAGAGTCCTCCTGGGTGGGGCTGAGTCGCCGTGGCCAGCCCAGGGGTGCCTCCCCATGCACACTGACAGCAGCCCCACGTGCTCTTTCTCATTTCTGCTTGACGGCAGGTCCGTGTGTGCATTCTGGATGTGAGCGCCAAGCGTGCCAGTGGGGGGTGAGCGGCACAGGGACTGGACTTCACGTCTTTCCAGGGGGCAGACTGTGGAGAAACAAGGGCTCCCCCAAGAGCTCCCCAGGTCTTGGAGAAACCGGGCAGCGTTGTAAAGGGAACCAGCAACCCACGTCGTCATACTTGGGAACTTGTGTTTGTAGGGTCAGCCTGGAGTGTGAGGAGCTCATTTGCCTTAGAGTCAAATGAGTGAGAAGGGGTGGTGGTGAGGACAGCGGGGCTGCCCACTGACTGGCTCCCTTAAACCCAGAGTTCATTCACAAGGCTTCTTAGTTCAAAAATGGCTTTTGGAGATCCATTTCATATTCTTTCTCTAAGATAATAAAAGGCAGTGGGCCAAAAATAAAAGTTAGAGGAAGGGATCAGAATGGAGGTGTCTTCATTCATTTCTTCACTCGTTCATTTATTTAACGAGAGCGTATCACACTTTACCTGTGCTCAGCACTCAGCGTGGTGCTGAAAGAAATGAAACAGAGGTGTGGACGGCCATGTCCTTTGGAGCTTCCAGTTGGGAAACTGTGAGGCCCAGCTGTGACATGGCTAGCCCTTGTACAGCACGCGAGTGCCAGGCGGTTGGAGTTTGCTTTGTTTATCTTGGTTTGGACATGGGGCACCCCATGGAGCTGACTTTCCTGCAGGGGGTACTCTTATTGCCTTTAAGTTCTGACAGGTTTGCTGTGAACATTTCTGATGGAGATCTTTACAAAGACAGCCTTCCCTGCCTTGGGAAACAGAGCTCACAGAACGCAGACCGTCTCTTTGGGACGATTTGGCCCTAACTCAACACTTCCTTGAGAATTCCTCAAGCTTTCCCGGTTGCTAGCGCTTCATTCTTCCAAACCACTGGGAGTCGTTTCTCAGTGTATCAAGTGCTCACTGCTACAAGACCCTAATCAGCCATTAACCGTTGAGGACTGAAGACTGACTCGGAGGCACAAGAGAACGATTTTTGTTTAATGAGCAAGTCTAACCCTATATTCAACCCTCTGTTAATGAGCTTTGGTTTGGTGGCTGAGCGTTGCATGGATAATGTGATAGCTGTTCTCCTTACCCTTCTGAGAGTGTTTTCTTCCTTCCCCTTAGGCTGCACTCTGGATAGTCACAGTTGTTGGACATCACTTTTGGCTAAAGCAGGGTGATGGTCTCCATGATGAGATGTCAGAGTGACTGACGAGGTCTGCAACGCTGAGTGTGTTAAGAGGAAGTTGATTCCTCACGGGCCAGGGAAGCTCAGGAAAGGTTTTATGGACATCTAACTGGGTCTCGAGGACAGGACAGGGCCTGGGTGATTTGAGAGGAAGTGGCCACATTATTGAGAAATGGTAGAGCGAAGCCCTCAGCAGAATCTAATGGAATCTTCAGGAGGTTGTACGTGATGCCGTATCGACCTCCCCGCCCGCCCGCGTGGGGGTTCTGTGACTTGGGTCCTTACGTTCTGCAGAAAGCAGTGGTGCAGTTTCTGCCCTGAATGACTCCTGGATCACGAGAACAAATTGCTAAGGAGAAACTCATGTCCTGACTTTCACTGAGATGATGAAAAGTAAGAGAGCATCACTGAGATTCTGTGGCCCGTCAAAGGCAGAGGAGGAAGAGGATCTTTTTATCCTCTCTGTGTGCTGGCAAAGGCCCATCCCATTCCCTAGAATCCAGGTTTTCCTCATATTCTGGGGGAGGGGTTTACAGAGCTGAATTTGAAATCAGGAGCCACCCACAGGTACTAGCTCATGTGGGCACCTCTTATAAATGGAAAACTGCAGGGTCTCTTTTCACCTTACCGATCTTGGGAAAGTTGGACTAATAGGGAGGGGCAAGTATGAGTCGCCCACCTGGGACCGGAGATGCCAAGGTCTACATTCACTGGAAATGGGGGTATGGTGGAGGCATGCTGAAATCAGTCTCCACGTCAGCGATTCAACAGTTTTCAAATGTGAGAAATAGAAGTCACAGGGCGCCAGTGGACTCCATGAGCTGACCCGACGACTATTTGCGGAGACCATATCATGTCTTTTTAATTAAGATGAGGGATTAAGTGAAATTGCGAATCTCATCCTTCCATCAAAGCTCTGCAGGAATGACAGAATACATATTTTTAAAAACATGAATAGTGTGAGAAAACGAAAGATGTCCTTGGTGTATCCAAATAGTGACTTATCCAGAAGGATAGACAGTAGGTGAGATCAGCCAGAAAGAAGGAGTTGTTCCCATAATCCTGGAGCGGGAGTGCTGACAAACACGGCCCAGGCCTGTGCCAGAGGGGGCCTGGCAGACTCTCGGGTTAGCAGGATGGTTAGACTGGTGAATCCCTCTGTAACTCGGCATTTGACTCCCTCAGGGCAAGCGGAGGCCGACCAAGGTTGGTTGGATGCTTGGGTCAGAGAGGCAGGGCAGTGTTCTAGGCTGTTGACACGACCCAGCAGGGCGATTTCTGTGTCCCCGTTGGTTCATTCAGCCGACAGCAGCCACCTTCTCTTGCTTCTCACACAGACTGAAGTAAAACCTGCCCATCACACACTTTCCTTCTGTTACCAGGTGAACAGGGGGTTTCGATACGGAAATGAGCATGCTTCTAGGAGTCACCAAAGATGTGTGGAAAAGCAATACTGAGAAAAAGAGGACCAATTTCAGTAAACTTCAGCTGGCACAGAGGAAATGTTAATAGTGTAAGCAGAATAGCACTTTGAAATGAGTATGACTATTGGATTCATAAAGAATCGGCCAGAGACTGGGAACTAAATTGTTTACAACAAAAATTAAAAACCAACAGATGGTCAGGGCTAGCAAAGTGGATATAACAGAAAAGTAAATTAGTGAACTGGAGACAGAGCTGAGGAATTCTTTACAAGTATATATTTTTAAAAGATCACGAGGGGCTGGCAGGTGGCATGGTGATTAAGGGCTCTGGACTCCCACCTGGCCGACCGTGGTTCAAGTCCTGGACCTAATGGCTTGCTTTCTCACTTTCTCTCTCTGTCTCTCTTTCTCATTCTGTCCCTCTGGTCAAATTAAGATAAATAAATAAAGTTAAATAAAATTTAAAAAAGGATTATGAGATGGAAATATGAAAAGTTGTGATAAGAAGAATGTATCCAGAAATTCTAGCATCTATCTATAGGAAGCTCCAGAGGACAATGGGGAGAACAGAAGAGAAAAGAAATAATACAAGAAAAATTTTCCAGAAAGTAGGAAAAAAAAATACAAGACAAAAATCCCCAAGGCTAAATAGGATGATAAAATGCCAAGTAGACTGAATGAAAAGAAGGCCTGTAACTAGATATAATGACACTAAAGATAAAGGAAAACTGCTAAATGAACAAACAAAATAGAGAGAGAGAGAGAGAGAGAGAGAGAGAGAGAGAGAGAGAGAGAGAGAAAACCAGGTTGCCTACAAAAGAACACAAATGAAAAGTGACAACAGACCTCTCACTGACAATGCTAGAGGCACAAAGGCAGTGATGCTGTGTGCTTAAAACTGGGGGGTTTGGAAGTTACTGAATCTGAAATTGTGTACCCGGTAAAACTATCATGCAAATGTGTGGGTGAAAGAGTCGTTTTGGACATCAGGAGTTCAAAGCTCCTGGCTCCTGCTGAGAAAATTATACAGGTCATAAAAAAGCAAAACAAAAGAAAGAAGTCAGTAACCTACTGTCTGCTAACTGTAAACACTTCTGCCTGTTGAACTATTTTGGCCTAAAATGGCTACTGTATTCCTGCGCTGGGATTCCTACAAATAAGCCGAAATCGTACATGTTTTCTTGAGCAACATGTTTGCTAAGCTATAGGCAATCAGACCCCCGTAAAAGCTCAGTAAGAAGCCATTTAATTATTAGGTGTGTGATGTCATGTTCTTAGACCAAGGCGGCTGTATCTTTGCTCTAAACCCCATCTTCCAGACCCTGAAAAAGCTCAGCCAGAAGCCATTTAAATCTGAGGTGTGTCCTGTCATGTTCTGGGACCAGAGCGACTGAATCTCTGCTCTAAACCCCATCTTCCAGACCCCAGAAAAGCTCAGCCAGTGAAGGCAACCTCTGTCTTCTGTCTCTTTCTCTGTCTCTCTCTTTAATTTTTTCCCTTTTTTAAAAAGAAATTTTAAAACACTTCTTCTCACCTCTGACCTGTCCTTTCTCTTGCTAATTTCAGAAGCCATTTAAATCTGAGATGTGTCCTGCTGTGTTCATTTTTTTTAATTTAAATAATTTCTTTTCTTTCCTTTCTTGTTGTTTTGGTCTTCCCCCCCTTTGTTTTGTTTTGTTTTTCCTTTTATTTTAAACCTTACTTTTTCACTCTGCTGTTTAGCCTCCACACACTAGGTGCACAGTAGCCAACCATCTAAATACTTTAGGGCCATAGAAATCCTCAAACCCTTACTAATGCTGCTGCCTGAAGGAAGAACCTCCTCTTTATAAATCTGAACTCTAAAGCTCTTTCTGTGGATACCACACTGCAAAACACGATAGAGGAGAGAACTTGTCTGAGAAGTACGTTACAGTAAAGGGAAGTACATGATCTTACAGTTGCAGAAGAAATCTTCTCTAAGCAATTAGCCTAAGGCAAATACACCACCGAATGACTAAAATTCGGAGAAGAGAGACCTCAGAGTGAGCAGCAGGGAGAAGTACAGAGCTGCAGAGAGAGAGGCTCATCACCTCCCACACACCTCTGAGCTCTCCATTGATATCCCATAGCTCAGCCCAGGTGCACCTACTCCCTAGAAACTGTGAGGTCTTTGTAATATGCAGTTCCAAGGTCAAAAGCACAGGTTGCTTGGTGATAATCAGGGAAATGGAACTTCAGAGAGGGTGCAGATCACCTCCTCCCGCACACCTCTGAACACTTAGAATTTACTCCAAGAAATTAGGAAGAAACATATAATCCATCAGATGACCAGAAATTGCCACAGAGGCATAAGAAATTGAGAAACCAAGAAAATATTTCTCCCCCAAGGGAAAAGAACAACCCTTCATCAGGCATAGAAAGTACAATGGAACTCATGGAAATGTCCAATAAAGAATTCAGAATATTCATAGTGACAAAACTAAACAAGATGCAAGAGATGAGAAACAATGAACTCCAAGAGAAAAGAGACAACAAGTTCCAGGAGGTAAGGAAGTTCTTTCATAACCTGAAAGAAGAAATACACTCCATAAAAAAAAAACAAAAACAAAAACAAACAAACAAAAAAAATCAAATGGAGCTGTTAGAGATGAAGGCTGTAATTCAGGAAGTCAAAACCTCCCTCAAAAGTATTAAAAGCAGATTAGACCATGCAGAAGATCAAATCTCGGACATTGAAAAGAAAACTTCTGACCTAGAAAAAAATCACCAAAAAGACAGAAAATAACCCAAAATCATGAGCATAATATACAAGAAACAGTAGATACCATTAAGCACCCAAACATCTGGATAATAGGTATCCCTGAAGGTGAAGAAACTGATAAGGGCATGAAATCCTGTAAGAAAACTTTCCAAACCTAGAGAGGCATCTGCATATTCAGACCCAAAAAATACAAAGGAACCCTAATAGATTCAACCCAAGATGATCTTCTCCAAGGCAGATTATTAGCCAGACTGGCCAAATCCACAAAGACAAGATACTAAAATTGGCAATACAGAAATGTCAGGTTCCTTACAAAGGTTATCCTATCAGGCTGACATCAGATCTCTCATCAGAAACAATGTGAGTAAGGAAAGAGTGAGAAAATATATTCAAAGTGTTATGTGAGAAACAATTTCAACCAAGAATATTATGCCTGGCAAGATTATCCTTCATATGGGAAGAAAATATAAAAACATTCTCAGATAAACAAAACTTGAAAGAATTTACCAGCACCAGACCAGCTCTCCAAGAAGTTCTGAAGGGGGTGCTTTACCAGGAAAACTGACCACACACAGACAGAAATAAAAGAACAAAAAGTAACCAAGAAAATACTAGGGACAAGTCTGGAACTATCAATAATAATGTCGATTGTTAACTTCCAGGATTGACATGGAAAGGCAAGACCACAGTAACACCGCAAATTCAACAGAAGAGAGATTAATTGCATGAGACTGAACTGGTTAAATAGAATTGTATGACTTCTGACTAAAACTACTGATTTTTTTTACTATGCTTTCTTTTCCAGATTTAAAGATTTTGCTTTCTATTGGGCTGTTGGTAGGTTCAGTAATTTGTTAATTTTTTTTTTACTTGCCTTTTTCTTTTTTTAAATTTGAAACATAAACTTTTATCCCTTCCTGACCCCTCTGGAATTGGAAAATATTTTTGAGTATTCTTATTTTGTGGCAGAATGGTTATTTGCATAAATTCAGTAATACCTGTTGCCTTGTATCAGAAATTGGAAATACATGTTATTGCCAGGCCTTTGACTGGATGTCACATCTGAAGATATGACCAGAAAACTATGGAACTAAGGTAGGTCTCAAGGAAGTCAACAGAAGCTCTTGGAAAGATTGGCACCATGAACAGCTCTGCCTGGCAGAGAGGATTAGAGAAGCCATAGGAAAGAATTCGTAGCATAAAATGACCTGGACTTTTCCAGCCCAGCAGTATAATCAGTAGAGGTTGCAAAAGAGCAGCCACAAACAGAGGATTACCTTGAGGAAGACTCTGAAGGAAGAAAAAGAGACTGATCTTCGCTAGCAGGTGGTAGGCCACAGAATACTTGGTAGGCAGACCCGAGCTGGGAGGGTTCATGTGCGAACTGTGTGCTGGGCGTTTGCTTCTCAACAGTTCGTGTAGTTGACACGTAAATATTTTTTCAAAAATACTTAAAACCACACTGTCACTGTTATAGAGCCACAAACAAAATTATAACAAATATTTTGAAAGTTATCTTTAAAATGCAGCTTTTTTGGGGGAAATTTTGAAGTTTGTTTATTAACCCTCAAGAACTATGGAGTATGAGTGAACATTTTTTTGAGAAAATGTAAATAAATAAATTCATTAAAAATTAAGAAAAAAAAAGGTATAGCCAATCACGTGGGCCACACTTCAGTTAGTCAGAGAAAGCCCACCCTTTGGGCTGTTTGTGCAGCCTGCCACCCACCTATAACCAATCCAGTTGTTTCTCTACCTCATTCCTTCACTTGTTTTTTCAATGTCATTTTCCCTTTTCCGGAACTTAAACACCGAGTTGATCACTTGGCTAGCTGGAGTTGTCCAGAAGTCTGGGGCTAACTGCCCGATTTAAATTACTAAAATTTGCTCAATTAAAACTCTACACTATTGAGTAGGCTGGTTTATTTTTCTTTTAACATTCCTTAAAGAGAATGAGGCAGTCACTCCCGGTTGAAGAAGAGTGAACTAACCCGCCTATATCCAAGACAAATGGCTGATTAGAAATAAGTGCCCAGACAGACAGTCTCTCTTTATTGAGCTGCTTTTGCAGGCTCATTGTATTAAAGTATGCATTGGGCATGGCACGTTGGCAACAAGCCCTGGCTTTTCTTTCTGGTGCCTGGAGGTGTGCAGCTACCTGGCTGGGGTTGCCACCAGTCCATTAAATGATTGCTGTCTCTTAAATTCTCAAATCTGTCCCATGAGTGCTGAGAGGAGGTGAGACGGGAAGAATTCTCTCTCTTCACCTGCTCGCGGCCCTGGATCACAGCATGTACTTCTGTGACCTTTTCAGTTGGAAGCAGCACAATGGCAGACGTTGGCTGCTCAGGATAGGTGAATGCCGGGCTGGGCAGAGGGAAGCACGGCCTGGGCCTTTGGGAGTTCTGCCTAGTGGCCTGGCATCTTGGGACCCTGCCAGCCCTGCTGGATGGAGGAGGAAGACCAGTCAGGAAAGGGCCCTGGCAGCCGTGGGAAGGAAGGACATAAAAGCGGCTACAGGAGGCTGTAGGAGGCTATAGGAGGCTGAATAGGGCTGCAGGGGGCTGCAGGGGGCTGCAGGGGTCTGTAGGGGGCTGCAGGGGGCTGTAGGAGGCTATAGGAGGCTGAATAGGGCTGCAGGGGGCTGCAGGGGGCTGCAGGGGGCTGTAGGAGGCTGTAGGAGGCTATAGGAGGCTGAATAGGGCTGCAGGGGGCTGCAGGGGGCTGCAGGGGGCTGTAGGGGGCTGCAGGGGGCTGTAGGAGGCTATAGGAGGCTGAATAGGGCTGCAGGGGGCTGCAGGGGGCTGTAGGAGGCTGTAGGAGGCTATAGGAGGCTGAATAGGGCTGCAGGGGGCTGCAGGGGGCTGCAGGGGGCTGCAGGGGGCTGTAGGAGGCTGTAGGAGGCTATAGAAGGCTGAATAGGGCTGCAGGGGGCTGCAGGGGGCTGCAGGGGGCTGTAGGGGGCTGCAGGGGGCTGTAGGAGGCTATAGGAGGCTGAATAGGGCTGCAGGGGGCTGCAGGGGGCTGCAGGGGGCTGTAGGAGGCTGTAGGAGGCTATAGGAGGCTGAATAGGGCTGCAGGGGGCTGCAGGGGGCTGCAGGGGGCTGCAGGGAGCTGTAGGAGGCTGTAGGAGGCTATAGGAGGCTGCAGGAGGTTGCAGAAGGCTGTAGGAGTTTGCAGGGGTCTGCAGGGGACTGCAGGGGACTGCAGGGGACTGCAGGGGGCTGCAGGGGAATGCAGGTGGCTACAGGAGGCTGTAGAAGGCTGTAGGCTCTGCAAGTCTAGAGGTGACTCCACCAAGTGCCACTTCGGTAAGCCTCTGGGCAGATGTGGCAGTACTGCCCGGGGGCTGCCTCCTGGGTCACCCAAGTCCACGCTGGGTATTGGTGGGTCACGTGTGGCTGGGATGTGGCCCAGATCCCCTGGAAGGACTCTCCCCAGAGGAGGGTGTAGGAGCTCTTCAAACATTTCTATGTTATGAAGGTAATTCTTCCCCTCAAATTCCTATCCTCTACCTTTACTTGTGTTTGGGGAAACAAGTGGGGCTGATGTTCCCAGCATGAGTTTGCGTTACCCTGGTGTTTCCAGTCCTGGTCTTGCTCCACCTGGCTGGACATCTGTCTCCACACTGGAAGAACGCTGGACACTGTGCCTAGTTCACAGTGTTCGGAAAAGCGCCATGAGCTGGAACGTTTCTAAATCCTTTAAGGATGTAGACCGCCATCCAGACAGAGGCCCTTCGAGTTGCTACATCCTGTTCCCTGCTCTCGGCAGGACTGAACTTAATCCAGTTTGCTCAGACCACCACCTTTTCAGCTGTTTTTCAAGTACCCCCAAGAAACATCTCTTAAGAAGTCTTCCCTTCAATTCTGGCTGTTGTTCAAGAAAGATTGGGTCACTCCCCTGGCGACTTGCTATGATGCAAGATAAGAACCAGCGTCAGACGTCTCAGCCCCACAGGGCACTGAATGAGCCCGGAGTCACCTGCCTCTCACTGTCGCAGCCCAGATACAGGAAGGTCTCTTGGTTCGTGAACCTGCTGGAGACTGTTTTGCATGTCGCATGTTTTGCTGGGACGCCACATGTCATGCCGGGATGCCACATGTCGTGTCGGGACGCCGCATATCGTGCCGGGACACCGCATGTCATGTCGGGACACCGCATGTCATGTCGGGACACCGCATGTCATGTCGGGACGCCGCATGTCGTGTCGGGATGCTGCATGTTATGTCGGGTTTGGCTCTCAGATTTTTTTGATTCACAGCCAGGTACTATGGACCCATCAAAAAGCATGTGAGCACAATTAGAGGGAACTGTGGTGACAGTGCAGAGGGGAGGCTGCGGGGAGCAGGGTGTTGTTTAGGGCTGCTCCACAGAAAGGGGCCTGGAAGGGACGGTCCACAGACCCTCCGCATGCCGCTTCCATGGTTGGGGATCACGGGTGCACACTTGTGGGCGTTTTCTCCTTAAAGGCCCTGCTAGAGAGACCTTTTCTGCAAGGCTGCCTTAAATGAGATACTTTAAAATAGACGATTTCTACCAGAAGACCGTGAGCATTTGTGCTGGAGGTGGTATTAAAAACATGTCCTTTTTTTTTTTTTTTTTTTTTTCCTTTTAAAGAAAAACAGCTTTGGAGATAGGTAGGTTGGGTGTTCTTTCTTTTTATTTTATTTTTTTGTTTTATTTATTTCTTCCATGAGAGAGAGAGAAATGGATAGAGACAGAGAGAGAAATGGAAGAGCAAGAGCACCCGCGCGGGGCCTGGATACCGCAGCCACCCTCAGCCGTCCGCCGCTCTAGGATGCGGATGTGCATGCAGCGAGGTCACCGTGTCCCTGCTGCACCCCGGCCGGCCGGGGCTGGGTATCCCAAGTGCCCCAGCCCTCAGAGCACAGTTCTCCAGGTGCCTCCTCCTTCCCTCTCACTTGCTCAGAGCTGGAGAGGGCGCCCTTCCCTGAAAGCCCGTCACAGGGTTTCCAACAGTGCAATGGAAGAGTTGAACGGGACCCATGAATGCGGCTTGTCTGAACACCCTCCTTCTTCATTTCACTAGAAGACTAAAAGTCAGGAGTTCTGGTTTCCCAGAAAATAGACAACAAAGCACCTAAGTCCAAACCCCAAGGCTGAGGACCAAGGGCTCGTAGGGCAGAGCAGACCTGGGCACCCTCTGCCTTCATTTCTCAGGGCTCAGTCTTGGGGCCTCCTCTGGGGTCTCCACCTTGTGGCAGAGCTAGGACCTGGGATTTGCGCGCTCCTGATTTCGGCTCAGTTTTGTTTTTTTAATTTTCTATGTTCTTTTTTTGCTGTCGTTCTCTAACTCCATGCCTTGCCTGAGAACTGCAGGCCAGGATACGAGTACCAGCAGGCGTAACAAGACTTAAATGCCATGTAAGATGATTTTAAAGACTGAGGGGTGAATTTTCGCTCCAAGGTCTTACTCCCGCTAGCCGAGAACTGATGCTTGACCTTCCACCATTAGAGATTCATTCTTTTGTATGTCGAGTTTAGATAGACAGCGAGTCTCCTGTGAAGATGCAAACACCTCTGGGAAGGCCACTGCTGGCTGACAGTCAATAAACTGGACGGGCCGTTTTTCTG
This sequence comes from Tupaia tana, assembly GCA_026018925.1. Lineage (NCBI taxonomy): Eukaryota > Metazoa > Chordata > Mammalia > Scandentia > Tupaiidae > Tupaia > Tupaia tana. Next base: position 110,261,702 of record JAKSZU010000006.1, read on the forward strand.
AGAGCAGTTACCCTGAAGAGAGGCTTTGGGACTCACGAAGTTAAGAGGGCAGGTTTGGGACTGACGTGAGAACGGGTCCGCCCTCTTGTGAATGCTCAGTAAATCCTACTCCTTGTCCGAGTCAGTGCGTAAGACAGAAGATGACCCACATACACTGGTGGGCAAGTCCCTCTATGAGGCACAAGTACGCATTTGGAATCCAGAGGAAAGACGGGGCTGCCCATACCCCGAGAAGATGTCGGCCTGGGCCTTTCCTCCTGTGTACCGAGCACAGAGCCGCGACCGGCCAGCTCTGCTGCTCTCTCAAGGCTTCATTTGCTAAATCAACCTGGACGGCCACGTCTGTCTCTGGCCGCAGAAGGAAGGAGCTGTATTATTATTCTGTGAGTGGATGACAGGGCGATGGCGCGTCACCTGGATTTCGCCCAGACGCTGGGCGTTGTGCCCCTGGACTCCACCGTAAGGCTGGGCAGGACTCCCCACGGGCTGTTGGGGCCTGAGCGCATTCTTGAACCTTTCGGAGCCATCGTTTCCTGATCCGTAAAATGGGGATAACAATGCGACTAGCTTCTGGGCTTGGTATGAAGACCAGTGGCTCCCGCAGGGAACGCGCTGACACACACCTGGCCCCCGGTGGGTCCTGGCCGGCAGTCGCTCTCCTGTGGACGCCGGTCTGCCTGCCTCTGTGAGGCCGTGGGAGGGAAGAAGCGCAGCCGCAGGAGACAGCTTTTAGACGGGCTGGCAGTATTTCCACCCCAGGGAGGGAGCCGCAGCAACATTTGGATTAAACGGACACCTGGGAGGTGTAAGAAGTAGAAACCCTCCTCTCTAGCTGAGTGATTTGAAAAAGTCACCTAACTTAGATTACGGAGATTTTCTTGTGGAATAACCTCAACAATCCCCAACACCGCCGAGAGTTCTGCTGGAATGACACAACTGATTCTGTTTCCCCGTGGGGGCGGTGGCCACAGAGTGAGACGAAGACCCCAGCTGGTTTCTCGGGCGACGTGGCTGATTGTTTTGGGGACCATCATCTATGGCCATCAAAGTGTGTACTTTGGGGCAAACTGAATTTGAACCGGCTCTGAAGCCAACAATCGTTAACCACGAGTAGAGGTTCTACTTGCACGTCTCTAGATACATAAAATGAGTCAAAGAGAAGTGATCTTTAAAAATAATCTGCCGATTTGCATTAGTCATGCACTACAATGACTCACCTAGAGATGCTGGGGCTATTCGGATTTCGCGCCCAGTGGCGGGCTGTGGGGACAGTCGCGGGTTCCCCTGACGAGCTCTGCTCTGACAAGCATGGGGAACCAAGTGCTGGCTGTTTGTAAGGGCTGCTTGGTTACTTCTTTGAGGCTGCCAGTGTCAAATGGGACTTCAAACAAACAAGACACAACGCCCCGTGGCTTCCGGAGAGCCCCAATGCCCACCCAGGGCTAGAGGACACATCACCAGGCCTCTGGGACACTCCCAGGAGCAGAACTCGCCTTCCATCGTGCTCCTGAGTGGGAGGGAGAGGATGATGTACTCTTCGGCCCTCGTCTGGCCACTGGGGCTGGATTTGGGTTTAAGGTGCATCTGACCAGCCATGGTCATGATTCCAGTGCGGGTAGAAACTGACTTCACACCATGCAGAAAATAACAGAGAAGCCATGGTGGCTTGTCTCCAGCAAATCTCTTCCTTTAAAAAGGAGGAGACGGGCCCGTGCAGGTGGAATGACTTTCCCAGGGTCACCCAGCTATTGAATCGCAGAGCTGGGACTAGGGCCCAGCAGGCCACAGCTCTCCCATATGGATACATAGGGTCACCCACGACGGGGCACTGGGAAGGAGACTCGCCTTACTTGAACACCAGGTCCCGGGAGCGGCGTTCGGTGCAGTCGCTTCATCTACAGTCTACGTCTACATTCTTCTGATCCTTGCAGCTGCTTTGCCAGGCAGTGAGCACCTTCAGGCTCTCGGAGCCTGGGTGGAGAGACGAACGTGCCGGTCTGAAAGGCTACGAAGCTCGTGCTCCCAGGCTCTGTTCACTACCTCCTTCCGCGCACTCTCTTCCTCCTTGGCCTTCCTCACACTTCGCAGTACCCTCCGAGAGACCACATGGGAGGTTTCACACGGTAAGGTTGGTCAGTGTTGCTGGGTAATGAGTAGGTCACACCTGATGGGAAAGTGAGTACAGAACATAGTTGGTTTTGTCTTATTTTAGTTTTTCCAGTTTTGCTACAGGGGCATGTGAACTCACCAGGGACAGAGAGAGAGAGAGAGTGTGTGAGAAGTCGCTCTTCAAGGGGGATGGCCATGGCACAGTCTTCTCTCCTCTGCTCTCCTCTTGGGATTTTGGGCATGCATGTACACACACCTGGTGTGATTTTCAAGCTGCCAGATCCAGGACTCCAACCATGCAGTTGGCCATGTGGGATCCAGCCGCCTTAACCTCCACACCACTTGCTGGCCCTAGAACACCCTTGTTTTTAACGGGAGCCTAACGGGACTCTTCTGGAAAGCAGACACGTGGTTTCTGAGGTGGTGTGGTTTTTAGTAGGCACCGGGTCTGAGCTGTGGTGGCCTGCTCCTAGCATCTCGGGTTCTTATGGCACAGCCTTGTGGAAGAAAAGGGACCCGAGGTCCCCTCTCAGGCCTGATCATCCTTCACAGCAGGCCCACCTGGCATAGAGACAGGTAATTGGTGCTATTTTTTTTTAAAGAATTATTTATTTATTTAATTCCATTTGTTGTTATTATTACTTTGAATAAAGAACCCCAGGGCAAAGCACTCCACATGCTCAGCACCTCTCATGACCGTTCTCCAGGCGTCGAAAGACGGGGCAGAAAGACATTTAAAAGCGAACTGTACCTGTTCGTGCGAGGGCCTTCCTTCTCGAGTGCAGGAACCAGGGCTTCGAGTGCGGTGTTTTTGCATTTGATGCTGGGGCAGGAGAAGGAAGGAAGAGCATGCCTTGAGCCTTCCAGGTGTTCGGGCTACAGTCTTAGAACCACGGCTTGGTCAGGAGCTGGCAGTACATGCGACAGCACTGCCGCTATTGGGAAGCGACTACACGGAAATAAATGCATTCGTTCGTAAGGGCACATGTACGATGGCGTTCATTGTAGTATTGCTTAGAATGACAGGAAACTAGGAATAACTGGTAAGTCCACCAATGGAGTCATTTTACAAAGTATAGTTTATCCAAACAATGAGACAGTTTTTAAAAACATAATAATTTATATCTGCATGTAGTAACCTGGACCGAATTCTATAATACACTATGTAATGAAGAAAGTAAGTTTCCAAGTAATGCATATAATATTATTTCTGTACAATGTATAGCAATAGTACACACTTTGTACAATTTATGTCTTACATGTTTTTCATGAGCCAAAAATAGAAAACACATAGAAAAATGTTAACATTACCTTAGAGGGGTAAAGTTTTTTTTTTTTTTTTTTGAGAGGTTTTTGCTATCGGGCTCTTGCGCTTGCCAGAAAGACAGAGAGAGACAGAAAGTGAGAAATTGCCCCCCAGGGTGATGACCACACCGCAATCCCTTCTCTTCCATTCTCCTCTCGGGATCTTGGGCACGCACGCACACGCACCCAGCATGAGTTTAAGCCACTGGCTCTGGGACTCGAACTGCGGTTGATTGCATGGCAATCCAGTGACATAGCCACTACGCCATCTACTGATCCCAGAGGGATAAAGTTTTAAGTTAAAAAAAAAAAAATCTGGCAATGTTTAAGCTAAAACAAAACACTGTGAAGAGAAGAAAAATAGCAGGGCAGTTATCACAGCCTTCTTTAGCCATTAAAGCTGTTCATGAATTTTCAGGTGTGCTAGCGCCAAACGCCACAGCTCAGCCCTGCAGTGGGGCGAGTCACGATGTGTTATGCCCCGAGAGGTATCAAGGCGCCGTGCATTTGGAGACTCAAGGGTGCAAGACTCCTCATCCATGAGCATTTCCGAGGCACACGGAAACTATGGAATCTTGATAAAGAATGTGTCTCCAGCCATACTTAAATGGAGGTTGCCACACTCCTGGGCCAAGGTATCCCTTTCTCTTTAGGCCTACCTGATTGTAAGCCATTGATTATAGCTATATTTAACCTATGAGAACCAACCCATAAGACCTCAGGCCGCACCCAAGTCTGTTCCTCACTGTCGGAGTCAGTCATTCAGTTAACCATGAAAAGCTAACCCCAGCAGGGCGGGGGTACGTCTTCTCATCTCTTAGTCCAGAATGCTTCGCATGTGATGGGCCTATAGTCGTTACTGCGTAAGAATTCATGGGAAACCTAAGTGTAGAGTTACTATGCTGGGGAGGCTTCATGGTTTCTGGCTGGCTTTGGGGGGATTCAGGAGAGAATCTCTGTAAAAAGGTGAGCCTTGGGGCCAGCAGGTGGCGTGGTGGTTAAGGCAATGGTTTGAGTCCTACACCTGGCAGTTTGAAACCAGGCCCATGTACGTGCGTGCTCAAAATTCTAGGAGGAGAAAGGAGGAAAAGAGATTTCAGTGTGGCCATCCCCCACGGGTGGTGATTTCTCACTTCTCACGGTCTCCGTCTCCAGTGAGCGCATGTGCCGTATGGCAAAAACTTAAAAAATATACAATTTTAAAAAGAGGTGAGCCTTTATGAATAAAGATTTAAAAAGGTGGAACAGAGTGGCGTGTACTACTCCACCAAATAGAAAAAGCTGATTCTCTTGTGACAGCATTTTAGAACATGGTAGTACCTTTTGGGCTCTGCTATTATATCTTCTTCCCTCTTCTCTGAAGAAGTCTGGGTTTTATCTTAGGCCAGTATGAAAATGCCTGGATGTCTTTTGGGTCCTTGTCACCGTGACAGGAAGGTAGATAACAACAGCATTCAACCTTTTTGCAGCATAAAATGCCAAGGATTAAGCTATTAGTGCAGAACGACTTTTAAAACACGCCTGCCCAATATCGGTAGTATACATAAACCAAGGAGCCGCATATCCAGCACAGAACCACAAGGCCTTGATTTAATCAGACATTATTAGAGCAAGGAAAGAATAGCGCTCTAGTTTTAATGGCAAAAAATACATAACAAGACAAAATGAAGCAAAACAACTCCAGTTGCTTCACAATCCCCAGCGGCACTCTTGCAAGTCAGTTTTGGAATGTAGTCTAAGAAATCCTGGGCCTTGGGTTAGTAAGAGGATGGCGGGGGCTTTCGTGCAGGAGGACAGCCCAGGTGTGGAGCTGCCCAGAGGCTCAGCCAGAGCTGCGCAGCCTCGGCCTGGCTCCCGTCTCCGCCGGAGGCATCAGAGCACTGCTAGGTGAGCTGCCACACGCGCTGATGGGCACCGGCCGTGGCCTGGTTCTGGAGGAGCCACGACTTTGTTGCAGTGTGCTGCGGCCCTGTGCGAGCCCTGGCCACCTGTGAAGTGCTCTGGGAGGCGAGGAAGAAGCCACGTGACACATGTCGCACGTCTCCCCTTGTTGCAGCAGCCATACTGGGGCAGGCCAGGGCCTGGGTGTTCCCACGGAGCTTCACTGCAGGTCAGGGAAGCTGCTGCCAGATGCCGGGGCAGTGGACTTGGGGAGGCAGCAAAGGAAGTGTTAGCTGGCCCCTGGAGTGTTGAGCTACCGCGCAGTCTTTATCTTCTGGGGCCCCAGCAGACTCAGAGATGAAGAGAGACCGGTATGGGGTCCCGGCATGGGCAGGACCCTCAAAGGCCTTGCTCGGACCATTAGTGTCTGCAGCTCCCACAGCCTCTACGCCAGAGGCCGGGAGCCTTCCAGATGCCCCTAGGATATTATGGAAAAGCTACGCATGGATTTCAAATGATTTTTGCACCAAAATAAACTCAGACTTTAGTTCCATTTTTTTCCACAAACTTTCTGGAGTTCCCTCATAATTCACCTACCTGAACGTTTCCAGCGACAGGACACTCACCCCCTCTGCGGCATCTCACAGGCCAGGGCAGCTTTCCCAGCTATAGCCTCAGCTCAAAGTCTCCTTCCAGCCTGCACAGCAGTTCAACCACCAGCACAACCTCGCTCCACGGCTCTCAAGGACCTCTGCGTTAGAGACGGGCTTTCTAGAGTGTGGGAGTTGTTGTATTATACACACGTTCTCGTATTAGAGCTTTGGAGTCCCTTCCTGTAACTTAGGGACTGCCATCGTCTGCAGTTATTTTTACCTCCAGATACCCTTGTCCAGTAGTCTTCAACCATAATTGTCCTTAAAAAAATATCCTGGTGCATAGACCTCACTAATCATACTACTGGGAGTGGAAGCAAAGCATTGGTATTTTAAAAGAATTACTTTTATTATTTATTATTGTGGGGAGAGGTTTGTGCTATAGGATGTGTGCACTCGCCAGAAAGACAGAGACAGAGAGATAGAAAGCGAGAAATCACCCCCTGGGGGGATGGCCACGTCACAATCCCTTCTCCTTCATTCTCCTCCCAGAATCTTGGGCACGCACGCACTCGTGCCCGGTGTGAGTTTAAGCCACCATGTCTGGGGCTCTAACCACGGTCGACCACATGAGAGTTTGGTGATGTAGCCGTTATGCCAACTGCTGGTCCCTTTTTAAATTTATTTTTCGGAGAGTGGTTTTTGGCCACCCTGCAATCCCTTCTCCTTCATTATCCTCCTGGGATTTTGGGCATGAATGCTCACATGGCTGGCATGAATTTCAGGGTACGGGGTCCAAGACTTGAACCAAGTTTGGTCACATGGGAGTCCAGTGCCTTATCCACTATGCCACCAGCTGGCCCCTGCTATTACTATTTTCTAATTTACTATTGGGCACATTTACTCACCAGCAAGAGAGAGAGAGAGAGAGAGAGAGAGAGAGAGAGAGAGAGAGAGAGAGAGAGAGAGAGAGAGGAAGAGAGAGAGGGAGAAAGTGAAAAAGCAAGCCGCCAGGTCCTGGACTTGAACCGTGCTCCACCATCTAAGAGTCCGACGCCTTAACCACCACACCACCTGCTGGCCCCAGCATTGGTCTTTTAAAGCTCCCTAGACGATTCCTCAGTGTAGCAGGGTTTAGAAACTGTCTTGTTCACTGAACTCAGTTAACTCACCCATCAGGCATCCTCAAGTCAGGCACCCTAGACTGGAATCTACCACTTTAGCAATCCTCTGAGTTTTCACGTTGTGTGCAGATGATCGTATAGTAACTACTTCAAAGAGCTGAGAGCACTACAGGAGAACACGTGGGCATCTGGGTCTGGAAGTTTGTGGCACGTGAAAAGTGCTCTGTAGAGTTGAACTCATGAGCCCAGGACAGGACCTGCCAGACACAGGCAAAACTCACAAGCTCCTGCTGCCAGCAAGCCCTTGCTCTGAGCCCTCCACACTTTCCCTCTCCGACGCATTGTCAGGTTGGAGAACAAAATTCATGTTCAGGACCCCTGTGCCTGGTAGGGCCTCTGTCCCAGTCCACTCGTTTCGCTGACACCCAGAGGACTCTGCATCCCCCTTGTCATCCTGCATGTCTTCTTGCCTCCCAACTAAATCTCTTCAAAAGCTCTACAGAAGTTCTGGGCATTTCAAAGCGTCAAAGGGGACGAAGAGCCATCAGTTCAGCCCGGCCTCTCTGTCAGCCCACAGTGAGTGAGACATGTCAGGGCCACCAGCGAGCTCTTTGCAGAATGTCTGAAACGGATGAACCTGGCTATGCCAATACACTGATGCAGAAGAGGAGAGACTGGATGCCATGAACAGTGGGGATGGGGAGAAAACAGCACCACACAGTGGAACCTCCCAAGTAGGGCCTACTGTGTGCTCTGCCCTCGCATGCATCACGAACTTTCACAACCGTTAAGAGGTGGGTGTTGGGTAATTCCTTCCTGTATAACAAACTACCCTGAACAGAGTCTTTATTACTATTTTAAAATTTGCTACAGGGCATGTGTGCTCATGAGAGAGAGAGATGAGAGAGACAGAGAGAGATTGAGAAAATGAAAAGGCAAGCCATCATTCCAGGACTCTAACCGCAGTTGACCATGTGGGAATCCAGTGCCTTGACCACTAGGCCGCCTGCTGGCCCCTGTTTGTTAAAGTGACAGTTATTTTGCTTGTGAATTTGTGGTTGTGTGGTTGCACAGAAGGGGCCACACCCCTCTGCTCCGAGGTGGGTCAGCAGGGGCATGCTAGCGTGTCCACCTTCGAGACACTTCATGCATGCTTTCCGGTCATCATGGAGCTGCCCTGGTGCCCTGGAGTCCTCGTGCGCGGTCCCAGGCGGCCTCCGGGTCGGGTGGGTAGGAACAGCGAACTCTCACCAGGAAAACACAGCGCCCCATCTCAGCCTAGCCACTCCCTGTTCAGAGCCGAGCCGAGCCGGGTCTGTGCTTGGGGAGAAGCCAAGCCGAGCCAAAGATTTCAGCAGAGAACGGAGGAAACACACCCACTGAGGTTCTCATAGCAACATAACCACGCACAGGCAGCGGCCTATTTTGGTGGGAGCTGTCTCAGCTCCCCTCCTCCCTGGTTAGTCAGAATGGATGCACACGCGGGAGCGGGGTGGGGTGGGGGCAGGCGGGGAGCTGGTTCCCCTGCTCCCTCGGCTTGCTGAAGGCCCGTGAGCCATGTCCTGCTCGCTGTCTCGGGTCCCTTACCTGAAAAATGGGAGCATTGAACGTAGAGTGGTGAGGATCCGTTTTCGTTTTTATTTCCTGATTTTCGTTGACTTTTGGTAAGGCATCAGATGTCTTTAAGAATCTTTGGTCTCTGAGAAGATGCTTAGGGCAAAGGGTATTCGAGAGGGTAAAAGTTGCTCTCCAGAGAAAGGGCAGGAAGTGGCCAGGCTAGTTGGCTGGACTCTAATCCCTCTGATCTAGGCCCAGGGTCTGAGAAAGGAAGGGTTAAGGAGGTTAAGGTCATTCATTCTTTCATTTGAATTCACTCCTTCCCCAACATGCGCGTGCGTGCGCACACACATACACACACTCACACGCAGTCCCTTAACTCAAGCCTCTTGTACTTTTTCTCTGTGCTCTCACTCTCATCCCACCCTCTCCCAGCCCTCACATTCACCTAAACTGAGTGCAGTCTCTCCCCTCCTGAGGACTGGGTGGTGGAGGCATCTTGAGTCTGGCTCCTGCTTCAGTGGACTCTGGGGTGAGTTGAGGACAGCCGGACTCGTGCTTCCTGGCTGTCAAAGGTGGTGATTGAAGCAGGGAGAGCACTGGAGACCGACCTCCTCCAAGGAGCACGAGAGGGGTGGAGAGTGGGCTGCAAGGGACGCCCCCTAGGTCCCATCCTTCACTTGTGGGCTGAAGGCGTCACCGTGCAGCTGTCTTTAACTCAGTCTGAGTGCCCTGTTGCCACATGAAAGGCAGACTGGGGTCCCTCCCCTGTTCTAGCTCCCACTGCCTGACAGATGGCCAGTAAGGCAGGGAAAAAGATCTAAGTGAAGATGGGAAGGCACTGCATTGTATAAAAATTCACACCCCCTGCTGCCGCCCAAACTCCCTTTAAAAAGGATCAAGAGAACCCTAATGGGTACGTGACATCCTCCCTCTTTCCCATAAAAGAGATTTCAGAATCTGGTGGTGGCGGGGGAGGGGCGAGGAGGGCGCAGAGAAACGTGTGGGCAGGGGGCTGCCGGGGAAGGAAGGCTGGGGTGGGGCGGGGTGGGCTGGGGATCCCGCCCCTCTGGCTGCCACCTTCGCCCCACCTGAGCGGGGCTTGAAACCCGAGTGTCCTGGATAGGCGAGAGGGAGAAAAGGATAGGTAACGACACCCCGCTCTGTCCTAGAGCTGAAGGAGTTAAGGACCCTCCCCCCTCCAGCCACCCACCGCTTCCCCAAACCCTAATTCTCCAGGAAGGATCCAGGAATCGGCAGAGCAGCAGGAGAGCTGGGGGTGGGCTTGGGCGGGGGCGAGCCAACCTTGGCTGGGTCTTGCCCAGAGCTTGCCCTCGCGGGGAGGACGCCCCGGTCGAGCCTGGCCCCGACGCCTGGCGTCTCGAGCCTTCCGCGTGGCCCTGGCCCCCGCTGCCTTGTGTGCAGCGCGGAGCCAGGAGGCGGCCCGAGACCCCCGGAGACCGGAGGGGCGGGCCTGGGGCGCCGGGGCCCTCGGTCTGCCCAGCCGCCGCCTGCTCCGCGAGCCGCCTCCCCCGCCCCCACTCACCCGGCTCAGCCCCTGGGAGAGACGCGCAGGACGCGTGTTGCTTCGCCCAGTGGATCCGCCGAAGTTGAGCGGAGTTGGTGTCTGCCTCCGGCCGGCCGGACTTTGCGAGCAGCCGGGAGCCGAGCTGCCGCCGCCGCCGCCGCGGAGCCTTCGGGGCTGCCTCCCTCCTGCTCAGCCCGCAGCGCGGGTGGAGAGGGGCGGGCGGGGTCGGGGTGCGCGAGAAGAACTTGAAACTGTGTGAAGGAATCCGAGGCAGATGAGAAGGGAGGAAAATAAAACAAAGTGGAGACTGCAGGACGGACTCAGCCGGGGCCGACTGTGCCGGCGGACGCTCCAGCCCAGCGGCTGGTGGGGTTTGCCCCCATCCCCTCGCTCCCTCTTTTAAAGCGACACCAGCTCTCTCTTTCTCTAGTATCTCTGTATCACCGAACCCTTGCTGGCTCTTATGGGCATGAAACACTCCTCCCGCTGCCTGCTCCTAAGGAGGAAAATGGCGGAGAACGCTGCCGAGAACACCGAGGTAAGCAGCGGGAGCGCCGGGGCTCCCGGCGACCCCGGCCGCCCACCCGGACCACCGCGCCGCCGCCGCCGCCGCCGCTCCGCGCCGAGTGCCAAACTTTCCCCAGCTCCAGCCCGCTGGCTTCTGCCGGCCCAGTGTGTGTGTGTGTGTGTGTGTGTGTGTGTGTGTGTGTGTACGTGCTGGGGGGGAGACAGTGCCTGTCTCAGGTCCCCTCCCTCTTGAAAATGCAAAAGAGCCGCTCTCACCCCATCACCCTCTCCTGCCGCCGGCTGCTCCCTTCCGCTCCCCCCAAGTCCCAAGCCCTGGGCGGCCGCCTTCCCTGCGCCCTCTGGGCTCCATCAGGGCTCCCGGGTCCCGCCGTGCGCGGACTGGGCTAGGCGGTCCTGGGCCAGGTCTGCTCCCCGCAGTGCCGGAGCATCTCCAGCGCCGCCTCGGCGGTACCCTTCAAGCTCGGGTCAGTCCCCGCGCTCGGGGTCCCCACAGCGGACAGCTCCCGGCCCCCCCAGGGCCCGAGCGGGTGGCAGGATTTGGGCACCTCCAACAGACCCTGTGGCCCAGATCCGGGCGGTCCTCGGAGAGGAGAGCCGCCTCGGGGGCGCGGAACCCGGGGAGGGCGCGCTGGCCGCGGCCACCTTCAGAACCAGGGACAGCGCCCGCTCCTGCGGCAGCCGAGCCCGCGCGGGCGGTGGGGGCTGCGCGCCTGGCTGCAGCGAGAGTCGGTCTGCAGCCGCTCGTCCCGCAGCGGCTCTTGGGGGTCGCCCTGGCCGCTCAGACTGTGCTCAGATCCCGGGCCCAACAGCCGCCCCTCGTCTGCTCTCGAGTTGGCCCCGACCCAGGACAGCCCGGCTGGGCTTTGCGTCCCACGACCGGAGCCTGTGTTCCCTCGCCTCGCGCTGACCCGGCTCTCATTACAACGGCCGGACCGTGCCGTGGGCTCTGGGCACCTGGAGCCACGAAGGGGATCCGCGTGGGCAGCCCCCTTACCTTCCTGGAGAAACGGCGCGCCGAGGTGGGGGCGGAGTGGGGTATGTGTGTGAAGCGCATCCCTACTTGGTGGCAGGAAAAAGACAGAGAGCACACGCCCGGGCTCTATTAATAGCCGGTGTCTGGCGGGGCTGCGGTGCATTTCACATATGGGTACCCATATGCAGCGTGGGGCGGGGACGGGGGTGTGGCGCGGGAACTGGCCCTGTCTTGGCGGAATGCAGAGAGGTGCAGACCCTTCCCGACCTCCTTCCCTCCAGGTTTTGGCCCTGCAGCTCACCCCTGCCCCACAGCGTAGGCAGCAAAGCCTTTCAAATTCCCATTCTCGCAGAGGCTAGAAGCTTGCATCTGGCAACTGTCGGCTTCGAAATAAACACGCTTTGGGGCTCGAAAGCAGCGGGGCGTTCGGTCGCTCGAGCGTCTCCTTGAGTTAGGGCAAAGCCAGCATGCGCGCGGTCGGGCCACGTCCTCTTCCCCACCCCCACGGAGGGCAGGTTGCTGTGGAGCGCACGGGGCCTCGCCTTACAGCGGAGCCGGCCTTCCGGGTCCCCTCGCCCTCTGCTCTCCCTCGAATCGCCAACCCGCGGAAGAGGTTGCTAAAAATAGCTCACACTCAAGGCCCTGCTTGGGTGAAGCGCTGGGCGAGCCACGTAGCCATAGCCGGCCTTGCAACCAGGTGGCTGGAGCGCGGGCAGCGACAAGGCGCTTCCCCTTGTCTCCTCACCCTACCCTGCTTATTTTCTTAAAAAAAAAGTTTTCATGGGGGGGGGGTCCTCTCTCCCCCAGACACCCCCCGCTGTTTGTCACAGGGGTCTGGGTGCAGACCCCTGCCACGTTTCCCAGCGGGCAGCGGCAGCTGCTGCGCTCCCAACTCGGCGAGGGTTAAAGGCGACCGAATGAGGCCGAGCGAAGCGCGCCAGGCTATTTTTACTTGCTTCCCCCGCCGCTGCGTGCCCCCCCTGCTCCGCAGTTGCACATGCCAGCTCTGCTCAAGGCATCAATGAAAACAGCGCGAGAGGCGGCCGAGCTCCTGCTAGCAGAAAAGCACGCGGCGCGGGGCGCTCGGGCGGCAGGCGGGGGAGCAGACCCAGCTGGGACTCCTTGAAGGGAGCCAGTCGGGTGGGGTGGGGCTCAGCCCTCAGCAAAACGGGTGATGCCAGACTTGGTCAAATGTGCTCCGCAGAGGCGCCTGGGCAGCGACCAACTGCGTTCCCTCCAGGAACCCACCCTGTGGGACTCAGTCAGGACTAGAGCAGGTCTCGGAGATGGGGTGCTGGGGGCTTGCCTGCGCGGTGGGAAATAAAAGCAAGGAGGGCCTCTGTGTGTGCGGGCGAGCATGTGAGGGGGGGGTGATAATTGGTCCTGTTCCTGGTCCTTTATCCCTCGGGTCTACTGTGCCTACTGTGCCAGGAATAGTTAGGCTAGGGACCAGGGTGCCATGTGAGGACCACCTGGTGGGCCCTCCCTCAAGGAACTCAGCCCAGTAGGCCTTCCCCTGAGCCCGTGGCTAATCCGCAGCACCTTCTCATGTTGGCTGTTGGTGTTTGCAAACTCTTCCTCATTTCATCCTGCGGTCGTCCTGTGAGAGAGACAAAGTTAGCCTTCATTTCTTCCTCCCATTTGATGGCGGAGGACACTGAGCTGGGGTCAAGCAAGTTCTGAAAGTCATCTGGTGGGTGCAGTCCGCTGCGGAGCCCAGACCCCCACACTTCCGAAGTGCCACTCTTTGCCCCGTTCTTGCTATGTCTAAAAAGATGCCGTGTGTGAGCGGACGTGGACGCGGAGTGGGAGGGAGGGGTACTTTGGAAGGGACAGATGCAGGGCTGGGGCAGGCGGGACAGGAGGAGGTGCTCCTTGCCAGGTAGAGATAGGGAAAGCCTCCCAGCTGTGGTCAGGAAGGAGAGCGAGGCAGGAGGTGATGTAGAGGGAGCCACAGTCTCCCTCCACGGAGGGGGCACAGAGACTGTGTCCAGCTTGGAACACCAAGAGCACAGACTTGGGGGCACGGTGCATGCTGGGGGGCCCTGGGTGTACTCATCCCCTTGCCTGTTACCTTGAGTGGATCCTCCCTGTGGTGCAGGGTAGGTGTAGGAGCCCAGGGGATGCCGGGACAGCCCCTCACGTGGTGCATGTGGTAGCATTCCGTGGGCTCTTTCCCTGGCTCTCTGCGGTGTGCTTCTCTTCCTCAGCTAAGGGCCTTGCCATACCCCAGCCAGCCTCTGCTCCTTCTGTCCTCACCAGGTCTCACCAGAACCCTCTGAAATGCACGCAAAGCTTCTGGCCTCACCCTTGTTTCCAGCCCACTGCCAGCACCCAAGGCAGGCCATGTCACCTGTGCCCACACAGAAGCATCTCTGAGCATCGGTCTCTCATCCAGCCTATCCTCACTCCCTGCTGGCTTTTGGGAGCACAAACCTGCTCGCAATCAGACATCTCTTTAAAAGCTGAGGGTGGAGACCAGCCAGTGGTGTGGTGGTTAAGGTGGCTGAATCCTACATGGCTGACTGCATGGTTTGAGTCCAGGACCCAGAGGCTTGAAAACCATGCAGGGCACATGTGAGTGCATGCCCCAAATCCCTACAAAAGGATGGAGAAGAATGGATTGCAGTGTAACCATCTCTCTGGGGGGTGCTATCATGCGCTCTCTCTGCCCCTAGTGAGTGCATGTGGCCTACTACGAAACAAAAAAAAACAAAACAAACAGGCTGTTTTCCCAGGATACTGGAAAAGCCCTATTTCCTTAGCAGCGTTCCAGGCCCTCTGATACCTACTCCACGCAGGTTCTGCAAAGACCATTGACTTCGTACCTGAGTGCTTTTATGCACACCCTTCCTTCTAGCCATTATCTTCCCTTGCTGTCATCTGGAAAAGGGTCTTCCTCGGGACCAGCAGATGGCACAATGGCTATGTCGCTGGACTCCCATGTAGTCGACCATGATTGGAGTCCTGGATCTGGCAACTTAAAACTCATGCCAGGCGTGTGTGCGTGTATGCCGAAAAATTCCTAGAGGAGAATGGAAGAGGAAGTATTGTCATGTGGCCATCCCCCCCCCCCCCCCCCCCCCCCGGTGGTGTGATTTCTTGCTTTCTGTCTCTCTCTGTCTCTCTGGTGAGGGCATACACCCTATAGCAAGAAAAAAAAAACTCTCTAAAAATAATAGAAAAAGAAATAAAGAGCCTTTCCCAATCTGAAAGGCCAAACTCAAATGTCACATCCTCTGGACAGCCTTCCCACATCTGCCATTTATCCTCTTCCTCCTCCTTCTTATGTGTTCCTAAGGCCTGTCTCTCATTTTTCCTACTTGCGGGATAATTGGCTTTTCTTTTTAAAGTTTATTCCATAGGTGTGTATGAGAGACAGAGACAATACCCCCAACAGGACCTTGATACAACCCGCCCCCAGCCTCAGCTATTTCAGGTGACAGGTAGTCGTGTGTCCGGCATCCTCAGAGAGATCTCTGGACTTGAACCAGCAACTTCCCATGCGAGTCTGCTTTGCAGAGCATCACGTTTTACCACTGCACCACCATCTGGCCCCTAATGGACTTTTTCTGTGTCTATTTCTCTAGTCAGATATAAACATTTTTGGTATACCCTGCGCTTAGCCCTGTATCTGTCACATAGTAAATAATACATGTTCCTAAATGTTGACCGAATCGATTCACGTGATTATAAACAAGTTCCTTCCTGAGCCTTCTGGGTTTCAGTCATTCCTGGCTTTCTGAACACTGGGGATCCTGCTTCCCATCCCATTGCATGGGTACATTCTGGTTACTCATATACCTATTCCGTATTCGGTAATTACTGACGCTGACGGTGGGTGTCCATCTGAAGTGCAGATAAGTGGATTAATCACAACGCCCAGCTATGAGCCATAGGGACTAAGAGGCCCTTCTGAGCTGCTGCTTGCTTTACTGATTCCTGTGAACCCCTATGCATGGTGGATGGTGCCAACACCCTCAAGGGGGACTCCCCAGGGGTGGGAAAACAGTTTTAGCAAAGTGCCATTTTGGAGATTGTCTTCTGAATGGTCTGTTGATACTGCTGGCCCAGGCAAAGAGGGTAATTATGGGTTGAAGAAAGCCCTATCTTATGGGAGCAGGGCTAGGGGTACCGATGAGTGCTGCTCGAGTTGTGGGGTAAGCAAGCTGCCTTCTGGCCTGGTGTGTCTGGCTAAGGGGTCCTCTCAGGAAGTCACATTCAACCAAAGTGTGCTGTATGAAGGACTGTTATATGGAGGTCAGGCGATTGAAGAAGAGGGGCAAGAGGGGTCAGGACCCAGGCCCGCTTCTCTGAGGCTGGTCTGCTCTTATCTCTGTTTGCAGAGTGTGCGTACTTATTAACCTTGGAACTAGATATTCCGCTTTTGTTCTGTTTGCTTCTTTTTTTTTTTTTTTTTTTTTGAGATAACTTTGCTATAGAGCACATGTGCTCACTGGAGAGAGAGAGAGAGGGAGAGAGAAAGAGAGAAAGAGAGAGGAGGGGAGAAAGAGAGAGAGAGAGAGAGAGAGAGAGAGAGAGAGAGTGAGAAATCACCCCCAAGGGGGATGGCTATGCTGCAATCCCTTCTCCTCCTCCATTATCATCTCGGGATTTGGGGTACACATGCATACACGTCCGGCGTGAGTTTCAAGTCTCCAGGTCCGGGACTTGAACTGTGGGTGGCCATGTGGGAGTCTAGTACCTCAACCTCCACACCACCCACTGACCCCAACACTCTGCTTTTAAAGTCAGCCGTGGGCCCGTAGGTATGCCGCTGCATTGAAGTCATTGCTGAAGGACTCTGTGGGGCTCATCAGGTTGTCGGGCAGATTAAATGCATCAGTGTCCGAGAGTAGGTTAGCCCGTAGCCTCGTCCACAGTGAGCGTCAGTGAGTGTGGACAACCATCAGGACTCTTACCAAACAAGTGCAAACGGAACGAGCTTCCGCCTTCCTCGTTTCTGCACCTGAAATGAGCCGTAAACCATAGTTCGCAGATTTTTCTCCCTCAGCAAACACTGTTCTCAGTCCTTAAGTGAGCTCAGGAGAATTAAGAAGATACCCACACTTCTTATATTTTTTTCTCCTGGAAAATTTGGCTTTTCAGAGTCCTAAATTGGCTTTTGGCTGTCAGAGACGGTGAAACACAACACTGCCATCTCCGATGCAGCAGTGGGCTCCATTTCCTCCTCTTTGCTAGCTGCAATGTGAAGTGATTATCACATACCAGTGCGGATCATGTAAAAATCTGTAAAACAGTACTTACGCCTTGGAGTCTACTGCGCTGCCCGGAAAAGCGGGCGGCGAGCTGCCGCGCGCATGTGACCAGCAGGCATGTGCACCTGGCGTGGTCAGAGGACAGAGTGAACGCTGGCAGGCGGCGACCTCCAGGAGGTCATTCTGTCCATGCTTCTGCCTCCGAGCACTCTCAACCCAACGCATGTCACTGGCCTGTTGTTTAAAAGCTTCAGAAAAGGCGATCTCCCCAAACCCCATGTGTACCCCAGCAGTCAGGGAAGTTCTTCCTGAAGTCTAAGTTCAGCATCTTCTATTGCAATCGAAGTCACTTTGGTTTATGTTACTCTAAAAAGAGATAGAGACTGCCTGGTTATCTTTCCACTGTGGATTGTATTAGACTGTCTCACCTTCTTTATTTTTTTAAGAGTTATTTATTTCATTTTATTTAGTATTACTGTTATTAGTTTAATTTGCTGTAGGGCACATGCACTCACCAGAGAGAGACAGAGAGGGAAAGTGAGAAAGTGAGCTGCCAAGTCCAGGACTTGAACTGCAGCTGGCCATGGGGGAGTCCAGCGCCCAACTGCCATGCCACCTTCTGGCCTCCATCTCACTGTTTATGTTGGTTTTTGTTCCAAATTATTCCATCCCCTTCTGACATTTTGGTATTAGCCTTCTAAGACTACCTGGGAGAGAAGCACTGGGAAAGATACCGCCCTTCAGATTGCTCACATTTCACATGTCTTTTCTGACTTCGTTTGGGATATTGGGTGGTCGTAGAAGTCATGATATATTTTTGCATAGAAAAGTACGTCACGACTGTTCCAATGACCCAGTAGAATTCCCCAAGCGTCACGGCTTTCCTAGGGTTTGTCATGGGAGACCCGTCAGTAAAGATCTCTTTTTGAAGTGTAATTTTATACGAGCACACAGCTCGATATGCACATTTTCATAAAGCCATAGAAGCTCAGAGCTGGGTGAAAACACAGATCATTTCAACAAACAGATGGGAACATTTGCCCAATATCACAGAGCTCTTCAGTGTTGGCGTTGAGAGCTTTACTCCAAGGCCATCACTGTTTATACTTCCTTTAACTGTGGCGTCAGATGGATTGTTTTAATATTTCCGTGCTAATATTCGGGTATAGCCTGACCTGTGCTGTCTAAAACTGGTGTTTCTCTACGCAAGGTCTGGGAGCTGTTTGCAGTGAGTGCGCTCTCCTTTTCATTTAGCACTGAAAATGCTCTTCAGGGCCAGCAGGTGGTGCGGAGGTTAAGGCGCTGGATCCCACAGAGCTACCTGCACAGTTTGAGTCCCAGACCCAGCAGCCTGAAAGTCACACTGGACGCATGTGCATGTGTGCCAAAGATCCTGAGGAGAGAATGGAGGAGAAGGGATTGTGGGGTAGCCACCCCCTTGGGGTGGGGGATGATTTCTCACTTTCTCTCTCTCTGCCGAGTGCACATGCCCTAGAGAAAAACAAAACTCATTATGTATTCCATATTGTGAGTTACATATTTTCTCCCTCACACAGATGAAGCAAACAGAAGCGTAGAAATTGGTGTTACTTGGCCGAGATCCCACAGCTAATAAGTGCCCATGCATCTTCTAGTCCTTTAGGCTGTGAAGGTATGAGGAAGACCAGACTAGAAACGGAAATGCTGAAGAGGAAGGGTGGAGAAACTAACAGGGGAAATGCAGAGTGGAGGATTTGGAAGGCACCTAGGGAAGGACACCGGGCCGCTTTCCTTTCTCCAGGTCTTCTTCTCTTGTCTCTACCACCATCTTGCCATCCTCACCTTTCTAGTCCTCCCTCTGTGGGTGACAGGGACCTGGTTTAAGTATAGCAGGGTAATCACCACCCATCTCCACTAGCCCTTCCCTGGAGTCCTAATGGGTGGGCCAGGAAAAACAAAACAAAATAAACCAACTTTTGTCTAACAAGGTACAGTGCTTTGGAAGATAGACTCGAGGCCGCCGGCACGGAGGCTGGACTCTCATCCGGCTGCTCCACAGAGTGAAATGGATCCTGAAGGCTCCAGGTCAGGAACCGGGTTTTGCAAATGTATTTCTGTGGTTTACTGTGTGTGTTAATGTCCGAGGGTTGTTTTAACAAAGCGCCACAAACTGGGGGGCTTAAAACAACAGCTCTATTCTTTGACAGATCTGGAAGCCAAAACCTTGAAATCCAGGTGTTGGCTGGGGTGGTTCCTTCTAGAGGTTCTGAGGGAGAAGCTGTTCCCTGTCTTTCTCCCAACTTCTGGTGGTGGCCGGTGACGCCCGGCATTCCTTGGCCTGGAGACGCAACGTTCCAGTCTGCCCCATCGCCACCTGCACGTGGCACTCTGTGTGTGCGTGTGCGTGTGTGTGCATGTGCGTGCGCGTGCATGTGTCTTTTCCTCTTCTTACAAGCACACCAGTCATATTGGACTGGGATCCACTTCCACCCAGTAACTTCTGTAAAGACCCTCATTCCAAATGAGGTCTACACTCCCAAGTACCAAGGGTTCGGACTTCCACACATCAGCACATTCTCTGAACTGAGTAGAAAATGGCTCGTGAATGGATGGATGAGGACGTGAGCAGGCCTTGGAGTAGGTGTGAAGTCGATGAAGGAGACCGCTCTTTCTGTCTCTTTCACTTCCTTTCTGTCCTGCTGCTCATGGAGCTGTCTACCTTCCCCAGTCTCTTCCCAGGGTCATTACCATGGCTTTCTCCTTGAGGAGGGGCAAGGATTATCATGAAACCTACCACTCTAATGTGCACACGGTGCGTTGGGCACATCGCTCGGTGCTTCGCAAGCATTGCCTTAGCTAACGTGCGATAGGAAGCGGCTCTCGCTAAGTCCATGTTGCAGCGGAGGAGACTGGAGCTTGCAGTGGTTTACTGTTTCCACTGAGATCACAGCGCTAGCAAGCAGCAAGATGGAACGCTCTGCTTCGACTCAGGCCTCTCGCCTCTCTGATGGGCACACTCCCAGTCCCAGGCTTGTCCTCACCTTTGTCCCACACCAGCTCCCACCCACCTGGAGATTCGGGAAGAACGGATACACTTTCCTATAACAGAAAGAGCCTTGAGCTGATAGGGCCCTGGGTCCTGTAATAGGCTCCATGGGTTAGATCCCCTCATCTTCCCAGGGACTTGCTCTGTAGTTGCCAGAAGAGCTATTTCAGCAGTAGAATTATGAGCCTAGTAATAGTGTCCTTGAAGGGCTTCTCTGGAGGAAAGGCAAGTCTATGAGTTTCTTGGTACCTTCCAAACAATTGAACCTGATTTCTTGGCCTGAGACCGTTCTGCGTGGAGGTTCTGATGCAGGCTCTGGGACACTGTTCCGGCTCAGACCTCAGCTCTGCTGCTGGCTGGCTTGTACCAATCCCTTCGGGGATCTGGGCCTGGGTTTCACCATCTGTCATGTGGGTAACAGCGCTCTCTTCCATAGGATTATTGTGAGGATTAAATGTTATTTCATGTAAAGCACAGGTCTGGCATATGGCAAATGCTCTAGAAAGATTAGCTATTGTTAGTAATCTGGGCTTATCCAGTGGTGTCCCAAGGAGGGGGGCAGATAAATAAAGGGGCTTTACTGGTGACATTATAGAGCCAGTGCTGGCGGAGGAGGCAGGAGCAGGGCAGTTGAGGGAAGGCCTTTTCCTTCTCAGGTGGGCCAAGCAGAGCTAAAACAGGCTCTTTAGCACCCCTGCCCAGGGGGTCTCATAGTACCCGTGTGAAGTGCCCCAATTACAGGAGGAGGGGAGATTTGGGATCCACAGGCTGACCCAACCTACTCTGAGTTCACAATCAGCTCTGGGGTCTTCCCTCAATGGAAGTAAGACCTGCCCGAGTGTCTATGGATGTGGGAGCAACGGGGGCCAGGAGCGTATCAGTCACGCGAGAGCACAGATGTCCTGCGGGGAGGTCCGTATCTCAGGCTCCTCTGTCCCTCCTAAGCTTTGCTTCTAGAAGGAGCTCAAGTCTTACTGGCTGAGCACTGGATTCATCGAAGACCTTTCCCTAGGTTCCTACTGAAAGAACCTGAGGCATGAGGAGAGGGGAAAGAGGAGAGAAGTATGCCCAGGTTCACATTTCAAATAGGGTGTGTATTTACCAAGTTAAACTCCCTGTCCTCTTGGCCAGAAGCCCTCTGTCTGCGGCTGTGCCGGCCCGTACAACGCAGAGCAAATTGGGCTAATGCCACTGTAAAGGGGACGGCTATTAGCACACGCGTCAATTAGGGCCCCTTTGTCGCTCCATTGTGAAAGATAATCACTTCTTCACCGAAATAAAGTGGTGGCCTTTTAAGGCTGGGCCTCCCAGAAAATGAAAGCCTGTAATTCCCACAGACATGTTAAATTCAAGGACTCTGTCTCTCTCTGACAAGCAGTTATGACAGCAATTCTCTGAGGAGGCTCAATCAGAGAATTCCACGAATGATTATAGCCTATCAGATGTGTAGATAGGGTCCTCATTAAGGAATGTTCCTAATAGCATTCATTAGTTCAACTTTTGCCTACAGATACATGGCAGGAAGTTGAGTATCTATTGAATGAGTCAAGGAAATAAACCTGTATTTCACACATACCACACCAACTTTTTTGGTTAGGATTTCTTTCTACTCTCTCTTTCCCCAAATAAAGCTGCTGACCCAGTGTGTTATAGGGGAGTGTTTGGGAGACAGACCTGAGTTTGAAAATCGCCATCACCCCTGAAATGATTAAAACCGTTTTATAGAGTAGTCGTGGGGAGTATATTTGATAATGAGAGATGACATAAAGAAGCTTGAGAAATGTCTTCTTTTTTCTTCCGTTACAACTTTTAAGTTTATTTGACCAGTTTTTGTTTTGTGTTAGAGTTTAAAGTGGGAACTGTCACTTCTAGTGCCCAGAGAGACTTCAAAAAGTCTGTGGAAAAATGGAAACCATGAGTTAATTTTTGTGCAAGAAAACGAAAAAAGAAATTGAAATTAATGCGTAGGTTTTTTTTTCATAATTTGCATTTTTCCTGAATTTTTTGGCATGCCTTATTCTGAGGGGCCTACTCCAGGCAAGCTACAGGGTAGATATGGGGATGTGTACACACGTACCCGAGTCAATGGCTACATCGTGCAGAAGAACATGCTAACATGCTAACATGCTAACACACTGACTGATCATGTGTGATTTGCAGTTTATAATTGGAACCCGTGAGGTGCCAGCCTGATTACTGGCCTGGAGCTTCTGAGCTAGACAGAGGGTCTGTTGTGTCCACACGGGAAGCGTGCTGTATATGGGACGCATGCTAGAGTGAGCTGGGTGTGGGGAGAGTTGCAGGGGGGACAGAGCTGAGTTTTAGGACCAGAAAGGTTATGCACCCTGACTTGAGCTGCCATGCATCATTCATCGTGTGACTCGGGTACGGTGCTCTTTCTCAGGGCTGGGTTCTGGGTCGCCGCCTTCTCTTACTGTACACATTCTTCCCAGGCAATTTCGTCCACTCCGTTGGCTTCGTTACGACTTTATATGCTGCTGACTCGCACAGCTGCGGCCCAGACTCTTTCCAAGTGCAGCCCCACGTATTTGGCTGCCAGCTGCACATCCCACTGATGTGTCTTTCCGGGACCTCAGACTACTCAGGGTGCCCTCTGAGTCCTCCTCTCTTGTGTGCAGTTCACCCTTCCTCCCGCAGTCCTCATGTTTCTCAGTATGTCACCAAAGTCACAAACCCAGACTCTCTCCTGTCTCCACAACAAGGCCTGCTGATTTTACAGTGTCAGCATCTCCCCGCTTGGTCCTGAGTCCGTCCTCGGTCCAGGCCCGCCTTGGGCTTCCTGGCCCTCTCCTGCTGGATCTCCGTGGTTCCCTACTAGATGTTTCCCACACACTTCCATGTTCAGGTTTCCGTCTACTTTCTTAGCTGCTGAACACACATTCTAAAATGCAAATCAGACTGTGCTTCCCCCCCCTTCAACCCGTCAGTGACTTTCCCATTGTTCTAGAATAATGACCGCCCCCTCCCCCATGGCTTACAAGACTCTGCAGAATCATGCCACTGAATACTTCTTCATCTTCACTTTTTAGGCCCTTCCCTTTCACTCCAGTCATTTAACTGCTTCCCACCCCTGTTCCTGCAGGTCTCAGCTTAGATGTCACTTCTTCCAAGGAGCCTTCCCCGACACTACCCCCCATAACTGAGTCTGGCTTAGCTCCCCTTCCTGTGCTGTCCTACAGTACCTATGCCCCCTCTGTCACAGCACACATTGTGCTATCCCCACTTCCTTGTCTTTAAGTTGGCCATGAATGTTGCAAGAGCAGGCAGTCTAGTCTGTCTGTGCTGTTCACTCGAACCCCCAGCACCTACCACAGAACCTTTAGAGGCTTAAAACCATTTGCTCAATGAATGATCATGGCTGCATGACCCCTTCCTGTTTGGAAACGTTCTATGGATGCTAGAAATGAAATGCATGTCGAATTATTTCTCCCCTTCCTAAAATACTAGATGAGGCTGTATCAGTCACATAAGATCCCCTAACATGCATAAATCTCTGGGGACAGCCATGGTGACCCAGCAGTAATGCAAGGCTCTGTGAGGCTGACACCACTTGGGAAGGTCCCAGGTTTGCACCCTGAGGTCTCCCTGTACACACTGGATTGGTTGGGGCTGTAGGTGGGTCACAGAATGAGGATCCAATTGGGGTACTTCTCTCTCTTTCTTTCATGGAAGAAATATTGGCTTGTCTGAAAAGTCATGATGCCTTTGTGCATAGAAACACACATCATGACTTTTATGATGACCCAATCGACAAACCTTCAAAACCAAAAAGACTAAGTCTCTGTGGTCCACGTCATCATGTCCTAAACTCACGCGAGGCAGCAGTTCCTCTGTCCCAGTTCGAGGTCGCCACTGAAGAACGAAGTCAGGGCTGCAGACAGAAAAGTAGAGCCAGTGCAAACCAGGTGAGGGAAGGTTCGTGAGCAGTCAGGGGTGCAGCCTTTCTCAGCAAGGGTTGCTGTCAGGGCCTTGCCTGGTCAGAGGAGGCACAGGCACTGTAGAGGTTCCCCTGAAAAACTGCTTTAGGTGGGGTGTGGAGTATGAGGTGTGGAGTGTGGGGTGTCAGGTATGTGTGGGGGTGTCAGGTTTGGGGTCAGCCAATGTATTTTTTCACTTGACCTGATCCATCCATCATCCATCATCTGAGCAGGAAGATGCAAGAGATGCCAAAGGATTTGACCTGACCACAGCGCTCAGGGCCCCAGGTGCCTGCTCTGAGGCAGGCTGCCCTGCAGAGTGGACACGACCCTGTCCGCTCCCTACTCTGGGATGCAAAGCAAGCCAGACCAACGGCTCGGGCTGCCAGCACTGCAGCACGCTGGGGCTTGTCCATGAGGCCAGCTTTGGTGGCCTCCCTTGGAGGTTAACTGGAGCTCTACCTGGCTTGCTCCCGTCTCCTTTTCTTCTTCCAGCTTTTCCTCAGCCTCAGAGGTCCAGAGTGTGGCGCTCAGTGGCCCCTCACCTCCGCTCTGGAGTGTGTTCCTCTAGTCAAGGCAGTGCAGCTCTGTCCTGTGCTGGAGGGACCACCGTGCCTTCCCCAGTCGTTCACTCGTCCCTTGGGCTCTCAGTCTAACACAGTGGGAGTGGAGAACCCAGTGCCAGAATTCCTGAGCCTGACTCTGTTGCCATGACAACAATAGTTACCCATCTGAAAAATGGATGAAATGATCCCTATTTATCCTGCTTGATGGGGTTTCCCCTTAAATAAATGGAAACACCGGGGAGAAGAACATTTTGAGGCAGTAGGAGGCGCAGTGCAAACCTTGAACCTGGTCTAGTGAACTTGCTGCATCGCCCACGCCCCCTCCGCAGGGCGACTTTACGCCTGCTCCCTCTCACTGAGTTGTCAGTGGGACCGGAGGCCAGCTCGTCGCCGTCCCCCACATGGCATCCCCTTCCAACATGCCCACGTGTGCTAAATTCGTGCTGTTGAAAATGGTGAGATGTTTTCCCTCTGGGTGGCAAATGGCATAGAAAGTGGAACTTTGGTGAAAAAGTGGG
The DNA here is from genome assembly GCA_026018925.1 of Tupaia tana. Classification (NCBI taxonomy): domain Eukaryota; kingdom Metazoa; phylum Chordata; class Mammalia; order Scandentia; family Tupaiidae; genus Tupaia; species Tupaia tana. The sequence continues at coordinate 110,286,566 of JAKSZU010000006.1, forward strand.
AAGGTGCCGTCCGTCTGGGCTTCAGCTAGGTGGGGAGCTGGACCCTTCCGGAATGCTGACCCAGACAAAGGCCGTTGAGGTGGGCGGCCTGCGTGCGCCATGTGTCGGGGAAGTGTGGGCCTCTCTCCAGAAACCTCTGCCTTTACGTTTGCTGTCCACCCGCCGTCTCGGGCGCAGGCCAGGGCTCCTACGCTCCAGAGAGAAACAGCTCTTTCTTTTTCAGGCAGGGAACTAGGAAGGGCTCGCTGTGCAGGTGGCAGCCCGGCTTCTCGGCTCTGGGCTCCTAGGCCCGCACGTCGGAGAGCGTCCAGTCCCAGGCAGCCGTCCCTGCAGTGCGTGCCTGGCCAGACTTCTATACGTGACCTCACTCGGGTGAGGATCGGCCTGTTCCGAACATGAGAAGTGCTAAAGGGGTAGAGGGAGAAGGTCTGATCTGGATGCATGGCAGCCATTCTCCTCGCCTTCCTTGGTGTGCGGTGCGGGGCCATTATTTCAGAAGTGCTGGGGCCTGGCTCACCGCCCAGGATCCAGGCCCGAGCCAGGACGTTGGATTGCTTTGGGTACCACAGCTGGTGCCAACGACTGAGCTCCACTGGGGGCCTGGGGCAGCAGTGTTCTATGGCCATGCCTGCAGCCAGCCTGCGCTAACTGCTTGCCCGACCGTGCAGACCCCTCGTGACTCATGACAATGGACTGTCCCTGGTCTCAGCCCACCTGAGCAGTCAATGGCACCAGACACCGTGGGCCGCTCATTTCACCACTGCCTTCGGCTCTGCGAGCTCCTGAGTCCCATTTCCCCTGCTCTCCCTCCTCTCTGATGGCCCTCTCTGGAACTCTCGTGTGGATTCTTCCCTGGCCCAGTGGTGCTGCCTCCAGCCCGCTGTCCCTGGATGCTCTCATTGTCTTCCACGTCTTGGGACACTCAGACCTGCACTTCTGGCTCATTTCTCTTCCTCAGTGTTCTGCTGGCACTTCAGAGTCAACTGTCCCCCAACTGAGCTCTGCATCTTTCCTCCGAGCGTGCTTGTCTGCTTCTCTCCGCACGCCTGTCACTGTGACGACCACTGTGTTCTCCTTGCTGACCCCAGCCAGAAATCAGGAATCATGCTAGAGGCTTCCCTGGCCTTCCCCTCCTCTCCCCAGCCCCAGAGAGTCTAGCACGGAATCCTCGGAATCCTCCTTTCTTACCATCTTCATCTCCACCGCCTCCTGTTTACCCACACTGCCTTCTGTCCGCGGCACGTCTCTCCGCGGGGCTGCGCGGTAGGCTCCCCAGCTTCTGTCCCTGCTCTTGTACGTCCCGTGTTCCACCCTGCAGCGCTCTGCCTGACTGCAGAAGGGTTGGGTAGTGTTGCTGGGTGAATGAGTGAACAAGTGAATGAGTTATGGTAGAGACTGTGTGCTCGGAGGAGAATGCAGGGTGGCTGTTCCGCAGCTGGTTGGCATCGTGTGCGACTATCGGGGCTCACCATTCTCCATCCCAGTTGGCTTTAAGCAGGGTATGTGGTTATTAAAGTGTTGTAGGATGTGGTTTGTGGGTTTTAGGAGACCAGGGTTTTAGTCCAGCTTCTACGCCCTACTTACTCCGGGGCAGGTAGTTTCTGTTACTATTTCTGAACCTCAGATCACTGTGCAACCAAGGACGGGAGGCAAGGTTCTCAGTCACTCCACGTCGCTCATCAGCACTCTCCTTAGGGAGGAAGAGGGACGGAGGCAGTGGCCCGGTGTTAGCTGGAGAAGGGGTTGACTCCATAAAGGGGGTCTTGGTGGTTTCTTACATGAAACGTTGTCCAAGACCCCGGCCCCACGCAGTCCTCTCAGAAAGTCCTAACATGGGCTCTGTGCCCCATTTGCTCCTTTTCCCCTCATGACCACTTGGGGTTGATTCTGGGGATTGGGGAGCCCCTTTGCAGAGTTCCCAACCACCACGATGGATAGTTCAGGCCTGCTGGACAGACAGCTCCTGGCCAGGTTTCCTTCTGTGCTAGTCTGAGCAGGGATTTATATTCGGATTGAGTAACTGTCTGGGTGACCCAGCAGAACCCCTGGGACTCTCGGGCTTGCTTAACACCGTCTTACCTGAAGACAGGGTGAGGGCCTGTGGCCCACCGAGGCCTTGGCGGGTTTCCAGCGGTCGGCCGTGTACTGCTCTTTCACCGCAGTGCTCAGTGGACACAGCGGTAGCCACATCAGTGCTGTCTCCTCTGACAAACGCCCTGCCACACCTTCTGAGCTTCGCTGTGCCTTGACCATTTTGGAAAGCCAGCTTTGAGCCTTTTCCATGTTACTTTTTCCATCATCCATCCCTTTCAAGCATTCTGAGGATGAGAGCCAGTGGACGTGGAAAGAGCATCAAGAGTTATCAGTCCTGAAAAAATGTTCAATAGCAACGATTTTAGTTTAGTGCATTGGCCCAGCAGAACCATTCCCCACAGTATATTATTTGCTTTTATTTTATTACTTTATCCTGTCCAATTGGAGACAATGAATAATGGCAATCATACCAGGTATTGCTCTAGTGGTTTCCTCCAAGGAGCAGAAGATAACTCGGCATATCTTGGAATCCTCTCCAACCCCCAAATCCTGAAGAATGAGGAAGACCTGGCTAGAGGGTGGGGGCAGGAGTGCTAGTGACTGTTCTTTGGAGAAGTGTGCTTTGGGGTCACAGCTGGGCTCGAGGCTCTGATTTTCCCATGCGTCAGGTTGCTGTGTTTATTTTCGTTTCTGCTAGATCCATCTTGCCTTTTGTGTTCCCTATAAGGTGATTGCTTGTCCCCTACAGGAGTTCTGTTTCCTCGGGGATTGCTGCCTGGCTGGCTCAGTGTCCGAGCCCTGGCTGGGTCTGACATAAGGACCCTGTGGCTCACCTGGCAGGGATGCCAGTGACCGCACTGGTGTTGGGGAATGACTGGCATTCGGGGGCCAGGATCTGGATGGACAGGGGCTGCACACCCACACTCACACCCATGAAGCCGTGACAGAGTCCCCTGCTCTTTCATCAGAGGTCACCAGCATGAGTCGGGTTAGGAGTCATCCTGCCATGGTGAGAGTGTAGACCAGCTGATGTGTAGAGGCCCTTCTCTAAGTGTGCTGCATCTCACATTGGCCCCTCATTCACTCTGTGTCCTGTGTCTCCCTGTTCCAAGAGCTTCCCGTGGAAAGCCGAGCTGAGTGGATGTCATCACCAGGCTTACTTTGCCCTGCTCCTCCCAGGCCCCAACAGGTTGAATTCTACCTGCAGGGAGTACCAAGAGGAGCATCAGTAGGAGGTCAGAGAAGGAGGATGGCGGGGTTGGAGGATTTCTCCCTCTAACTCCTTCCTTGTGGGTCACTGTCCCCCAGCTCCTTCCCTGACCAGAGCCCCTCTGCACACTCCAGCCTCACAACCTCTGGGTCCCAGTAACTTCAGCCCTCTTCTCCTTGGTGGGGCTTGTCTGTGGCCAGCCCTGGGTGCTGAAAGTGCAGTGTCCACTCAGCTCCTTCTACAAACAGAAGTTATTGCGGTCGTCTATTGAGCACTTACTATTCTCTGAGCACCTTTCAAAGCTCTTATGTGGATTATTTCATATAAATATTAAGCAATCATCTGAGTAGATATTGACAATACCCCCAATTTATGATTGAGGAAACAGAGACATCAACAGGTTCAATACATTTCCCAAGGTCACAAGGCTATATAGTTGGTTTCAAATGTAAGCAGTCATACTTCAGAACTCACTCCACCGGTCATCAGTGTGGTTTCCCGACCAGTCACATCAGCCTCATCTGGGAGCTTGTTAAGAATGCCCACTCTCAGGTTCAGCAAATGGCATGCTGGTTAAGGTGTCTGGACTCCCACATAGCCCACAGTGTTCAAGGCCCAGACTTGGTGGTCTGCTTTCTCACTTTCTCTCTGTCTGTCTGTCTGTCTGTCTTTCTCTGGTAAGCACCTATAGCAAATTAATAATAGTATTAAATAAAATTAAATAATTCTTTTTTAAAGAAAGAAATGCAAAAGTCTCATATCTGTGTTTACTGCAGCACTATTCCCAATTGTTAAGATATGGAATTAACCTAAATGCCTAAGAATGGAGGACTGTATTGAAAAAATGTGGCACATACACACCATAGAATACTACTCAGCTATAAAAAAGCAATGAGACTCTGTCATTTGATACAAAGTGGTTGAATATAGAAGATGTAATGCTAAGTGAAACAAGCCAGACTATGAAAGACAGACTTCGTATGTCCTCACTCAATATATATCAAATGTCTGCACTCTATGGCAGAAACCAAAAGATTGGAAGATATAAGAGAAGGGAGAGCAAACATAGATATCAGAGACTGCAGAGACTGTCTAGAGGACAAGGATAGTTGGGGTGAGAGGAAGGGGCTCAGGGGAAAAAACCACTTAACAGACACAGTGGAAAGGTATCTGCTGAGGATGGTGTATATGGCAATATCTTTGACTTGATTGACATGCAGTGCCTGCATGTTTTGAAAAACTGTATTGTACTCATAAAGATACACAGTGACGAAGCATTAAAATGAAGAAAGAAATGCAGATTCTCAGCCCCACCCCAGACCTACAGATGCAGAAATTCGAGGGGAGAGATGATGTTCTTCAGGTGATTCTGATGGGCACTGGCTCGAGAAGCACCACAGGACACTGACCCTCTGCATGTGCCAAGTAGAATAAACACCATTGCTGCCCTCCAGTGGGCCGCACTGTCCCTGCACCACAGCCATGGTGGCTGTGCCAGCAGGGCTTATTCCACTCTCTGGGGTACTCGGGGAACAGCTGCCGTAAGTACCCATATATTGTCCCTGGTTTGGGAGGGTCTATTTTCTACTTTTGGTGATCATGATCAGCCAGACAGGTGGGTTCTCCAGTTCTCCTTGTGGCTGGTTTCTCAGGTCTATGGACCTACTCACCCTGGCTTTTTTTGCCAACCCCCTTTTCTGGGCCTCAGACCCTTGCTGTGAACATGGTAATAATAAATACTGGAGGGATGTGGCCAAGTCTGCCCATGGGTATGTTGCACTTGACCTCATAAAGGCCAACATTGAAAAATCAAGAAAGAACTGGTCAGAAGTTCACGGCATGGGACATTAGTCACCTCTTAGAGAGCACCACCACCTGCCACCACTTCCCTGCTCACCCATGGGGGCATCACCCCACGTACTCATTCCTCCAGCTCACATCACCTGCTTTGTCCCTGTGCACATGCCGTCTTGATCTTTGGGCTCAATGGTATCTAATCCAGTTCTTTATCTTTCTGTAGGCAGGAGACCAAGGCCAGAGAGGGCAAAGGTTGTCACAAGGACACACGGTGAGCAGTTGGCAAGTTGAGACAAGAAATAAGAGGAGAAATAAGCACTTCCAGGCTCTTTTACCAGGTGGGCCTTGTTGGAGGCTGAGGATCTCTGTCTATGAACTTCTGAGCCTTCACAAACTGGCCAGTGAGAGGTTTGCCTCTTCAAGATCTTTGTATAAGTCTAGAGAAAGGAAGGCTCTCTCTAGTTTGTCAGAGATGGAATCCAGGAGAGGTGATATTTTTGTTTTGTTTTGTTTTAGATTTTGTTATAGGGCATGTGCACTTGCACGCATTCCCATTGGGGATGGCCATGCCACAATCCCTACCAGTCTCCTCTCGAGATTTTGGGCATGCCTGTCAAGGGCCTTGCATGATTTTTAAGTCACTGGATCCGAGACTCAACAGCACAGTTTGGCATGTGGGATCCAGCACCTTAACAACCATGCCACCTGCTGGCCCAGGTGGGGCAATTCTTGAGCAGAGCTAAATAATTATGTCCAACTGGACAAATGGTGAGGTACTTGAGAGAGAGTTCAGAACACTACACCATGGGACCTAAAAAGGATGGCTTTCACCAGGGGTGTCGTCACAGGCCACTTACCCCTTGGATGTTGACCTTGAAGCAGAGCTGCCTCTCACAAGTCTATGTTAAATTGTGGGAGCTGGGTAGCCTGCAGGTGGTATGGTGGTTAAGGTGCTGGATTCCCACGTGGCTGACTGTGGTCTGAGTCCCAAACATGGTGGCTTAAAAATCACACTTGGCGTGTATATGTGTGTGCACGTACAAAATCCCAAAAGGAGACTGAAGGAGAAGGAATTGCAGTATAGCCATGCCCCGCTGGGGGAGTGATTTCTCACTGTCTCTCTGTCTCTCCAGTGAGGGCATTTGCCCTGTGGCAAAAACCCTTAAAAATGTGGAAGGCAGTTTCTTTCAGATTTGAGTCCAGGCTCTTCCCATTTCTCACTCCATGACCTTGAACCAGTTACCCATTTGCTCTGGGCCTCATTTTTCATATGTATAAAATGGGAATCCTGTGGTCTCTCCCCTGAAGAGCAATGTGAAAATCAAATGAGCCAGTGGTGAAAATGCACATAGCATAGGGCCCTGCTGACAGACGGATTAGGACTGCATGGGCTTACCTGTCTGGGTGAACTGAGGAAGGCCGGCCGGCCTGATTTGCATGTTGCAGTTGGGACCCAGGAGAGCAGAGAGCAGCATACGGGGTCTGGTCATCTGGGGAGATGCCTGGGGAAAGGAAGGGAACCTGGACTTTGAGGAAATATTTGGAACACTCAGCATTCCTGGTGAGGGCCAGCTCCAGCAGCCTGGAAGCCCTGTGCTCTGTCACTGGCATCAGGGGCCTGAGAGGAAGCCACTCAACTCTCCGAGTCAGTCTCCTGCCCAGGGCTGTTTGACCATCCATCCACCTGGCACTGAAGCAGCTGTCCCTTCAGCCGATGTGTCCTGAGCTGCCCACACTGTGCATGAGAAGCCCTGAGGGCTCAATCAGGAGTAAGGAGCAGTCCTTGCCTCTGAGGGCCACGTGCTTTAGGAGAGTCACCGAGGACCCCAGCAGTTCCAGGGCACTGTGAAGACTGGGGATGGGGTGCTGGGGAGGACCTGCTAAAAGAGCCGTCATGGGGAGAGGACAAGCCTCAGGATCTAAACTAAGATTCCGCTTTTCTAAGGACAGCAGGACAGGAAGGAGAGAGGCGGGCGTACCCTGAAGGCTGTGAGCTTGGCCTCCTTCTGTCCCTGCACACTTCTTAATGGCCAAGTACAGAATTTCCTTAGTGCAGGGAGACTTCGGTCCTCCTCCAGAATTGCCTGTGGTCAGCTGGCCAGGGGGAATTTGATGACACTGGTGGGGAAGGGACTGTGACTCTCAGGGAAGGGGACACCCTAGATACCCAATGAGGGATCTTGGTGCCCTGTGGTTAGCGCCTGGCCGGGGTGCCACTGGGCAGGGCCTGGGGAAGTGCTGAGGCCCTGTGACTCTGGGTTTACCTCTCCCCGAGGCAGGCTACATGACTGGTTCTCCATGAGGGTGCCGCCACGGTGGGGACAAGGAATTACAGTGGGCTCTCCGCAGGGCACAGCGTCCGAGCCTTCTAGAGGACTTAGGAGTTGCCCGAGCAGTGGGGGTGGGGAGCTCCCAATCCTCAGCACAGGAGTGGCTAAGGAAGGCCAGCAGGCATGAGCACAGTCCGTGAGAGGACCTGGAGAAGGTCAGAAGGCCGGAGTAGCATTTGAGAAGGAACTGAGGAGCAGACGGGGTCAGATCCGGGAGTAAGGGCTTGCCAGTCTGGCTGGCGAATTTGTCTGTGGACTCTGGTTGCTCCAGCTTGTACTTGGGCTTCTTCTGTAGTGTGTCTGCCTCCCTGGATTCTGGCGTGCAGCCTCCTGGGGGATAAAGCCATCCCTGAAGTGGAGCATCTTAGAGCAGCACCGAGTGGGGCCAGGGTCAAGCCTGGGCAGTTGAGGAGACTCTCTTCACCACGTGCCTCGGGGCTCGCAGGGGTGTAGCTGCTGGCAGGAGCCTGAGAGTCCATCTCCAGGACTGACTCCCCACTGCTAGGTCACTGTGTTTCTCAGAACTTCTCTTTGCAGTGCCCCCTCCCCCCGCCCCACGGCAATTTGTTAAGGGATTTATTCATCCATTCATTGATTTGCTCATGCGTTCATGCGTGCAAGCAATATTTAGTGAACACCCACTCAGTGCAAGGCACTGCTGTAAACTGGGATGATAGTAGTGGGGAGCTGGATACTCCAGCACGTAAGAGCTTGCATTTCGTGGAGAAGACAGACGGTAAACACATACACAGACTAGTGTCGGGTGCAGAAAAGAGCTCCAGAGACAAACAGAGCCAGTAAGGAATAGACGGATGGAGGTAACAGTGTTTGTGGGTAGGGTCGTTTGGAGAGGGTGACGTCTGAGTAAAGACCTGGGTGAGGAGAAAGACTGGCCTACTTGAATATCTGAGGAGGGCTGGTTGGAGAGAGCAGAAGCCACATGACTGACTGAGGTTCAAATCCTAGCCCCTGTGACTTTAGAAGCATGCTGGGTGTGTGCATATGTACCCCAAACCCCAGTGGATTCTGGAAAAGGGATTGCGGCGTGGCCATACCCTCTCTGCCTCTCTTTGGTAAGTGCACACGTCTTCTGGCCATTTTAAACAAAAGCAAAACCAAGAACCCCAGAAATAGATAGGAAATGAGAGTCCTCAGGTGGGAACAAGATTGGAGGTGTACAAGGAGCAGGGTGACAGTGAACTAACAGCAGGAGGGGATTGGAGAGGTTGCAGGACCTTTTAGACATGGAGGGATGCAGGAGTTTGGGGAGCAAAGGTTAGAATCTGACACTCCAAGAAAATGGCAGGTGTACCCTGGATTTTTCTTTTTCCCTTTTAGGCACTTAGTCTTTCTTTTCTTTTAGTTACTGTATTTCCAGGCTTCAGGACCCATAGGTATCTATAAAATACGATCCTTGGGACTTAGCGTTCTTCTCTTTCCCATCATTATTAAAATGTTCTTTTCTCCTCCTTTCAGAAATGAAGGGACCTGGGAACCAGCAGTTAGCGTAATGGCTATGTCGCTGGACTCCCACGTAGTCGACCGCGGTTCGCGTCCCGGACCCGGTGGCTTAAAACTCACGCCTGGCGCGTGTGCGTGCGTGCCCAAGATCCCGAGAGGAGAATGGAGGAGAAGGGATTGCGGCGTGACCATCCCCCCGGGGGGTGATTTCTCGCTTTCTGTCTCTATGTCTCTGTCTGTCTGGCGAGCGCACGCGCCCTATAGCAAAAAAACCTCTCAAAAAAAAAAAAAAAAAAAAGAAAAGAAAAGAAATGAAGGGACCTGTTGAGTGAGCTCAAACATGTTTATCTGACTAGTAAATGCTTAAGAGTCTTAGATTCAGGAGTTTTGGCAATGATAGAAAAGATTTTTTTAGAAAATGCCATATCTAGATTTCATAGTATTCAAATCCTAGAATTGCTTATTTTGGCAGTTTTAAACCACCAAAACAATTGGATTTGCCTATTTCTCCTTGTGATTCTGTCAGATATTTTTCTCCATGTAAAAAAAATTGGTAAAGTCACACATAACATAAAATTTACTGTCTTATCCATTTTGAGGTTTGTAATTCAGTAGGATTAAGCAGTCCCTATTGCTGTGCACCCTGTTCCCACCATCCATATTCAGAACTCTTTTTGTTGTTGTTTTTAAATCTGCCAGAGGATGTGTGTAGTCACCAGAGAGACAGGGAGAGATGGAGAGGGAAGTATTCCTGGGTGGGATGTGGGCACACCACACCCCCTTCTCCTCTATTTCTCCATCCTGTCAGGATTCTCCATGCACATACATCTGAGTGTTTTTCAAGCCATTGGGTCTGGGATTTGAACCGCGCAATTGCCCATATCTGACTCCCTTAACTAGCCATGGGGCCAGCCCTTCAGAACTCTTCATCTTGAAGAAATGGAGCTCTACATGCATTTCCCCAGCCCTTGGCAACCACTGTTCTACTTTCTGTCTTTATGATTTTGGTTACGACTCTAAGTACCTGACATGGAGTCGTGCATTGTCTTTAGTCTGCATGTCCTCGAGGCTCATCCATGTCTAGGGTATGTCAGAATTTCCTTCCGTTTTAAAGCTGAATGATGGTCCATTGTATGTATATGCTGTCCTTTACTTGCCTATTCAGCCGTTGATGGACACTTGGGTTGCTTCCAGGTTTCAGCCATTGTAAATAGTGCTGCTGTGAACCTTGGGGACAAACGTCTCTTTGACAACACACTTTCGATTATCTTAAGCATATACCTAGAAATGGATGGGTAATTATACGATAATTCTATTTTTAACTTTTTGAGAAACTGCCATACTGTTTTCCACACTGACTATCCTTTTACACTTTTACATTACCACCCACAGCACACGATTCCTATTTCTCCACATCCTTGCTAACACTTGTTATTTTCTTACGTATTTTTTCATCTATTTTATATATATATATATATATATATATATATATATATATATATATGCCATCTTCTGGATATGACGTGATAGTTCACTGTAATTTTGGTTTGCATTTCCCTAATGGTTGGTTCTATCAGTTTTTGTTTTCTGTGCAGGAATATCTTGTTTTACTGCATTTTGCTTTCTCCTACATCACAGATACCGCATATTTACAAACCGTAGGTTTGTGGCAAGTCTGCGTTGAGTACATCTGCCAGTGCCATTTTTCCAACAGCAAGTGCTCACTCTGTGTCTCTGTATCACATTACGGTAACTCTCACAGCATTGAAACTTTTATATTATTGTTGTAGCTGTGGCGATGATCTGTGAGTAATGATCTGCAACGTTACCATTGTAATAGGTTGGGAACTGCACAAACCGTGCTCCTATAAGAAGACCTGAATCTGTAACTGCCGTCTGTGTTCTGACTTCTCCACCATCTGGCTGTTTCCCCATCTCCCACCCTCTTCTTGGGCCTTCTTAGTCCCTGGGACACAGGAATACTGAAATCAGGGCAGTTAATAACAAATGGCCTAACTATAATAGCCTCTAAGTGTTCAAAGGGGAAGGAAGAGTCGCACACCTCTCACTTTACATAGAAAACCAGAAATGAGTAAGATTAGTGAGGAAAGCAGGTTGAAAGCCAAAATAGTCTGAAAGCTGGGCCTTGTGCACCAAGTTAGCAAAGGTGTGAATGCAAAGGAAACATTCTATGGCTGCCATAGACAGTGATTCCTCAGTGGATGTAGGCACAGTTAATTGAGAATCTTCTGGAAAAGATTCACCATTCTAGATGCCATTAAGAACACTTGTGATTCCAGGGAAGAGATCCACATGTAAATATTAACAGGAGTTTGGAAGAAGTTGGTTCTGGCACACGTAGATGACTTTTAGGGTTCAAGACTTCTGTGGAGGAAGTAACTGCAGATGTGGGAGAACTAGCAAGAGGAATAGAGTTAGAAGTGGAGTCTGAAGATGTGGCTGAACTGCCACACTTGTGAAAGGCCTGAGTGGGTGAGGAGCTGCTTCTTATGGATGAGCAATTAAAGTGGTTCCTTGAGATAAGACATGCTTCTGGTAAAGATGCTGCGAACATCTTTGAAACGACAATAAAAGCTTTAGACTAGTATAAAAACGTAGTTGATAAAGCAGTCACAGGATTTTAGAGGATTGACTTCAATTTTGAAAGAAACTCTATGGAGAGTAAAATGCTCTCAAGCAGCACTGCATACTAGCGAACTTTTGTGGAAAGCAGACAATCGATGTGACAAACTTCATTGTTGTCTTATTTGAAGAAATCGCCATAGCCACCCAACCTTGAGCAATCGTTACTCTGATCAGTAAGCAGCCATCAACATTGAGGCAAGACTCTTCCAGCAAAAAGATTATGACTTTCTGAAGATTCAGATTTAAAAAAAAAAAAATTGATATAGAGCACGTGTACTTTCCAGAGAGACCAAGAGAGAGAGAGAAAGAAGGCAAGTGAGAAAGCATTGAAGTCCCTTTTCCTCTATTCTCCTCTTGGGATTTTGGGCATGCACGCACATACACCTGGTGTGTTTTTCAAGCCACTGGGTCCAAAACTCAGACAACACCGTAGGCCATGTGCGGTCCAGCTGCTTTAACCACCATGCCACCAACTGGCCCTCATTAGCATTTTTTAGTAATGGCATGTTTTTAAAATTAAGATGTGTATGTTTTTAAGACATAATGCTCTTGCACACTTAAATACTACAATATAATGTAAACAGAACTTTATGTGCATTGGAAAACCAAAATATTCATGCAACTCACTTTATTACAAAATTTACTTTATTGCAGATGTCTTGAGTGAAAACTGCAATATTTCTTAGGTTGGCCTGTATTTTTCAGCTCTTTTATTAGGTGAATAAGCAGTTAGAATTGTTATATCCTTTTGACAAAGTGACTGCTTTTCTCTGAAATGATTCTTTTTCTTAAAATATTTGCTCTGAAATATGCATTATTTGGTATTTTTTAAGGAGTTTTTTTTAACTTTTTTTTTTTTTTTTTTTTTTTTTTTTTAATTTGACCAGAGAGGGACAGAGAAAGAGAGAGAAAGAAAATGAGAAAGCAAGCTGCCAGGTCCAGGACTCGAACTGAGGTCAGCCATGTGGGAGTCCAGTGGCCCTAACCACCATGCCACCTGCTGGCCCTGCATTGTTTGATATTAACATAGCTAATATTAACATAGCTACTGTAGCTTTCCTTTAATTATAATTAAATGATATATATCTTCTCATGCTTCTGGTAAAGATGCTGCGAACATCTTTGAAATGACAATAAAAGCTTAGAAAAAAAGCTTAATAGAGGTGCTTAGACTATTAACATTTAATGTAATTATTGATACAGTTGGATTTAAACTCACCGTCATTTTACCCCCCACATATTTATTTATTTTATTTTTTGAGAAAGAAAGAGAGAGACCCATGATAGAGCTCTATCACACTTTGATTTCTTCCCCCAGACTTCTGGTCAGCTCAGATCAGGGGCATGTGTGTATGTGCCCAATGTGTTATAGATTTCAAACCCAATAGGCCATGTAGTTTAGCACTGAAGAGTGCTGCATCATCCCCTGCACGGCTGTGGCTGGGTCTGAACTGACTATCTTGCTATTTTTTTCTATGTCACTTTTCTGCCGCTTCTTGCCTTTATCATCATTTTCTTCTTGTTGTTGTTTTTCCCCCCTGCTTTGAGTGTGTGTATCTATAACTTTTTGTACTTTTGCAAAGTGTCCACTTTAGGACTTATGGTTTATATACTGAACATATCATAGTCTACCTTTAAGTAGTATTGTAGCACCTCAGATATAAAACCTTACAACAGTATGTTTTCATTCCCTTTTTTTTGGCATTTGTGCTACTACTATCATACATTTTATTACTACACAAGTTATAAATCCCATAAACATGTTTTTAAAATTTAAATAGTCAATGATTTTTAAAGAAATTTAAATAATTAGAAAAGGTCTTTTATATTTACCCACATAGTTACCATTTCCAGAGTACTTCATTCTTGGTGTAGATCCAGGTTTCCATCTGTTATCATTTTCCTTCTGCCTGAAAGATGTCCTTTAACATTTTTATAGTGTGGGCCTGTGAATTATGAAATCTTCCAGTTTTTATATGTCTAAGAAAATCATCATTTTGCCTTTATTATTTTTTTAAAGATATTTTTGCTGGGTATAGAATTCTGTTGACACGTTTTCTTTTCCCCTTTTTATACACTAAAGATGTTGCTATCCTGTCTTCTAGCTTGTGTTTCTTTATTCTAGGAAGCTGACTATTGTTCTTTTCTTAGTTCCTTCACATGCAAAATACATCCCTCTGCCTCCTGCCCTGGCTGACTTTAATCTCCCCCCCCCCCCCCCCATGTTTCTTGTTCTTAGAATTTATTGGGCTGTTTGGATCTATGGGTTTATGACTTTCATTATTTTGGAAAATTACAGTTATCATTTTAATATCTTTTAAAGATATTTTTGTATTTTCCCTTTTCTTTGAGTACTGAAATCACATGTGTACTAGGCTACTTGAGTTGTTCAGCATCTCACTGATGTTCTATTTTATTTTTTCAGTATTTTTTTCTATTTTATTTTGGATATTTTTATTGCCTTTTGCAACTTCACTATTTTTTTTCCCTTGCAAGGAGGCACATACACACTCTTAAAAGAAATAGAGAGGGAGAAAGCATTCCCTAATGGGATCTGGTCTTGCCACAATTCCTTTTCTTTTGTTTTTCTATACTGTCAGGATCCTGGGCATACACACGGTACCAATGTATTTTTCAAGCTCCTAGGGTTGGGATTTGAACTGTGGCCAGCCAAGTGCAATCTGACTCCCTCTGTATGATGGTTAACTGCTGTGCTAGGGGACATGCCCTAATCTTTACTTCTGTAATTTCTAATTGTTGTTAACCATATCCAATATATTTTTCCAGGCTTAACTCACTTTATTTTTCTTGTATAAAAACCCTACATTGTGGCCACAGCCTGAGTGTGGATCCTCTGCATGGAGACTATGTTGTGGGTCTTAATGAGATGGTCAGTGAATTTTTTGATTGGGAGACTTGGTGAACATGGTCTCTTTCCAGAAGTTGAGAGTGAGATAACTGCAGGTCTTACAGATGGCTTCAAAGCTGGTACTGGTGACGTTGCTCAGGGTGGTGGTACAGCCCCTGATTGAGGGGTAGCAGTTGTCAGTGCCAGCCATCAGCAGCAGCTTCTTGGGTACAGAGGCTGAGATACCAGTGCTTCTGGGGACCGGAATGAGGCACACCAGCACAGAGCCACAGTGGTCAATCACCTTGCAAGGGACCCTACAGAGCTTGCTGATCTTGTTTCCCCAGTAACCTCTCTGCACAGGGACCATGGAGAGCTTGGCTAGGATGATAGTCCCTTGGAGGATAGTGGCTACCTCCTTGGAGCACTTCATACCCAAACCAATGTGGCTGTTGAGTCCTCAGTGGTGATAGATGCCTCGAACCTGGTCTGCTGGCCAGCACAAGTCTGATTTGCACAGTCATAATCTTCAAAATCTCACCCTTGAAAGATACTCCCAAGAAAAAGTTAATAACTTCAGACTCCTTGGTGGGCAGAGAGAAGAGCTAGATCTCCTCCAGGGATTTTATCTTCATGTCTTTGATCACATGGCCCGGCTTGGTGACTGGGATCAGGATCCACCTCTTGTTTTTGGAATTGCCTCTGTAAGCTCTGTTGCCTTGGTTCTGGCCCAAAACGATGGCTGTGGTTCTGGTCCTGGAGACCACTGTTCAAGTCCCTGCAGAAGTCACTGCAGCCTCCCATCCCAGGGCCCCTAAGGCCTCTGGGCCCTCTTGCTGCACTGGTATCATCCATCACTTGGGGTTTTCTTGAAGAAGAAACATCCAATATATTTTTTAACTCATATAGATATGTTTATTTTAACAATAAAGCATGCACATGTGTGTGAAAGAGAGAGAGAGAGCTAGAGCGAGAAGCACCATTGACAGCATCTCATAATGCTGCAGTCTCCTCTCTTGCTCCTCTGGGTCTTAGCACATATGCATGCAACTGGCATATTTTAAGCCAGCTTGGAGATCTAAACCTGTAGTTAGCCACATGGCTTCTAGCAATGCAGTTCAGTTTTCTATAGTCTTTATCTCTAGAAGTTTATTTGGGTCATTTTCATATCTTCCACATCTCTGCTTAATATAATCTTTTTTCTAACATCCTGGACACAAAAATATATAGTTATGGTAACTATTTCAATATCCTTGTCTACTAATTTCATCATTTGTGTCATTTCTGGCTTTGATTTTTTTTGATTTCTGGATTTTATTTTTTTTTCTTCTTATTTTAGATTGTATTTCTCTGTTTCTTTGAAAGCTGGAAAAACATTTTTTTTTTCGTGGAGTTTTTTTTTTTTGTTTGTTTGTTTTTTGTTTTTTGTTTTTGGCTATAGGGCATATGCACTCATTAGAGACAGAAACAGAAAGCAAGAAACCACACACCCCCAGGGGAGTTGCCATGCTGCAATTCCTTCTCCATTCTCCTCTCACGATTTTGGATTTTGGATTTTGGATATGCATGCGCACACACCTGGCATGAGTTTCAAGCCACTTGATCCGGGACTTGTACTGTAGTGAACCATCTAGGAGTCCCATGCCTTAACCACTCAGTCACCTGCTGGCCCCACAAGCTAGAAAATTTTTAAGTTATTTTTATTCATTCATTTGGGAGTTGAGGTTGACATCCCCACGAGGACCTTTGTGCTGTGGTCCACCCCCAGCTGTCATGGGCACATGCATGAACAGCACGTACAAGAAAACCACAGAACATGGCGTTAACGCTGTGTCACTGGCCAGCCCTAAGCCTGGTGATTTTTTTTTTTTTGGAGAGGTTTTTTCGCTATAGGGCGCGTGCGCTCGCCAGACAGACAGAGAGAGACATAGAGACAGAAAGCGAGAAATCAGCCCCCAGGGGGATGGTCACGCCACAATCCCTTCTCCTCCATTCTCCTCTTGGGATCTTGGGCACGCACGCACACGCGCCCGGCGTGAGTTTTAAGCCACCGGGTCCGGGACACGAACCGCGGTCGACTACGTGGGAGTCCAGCGACATAGCCATTACTCTAACTGCTGGTTTCCAAGCCTGGTGATTTTTGATTGGAGGGCAGACATCATGCATTTTATTTTGTTGGGTGCTGGATATTTTGTATTTCTAAGCTCTGTTCTAGGATATGGTTAAATTACTCAGACTGTTTAATTATTTTAGTTCTTGCTTTTCAGCATGTTACCTAGAGGCTGACCATAGTCCCTTTCTAGCTAGGATGTCAGCATTTTCAGTGAGTATTTGTATCAAACTCTCTGATTAAAGAATTCAGCCATGTCTTCCAAGAGTCTGGATGGAGATATGTTTATTTGAAGCAAATGAGTTTGCTAGAATTGGGCTGAAGGAGTTCTGAAGGAGTCCATGGTAGGAATCTGTGTTACGTTGGTATGACTCTGGTCTTGCCCAGCAATCTGTGGTTTTCCTTTCTGTCTTATAGCATGATGCCATAACTCCTTTTCCTCCTGCCACCAGCTTAGTGGCCAGATGAGGGGCTGGAGACTCTGCAAGGGGTCAGTTGCTGGTTCCCCCCACGCTATGCTGTGTGGGCCACGTCAGTCAGCCTGCTTTTGAGCCATGGCGTCGTTACTGCAATGAGGTCCTGCACCACTTGAGTGTGAAGAGTCTGAAGGAAAAATGTCTAGCAGATATACTCGAATCTGTACTTGAAGCCACTTATAGCCCACATGGATGTGGTAATAGGTGCTGAGTAAATTCATTCTGTATTTGCAAGATACTTTCTTCTCCTAAAAATCCCAGGAGATAAGATACTTCTTGATAAAGACATTTGAAGTGCCATTGAACCCTCCAAAGAGCGCGGAGTATTATTGAGATGTGATTATTCTTCTTCTCAGTTTTTGTCTTTCTTCCTGCCACCTTTCTACCCTCTCAAAGGAAGTGAAACGTCCCTGATTGCATGGTGGAAGGGAGCCTCCTTCACTCTGCTTTCATGATGTATTGATGAAGGGCAACACTGACCCAGCTGAAGTGTCAGGTACTGTAATCAGCACATCTTTTTGGAGTTCCCAGCTCAATGCCAAGTATTCAGGGAAAAACAAAGACAAATGAAACCTAGCTATTAGTCAGAAGGAATTTGCTTCCTGCTATAGAAATGATACCTGTAATGGTGAGACAACTTGGCGACTAACCAAAACGATTTGGCTTGGACCAGTGGGTGCCGTAGGAGGTCAGAAAAGGAGCAGACAAGGTCCAGGTGTCAGAGGCTAGACAGAATGACTGGTTTTCGGGGGGGGGGGGGTACTTTCCTGAAGAAATTGATCCCCTACTATCAGAAAACTCAGAGAAAGAGGGGGCAGCGCTAGTGCCTGTAGAGTGGATGATGTGTGAGGTGAGGGACCAGAGTCAAGCTGCCAGCAGAACAGAGCTTGAAGGGTGGCTGAGGCCGGTGTGTCCAGAGCCAAGCAAGGGCCTAGAGCACCCGGAAATGGCATCATGGCAGAGTCAAGGCGAGAGCGGGAGCCTCGTCCTCCCAGACCACGCTGTCAAACCACTTCTGAACCACACTCAGCAGCTCTCCGTCCCCACTGCAGGCCTGTGACAGAGGCAGAGCACAGGTACCGCCATCTGTAGAAGAGGAAACAGATGGTAGGAACGGTTGAATGGCTTTGCATGGTGACGTGAACAGAGAGGAGAATGGAGACCAGAAGTCGCAGGTGCTCTATCTGTCCGTCAGGAGAGACCGCTCTGCTGAAGACCTGGCCTAGGTAAAGAAAGCTAGGAGCCCGCTCAGAGCCCACGGGGCAACTCGACCAGGATGGTGGCTAACTGGGTAACCCTCCAGGCAAGTGAGGGAGGAGAGGGAAGACAACTGTGTCTTCCCATGCACCTGCCCATAAAAGAGAGCAGAGATGGAAACCAAGCTTGTGGGATCCTGCTTGAAGTCACAGGAGAGAACAAGGCCCTGGTCGCCTTGGGGAGGGCAGCAGGAGGAAGGGGAGGGGACTGTACGGGAAGTTCTCTGTTTACGCCATTAGAGAGGAAGAGCCGGAGCCAAGCATCCAATTAACCTGACCTCTCTTGCAGCCAAAATATCCGAGAATGTAAGAAGAGAACTCAGTATGTGGAGGCTTGGAGAGAAAGTGGCTCATGGTGGAGAACAGCCCTTTTACTTAAAAAAATAGGTCAAGCCCAACGATCTGGTAGGTTCCTTTTCAGCACTCAGTGCTCCAGGACACAGAGGGGTTGCCGTGTGGGTGCGATGCCATTTTGACTTTGAGCAGGCATCACCGTCCTACCATGAAGAGACAGCCAGGGTGCTGGGGAGCACTGGGACGCAATGCACAGCTTCTGATGGCCACCTTCAAGTCCAGCCGCACAGTGGCCCTGATAGCGACCACAAGCTGGGGACAGCCCAAGATCACCAGGCCTGAGGGGGCGGCCCATGCCCAGTGCCAGCGCCCTCTGTTCTAACCTGAGTCATCTGTCCTCTGCAGCAGCCTGCCTGGCCTGCAGGTCCCGAGGAGGGAGGAGCCAGGACTGAGTGGAGGCGACACCCAGGAGAGCAGAAGAGCAGAGCCGAGGTGCCCCCGAGAGCTTTACCTGCCCCCGGCTCCAGTGTCTGGGAATCTCAGTGGCTCCAAGGTAGTACCAGGCTGGCATCCGAGGGTGGTGGCAGAGCAGGGGGCAGAGAGGAATGAGGAAGGCAGGTAACTGCCTCGGGGAGCTTGTTGAACACCCAGATTGCCAAGCCTCTCCCCACATGGCTGGGGTGGCCAGAGACCCACCCACCACAGCTGACACAGGTCGCAAAACAGAAACACGATTCTAAATCAGAGCCCAGGTTGTTTCCCTCAGAACATTAATTTCTAAAAATGTTTATAGCTCTCTCAGGGTAAAGGGTGTCGTAGCCATAAATCTGGTGGCACTAGTCACCCTAATTCCCTCTTGGAAGATCATAACTCATTATAGTCAATTAAAGCCTTAATGGCATTGCAGTTAGGAAATCTCTTTATTATAGCTTCTCTGCCCAAACTTACTTGGCCGTGAAAGTTTCACATATTCTGTGGGACAATGGGAAAAACACAACCCTAGACCAGTGCTGTTCGAACTATCTGGTGCCCTGGAATCACCTGCAGGGCTTGCAGAACCCTGTGGGGCGGACAGTGGTTTCCACTGGGCCTGGGGCTGTGCATCCTTCCAAGCCCCCAGGCGATGCTGGTGCTGGTGGTCTAAGGACCAGCCGAGAACCACTGCACTCGAAGCTCTGCAGGCCCTGGTTTACCCCCACGGTGCTCCGAGAAGAGTGGAGGGCGGGGACTGAGAACAGCAGGCGCCAGGACCTGAGCGAAAGAGCTTCTGGAGGCAGAGCCTTGAGGGGACTCTGCTCTGAGGTGCTCAAACAGCCTGCGAGGACGGGCTCTGGCCAGACCCTTGAGTTGTAGGCACAGACGCTGTGAAACAGGGAGGGCCGGAGGGGCTGCGGCAGTGGCACTCTAGGACAGCCATCGGTGGCCGACCTCGCCCTCAGCATCTAGGGCTAGACAAGGGGGATCTGGAGAGCTTTCTTGCCTCAGCCCATTCTAGTGGGAGACACACAGATGTCTGTCGGCAATGAGCCAGAGCACGCCAGGACGCCCCGCGGTCATGTGCAAGAAGGTGGCAGCAGCACCCAGACCCTCCCCAGTCCCCAGGTGAGAGGCGGTGTGTCAGGGCCACCTGCTCCAGCACAGTGCTCCCCCTGGGGAGGCCACCATCCAGACTGCTTTGCTGGGCCAGCTTTGGGCCAGATGATGAAAACACAGGTAGGTGCGAGGGCGGGATTCGGGCCGCCTTTGGCCGTGAACAGATGGTTACAGGTCTGTGGTGGAGTCGTGGGCAGCACGAGAGGGCCCTGTGCCGAGGGGAGCCCTTGGCTGCCTCACCGCCGACATCCCGCCATTAGCTCGTTCCCCTCTCGTGCCGGACTCTGGTCTCCATCTGAGTGCAGGCAGAAGGCACCAAAAGAGCTGACTCTGTCTGTGATTACAGTCACCTGGGCCACAGTTTAGATCACAGCCTGTGAGTAAAAACAAAAGCGTGTGGTGACGTGTCTAAGGATGACGGGAGGGGGCAGCAGGTGGTGTGGTTAGTAAGGTGTTGGACTCCCACTTGGTTGGCCACAGTTCAAGTCCTGGGCCTGGTGGCTTAAAAATCACGTCTGCACTTGTGCATGTGTGCCCAGAATCCCAGGAGGAGAATACAAAAGAGGGGATCGCAGTGTAGCCAGCCCCCCTGGGGGGCGATTTCTCACTTCTCTCTCACTGTCTCTCTTCTCTCTGGCACATGAATGGCAAAAATTGTATAAAAAAATCTTACAAAGTGGCAAAAATATTACAAAAAAAGTAACCCTGAGGGGGACCAGCAGATGACGTAATGGCTACATTTTTGGACTCCCGTGTAGTTGACTACCATTCGAGTCCCGGACCGGGTGGCTTAAACTCACGCCGGGCGTGTGTGCGTGCATGTCCAAGATCCCAAGAGGAGAATGGAGGAGAAGGGATTGTGGCACGGCCATCGACCCTGGGGGGCGAGTTCTTGCTTTCTGTCTCTCTGTCTCTCTGGCAAGTGCACACGCCCTATAGCAAAAACCTCTCCTAAAAAAAACAAAACAAACAAAAAACCCTGACCTTGGGTGGGGGCCTAGATGTGAAAATGGGTAAGCTGGGAGGAAGGCAGAGGTGGCAGAAAGAAGGCTAGCAAGGCCTGCTCCTTCCCCCGTCTTCTGCTCTCCTACCGTGTCCCCTCCACTCGGCCCTCTCTCCTCCCTCCATGGACCTGCAGGCCGGGCGGCTGCTGAGGACTGACGACTCAGGTCAGAAAAAGCTCTCTTGACATTTGGAGAATGGAGCAGGATTTGGCTCTTCCAGTTAAGCCTCTTGTTCTCAGGAAAATTGTTTTAAAGCTTGGGGTGGTGCCAGTAGGAGCCATTTATAGCCCGGAGGGCTTGGGTTCGCTCAGGCTGCCTGGTACAGAGAGCACCGGCTTCTCTCTGCCCTTTGCAGCCGCCCCTGCCCCTTCCCACGTCCATCGCCTCTCCTTCCTTAAAGCCCCTTCTCCTCTCTCCTACCATTGCCCCCCTAGTTTCTTCGGGGTTCCAGTTCCGGACCCATCTCTGGCTTGCTTATGGGACCTTAAGCAAAACCCTTTCTTCAGGTGGGTCTTGGTTTCTGCCCCTGCAACATGGAGCCCAGCCTGCTCCCTTCGAACTCAGTCACCTTGGAAAAGCACCTCCCTTCGTCGGCCACCGTCAGAGCCTTTCCCCGCCAGCTGCTGCCTGTGACCTCTTTCTGTCTCCAAGATGGGCTTCCCTCCTGGGCCGCTCAGCCACCCATTTCTGGGCACGGTTAGGCTCGAGGGGCTGAACTGGGTTAGCCTTGCCATGGATGCTGACCGTGGCTTTGGTGTTGAGGAGGCATTGATTCACACCCTGGCTCTGTTCATTGCTAGCCTGGGCTCTGGCAGCTGACTGCATCCTGAGCTTATGTTTCTCGTCGTCAGTTTCAGCCCCTCACTGTATCACGAGGGTGTCATGAGAGGGTATCTGAGTGCTGAGCCTGGAGCACAGCGGCCTTTGGTCAGTGCTGGGCTCCAGCATCGCATCCACCGTGCACCCTCGCTCTCAGGTGGAGGTGGGGCAGGGTAAAAACCTCTCTCTCCAAACCCTCTCCTGCCGGTGGAAACCCTACCCCTCCTTCAAGGGCTGGCTCAGGTGCTGCTCCCCTTCAGGAAGCCACCTGCTTCTGGGCTGGAGACCGGGTGTTTCTACACCCTTTTTTCTTATCTCAGCATTGAATGGGGCCTGGCCTGTCCGCTCGGGTAGACTGGGTAGACAGGAAGAGACAGATGGATTTTGGAGAGAAAGACTGCTAAAAGAGCCCGGGAAAGGCCGGCCTGGAGCCAGGGTGTGGCTTTGAAGAGTCCTGATGGCAGTTGGGTTGAGTGTAGAAGGCACGAATCCCAACATGGGAAGGTGATTTTCTTTTTCTTCAACTATGTAGTTTTGTTGTCGTAAAAGTACTGTAGTAGGCAGGACATGCATACAGCCACTAACAGTCACCTCCACGGTGGTGAGTAATGGACACTGCGTAAGCGTGGGAGAGGTTAGACGCTCAGTTTCGTATTGTAGAGCTTTGAAGTGTTTTGACATATAACCCATGTAAATGCATACCTATTCAAAAAACTAATTAAGTCGATTTTAAAGGAGACATCAGTGTATTCTCTCCAGTGAGTAAGCCATCATTTATTGATTATATGATTTTGGTCAACCATTTTACTGGGCTGTGTGTGTGTATTGGGGCGATTTTCAGCAGTTGGGGAACAGACAGATTTGGGAGACCTCCAACCAACAGGAGTGCCCTGAACCCAGGTCCCTGAGCCTGGGGCACTGGGCAGGAGTGGGGGTGAGGGGTACGAGGCAGGGCCCATTCTGTGCGTTGGGACCTGCGTGCCCAAGCAGGACAAAGCTGGGAGAGATGGTACAGAAACTGTTACCAGGGGAGCCTGCAGGTGGTGGGATGGTTAAGGCACTAGATTTCCACATGACGAACCGTGGTTTGAGCCCTGGACCCAGCGGCTTGAAAATCACACTGCGTGAGTGTGCCTGCATGCCTAAAATCCCAGGAGGAGAATGGAGAAGGGATTGTGGTGTGGCCATCCCACCTGGAGGGTGATTTCTTCCTTTTTTTCACAGTCTCTCACACTGTTGCTCTCTGGTGAGTGCATGTGTCCTATGGAAGAAAACAAGAAAGAAAAAGAAAGAGAAAGGGGACCAGCAATTGGCACAATGGCTATGTCGCCGAACTCCCATGTAGTCGACTGCAGTTCAAGTCGACTGGTGGCTTAAACTGACGCCAGGCGTGTGTGCGTGTGTGCCCAAGATCCCGAGAGGAGAATGGAGGAGAAGGGATTGTGGCATGGCCATACCCCCTGGGGGGTGATTGCTCGCTTTCTGTTTCTCTGTCTCTTTCTGCCTTTCTGGTGAGCGCACATGCCAGATAGCAAAAACCTCTCAAACAAACAAAAAAAAAGAAAAAAAAAAAAAAAAAAAAAAAAAAAAGAAAGAGAGAAGGAAAAAGAAAAGAGAAGCAGACAGTAGGAGCAGGAGCAGGGCAGAGCAGGCAGGGCTGGCTCCAGGTAACGCAGCACAGCCCCACACCGTGGAGTGTGGAGGAGGGTGGAAACGTGTGGTGGGAAGGGAGCACGTTGGAGCCATGGCATTGCAGCTGGGGGAGACCAAGGCTCCAGGGTCTGAAGTCAGTCTGGCTGCCCGGCCAGCGTGGTTCCCAGGTGTTTTGCTGATTTCTCAGCCAATCAATGCAAGATGGCTTGAAGTTTGGAGGCTGCCTTCATTCGGAGGCTCCGTTTGCCCAGGGGCCCTAGGGAGGAGCCTGGCCTTCTGCCTTTACGGATGGGCCCACGAGTATTCCCACGGCCCATCACCTTGGGCCCCATCTTTCCGGGGCCCTGGTGAGCAGGAGATGAGCCAAAGGCCAAGTCTTCAGAGTCCCTCTCGCAGGCCTCCTATCGTGGCTGAACCATCTCTAATAGCTTCTGGGGACTGGCTGGGTCCCTGTAAGGGTTCCTGTGGGAGCTAAGCACGTTCCCGTAATCTCATTGTTTTCCCACAGGACTGCACAGTGCTTCGCTGTAGCAGGTGTTGATGGAATTAAAAGCAGTGTCCCACGTGGCTGAGTGTCCAGCGATTACAGACCGCTGCAGTTTCCCACCCCCTCCCAGCCTCCCAGAGAGGGCACACCTAGCAGCTGATGGGCAGGGGGCACGTTCCCTCTGCTGGGGGCAGAGCCGGCTGACAGCGTCCAGTTCCAGAGGCAGGGCCACAGACACCTCTTTGTCCCTGTGGTCTGTGGCTTTTGAGGGGAATGACCGCCCAAATCCATTCATGCCCTGCCTCATGAGTGCAATGCATGGCACCTGATAGACACCTTATAAGTTGACTTTTGGGGAAAGAGTTACAGGGAAACCCATGGAAAAGAAGACCTTGGAATCAGAGGTGAGCGACTAAGGGATGTTTGAGACCCTGGGACTTTAACCGTGCGATGCCTGAACCAACTAGGATATCTGCCCTTAATACATTTAAATAGAGCCAGCACTGGGTCAGCTTCACACAGAGCCTGCTCAGCTTTTGAGATGAACACACCTTTCTGAGTTAGAATCCCCCAAGTAGATAAGACTCAGAGGTCCGGGCCAGGCTGGACAGCGGGTGGTTTTGTTTTGGAGGCTCTTCATGGACCCTGAAGTGCAGTCACGGAGGGACAGCCCCAAGCACCAGAGGAGTGAGGATGCACACTCCCCACTTCATTGTTTGTCTCCCTGTCCCTACGCCTCTCTCTTGGGTCCCCTGGTGCCTCCAAGGTCCTCAGAGAAGCCTGACTATGACTCCTCTCCCAGGACCAGCTTCACTACCTCCGACCCTGTCTTTTGGCATCCTTCCCACCTAACCCCCTTCAGCACTCCCACCCCTGCAGATGGTCTCCAAATTGGAGGGCCAGCCTCAGCTTCTCTGCAGAGGTTTGGGATTATATTTTCTTTTCTTTTCCACTATTATTATTTTGCTTTCTACAAAATAGTACATGTTCATGTAATAAAATTTAGGAGATATAAACAAGTGCAAGAAAGAAAAGAATTAACTGTTCCCGATCCAATACCCTGCAGCAATCACTGTCAATCCTGGCACCGTCTCCAAGTCTCCCCTCGTCACACGTGGGCATGAATAGGCTCTAATTTCTGCAATGCAATCACACTGCCTCTTCTCCTCCCCCTCTCGTCTTTCTCAACATTGAGTTTCTATTTCGTGTTATTAAACACTCTCCCATGGCATGTTTAATGGCAGCATGGCACGAGTCTGTGGCTGTACCTGTTTATGTCATCAGTTTTGTTTTGTGAAGCATCAGAGTTCACTACCGGCTTTTCTGCCACTATGGACTGGGCTGTCACGAAATTCCTGTAGGTACATATTGATAATTTAGGTACGTATTGATAATTTTCCTTGAGTCTTTCTTTCTAATACAGTCTCCCCCACACTCAAAAAAGTAGAATTACTGGGGGGGACCAGAAGTTAGCGTAATGGCTATGTCGCTGGACTCCCAGGTAGTTTGCATCCCGGACCCAGTGGCTTAAAACTCACGCGGGCGCGTGTGCGTGCATGCCCAAGATTCCAAGAGGAGAATGGAGGAGAAGGGATTGCGGTGTGACCATGCCCCCTGGGGGATGATTTCTCGCTTTCTGTCTCTCTGTCTCTCTCTGTCTGGCTGGCGAGCGCACGTGCCCTATAGCAAAAAAAAAAAAAAAAAAAAAAAAAAAAAAAAAAAAAACTCTCAAAAAAAAAAGTAGAATTACTGGATTAAAAGATGTGTGCTTTTAAACACTTTTAATGCATTTTACCAAACTGCCTTCCAAAAAGTTTCAACGTTTTACAGTCCCACTAGAAGTATATGAAAACACATTCTTTTCTTGCATTCCTTACAAATGCAGAGTTTTAGTAGTTTTGAGAAGAGGAGAGCTTATTTGGTATTTAAAAATTGGAAGTTTTTTGTTCTAATTTAAATTTCTCTGCTTTCTTATGAGGTTACACATTTTTTTAAACTTACTTATTTAATTTTATTTATTCATTTATTTTAATTTGACCAGAGAGAGACACAGAGAGAGAGAAAGAGAGAGAGTTGAAGTGAGAAAGCAAGCCACGAGGTCCAGGACTCGAACCATAGTCAGCCACGGGGAGTGTCCAGCGCCTTAACCACCATGCCACCTGTTGGTCCCCAAGGTTACACATTTTTTGCTACATGCTAATTTGCATTTGTATTTATGCTCTTGAGAGTAGACTGTAAGATCCCTTGCCCAGTGTTAAATTTGGGGTGTTTCTCTTCTTACTGGTTTTGGAGCACACGCTATGGAAGGATGTTACCTTAGCCAGCTCTATCTGATAGAATTACTTCTGAGTTTACTATTCGCCTTCCCATTGTGTTTATGACATTTATTGGCTAGAACCGCACTAATGTCAGCTTGCTAGCCATCTTTTCTCGTATGGCTCAATGACATTTTAAGCTCCACATACGCAAATTAAGAGTCATCATCCGCACCTCAACCTCCCTCCGCCGACTGCTCGTTTCTGAGTGCCATCACCACTTTCCCGGTCACCCAGGCTTGAAGCGGCGCAGCCATCTCTGATTCCAACTTCTCTTTCCCTTCAGCCCGTCAGGAGTTGCCAGCTCTTAGAGATTCCACTTCTGCATTTTCTCTGGCAGGCAGCCCCCTCGGATGCCCCAGCAGTTCAGATTCTCATTATTCCTTGGCTGGACTTTGAAAATAGCCTCCTGGGTTCGTGTCTCAGCTCCCCAGGCCCGGCCCTTCCCCTCCTTCCTCCTCCGTCCGCTGCTACCACATCCATCTTCCTAAAGGAGAGTTCAAACATAGACCTCCCTGGTTTCAAACCAGCAGCAGCTCCCTATTGTCTTCGGGATTTAATTACAACCTCTTAGCCTGGCCATAATTTCCTTTCCACAGACTCTCCCACTACCTCAGCCCAGCTGCTCCCAAACAAGCTTATTGCTTTCCCGCCCCCTGACCTTTCTGCTCAGCCGTTCCGTTCTCTACAATTCCCTCCCACGTCTGCACTTCCCAGAGTCCGTTCTAAAAGCTCCTGACTGTACCCTGCTGCCCTGACTTTCTGAACTGAAGTGAATTCTCCCTCCTTTGAAGCCCTGGGACAATTTGCTTGAACTTCTCTCTAGAACAAAGCTTACTCCAGCATCTACTGGTGCCCTGCAGGGCCTTGGGGTCTCGAAGGCAGAGTCCTTTGAGGGTGCAGTTTTTGTCCGTCTGTTTCTTCTGCAGGACCCCCACAGGTCCTTGGGGTCATCGATGTCCACTAGTGTCTGTGGAATTTAAAGTAACGCCCAAGGTAGCTCTCTGCCCAGGAGTCAGAGACCACGGCTGTCACCCAGCCTGCTGGGACAGGCTTCCCTCTGCCAAGCGGGACTGACAGCCTAGAGGACCAGAGAAGGGCCACAGCCACTTCCTGGTCCCCGTGGTCCGTGTCTACTAAAGCGAGTGCCCCACTCCCAAAGCCTCGTGATTGCGATGTGTGGCGTGTGGCACACACAGAAGCTGACTGCCGGGCACGTCTCAGGGACCTCCGTGGCATCGGGTCGAAGGAGTGCTAAGGGGTGCTGCAGGCCCCTGCGACCTTGACCGTGCACAGTGCCTGGACCAGCCGGGACTTTTTCCAGCCTTAATCTGTTTAAATAGAGTCAATATTGGGGTCAGCTTCATGCCAGAGCTTCCTTCCAGCTTTAGAGGTGACTCTGCAGCCTGCACGAGAGTGTGCAATTGACACAGTCTATTTTTAGCCTCCCGGAGACCGTGACCAACATCGCAAGCTGAGGGTGGGCACACCTGCTGCATTCTAATGAGGCGGCAGGCTTGCTGCTGCCAGCCAGCCTGGGATCGCGCCGACCTGGGACCTGGTGCTGCTAAACCGGGACGGCTGCTTATTTCCCAGAGGCGGTAGCCTAGATACACCAGGAAAACGGGGCCATCGTGCGGCCCCCCACCAGCACCCCTCCAGTGCTGGACACGCAGCCCCCGGGCTGCGCCCACAGAATGAGAAAGGAGATGGAGTCACTCGGACTTCCTGACCTTCCTCTGTCCCGGATCCCCCAGCTTCCTGTGCTGGAGAGCAGGTAAGAAGTCTGAGCTGGCCCAGCCCACAGATGAGAAAACTGAGGCCTGGAGTAGGAGTGCAACCTCTGCACCCGGTTCGTAAAGCCCTTACTGTGTGCCAGGACCGAAAGTCTACGTACAGCACTCATCCCAACGTCTGGATGGTCCTTCCAGGTAGCGCTTATTATAATCTATATACTGTAGAGAAGGAAACAGGAGCGATGACAAGTGACTTCCCAGGGTCACACAGTCAGCGAGCGGCATCGCTGGGTTTCAGAGCCAGGCAGTGTGGCCCCTGGGTTTGCTCTCTACCCTCTGCTGTCTGCCTCTCAGGACCTATTTTTCATTTTACAAGAGCCCAGATAGCTAGGATGGGGCCCAGGAGCCTTGATTCTCGGTCCCAGAGGGCTAAATACCAGATAATGCTGCTTTTCTGATTTTTAGTTTTAGTTTTAAGGTTTTTGTCATAGGGCACATATGCTAGCCAGAGAAAGACAAAGAAAGACCGTGAGAGGAAAAGTAGGAAGTCACCTCCTGGGGAGATGGCCATGCTGCAATTCCTTCTTCATTCTCCTCCTGGGATTTTGGGTATGCATGCACACAGGCCCGAAGTGAGTCTCAAGCCGCCAGGTCTGGTACTTGAACCGTGCTCAACAATGTGGGAGTCCAGAGCCTTAACCACCATGTCGCCTGTTGGTTCCTGCTTTTCTATTTTTAAAATGCTGCCCTGTCTCAAGGCCTTCTCTGTACCATGCATACCTGAATCTCCTTCGCTCAGGGCACAGTGGGCTGGCATGGCCGTGCTTCTGCACTGACGTGTGTACTTCTGGGTTCCAATCACTCTCGCTGGGTGTCGGAAGCTCTCTGGGCCTCCATCACCTTCTCCCTCCTCTCCTGAGCCTGTGGGGGGTGGGGGAGCAGGGGACAGACATTGCTGGGCAGCGGCAGTGGGTGTGGAGCTGGCTGGGGTATGGGACCGAGGAGCCCAGAAAGAGCAATGTTTGGCGGCAGCAGTACGGATGATCACAGGCTGGAGTCGGGGTACACTGTGTACTGAGGCCCGGACAGGAAGACCACAGGGGCGAGACACCGGGACCTACGGGACCGCCGTGGGAGGCCCCGTGCTGCTTCAGCTTGGCCCTGCCTGTTGGGTAGAGAGAAGTCAGGGGCTCGCTCTCCCTAGGAATGCAGGTGGGGCTTATTCCAGTTCGAGCAGCATGGACCACGTGCCTTCCTCTCTTCTCAGCACCAGAGAAATGCTACTTTGTCCAATCATTGGGGAAGCTCTAGGTGGTAGGGACCGTGGTAGACCATTCTGAGACAGGGAAGTTGAGGTGCCTCACAGTTTCTAACCTTGCCCAGGGTCGGCTAGCTGGGCAGTGGCAGAGCTGAGATTCGTGACTTAGGACACAGGCTCGAGTCTGGCCTCACCACCAGGCTGTGCTGGGCCGGGTTCTGTGCTTTTCTGTTATCAAGTGGTTCCTCTTCACCTCTAAAGGGAGATACTGTTCTCTCCATTTAGCAGATGTGGAAACAGAGGCCAAACTGGTTCCAGTTGCCAGGGAGCCAGGGCCCATTTGGCCCCTCAGTGGCCTGCCTGTCAACTCTCCACAAATCACAGGAGGCTGACAGGGTCTCCTACCCCGCAGGAAGGGCTGCTGATCGAGCGAGGCCAGGGAGTGAGGGGAGAGAAGGGACCTTGTGGCCTCTGTTAACCGGCCCCCTTCTCTTCTCCCAGGTGAGCAGTCCCCCCTCTCAGCCCCCTCAGCCTGTCATCCCGCCCAAGCCCGTGCAATGTGTCCACCACGTGTCCACCCAGCCCAGCTGCCCAGGACGGGGCAAGATGTCCAAGCTGCTGAACCCCGAGGAGATGACCTCGCGAGATTACTACTTCGACTCCTACGCCCACTTCGGGATCCACGAGGTAACGTGTCCCGCGCGGCAGCCGAGTGAGACGGGCCTGGCCCTGCTCCTTTGTCACCTCCAGAGGCAGCACAGTAGGCCCAACCATTTACCCTTGTAAAGTGAATCTTCCTAGTGCCTCCGAAGCCCCTGACCCTCTCTCTACCCTGTGGGTCCCCCTGGAAGACAGGGGCAGGGCATGTGTGTCTCTGTTCCACAGCCAGGGAGAGTGCAGAGGGCTCGGGCCTACATTCCAGCCCGATGTCTCTCCTGGCCAGACATGTGGGTCCTGCAGCACGGGCTGGATGGCACTGGTCCCCACAGGAGCTCAAAGGCTCGCAGCCACAATCCTAAACCTGAAGGGCCGCCTCAGAAATCATGCCGTCCTTCCTTTAAATGAATGAGCGGGGAGCTTCCTTGGAACCTGACCCAGTCTGACTGACCCTACCAATTCCCATTCTCACGGTGGCGGTGGCGGGAATGCCAGTCTCACGGCTCAGCTGAGGAGCAGGAAGAGCTGCCAGTAGGAGGCTTCCGGGCTCTGCTGGGGACACGGTGGTCTCCACGCTACACTCCCCCATTATAGCCGCCGGCACGCTCTTAGCTGCCCCACACAAACCACGGACGCTTACAGAGCGCTTGCTCAGTGCCGGGCACAGCCCTAAGCACACGGTGTGTGTCCTTTAATTGAATCCTAGTAAGGACCCCATAATGAAAATATTTACACCGTGCCCTGACGGTATGAAGAGAGTGCCGGAAGAAGGACAAACGCTTCTTGCTATATGAGTCCGTTTCCTCTTCCTCCCTCCCTCCCTCCCTCCCTCCCTTTGTTTGCCAGAAGACGCATGCACTTCCTGGAGAGAGACAGGGTGGGGGGAGAGAGAGAGAAAGTGAGAAAGCCCTCCCAGTGGGGATGGTCACACCCCAGTCTCCTCCTCTTCCTCCTTTCAGGATTTTGGGTACGCATGCTCACGTACCTGGCGTGTTTCTCAAGCTGCTGGGTCCGGGACTCAAACCCCAGAGTTTGGCCATGTGGAATCCAGCTGCTTTAACCACCAGACCACTGGCTGGCCCTTAAGTGCATTGTATAAACAAATCTCTCTCCCTTCCAATTAGATGCTGCTGTAAACTCTTCTCGTGTGGGACTGTCGATACCATCTTTGCCAGAAGGGTATTTTATTTCGTAATAGCCAGCACTAAAAACAATGTTTGATTTGTGTACTTATGTTTTAGTGCTTACTTCCTGCTAGGTGTATTCCAAACACTCTACGTCATCGGCTCACTTTCCTCAGGCCCACCCTGGAGGTTGGTCTTATGGTTGTCCCCATACGTGTGACCTGGAGCCTGAAGGACCAGACCTCGTGTCTTTGCTGTTTCCTTTGAGCAAGGCCATGGGTTAGTGAACGGCAGACTTAGGCATTAGACCTTCACCCCAGCTGTCATTCTAGGTAGCCGTTAAAACAAGTTTCCTTGTTTTCTTTCTACAAATTATAGAATAAACATGATTTGTTCCTGCAGTTCCTTCATAGCCCCATATGGAGGTAGAGGGTGGAAGAGTAGCCCCTCGGTTATGTCTAGATTCAGGGGTTCAGTCTCAGCAAAGCCAAGCCTGCACATGCTCACTGGGAAGTGCTCTCTGCATAAAACCATTAGGCGTGGGGCCTGGAGTGGGGGTGGGCCACTTGCACTCGTGCTGGGGTCTGAGGGTCCTGGCCTGGGAGTGAATCAAACGCCATCTCGGCAGACAGGTGGCCGGCTCAGCCTGCCTTGACCTTGCCCCTCCTGGGTGAGGCTGGTGCACCGAGCCCTGTCCTCGGCCTGTGAGAGGCTCTGGGAAGCAGAAGGGATTCCTTGGACAGTTCCCGCTCCTCAAGATCTTGTCCCTCACTGAGGGGCGTGAACTCCCAGCCGCAGGTTTTCGCAGTTCTGCGGCTCTGGGTACCCTTTCAGTGCAGATTCCTGGGAAGAGAGAACAGCTCCAATGTCCCAAAATGCCTGTGCTCGGGCCTGCCCCAAATCCACCTATTAGGAGAGGAGCCGAGTGACCACGACGCGCCCCTCAAGCTTTCAGGCTCCCCTCCGCCCTAGAGCCTCCCTGAAAGGCTCCTCGGACGCCCCTCTGAGTTGCTGAGTTCTCGCTGGACCACACGATGGCCTTTGGAATGTGCTCTCCTGTGTATCACTGATACCCGTCCCTCTTCCAGGCTTGGCAGACCCAGCTTGGGGCCCCGGGCTTGGCACCCCATCTGATTTGCAAAGGTGTGTTGACAGCTGTAAATCGAGTCACTGTGACTCAGCACCTAGAAGGGCATGCTTCCCACACCAAGTCCCCAGTAAGTGTAGAGCTGACCCCTCAATTCTGTGTGCTGACGGGAAAGTCAGTGTACATGAGCACGCGTGAGTTCAGTGTGGACCGAGCAGGGGCTTAGCATGCAGGATCTGGGAGCTGGACGCAGCATTTCTGTCCCGAAGGGCCCTTCACCTCTCCTCGGGACGCACTTCTGCACACCTACTCACACATCTCATGCCTCTGCTATTCGCCATCTCTTGATCCTGGCTGTTAGGAAGATGCATTAAGTCCTTTCCTACAGGAGTGGCCAGATAACCTTCCTCCCGAGGTTCCTCCCTCCCTGCTCTCAGTCTCCACGCTCGCCTGGTGCGAGCCCCTAGCCCTGAGCACCAGGTGGAGAACACGGGGACGGCCTCTCAGCATTGCCCTTCGCAGACAGAGGGCCTGCCCACTTCTTGTCATCGAGCACCAGGGATCTCCATGCCATGCCAGACAGCCCGCGGCGGTGCCTTTGCCTCCTCGGTCTGGACCAGACCAGCCTCTCCCCATCCGGAGCCGAGCTGGCCACTTGACAGCCTTCCCTCGTTAATAAGAGGCTCACACGGCAGCGGCAGCCCCGCCAGCTTGCTGATTAATAGCGATCCTGAGTGTTGGAAACATGGTGTGGACGGGCTGGGTGTGATTAGTCTGGAAATACAAACAAGACGTGTGAGGGGGGAAGGGGGCTCTGGGGGCTGGAGAGACAGCGGGAGGCGATTCTGGACACATCTGCTCTTCCCATCCCACGGCTCCATTCAGACACTGTCCTCAGCCACCGGAGGGCAGAGGCAAAGGAGAGGAAGCCTGGTCTGCCACCTCAGAGGCTCCGAGAAGAATGGGGTCCGGACCAGGTGTTGAGGTGACCAGTGCACGCTTCCCGAGGCCTCTCCCCAGACAGAAAGGGGCGGGTTCTGTGTGGCCTCCCGACCTCAGCTCTGAATTCTGTCTCTGATCATCACAGTGTCTCCGCCTCCAGAATTAGCCCAGCCCCTAGCCCTGAGCACCAATCCCGTTCCCAGCTAGCTCCTTCTTATGACAATCTTGCTGCAGGTTCTTTTGAGACAGATTTTTTTGGGGCCTCATTTCCCAGCAATTAGTCAGAGTGCTGTCATGTGCTAATAGCCAGGAAAGCTGGTGACAAAGTCGGCCACAGAGCAGCTGGCTTTGTTTCCCACGAAGAGTGGCATGTTCCATCTGAGCTGTCCTGAGACTTCCTTGGGCTGCTCTTCAGGAGAGGTTGAAGCAGGGGTGAAGGGTGGGGAGTGACTGAAGCAGGGGTGAAAGGTGGGGAGTGATTGAAGCAGGGGTGAAGGGCGGGGAGTGACTGAAGCAGGGGTGAAAGGTGGGGAGTGATTGAAGCAGGGGTGAAGGGCGGGGAGTGACTGAAGCAGGGGTGAAGGGCGGGGAGTGACTGAAGCAGGGTTGAAGGGCGGGGAGTGACTGAAGCAGGGTTGAAGGGCGGGGAGTGACTGAAGCAGGGTTGAAGGGCGGGGAGTGACTGAAGCAGGGTTGAAGGGCGGGGAGTGACTGAAGCAGAGGTGAAGGGAGGGGACAGAGAGTGTTTTCTTTAAGCAGGGGGAGTAGGGGAAGCTCTGCTGAGTCACAACTCCCGTTCTTCCAGAACTTGAACCTTCAGACCTAAGTCCTGAGGTCTGAGGCCTGAAGGAAAAGAGGGACGGGGTAAGGAAGTGTCAAGAAGCAGTGAATTAAAGGCGTGTGGGGAGCTCCCATTAGCAAAAGCAGGGTCTTCAGAGGTGCCCAGCCAATCCAATTCTACCCAGGAAAGGCAGTTAGGACTTCTTTTTTTTCAATTTTATTTATTCATTTATTTTATTTTTTAATTTGACTAGAGAGAGACACACACAGAGAGAGAGAGAGAGAGAGAGAGAGAGAGAGAGAGAGAGAGATAGAGAGAGAGAGCCGCCAGATCCAGGACTCGAACTGTGGTCAGCCATGTGGGAGTGTACAGCACCTTAACCACCACGCCACCTGCTGGTCCCGGCAGTTAGGACTTTTAACTGTGGCCATGATGGAGAGATTTCTGAAACTGTCATCATTTTGCCTCCCTTTCCTGTTCGCTCTCAAATATCTCCTTACAAAGACAAAGGAGAAGGTTGTAGTTATCACGTGAGCCAGAGCTAACACTTGTGACACCCATGAAGCAGGTGCCATTACTACCCATTTTCCAGATGAGGAAATTGAGGCTCATGGACAGAAGGTTCGATGAGGGCCTGGGCCAGAGAATTGTAAAGCAGTGGAGGTGTGGCTTGCATGCAGGAGTCCTGGCCCGAGTCTGCGTGTTTAACCACCATCTGCAATGTCCTCCTATTTACTATGCATATACTATGCACTGTGCCCAGGCCATTTTGCAGTCTGTGGTGTCTGGTCCCAGAGAGCTCCTGGAGGGAGAGGCTTAAGCTCACCTTCAAAGAATTTAAAGCTAGAAGTGAATTCCATCTAACCAAACTCCCAACTCGTTCAACCTCTAAAGAGATGGAAGATAGCAGCCTTGGGCCATACAGGAAGTGGTGGCCAGGCCTTAGCTGGGGCCTGCTTCCTTTTCACCTTCTACATCTCACAAGAATTTCCCCACGGGCACTCTCAGAACCCTCCCCGAACCAGGCAGCAAACCTACAGGACTGCGAGGACAGTAACACACACCCTCAAAAATAATTTGTAGCATTTTCCTACTAGTAATGGATAAAACAGAGACACACACACACACAAATCAGTAAGGATGTAAAACATTGGAATATACTCAGTCTGACCTAAGTGAAATTCACAGGACATTGTGTCCCCACACGAGGGAAGACATGTGCTTTCTTTTTAATTCAAGTGTACATGGACGCCTTCACTAAGATACATCACTTGCTAGGTCAAATAAATCTCAATGAACTTCAAGATCACAAGAGGAATTAGAAAATATTCCAAAATAAATGATAGTGAAAACGCAGCATACCAAAATTTGTGGAATGAAGTTAAAGCAATATTTAGAGGAAAAATTTATAGTTGTAAATGATTATATAAGAAAAAAAGAAAGATACATAATCCATGATCAAAACTTCCACCTCTTGAAACTAGGGGAAGAAGAACAAATAAAATCCATGTTGGGACCAGCAGATTGTGTAATGGTTACATCACTGGACTCCCATGTAGTCAACTGTGGTTCGAGTCCTGGACCTGGTGGTTTAAAACTCATGTTGGGTGCGTATGCATGTGTGCCCAAGATCCTGAGGGGAGAATGGAAGAGAAGGGATTGCAGTGTGGCCACCTCTCCTGGGGGGTGACTTCTCGCTTTCTCTCTCTCTCTGTCTCTCCGGCAAGTGCACATACCCTATAGCAAAAATTTCTCTGTCTAAAAACAAAACAAAACAAAAACAAAAACAAACAAAAAACAACAACAGAAAAACAAAACCCAAGTTGAAGAAAGAAAACAAAAAAGGTGAAAATGTAATTCAATTAAATACAAATGAAACAATAGATAAAACCAACAAAACCAAAAGTTGGTGTTGAAAGTCTAATTAAATTGATAACATCTAGCTAAACTGATCAAGAAAAACAAAACAAAACCATAGAACACACAAATTATAATATCATACATGGAGGCAAAGACACCAGTATAGGTCATGCAGACATTTAAAAGATTATAGGAGACTACTCTGACTATATTACGCCACTAAATTTTACATCTTTTTTCTCTTTTATTGCCAGAAGATGCACAAGCTTCCCAGAGAGAGACAAAGAGACAAGAGGGAGAGAGAGGAAGAAAGCACCTCCCCAATGGGATGTGGTCACACCACAATCCCATTTTTCTGTCAGGATTTTGTACATGGATGTACATATATGCCTGGTATGTTTTTCAAGCTGCTGGGGCTGGGATTTGAACCACATTAATCACATGGGATTCAGCTCTCTTAACCAGGAGGCTATGGAGCTAACCCAAAATTTAACATCATAAGTGAAGTGGACAAATTCCTCAAAAAAATACCTTGTCAAAGAGACATAAAATATGTAGAAAACTAAAATGGCCCCTTTTGATGAAATAAATTAAATTTGTAGTTAAAAATCTTTCCATGAAAAGAACTCCAGGCCCATATGGTTTCACTGGAGAATTTAAAGAAGAAAAATACCAATACACAAACGTTTTCAGAAAATGTATGTGAGGACTTTCCTAACTTATGTAATGAGCTCAGCATAACTTTATCAGAAAAGGTAAGAGAAAATTATAGATTGACTTATAGACACAAATACCTATAACAGAATTTCAGTAACTAAAACCCAGCAATATTTTAAAAGGATAATATATCATGACAAACTGTTGTTTCAACACTCAAAACCAATCTATGGAGTTCAACACATTAACAGAATGAAGAAGAAAAGTCATACACCATCTCAACAAATATAGAAAAAGCCAGTGAGAAAATTAAATACCAATCCATGATAAAAGCTCTCATCAAATTCAAACTAGAAGGGGTTGTCTTTATTCTGATAAAAGACATTTATAGAAAGTCTATAGCTAAAATGATATTAATGGTGACAAATTGTATATTATTGGAACAAAAGAAGGATGTCTGTCCTCTACAATTATATTTAATATTTTACTGATAGTCCTTTTCAGTGCAATAGAGCAAGAGGAAAAAACATACAAAAAAAAAATCCATACAAATAGTAAACTAAAATTGTCTCTATTTATAGTGACAAGATTTTTTACATGGAAAAGTAAATAAAACAAATAAACAAACATGCCCTTCTAGGATTAACATGTGAAGTGAGCAAGACTACAACGTACAGCAGGGTCAATGTATGTCCTGACATTGGAAAAAGAAATTTTAAAAAATGCCATGTATGGTACCATAAGATAAAAGTGCTAAGAATAAAGAGAATGAAGGAAATGCAGTATCTCTACATGAAAATTTATTAAACCTTCTCGAGAGAAATTAAAGAACTTAAATAAATGAAAAGTTGTATCATGTTCTTTGATTTTTTTTTTTTTTTTTTTTTTTTTTTTTTTTGTGTGTGTGTGTGTGTGGTTTTTGCTGTAGGGTGCATGCACTTGCCAGAAAGACAGAGATAGACAGAGAGACAGAAAGCAAGAAATCACCTTCCGGGGGGATGGCCATGCCACAATCCCTTCTCCTCTATTCTCCTCTCGGGATCTTGGGCAAGCATGCACACGTGCCTGGCATGAGTTTAAGCCACCAGGTCCAGGACTCAAACCGTGGTCGACTACATGGGAGTCCAGCGAAATAGCCATTACACCAACTGCTGGTCCCATGTTCTTTGATTTTAAAACTTAATACTGCCCAAGTTGATCTGTAGATTCAGTACTGGCTCAGTCAACCCCAGAAGGCTATTCTGTATGAATTAACAAGGTGATCCTAAAATATATCTGGGAATGTGAAGGACATAGAAAAATAGAAATTAATCTTGTTAAAGAAGAACTAAGTTGGAAAAGTTCTACTACTTTATTTCAAAGTTAATATGAAGTTGCAATATCAAGTCCAGATTGAATTGGTATATCAATGAAACAGATCAGAGAGGCCATACATGAAGAGACAACTGATTTTTGGCAAAGATGACAAGGTAATTCAATGGGGGAAATGATAGCACCACAAATGGTGCTTGAATCATTTATTTGTGTGGGAAAAAATATGAGCTCATGCCTTTAACTTAAACTACAAACAAAAATCAACTTGACATGAATCATATATCAAAAGGTAAAAGTCACAACTATGAAACTACTGGAAGAAAACATAAGAATATCTTTGTGACCTTGGGATAGACAAAGATTAGACAGGACACAGAAAGCACTAATCATAAATGCAAAAATAAACAAACATTGAAAAATTGGCATTCATAAAAATTAAAGACTGCTTTTTAAGACAACATTAAGAAAATGAAGAGACAAATCATGGATTGGGAGAAGACATTCATTATATATACATATGACAAGAGACTTGTTTCCAAAATGTACGTATTCTTGCAATTCAATAAGAACAAAAGAAATAGTCTAGGAGAAAAAAATGGATAAAGAATTTGAACAGTTTACAAAGAATATGTATTTGAATAACTAATAAACACATAAAAATAATCTATACAATAATCATCAGAGGAATGCAATTGAAATTATAATTTATATCCACTAGAAGGGTTACCATTTAAAAGACAGATAATTCTTAGTTGTCAGGATGTGAAGCAATTTGAACTCATACTTTATGGTAGCAGAAAATGATATTGCTATTTTGGAAAATTTGGTGGCAATTTGTTAGGAAGTTAAGCACACACCTACCTTAAAACCCAGAAAACTCACTTCTAGGTATTTATCCAAAGGAAATAAAAACACATACCCTCGAAAATGTTTATACAATAATGTTTGTACTGGCTTTATTTATAATAGCAAAAACTTGGGGCTGGACCCATGGCCTAGTAGTTAAGGGAGCTGGATTGTTCACGGCTGACTGCAGTTCAAATACCAGCTCTGGAGGCTTGGAAAACATGCTGGCCATGTATGCATGTGTGCAAAAATCCATACAGGATGGATATATGGAAGAAAAGCAATTGTGACATGACTATGCTACATTGGGGGGTGATTTCTCCCTCTACCTCTCTCTGTCTCTGTCTTTGCCTCTTTTTGGTGGGTGCACATGCCCTTTGGCTTAAAAAAAAAGACAAAAAACTGGAAACAATCCAGATACAATCCACAAGCAAACAGATAAATATACTGTGGTATATTCATATAATAGAATGTTATTCAATAACAACAATAAGAGCAACAACAAACAATAAATCTTGGTGTCTTGATCCATTATTGCGTTTCTAACAGAAATACCTGAGACGGGATGAATTTATAAAGAAATAGAGGTTTATTCAGCTCACAGCTTGGAGGTCCAAAGCCAAGGGGCAACTTCTGGTGAGATTACAACATGGAGGAGGGCAGGATCTGGAACAGAGCAACTGGCTGGCTGTGAGTTTCTCCTAGTTCTGGTCTGTACCCATGTGTCTCTGCCTCCCTCATTTCCTCTTCTTATAAACCCACCAGAACTCATTCAGGAAGGCCCCATCCTCATTACTTGATCACATACCAAGGCCCCACCTAGGAAATCCAGCAGGGATCAAGTTTACTTAACATGTTCAAATATAATCAAGTCTCCACACATGAACTTTTGAGGGTCATCCAATCATTGCCCATTCAGACCACATTCCAAAGTGTAACTGTTTGGAGTGACAAACTATTATCCAAACCATGACACTTGGATACATACGATAGCATGAATAAATCTCAAAAATGGTAGGTTGCACTAAAGAAACCAAAAGAGTGCATACTGTATGGCTCCATTTATTTAAAGTTCTAGAACAGGCAGAAGAAAGCATTTTTGGTAGAAATCAGGTCATTCATTGCCTGGGCTAGAGCTGAGGGATGAATATAAAGGGCCATGAAGGGTTTCTGGGGTGATGGAAATGCTCTATATCTTGATATGGTGGTGTTCACTTGGTATACATTGGTCAAAACTCTTATACTGAAGCATCTACTTAGAACCCGCACTTTGTGTTGCATGCAAATTATACTCCAATAAAGTTAGTTTTTAAAAAATTAAAAATCACCCTAACACTGTTGGTGATGAGTTAGTCAAAAGTGTTAGCTCTTCCCCTTGAATGGCTAAGACCCCTACCTCATCACCATACACAAGTTAAACGAGTTGTGCTTGGACTGGATACAGTTGTAACAGGGAAGCTGGTTTCTCTCTCACTATGAAGCACTTAATGCTGGTCAGAAAAACATGTGTTCTAGTTTTAAAACAAGCAAACAAAACACAAAATACACCTACAAAAACTTCCTTTAATAACTTGTTAGTAACAATTATCTCACCATGACAGGAAGTTCTACTTTAGGTCTAACTAGACCTCTCAGGCTGAGTTGTACTGTTCTTCCTTTTCGTTCTTTGATCGGAACTTTTCAAGGTCGGGATGGTGGCTTCTCTTCCAGCAGTGTGCAGCTGTCTGCCTGAGTAGTTTTAGGGTCGGGGTACTTTGTACTAATTCAGGAGCCTCTGGCCCCACTGCTCTGAAGGACTCCTCTGTGGCTCTGCCTGGTGATACTGTTGAGATTTTTCTGGGATGTACTTGACCTTGGGGTACTCCCAGGTACTTTGAATACACTGATACCACCTGCCTTTCCTCCCACCCCAGGAGATGCTGAAGGACGAGGTGCGAACGCTCACCTACCGAAACTCCATGTACCACAATAAGCACGTGTTCAAGGACAAAGTGGTGCTGGACGTTGGGAGTGGCACCGGGATCCTTTCCATGTTTGCTGCGAAAGCAGGAGCCAAAAAAGTGTTTGGGGTGAGCATGCCGTTCCTTCCCACATCCTGGCCTCCGTAGAAAGGACTCCTGGTCCTCAGGAGGGCCCCTCCTAGGACACAGACCGTGGTCTGTCTTCTTTGCAGGGTCACCTTAGAGAAAGGCCGTTGTGACTCTCAGGAGGCAGGGCGGGCTGCCTGTCCCCTCGGCCTCGTTCCTGGATCCCTGCCCTGCTGACTGCGATTTGCAGAGAGGCCCTCTTTACATCACTGTGCAGTCACACTGCAGGCCGAGAGGCAGAGCCGGGGCACACAGTCGTGCGGTCTGGCTTGAATCTCTGCTCTTGCACTGGCTAGATGTGTCATCTCAGACACTTCCCTGTCCCTCAGTCTTCCACCTGTAAAATGTGCATAATGACGCCTCACCCATGTGGTGATGGTGAGGACCAAGCAAGGTTAATCCTGTGTAGTGTTCATGGTGATGCCCAGCACGTGCCAGTGCTGCGTTCACAGTGAATTTGGCAGAGACGAGCCCTGGGCAGTGCCAGGACCACCTTCCTCCTTCCTGTGAAGGGTGGGTCAGTAGATTGAGGTTCCACTGCTGTAGACTCCCCAGCCTAGGGGTAGGGCCGACTCCCAGGAAGCCTCCCAGCCTTTTCCTGGCTCTCACGACTCAGCTGTGCACAGCCTGATGCCAGAGGGGCTGGCAGTGTCCGGGGCTGGGATGAAAGTGGAGCTGTGAAAAGATGAGCTCTGAGCTTCTGGCTGGCTTGCAAATGCAGCGGGTCTGGGGCTGGAGAACTGGCATTGATCTTGCTTAAAAGGAAAAGCAAACTTCAGCTGGACTCCCAGTGTGCACGAGAGCCAGCCGGTGTGCAGAGTTCCAAGGGCCTCTGAGCAGATTCCGTGGGCCTCTGTTCTCTGCGTGTAGCTGGGCTACACTGTGGCCTGCCCCGGGGTACCCCTGGCTCCTGGGTCAACAAGACCCCTCTGAGTCCCCTTGGGCCATCCTCAAGGTGCCTTGGGTGTAGTCCTGGTCAGAAAAAGCTGTGACACTCCACTCAGCAAGCCAACCTGACATCAGGGGACATGGCAAGGAGGGGAACCTCGGGCAAGGGACAGACTCTGCCATCAGGGACGCCACAGGGTGTCAGAGCTGGACTTGAGGCCAGCTGGCGATCCTGGCCTGCTGATGGCCTCAGTGGGGACATCTGAGCGTAGAAAGGCAGTGCTGCCTGTCCCAGCTCCATGGTACCCAGGGGCTCCAGCCCAAGAGCGGTGCTGTGGGCACTGGGCTCAGGCCGTCTGCTGCCGCCCCTGCTCTGCCGCAGCCTTCATTCCGGACGGCCCGTTCCTCAGTTTCCCGTGCCAGGGTCCCCCTCCACGCACTGCTCTTCTCCAGAGAGGAGACGGGACGGTGGAGACGGGGATGGCACTGCAGAGAGAGGGAGAGAGAGAAGGAGAGAAAGGGAAGGAGAGAGAGGAGAGAGAAGAAGAGAGGGTGTGAGTGAGAGAGAAAAGAGAGACAGTAGAGACAGAAACAGAGGAAGAGACGGACATGAAGAGAAGTAGAAAGTGGAAGAGCGACAGACTCAAAGAAAAGCCGGAGAATGGAGCGGGGTCTAAGGAGGAGGAAGAAACAAAATAGGAAGTAAAAAGAAAATAGCAGGCAAAGTCAGAAAAAGGAGAGTGGAGAGAGACGAGGGAGGGAGACCGGCAATGGCGGCCGTTCGTGTTCATGCGGCACGCAGGCAGAGGTGTCCTCCTTCCCCAGCCGGGCGCAGGGCCTCAGGGTGCTCGTGGGAGCACGGGGTTCTGCTGGGCAGCGCAGAGCGCAGGTGTGAGGCCCCGTCCGGCTCTCCCACTAGGTTACCACCACTAGTTTCCCACCTGTGCAGCCTCTCACAGACAGGATGAGGACAGCCGGGGAGCGAGACAGAGCCCCGCAGAGGCCCCGGAGGTTGGCCCGGGACCTGAGCCCTGGAGCCAGGGTGGGTAAGTGGGGGCACTGCCCTAACTGAGCAGTACCTTTGGGTCCTGAGGGGCCCCAGCCTCAGCACGGCACAGAAGGAGGCTGAGGGCCTCCTCCCAGCCTCAGGGCCTCTGTGCAAACGCTTCCTAGGTTTTGGCCTTCCCAGGTCCCCAGGGGTGATCTGAGGAGGGGCCTTGGGTCTGGGGCGAGTAGAGCCCATGGCCTTAGCACAGGCCAGGCAGAGCTCCCAGCCCTGTCTGCAAGTTCCCAGCCTCTAACTCCTGGGCTGGAACTTCGCTTCTAACCAGCCCCCCAAGGTCCTGCTCTCCGCGGACGATCGACGGCTCTCTCACACCGGCCCTTTGCTTGGGAGGTTTGGGGAGCCTGGAAAGGAACAAATTCTTTCAGGGGTAGAGCCCCAGGAAAGGCGAGTGTACGTGTGGAGGGGTGGGAAAGGATCTTAGGGCTACCCCTGAGGTCCTGACCTGTAGTTTCCAGTACCCTGTTGTCCCTAGGAGGGCAGAGAGGATGACGTGGAGGGAGGCTTGCAGCCACTCTGGCCCTGCCTCTGCCTCCTCACGCCCTCTCCTGGGAGGACGGTGGCCTTCCCACCTCCTCCCATTCTCTCATCCAGGAAGGTAAGGCCTGCAGTTCCTTCTGGGTCTCCCACTGGAGACCAGGCCCCTCAGTGCAGGGCAGTGCTGGGTGTCAGTCTCTGCCAAAGGCCGAGACTGAACTGAGCAGAGGACCACTGGCCTGGGTCAGAGGCCTGGGCCATGATTTTCTGCCTGCCCAGCGGGTGTGCGGCCGGCCGCGGGTGAGTCACCGCGGCTGTCCTGGCCTCGGCCTCTCCACCCGCTAGGTTGGCACTGGCCAGCTGTGCTTGTGACGCCGCGGCCCTCTGTCCTGTGCCCTTCCTCCCTAGATCGAATGCTCCAGCATCTCTGACTACTCGGAGAAGATCATCAAGGCCAACCACCTGGACAACAGTAAGACCTTCCCGAGTCTCCCGGGGCTGGGAGGG
This sequence comes from Tupaia tana, assembly GCA_026018925.1. NCBI lineage: Eukaryota > Metazoa > Chordata > Mammalia > Scandentia > Tupaiidae > Tupaia > Tupaia tana. Next base: position 110,330,183 of record JAKSZU010000006.1, read on the forward strand.
TGAGGGGCTTCCTAGTGCGGTGGCTCAGGCTGACACAGGAGGGCTGGGGACTTGGGGGCTGGAGTGCCCAGTGGAGGGCCCTGACAGCAGGGCTGTGGCTCTGGGACGCTGAGGGTCTCACCCCCACCATGCCACCAGGGGTTCCATCGTCCCATCTCAGCAGGCAATGAGAACGGCCTGTGGCCACGTCCTCAGCTGCAGTGCCCGCTTTGTGAAATGGCAGCTCTTCTGACTCCTGGCTTCCCTCTCCATGGGCCCCAGCCCGGCCTGCCCCGGCCTCCCACCCAGTGGCATCCCAGCCACTCCCTGGCTGCGGTTCTCCATACCCACAAGCCCTGCTCTGATGGGTCCATCTTGGCAATGAGTTTACTCCGGAGAGTAGGATCTTCTCCAAGCCAGAGTGATGGTAAAGAGGCGTGTGTCTCCCTTACTATCATCACCCCTTTCCCCGCTGCCTCGCCCCGGGCTGCGGCATTCCCAGCCCCTTCTCTGGAACACATCTTGAACACGCTCACATCTGCAGGGGCTCCTGACCAGAAGACCTGCTGGTGGCTTGTATCTGTCAGCAGGTTCAGGAACAGTCCCCAGGCCCGTGCTCAGTGTTGGGAAGAACTTTAAAGGAAGAGTCAGTACAGTCCTGAGGCCAGGGGTGCAGCTAGGCTGGAAGCACGAAGCACAGATGAACAGGGTGACGGGGAGGGGACGGTGCAGTGGGACTGAGCAGCTAAAAGCAGTCGGCCTGGGGAGGCGATGCTACGAAGACCTCCGTGCAGAGTTCCGAGGGAGGAAAGGATGGTCTGGGGGGAGGACGTTCTACGGAGTGCTCTGGTCAGGGGCCGGTAGTCGGCCTGGGCGGTGGGAAGGAGTCTGGGAAGGGGCCAGTTTGGGAAGCGAGGGCTCCTTCCCAGAGAGCTGGGAGCAGAGGCGTCGCAAGCAGGCGCTGCCTAGTACAGCCAGCCCAGCCTGCCTCCCTGTGCCACGTGGCCCTCAGCCAGTGGGTGAAGGCCTTGCCGTGGTCCCTGCAGACCTGCTGGGGCCCTACGATCCCATCTAGGGCCCTGCTGCCCAGATACCCCCTCAGCGTGGCCTGGGAAGCCAGGTGCGGGGGCTACTTTTGACTCGCGTGTTCTCCCAGCCTCTGTCCATGTGGCCTCTGCCCCGTCACCTCTCCCTTTGCTGCTGACCCACTTGCTGCAGATTCCCGAAGGGCAGGAGTGTTGCTCACTGAGCACACACCTCTGTGCCACTGGGAGCCAGGCTCTGAGGAGACAGGTGGATCCCAGCCTCGTGGGTCTGCATTCCAGCGTGACGCTCACACAGACAAATCCCCGACGGGGATGGGCAGGGTGGGGCGAGGGGACCTGGTGTCCTCGGAGAGAATCACATTTAAGCTCTGATTTGAATGACACAGGGAGCCAGCTGACAACGTGGGGCCTCAGGCAGAGCTGAGCAGGCATGCCGAGGAGCAGGAAGGCTGCAGCCAGGGCACAGAAGGCAGAGGAGGGCAGAGAGAGAGCTGGGGCCGGGTCGTGCAGGGCTTGTAAACTGGGAAGGTAAGGCTGGATTCTGTGGCAGGGCCTTAGGCGGGTTTGCATCAAGGGAGCGGCCTCTGTGGAGACAGGGCTGGAAAGGGTGGCAGGGGGAAGAGCGTGTGCTAAAGGCGAGGGCTGCGGGGGGAGGGGACCGCTGTGGGATAGCTTGGGAATAGAGGCAGGAGGCCTGCTGATGGGCTGGATGGGGAATGAGGGGGAGGAGAGGAGCGAGGGCTTGAATGGGTGGCTGGAGTGAGAAAGCAGGAGCTCTTCTCGCACACGTTGGGCTGAGAGGCCCCTTGGACACCCAGGTGGACGCGCCATGGAAGACGTGCATATGGAGCCTGGAGTTGCAGGCAGAGTCAGAGCCACCACCGGGCGTCACCAGCAGACATGTTATTTAAAGCTGCAGGATGAGGTCACTCGGGGACAGCATACAGCTAGAGGGAAAGACAGCCCGAAATAGGGCTCTAGTGCATGTCCAGACCTGGAAGTTGGGCAGGGACGGGCCAGCCACGAGGCTGAGCAGATCCGCTCGAGGAAGCTGAGAGCCACTCTGGAGCATGGACTCCCACGGACCCCAAGGAGGACAGAGTCAGCTGCAGGGCACGCTGAGGGGTCGTGACAGAGCGGTGACCTGGATGTGGCCACCTGGAGGTGACTGTGCTCGTGCGGGGCAGGGACAGACGTCCGGCTAGAGGAGGTTAAGAAGAGACCGTGCCGTGAGGACCATCCGTCACTGCTCTGAGTGACAGGGAACGACAGCACCAGTGGCTGCGGCGGATGGGGGCTCAAGGGTGGGAGCTTTTCGTCTTTGCTTTTAGTTGAGACGGGAGACAAGAAAACGTGTGTAAGACTCCATGGGGCAGTAGAGAGAATTTCAGGTACAAGAAAGGCAATTCGGGAGCAAAACCTGAGAGGGCGAGAGAGGGTGGGTTTTGAAGCACAGGTGGGGGTCTCTATTCTGGAGTAGGGACCGTTCACCTGGAGAAACAGGAAGTAGGCAGTGAGGCCCCGAGGAGGGTGCACTGGGGAAGGCCCCAGTTTCTGGGTCCCATTTGCCTGAGGCAGAGTGAGGCGGTCGCTGGCAGAGGAGAGACGGAGGAGGGGGAGGGAGGGCCTCGGGAGGGGGGGCAGCGGACGTGCTGGGGTGGCAGGACGGTGGGAGTGTCCAGTGCCTGTTAGCCGTGTGGACGCGGCTGTGCCATGCGCCCCATCTCTACCGTGCACCCTGTCCCCACAGCGCTGCGACTCTCCCCGAGCTCAGTGGTTTGTGCCCAGTGCAGTGAGAGGTGACCTGGGTCGGGCTTTGTCGGAAGGATGTCAGAGAGAGATGGAGGCCGGAAACTGAGGACAGCAATGGGCCCCGGGGTCGGAGCTGGGTGAGGAGGGAAGAGGGTGCAGAGGGATGGTGCTGAGTTGTGGGGGTGATGGGCCGGCAGCACCCTAGCGACCTGAGTGGTGCCAAGCCCCAGAGGCCCAAGAGGGAAGTGTGGCTCTGCGCCCGGCCTCTGCCCCAGTGTCCAGCCTCTGGTTCCCTCAGGGGAGCCAGGTCCCGTCCAGGGGCCTCTATCTGCCTGAAGGTGAAAGGAGGAAACCCACGGCTCTTCCTCTGAAGACTGACACAGCCTGGATCCACATGCCTCCTCGGTGTCCTTCTCCCCAGGCTGTGAAAGAGGGCATGTGGTCGCCCGGTTAAGATGAGGGCCGAGGCGAGGAGCGCTGGTGGCCGAGCTGGGGCAGCCCCCCAGTCTCTGCTCCCGTTCCCGTGCCCTTCCCCGCCCGTGTTTATGTTGCCGTGGAAACACCAGAAATGGCTGCTGATGCTTAAAGACCTTTGGCTGGGGGGAGGACGGGTCCACAGGGGTGCAGGATCAGGTTTTCTCTGGGGCCATGAAGGCCCATCTCTGAGCCCGGGGGCGCTTCCAAAGAATGTTTAGGCCAGTCTCCTGCCTCTGTAGATTTCGCTTGTGAGAATTCCTGATCTGGAACGACCTGTCCAGCTCTCCACCCTCACGGCCTCTCCCTTCCTGCAGGGGCGCCCCAACGTGTACTTGGGACTCAGGAAGAGCGGTGTCCCCGGCTCTTTCACCCTCTCTGGCTTGCAGGGGGCCGTTGCTGCAGCCATTGGTGGCAGTGGCAGTGATGTAGGGTGAGGTGGCGTGGCTAGCACCCGCTGACCAATCACCAGGTGGGCCTCTGAGGGGGTGGGCTCTGAGAGCTGGCTAGGGCAGGAATTGTTCAGCCCTTCCACTATTCACACCCCCAGGGCTTGCCTCCTCTCTCCTGCTTCACACTCTCTAAGTAATTGTTCCCCTCTCCCCCCTTCCTGGCCCTCCTCTCCCCTTTTCTCTTCTTTCTTTTAACCTTTGAATCACTCACGTTTACAAAGTGCAATCACAGCAGCCCCCCACAGCCGTCAGAGAGCAGATTGTTGGCAGGATACCCCAACATCCGGAGTATGTTAATACGCACAGCCAGTAAACAGGCACGCCTTCGACGTCGCCACGGCTCCCGTGCACACACCAGTGCCTAACGCTCAGATCCTAGTGCCCTTTGCCGGTTGGCACCATGGGATCGGTTATGGCAGGACAGTTCCATTTAGACCCACGGACTGTGGCGAGGCGCTGTGGCTGTCTCCCTTCAGGCTGGGCCAGTCAGGCTTTCCGCGACTTCCCCGGGCGCGACACCTGGAAGGGCCCAGGGCAGGGTTCGTAGCTGCCTCTATTTGGAAGTGTGTGATGCTTCTTCACGATGGGGTTCAGTATACTTCTTGGGCAGAAATATCAGAGACGGGATGTCGTGAGTGGCTTTTTGCATGTCTTCTTGTCATGTCCTGTCACAGGGACGGTTTGCTTTGATCACTTGATAAAGGTGGCATCTGCCTGCTTCTCCATCAGAGAGGTGCTCTTTCCTCCTTCACAGTCAGGAGAGTGTTCCTGAGGGAAGGAGCAATACTTTGAAGACCTGCAACTCTTTCATTCCTCAGCAAATTCCCACCTGTGCATCTATTCATTCGTTCTTCCGTTCATTCACTTCGCCACGGGCCCGCGCTTTCTTTACTAGGTCGTGCCTGATAGCACCGACATCGAAACCCAGACTGTACCCAGCTCGGTCACAGGGCCCTTCGAGCTGCCTTCTGGCTCCTTCCAACAGCCTCTCTCCCTCTCTGCCTGTTTTCCTACTTTCCGCCCGAGGCGACCAGCCTCACCTAGTGCTCCCCGTACCCCTGCTGTGGAACAAGCCCTCTGCCCTGGTTCCCTTCAGTGGATGACACTTGGAAACGAAGCTCTGGGGCCAGGTGTGCATGTCGGTTTTAGGGTGCAGCGCCCCCGGAGAGAGCTGGCTGTGTGTGTGTGTGTGTGTGTGTGTGTGTGTCCACGCTGACACAGTCTTGACCTCTGGACCTGTCTGTGTGCTGTTGAGTGTGCACTTGCATGACACCTCCACTTGCAGCCCGGCGCCGTGGGCTTGCTCTACCACCCCTCCCTTTCCCACGCTCTCCTCCGCCCTCTGACTCCGGAACACCAGACGCCCATTGCTCGCATTGCGTTCACTTATTCATTTGCCACTAGGATGTTTACACAGCCCTGGACATAATCGCTGCCCATTATCACCACCTCCTGGCCCACGCAGAGGCTCTGTCACCTTACACAGGCAGCCTCCTGCATGGGCAGTCTCCCCTCCCCGCTGGGCTCCGACCACTAAGCTGGGCTGCCCTCCCGTGCAGCGGTCTCCTCAGCCCCGGGCCTGCACTGTCCTCCCGCAGGACTCTTCTCCCTGTATCACCCTGCCCGGTCTCTGATGTGCTGGCCGGGCTGCCCTATCCACACCCTTCCCTGCCTGGGCAGCAGGCGAGTCAGGCTTGTTCCTCACCTAATGCCTTACAGAGGGAACCCTTCTACGCTCTGCGTTTTCACAGTTCAGACTCGATTCTTGTTATCAAGGCAAAGGCCTAAGAGGGTGAAGACATTGGGCCCAGGAGAACAGCACCTGAGCTCTTTGTGTCTGTTCCTACACACACACACACACACACACACACACACACACGTACACACACACACACATGTACACACACACGCACGTGCACACACATACACCCGTACACACACATACACACACACACACACACAGCAGGAAGGACAAGGGAATCCAGACCCAGGGACCCTCAGAGCAAAGTTATCCTCATCTCGTCCTCCCCAGGGGCTGCCGCAGGTGGGTGGAGCCCGTGGGCTCCCCGGGGCCCTGGCAGCTGCACCGGCTCCCTCGGCCTTGGCACGTGCACTCGAAAGAGGACAGCTTGACGGCACGGTTGCTTCCATGGAGATGCTTCTGAAAAGCTGCAACAGCCGACCGTGTGGGTCTGGGCGTGTAGGTGTGGAGACACAAATAACAACATGGGCCCAGGATCCCTGCTCCCCAGAACCATGCTCCTCTCCCGCTCCACCTCCACGCAGCGCCTCGTGATGGAGTCACTCACGTGTAGACACACACCCACAGAACGCCACCTGCAGCAGACACGCTGCCTTCACGTGGCTTCTTCCACACGCAGCCCCCGGCACTCAGTCACGCTTCGTTGATTTAAGCACTAACGACTATTATTTCCTCTCCTTCTGACGAGGAGTCTAGTGGGCCGCTGAGATGCTGAAGAAGTCGATGCGTCTGTGACAGCTGACATTGGAGTTCAGAGATTGACAGAAGTTCTATAATTCTAGAAACTAGAAATTACAACCCATTTACTTCTTAGAAAACGAAAGGGATAAAACACACCCCTCCTTTCTCTTTCAGGATAAGGGTCATGGGGCCAGCCCTGTGATGCAGCTTTATGCCCTGTACAGATAGGGCCAGATCCCACATGGCCAACTGCAGTTCGAATCCCAGCCTCGGCAGCTTGAAAACCATGTTGGGGGTGTGCGTGCATGTTTGCCCAAAATCCTAATGGGATGCTAAAACAGAGGGAAAAGGACTGTGGTGTGACCACGTCCCATGGGGCATGCTTTCTCTCTTTATTGCTGGTGAGCACCTTTTGGCAATTAAAAAAATAAAAAGTAGTAAGTGTCCCAAATGGAAGAGACCTTAGGGCATGGACAGAGGGACCCTACAACTTCACAGCAGGGAGGACTCTTTTTTTTTTGTTTGTTTGTTTTTGAGAGGTTTTTGCTATAGGGCATGTGCGCTCGCCAGACAGAGACAGAGAGACAGAAAGCGAGAAATCACCCCCCAGGGGGGATGGCCATGCCGCAATCCCTTCTCCTCCATTCTCCTCTCGGGATCTTGGGCACGCACGCACACGTGCCCGGCGTGAGTTTAAGCCACCAGGTCTGGGACTCGAACTGCGGTCGACTACATGGGAGTGGCGACATAGCCATTATGCCATCTGCTGGTACCTACAGCAGGGAGGACTGTTGAATCACTTCATCTTCTGAAGTTCCGCTAGATCTGCAGAGAACACATGCAGCTGGCAGCGTTACTGGGGGTTAGACGTAACACAGGTGACGTGCCTGAAACGACCTCGCGTGCAGTCGGTGCCCCAGAGGTGTTAGCCGTTCCGGGTTTACCGTCCTACATCTCCGTAATTGTTGGCGGCACCCTCCCAGCCTTTTATAAATGATGCTCAATCCCACCTGTGCATTCCTCCATGCCACCGCCTTCCAATCCTGGAGGAGTCTCCTGATGGGGCGCTGGGGTGTTAGAACTGCTTCCTTCCCCTGAAGAGGGCCCTGGCACCCTGAACCGTCCCGGTGTTGCCTCTTTCTTTTGGGTCCTGCGGAGTGGGACAACTCCTCTGCCACGTCTCCGAGGTCACACCCCGTTCCTCTCCCTTTTGCTCGGTTTGAGCGACCTTTTCCTCTAGCCATGCTTTGGCGTCACTCCCCGTCCCTCAGAGTCAGGCTCGGAAGAAAACACGGTCAGTCAGTTGAGGTCCAGGGCTGGACCGCTGACCTGCAGCTCCCGTTCCCCTTAGCAGCTGAGCCGAGCTGTCCACAGTCACGTGCTAACGCCAAACTCTATCAGAACCCATGTCTGGCTGGTGGATGTTTTGCATCCAAACTGATAGTCCAGCGTTAGATTCTGTCCTTCATCACAAACCACTAAGACTGGCAGTCATCGCTCTCGGGGTCACCGTCGCTCCTGGCCGTGTGTTACCTACTCACTCAACGGGTGGCCCATAGTGAGAGTGGGAGCTCCCGTGGGCTGGTCTCATTCGGCTCTTACTCAGCTCCTTGGACTACAGTCATGTAGCCAGGTGTGAATCCCCACCACTATTTGCCATCTCTCCCGTCAGGATGGCACAGAGGGAAGGCCCTGTTAGAGTCCTTTCGAAGTCCCTACATGGTATGGCTGCAAGCACTAGTCCTGGTCCATGCCCAGCTCTGTCAGGGTCTGTCTGTGATCTGATTTTGTGCGCCTTGGTTCCCTCCATGAAATGGGTATAGCAGTGACTCATCCCTGATGGGCTCCTTGTGGGGATTACGTGGTTACTCTGCAAGCACTACACAGTTACTCTGAGCTATTCTGGAGCAGGCTCCTTTTAAGCTCTTTACTAGATCTCAAGAGTTGATTGTCACATTTTCAGTAACTTTGTGGAATGGGCATCATCCCTCTGGTGGCTTGAAATTGGCCATGGGGGAAGTATTTACACCACAGTAATGAGCAGGTGCTACAGATCAGGGCTCCTAGCCCTGAGAGCCACTCGCATGCACAGCACCCCTGTTGCGTATGTATTCACTGCTGGGTATAAAACAAAACAGTATCCGGCAGGCAGTAAGTAGCCAGGAAGTGTTAATAATTGTTACTATTATTTCATTTATTGACCTAAGGAAGAAATGAGATTAATTATACATAGTTGATTTTAATGACCCTGTACTAGTAGCTCCTGGCAATTGCTACTTCTTTTGCTAACGGTTCATGAGATGACCTATGAATAATCTTAGAAGTGAGTTTCACTTGCTCATTCTTTCGAGCATTGTTGTACCCCGCATGAGGGGCCAGATATGGGGGGAGTCAGCAGTGTGACCAGGGCAGACAAAATCTTTGCTCTCATAAAACTTACAGTCTCACAAAGAAAACGGATATAAACATAAGTGAACCAACAAAATCACAATATAATTACAAGTTGCACAAGTGCTTAGACGGCAATGGGTGAGTAACTGAACAAACCTGGGATGCACTTCGATCACCCGCCACCGAGGCACGCTAGGCTAGCACTGCCTCTCCAGGGCCAGCCTGTGCACACGTCTCTTCTCACCCTGCCCGAGCGACAGGGCCTCCCCAGCTAGAAATCCACCATGGCAGGAGCATTTGTAACACAGACAGCAGGCTACAGATCAGGGGTTTTATTTGTTTATGTTCTTGGCAGAGCTGGTCGTTGAGCATTTACCAACAGAGCGCTGGTAGTGAGGAGACACTTTAGGGGGAAGAGGGTATTTGTCTCCGTTTGTTACTGCATTGCTAACAGTAACGCCTGAGACTGGGTAATTTACAAAGAAATAGAGGTTATATGACATACAACTGGTGGCTGCAAAGCCCAAAGGCGTGGCCGAGCAGCAGGAGGCAGGACTCTGCGCAGGCAGGACACGGTTGGAGCCACGTGTCTCTGCCTGTGTCGTCTCCTCTTCTACAAACCACAGACCTTGGTCATGGGGCCCACCCTGATGACATCTTCACACTCCAATTCCCCATCTGATACACCAGGAAGGATTAGTTTCACTCAACACCTTTACAACACAACCAAGTCTCCATACACAAACTTTTGGGGACATCCAATCACTGCCCACTAAGACCAACCTCCAAACCTTCGGAAGACACGTCATTCTCTCAGCTATATCAGCGTGGAAGCAGAGGCCTGAAAGATGGCCATGCCGGTGGGGGGCGAGTGCGTCAGGCAGGACGGCCTGTACAAACCCCCGAGGTGGGAGGCACTTTCTGTCTGTCCCACGTAAGCGTCTGCCGTAGTTAGTGAGCACGAATCTGAATGATTTTCTGAATACCTGAGTCCAGGAGAAGCTTCACTGCCGCAACGTCAGCCACTCTCTCCAGCACCAGCTCTTTCTCAGCACGAGCCCTGCCACGTGGGCCGCACCTGTGACGGCCTGCCTTTGGCCATTGTGTTAGGTGTTTGCAGGCTGGACTATGCAAGAGGTTCTGCGTGGGGTGATGATTTGGGGTGGGGAAGAGTCTTGGCGTGGTTTGAGCTAAGCGATCAATATTCCCACCAGCACCTAAGCGAGCACAGATGCTAGGCAGGTCTCTGGCCATGCAAGGGCCTTGGAGTCCCAACTAAGCAGGCTGGGTCCTGAACCTTCAAGGAAGCCAGAGCAGGCCGGGACATGGAACCGGGAGGGTTATGCATTGGGACGAGGCAGAGCCTCACATACATGTTCACGTGTGAGTGGGGGTTTGGCAGGGAGAGGGGCAGCGCGTGGCTGTTCTACCACAGTGTGGGCACGTGGCACCCAGGGCTCACCTCCCGCACTCCAGGAATGGGCTCCAAATGCTGCAGATATCGAGGGTGAAGACATGGACGTTCCTTTTCTCCCACCACCACTGTGAGCTGAGTCTGCCCTCATGAGAGGTTTGTCTGGGCCTGGAGAAGACAAGGGCAGGGAGCCAGGGCAGTGGCCGCCCTCGGGGAAGGCGGAGAGTCTGGTCCCACCCTGACACCTCACGCTGGCTCTGCCTCTCCTGGCCCTACCAGCAGTCTGGCCAGCCTTCTCCAGCGTTGGAGACGGGTGGATCCTTCTCCAGTGTTTCCCACAGCAGCCTGGGCGGTGGCTGGGTGTCCACAGCAGGCAGACGTGTGGTTGGCTCAGGAGTCATTACTCCCGCTGGGCAGGTACAGGGGAGGACCCTCGGGGAGCCAGGGTGACCTGCGCACGGTTCTACAGCAGGCTTGGCTAGGGCTCTGCGATGCAACCTCTCCACACTCCAGTTCCCTCCCCTCCCTAGGCAGCTGGAGTCAGAAACCAAGCCCGTGATGCTGGGAGGGTCACGGAGACTATTAATACAGGGGCAGCATTCTGCGAGCTGCTGTTCAGAGACTAGTCTCTTTTCTGCTGTTGTAATCAGGACACGTTTGAGCTTTCCTCTTCTCTTCTCTTCTCTTCTCTTCTCTTCTCTTCTCTTCTCTTCTCTTCTCTTCTCTTCTCTTCTCTTTTTTCTTTTTTTTCTGTCTCTTAACCCAGTGCTCTTTTTCTAAAATTGCTTACTTGCCCACCCGTTCCTTCAGTGACATTTTTGCATGTTGGTGAGGAGTCAAGTGCTTCGTGAGGTCCCAGAAACAGCAAGCTAACGTAGACACCTAAGAGAAGAAATTCTTAGGCTGGGGGTGACTTAGGCACGTGGCAGCTGGCGTGGGGGTCACCAAAACAGATGTGTACGTGAAGAGTCCAGGAAAAGGCAAGGGGTGAGGGGCTTTGCTGTGGTGGGGGGTGGCATCGAAGGACTTTACGGCTCATATGTGCTCTCTGTCCCCACACATGTGCCCCTTGTGGCCACTTTTCCAAGGGACAGCGTCTGCTGTCAGACACAGTGAGCAATCTACAATAGGGAGATCCCTAACTTCAGACCCTTTAGGGTCAGCTGATCCTGATGGATGGTCTAAAGTTTCAAATGAGGTTGGGCTGGTCACATATGTTAAAAAAAAAAAACATAAGCCAAGCACCCAGACCCACAGGTGGTGTGGCGGTTAAAGCACTGGACTCTCAGATAGCCGGCCATGGTTCGAGTCCTGGACCTGGCAGCTTGAAAATCACACTGGGCACGTGTGTGTGTATGCTCAAAATCCCAAGAGGAGAATGGAGAAGGGATTGCAGGTGTGGCCATCCTTCCTAAGGGTGATTTCTCATCTTCCATCTCTCTGGCTGGTGCACCTGCCCTATGGCAAAAACCTTAAATAAATAAAGCCACACAATGACCATAAGTCAGAATGACTAGATTTTTGTGATAACCATCAAATCAAAAAGAAAAAAATATCTCACTCAAACAGCCAAAAAAAAAAGAAAAAAAAAATCTGGGCATCTAATCTGCAAATGTGAAGCTACAAGAGAAATTTTCCCAATTTAAAGTTTATTGCTCCCTGTGGTACATTTAGTTATGATTAATCATTCTAAAATTTACGAGCCAGGGTCCTGTCACCGCCCGTTGAAAACACTTTCCATCATCCTCATGATATAAAAATAGCTGCAGAGGGTGACCTCAATGTGACCTTGAGCTGAGGCTGTTTTGCTGGGGTGGGTCCAGAGTGGGCACGGGGCTCTGCAGCCTGCAGCTGCTCAGAACCTAATGTCAGGGCCGAAACCCCCTGCAAACCTTGACATAGAGAAAGGGGGACCGAAGTTGCATGCCCACACCCTCCTTGGAGCCAGCCCTAATGCCATTGTTGTTCAATAGCTCCTGATGAATTGGCATAAACCCCACCATGAGAGGTAGCATTTTGCAGATTGGCAAATTGAACCTGGGCGTTTAAGTGGTTGCTGGTGGTGACTATAGGCAGCAGGCGGAGTAACCCTGGTGGTTCAGCTGGGTAGTTGTGCTGGGGCCCATAAAAACAATACAGCCCCTTTAAAGAAAATAAATAAATAAATAAATAAATAAATAAATAAATAAATAAATAAATGCAGTCTCCAGGAACTGTTGCAAAATGGCCACCCTGGCCATCCCGGGCACTTCCCCTTTACTGATGCCAGCTGTCCCCACAGGTAAATCTCACGGGTGCCCTTCCCCCGAGCAAGCACTCAATACATGTTTGAAGAATCTCGGTGCTTTGGCGCCGTCAGGACATTCAGATTCAAGCTCCCTGCTTTGTCCCTCAGGGAAACCGAGGTCCTGAGGGAGAGGGGCTACTGGATCCAGGTGACTTGTCACCTGGAACAAGAGCTTGCGTCGCTGCCTCCAGGAACCCTGTACAAAGTTGTGCCAGCTGGGCACTGCACAAAAGCACCTGGCACAGGGTTGAACCAGGTCTGGGGTCCGGCCCACAGGGGCCCGAAGAGAGGGGTGTCTTTTTCCTTTCACAAAGGGCCCGTCACTCACCAGGCCAAGCGTGGGGTCACATCTGCTCCAAGAAATGGGTGCACTTCAATGATGCAGAAGGAGGGATGTTAAGTGAACAGATTCCAGACTGTCTAGCATTTTCTAGGAAGAACTGAATCCTTTTGTAAGCAGAACTGTGTGCTTTTTAAGGTTCTGTGACCACTTGTCTGTCTGTCATCTGCTGAGCTATCCTGCATCTGTCTCCCATCCATCCGTCATCTACCCATTGTCTAGCCATCTATCCATCTATCTACCATCTATCTTCTACCTACTGCTTACCCATCAATCATCTGTGTGCCCGTTAGCTGCCATCTATCTACCCGTCTATTATGTATTTGCTATCTATCAGTCTCTCTTCTGTTTTAACCCAAATTATCAGGATTAGCAGCTAATGGATAGGAGGGCTAGGGTAGAGGACAGAGGCAATATTGCCTCACTCTGAGCATTTACTCACCCCATGGGGCCCGGGAGCATTCTGTACATGCCTGTTCGTCAGATGAGGCTCTACGTTCTTATTCATCTATTTCTGCTCTCCTAATGGGGTCCTGTCCACAGAATCAGCAGGAATGGAGCCTTGTCCTAAACACCAACGTGAAAGGCTTTGGGCCCCAGAGGCAGGAGAAAATATCACCCTGGGCTGCAGGACAGCCAGGCTTTGCATGCAAATAATTAGGCAGGTGGGTCAGACATGCATTTGTCTGTCCTCTGTTTTCTTTATTATTTTTTTTCTTTCTTTTTTTTTTTTTTTTGAGATATTTTTGCTATAGGGCACTTGCATTCTTGAGAGACAGAGAGAAAGTGAGAAGTCACCCACCAGTACGGATGGCCATATTACAATCTCTTCTCCTCCGTTCTTCTGTTGGGATTTTGAGCACACATGCACACACACACCCAGCATGAGTTTCAAGCCTCTGGGTCCAGGACTCGAACCATGCTTAGCCATGTGGGTGTCCAGCACCTCAACCACCATGCCACTCACTGGCCCCTGTCTGTTCTCTTTCAGAATAAGAAATAAGTCAGGCCACTGCATTTGCATTTTCAGAAGTCCTTTATGATGCCTTCTTGTGAATTCTCTGGGTGTATATGTACCCCGGGCCCTGTTTTCAGTTGAGTTCCTGCACTGTGGTCGCAGAGTCCCAAGAAACAGGTTTACCACCTTCTCTTCCACTACCTTCAAACCTTTTGGGAAAGACCAGCCCTTCCTGCTTTTCCTTCTGGTTAATGGCTCCTGGGTACTGACCAGGAGGGTCACGAGCCCGAGCCTCACTGGAGAGATCAGGCCCATCACGTGTGCAGTGTCAGGCTCCTCAGACAGGAGGCTGCATCTGACTAGCCCCTGATTAAACACCAGTGGTGGAGAGTAGAGTGGCGGCTGCTAAGGGGCACCTGCAGCCTGCAAAGACTCTGTGGATGGTGCCCTGTGGCATCCAGGGGTTGTCAGTCCCAGTTAAATTTCATGAAACTCAGATCAAGACAAATGTGGGCTTTTTTGTTTGTTTTTTTTTACTTCTCAGTACAAGTCATCGTTCTATTTTCCCAGCAGAATCCAGGCACCGCATGAACTTTCAGAGGGTGCCGCAGCATGAGAGTTAGAGCATGCGTATATGTAACCTTCGAGAGGAAGTGTTCGGAAGGAACCTGCCAGCCAATGCATCAGCCTGTCAGTTTAACAGCAGTACCTAAGACAGATTTTGCTCTGATCTTTACAACAATGAATGCAAAAAGCGACTCCAAAATTATGTGTGTGTCTGTGTGGACTGACTGATCAGAAACCCAGCTGAGAAGTTTGTCCTGCCGCAGTGGGACCCGAAGGTCTCGCAAGTGCCTCGGGAGCAGTGGCCACTTAGCCCAGGGACTCGGTCCCCAGTGCTCCCTCCTTCCCCTCCCCTCCTTCAGTCCACAAGGAGGGATATCCCCGAGGATGTCTGCTTCCTGCCGGGGCTCAGCGATGGGCCTGGCCCCGTCAGTCCCACAGCCTCCACGGAGGCGCCCCTGACCCCAGTGCACTCTGGGGAACTGGCATTCGGTTAGGTCAGGTGCCTCATGGAAAGCCCTGTGGCTTACTGGTAGAAGATCTGTGAGCTCAGGAAAGCCGAGCTGCGCTGTAGAAAGTACTATGCTCCAGGTTCAGACCTCTAAGCTTACAGACCCTGTCCTGAGACATACATCAAAGCCACAGGCACAAGGAAGGAAGAAGAGAGAAGTTTCTCATAGAAGGGGAAGGGTTTTATAAAGAATTATTTTATTAAATTTATTTATTTATTTTAATTTGATTAGAGAGGGACAGGGGATGGGGGGCAAAGTGAGAAAGAAAGCCACCAGGTTTGGGACTCGAACCATAGCGCCCTTAACCGCCACACCATCTGCTGGCCTGCGAAAAGTGAAGGTTTTTAAAATATAAAACGAATAGCTCCATGCCAGAAAGGCGTGCGAGTGGGCAGCTGTCTGAGGAGGACAGCTGTGCTGGGAATGGGGTTGTGTGTTACTTTTATTGCAGGGCCTTGTGAGGGGTAAGGCGGGGAGGCCGGTCACTGCAGCCCGCGCCTCTGTCTGAACTCGCGGGCTCGCACCTGCTCTTGCACACAGGGCCTCCGGACGTGCCCTCAGGTACGAAGCCTGACTGCCCGGTTGCGCGTGCCCAGTGTGGACTGCGAAGGTGCGAGCGTCCCCGGGAACGATTCTGCTCACCTGGGCTCAGGACCCTAGGGGGAGTAGGGTGCCGCCCACGCTGCCCAGTCCATTCTCGTGTGCACTTGTGGGGCAGCGAGAGGGGAGGACAAAAGTAGATGCCCCTTCTCTTGGCGCCAGGGGTCTAGCTGCATCCCTGGGGGCAGTGACCAATGTCAGGTGTCCCCTGTGTTGGTACACGGGGACTCCCTGCCCGTATCTCCCCTGGACAGGTCCAAGATGTCAGCCCAGCATTCTCCTCTGCAGAGCCCGGTGTGCCTCCCTGGCAAATGCTGGCGGAGCAGCCCGGGTGCTGAGCCCCGGCTGCCAGTGTGGGAGCAGTAGGGGGCACCGCTGTTGCTCTGGGATTGGCTTATCCTGTGCATTTAGTAGGGTGGGTCCCTGACGGGAGTGCTGAGCAGACCCTGCTTCTGCGCTGCTCCTGTGTCCCCTCCCTCGGCCTCAGGTTTGTGGTCGTGAGTGACAATGAGGCGAGCAGTGTGCTTACGGCGCAGGGCTGTGGGGGGTCCCGTGACAGGGCCCGGCACGTGAGCACTGCTCGGCACGTGGCAGAGGGCGCACACACACGAACTGGGGCATCAGGACCCAACGCCATTTTCGCATAGAAGACACGGAAACACCCGTCATGACTTTCCTGGCGCCCTAGCAGTTTCCCGTCGTCAGTATCCACGAGCCGGGCGAAGGGCGAGGAGGGCACCTCGCTGAGGTGGAGTCAGGACCGGGCTACACCCTGGCGATCTGGCCCCGAGGTAGGGTGCTCATGGTTCCCCGGTGGGGCTCTTTTCCCAGTCATCACCATATTTAAGGGGAAGGTGGAGGAGGTGGAGCTGCCGGTGGAGAAGGTGGACATCATCGTCAGCGAGTGGATGGGCTACTGCCTGTTCTACGAGTCCATGCTCAACACCGTCATCTTTGCCAGGGACAAGTGGCTGGTGAGTGCCCGCGTGCTGCCCCCTCCGTGGTCTGCCAGCTGCCCGCCACGCTGCCCACGGCCTGCAGCCTCGGGAGACCGGCGGACTTCAGAGAGGACTGGGGCCAGAAGGCCACCCCTCTCAGGCCCTCTCCTTAAAGCAGGTCTGCCTCACAGGCACAACGATCGTGCCCCGGTCCAACATGTCCGGCTGTCGGGAGGTACTTCCGGACTCCAGCCGGGCCCTCGTTCGCTACAATGGACACCCGTTCCCTCTTGCCATCGGGGCAACAAGTCCTAAGACTTGCATGGCTGCCAGAGAGCTGCGCACGCCGTCAGCTTGGCTCCTCGGGGCCGAGAGGGCGTAGCGCTTCACGGCCTGTTGTCGGACCCAGCTTAGCCCACTTCACTTGTTCCCTGACTCCACCTGGGTTCCTGGAATGCTCCTTCTTCCAAAATAAAAAGCGCGCATTCCTGTCCGAGCCCTAACCCGGACATGCCACGAAGGCCGCGTGAGAAATGCTGGCGCGGGCGCTTCCTGGTGACTTTATGTGCAGTTCAAAATGTGATGTCTTTGTCAGGTGAATAGATTACGAGACCCATTTCCCCACAATTCATCAACAGAAACCTGGAGGGCTTATGTTTCCAGACCGGGCAGCTTTGTACGTGGTAGCAATTGAAGACAGACAGTACAAGGACTTCAAAATCCACTGTAAGTCACTTTTTGTTCTCTGTCGGGCTTCCGTGGCAGACTTGGGGTGAGAGCCTCCCCGGTGGGAGGAGGGCGGGCAGGTGCCATCCCAGTGGGAGCGTTTATGGACTCGTGTCGAATGTTTGTCTCTAGTCCCAAGGGTGGCGGGTCCAGCGAGAGGAAAGAAGCGATATGGCTCGTGGGAGAAGAATGCCCCGGGGTGAGAGAAGGAATGCAGGGTGAATACAAAGGGAATCAAAGCAGAAGCTGAGATTTGCGGAGAACAGCAGGGCTGGCTGGAAGCCTGTCCATGTCGAGTTATTCCAAAAGTCCACCTGGGGGGACCAGCAGTTGGTGTAATGGCTATGTCGCTGGACTCCCATGTAGTCGACTGCGGTTCAAGTCCTGGACCTGGTGGCTTAAATTCACACCGGGCGCATGTACGTGCATGCCCAAGATCCTGAGAGGAGAATGGAGGAGAAGGGGTTGTGGCTTGGCCATGCCCCCTGGGGGGGTGATTTCTCGCTTTCTGTCTCTCTGTGTCTCTCTGTCTTTCTGGTGAGTGCATGTACCCTATAGCAAAAAACAAACAAACAAAAACAACAACAAAAACAACAAAAAACTCTCCAAAAAAAGCAAAATAAAAAAAACAGTCCACCTGGGGAGAGAAAAATGGCAGGTCTCTGGCCAGGACAATTGTTTTGAATCCTGCCTTCACACCATTCAAGCTAATCAGGAGAATATCCACTCACCTTCACGTGAAGTAAAATACGTGTTCTTCTCTGAGGTCCTTCTGGGAAATGCAGAGTAAAGGGGGGTGGGGGGGGGTGGGTAGAGACTTTGCTTTGAGTAATCAAACAACTGTGTGTGTGTGTTTGTGTGTGTGTGTGCACATATGTGCGTGTGCCTGTGCTGTGGGCGGAGGTCTTGATCTCAATGTGTATTCATAATGACGTATCAGCTAAAAACTGCAGTTTCTTAGAAAAAACATAAAACCAAAACCAAAAGAAAACCTCTCCAATTTGTACATGGTCCAAAATGGAGTATTTTATTCTATTTCCTAAAGGGTAACACGTCCCAGTGAGGCAGGTCCTCAGTGACATTACACTAAATGTGTTTTCAGAAAGTCAGACACAGCCATGTCTCCTGGACTGGACCCAAATGTGACAGAGGAGCAAAGAGCCCCCAGAGCAAGCAAACAAGCAACAGAAGCAGGAGGCAGAAGGTCCCCCCGTTCAGCAGTCAGCCAATCTGGGGTACGCACCGTAACAGGGTGGCAAGCCCTCTTTGGCAAGTGTCGCAGGCTGAGCAGATGAACTGCCGCATCCTGCCCTGCGAGGCCCAGGCTCCTCCGTTCAGCAAATGCTTGCCCCAGCGAGTCAAGCATTTAGCACCTCATCGCAGTTAGCAGCACAGAGGAGACCTCAGCTGAACCGTGCTAGGGATGTGTGTACGGCTGTGTGTGCTCACGCCCTTCTGTAAGTAAAAATGAAAACAGGGAGTTCAGAGCCCGGTTCAGGGGAAGACAGAAATGGGACAGCCGTGTGAGTCTCTGTGTCCTAGAAACCCTCCCTGATTGCTGTCTGCCTCTAGCCAATCAGATGTGATTTCTCATATTTGACCTCCGAGGGGAAGAAGCCCAACTCCAAAGAGAGCCAGGAGAGGGAGGCTGGCCGGGGTTAAACGCTTTGAAGTCCACCAGTCCTGGTTTAAAGCCGGCCTTGCTGTTTCCTAACTGGGTAGCCTTGAGCAAATTAGCTAACTCGCTTGAGCCCTGGCTAAAGGGTACAATCATTAAATCCCATAGACTTACCATGAGGATTAAGTGAGATGACATTTATTAAAGATGTAATGGTCCAAAGCCACAGGGGACGAGACGGGATCTAGTTTCGGAACGTGACAGGAGCCCCTTCTGCCTGTGGCTCTGGAAAGCGAGCTCGCGGCCCAGTCTTTTGGCCTCTAGTGGCTTTGAATCTAGGACAGATGTACTTGCACAGCCGATTGCAGAAACGACTGAGCAGCGAGCACTGATCAAACGCATGTATAAATAGGGCATGTTCTGCCCTCGAGCTGCGTTTTGGAGTTCTTGCTGCGTAATTGTACTGAGTAGTGTTCGGAGAACTTTCAGGTGTGCTCTTTGTTCTCACAGCCGCTTAAATATTTACTGAGCTCCAACCCTAGGTACAGCTCTTTAAGAAACTTTCTCGTGGTTTCCAAAACAAACACACCTTATTCTCTTCTCCCTTCCTCCCTTCCCCCAGACCTTTGGGGGCCTCTGGGAGCCTGCCAGGGCCAGAAGAGAGGGCGGGTCTGGGAGGAGCGGTGGGGGCAGGTGCTGCCACTTGAGTGCTAGCCCAGAAACTGGACAGTGGGATTTCTTCTTCTTTTTTTTTCTTTCTTTATTTTTTTGGAGAGATTTTCGCTATAGGGAGCGTGCGCTCACCAGACAGACAGAGAGAGACATAGAGACAGAAAGCGAGAAATCACCCACCAGGGGGATGGCCACGCCGCAATCCCTTCTCCTCCATTCTCCTCTCGGGATCTTGGGCACGCATGCACACGCGCCCGGCGTGAGTTTTAAGCCACCGGGTCCGGGACGCGAACCACGGTCGACTACGTGGGAGTCCAGCGACATAGTCATTACGCTAACTGCTGGTTCCCAGTGGGATTTATTCTTGATGTACCCACTGCAATTTTCACGGCTGCTGGGAAGAAAAAAATAATAATCTAAAAGCCCCATTATTTTCTTGTGGGTGCATGCTCTGGAGTCCCTGTCAAAAACCCAAATCGAATACTTAACATTTATTTAAAAGACTCATAAGTTTTCTATTTAAATGTTTTTTCTTTTTAGATTATTACTTTCTTATAATATTTTTGTTTATTAATTTTAATTATTATTTATACATTTAATTGCTATATAGATTTTAAAGAGACTTTACCCAGCGTGACACACACTTCTTTTTGTTTGACAGTAAAGGAAACAAACTCATTTCAAAATCTGTTTAAAACAAATGAAGATTTTGTTTACTCTGAGTTTTAAGTCAAATGTAAAGCAGGAAGGCTGCTGGTTGCTAAGGGAACAATTGTAAGCAGATTTCAATGGGCTCAGCTAGGAAGGAAGAATTGGAAGGCAGCAGAGTAAGACATGCCTACCCCATTCAAAAAGTAAATTATTACAGAAAAGTGTCCTTTTCTTTTTTTTTTTCCTTCCCCTCCGCATTCTTTTCCTTTCCTTTGTCAACCACATACAACATTAGAATACCAGTATAGGGGTCAGCAGGTGGCATGGTGGTTAAGGGCACTGGGCTCCACATGGCCGACCATGGTTCGAGTCCTGGTGGCTTGCTTTCTTGCTTCCCCCCCCACCGTCCCTCCTGGTCAAACTTAAATAAATAAATAAATAAATAAATAAATAAAGTGAAATGAAATCATTTTAAAAAGAATGCCAGGATGGGGGCTAGTAGGTAACATAGTGATTAAGATGCTAGACTCTCACATGACTGACTGCAGTTTGAGTCCTGGACCTGGCAGCTTGTTTTCTCACGTTGTCTCTCTCTCTGGTCAAATGAAATAATAATAATAATAAATTAAATTAAATTAAATTAAATAATTGCTTAAAAGAAGAAAAGGAATACTAGGATTGGTGAAATGCAGAACGTGCTCTCGATTTGTTCACCATCTACTAGAGAACACATAAAGAGAGGGGACCAGCAGTTAGCGTAATGGCTATGTCGCTGAACTCCCACGTAGTCGACCGTGGTTCGAGTCCCGGACCCGGCGGCTTAAACTCACGCCGGGCGCGTGTGCGTGCGTGCCCAAGATCCCGAGAGGAGAATGGAGGAGAAGGGATTGCGGCGTGGCCATCCCCCCTGGGGGGTGATTTCCTGCTTTCTATCTCTCTGTCTCTCTCTGTCTGTCTGGCGAGCGCACGCGCCCTATAGCAAAAACCTCTCCAAAAAAAAAAAAAAAAAAGAGAGGTAAATGACTGGTCTGTATTAGGCTCATAGTATGCATCTTGTTGAATGAATGAATGAACAAAGGAAGGAATAAAACTAAACCAACAGAGGAATGTGCAAATTATAGTGTTTAGCTCTGAGAGAGGAGCAATCATGTAAAAATGTTTTCTACTACAGAGAATTATAGAGCCTCAAATTGGAAGGAGATGTGTGTATTCTATTCAATTTCATACCCAGCACATGAATCTCACCAATACAGGACTGCCTACTGAGAGTCAGAGGGCTGGGAACCAGCTTCCCGGCTGATGAGGATGAAAGGGAGATCTCATGTAAAGGCAGCCCCACCTACAGCTGCAGGGCTGAAAGGCCGGCCTTCTCGGCCTTCTTGTGGAGGGCTCAGGTGCTATCTACAGTTTTCTTTTCATCTCCACCCCCAACATCCAAGGTTCCACTCTCTGACTCTAGCCCATGTTATGCAAGGAACTGACTTTGCTCCTGAGTGCCTGAACTGTATTAAAGTATTCTAAATACCCTCCCTTTGCCTATAGGAGAAATGGTAAGTGACATGTGGTAGCACTTCCTATTTTTTCCTGACCACATTCTGAGACAGTCCCATTAACCCTAGCAAAGAATTTCAAATTGCTGGGACCAGGAAGGAAGGAGGATGTAGCATCAGCTCTCTCCAGTAAAAAGTCCAACTTATTCCCTTTAGTACTACAGAGTTCTTTTTCTCTGGCTGTCTTTGAGATTTTTCTCTTGGTTTGATTTTCAGCAGTTTGACTCATGTATCAAACTGACTCATGTGTTTTCTTTGTATTTATCCTGCTTTGGGTTATATGCGATACTTGCATCTGTGGGTTGACTATTTCTTTAGCCAAGGACGATTTTCACCCATTATCTACAAATAATTTTTTAAAAATTTAAAAGAATTATTTAACTTTTCATTTATTATTATTTTTAAATTTAACCAGAGAGAGACAGAGAGAGAAAGGGAAAGTGAGAAAGGAAGCTGCCAGGTTCAGGACTTGAACCATGGTTGACCACATGGAAGTCTAGTGCCTCAAACACCACTTCACCTGCTGGCCCCAACAAATCATTTTATTCTACCTAATTCCCCTTCTCTTCTCTTTAGGAATTCTCATTACATATTTATTATTTTTTAAAGATTTATTTTATTTTATTTTATTTTATTTATTCATTCATTTATTTTAATTTGACCAGAGAGAGAGACAGAGAGAGAGAGAGAGGGAAAGTGAGAAAGCAAGCTACTAGGTCCAGGACTTGAACCGTGGTCAGCCATGTGGGAGTGTCCAGTACCTTAACCACCGCACCACCTGCTGGTCCCACACATTTGTTAGATTTTGTTTGATATTGTCCTATGGCTCTCTGGTGCTATATTGTGTTTTACTTATTGTTTAGGTTTGGAGAACTTTTATTGACCTGTTTTAAAGTTTATTGATTATTTCCTCTGATGTATCCATTGTGCTAATAAGGTCTTTAAAATAATTCTTCCTTTCCAATATTGTGATTTTGATTTCTAGCATCTTGTTTGGCTTTTAAAAAATAATTTTCATCTCACTGATAAAACCCTTCATTTGTTCATACTTGCTATCCACTTTTCCCAGTAGATTACTTAACATCTTTATAATAGTTACTTTCAAGTCTCTGTTGAATAATTCCCTCATTTGCACTTCTTTTTTTCATATGTCTTGCAATTTTTTTTTGGGGGGGGAGAGGTTTTTTGCTATAGGGCGCGTGCGCTCGCCAGACAGACAGAGAGAGA
Source organism: Tupaia tana (assembly GCA_026018925.1). Classification (NCBI taxonomy): domain Eukaryota; kingdom Metazoa; phylum Chordata; class Mammalia; order Scandentia; family Tupaiidae; genus Tupaia; species Tupaia tana. The sequence continues at coordinate 110,352,777 of JAKSZU010000006.1, forward strand.
CGTAGAGACAGAAAGCGAGAAATCACCCCCAGGGGGGATGGTCACGCCGCAATCCCTTCTCCTCCATTCTCCTCTCGGGATCTTGGGCACGCACGCACACGCGCCCGGCGTGAGTTGTAAGCCACCAGGTCCGAGATGTGAACCGCGGTCGACTACGTGGGAGTCCAGCGACATAGCCATTACGCTAACTGCTGGTTCCCTTGCAATTTTTCATTAATGCCGGACATTGTCAGTGAACGCACAGTAGAGACAGGCGAGTGATAGTTATGCCCAGAAAATAGCCTCTTCTCTTGCCAGGCTACTCTAATGAGGTTTGAAGCAATCTAATCTTTTATTTTCATGGTAGATATAGGCTTTATTCTTGCTTTAGCTGCATTCATTGCAGCATAATGCAGTCCTTTTCAGGAATTTGTCTTACTCCATAAACAAAAGATTATTCACAGGCACTTCTGAGGCTTAGATAATTAATATTTTCTGATGGCCAATGGTCCTTACCCACATTATACATTCATTTTCTTTTAAGAGAGATTTTTGCTATAGGGCAAAAATCTCACCAAAGAGAGAGAGAGAGAGAGAGAGAGAGAGAGAGAGAGAGAGAGAGAGACAGAAAGCAAGAAGTCACCCCCTAGGGGCTGGCCATACCACAATCCCTTCTTCTCTCAGGATTTTGGGCATGCATGCACGCATGCCTGGTGTGAGTTTTAAGCCACCGGGTCTAGGACTCAAACCATGGTAGACTATGTGGGAGTCCAGTGACATAACCATTATGCCATCTGCTGGCCCCCAAACTTCTCACCAATAAACAAAGAGAAAGGGGTTGATCGCACAGCTTGATGACATGGCATGGATGGCAATAAAGCCGGAGCACAAACCGCACAATGACACAGCTGCAGTAGCAGGTACGCTGTCTTACGCTCTTCACGGGCGTCGTTCATCACACTCAGTTCTCTGGCAGCCTATGGGATCGCCATCATTAGCGTCCTACCCATTTTAAAGAGGAAGAAGCCAAGGCATTCAGAAGTTACATTCTATTTTTAAATGTATTTATCTCCTTAACGAGCAAGAGAGACAGACAGAAAGAGACAGAGAGATAGCACTGCAACAGGCTTTTGGTACCACAGTCCATCCCTGGCTTTAGCCAGCCCCAGCGCATGGGCATGCGAGCGCACAGGGTGTGCGAGATCTCCAGACACGAACCTGAACGCCTCCCATGGGGGCGAGCCTTGCGGAGCATCATGTGTTACCCGTGGTAAACCTGAGCTCTGTCCAGCCCCTAGAAAGGTCACATGCTTGCCTACGGTTCCATAGCAAATATTGGGTTATCAGCAAAGTCATGAGGCAGCTTCTGTTTCTCTATGCAAAAATGCATCATGACTTTCCCAACACCTGGATAAATGGCTCAGATTTGAACTCCCAAGGACTTCCGCCTCTCCACACATCAGTTCTCAGGGTTCTGCCTAATGCTTGCCTGAACTGGAACTGTAGGCAGAGTCCAGGACAGGAAGAGCAGATACGTGGCTGCAGGTCTCTTAAAGGGCTTCAACTAAAGGCAAAATGCTTCCTACTTACGACTTCTCTGGGCAGAGGGTGGTTAGCTATTCCCAGCGTCTCGAAGGCTGGCTTCTCTGAAGCCTGTGCTGTTGCCAGCTGAGTGGCTTCCTGCAGCCAGTGTAGGTTTCAGCTGGGAGTTTGGCACCAGCCTTGGGGAATTTAGTGAGACATGACCAGCATCTTATCCTCAAGCCAGAATGATAAGTGCTCACCCTCTGGGCGATGGTTCCCTTTCTCCGCCTTCTTTTCCCCAAGGCAGGTCTTTGTGTACCTTAGAAAAGAATCTGAGTCAAAGGAGCAAAGCCTTCACGACTACTCAGCCTCCCCCTCGCTCACCCGCTCTCCTAAACACACACAGCCACACGCGCTCCCTAAGGTACCATTTGTCTGATGAACGTTTTAAAAGAAAATTTAATCCCTTGCGACTTTAGAGAAAAGCGACTCTACTTGAAGGCATTTCTAAACCGATCTGAATAAATGGATACGTGAGATTGGGCTGCCAGGAAGGAAAGCCCGTGCCAGGCCATCGACCGTGCACGTGGGGAGAGGACGCTGCACTCCCAGCTGCTGTCCCTGCGGGGTTCGCCTCTGCAGCTGAGGAGTGTCAGGGCGGGCCAGGCTTCCTAGCAGCACTAGGTGATCAGCTGATGATTACTGCCATCATTTACAGGTGATCCTGGGTCAGCAGGCTGAAATTCATTGACCCAGGGCCAGCAGATGGCCTGATGGTTATGTCACTTGGACCCCCACATAGTCAACGGTGGTTTGAATCCCAGAGTCGGCAACTTAAATCTCATGCTGGGCATGTGTGCGTGGGTGCACAAGATCCAGAGAAGAGCATGAAGGAGAAGGGATTGCAGCATGGCCATAGCCCCTGGGGGGTGATTTCTCACATCCTGTCTCTCTGTCTCTGCCTTTCCAGTGAGTGCATATGCCCTATAGCAAAAATATCTCTAAATTTTTTTTAAATTAATAAATTCATTGACTTAACTTCTGCATCCTAAATCTTTCTACCTCCTCAATGAAATATCTTATGAGGAGCTCAGAAAGACCAAGGAGCACAGTTGGGATGGTTTGTTCCCTCCTAAAGATCATTTCCTTTTTTATTTCTTTTATTGGAGAGGTTTTTGCTATAGGGTGCGTGTGCTCACCAGAAATACAGAGAGAGACAGAGAGACAGAAAGCAAGAAATCACCCCCCAGGGGGGATGGCCACACCGCAATCCCTTCTCCTCCATTCTCCTCTTAGGATCCTGGGCACACACGCACACGTGCCCAGCGTGAGTTTAAGCCACCAGGTCCGGGACTCGAACCGTGGTTGACTATGTGGGAGTCCAGCAACATAGCCATTACGCTAACTGCTGGTCCCTCCTGAAGGTCATTTCCTGCAGAACAGATCCTCAGTGAGTGATTTCGGGATGTGAGAAAGGCAGTAACTCTCCTGGCTGACCCGTTGAGAACATCGAGGTTCAGAGAGGTTAGGTCATTTGTATGAGGCCTCACCAGTGACTGGTGGTGCTGGGGTTCAAACTGTAGCCTATTTCACTCCGAGAGCCCCCGTTTCCCTCTGCTGCACTAGAGGCTTGGTGAGTGGGCAGGATGGCCTTCCAGGTGTGGACCAGGGCTTGAGCGAAGGTGTGGAAATAGAAATGCAGGTGGCAGGTCAGGGGTTCGGAGGAGACTGCTGGCTTGGAGAGAGAACGGGAGCACAGACACTAGGAGAGTTGGGTGGTTGGGTTCCCACCATGGCCTGCGACGGTCTAGTTGTCCGCCTCTCTGAGCTCTGGTTCGCCTGCTAAGTGGGGCCTGCCTTTTTGAGAGGAACAAATGAGAAAGTGTGAAAAAGCACCAGCATCGGGCAGAGCCCCACCCTGCCCAGGTGAGCAAGTTTTCCCTCTATTGATGCAGGGAGTGTAGGAGACCCGCCGCCCTCTCGGACACGCTGTGCTCTAGCACTCGGGGTCTGTGAGCTTCTGCAAGCCTGCTGCCTGTCTTGACGTCCTGCTCTGTCCCCACAGGGTGGGAGAACGTCTATGGCTTTGACATGACCTGTATTCGCGACGTTGCCATGAAGGAGCCCCTGGTGGACATCGTGGACCCGAAGCAAGTGGTGACCAACGCCTGTTTAATAAAGGTCTGGATGTTCATCCTGGTTGGGCCTGGGCATCTGGGACCCAACTGTGCCACCTTGGAGAGCCGGCTCAGCACGGGCACGTAGCACAGGGAGGCAGGGCCAGCTTGGCCAGAGCCTGTGGCACCCACAGCCATGAGCACAGCTGCTGAGATGCGGACTCCACAGTGGCACAGCTGCAGGGAGGGAGTCAGTGCAGGGCCCTGGTGCCATAAGAAGGGTGACACCAGGGGGGAGACACCTTGCAGGCAGGTGGATGTGGCCCGGTTTGGGGAAGTGGGTCCATGCAGGTGTGATGTTCTTTTCAGGAAGGAAATTGACACCTGGGTGCAGTGCAGCCTTCAGTTCACCACCTCCAGGCAGGCTCCCGGCATCCCCTCCGGAGCATTGTTGTTTGTACATTTGCTAGACATTTCCTTCCAAGTGTCCTCCTTTGCACGGGATGAACAGCCGGCCAGCAGCCTCCCCACCAATCTTCAATGCACCCTTAGTATTAAATATCCAGACAGGTCCCATGAGGTCGCAGAAACATACCTTATTAGGTAGAATCAAAGTACCCCTCCCTCCAGTCCCAGGCCTCCCTCGAGTCAGCACTGTTCACAGAGTGGGTCAGCCCCTCCGGCCCCTTTCCTATATATACAGGGGGACTTCAGACCTTCACAGAAAAAAGAAATTAAGTGGCAAATTTATTTTTGTGGGGAAAATTGAAATCCACATAGTTTTTTCATCATATGCATTTTCCATGAACAGTTTGAAATTCCTTGTGTTACATTGAACTGTATGAAACCATTGGTTTTTTGTTTGTTTTGTTTGTTTTTGCTATAGGGTGTGTGCGCTCACTGGAGAGAGACAAAGAGACAGTGAGAGGGAAAGTGAGAAATCACACCCCAGGGAGATGGTCATACCACCATCCCTCCTCATCCCAGAAAGACATCAATTTCATAGGTTTGAGCCTGGTCTGTAACTCAAACTGTGGTCGGCCACTTGGGATCCAGAGCCGTAACCACCACACCACCTGCTGGCCCCAATTTACAGTTTTGCAGTGTGGGCTCCTTATGTAGGCGTTCCTAGCATACCTGTCTCTCACCTTGCTGAAATGCTCCTGTCTGCCTGGGAGTGTTGGGATGGGGGCTGGAGCATTTTACAGCGAGATGAAGGAAGACGGTTCCAGGGCTACCAGAAACGAGGGGAAGTTTTCCAAAGGCTGGTGCAAACTGCCTCTTTGCACGCATGAGAATTGTCCTTGGTCCCTGGACACAGCCTTCCTAAGGAGAACCCTGAACTCTGGTCCAGAGCATCATTGCAGAATTTAGACAGGGCCTCGAGGGGCAGATTAAACAAGATGACTCTGCAGGTCCCGGCAGAGACTTTCTCGCCTTTAGAGCACCCTGCCTACGAGGTTCGGCTCCCAGTCTAAGCCGCAGACCCTCCGTCCACAGGGCCCCTGCTGCCTACTAGCTCAGCGTGTTCTGAGTCCGGGCAGGCGGACTGCGAGCAAACACGTCCTGTAAGTTCTTCCTGTTAGCCCTCCTGTCCCTAAAGATGCCTCTCGGTAGCCCAAACAGGAAAAGGAAAGTGTGCCCCAGTGAGGAGCCCACCCATAGCACAAGCAAGGTTTTGGCAAATATGGTAGAGTAGGGGGAGTTGCCGGTGCCATGGAATTTGCAGATGATACCTGGCAGTTCCGTCTCCCCCTGGGCACCTGCACGTAAGCGCTTCAGCTTAGGGATGACATTGCTTCAAGATTCAAGGACCCCAGGTCACGTTCTGCCCCGGTCCCAGCTAGCACCTGGGGACGTGGCCACTGTGCCTCTATTCCTCTATTGCTGCCTCATGCACTGGCCTGATTCTATTTCCCTAGGCCACACTGGTCCCCGCCTTCCTCTCCCTGCTCCCAGAGAGGTGCCAGCAAGGTCTGTCCCTTGGTCACACCGACTGCTCTGGGGCAAAGCAGCCCAACTCACCCGGGACCCTGACTTGCTGTGGAAACGCCCGGAGCTCTGATGCCTCAGGACTCGCAGCACGCTTTGGAGCTTGCCCCTGCCCGCCCACAGACTTCTCCCGCCCGTGTTCCGAGAGGGATGAGACTGTCTGTCTGTGGCCCAGCGGGTCCTGCCTCAGTGTTCTTCCGCTAATGCGCTAGCGTCTCTCCCAGCCCTCGGGAAAACGCTTGCCCCCCTTCACACACTTCATTGCCGTTTTCATGGCTATTACTGTTGCAGCGTGACACTTTATTATAATTAAGACTCTGTTTGGACCAGACTTCTGCTCCCAGACATCATTTGTAACGTTATTTAGTGGTGGGAATAGCAGGGGCCAGGGGGCTCGTCTGAGTCATTCATGCAGGCAGAGCCCTCTGCTTTACAGGGTGGCCTACGGCCAAGTCGCGGGTCCCTGACTTCAGAGATGTTCTGGCTGCGAAGAGAAAGACATCTTCCAGCTGAGGGGTCCAGGCCCAGGCCCCACAATGCCTGGGCTGATCCGTAGACTTGGGGTCCATGGAGGGGTGGGCCCTTTGTGTCTCAAGCCAGCAGAGCTAACCTCAGCCCCGCAGAGGGACCCCAGCCAAGGGACCATGCCTCCCTCGCTGCCTGTTAATGCGAGCTGTGTTACTTCCGGCCTGAGGCTCTTCTGTCAGAGACCTGCTACGATGCCAGTGTCTGCAGGTCCAACAGCGTAAGAGCTGCACTTGGCCAATGGGCTGAGACCCTGTAGAGATGGGGTCCCTGCTGCACGGGTGGGGTGTGCACGTGTGTACACATGTGTGCATGTGCATGTGTGTACTCATGTGTATGTGAGTGTGCATGTGCACGTGTATGTGTACACACGTGTCCTGATGTGAAGTGAGGGAAGGGCTGAAGGAGAAAACAGTCCGGTCCAGATGGGAAGCCAGGGGGCGTCGCTGAAGCGAGTCGCCCCGGGCCCTGACTGACATGCCTGGACGGACGGGGCGAGGCAGGCAGTCGGTGGCTCTGAGAGAAGCCCAGGGAGAGAAGTGCAATCTTCAGGCAGAAGGACCCGTCCACCATGTCACCTCACATTGCAGCATTCTGGGTGCCATGTCGTGCGGAGGAGGACGCGCAGATGGCGGCGACCCAGTGTCATGGCAGGGCAAGGGTGGAGGTGACAAGGCTGCTGAGTGGGCCAGAAGTAGGGTGGAAAGGCCAGGTGTGTTGGAGGCAGGGAGGCCCAAGAGAGAAAGGGACCTGGGTCCCTTGGACAGGGCCTGGAGCCCGGAGTCTAGCCAACCCTGACTGGGAAGGAGATGAAGTGGCCGTGTAGACCCTGAGCCCAGGGGCACGCCATGATGTCACTGAAGACAGAGGGAGCCGAGGTGTCCTAAGGCTTCCTGAGGTGGAGTGAGCCCGGGGACACGTGCTGGGAGAGGGATGACCATTCCCAGGGCTGGCAGTGCCAGGGCTGAAAGGGTTCCCAGGCCAGAACAGTGACCCAGGGCTGGGGTGGAGGGGGGCGGACAGTGCACCCACACACAGGACCAGCCGGCATGTGCTCCCGATTGTCCCAGACGCGGAGGGTGAGGGACTGACATGGTCAGTGTGACACTCAGCTGTGAAAGGCATGGGGCCACCCCGAGGAGAAAGGCCAGGTTGAAGAGAGCCCATAAGTCACAGCTTTCAAGGAATGGAAGGAAAGGCAGAGGCTTCAGGAGCCGTGTGAGCAGGGGCCGTGTCTGGTTGACCCTGTGGGCAGGCGTTGCAGAGTCGCACACGGGCTCTTCGTTGGCTCTGAGGAAGGGCCAGTGAGTGCAGCTGTCAGGGCCTGGGAGAGCTGCCTGGCAGGCAGTGAGCACCCCGTCCTGAAGGCTCAGCAAGCCGCAGCCAGCTGCAGCGGTACCGTCTCGTGTAGGACGAGAGACTCAGCTCTTGGGGGCGGCTTTATGATGTCACTAAGCTCCAAATGTGTGACCCAGAGCTCACCCTTCAGTTCGCTCTTTTCTCCATCTTTGGGCTCTAGAAACAGCACCAGTGTTTGAAAGCGACATTGCAAGGGGGCGCCCACATCCTTAGACCAAACGTGCAATCGGCCCTCTTCCCACCCACCGGTCAGAGAGAGCTGGAGCTTCTCCAGTGGATGCCGTGGCTCTGGCCTAGTCAGGTCCCTGGACCACTGCTCTGCTGTCCTCTCCCGTGAAGTCCAGACTTCCCTCAAAGGCCCCAGGATCCTCTGCATCTAACTTTTTTTTTTTTTTTTTTTTTTTGAAGAGGTTTTTGCTATAGGGCGCGTGCGCTCGCCGAACAGACAGAGAGACAGAGAGACAGAAAGTGAGAGATCACCCCCCCAGGGGGGGATGGCCACACCGCAATCCCTTCTCCTCCATTGTCCTCTCGGGATCTTGGGCACGCACGCACACGTGCCTGGCGTGAGTTTTAAGCCACCGGGTCCAGGACACGAACCGTGGTTGACTACATGGGAGTCCAGCGACATAGTCATTACGCTAACTGCTGGTCCCTTCTGCATCTATCTTAAACATGCAGAGATAAAGGCCGTTTCTTGTGTCCCTACCCTCAGACCCTGTTCTTCAATTACTCCCAACAATTTCTACCTCCCAGGTGTGTCGGCTCTTACAGAGCCGTCGGGACAGGGTACTCGGTGTGCGACAGTGAGGATAAAGTTGTTGTTCTCTGGCTTCTGTAGGTCTGCCCTGTGCCCCAGGAGCCAGCAAATGGCAGGTAGACACCTCCACGCAGAAAGACCATCCTTCTGTTACACCTGCTCCCCATGCAAGATGATTTCCAGCCCCGTTCCAGCCCAAATTGTTAGAATGAGTTGTTCATCTTCTACCTTCCCCGGCCAGAACGGAAAATTCTCACCTCTTACTTTCCCCTTTAATTTATTTTTGAGCACTGTCCACCCTTGTTATAAATGAGCAGCAGGACCTACCCAAGTCCAGCTCAGGACCTTCCTCCTGGGATAATAGCTAATGCCTCCTATAGATGGGAACTTGAATATCAAAAACATTTAGAGATGCATCCTGGAACTAGTTCTTCTCTGCTCTCCTCTCACCCCTGAGGCCCCGCCCTCAGCACACTGACTTGCCTAATTCTGTTGCCCTTAGGTTTTATTCTAATCTGTTTGCATCATTGTTCCAGTGCACTCTGCCCCGGAAAGGACGGAGGAGGGTGGAGAGTGGGCCTGGGAAGTCCCCCCAGAACGCCGCCCCCAGGGAGTCTCTCGCGGGACGAAGCTGCAGCCCAGGACCAGGGCTGGCATGGTGGTCAGTGTCGGACCTTGTCTCTCCTTCGGGCTGCAGGAGGTGGACATCTACACGGTGAAGACGGAAGAGCTGTCGTTCACGTCTGCGTTCTGCCTGCAGATACAGCGCAATGACTACGTCCACGCCCTGGTCACCTATTTTAATATTGAATTTACCAAGTGCCACAAGAAAATGGGGTTTTCCACAGGTGAGCTGTCTTTGGCAACCCAGCCCTTTCTCCTCTCCCAAGCTTCCTGGAAGCTGTGTGGGACGTGACCGAGGCCGGCAATGACTTGGGGCAGGGTCCTGGCTTTGGTAAGCCCTCTCCAGCCGTGAAGCCACACAGCCTCAGGCTTTTGGCTGCCAAAAGGAGAAGGTAAACCAACTGTGGCTGGCATGGCCAGGGCTGAGAGCACGTGCTGGGTGATGGAGGGAAGGAGGCAGGGCCCATGGACAGGTTACCCTGAGACTCTCATGTGCAAATACTCGTTCAATTAGCATCGATGAGTATATTCTGTGCAAGGGAGCAGGGTTACAAAGTTGAGGAAGACCTCTCTCCACTACCACACCACCACATGAGAGTCGGCCTCTCTCCAAAAAATGTCAAGGGTGTACAAGTACATGTCTGCACACACACTTCCCCTTTTTCTTCTCAAATAACTGTAGACTCAGAGGAAGTTGCAAAGACAGTGCAGAGCTCTGAACCGTGGACCAACCTGCCGACGGGCGGCATCTCGTTCTCACACCTACGGGACGGTGTCAGACGGCCTCTTCTGGGACAGCCTGAGTTGGGTTGTTATCCCTCCTGTCCTCTGCTACCATTTATTTATTTAAAAACAAACTGGGAGGGGGGCATCAAGTGGCATAGTGGTTAAGGTGCTGGGCTCCCATGTGGTCGACCTTGGTTTGAGTCCTGGTCCTGGCAGCTTGAAACTCACGCCAGGTGCGTGTGTGTGCATGCCCCAAATTCTAAGAGGATAATGGAGGAGAAGGGATTGTGGCCATCCCTACTGAGGGGGGAGGGTGTGCTTTCTCACTTTCTGTCTCGCTCTCTGACTCTCTGGTGAGCCCATGAGCCCTATAACAAAAACTCTCTTAAAAAATAAAACAAACAAACAAACAAGCAAGCAAAAACCTTGGAGACACTTGCGTAGTCTCTCAGAGATCACTATTTTTCTTTTTTCCTTTTTTTTTTTTTTTAAAGTTTTTGCTGTGGGGCACATACACTCATCAGAGACAGAAACAGAGAGGCAGGGGCAGGGGGAAGTGAGAAATCACCTCTCAGGGGGAAGGCCTTGATGCAATCCCTTCTCCCCATTCTCTTCATGGGATTTTGGGCATGCACACACACACACCTGGTGTGATTTTCAAGTTGCCAGGTCTGGGACTTGAACTGTGAAGCTGGCCATGTGGGATCCAGTGCCTTAACCTCCATGATACCTGCTGGCCCAGTACTACTTCTGTAGTTGTCTTTGTAAACAACTACACAGGACTTCAGGGTAGGGCATGCCTTCAACCTGTCCCCTCTCTTTCGTGATTACCAGCCTCCAGCCAGAGTAGAGATCGCATCTCGTCAGGGCCGCATCCTTGTCTTCTAAGACAGCGTCCCAGACGCACCTGTCACGGACTGTGTGCTGTGACTCCTGCCCCTGGGAACATGCTCATGTTGACCATCATGGGAGTCTTTTTGGGAATCAGGAGTATGGGTTTTCATGGGGCAGTGGTGTGGGGACACAGGGAGTGAGGAGGGGAATTCTACTAGAATTCGTGGTTATGATTACTCACTTCCCAAACCCAGATGACTAGGACCGCTCTTTACTGTGAACAGAGGGATCGAGAGACGTGACTCATGCTCAGAGAGCTTCTATAGAACTAGTGTCTCCTGGCCACCGTGACCACGCTCTTCTCGTCTGCGTCAGCCTGGCAGGTGCTGGCGCCTTCCTGCCCTCTGGAAAACCAGAGACCCCTGACCCAAGTGGCCACCAGCTGCTCCCGTCCCCAGAGGGCAGTAGTGAGCTCGTCTCCCTGGGGCAGGAGCAGCTGGCAGGGAAGGGAGCATTCCCGTGACCTTGGAGGGTGGGCAGGACGCAGCCCTCAGGGCCGAGGGAGCTGAGGAGGAGCCGGCTCAAGGACTCGGCTGGATCAGGAATTAGGGAAGGGGCCACAGCATTGGCTCTGCCTCTCCTGTCCCCAGGAGATGGCGATGCGTGACCCAGGGCCACCAAACTGTGGGTGATGAGGAAGTTGGTAGGCAGGGGTAGAGAGAAAGTTCTGGGTTTCCGAGGCCGGGCTCCAGCCCTGTAGCTCTCAGCCAGGGTTTTCCTCTCCGTGAGATGATCTATTTCGAGTCCCCCAAGCCGAGCGGGTGCAAAGCCCTGTCTACAGATGGCTCCCTGGCTCTGTGGTAAGGCTGACATTCAGGGTGTCCCACTTGGAGTGGGCTTGGTGAAGCTCAAGTCTAGTATCAGAGAAGTCGGCTCTGGGTGGCCCGAGAGATGGGGAGGATGGCCCATGAGGCCTCTCACCCGCCGGCTCGTTTCCCTCTTGCTCTCTGGTCACTCCACTGTCGGACCACGCGGGCCATGAGCCTGCCCCTGTCTGTGTAGTCACAGTGTCGCTCCCTCCCCTTGCCGCAGTCAGCACTGGGATCCTCAGGCCTCACCCCGCACCTACTGATTCAAGTTCTAGGCCTGGGGGTCTGTGTGTTAAGATGGCCTCCAGGGGAGTTTGAGAGCCACCGCCCTCCCAGGAGGCTTCCCTGAACGAGATGGCTGACTCTGGACGACTCCCTTCTGGACAGGCAATTCTATCTCCTCACTTAGGTGTAGCTTTCTGCCTCCGGGCGGACATAGATCTCTCGTGTCTGCAATGCTCCCATTTAGGTGGAGATCAGGGAAACATTGGGTCGTCAGAAAAGTCACCATGCATTTTTGCATAGAAAAACATACATGATGACTTTTCTGACGACTCAGTAATTGGCTTAGTGGCTTTCTCAGCCACCTTGGGCTGCAGCACGGGGTTTTGTTTCCAGCCCATAGCAGGATTCTTTCCCAGGTCGTCTGGGCCTGCCGCCTACACCCTGACCGCCCTCAGAGTGGCTCCTTTCCGGGTCTGAGCACCTCAGACACGCCGACTTACCTTACTCCTGGTGGCTGCCCCGTGACGCCACTGGGCCATGCTGGCTCGGGTTTGCTTCCTCATTCTACTTCTAGCTAGAACCAACACTGTGAACACACCGCCTCGCTCAGTAACCGGAACGTGAATAAATGATTAACTATGATGTAGAGAGTAACTAGAAATAAATTTATAATTACTACTACTAGAATGTAAATACATTCATTAATATTAAAAATAAATCGTTACCAATTAGAACATAAATACAGTATATGAGGTAGAAATGCATTATTAATTAGTGTAATATAATTGTATTTATAATTAATACATGTAACTGAGTTGATTCTTACTTATATGTAAGCTTGTGGGAGTTCAGCACTAGCTCAATGATGAAAGTGCTACCAACACTTTCGCATCTGACTGGGTGTCATGCCCCAGGCTCTCCCAGGCTGCCTCTGGGTCAACATCACCCTGAAATTTTGCATTCTTATCTCTTGCCTTTTTTTTTTTTTTTTTTTGCTTTTGCTATAGGGCACATAAGCTTGTCAGAGGAGGGAGGAAGAGAGAGAGACAGGGAAAGTGAGAAGTCACTCCCCAGGGCACATGGTCACACCACTATCCCTTCTCCTCCATTCTCCCTTCTGGAATTTGGACACACACACACAGACACACACACACAGCATGATTTTCAAACTGCCAGGTCTGGCCCCATCTTGGACCATAGTCTTTAACTCTCCAAAAGCTTATGAACTCCCTAGGGAATGAATTCCAAGAAAAAGGACTACATCCAAGAAGAACCACCACCATGCAGCCGTTAGGAAGCTGAGGCAGGAAGCAAGATTCCATTCCCTGTCTGAAAACACCAGGGAAAGTCTTGTGAGAGGCCCCTGCTCTGTCCCCAGCGCTCTCTGTGTTCCCAGCCCGTCTGTGGCCTCTGCTCCCTCACACATCATTACTTACCTGAGCATCTTCTCACTTAGGCTGTAAGGACTCAGGGGAGTGGGGAGCTATGTTCCTTGCAGCTGCGATTCTAAAATGTATTTATTCACCTTGAAAAAGTTTTCAATTGTCATGTATTTCTTCCATGAGCGACAGAGACAGGCCCCCAATAGTCCCAATTCCCACCCCGCCCCCAGCTTGGCTAGCCAGGATTGTGGGCATGGGCATGCCTGGCGTGTGCAGGGAGACCTCAGGGCTCACCCTTGAGACCCAGCCGTCTGGCTTCAGCATCACGGAGAGCTACATGATTCTGCACGGCTGCGGCTGCCTCCGCACGGGTAGAACCACACCTGGCACGTGACAGGTGCCTAAGCAGAGTCTGTGGAATGGCTAGATGGGGAAATGCACAAATGCATGCCTGCTTTTGCACTCGGAATGCTATGAGCGGTGCTGCTCATGCTCACGTCTAGCTGCAGAAGAAAAGCTGTCCGTAATTTGGAACCTGGAGACGAGACTGATGGGGCCTGAGAGTAGGAGAGCATGTGCGGCACATGGGGCAGGATATGAGGAGCTGGAGGGCATCTTGGCCCTGGGAAAGCCGAAGGCTGGTTGGATGATCCTGGTGCATACGGACTGGGGTGGAGGAGCGGAGGCCTCTGGACGGCGTCCGCAGCCCCGAGCTGGGTGCTCACCTCGTGTGCCACTCACTCTGGCTGCCAAGTGAGAAGGCACAGCTTTGCAGGCGGAGCCGTCGGTTAGGGTAAACGAAATCACAGTTCACTTCATTAAGTGATGGACTCCCTGGAGCGACGGCCTAGCATACCCCGCTGTGGGGCTGATGTGCTACAGACCACCACCCCTGGGAACGGCCCCTCTGTCTCTGTGCGGTCAGGACTCATGCACACAGAGTGTGTCTCTGGCCACTGGGTCCAGGACTCAAACCATGGGGTTGGCCATATGCGATCCAGTGCTAGTAACCACCAGGCTGTGCCTGGCCTTAGTTTATCTCTCAGTTAAGAAAACTTTTGGAGCCAGCAGGTGGCATAGTAGTTAAGGCATTGGACTCTCACATGATTGACTGTGGTTCGAGTCTCAGACCTGGCAGTTTAAGACTCACACTGGGTGCATGTGTGAGTGTGTCCAAGATCCCGAGAAGAGAATGGAGGAGAAGGGAATGTGGTGTGGCCATCCTTCCTGGGGGGTGATTTCTCACTTTCTGATTCTCTGTCTCTCTCTGCCCTTCTGGCGAGTGCCCTGTAGAAAAAAATCTCTCTAACCTCCCCCCCAAAAAAGGAATACTTCTGTGGGCTTCCCCTGAAGTCCAGTGGTTAAGGGAGCTGGATTCCACGTGGTTGAAAGGTTCGAATCCCTCCCTAGCATCTTGAAAACATGTCTTGCTTGTGTGCATGTGTGCCCCAAATCCCAACAGGATAGAGAAATGGGGGAGACTGAGTGACGGTGTGATCACATCCCACTGGGGAGGTGCTAGTTCCTCCTCTCTCTGTCTCTCTGTCTCTCTCTGGTGAGTGCAGCCGGCAGGGAGGTGTACCGAGAGCAGGTGGACTCCATCCGCAGACAGCAGGGCCTTGGAGGCCAGCGGGGCAGACGAGTTTGGGAGCCCACGGGCTGAGAGACTCAGGTTGTGCACTCGTGGTCCTGTCTGTCCAAGTGCAGGCTGCCCTTTCTCCCGCAACCTCGAGCGCGCATTACTGTCCTAAATGCACACACCGAGATAAGTCACGTCTCCACCCAACCACCGACATTGGATCAAGCCAGTTTATTGAAAAGGGCAGAAAAAGAGGCTCTTCATCATCTTTAAAACAGATCTTGGGGTTCTGAGAAACTTTAGAGGTCACCTGTTCCAACTTGGTACATGAAACGTTCCCAGTGAGGGTGAGACAACCCTAGTCCTGAGGTGGATTGAAAATCTGCCTCTCAGAATTCCCAGGGACTAGCCTTTGTTTTGTCCCCCAAACCATACACACGGCTGCATATAACTCTTCCCATGTAGCAACCTTCGAAGTGTTTGAAAGGCCCATCTCATGCTCTCCGAGTCTTCTCGTCCTCAGGGCTGGTCCTAAGCAAAGAGGGAGTGCTGATGGGGAAGGTAAACACGAGGACTTCCCACACACTGAGTTCTCCTGCAACCCATAGATTCCCCAGGCCCTGGCGTCATAGAGTACCTGTGGGGACCCAGAAGCTTCGTTCTGTTACTCAATTACAGATGGAACACGTGGTCGGCACTGAGGGTACAGCAGGAGGCAAGGCAGGCGTGGCCACCGCCTGCCCAGACTGGGTCTTGCAGAGGATGCAAACAACTTGAGAGAAGGGCATTTCCACTGTAGCATGATGGGCGTGATAACACAGGCCCAGGGCATCGTGGGATCCCTTAATCCAGGTCTAGGTGGTCAAGCAAGGCTTCCCAGAGAAACTGACCTGGGACGATGAGGAAGAAAGCAGCCAGTGAAAAGGGAGGAGCAGAGTGTTGCAAAGACAGTGCTATCCTGGAAGGTGGCCTGTGAGATTCGCCCCTGCCACTTAGGGAGAGGATGTGCTGTGTACTGAGCATGAGTGGGTGAGGGCCACTGCAGGCTCATTGTGACTGCAAATTATGCAGGATGAGTGACCTGTGCATCAGCGTTAGGCCGCAAAATGAGAACCACTCCTTATCTCCTTTTGATCCAGTTAGGAAGGCACAGCTGGCATCCCACAGTAGGACTGGACTGAGATATTAGGTTCAGTTTCCGGGGACTGAGACACAGGGAAGATAGCTACTTGTAGGACTGAGGAGCCAACGACCCAGACATGGTGCAGCTAGACAGACTGGCTTGGCTGTGGATTTTTTTTTTTTTTTTTGAGAGGTTTTTGCTATAGGGCACATGCGCTCACCAGACAGACAGAGAGAGACAGAGAGACAGAAAACGAGAAATCACTCCCTGGGGGGATGGCCATGCCGCAATCCCTTCTCCTCCATTATCCTCTCGGGATCTTGGGCACGCATACACACACGCCCGGATTGATTTTAAGCCACCAGGTCCAGGACACGAACCGCGGTCGACTACATGGGAGTCCAGTGACATAGCCATTACGCCAACTACTGGTCCCAGCAGTGGAATTTGCATAAACCAGTGGCCCCCAGTTTTTTTGACATTAGTGGGGGGTGATGTTTGGGGACAACTCAAGTTCATTACGTTTAATGCGTACTTTATTCCTGTTATTATTATATTGTAATACATAATGAAGTAGTTCTACAACTCACCATAAAACAAAATCAGTGGGAGCCCTGAGCTTGTTTTCCTGCAAATAGATGGTCCCATTTGGGGGTGATGGGAGCCAGTGAAGCCAGAAGTTTGTTTGTGTCCAGTCTACTCTGTAATCTCATTTTGATCACTGTCACTGAAGAAAACGAAGGAAAAAAAAAATCAACTCTATCACTGAAGGAGAGAAAACTCTGTCACTGAAGAAAACTCTGCTTTTGATATGAGTCTGCAAGGAATTGATTGTTTATAGTTTCTGCGCAGTCGAACCTCTCTGCTAATGTTAACCGATATTTGCAGCTGCTCCCCAGTGCCAGCATCACCAGCTCAGCTCCACTTCAGACCATCAGGCATTAGTTCTCATAAGGAGTGGGCAACCGAAATCCCTCACATACACAGATCACAATAGGGTTTGTGCACCTATGAGAATCTAATGCTGCCTCTGATCTGACAGGAGGCGGAGTTCAGGCAATCATTCGAGCAATGGGGAATGGCTGTAAATACAGATGAAGCTTTGTTCTGCTGGCCCACTGCTCACTTCCTGCTGGGCAGCCTAGTTCCTGACAGGCTACAGACAAGTACTAGTGGCCCAGAAGTTGTGGACCCCTGGCATAAATGATGCCATTTAAGGGGAGGTAGGATAGCCCGCTCTATGAATTTCTCCTCAACACTCCTGAAAGACTTCGCTCTGTTAACTAATTTAAAACTGTAGCATTTTGAGGTTCATTTGTGTTAACAAGTTCAATTGGTGAGAAGGCCTTCATCATCCACCCCTCGGTGTGGATGTGTAGCATCAGCTTGTCTCTCTCCTGATCTCCATCAAATACCCCCTGAGGGAAGGGGCATTTGATGAGAGGAGGGTTTGTTGGGGTAGAGCGGGGAATTCTGGTCAGGGCTTGGAGGCAGGGCTGAGCACCGGCCCCAACAGGAGTGCTGGCCGGGGTGGGGAGGGTTGTTCACTGAGTCCCAGGACTGTAGAGCCTTGGCCTCAGCCCTTGTCATCCTCTCACTCTGCCCTCCCAGCCCCCGATGCTCCCTACACCCACTGGAAGCAGACCGTCTTCTACTTGGAAGATTACCTCACTGTCCGGAGGGGGGAGGAGATCTATGGGACCATATCCATGAAGCCAAATGCCAAAAACGTGGTGAGTGCTGAGGCGGCTTTTTGTGGCTAGGGTCACAGAGGATACGGGGCCTGCTTGCCCGGGCTCCTGGATGTCTGGCACACAGTCTGGGTGCAAGGACACTCACACAGTAGGCATCTGTGATTGGGCGTGACTAGATGTAGTGAAGGACTCTAGCCTTGGCCCTCGAGACTCTGCATTTGGAGGCTATTTCTGGGTCCCCTTGGGGTGCTGTCAGCTCTTCACCTGAGGGCTTCAGGAACAAAGGCTGTATCCTCGCTGGGTTCTGCCCCATTTGGGATGTGCTGGACCAGGAAGGACAGTTTATTTTGGCCCCAAAGATGTTTGGCTCATGTCTCTTAGCTGGCCTGGTGGCTTAGAGAAGGATTGCTTTTTTTTTTTTTTTTTTTTTTTTTTTTTAAGAGAGAGATTTTTGCTATAGGGTGCCTGCACTTGCCAGAGACACAGAGAAACAGAGAAGGAAAGTGAGAAATCACCCCCCGCCCCTAGCCGGGGGATGGCCATGCAGCAATCTGTTCTCCTCCACTTTCCTCTTGGGATTTTGGGCATGCACACACAAGCATCCAGTGTGTGTTTCAAGGTGCTACTGAGTCTGGGATTCAAACCACAGTTGGCCAGGTGGAAGTCTAGAGCCTTAACCACCACACCACCTGCTGGTCCAAGAATGATTGCTTTTGAGCAGCTCTCAGTGTGAGCACACGCACTAGAAGTCTCCAGAATGCTTTGAGGATTATGCTACAGAAGACTTAACTGTTCCATGCTGGGCCAGTCAAACCAGAGGGACATTTTTATATTAGAACATGAAAGATTTAGCTTAGAAATCAGAGAACTTCCTGCAAGGATAATGAGGCACTAGAATAGCCACCTGGAGCTATTCAGGGACTCCTTATGGCTCCTTACTAGAAACACCTTAGCCACAGGGGCTGGTCAGGAGGCCTGTACCCGAGGAGCGGGGCCACCACCTCCCGCCCAGACTAATGCTGTGACCTTTGCCCTTTCTTCGCAGCGAGACCTCGATTTCACAGTAGACTTGGATTTTAAGGGACAGCTGTGTGAAACATCTGTATCTAATGACTACAAGATGCGTTAGCACACGTGGGAAGCTGCAGAGAGCGAGCGAGAAAAGGAACTCATCTCGATCTGCCGCACTGTCCTAAGGAACGCTGTTTGCAGGACTTCCACTCCAAACCAGAGCTGTCAACTCTGCCTTGCGGATTGGTGAACTCACCAGGGCTCCCGTGGGCCCCACCACTGGACAGAGGGCTCCCAGGTCCTCCGCTCTGCCCTGGGACCCCTTCATGGAGGCTTTGTTGTCACCCACAAAGAGCGGCCTCATGAGCTGTGGCTGGGGCTTGAGGTTGGAAAAGTCCCCGTATACCCCGTCGTCCTTCTTAACTGTGACTCTGGATCTTCTGAGTTTTGCATGCTGCAGGCATCTAGGACAGATTGCTTCCACTAGAACCTGGAGACTTAGTGTCTTTGATAGCATAAGCCAGATTTATCGTCCGTGTGGTGGCGTGTGCGTGCGTGCGTGTGCATACAGCATATATATTAGTTTATTTACCCACGGCCCCTGTGTATGCATGCATATGCAGCCACGTGGGTATATTTATGTGTTCATTCAGAGGGGTGTGTGCGCGCGTGTGCGTGGGTGCGTAGAATATATATCACTCTCAGAGGAGATTCTGTTGCTTTTGAATAGGAATTTGTTTTGTGATTAGTTCTCCCCTTCCCTGAACAGATGTTAAACAGCTATGAACCTTCTCTGTACTAGCTCTGGTCTTCTTTTGACTAGACCGGGCTCTGAACCCTGAGCACAGACCCGCGGACTCTGTGGGTGCTCAATAAACACACATGAGAACAAAGCTATGGAAAGCCTGTGTCGCCGGTGCTCGGGAGTAGGGGCGGGGCGGGAGGGCTAAAGGGCTCTGCAGAGCAGAAAAACAGGGACAGCAGCACCTCCTGCCTGCACCTGCTTCCAGGTAAGCTGTTCTGGAGTGTCTCTCCTGCAGACTCTCAGAGGTCCTGGAACACAGGTGGGAGGGCAGGGGCCGTGAGAGTGCTCCAGGATGGCAGGCTCCGTGTAGCCTGGCAGCCACATGTGGCCCAGAGACCTGCTGGGGGGAGTCTGGTCCTGGTCCGAGTGTGGCCACCGAATCTGTAGAGGGTGGAAATAGTGGGTCATTGGGAAAGTCGTCATGTATTTTCTTCTATGCAAAAATGCGTCACGGCTTTTCCGGCAATCCAGTAGAACGTTCTTTCCCAGGCTCGTTGGGATGTTCGGTTTGGTTTAGCTTCTGAGACCACAGCCTCATCTATGTGGTCTCTCGGGAGAGACACGACAGGTGCTGGGAGGGAGGGGAGACCTTTCAAAGGTGGCGGGTGCAGCGAGGGCCCCGGAGGCAGCAGAGCCCTCAGGCCTGACGGCACCGGAGCAGGGAGTACTGCAGAGACGTGCCCTTGGTAACAGGAGCCGAGTCCAGAGGCAATGACTGGGGTACGTCCACAGCCCTCTGGTGGCTGTGGACTTCTGCGACTCCCCCACAACCCTGGGTGTCAGATCCAGGCCTTGCCCCACCAACTTTGCAGCTGAGACCGCCGAGCCCCGGGGCGGAGCAGTGGCGTCCTTGGTCCAGCTGAGCCAGTCTGATGTGCCTTCCACGGCACATACCGACCCTTCCAGACCACAGACCCAGTGCGTGAGGCTCAACCCAGAGAAAAATACAGTGAAAATCATGTAACGGTTTTGTCTACATGTATCAGGCAAGAAAAAAAGAGAAACTTACAGAGACACAAGACAAAGTGTGTTAGAAAGGGGGTACAGGAGGGTATTGGGGTGGGGATCCTTTCACAGGGCATCTGAGAAGTCCCTGGTGAGTTTCCATCATGGGGGAGGTGGGGCAACCTCTGCAGTCGGCCTAGGCTGGGTCAGGGAGCAAAGGTCATGGCAAAGGTTCCATTTGTGGTCAGGGCAAGACATCACACTGCCAGGAACCCATGTGCTGCAGGCTGACATTCCTGGGCACTCCAGGCACTCGGGGCCTGCCACACCAAGGTGCCCCAGGGAGGCAGCCCTGAGACCCCGAGGCAGGAGAGAGGCCCTTTGGAAGGGGGTCCTGGGGAGAGCCGACTGGACAAACGCCTGGCCAACTTTTGGGGCTCTCCAGCCATCAAAGGAGAAAAGGGTCACCCAGGGGCCCACCCTTGTCTCAGGTCTCCAGCCTCCTGGAGCCGCCGCAACCCCAGCCCCTGCACCTGCCTCCTCCACCTCCTCCTCTGCTCCTGGGCTGCGGGAGGGACGTCTGGGAGGCACGGAGGAGCCGTTCCACGGCAGCCGCCTTCCTCCTGCTCAAGGGACTGCCCCAGAGGGGATTGCAATTTCCCTGTGATTCAGTGGAGAATAAGCAAGATCTGCTTTGAAGATGTTCCGAATGGGAGTCCGTGAGATGAGGTCTCATCTGGGCCACGGCAACAGAGATGCTCTAAAGATGACTTCCTGTTTCTTCCCTGACTCTTTGCCATTCTATTTATTTATTTATTTATTTATTTATTTATTTATTTATTTATTTATTTATTTTCTGAGACTCTAGGAAACCCATTAGTGACTTCTCCCTGTCCCGCTGCTCTTGCTGGGGGAGCTTTGCCCTCCTACCCCTGACTCAGCTCTCGGGGTGCGAAGCTGTGACGTCTCTGCCGTGCCTGTGTGAGGGCTTGTTTGTGCACAAGCCTCTCTGCTCATCCAAGCCCACGCAGGCACGGTCTCCCCCCCCCCACTAGGCCTCAGGCCCCAGGGTGCAGGTGGCCGGTGACAGGGCAGCAGCTGACCCCAGCACTGGCCTGACTCCCATAGGCCACTTCTGGAGGACCAGGCTCCAGCCCCCTCTCGTGCTCCTCGGAAGATGTCAACGTTTTCTCGACCTCTGGAAGTCATCCCATAGACGCTGTCCCCCTAGATAGACACAGCCTCCATAAACCCCACGGTCAGAAATGAGGCCTTGACTGAGCCCTGCCTGGTCCGTACCCCTCAGCCTCCTCCCCTTCCCGGCGCTGCACCTGGCAGGGTACCTCCGGACCCAGCGTGGCATGACACTAGCCGTGGGCAATGCTCGCCTCTGCTCACCTCGCCTGGAGCCCGTCCTTGGCCTCGGGGCCAGTTCTGGTCACAGGAATCTGCCCTGCCTTGATTGTCTGTCCTAAGCTGTCCTCTTCCCAACCCCAGGTCCCCCACAGTATGGAAGTCCTGTCCCGTTGTGCAGATCCCTCTCCCTGCCACACCGAGGGGCCCCAGCCTGGTTTCTGGAGCCCTCTGCCTGGAGTCTTAAACAGCCCCTCCTCGGAGACCTTGCTCTGAGGACAGCCTCACCTGGCGGACCCTAGCTCACCTTAGACCTTGGTTGGTCTCACGTTGCGCCAGACCTTGGCCAGCTGTCTTGCAACCTCAGGAGAGGCCCGGCTTCCTGAGTGTTAGGCCGAGTTAGCATAATCACCGCCATGTTAGGGAATGCTGGGCTGAGTCAGCTAAACTGCCACACTGTTAAGTCTTCAAGGACGGAGCCCACTGTGTTAGGGCCTCAAGGACGGGAACCAGGAGTCTGGGAACTCTCAGATAAGTGGAAAACGGGAGGGCCCAGCACCTCCGAGGCAAGGTCATCCAAACCCCTAGCTGAGAGCCCTTATCTAGACCTGAACAGGCTGGACCCTCGCTTCTCATACCCCCCCTCTTTTGTGTGTGTTACATTCTAGGGAACATCCTGAACTATAAAAGATCCATTTATCTTAGGCTCGGGGTCCTTGTGAAGGCCCGCTGCGACGGGCAGAAACTTGGACCCCAGCTAGCTGGAAAAATAAAAGCCTCTTTTGCAGTTGCATTGTCGTTGTCTTCTCTGCGTCTCCATCAGTTAGACTGATCTCTGGACCCTCACACTGAGCACCTGTCCAGCTGCAGTGTCTGAGCCCAGCCCAGCTTGGGAGCGTCCTGCATCCATCTCATTGGGAGCAATTAGCCCACACTCAACAAGGGCTTAGTCGGTGATCAGAGGACAAGCCTAGGAGTTTACGGGATCTTTCACGGGCTCCAGGCACTGAGCCACACACCGGCAACACGGCAGAGTCAGTAGGAGCGGCCCTGCCTTCCGGGACACGCTGGTTGGCTGGGTCGACTCCTGCCCAGATCCTGAGAAGGCCCTCAGCCACCCTGCACATCCAACTGCAACCCTCCTCACCCCACCCCGTGAGCCACCCTCAGTATTTAGCCCGGCTTTACAGCGCTGCCCCTGCCAGGGTGGTGGTGGGGTGGTGTGGTGGGGAGTGCGTCCCTTCCTTGGCTAAGCTCAGTCTCTAAGCCCTAGAGACTAAAGGAGAATATGCTTCCATCTCATTCCACCTCTGAATTCCACAAGAGCGTCCAGCCTGCTGCTTTCAGAGAATGACGGTTCAACGAGGCTAGCTGTAAGACACGGCTCCCAACAGAAGCGCCCAAGGGACTTTACCAGCCATGAGCAGGCACCTTAGCCTCAAGGGCCACCAGAGTCATTAGGCAGAGGAAGCTCCAGCTGTGCTGCGTCCCTAGACCCAGGGTCCTGCTGTCCCCAATTCCAAAGTCAGTCACTGGGTAACTGAGTTTGGGAGCCAAGGGACCTAGTCGACCTCCAGCACCCTGCTTACTAACATGTGACTGGGCAGCCACTTCACCCCGGGGAGGCTACATCTCCCCTACCAGAAAGGTAACTCAGACTCAGTGCAAGTAGAACAACTCTGCAAACTCGCCATACCATGGGCATTCCTGTTACAGGTGCTGGTCCACGACAGTGCTGCCGGGCTGTGATTCTGTCCCCGCAAGCACACCTAGAAGGCTGGGCCTGTGGCCTCAGAAGGTGCTGATGCTCAGAACTGAGGGCAGCAGTGGGCCAGACCCTGGGCTGCAGACTTCAGCTGAGTGTGGGACAGCAGACAGGGGACACCGGGGCTGCCAACAGCCCCAGGCTGAAGTGGCCTGTTTTGTGGTCTGGTTTGTTAGTTCTTTAAAGGCTTTGAAAGTGGCTTACAGAGATCTTAAAAGGCACCTCCCAGCCCTCTGGCAGAAGGGACTAATTGGCATCAAATGTCATTCATCCCTTTCACTAGAATTAAAGGATCCTCAGGGCGAGCAGGTGGTGGTGGTGAAGACCCTGAATTCTCACATGGCTGACCGTGGTTCGAATCCTGGAGCTGGCAGCTCAATTTCCTTTTCTCTTTCTCTCTGATCAAATTAAAAAATAATAATAACAAATAAAATTAAATAAATAATTCTTAAAAAAAAAAAAGGAAAGAAATAATTAAACGATCCTCAAGCCAGCTGGTGGGTTGGAAGTGAAGGCGGCTGGCCCCATACGGCTGACTGTGTGGTTCAAGTCCTGGACTGGCAGCTTGAAAATCATGCCAGGCACATGTGTGTGCATGCCCCAAATCCCGAGAGAAGGGATTGCACTGGGAGCATCCCCCTGGGGTGTGATTTCTAACCACCCCCCTCCCCCGGGCCCTCTCCTGAGTACATAGTAGTGGTGGAAACTAAAGGAAATAAAATAGGAAAACAAAAGCAAAAAAAGAATCCTCAGTTGTAGACACTGAGCCCCGCGTGGGACACTCTGGCCAGGGTCTCCCCTCCCCGTCTCCATGTCTGTTTCTCCTCATAAGAACTTCCTGGGGACCTTGAGACGGAGCCTAGTGAGCAAAGCCTAGCGCCTGGTTTGTAGCCGCGAAAATGAGCAGATCATTCTAAGCTTCCTTTGCCTTTGGAATTCAGCACGAGCTGTTTTCCCCAGAGGAATTCCTCCTCCGGTCACATTGGGTCCTGGGGAGTAGTAAGACTGAGTTTGTACGGGCGGCCAGTGCCCATGCTCTGGTGGCCTGAGCTGCGGCTCAGAGGCACATTCCAGGGAACAGAGTGGGGACCAGGCTGAGGACCTAATCCCGACAACCACAGCCACGCCTGGCGACATCGAATAGGCGTACCGGCCAGCGCCCCACCACCAGATTGCAGTGAGCAGGCAGGCGTCACTATGGCGTCCTGGGTCGGAAGCGCTCGAAGAGATCTCCAGGGGTCCTTCTCTGTGTGAGACTGAGCCTCCCAGGAGAATGTCTGCAGGAAAGGAGAAAAGCCTGGCGGAGAAGGAACAGCACACTGCACTGCTCCACGGTCTGGAGCTGCGTGTCACCCTGGAGAGGGTGGGTTGACTTGCGGGCAGGAGGGGGCACACTTGCTCCTGTTACCCGGACGCCTGGCAGCGCTTTAGCTCAGGCGTGGGGTGCTATTTTACTCTCAGCACAATGGCTCCCGTCCTGGCCCTGCTGCACCCAGAAGAGCTCACCGAGCAGCTCTCCCAACCCCTCGTAGTCCATGTAGATTTCTCAGATCCCTCCTGGGTAGCAGACTCTACTCGAGGCCTGGGATGCAGCAGTGAACCAAACGGATACCAGCCTGCCTCCTGGAAGCTACAGCCACCAGCCAGAAGCAGGTACCAGACAAGATAGTAACTATTAGGCTGTCAGAAAAGTCATGATGTCTTTTTACATAAAAGCATGGAAAGGTACGTCATGACTTTTCTGACAGCCCAGTATTACGAAAGAGGAAGCACAGCAGAGACGGAGCGAGTGGGAGACTGCTAGGGGAAGCCTGCAATCATGGAGCTCCTGAAGGAGGGACTTCTCGTCTTTCTTTCTGAGAAATTTTGGGTATAGGGCACATACACTGGCTGAGAAACAGAGAGAGAGAGAGAGAGAGAGAGAGAGAGAGAGAGAGAGAGGGAGGGAGGGAGGGAGGGAGGGAGAGGGAGAGGGAGAGGGAGAGGGAGAGGGAGAGGGAGAGGGAGAGGGAGAGGGAGAGGGAGAGGGAGAGGGAGAGGGAGAGGGAGAGGGAGAGGGAGAGGGAGAGGGAGAGGGAGAGGGAGAGGGAGAGGGAGAAGGAGAGAACGAGGACTCACCCCCAGGGGGATGGCTGTGCCACAACCCCTCTCCCTTCATTCTCTTCTCGGGATTTCGGGACAGATGCACACGTGGGTCTCAAACCATGGTGGACCATGTGGGAGTCCAGCACCTTAACCACTACGCCACCTGCTGGCTCTGAAAATATGACTTTAAACAGAGACCTGAGAAATGGGAGACCAGAGGTGGGGTGGGGAGAATGGGAGGCGGGAGAAACAGGCAGGAGGAGAAACAGGCAGGTCCCAAGGCCTGGCCCAGGCTCCAGAGAGGTTGGCGCATTTGGAAAAGCAGGGTGAGCAGAGGGTCCGAGGATGGGAGGGAGGCCTGAGACCTGAGAGGACCTGGAGGGTTTTAATCCGGGAAGTGGCAGGGCAGGGTCTGCATACCACAGGCCCTCTAATGAGCTGGCAGTCACTCCCTCAGGAAGTCGCCTGCAGGAAAGGTACATGTGAAACCAGCAGGTCCTCGAGGAGGGTGGGGACTGAGGCGTCTTCTGGTGGCTGTGGCTGACAATGGCTGGGATACAGATTGCTTCATTTTAGGATTGCCTGGCTCCTGAGGGGTTCATTTGTGCAACAGAGGTTATTAGCATAATCCTTTCTGGTGTCATGTCATACTGTTCTTCCCACAAGGACTGCTTTCTCCAGAGGCCACAGTGGTCTGGGTGGCCCAGGACAGTCGGTCGGGTCTGTGCGGGGCCAGGTCTGCGTTTCCAGACTGTTCAGCTGTCTCCCAGCCGCGGGCAGCTGCTCCCAGGGAAGCGCGATGCTTGGCTTCACTTTTACCGCACAGAAGATATTCTTGGAGTGTCTTTCAGCAGCTCCATGGGTCATAATGGGTTTCTGATCTTATGACAGTCGTTTCCTGGCCACGGCTGGGTAACTCACTGCACAGAGCATTGTACTTAAAGGCGCAGGCTTCACGGCTCACAGCTCAGATCCCCCGTGTGGATGGTGCCTGAACCCACAGACCTGGGCTGGAACCCAGCTCATCTGCACGATGGCTATGAGGCCTGCAGCCAGTCACCTGGACTGTTGTCTGTTCCACATGAACTCCTTCCCTGGTACACGGTGACAAGGACCTCTTTCTTCTAGGGTGTGGCCAGTGTCCCGTGAGAGGATGTGCGGCCTTATGATAACGCACCTCGCTGCACACAGCAGGTACTTCAGAACGGGCGCTCTCTCTGTTCTTGGAACCGAGGACCACAGACAAGAATGCTCAGAGGACACAGGGGTCTTCCGGGGAGGAGGAGGGCATGTCCAAGTAGCGTCTCTCTCCACAGAGGGCCAGAGTGCCAAAACAGAGAAGGCGCAACAGCTTCACTGCTTAGAGGCACAACGGAAGGCGGCCTTGGAAATCCTAAATTACAGAGGCCGTGGGAACTCAAAGCAGAGACCTGCAGGGACCCGAGGCCGTCCAACACTTCTTAGGCCTGAGGTGACCCCTTCATGGTGCAGACCTGGAACATGGCAGCCTGCTGGTGTCCTAGAACTCAGCGTCACCGGAGACAGGAGGGGCACTGAGTGGTGGAGAGGAATGTGGACCCCGGGTTGGAGGGCCTCCTTCCCGCTGTGGCCCTCCTACTCCCAGCTGTGTGGCCTGCAGCACTCACCTGGCCGCTCTGACGCCTTTTCTTTCTGTCACTGGCAGCGACCATCTTCCCGTCCCATCAGACAGTGGCGAGGTTGGAAGGAGGCGTGTGCCCGGTATGTGAGAAGCAGTGTGGCACCAGTCCTCGCTACTGCTGTCACGTGGCCCTGCTCTGACCAGGCCAGGCTCAGGCTCCTCCAGGGCTGGCCACACAAGCCCCTCTGAGCCCACCAACGGTCCCTGTGCCCTCTGGGCGGCCCCGTGCCCACCCTTAGCGTGCTGCGTCATCGGCCTCTGCTCCGCCTGGCATCTACCGAGGGCAGGCTCGGCGTCTCGCGGGCCCGCGTCTCGGTCTTCAGTCCAGCCCTGCCCGTCATCGCTGTTCCTTAAACGTGTGCGGACCAGCAGGTGATGCCGTCATGATGGGTGCTCCTGCCAGTCACTGGTGCACTTGCTGCTCCTGTTTGTGCCATGACCTTCTGTGTGACCTTGAGCTATTCACGCCCCTTCTCTGGGTCTCCGCTGTCCCGTTTACAAAGTGAAGGCATTAGCCCAGAGCAATCTCCAGGTCCCACTGAGCAGGGAACACGTGGTTTTCTGATTCTATAGCTCGTGTTTCATGACCCAGGACAGAGCTTTCCAAGATCCTGTCCCCGCTTCTTTAGGGGGTTGGTCCTTTTGGGGGGAGCAGAGGGCTGGGAGTGGAGGGGGAAGGAGGAGGGACTGAAGTTCCAGCCAGGGCTAAGCCATTGCGCAGGTTTTACCAATGAGAATCCAGAAAAAGATGGATAGGTCAAGATACCAGGCTTCTGGGCAAGCAGTGGCATGGTGGTTAAGGCACTGGATTCCCACATGGAGACCACAGTTCAAGTCCTGGACCTGGTGGCTTAAAAACCAAGGTGCATGTGTGAGTGTGCCCGAGATCCCGAGAGGAGAATGGAGACGGGACTGAAGCATGGCCAGGCTCCTTGGGGGTGATTTTACCCTTTTTCTCTTTCTGTCTCTGTTTCTGGTCTGTTTCTGGTGAGTACATGTGCCCTGTGGAAAAATCTTAAAACAAAACAAAACAAACAGGCTTCTTCAGGCGCTGGCTGGTGTTTACTAGTCCCTGACTCTACCGAGATGGACCATCTCTTGGAAAATCATTTCAATCACGAGAGGAAATGGAGTTAAGGCTGGCGAGTCTCATCCAGGAGGGGGGTTGATTTGTCCGTTAGGGTTTCTGTGGATGACATCCTCTTCCACGTGTCGCCCCACCGAGTGTGTCTAAGGCGTGAGCCTCTGGACACGTGGCTTCTGGGGGCTATGCGAGGGCAGGGAGTGGAGAACAGCGTTGGGAGGCTTTCCCAAGTCTGTGTTTAATTTTCTAAAATGTCTGTTTTTTTTAATTCAGAGAGTGTGTGTGTGCTCACCAGAAAGAGACGGAGAGATGGTTGCGGGGAGATACGGGGGAGAAGGCACTCTCCACCCCCCGCCGTGGGGCAAGGCCATACTGCAATCCATTCTCCATCTCTCCATCCTGTTGGGATTTGGGGCATGTGTGCATCTGTGCCTGGTGTGTTTTTTAAGTCACCAGGGCTGGGATTTGAACCACTTTCAGCCATGTGGGATCCGGCTCGTTAACCGCCAGGCTACGGGGCTGACCGTGAGCTCCCTAACTCTTGATTTCTTCTTTCTTTGCATGTTCCAAGGGCACAGGGCATTGCCTCCATGTGGTCACATGCTCGGTCTTCAATGGGCCGTCTCAGGCCGCCAGGGCAGGGGAGGGGGAGAGCGCAAGATCGGACTGGTGGTGGGTGTGCCTCTGAGCGTGTTTGTGTGTGTGTGTGTGTGTGTGTGTGGAACACCCTCAGACACATGACTCAGTGCAGCAGCTGAGCCCCAACTCCGTCCCGAGTGTGGACAGAGTTCACCACCACTTCCTCTGTCATGGGGAGGACACAGCCCTGCCAGAGTGGCCCCTGCTTTCCTGATGACCTGTGGCGGGGCCCCCGATAACTCAGTTTTTGATGGGAATCCAGGGAGCTGCTTGGGCGAGACACAGAGGCAGCGAGAGCAGGCCTCGAGCCTGACGATGCTCGCATGCGCGTGGGACGGTCACTCTCTGCTCCGTTCCATCATCACCGTGATAACAGCAACGCTAAATAATTAAAAAATGAAGCTCTTCGGGACCAGCAGTTAGCGTAATGGCTATGTCGCTGGACTCCCACGTAGTCGACCGCGGTTCGAGTCCCGGACCCGGCGGCTTAAACTCACGCCGGGCGCGTGTGCGTGCGTGCCCAAGATCCTGAGAGGAGAATGGAGGAGAAGGGATTGCGGCGTGGCCATCCCCCCTGGGGTGTGATTTCCTGCTTTCTATCTCTCTGTCTCTCTCTGTCTGTCTGGCGAGCGCACGCGCCCTATAGCAAAAACCTCTCCAAAAAAAAAAAAAAAAAAAAAAAAAAAAAAAAAAAAGAAGCTCTTCCAACTTGGATTTATACCAGAATTTTCTTTTTAAACAAGTAAAAGTAAAATACATAAAAATAAATAAATGAGTGAAAACGAAGGCTTCTCAGGTGATTTGAACGTGACTCTGAGACTGAGACTCCAGCGTTGGGACCATTCCTTTGGCTTATGTGGACTTGGGGAAAGTGAGGGCTGAGGCAGAGCAGGCACCAGAGGGTAGGGGGTGGTGCAACGAGGGCAGTGGAGGGGGGGTGGGGTGGGGCAGGAGGGGCACAGCAAGGGCCAGGCTGGGATGGGGCGTTAAGTCGTTATGTCAGTGCAGGGTGTAGGTGTGGGGTGTGGAGAGGAGAAGGGGAGCAGTGACAGCAGGGAGGAGCGGGGAGGAGCAGGGAGGGCGGGGCACAGAGAGGCCTGGTCGGGTCGTGGGAGTGAGTGGGGAGAGCGGTGCCGAAAGGGCGGGGCTGGGGCGCAGACCCCCAGGGAGGGGGCAGTGCTGTCCTCAGGTGAAGCAGCTCTCCTGGTTTCAAGGACCACAGTGCTGGCCAGCCGCCTGGCCACCCGCCCGGCCACCTGCCCGCAGACTGAGGACATGCTGAGGGACGCTTACCCAGTCTCAAAGAGACTGGAGGGAACATGGCTTTATTTACACAGGAGAAACTGGGTCAGGTGGAGGGAAGTGGGTCAAGGCCCCA
Source organism: Tupaia tana (assembly GCA_026018925.1). Classification (NCBI taxonomy): domain Eukaryota; kingdom Metazoa; phylum Chordata; class Mammalia; order Scandentia; family Tupaiidae; genus Tupaia; species Tupaia tana. Next base: position 110,382,814 of record JAKSZU010000006.1, read on the forward strand.
GAAGGGCTTGGACAGACACCCGCCCTTTGGGGATGGCCTGAGACCCCTGCAGCGAGGGCAGCTGTGGGCTCTGGGGTGCATCGGGAGCTGTGGGGCCAGGCGCTGCAGGGTGGCTCTGCTCAGGCAGCGACCCCCTAGAGCCAGTGGGGGAGGCCTGGAAGACTTGCCGGAGTCGACTGTGATGGCCCGGCCCGTGGACCGGCATCTGGCATGGCTGCTCACTGACCCTGGGCCCTAACAAGTTGGTTTTCCTGCCTGGAGTGCCTGTCCTCACCTGTGACCTGCGGGAGACCGCACTGGCACAGGAGAGTCCCTGCAGAAGCCACTAGGCCAGGTGTTGAGTGGCTGGCAGTGAGTGGCCCCCCATCCGCTTCCCATTGAGGGAGGGGTCCCAGCAGCTGCTCAGGCTGCAGGCTTCAGGAGAGGAGGGAGGGGTGAGGAGAGGCGGGGAGATGGGCCTGATGAATGAAACTGCTTTGGGAGCGGGAAGGAAGGGCTGAGAGGCGGAGGGTACAGGGGAAGGAAAATGCAGCTTCATCTTGTTTGTGTAGCGCGTACTTAAGATGCCGAGGCCTGGTGTATTTTAAACCCATCATGCATGAAAGGCTGGCTTAAGTAGCCTGCAGTGTGGAGGTAATCTCGCCTGCCACAGTAGAGAAGCTGCGGGGGCTCCAGCAGGGGTTCAGCCTCTCCCCAGCCAGCGAGGCTCTGGGTCAGGCTTTCAGGCCAGGAGCTTTCACCACCTGACTGCGGACAGGCAGCGCAGCCGGAGGGACGGGGCAGGTGGGGACTGGGGACACGGCAGAAGCACAGCAGAGAAGAACGTGGAGAAGAGGAGGGTTAAAGGAGGGGCACTGCACCTCAAAATCAGCTAGCCCAATAATCTGGTCTGGAAAAGCTTCCCGACCTCTGGGGTCTTGGGGTTGACGTGTGAAGTTGGGGGCCTTGACGTTCACCGAATCCTATTTCTCACTGGCGTTGCGGGGAGCCGAGAGCCAGCGAGCACTCCGTCTGGTGGTGCAGCCTCCCCAGTGCCGGGGGTTCTCTGAGATGACGGAGGTCGCCCTCGGCCACTGTGACCCCCACGGCCTGGTCACTGGTCTCAGTCTTGCTCTCGAGTCACTTGGAACAAGTCTAATGCCCCAGGCGGCACTTCACCCTGGACAGAGTAAGTGCTCAGGTGTCCCCCTCCGCCCTTTCCTCGCTCACTTCTAGTCTTTACCATGAATTCCAATAAAGAAAATCTCTGCAAAATCAAGGTGTTCCTGGGTGCCAATTAATGTTTCCTGCTACGGTCAATGCAACAAGATTCCAGGACCAAAAAAGAGTACAGTGATTCATTTTGATGTTCAACACGCTCATTGGGCTGGGTGCTCCTGGAGGAATTCAGTTCCATCAAAGAGGCCGGTGGTGGTGGTGGTGGTGGGGGAGGGTTACAAAATGTGCGCCTGGCAGGGGCACTCCCAGGACCACTGGAGTTCCTCTCCTTACAGAGCCAAGTGGGAATGGGGTCGAGACCCTCAGGGAAGGGAGACCTGGGGGTGGCAGTCTTGGCATCTGTAGGGCATGTTTTTTTTAAGTTTTTGCCATAGGGTGCGTGTGCTTGCTGGAGAGACAGAGAAAGGGAAAGTGAGAAATCACCCCAGGGGGATGACCACACTGCCATCCCTTCTCCACTCTCCGCCTGAGAGTTTCAAGCCTCCGGGTCCAGGACTCCAACCGGCGTTGGCCACGTGGGAGTCCAGCACCTCAACCAGTATGCCACCTGCGGCTCTGGTAGGGCGTGTTAATGGGATCTCCTCCCCTGAAGTACACCGGAGCACCAAGGCTGGTAAGTAAGCACGTCTTCCTTTCCAGCTCCCTCGTCTCTGGATATAACCTGAGACAAACATCAAGCATCTGATGTTAGGGATGGAAGGGAATCCATTTTTCATTCACTTATGAATTGTACGTGTTTGGGAACATGTTTACAACATGTTTTTATTGTAGTCAAATGTATGCAATGTAACGTTTAGAATTCAAATCATCAGAAATATGTGACCAAGGCATTCACAATGTTGTGTGCGATCATCGCCACCGCCGTGCCCAGAGCTGCTTCAGCATCCAGAGTGGAAGCGTTTTCCACACCGGAAGGGGAACAGCGGGTCAATCCGTGCGCTGGCTGAAGTCCTGACTGAACGCGGGCTGAAGCCCCCGTTCAGCCGCCCAGCGTCTAGTATATGCAGGGCCTGTGCACATGACAATAGAGACCAGGAGCCTGCTGGCCTCTGTAGTCTGCGAGGCTGGGTACTTTGGCCAACTTCAACGCAGAGAGGAATAAACTGTTCTGAGATGAACGTCACTAGCTTAGAGGAACATGGGCTTTATTTGTTCTCTTTTTGTAGGAAAATAGGAGGTGCTCTTACCAGTGACCCAGCTTCTCCCAGTTACCAAGGAGTGGGGATTCTTCTCTCTCTTCGTATTTTGTTCTGTTTTGATCTCTCGCATGGGGAGACAGATGGTGATGCAATAGCTATCTCTCATCTGCTGAGAGCCTTCCAGCTGACGAAGCTCTTTCACCAGAGTTCCTGCTTGACCTTCACACCACCCGGTGAGAGAGGTGAGGCCGAGAGCACTACTGCGCAGCTTCGGAAGGAGGCTCAGAGCAGCAGGCAGTTCCAGGCTTTGCCCGAGGCCCCAGATCTTGCATGCGGGTCCCTATTTTGAGCAGGTCTCAGGGGCTAGAGAGGCACAGCTGGTAATGATGCCTGGGTCCCTGCCAGGAAGGAGAACCGGGCAGGGAAGCAGCTTTTCTGCAGAGAGGCATAGAGCCCAAGTCAAATTGAGTTGTCGAGCTGCCCGTGGGTAATGGATTGCCATGAGCAGCAGCTGGGAGCCGCGGGGCGATGAGATGGAAAGCTTTGATGGGTATCGCGCTGTCTGAAAGGCAATTGGATCGCAGCAGCGGGAGAACGCCCTAGCACTTGGTTTTAAAAGCCAAAGTAGCACCTCATCTGAACCGGCAAGGCAAACCCCCTGGATCCACCTAGTTACAGAGGCCCAGTCGTCCAGCCTCTGGAACCCAGGACTCCGGAGCAGGGACTCTCACCCAGGGGATGTGCCTGTTCTAGAGAACTGAGTCTCTGCTCTCAGTGGCTCCGACTGCTCCCCAGCACTGCCAAACACAGAGATGAATGCTTCGCCCTCAGGAGCTTAGTCCAGTGCGTTTAGCTCATTACAGCCCTGTGGGTAGTGAGCATTAATGAGCACCACACAGAACGGTGCAATTAGCCTCGTTAGAGTGGCCTGGGGGAGCCCACAGGCCAGATGTTGGTCCACGCCCTGAGGCTCTGCCCTTGACCTAGTGCTACATGCACTTAATGAATCCCAGGTCCACAGTCCTGTTCCCAAATGCATTCTAAAGCTCCTTGAACTCCCATGTTTTAATTCCTGTTTCCAAGTTAAAAAAAAATCACATTCTCTTTGTCCACAGTCTTTGGACATTGTAGTATAGTGTTCTTATGAGTGCCATTCACTAATACAGGTCAAACGGATCCAGCCACAATTCACTGACAGCACGGGCCACAGCGGGCCTAGGCTGCCTCGTCTGGTGCAGGAGGAGTTTCCTGGTGCTATGACAAGGGCCTGCAAGTACCACTTTTGAATCAGAGCCAAAAAGCCCTGACGAAGTCCCAGATGTAAGAGAGGGTTGGTTCTTGGCCCTGACTCAGCCCTGGCCCCAGGATGATAAACGGCATGGCCTCACCCATGCTCCTTTGTTTCCACATCGATTTCAGGTCCTCTGCCAACGACCATATGGTTTCCCAACCCCTATCGCTCCCAGCAATGTTCTCCCTAAGTAGGGCACTTGGATTAAATTGGCTCCACTGCATTGTGTGAAAGGTAGAGTTAGGATGTCCTTTGATGCTGCTATTACTGGTGATTAATATGTCTATTAACAGGAATAGCAGCAGAATCAGGCAATGGGGGAGGAGGTCTGGAAAGTGCTTATCTTTCTACCCCTCCCTTAAGAGGGAGATAATAACCAATAAAGTAAATTCCCATGGATTTTGACTGAACTCGGTTGAATTTGTGTCGCCTCTTTCTGTTCCCAGAATGGAGGGAGGAGAAACAGCAGTACTTTCAGGGCCAGCCCCAGAAGCCACGTTTCCTCAGTACTCGGGTGTCCTCTTCCCTAAGTTTTTCTATGCTTGTTTCTATGTTAGTCCAAGACTCAGCTCAAGTTAAAACCAGCAGCAACAGGCCATTTAGACCTTGGGTTTTATATGTGTGTATACTATAATTCATTAGTTTGAAGTAATTAAGTGGCCTTTTCAAAATAACTTCAGATTTGCCCTGATTTCCAGTCTTTTCCAGGCATCCCTTTTAGTTAGGCTTTGCAGGATGTCTGAATTCTTGGCAGAATGGAGAGCACTGTCTGAGGATACCAGCCCCTCATCAACTCCCTAAGAAACTGGACACCTTGGCAGCTCATTTCCAGCAGGGCATCTACAAGTTCAGGGAGACCAGCAGGTTCCTCAGATCTGAGTGTCTTCTCTCCTTGTCCAATCCAGAAGGAAGGAGAGAATTTGGGAGGAGGGTAAAGGTGTAGTGACAGTGAGATCACAGTCCCAGCTCAGTTGTGTGGAGTGTGAGGAGGAAAGCAGACTTCGTGCAGAGAGTAAGGGCTACCAATGTGAAATCTATGAGACTATAAGTCTCAGCTATTTTAAATATGCTCCAGATCTAAAGGAAACCATGTCTAACGAACTAAAGAAAAGTCTAAGAACAATCATTCATCAAAAATATCAGTAAAGGCAGAGAAATTCTAAGAAACTGAATACAAATTCTGGAGTGAAAAAATACAATAATAGAAATGGAAAATTCACTAGAAAGGCCTAACAGCATATATGAGCAGACAGAAGAAAGAATGAGAACTGGAGGAGAGGCCAAATGAGATTATTCCACTTGGGGAACTCAAAGGATAAAGAATAAAGAAAAATGAACAGAGCTGCAGAAATCTGAAAGACCACCAAGTATGACAACATATGCATAATGAGAGTCCCAGAACGAAAGGAGAGGAAAGAAGAGGTAGAAAGACTATTTGAAAGGCTAGCTGGTAGCATGTTGGTTAAGGGGGCTGAATCCTACACGACCAGCCCCATGATTTGAGTCCAGGACCCAGTGGCTTGAAAATATTCTGGACACATGTGATTTGTGCTAAAATCTTAAAAGGAGGGAGAAATGGAGGAGAAGGGATTGTAGCATGACCATCCCACCCATGGCGGGGGTGCTTTCTCACTTTCTCCCTCTGGCAAGTGCATGTGCCCTCTAGTAAATTTTTTTTAAAAAGAAGAATATTTGGGGGCTGGAATGTGGCATGGTGATTAAGGGTGCTGGACTCCCACATGGCCGACCGCGGTTCGAGTCCTGAACCTGGTGGCTTGCTTTCTCACTTTCTCTCTTGCTCTCACTCTCTCTTGCTCTGTCTCAATCGCATCAAATTAAAATAAATAAATAAGTAAATAGATAAAGTTAAATGAAATAATTGTTTTAAAAATAGTAATAAAAATAATTAAACACAAATTAAGACGTTTTCAAACAGAAACTGAGAGAGTTTGTCTCTAGCAGGCCTACCCTTTAAGAAATACTAAAGGGTATCCTTGAGGTTGAAATAAAAAGGTACAAGATAGTAATCTGAATCAATATACGATAACAAAGAGCAGTGGAATAATGAATTACATGGTTAAATATAAAAGGCAGTATAAATGTAGCTTTTGATTTATTAATGCCTCTTTTAAGGATAACTGTATAAAGCAATAACTATAAATCTATGTTGATGGGCACAAAAATGTATAAAGATGTATTTTGAGATTATAACAACATAAGAGAAAACAGAATGAAACTACACAGGCTCAAAGATTTTGCAAACTATTGAAATTAAATTGGTATTAATCCAAATAGGATGTTATAAATTGAAATATTAATGGTAATCCCTAGGTCATTCACCAAGAAAATAAGTAAAAAATACATTTTAAAAAATAAAGAGGGACCAGCAGTTAGCATAAGGCCTATATCGCTGGATTCCCACGTAGTCGACCACGGTTCGTGTCCCAGACTCGGTGGCTTAAAACTCACGCCAGGCATGTGTGCGTGTATGCCCAAGATCCTGAGAGAAGAATGTAGGAGAAGGGATTGCAGCATGGCCATCCCCCCTGGGGGCTGATTTCTCACTTTCTGTCTCTCCGTCTCTCTCTGTCTGTCTGGTGAGCGCACGTGCCCTATAGCAAAAACCTCTTAAAAAAAAAAAAGAGAGAGAATTAAATGCATCCACATATCTGTAATCTAGGGCTGACTGAGTTGGGGTAGCTCATGGTATCAAGACCCTGATGGGGGTGGGGGGAATCTTGTCCCTTTCACTTGATCACCATGGCGAGCTCTGTGCTCGCCAGTGAGACAGAGAGAGGAAAAGTGAGGACCTCCTCCCCCTCCCCACCGCCAGCGAGGATGGCCATGTCACAGTCCCCTCACTTTCATTTTCCTCTGGGGATTCTGGGCATGCACATGCACCCAGCATGAGTTTTAAGCTGGACCTGAACCATAGTTAACCATGTGAGAGTCCAAAGCCTTAACCAGTATGCCACCTGCTGGCCCCAATACATTTTTTTTTTTAAAGAAGAGAATTAAAATAGTTCACTGTAAAATATGTAACACATAGAAAGTAAGTAGTGAAAGAACAGAGCAATATAAAAAGACATATGATGTATAAAAAGAAATAGCAAAGCAGCAGACATAAATCCAGTTTCACTGATTACACTAAATGTAAACAAATTAAACTACTCAATTAAAAGATTGATTAGAAGAACAGGTTTTTATAAAACATGATCCCAGTATATCCTCCCTCCAAGACACTCACTTTAGGTTCAAAGGTTCAAATAGGTTAAAAGTGAAAGGCTACAAAAGATATGCATACGTACAAAGAGCAACCAAAGGAGAGTCAGAGTGGCTAGACTGATATAAGACAAAATAAACTTTAAGACAAAAACTGTTACTAAAAACAAAGAATGACACTTTATAATGGTAATGGGTCCATCTTTCTAGAAGACCTCACACTTATAAATACATCTGAGCCTAGTACTAAAACCCCATAATACATGAAAAAAACTGAGGTCTCCAAGAGGAGATAGTTGACTTTTATAATCCATTATGATGCTTCATATTCTTTTCTGTTTTTAAAGAGGGATTTTTTGGGAGGAGGGTAGTGGGCAAGTGTGTTCACCAGAGAGAGAGAGAGAGACAGAAGGTGAGGAATCACCTTCTTGGGCGATGGCCATGCTACAATCCCTTCTCGTCCATTCTCTTCTTGGGATCTTGGGCACACACACACATGCACCCAGCATGAGATTTAAGCCATCTGGTCTGGGACTTGAACTGCAGTCGACTATGTGGGAGTCTAGTGATATAACCATTTTGCCATCTGCTGGTCCTATGATGCTTCATATTCTACCACTAGAGACTCATTCATCTGAGTTGAAGTCCTGTCTCCCTTAGAGTTCTTTATTAGGCTATAAATGCAGTGCTGGAGCCAGAGTGTGTATTAATATCTCAGCTGAGATTAATTTAAGATTCTTCGGAGCAGTGACTTCTGGTGACCGAGGTGGAGCCGTTTTTGGTAGAATGTACAGGCATGGCCTGGAGTGGGCCCAGTAGGAGAACAGGGAAGAGGGGAGTCCAAGGCAGCTGGAGGTATGAAGAGGAGGGGAAGAGAAAAGGATGAGGAGCAGGGAGAAGCTAGAGAACCACGGGAGATCAGAAAGGACTCCACAGACACTGTAGGGGGAAAGAAATCAGGAAGCAGAGCAGCTGGGGCACTGGCTTGTGCAGGAGCTGGTGACTGTGCAGCAGCAGATAGGGACAGAGCATCGGGAGTCAGGATCGGGGAGCGGATGTGGGCCAGAGACAGCAAGGTGCACAGGCCATTCTGAGGTAAACACCCAGGAGCAGGAACCCGATCTGAACTGTCTGAATCCTGGGAACCACAGAGAGGAAGACTGTGGCTGGGGCAGGAACTAGGCAGTAGGCATTGGTAGGATGTGGGCACTGATAGGGTAGGGAACCAAGAGACCCAAGGAACAGAGGAGAGCAAGGTCCAGGGGCTAAGCCGAGGACAAGGCCAGGACCCAGGCAGAAGGGCTGGCCTAACAGATCCTCCAACTCCACTCTAGCTCCGAGGTAGTGTAGCGAAAGTGCCGGCTCTGGGAAGATATGTAATAAGGCTAATTGGTTCTAAATCTGAAACGGAAGCAAGGCAAGTGGTCTGGGCAGCGACTCAATGTGGACAGCAAAAATAGCCCCTGCTTATGAGCACTGTTATTGCTGGTACTGCGGGAAGTACTTCAGCGCGCTGAGTACTAAGGCTGGTCCTGGGAGGAAGACAGACCCCACAGAGGCACGGGCAGCCTGGTTACGTAACTCTGCTCAAGGTCATCACAGCACATAAACGGCACCGAGCCAGCGATTTGGCTGCCAGCGCGGCCAGCCTCGGGGCCAGGGCCACAGCGCCGCCGGGCGGCTCTCCGGTAACCATGGCGGCTGGAGAGGAATGAGGGGAGGGAGGCTGAGAACTGGAGGCAAAGAGCTCCTCAGAGTCCCTCTGAAGACCCCACACTCAGCTAGGTATTGTAGATCTGTACCATAGGGCGTGCTCGCTAGACAGCACCAGAGCCAGAGCCAGAGAGGTGAAAGACCACCACACTGCAATGCCTTCTCCACTTCCTCCTGCGGTTTTGGACACACACGCACAAGTACCCGTGTGATTTTCTTTTCTGTTTTTAAATTAAATTTGATTTATTATTGTCATAATCTTTTTATGTTACATTGAATCACATATCTTTACAGTGCATTACATTTCTTTTTCCAGCACAATTACCAGGCATATCAGTCAAGACAGACATTACTATCCACATCATATTCATCAAATAGCTTTTCACCATTTTTTCAGATTATTATTATTTATTCTCAATGTTTTTTAAACATTCAATCACTGTATATCATTTGGCTGGTATAATGCAGTTATCCAATATGAAATACTTCTCAGACCAGTCCAGTTGAGAATACCATCCATGTCATCATCAACAGGCAGGTAATAAACCATCTCTGTGTCCCACTAACATCATGCCTCTCTTTTTGTTCTCTTGCTATCCTTCTCTATACCCCCGTGTGATTTTCAAGCCTCTGGGTCTGGGGCTTGGACAGTGGTTGACCATGTGGGAGCCCAGCACCCTAACAACCATGCCACCTACTGGCCCTATACTCCACCATTTTAGAAAGTGGGGCCAGAGAAGGGAGCGGCAGAGGCCTGATCACCTTTCTCCCCTCGCTGTGCCTGGACTTTTGGAGATTCATGGGGCGTACCCACCTGCCGGAAGCCATGCTCTAGGGCCCTTGCGCCTTGCTCCTGATGGGTGTACTTTGCCTACATGGAATCACGTGGCTCTGAGCCAGGAACAAGGCACTCAGGGCAAAGGAGTCTGTGGGCTTGGGGAACCCAGCGTCAGCCACTTGCTCCATAGCCCAGCGGCCAGCGCTGTTTTCAGAAGATGCCGGAGAGTGGGCTTGCTCTCTCCATGGCTGCCTATCCCACCTTCTGCTCTGTCCTCACACACACGTGATGCAGGATCGAGGGGCCACCCCAGATGCCCACACGTCCCCTCTCCCGCGGGGTCTCTCTAACGAGACTTCTCCTCAGGGAAAGGCATTTCCTGGGAGTTCTCTCCAGCCCTGGACTGAGGTGGGGACCAGCCAATGAGGGGAACGAACGTTGCCACAGCATCTGAGCAGGAAGAGCCCAGAGCATCAAACAGCCCAGGATGGGTGGGCCCCAGGGAGGGCCAGCCTTCCTAAGTCGGGGGGTGCTCCTTGGCGCTCAGTCCTCTCTTGTCCCTGAGAGTCCTGGGTGAGAAAGAAAAGCTTGCCGAGTGGGCGTTTGCCTGGTGACCTGCAGGGGCTCAGATTTCTTGGGGCCTGGGGAGGCCGTGGGAAGAGCTTTGGAAACTCTAGCCAGTGGGTTCTCCCGTCCACGTGGCCGTGCAGGGGTGCCTTCAGCTGGGTTCTTAGAGGCTTCGGGACAGTGCCTCTCCCTGGGCACGGCCCGCTCACTTCCCTGCAGGAGCCTGGGTCTAGAACAACTCTAGAATTGTCACTGCAGTGATCTTTGTGATGTGCCCGTCCACTCAGGGCAAGAGCGCCCCGGAGCCAGCCAGTGATGGGCAGCTGGATGGGGGTGCGCCAGGCCCCGAGGGAGGAACCCCGGGGCCCAGTTGCCCCCTCATCCCAGCGCCCTTGCTGCCGTGGCCCCAGCGGTGCAAAGCCAGCACCATCCCTGCTTTCTCGGTGCAGCCACGCGCTGCGTTTCTACACGCCGTCTACGGGGATAGAGTCAAACACACGACGTGGAGGCCGAGGGCCTCGTGCCGAGCCCTGCTGCCTCCCTGCCAATCTATCCCGCTCATCATCGCCTATGGTTTTTCAAAGAGCTATTTTGAGAAACATTTAGAAAGGGCCTTTATGGAGCTATATATACCTTTATTTATACTCTCCAGAAATGGCTGCTCGGCTTAGCACCAGATGGCTTCCCCCCAGTTTTCTCTTCTTCCTCTCTTAGTCAAAGCGAGGAAGGAAGTAACTCCCTAACCCCGGGCACCCGTTTCTCACCCACAGACCACCTTTCAGGCAGGGCTGCAGGTGCAGGAGGGGAGGCCAGGCTGGGGGCCCAGACAACCACGGGGTCCTGCAACCTGGGGTGGGGGAAGGAGCCAAGCCCTGGGGACGGGAAGTAGAGCGAGGGTGCCCCGGGAAGGCCTCGCACTCCTCGGGCATCTCAGGTCCATGAAGCAGGGGCTGAAGGCACCCCGGTGTCCCTGGAGAACAGGCGCCCAGGCAAGACTGACCGCATGGTAGCGCCTAAGTGGCAGCCTGCAGGGGGCAGCACCTCAGCCACACAGTTGCCACGGCAACCGCGGTGCTCCTAAGGGCAAGGGAGGAGAAGGAGATGGAGAAGGCACGTGGTGACTTTTCTGGAAGAGCCCATCTGTTTCTTCCCCCAAGGCTGGAGAGGAAGAAAAAAAGAGGAACGGGCATCTGGGTCTTGAGCGAGAAGGGAGGAAACAGAGTCCAAGACCCTCCCAGAGCAGCTCCCCCACGGGCTCTGCTTCCCTTCCTTCTAGAAGAGGCAAGGCAGTGCCAGGGACACGGGGCTGGGCAGCCCTGCCGGGCGGTGCCACCAGGACCCGGGCCTCTGACCTCAGGCTGCTGGGAGCCGTCCTGGGGCCTCCTGTCAGCTGCAGCAGGGTTTCTTCTTGGCCAGGCGGCCCCCCTGAATGACGTCCTCCCTCGCTGTGTCCTCCTGCTCCTTGAGAAATCTGGGAGGGAGAGGGGCAGTGCCCGTAGTGGAGAAGCTGCTGGGCCTGGGACGGGCACCACGGGCCAGCCGCCCTCCGGGTAGAGGACATCCAGGTTGGACAGACAGAACCCAGCCTCGTCAGAGGCAGCATCTGAAGCGCCCCCGGGCAGGCCAGGTGCACGGCTGTAACTGTCAAGCCACAGAGGTAGTCCACGAGAACCCTTATGGACACCTCCTCCAAGAAGCCTCCTCTGATCCTCCAGGGTGGCCCAGGTACCCCGATAGCACTCTGCCCCTCCCTTTGTTATCAGCTCATCAACAGTGTCATCCAGCCTCCCTGGCCTGGCCCCGGGACAGACGCTGTTTCCCTCATCGCTGTGCCTCTGTGACCTGTCATGGTGACCGGCACATGCGGATGTCGAAGTCCATGTGTCGTTAACCCGCAGGACTGCGCCGTGTGAACGCAGCACTGGAAGCGGGCGGCTCAGCTCTGCTGTGGAGTTTTGAAGCGCGTTTGCTGCAAGCCTCTCCTCTGAGTCTCCCAAGCATGTGATGGCCGGGAAGGAACAGTCGGAGTCCCTGGGTTATGGACAGCCCTGGGAGCTGGAGCTTCTCCTCACGGTGCTCCCGGGCCCCATATCCTCTCGATGCACAGACGGACGGACTGTTCTGCTTTGTTCTGTTTTTGTTTTGTTTTGTTTTTTTTTTTTTTCATTGCCAGGGGGCACACGCACTTATCAGAGACAGAGAGAGGAGGTGTGGGAGCACCCCATGGGGCCTGGTTATGCGGCTCTCTTGTCTCCGCCATTCCCCATCCTTAGGGGTCTGGGGCGTGCACGTACACATGCCCAGAGTGTTTTCCAAGCACAGGGGCTGAGATTTGAACCCTCGGTTGGCCACGTAGAATGCAGCGCCTTTACCCACCAGCCCACAGGGCTGGCCCATATTCTGGGCTCCCCGTTACTCAAACTGAACTATTTGAAAACGGCCAGAAGGGGCGCTGGCACAGAATGGGTGCCGTGAAGTTGCTGGATGGCTGGGGGGGTGGGGGAGTGAAATGAACGCCCAGGTGGATGGTGAGTGCCTGGGTATTACAGACGGGTCCGGCGTGGTTTCCTGTGTTCGCTGTGGCAGGGCCTAGGGACCCAGCCTTCCCATGTGAGTAGTCCCATCAGCACTCCCGACTCGGTGCTTCTGAGGCAGCCCGACACCACCCAGCCCCGCTTCCCCGTCATAACCCCGGCTTGTGCCTCCTCCCGCCAAGGGACGAGTCAGTGCTGACGGACCTGCAGTCCGACCTTTCCCAGGAGCACCTGCATCTCAACAGGGGACCCCTGGGAAAGGCACCTTAGAGGCCCAGAAGACGGCAGTGGCTATGACAGGCATTTCAGAAGGCCGCCCCTGTCCTGGGAACCGCCCCCCCCACATGCACACACACACACACGCACACACGCACACGCACACACACACGCACCACCAAAGGCCCAGGCCACCGTCACCTGCACCAGCGTGCTCTGGCAGATGAGAGAGGGCGGGAGCAGAGGCGTGCTCCGCCCCCCACAGTCCTGGACCCCGCAGAGGACCTCCCTTGGTGCGCGTGTGCCTTTACCTGGCCAGGTGGAGCAGGCACTCCGAGGTGTTGTGGCCGGAGTAGGCGCTGCACTCATAGAAGATCAGGCTGCTCTCCTAGGGAAGCACAGGGGAGTACTGGGGAGCCGGGCTGGGGGCCGGGGCACCCACTTGCAGCTGCCTGCAGCCTCGCTCTCTGTCCTGAGCTCCCTGATTGGCCGGTTCCGTGGCCAACTCCCAGGGGAGCTGTAGCAGTCGTAAAGCAGCAGGACCACACGCGGCCTGGTGCTCTGCACGCCCTGTCACCCTCCAGCACGTCTGTGCTCACTGTCCGGCTGCACCAGCCCTGTGAGGCAGGAGACGACATAAAGCCAGGGCAGGCCATGTTCTTGCCTTTTCAGTGGGCAGGGAACAGGCTAGAGGGCACGTGTGTGGTCAGGTCACACACTTGGTGACCGCTGGGCTCCTGGCAGGGCACTCCTGCCGTGGATCTCAAGGCAGAGGCCGTGAGGCACTCCTGCAGGAGTCGACAGCCCAGCGGCCAGGCTGTCCTGTCGGTGCACAGGACAGAGGTCCGGGCAGCCTTGCTGAGTGGTGCCGCCCAGGAGTCTTGTGTGCAAGGTCAGGAAGAGGCTGCACTGTGTCACGGTGGAGCCCTCGGCCGGGCTCACCACGTCCCAGCCACACTCCCGTTAGATGGCTCGCTCCCTCGTGCAGCGCTCACACACCCAGCCCTTGCCTTTTGGGGGTCGTTTCTAGAGGCCGATGCCCTTGGAGAGGCGGGCTTGTGGGGTGGAGATGCTTGCACACCAGCGGCTTGGGAGGCTCTCCAAATGCCGGTTCCCGATCCAGCTTTCCCAGGCCACATTCCACAGGCCCACTTCCCCTGCCCTTCTCCCAGCTCCATGAGCTCTATCTCCTGTGCAGGGTCAGCCCTCAGAGAGCAGAGACGCCAGAGGGTGGGGAGGGGAGACTCAGACTCGGACGATGCGATCGGCCTACAGCACACCCTGCCCTTGCGACGGCTGTGCGGGTATCTGAGTGTGTCACTAAGCCCTGGAACCACAGTTTATTTCCTTTTATTACAATAACTATTTAATTTTATTTATTATTATTTTACTATATTTTAACCATCTTACTTTTTATTATTTGCTATGGGACATGTGCACTCATCAGAGAGAGAGAGAAAGTGAGAAAGCGAACTGCCAGGTCTAGGACTCGAACCACAGTTGGCTATGTGCGAGCCCAGCACTCCAACTACCATGCCACCTGCTGGCCCACTTCGGTTTCTTTTCAATAGGAGAAAAAGAAAAGAAAATGGGATAATAATAATAACAACACAGGCCTACAGGTCCTTAACCCAAATCTTTAGATCCGGATGTAGTCTGGAATCCCTAATTTATGATCCTTAGAAAGGTAGTACGCAGACTCCATATGTTAGACATCTCAGTGGGTCTGGGATAGCATCTATGGTCAAACCTCTCAACCTGTCTTCAGTGAGACGTTTAAGCACACACTCAGAGTAACCACAAACGGCTGCTTGTGAGTTCTAGGAAGAGTTCTGTGCCAGATGAAATGCAAAAAATTCCTTTCTGTGTTGTGAGCTTTTGGGGTTTTGGAATAGTGGACAGGTGACCCTCACTAAGATGCCCACCTGGCTTTCTTCCTGTTCTTTCTGGAATCACGAGTCGCTGTCGCGGTCGCGCACACTGAGAACTCCAAAGCGCGAGCTGGCAAGCACCTCTTCCTCCCACACACCTGGTCCCACGAGCCCCGGCCCCGAGGTGACGAAGGCCAGGGCTGTGGTCTTGCTGCCCGACTTCGAGCGAGCCCTGAGGGTTCCACTCCCAGGCAGGAGTGCTGCCGCCTGCTCTCCGGCAGCTCCTCCGGCCCTCTCCTGAGCCCATCTCGAGTTCACTGCGTGAGGCTCACTCTTGGTGACAAAGGACGCGCTAACAGAGTGGCTCAGAGCAGAAGCGCTGCCCTGCAGACAGGGGTTCTCACCCCCGAAGGTGATCTAGTGGAAACCTAGGTCACAGAATCCAAGCACCAGAGGAGGAAATAAAATGAGGAACCTCTTCACAGCCAAACGCTATAGGACACATGCGCTTGCCAGAAAGACAGAGAGAGACAGAGAGACAGAAAGCAAGAAATCACCCCCACCTCAGGGGGGATGGCCACGTCACAATCCCTTCTCCTACATTCTCCTCTTGCACACACACGTGCCCTGTGTGAGTTTAAACCACAGGTCCGGGACTTGAACTGCGGTCGACTACATGGGAGTCCAGCAACATAGCCATTACACCAACTGCTGGTCCCATGGCCTTGGAATTTCGAACTCGGACTTGCAGGGGAGAGTTTGAGGCATCCCTGTGCCTTAGTGGTCCCTGATGGAGGGGTAGGTCTCTATGTGCACAGGAGCTGGGTCACCCGTGGTGCCAAGACCTTGCCCACTCGCTTCCTCCCATGGGATTTCCAGAGAAGGTTCCCACCGAAGCTCCTGGGCACGTGCCCGAGGCCCTGGGGAGGGGAGTCCCACTGTCCACAGAGAGGGAAAGGCGTGCCCTTTACCTTGGCCAGCTGTTCTCCCAGGCCGTGGGGGACTTCCCGCTCCTTCTCGTTGTCAAGTTTATTGCCCAGCAGAAGAACAGGAACATGGTCTCCCACGGCTTCCTGTAGAAAGATGACCCCTCAACTGAGAGACGCACCCATGAGGAGAACCGAGGGGAGCAGGCTCACGGGCTAGCTGGAAAACCACAAGGTGCTCTGGGAGTCCTCAGCAGCCATGACAGGCCAGGCACACAGGAGCAGCCTGCAGGCAGAGAGCGACGGCCAGCTTCTCTGAGGGCCTCAGTTCACGACGCTCTTCCCCTACCCGAGACCTGTCTCCCAGCGCCTCCCCGCCCACCCTGCAAGGACGGCTCCTCCTCCAGCCCTCCCTTAGGGCCCAGTGGAAGATCACGCTCCCCAGGTGTACGGGAATGGGCAGCAGGACCACGCCTCCCTCTCCAGGGCTGACAGCGCCCCTGAGGACATTCCTAAGTGACCAGACCGGACCTGCAGTGGGACATGCGGCTGAACCAAGGGAATTACTGCAATGGAGTTCGCGCTGTTCCGGAGCCGCTCTGATCAGAAGCGGCATTTCCAGTGTCTCGCGTGAGCGCAAACACTCCGCACATCGGATACAAACCTGCTGCAAGGTTCGGGCCCCCAGAGCCCCATAAGAGACTGGTGTTCCTGATCAGAGGTGAGCACTCCAGATCTCTGTCACTGGGTGCTCTGGCTCTGCAGAAAGCCCTAGTAAGGAAGAGTCACGTGGCCACCACAGCTGCACTTCTTTGGCCGGAAGTAACACAGACTTACTCGTGGCATCAACACCGTCTCCTCCTGCTAGGGCTGTGGACCATCAGCCGGGGCCTGTCCCCGCCCTTGTGAAAGAGAGGCCCACCTGTGCCTCTCCTGTAGGCAGAAAAGGGTCCTGGGAGCACAGCCACTCTGAGAGTAAATATAGTAGTGTCCACAGCTTTTTAAGAGTTATTAAATTAAATTAAATGAATTATTATGATTAATTTTTAATTTGCTATATGGCATATATACTCACCAGAGAGAAACAGAGAGCGAGAAGGTGAGAAAGCAACCCTCCAGGTCTGGGATTCAAACCATGGTCGGCCACATGGGAGTCCAGTGCCTTAACCACCACGCCATCTGCTGGCCCCTAGCGGGCTGTTATTTTTACTTTGTGAAAGATTTAATTAGGGGCTCTTAATCATAATTCGGTAAGAAATAGTTGTTTGTTGCAGCTACATGTTTTCTTATGAAGAAGTAGGACTGCAGGGTAACAAGTCCTGCCAGTTCTGCAGCTCCCTCGCCTCCCCATTTCATATACATGCCTCAGGTCCCCGGATAGGGGAGCCCATGTTAGGTTTAAATGCAATTACATTCCAAATTAAGCCTCAATATTTCCTTAATCTGCACGTTCGTTTTTATCACTGCTCAGTAGCGGAAACCTTTCTCATTTATTAAATGAGAGCGTCACAGCTCAGAGACTTCGAAAGAACATTCGACAACCAGTCAGTGAATTATGAGGGCTCTTCGGTAGGTGGGGCGGCAGCTTGCTAGCCTTTTCCTCCAGATTCTTATTTCCAGGGGACTCTGCCACTCGGTGTCTTCTAACCTGGGACTCTGAAGACGGTGTCCCTCGGCAGGACGGTAAGTCATGTCTGTCACGGTGCCCCAAAGGCCCCAGGAGAGCTTACGCGGAAGGGGATGTGCCAAGGGGGTTGGACCGTGTTCCACCGAGTCGGGCGTCAGAAGCCCGCGTACGGCGCACGTCGACTTCTGGGTCTCCCTGCTACCCAGTGTTAGTTAATAGGAAAACCCCCGTTCTCGGGCTCTGCTGTGCGATGTAATACTTGTACGGAGTTTTTCGCGGACAAGGAAGAAAACAGGAGGAAGCAGGGAAATGGGCCAAAGGCTTGCTGCTTGGAGCGCAGGAGAGAGATATTTGTAGACGTACGTGTGAGGAATGACTAAGGCTCGTGGGATTTCTCCACATGGAAACTCTCTGAAAATATGAACATCAGACCTGAAACCCCAGAGCAGAATTCTAACCCAGGTGGTTTCATTACTTGGCATGGGCAAAGGCTTTGGAAAGGGGCTGATGGACACTGAATGACCAACAGGCTGAGGGAGGGGAGAGGCCGTAAGTCCAACACTTCAGCCCTCTGTGACACACGCGGGCCCTTCAGAAAAGAAAGGGCAGTTTCTTTCCTTTTTAGAAGCAATTCCTGGATATAAAAATAAAAGAGCTTAGAAAGAGCAGGAAAAAAGCCAAGTCCCCAGCTTGGGTTTGGAGCTGTGCTTTCTGTTCTTGCCTCGTTCCTCTCTGAGCCAACCCCTCTGGACAATTCATTTCCCTTCCATGGGTCCCGGCCTGCCTCTGACAGTGGAGAATTAGAAAGGAAAGGGACCAGGAGGGAGGTCAGAGAGTGCTCACTGGCAGGCGGTCCATGGTCATCACCCAGCCCAGAGTCTGTCCCTTTCTTTCTTTCTTCCTTTTTTTTCTTTCTCTTTCTTTCTTTCTTTCTTTCTTTCTTTCTTTCTTTCTTTCTTTCTTTCTTTCTTTCTTTCTTTCTTTCTTTCTTTCTTCTTTTCTTTCTTCCTTTCTTTCCTTCTTCCTCTTTCTTTCTTTCTTCTTTCTTTTTCTTTCTTTTTAATTTGTTACAGGGCACATGTGCTTTCTAAAAGACAGAGAGATAAAGAGAGAAAGCACCGCCCAGGGGGATGGCCATGCTGCAATCCCTTGTCCTCCATTCTCCTCTTGGGATTTGGGGCACGCATGCTCACAGGCCCAGTGTGTTTTTCAAGCTGCCAGGTCCAGGATGTGACCAGGATGTGCACAACCATCCGTGTAGGATCCCAGGTCTTAGCCACCACACCACCTGTTGGCCTCTCTGACCCACGGGCATGGGAGGGCCTTCGGCTGAGGTGGGTCTCTCATGGTCTTCTTTGACTTGAACAAGCATCAGCTTAAACATTGCCTTTCTCAGGGACCAGCAGATGGTGTAATGGCTGTGTCGCTGGACTCCCATGTAGACGACTGTGGTTTGAGTCCTGGACCTGGTGGCTTAAACTCACGCCGGGCGCATGCGTACGTGCCCAAGATCCCGAGAGGAGAATGGAGGAGAAGGGACTGCAGTGTGGCCATCCCCCCTGGGGGTGATTTCTCACTTTCTGTCTCTCTGTCTCTGTCTTCCTGGCGAGCACATGTGCCCTACAGCAAAAATCTCTCTCTCAAACAAAAAAGAGTTCCCTTTCTCACACCTAATAGGTGACTAATAACATCTCTGACTGGCACAGAGATGCTCATAACTGCCCACCAAGTGGAGCAACGCTTCCTTTTAGAAGCCCGAAGTGTGCCTGCTTCAAGCCCTTGGGGCTTTGCTGAACAAGTCCCAGGTCTGCCCGGCCTTCACTGTTCACACGGTCACAAATGTCACGACAGGTCAGGTCTTGGCCAGGCACGTTCTCTATCTTAGGAGAGCTGGGCTCTGCCCTGGTGCTGTCACCCTCTCTCTGTGACTTGCCCACGTCTCTCCTCTTCTCAGAGTCGCTATTCTCTGATCTGTAAAACAGGCTTCTAGCACTGGGTTCTGTCCTGTGATCCTGTAACAGAGAACCTTCGGGAACCTTCGGTCATTTTAGCTGCCTTTACTCTGAACTTGAGCCTGTTAGAAGACAGACTTTTTGAAATTCAAAAGATCTCCCATCTCTGACTTTAAATAACAAGAGCTGTCAGCTTGGAGCAGAGGACTGGCATTCAACTGAGAGCGTGCAGCTGTTCAACCCTGTTGAATGTGCAGGGTTCGGTTGGTTGTGGTGTGTGTGTGTGCGCGCGTATGCATGCGTGTGTGTGTTTTAATATCTACTTGCTGGGAGGCATGAAAAAACACTGAGCTGGGATAGCGCTGCTATTTCTCTGGAGCCGGAACAAAAAATTTCTCAGCACATTAAAGCATGCAGTTATGCTAAGAAAAAAATGACTGCAAAATTATATCTTGGGGGTTTCCATATTTATCCACCCCCTGGACTATGAGTCAAAACAAGATTTATTTGTGTAGTTCGTTTTAAACTGCCAACACTTCAAGCTCAACTTGGAACGTGGGGGAAAAATCAAACTGCTATTTTTTGCTTCCTGCTATACATTGTCACGAATGACAAAGATCACAGAATGAGATTCAGCTAGCAGCGCAGGAGGGGAGGGAAGCGTGCCAGGCCCCCTCGAGCCCAGGGACTGTTCTGCTTTGAGACGGAAGCAAGAAGGACTGGAGAAAATGAACACCCGCTTTCCGGCAGCAGATCTTAGCGTGGCCCACGTGATGGGAGAAGCACGCGCAGCGGCAAAGCCCTCCCTGCACATTTGGGCAGAGCTGCTGACAGGCGGGGTGCCTTTGGACAAGTCACTTCCCATTCTGGACCTGTGTTGTTCGTACCTATGAAATCAGAAGTTACAGGGGCCAGCAGGTGGCACAGTGGTTAGGGCGCTGGACTCCCACATGGCTGCCCACAGTTCAAGTCCTGGACCTGGTGGCTTGAGACTCATGCCAGGCGTGAGTGCATCCATGCCCAAAATCCCTAAAAGAGAGTGGAGGAGAAGGCAGTGTGGTGTGGCCATCACCCGGGGGGTGATTTCTCACTTTCCCTCTCTCTGTCTCTCCATTGAGTCGACATGTCCTATAGCAAAAAATCTCTTTATAAAACAACAAAATGCTGCATTAGATTCACCTGTAAGTTTTCTTCCAGCTCAGAGACGCTGGGCTACGTGGCTGACCCACTGCAGCCATATTCTGCTTCCTTGGCTTGCAGGCCTAACAGTATAGAGCTCAGAATGACAAAAGAACCTCCCAGCACTGCACCCTGGGGGCTTGGGGAACATGTCAGCCTATCTGGGTTTGTACCAAACTCTATTTTCTCTACCTGACCCAGGGCCCCGCGCATTCAGAGATTGGAGCTCTTTGGAAAAATAAGACATTCCACAAATACAAAATACTTAATTACTTCCAGTTCCTCTGAGGTCAAATTAGGTGTCAGGTGTTGGGGTGGTTAAGGCGCTGGACTCCCACATGGCTGGCCACGGTATGAGTCCTGGACCCAGTGGGTTGAAACACGCCAGGATGTGCTCATGCGTGCATGCCCGAAATCCTGAGTGAAGAATGGAAGAGAAGGGATTGTGGCGTGGCCATTCTCCCGGGAGGTGATTTCTCACTCTCCCTCTCTCTGTCTTTCTCTGATGAGTGTACATGGTCTGTGGCAAAAACCTAAAAGAAAATGAATAAAAATAAACAAGACAAATTGGTGTCAAGATTCGACCTATCACCTGCCACCTCTCACTGCTATCTGCCATGTCCCATGCCTGAATGAGGGCCCCGAGAGCCCGGCCAGTTCGTTTCCCAGGTTGGAATGGTTAAGCCGGTTGTACACCATGGAAATGAGAAGCGGCGGAGGGGGGAGCAGGAATATCGAGTGGGCAGAAATGACTGCTCCGACTTCCTGTGAGGTGCACAGGAAGACAGGCCCTTGCCGCAGCAGGTCAGCAGACCAGGTCCAGCTGCCCAGGTGGGAGAAGACAGGGCTGAGGGGGAGAACAGTTGCGAGGGCAGGATCCTCCCAGCTCATCCAGCAGGGAACATGTTCTTTATTTAAAAATATATATATATATATATTTCATTTTATTTATCTATTCACTTATTTTTTAATTTGATCAGGGAGAGACACAGAGAAAGAGGAGGGGGAGGCCACTAGGTCTGGGACTCGAACCGCGGTTAGCCATGTGGGAGTGTCCAGTGCCTTAACCACCACGCCACCTGCTGGTCCCCAAGGGGACATGTTCTCTTGCACCAAAGGGTTTTGGTTCCCTCTTGGCTAGGAGAAACTCCAGGGTTCTTTCATGCGCACACCTCCTACTCAGTGCTGGACCCCTGAGAGAATGAAAGGCCACCCACTGTGGAATTTGGGGTCGGGTAGGAGCCTGGCAGAGCTTTGGGTCCACTCCCTCACTGCATGATTGGTCAATGCTCCATGTTCAGGAAGTGGTCGAGTGGGTAGGGTCAGAATTTCCTTTTCGAGGATCTCTGCTACCTCCCCGGAGCATCTGTCCCCTCACCCCCAGCACGCACCCACCCCTTCCGAGAGGAAGCCGTTCCCACAGAACGCATGTGTGGGGACCGGAGCCGTTTCTGTTGTGCCGCTTTGCAGGGCGAGGGAGCAAGGCACTGTGGACATCTGGCCACCACTGCCCTAATAACACGGCTGCAGAACCTTGAAGACTGTTATTAGAGCTCTCCTCACCCTCCCTTCTCCAACCGAGGGAGGGGGTAAAGTGCTTGGAGTTCTTTGGGAAAAGAAGTCGCCCGCAAATATGAAGTACTTATTATTTTCAGTTCCCCTCAGATCAAATTAGGTGTCAAGTTTTAATCTCTCCCCTGACACCTCTGATTGCCGGTTGCCAAGGCAGAATGACGACTTTTCAAGAATGTGCAGAACAATTGACGATGGCACCGGTCCACGCCTTCAGCACGTGTGCAGGCCTACGGCCTCCTGCACGCTCCGGAAACCCTGATGCACACCAAGTGCGTTTCTCGGTCTGTCATCGGAGTCCCCCGGAGTGTCTAGGGCATGCTGGACGTGCCGTGGGTGCCGGGACAGACGTCTCTGAAAACAATTTGCAGCCCAGAACCACAGCCTGCACTTCAGCGAGGGCCTCGGGAGGGTCCAACAGCTGAGAGATCAAAGAGTACCTGCTCGGAATTCTGGTGGTTAAGGGTCGAAATCATCTGGGGAAGCTATCATTGTTACTTTTTTTCTTTTTTAATTTGAGACCCTGCATCATTCTATCAGAAAGAGAAGGCTTTAGCATGTGTTTTGCTTAAAAGATCCACGGGTGATCTTCATATGCTTCGAGGTCTGCAGCTCCCATTTAGAGTTTAATTGTACCTCCTACTAGAACTTTACAAAAGGAAAAGCTCCAACCGCGTAGTGTGCAGAAAAGCTCGTCTACACAGAGAAGTCGGAGTCCACCCTGTGTGGGTGTGCCATCTCAGCCCCAGGATTCCGGGGGGCCCCTTGCCAGCCATACATGGATGAGGCTTTTCAGCCCCGTCCCGGGAAGGAATGTGCAGTCCGGTGCTCGGAGCACAGCTTGCTGGGGACTGACCTCCCCTGAGCACCCTGACAGTGGCCTCCTGCCAGGGCTGCACCTCTCTCACCAGGCTCCACCTAACGTGCCCGCGAGACCCCAGGCTGCCTGGGCACACCTGCCATCCCTGAAGGTGGCAGTGCAGACGCCCGTGAGCACACCCCCTCCACTGCTGTGAACTGTAGGCCACTAGGACTGCCTCTGCCAGCCCTGCGTGTGTCAGCAGGTCGGTGTGGCGGGTCGTGGAAATGTCTCTGAGTGGGGAAGAACGGGTGGTCTCAGAGACTTACAGCCTCATCGTCTCCATGTTAGAATGAGAGCGCCGCACCGGGACTGGAGATTTTCGAAGGGGAAATCTTATTTTTTATTTGTTTTATTTTTTACTTGTGCATACGCTTGCTGAAGACAGCAAGAAAGAGAGAGAGAGAGAGAGAGAGAGAGAGCGAGCGCCTGCTACAGGGCACAGGCATGCTGCAATCCCTTCTCCATTTCTCCTGTCACAACATCGGGCATGCACCACACACGCCCAGCATGTTTCTCAAGCCGCCTGGTCTGGGACTCAAACTGCGTAGTTGGCCATGTGGGGTCCGTCTGCCTTAGTCACCATGCCACAGGCTGACCTGGGAAACTATTTTTTTAAAAGAATTTGTAATTGCTAGAGATCGGGGCCAGCATGGAGGTTAAGCTGGGTGGAGTCTATACGCCTATGGCGTAACTCAAGTGCTGGACCCTGTGGCTTGACAGTCACGCCAGGCACGCCGTATGGTTGTGCTCAAAACCTTGAGAGGAGGATGGAGAAGGGATTAAGCCATGGCCATCCCCTCAGGGGTGGGGGAGGATTTCTCTCTCTCTCTCTCTCTCTCTCTCTCTCTCTCTCTCTCTGTGTCTCTGGCATAGCAAACAACAAACCAAATTGCTAAAGGGCACAGACACTTGCCAAAGAGAAACGGAGAGACAGGGAAGGGGCGGAAGCACCCCCAGTGGGGAGCAGTCGTGCTGCTGTTCCTCACCCTCCACTTCCCCATCCCGTTCGGATTTGGGGCATGCACACACATGCCCCTGGCATGTTTTCAAGTCACTGGGGCCAGCCACATGGGATCCAGCTCCCGTAACTGCTAGGCTACAGGCCGGCCTGGGAAATCCCTGCCTAAATAAATTGTCCCTGGGTCTCCACTCTGCAGAAGTGAAGGCAGCGGGGCAACTGACTGCCATGGGGCTGAGGGGCTCGAAGCGGAGACCACGAACCCTCCCCCGCCTCACCCATGGGGGACACTCGGTGGAAGAAAGCCCTAAAACGGCGGAATTCACTAATCCCTCAAGTCTCTCCAGGTACTTAGCTTTATGGGGAAGGCAAATCTGTGGGTGCTGCCAACAAGAATTAAAAAGGGAAAAAAAGAAAAGGAAAGAAAAGCCATCTTAAATTCCAAAGTTTAGGCAGTGATCACGGCTGGATTTGCCCATACCACTTGCTTCCCGGGGCAGCTGGACGTCCAGACAACCTGGGACCTTGCGAAACTTACATTTTCTCGTGTGTAAGTGTTTTAGATGTAGTCATTTTCAGACATAATTTGTATTTTTCAAATGTCCTTTTTTCTGGCCACTCTCTGGAGACAGACAGAGACAGTGAGAGGGAAAGTGAGAAATCACCCCCTAAGGGGGATGGCCATGCCACAATCCCTTCTCCTCCCAGGACTTTTGGCACGCATGCACACATGCCCAGCATGATTTTCAAGCTGCCAGGTTGGGGACTTGAACCACAGCCAGCCATGTGAGAGTCCAGTACCTTAACCACTACGCCACCAACCGGGCCCTGCAAACTTCTGAGAAACCCTGGAATCTGGCTTTCATTGCATTCCTCAGTTTTCCAGGTAGAGAGGATGTAGAGCCGAAGGTTGAGAAAGGAGTGTCCTAGCCCGTCAAAGCTACAAGAGAGACAGCCTGGGTGGCAGCAGGCCTAGACTTCAGAGCTGAGAGGGACGAGGAAGGGCTCCGGCGTCTCGCCTTCCGTGATGTCACGCCTGGTCACTCCTCCAACATGCGAGGCACTAGCTACATGGGCCCCCTGGCCAGCACACAGTGACAATGACACAGGTGCAGTTTCTGTCCTCTGGTGGCACAGAGTACAGTGGGGGCATGGCCTTATGAGGGCTGTAAAGTGTGTGCAGGGGGCCTGGAGCCGAGGGTCGGCTGAGCGAGAGCCCGTGTGGCCGGGAGCTCTGTCTCTGACTGCTGTGAGCCTAGACCCTGGAACGGCGCCTGGCAGGGTCTGAACAACAAGTGAGCCCATGGCGGTCCCGCTGAGGGGAGGGCTGTGAACCCATCAGCTGAAGCCCTGTAATAACCGAGTGGTTTGTCCACACTGCCCTTGGCCTCGAGAAGTCTGTCCTGAAGTGGGAAAGGAAGAAAACACGGACAGTCAGGAAGAAAAAGCATTTACCAAAGGAACAGTGCACGCCGCAAGTGTGACCTGAGAAAGTGGAGCCTCACAGAAAACCCAGGGTTGGAGCAGGGTGCAGTGGCCTTGGGGTTCTGCCCAGGCTGGTTGGCCTCAGGTGAGCCGGGGGACCTCCCGTTACAGATCACCTGCCCTAGTGAAAGCTTGTGACCGAGGCCCCCAGACACCACCTGGTCGTGCCAGGCAGGGCCAGCCAAGCCACTGGGGCTGGAAGGTTGCAGGGGTGGGGACAGGCAGTGGGAACCAGTCACAGGGGGCCTGAAGTCATCATCCCCCCAAGAGGGGACAGGCCAGAAAACGGGTCCCATACCCACAGCAGCCCTCAATGCAGGCCCTTCTTACAGACAGCGCTCTCCCTGCAGCCCGTGAGACTCACAAACGCATAAAAGATGTTCAAAAGCCTTCCCCCGTAAGGTCCCAGATCTGAGAACTGGAGGGCTCCCCCAACACTGTTCAAAGAGGGTCTGAGGTCCTCACCGCAGAGGGCTCAGGGAGGAGATAGCTTAGAGAGACAGAGACCCGACAGGTAGCTAGGAGGATGGGGGAAGAAGTTGGTCGTGACTCAATTTTTTTGAGAGAGAGATTTTTGCTATAGGGTGCATACGCTCACCAGAGAGACAGAAAGACAGAGGGAAAAAAGTGAGGAATCACCTGTAGGAGAGATAGCCATGCCATAGTCCTTTCTCCTCTCCTCTCCTCTTGGGATTTTGGGCATGCACGCACACGCGCCCAGTGTGAGATCCAAGCCGCCGGGTCTGGGACTCGAAGCATGATCAACTATGTGAGAGTCCAACAACATAACCATTTCGCCATCTGCTGGTCCCA
Source organism: Tupaia tana (assembly GCA_026018925.1). Classification (NCBI taxonomy): domain Eukaryota; kingdom Metazoa; phylum Chordata; class Mammalia; order Scandentia; family Tupaiidae; genus Tupaia; species Tupaia tana. Next base: position 110,408,737 of record JAKSZU010000006.1, read on the forward strand.
GTCGTGACTCGGCTTAAACCCCCACTTCTCAGGGGAACCCCATATGCCGCTTTGTGCCCGGTCCAGCCCGGCTCACTCAGCACACAGAAACCACAATGACCCCGGTACTGGTATGGTTTGTGGATCCCTCCTTCTGTGAGGGCAGGGACTGTGTCAATCTCGTCATTTCCGGATCCCTGGAAACTTACACACCCACACACACAAATGCCTGAATCTGTTTGTTCCCAGGGGAGGCGATTCCCAATCAGGTCCACAGTCAGAGAGCTGGGAGGCAGGTGGAGAAGGCAGGGGAGGCAGAGGGCAAGCACGCTGTCCCGAGGGAGGCCCTGCTCACCTCCACGCTGCTCAGCCACCAGCGGACGGACACGAACGACTGCTTGGCCGTGAGGTCATACATGACGATGACGCCGTCGGCCTTCCTGAAGAACTGCTGGGTGATGCAGCGGTACCTGCCACAGAAGGCCGTGGGTCGGGGACACGCCTTCCCTCAGTGCCCCTTCCCTGGATACAGCTCCTCACCTCTCCTGCCCAGCCGTGTCCCACAGCTGCAGGGCCACCCGCGAGCCATCCACGTCCACAGTCTTCACACGGTAATCAATGCCTGAGAGAAGGGATGGGCCCGTCAGGGCGGCCCAGGCCACGGGCCCCTCACTTCCAAATCAGGAAATCTCATCGCTTCCAGCATGTCTGATCACAGCAGCCAGGGCGACCACCTCTCTGGGCAGCTGCCGGAGCTGATGTGCAGACATGGACAGAGCCCGGGGCAGGAGGCTGGGGCCCGGTTCTAGTCCTGCCTCTGCCACCACGGGCTGTAGGATCATGATAGAACCCCCTAAGCTCCCTAAACCGCAGCGTCCTCACTGCAGTCCGTACCCTCCTCGGGGACACTGCGTATGCAGCCAGTCAGAGCTCAGGCCGGGGCGGAGAATGTGCTCCCTCACAGGAAGATGGAGAAGTCAGACTCCTCTCCTCCCTGTCCCCACCCTCCCCCCCTCCCTCCCTTCTAGCCCCATTTCCTTTTCTTTCTACTTTTCTTTGACCTAAAATGCTTACAAAGGTCCCCTAATAAAATTCAAATATGCAGGCTAGCCAGTGGCATGGTGGTTAAGGCAGCTGGACCTCACATGGCCGACTGCACAGTTCAAGTCCCGGTCCCAGTGGCTTGAAAAGCACACCAGGTGTGTGTGTCAGAGTGGAGGGAGGAGTGGAAGAGAAGGGATTGCAGTGTGGCCATGCCCCATGGAAGGGCCTGTCTCACTTTCTCTCTCTCTCTGTGTCTCTGTCTCCAGTGAGTACATGCGCCCTCTGGCAAATCACACTTTACGACTTCCGTCAATCCACAGGTAGGAGGAAGAGGAGGACGGGGTAGGCAGGGAGAGGAAGGGGCGGAGAGAAGGAAAGGGGCGAGGAGGGAACTGAAGGCGACGTTCACCCTTGAGATGGTTTAAACGCCTAATGCCAGTCCCTGGGTCACTCACGGTCCTCTCTCCAAGGGTGTGGCCACACCTGGGTCGCCATCCTCCGAGAGAGGGACAAGGCCAGTAAAATGCATCCTGGACCCATAGCAGCCTGGAGGTAAGGGCAGAAAGGAGGGCCCTTCACATAGACACCCCTCCCTGCATCCTGAGAGACTCGCAGGTGCACGAAGGTGTCCGAGTCTTCCCCGTAAGGTCCCCGATCTGAGGACCTGAGGGCAGCCCCACCACAACATCTGAAGAGGCTCCGTCCTCACCCCGGAGGGCTCGGGAAGGGAAATGGCAATCGCGGCATAGACAAGCAGAGACGGAGAGGCCCAACGGGCTCGGTCCACAGGAGAGCCGGCTTTGCCCGCTGCCAGGCAAAGGCTCGTGCCCTCAGGGCTGGTAAGAGGAGGGGGTGGTAGAGCCGGCCACCTCCAGAATTCAGGACTGGCCCAGCAGGGGCCCTCGAGGCCCTCTGCTTTGCAGACAAGGACCAGAGGGAGGCGTGGGGAGGCGCGACTCTGTCTGAGCAGAAGACAAGTGCTTTCTCCCACGGTGAACGGCTATTTCCAGCATGTCTGGATGCCACTGCTCCGGGCTCACAGTGTACCCGTGACAGCCATGTGAGAGCGGCCTGCACCAGCATGCATGCACCCCCCCCCACACACACACATGCATGCACACCGGAAAATGCCATGCAGGAGTTCAGAGTCAACCTTGCCTGGGCTGGACATAGCTGTGGTGACAACCAGCTCTGAGATTCTCTGCTCCTCCACAGCAGGACCCGGGGTGCAGGGCACCTGACAGTGCGCCCCTCAGAACAATCTAGCTGGCAGGGAGTGAGTCCAGGGGGGCTTGCCTGGTCTGTGCTGGGGGAGACTAAAAGGGCTGCTTGCCTTCTGATACCGATTCAGGAGGAGGCCAGCCCTGCTCAGTGCGCAGGTCGGAACCCAGCGAGTGGGCCCTGAGGACAAGGCCCTCTGCTGGCTGGCAAGGAGGCAGCTGGGTCCGGCTGCCCTCAGCCTCCCAGGCCCGCTCCCCAGAGGACGGGGACCATTGTCTTGCAGAGAGCAAGGGAGAAAAGAAGTGCTGGGACAGTGTGACTGTGTGGGGAGCCTGGCCAGACTCCCTGGGGCCCTGAGCCTCGGGCAGGTAGGCCAGAGAAGCAAGCCTGCTAACAAGACCACGGGCTGGGCATCAGCAGGACAGGAGGATGCAGAGGCAAGGACAGAGAGGCGGCAGGTGGGGACACGGGAGCCCACGGGAGGGAGCACAGAGCAGTGCGGCAGGACGCCCGGGCACAGCTGTTTTGTTTCTCCCCTGGAGGGTGTGTGTGCTCACTGTGGAGAGACAGAGTGCAGGCGAGGAAAAGTGAGACAGCCCCAGGGAGGGTGAGTATGCCCAATTCCTTCTCCTCCGTTCTCCCTTCGGGATTTTGGGCACACACGCACATGCACCTGGCATAGTTTTCAAGCCGCCAGGTCCAGAACTCTACGCACGCAGCCAGCCATGTGAGATTCAGCCCTTTAACTCCATGTCATCTGCTGACCCAGGTTTAAATGATTTTAAGACCGCCACCAGGGACCAGCAGACGGCGTAATGGTTATGCCACTGGACTCCGACGTAGTCCATTGCAATTCAAGTCTGGATACAGCGGCTGGAAACTCACACCGGGCACATGTGCGCGTGTGCTCGAAATCCTGAGAAGGAGGAGAAAGGATTGGGTGTGGCCATCACCCCTGGGGGGTGATTTTTCACTTTCTGTCTCTTGGGCAAGCACACGTACCCTATAGCAAAAATCTCTCTCAAACAAACAAACAAACAAACACCAACAGCTCTAAAATTTCAGGCATCGGGAGACCCGTGTTCTGTGCTCCTGTCTCTGCTCTGCCACTGACTTGCATGGGGCGCTGGTAACGGTGTTTGACCTCATTGGGAGGCTTCGCTTGTATCGTCTGGAAGGCGAGGTGAGGCAGGCGTATGGGAGGGTCTGGGGGTGTCCCTCCGGAGAAGCGAGCGGACCGACTGAACTGGTAGCTGAGAGGCCGCTCTGTCAGGAAAGGCCTCTGGGAGAAACGTGGGGCTGCGGCCCGAGATTTAGAGGAGGGGTAACCGCCGCAGAGCAGCAGGAGCCCTGGACGTGCGGTCCTGGTTCCAGCCACCAGCCTGACTTGGGACCTCAGTTTTCTCACTGCAAGTGAAGAGGAGGTGAATAGACGATTTCTGAGGCTCCTTCCAGCTCCGGCATTCTACAGAAACTGTCACCCGATGTCCCTAGACCCCACAGAGCCCCAGCACCTGCTCTTGAAGTGGCAGGCCGGGTCCTAAGGAGGGGTCGGCAGGATGCCCCCAGGCGCCCCGTTGTTATAGCACTCGCATTACCCACAGCCTGGGGCGCTGCAGACTGCATTCTTAGGAGGAAGCGGGCGGTCAGGAGGGTGGAGGCCCCGTGGAGGATGGAGGTGAGCCTTACAGAGCAGTCAGGTCCCTGCCGTGGCCTCTGCCCTGGGCAGGTGAGCTGCCAGCCAGGCTTGGACTGCTCTGGCCTCAGGAGCTGGGACTCTGCGACTCTGAGCTGTGACAGCTCTCTAGAGGGAGCGACTTCCAGCTGGTTGGCATGGTCTGCTTCCTGCCACGTGTGCAGAGGAGGGCACACGGCAGGGCCGGGAGACATTCCAGCTGCTCCAGTGGGATTTGAGCAGTGAGACCAAGGGCAACCCTGGTTCAGAAGCTGGGATAGTTTTCTCCTTCCTAAAATGTCGGTGTTGCCACAACTGGCCTCCTGGGAAGTGTGGGTCAGTCGGACTTTTATTTCCCAGACCCTTCCTCCACAGGGCCCAGTGAGAAACGTAAACAGACCCTGGCCGTCAGCAGAGGCATGCGCGTGCACGCGTCTCAGCGGACGTGCCTTGGACTGCTCTGGCCTGGGCAGCTGTCCCGCTGCCGCCCACAGGCCTGGTCTGGAGCTGGAACTGGTGGTGTCTCTGGGTGCCCACCGTGGACTGTCCTCCAGGAAAGGCGTCTGCCTCCCCACAGCCGAGGCTTCCTGCTCGCCGCCAGGCCAGACAAGGCCAGGTTCCTTGGGGCTCGTTCACAGGCTCTGGCCTCCCCGACTCCTCTTGGGGTCCCGCATCTTGGCCCCAGGAAGCTCTGGGAGGAGGGACAGGAGGAGGAAAGGCAGGGTGTGGCAACAGTGTGACAACAGTGAAGAGAAGGTCAGCAGGAAGGGGACAGCGGAAGCTCATGGGGGAGGCCCATCTGAGGAAGAACACTGTCGGGACCAGCTTAGGGTGAAAGAACGAAAGCAGAGTCTCCCCAGGCAGGGCTGTGGGCGTGGGAAGTCGGCCCTGTAGGCCCAGCTGGCAGAGGGCAGAGGGCAGAGGCAGTCGCGGAGAGACCCGGGCTAGGCTAGTCTCGGGGTGCCCGGTTCAAACCCCTCGTTTTTCAAATAAGGGGAAACCGAAGGCCAAAGTGACACTGTGTCCCTGAGAGGTGACACAGGTGGTCAGTGGCAGGGCCAGGGTGAGGATTCGGGTCTTCTGAAGCCCCACGGAACCCCGCAGCCTTCCCCGGCTGCACCGACCCCTGCCTGCTTCCCCAGGGTTGCTCAGTGTGTGCGACTCCATGCTGTAGGGACAGAGTGGGGCCACAGTGAGTGCCTGCTGCCACCCAGCAGGCCTGGGACAGAAGACAGGTATCATCTGACGGAGAAGCCTTCTGGGAGGCCAGCAGGTGGTGTGGTGGTTAAGGCACTGTGTCCCCACATGGCTAACTGTGTTTCTAGTACTGGACCTGGCAGCTTAAAATTCACACCGGGTGCATGTGCGCGCATGTCCAGGATTCCAGGAGAAGAAAGGAAAAGAAGGAATTGCATCCCCGGGGGTGGGGGGGGAGGGCGTGTGTGTGACCTCTCGCTTTCCCTCTCTCTGCCTCTTCAATGAGCACATGTGCCCTACAGCAAAAACCTAAAACACCAACTGTCTGGAGCACTGTCCCCCGCGCCTCCTGTAGGCACATGGGCACACGTGCTTACACACACACACACACACACACACACACACACGCATGCACGGAGGGGCAAGGCAGGGCAGCGGTGGGGGTGAGTCCTGGGGAGCGGGAAGGGGGGCGTCACAGAGGGGATAAAGGGCCCCTCCGTCTGTGAAAACGCGAGCCCCATCAGGGCCGGCGTATGAAGCACTCGGGGCCATCACAGAGAGCCTGCAGACAGCCATGTGAGGCAGGGGCTTCCTGTCCCTCCTGGCCTCACCGTGAGCCACGCAGACGCGAGCATCCCCACCAGCCAGGCCCCACATCCCTCCCAGGGGCTCCAGATCCCTCCCCGAGCCCCTCCTCACAAACGTCCCTTCCCAGAGGTGGGCCTGGGACCCACCTTAGGGACTAGAACGCACCCACAGTGGCGGCCATGCCTGAGGAGAACCGGTCCTCGCAGAACCTCCGCAGGAAGGACGTCTTGCCCACCGCGGAGTCGCCCACAAGCACGATCTTGAAGAGCCGGTCTGGGGTGGAGGGACAGCTGTTCTCCTGCAGGGGCAGACCGTCGGGTCAGCTGCAGGGCCTGGCCACCAGTGCCCACTCTGCCCAGTGCGGGCCCTGCGCGTGGGCACTGGGAGGCCGCTCGAGCCTCGGGATGCAGCGGCTCAGGGCATGGAGGCTTCTTGGTGCAGCAGCCCAAGAGGGAGAGACCATGAGACAGGCCCTGCCTTGTGCTGGAGCGGAGGAGCGGGCGTGGAAACAGCGAGTGACAGCGCGATGGTCAAGCAATGGGAGCAGAGGCGGAACTGGGGACCCCTGCGGGGGGAGTTTGGGGCTGAAAGGAGGCAGGGATTCTCCGGGGGGGGGGGGGGGGGGAGTCAAGCTGGGACATTACAAGGAGAGAGAGAGACAAGGAAGGAGCCTTATTTCTACCACAGGGGCAGAGACAGCCCAGACTGGCATTGGGTGCATCTCATTTCTGCCCTACATTGAAAGCATGGATGGGCCCTTCCCCCCAGCAGGTGGTGTGGTGTTAAGGTGCTGGACTCCCACATGGTCAGCCATGGTTCGAGTCCTGGACCTGGTAACTTGCTTTCTCACTTTCCATTTCTCTCCCTCTCTATCTCTCTGGTGAAATGAAATAATAATAATAACAAATGGAAATAAATAAATATATATTTTTAAGAAAGCCTGGATTGGACAGAGGCCACTCTTTGCTTCCTTGCACGTTACTCCTCTGTCCCATCTCAGCTTCCCCTTGGCATGGCCGTCTTCCTTGGAAAACTGAGGCAGGACAGAGTCTACGCAGTGCCTTGGGTGACCCTGTGATGCCGGGTGGCTGGGCAGCGCTTCCCAGAGCAGCGGGAGTGCTGATCCTTGTCCTGGGCCCAGGGCGGGAGCTCTGGAGACCTTGCTCCGGCAGGAGGTGCTAAGCAGCCACCTTCCGGCACAGCCCTGCTGGCTGCCTGCTCCCGAGTCCTCCGAGTCCTCCGCATCAGGCCAGCTCCGCACTGCCTGGCCACGTGAGGCTCTCAGACTGACTGCAAGTGGATTTGGGGGAATTAGCTCCTTCTCACTGAGCAAATACTACAGCGGTGTGGCAGCCGGTATTAGTGGTACTCGAGCTTCAGAGAAAGCCATGAACAGCTTCTGGGAGAAATCAATTCCATGCAGTAATTAGAGGGGAATTAAAAGTCAATGACAGGAGTTTAAACTGAAACGTAGAAAGCAAACACCCGCGTCCGCAAACTGCACCCCGACACTGCCCTTACGCATCGCACAGGGGCTCCGGCTCTCTCTGCTCTCTTGTCTCTGTCTCTGACTCTGATCCTCATTTGCTTGAGATCAACACAACTCGGGGCACCGGTCGGCCACCGCCAGGCACAGGTGCTGGTGGGGAATGAGCAGCCCAGGATGGGAGAGGCTGTCCTGGTGGCGGAGCTGTCTCCTGACCTTTCACCCTGTGGCCACGGCCGCTGCCCTCGCCCAGGCAAGGCACGTTTATTTTTTAAGAGGTTTTTGACTTAGGGCGTGTGTGCTCACAGGGTGTGGGGGATTGTGGGGGCAGAGACAGTGAGAGGGAAAGTGAGAAATCATCCCCAAAGGAGGATGACCACGCCGCAATCCCTTCTCCATTCTCTTCCTGGGATTTTTGGGCACACATGCACACGCGCCTGGTGTGATTTTTTTTTTCTTTTTCTTGGAGAGATTTTCGCTATAGGGCGTGTGTGCTCGCCAGACAGACAGAGAGAGACAGAGAGACAGAAAGCGAGAAATCACCCCCCAGGGGGGATGGCCACGCCGCAATCCCTTCTCCTCCATTCTCCTCTCGGGATCTTGGGCATGCACGCACACGCTCCCGGCGTGAGTTCTAAGCCACCGGGTCCGGGACGCGAACCGCGGTCAACTACGTGGGAGTCCAGCGACATAGCCATTACGCTAACTGCTGGCTCCCATGCCTGGTGTGATTTTCAAGCTAGCGGGTCCATGATTCAAACCACAGTCAACCACGTGGGAGTCCAGCGATGTAAGCGCTATGCCATCTGCTGGCCCCAGCCCTTTTTTTTTTGCAGACAAAAATCAAACTTATTGGTAGGTCAGCTGCAGGCAAGGCCCACCTCACATGGACCCATGTTCATGCATTTAATCTGCTGCTGCTCAGAGAGCCAGTCCATCTGCTGCTGACGGTGAGACAGCTGGACTGTGACAGGGGTCAGAGAAGAAACCCTCAGGCCGCCGCCTGAGTCAGGAGGTTGGTTCTCATCCTCCTTCCACATGCTTTTTTTTCCCTTAATTTAAAATAAGCTTTTCAGATTGGCCCCGCCGTGCAGTGATTGAGGGCTGTGCCTTGGGATCCAGAGTCCACATGATGGACCACAGTTCAAGTCCTGCCCCAGCAGCTTGAAATACACATGTGTATGCATGCCCAAAATCCTGATGGAAGGAGAAATGAAAGAAAAGGGACTGGGACATGGCTCTGTTGATTAGGGGGTGCTTCCTTTCTCTCTTTCTCAAGTGCTTACACCCTCTGGAAAAAAATAAATACATAAGGGAACAGCAAATGGTGTAATGGTTACGACTCTGGACTCCTACATAGTCGACCACGATTTGAGTCCCAGACCTGACAACCTGAAACTCATGCCAGCTACGTGTGCGTGCATGCCCAAAATCCCAAGAGGAGAATGGAGGAGAAGGGATCGAGGCATGGACATCCCCCCTGGGGGAGTGATCATTAACTTTCTGTCTCTGTTTTTCTCTGCCTCTCTGATGAGGGCAGGCATCCTATAGCAAAAATCTCTCTCAATAAATAAATACATAAATAAAACAAATGAAATAAACGTTAAAATGGGCCAGCAGCTGGTGTGTTAGTTAAGACCCTGGATTTCCAGTGTGGGTCAAGTCCCAGACCCAGTGACTTGAAAGTCATGCTGGGCATGTGTGTGTGTGTTCCCAAAATCTCAGAAGGAGGACAGAGGAGAAGGGATTGCAGCATGACCATTCACCCTCCACGGGGGTGGGGGGGGGGCACTTCTCACCTGTCTTCTCTCTGTCTCTCTCTGACAAGGAACATATGTACCCTATGGCAAAACCAAAAATAAAAAGGCTTAAAAAAATACGTGCTAATTTTTTTTTTTTTTTGAGAGGTTTTCACTATAGGGCGTGTGCGCTCGCCAGACAGAGAGACAGAAAGACAGAAAACGAGAAATCACCTCCCAGGGGGGATGGCCACGCAATCCCTTCTCCTCCATTCTCCTCTCAGGATCTTGGGCACGCACGCACACGCGCCCGGCATGAGTTTTAAGCCACCGGGTCCGGGACGCAAACCGCGGTCAACTACGTGGGAGTGCAGCGACATAGCCATTACGCTAACTGCTGGTCCCAATACGTGCTAATTTTTAAAATGAAGGCCAGCCCCGTTGCATGGTGGTCAGGCTCTAGTGTAAGATCTCACATGGCCGACCGTGATTCGAGTCTTCGCCCTGTGAGCTTAGGGGATATGCTGGGTGTGGGTGTGTGTGCCCAGGGTTCCGGCAGGGACAGGGCACAGAGGAAGAACGACTGTGATGTGACTGCACCCTAGCAAGAGGTGGCTCCTCTCTCTTGCTCTCTCTCTCTCTCTCTCTCTCTCTCCATGATGCATGCACTTCTAGAAATAAAAAAAAAAAAAAGAAAAAGAAATAGAAATTAGAAAACATGGGAAAGTGAGAGAAAAATAATAATTTCTTCATAATCTATTGTACTACCCTGCAATGGTCATTTTTCACATTTTGATATATTTCTTCCAGTCTTCTTCTATTTTGATATATTAATGTTTTATTTAAAGAGATTTAAGATATTATATTATATAGAGATGTTTTGTATAATATAACAAAATATAATAAATTATATATAAATGTGTTTATAATTAAAATACAATACAATTTAATCAAACTTTATCACATATTATTAAATTATAAATATTTCCGAGTCATTAATGTTTTTTGAAAATGTGATTTTTTTTTTTTTTGAGCGGTTTTTTCTATAGGGTACGTATGCTCACCAGAAAGACAGAGAGAGACAGAGAGAGACAGAGAGACAGAAAGCGAGAAATCACCCCCTGGGGGGATGGCCACGCTGCAATCCCTTCTCCTCCATTCTCCTCTCGGGATCTTGGGCACGCACGCACACGTGCCCAGCATGAGTTTAAGCCACTGGGTCCAGGACTCGAACTGCGATCGACTACATGGGAGTCCAGCAACATAGCCATTACGCTAACTGCTGGTCCCAAAAATGTGATTTTTTAATAGCTATATAATCTATTGAATTAATATACTATAGTTTATGTCCCAATTGTTGGACTCCTCTTCAACTGAAATATATATATATATTTCAATAATATATATATATAATTTTATATTATTTAAAATAATACTATTATAAATAATACTTATAATAGTATTATTTATACAAAGCTAAATCTTTGTCTGATTGGAGTTATTTTCTTAGAAAAAAACTCCTAGAAGTAGAAGTGCTGGTTCAGGGGACATGTTATGCTTGAGTTTTTTTAAAGTTCTTTCTTACTTCCTCTGAGAGAGAAGACGAGAGAAAGAGAGGAAGGCAGGCATTCCCTAACTGGGTCTTCAGGCCTTGACCGTAGGCTCACGATTGCATATCCAGTGAGTACAAGAAGGCTTAGGATGTGAACCCAAGACTGTCCCGTGTGGGGCTAGCACTGCAGAGTATCGTGTCACCCTCTGGTCTCTCTCTCTCTTTTTTCCCCTTTATTTTATAGTTTGTGCTAAAGGGTGTGTGCACTTGCCAGAGAAAGAGAGAGGGAAAACGAGAACTCACCCCCCTGGCAGGATGGCCACACCACAATCCCTTTTCTAGTCTCCTCTCAGGACTCTGGGCACACATGCACATGATCCTGGCATGGTTTTCAAGATGACAGGTCCAGGACTCGAACCATGCTGTCAGCCAGGTATGATCTAGCACCTTAAACTCCATACTGCCTGCAGGCCCATCTGGTCCCATTTTTAGGTTCTACATTCATATCATCCAAATCCCTTCCAGAAGGGTTGCACCAGTTTGAGCCTCGCCAGCCTCCTCTGGTAAGGCCCACCTTGTGGCAGGCCTCCAAACAGCACGCTCTGTTTTGAAACCATGAAGGAAATAATATCTGCTCTCTGCTGCAGTTTCTGTTTGCAGCAAATGATAGCACAACCTCTGGGAGACAGCCCAGACATGAGCGAGCTCAGGGAGAAGGCTGGGCTCCCTGACACTGAGGAGCTGGACTGGGCCAGGCCTCTTCCCTCCCCTTTCCCATCTGTCAGCAGGGAGAAGCCACTTCGGACACGCCTCGTCAGGTGACAGTAGGATAAGCTGCCACCGCAGATATGGGAACTTGGCCTTTTTTCTGTACTCCTATCTCCTACTAATCTCTTGACACTTCTTTCACATGGTGGGGGGAAATCTGGAAGTATTTAAGACCCTGTGCATCCTGTTGTGAGCAAGGGTAGGTCTGCACGTCCGAGGAAGGTGGAAGGGCATGTAAGAGGAGAGGGTCTACCATCTTGGTAATGGCAAGAGCCCCTGCAACCTGCTGCCTCACAGGGGTGAGGTCTCCACACCAATGTGAAAGGGCCCCTTACCATAGCCAGGGCTTCTGTTCCAACAGGTTGCCCTCGGGGAGAAGTGGAGGTGACCTCCCCAGGAACAGTCTGCTGCATGTGTCCTGCCACGCCCTGGTCAGAGGGCTCCTCCTCTTCTGGGCATCTGCTCAGTGGCTGCTCTGAGCCACCTTGCAGGAGCTGGGGCAGGGGGTCTTCTTCAATGGAAATGATTCTGCGGAGTGGCTGGGTGGGCAGGCCCCCAGCTCCTGGCGTCCCAGGTCCCGGATCTTCTTCTGCAAGGGGATATCCACTCAGGCCCAGGGAGCTTCTCCTCCTCGGGATGCCAAACACATCTTCTTCCTCCTCTGACTGGCTATTGGGGTGGGGAGAGCATCATAAAATACATGAACATGGAAGGCTGGAGGGCTGCCTGACAGTTTTCCCAACAAAAGGTAACTGACAAGCATCACTTGGCTGGGGAGAGAGTTCTGAGGAGAAGACTGCAAAACCAAACAGACCTGGACTTCTCTACCTTGTGCTTTAATCTACCTGTACATGGTACCTGACGATGGCACTGCTTGAGATGATGATGAGGGGACGATGATAACTACCACAAGTATCACCCAAAGGCACCGTGAATGAGGGACACAGCCCCCATTCCATGGAATGATTGGCAAGGTGGTGGCAGTGGTGGGGCACTACCACAGTGGTGACACAGTGCTGCGGAGGAGAAGCTGAGGCCGGGAAGGAAGGTGTGCAGAGACTTGCAGTACAAGTGCCCTGGTCTCAGCGCTCTCCTAGCACCAGTCCTTATTGACTGTGCCTTTAGGTAAGACACGCCAACTCCTCAAGCCTCAGTTTCCTCTCCATAAAATGTGGCTCAGCTACCTTGTCTATTCACAAGTAAGACCAGGCATTAAAATAAATGTGTTTAATTTGCAGAGCTAGAAGGCCCCTGCCCAGTTTAGGGTGTAGAAAGAGGGGCTGTTTTGGCTTCAAGACAACCCCCCCCCCCACCACCACCCTTGATCCTGCAGTTGCAGAGCTAGAAGTTCAGCCCTCAGCCACATAGGGACTAGAAAGACCTGGGTATATAGGAGCCAAATGTCTTAACGCTGTGAGGCTCTGAAGGAACCCTCTCCTCACACTGAACCCACCAGAAAAATGAGAGAAACTCCTCTTTGTAAATCTGAAGCCAAGACTCCCACTGTGGATACTACACTACCACCCAAGGTAGAACAGGAAACTGTTACTGAGCTAATTCACAACAAAGGAAAGTTAATGAGCACACAGTCATAGAAACCTACTCTAAAGAATTAGCAAGAACTGGGATCAGCAGGTGGTGTGGTGATTAAGGCTCCAGACACTCCCACATGGCTGACCACGGTTCAAGTCCTGGACCTGGTGGCTCACTTTCTTACTTTCTCTCTCTCTTGTCAAATTAAAACAAATGAATGAATAAATATAATTAAATAAATAATTTTTTAAAAAAGAATTAACAAGAAGTGAGTATATCACCAAATGACTAAAAAGCACAGCAGAACCTTAAGAACTATGTGAAAACAAGAAAGCTCCTCCTTTCCTCCATGGGAACACAATAACTCATCACCAACAATGGTTAAAACACAGGAAATCAACCAAATGCTAGAAAAAGAAGTCAGAATATTTATCATAACTAAACGCAATGAGATGTGAAAGAAAACAGACAACCAATTCCAGGAGATGAGAAAATCTTGTCATGACATGAAGAAAGAACCCCATAAAGAGGCAGATACTCTAAAAAAGAATCAAATGGAATTCCTGGAGATAAAAAATATGATTCAGGAAATCAAAAGCTCCCTCAGAAGTATTTACAGCAGATTAGACCATGCAGAAGAAAGAACCTCTGACTTTGAAGACAAAATTTCTGATTTAGTCCATGCAACTGAGAAGAATGGAAAAAATAGCCATTAAAAATGAGGTCAACATATGAGAAATCTTAAACACTATGAAATAGCCAAATATTTGCATAATGGGTATTCCAGAAAGTGAAGAGACAAATAAAAGCTTAGAAAATCTCTTTTGTAATATATTAGCTGAAAATTTTCCAAATTTAGAGAGGCATACAGAAATACAAGCTGGAAAAACACAAAAAACATCAAATAGATTTAACATAAGAAGGTACTCTCCAAAGTACATTGTAGCCAAAATGGCAAAAATTAAAGAAAAAGACTATTCTAAACATGACAAGAGAGAAATGCCAAGTTACTTATAAAGGTTACCTATTACACTAACATGAGACCTTGCGACTAAAACAATGCTGGCAAGGAAAAAACGGGAATGCATACTTAAAACTCTGAAAGAAAAACAATTTCAGTCAAGAATATTATACCCCGCTAGATTATCCTTCAAATGAGAAGGATAAATAAAATCATCCCCAGATAAACAAAAGTTGAAAGAATTCACCAAAAGTAGTCCAGCTCTTCAGGAAGTACTTAAGGGAATACTATGCCTGGAAAAATAAACGTAGAAAAATAAAAGTAAGAAAATATTAAACAACAAGAAAAAAAAATAAAAAAGAAGAAAAGACTAACAAAATGACAGTTATAAATCCACACTTATCACTAATACTATTAAATGTTAATGGATTAAACTTCCTAAATAAAAGACACAGTTTAGATTAGTCAATGGAAAAAAAAAAAAAAAACAGGAACTTTCTATATGTTGCTTACAAGAAACACATCTCATTGACAAAGATAAACAAAGACTGAAAGTAAAAAACTGAAAAAAATTTGTTTCATGAAAATGGAAATGAAAAAAAAAAAAGAAGTCACAATATTGATATCAGACAAAATAGACATTAGGGTAAAAAGGGTAAAAGAGACAAAGAAGGACACTACTTACTTCTAAAAGGATTAATTCACCAAGAAGATGTTACAATCATAAATACTTATGCACCCAATGCCAGGGCACCCAAATATGTAAAAGAAATTCTGCTAGATCTAAAGGGAGATATAGACTACTAATTGTTGGGTATTTCAACACCCCACTGTCACCAGTGGACAGTCCATCTAGACAGAAAATAAACAAAGAGACACAGGAACTAACTGATAACCATAAACTAAATGGACCTGACAGACATATGTAAATCACTCCACCAAGCAATGACAAAATACACTATTTTCTCATCTCTACATGGAAAATTTTCTTTTTCTTTCTTTTAAAAGATTTGTTTTATTTAATTTTATTAATTCATTCATTTATTTTAATTTGACCAGAGAGAGAGAGAGAAGAGAAGGAAAGTGAGAAATCATGCTACCAGGTCCAGGACTTGAACCGTGGTCAGTCATGTGGGAGTGTCCAGCATCTTAACCACCATGCCACCTGCTGGTCCCCATCCACATGGAACATTTTCAAAGACTGGCCACATAATAGGCCCTAAAACAAATCCTTGCAAATTAAAAAATATAGAAACTACACCCAGCGTCTTCTCTGACCACAATGGAATTAAACTTGAAATCACCACAGAAAAAGCCCTTGAAAATACACAAAAATATGGAAACTAAACAACCTATTCTTGATCAACTTTCAAACAACTGAAATCAAAATATTCATAGACCCCTATGATAATGAACACACCACTCTCCATAACCTTTGGGAGTCAGGGAAAGCAGTCATAAGAGGGAAGTTTATGGCCATTAGTGCTCATAAGAAAAAAATAGAAAGGTGGAAAACAAATAACATTGCATCTTAAGCAACAACCACCCCTCCTCCAAATAACAGAAGAAAAAATAGTAAAGATCAGAGGTAACATAAATGATACAGAGGATAAAAGAATTATACAAAAAAAAAAGTCAACAAAACAAAAAGCTGTTTTTTTAAGGGGATAAACAAAACTGAAAATCATTAACTAGACTAATCAAGAAAAACAGAGAAAAGAGCCAGATATATAAAATCAGTAATATATATATAGATATATATATATAGTATATATAACAAGTGATATAGTATATATAACAAGTGATATAGTATATATAACAAGTGATAAGATTGAATCAATAAATAATAATCTCCCAACAACAAAAAAAAGCCCAGGTCAAGATGGCTTCACTGTTAACCCCAATTCTCCTCAAACTATTTCTAAAGATTCAAAGGAAGGAACCCTCCTAAATTCATTTTATGAAGTCTTCATCATCTTGATACCAAAGCCAGATAAGGATATAGCAAAAAAGAAAACTATAGATCTATATCCCTGATGAATACTAATACAAAAATTCTCAACAAGATACTAGCAAACCAAATCCAATAGCACATTATGAAGATGATACACGATAATCAGGTAGGCTTTATTCCAGGAATTCAAGAAGATTCAACATACACAAAATGATACATGTAATACATCACATTAACAGAAAGAAAGATAAAAACCATAACATCATATCTACAGATGCATAGAAAGCATTTGATAAAATACAACATCCCTTCATGATCAATAAACTCAGTAAAATAGTGATATAAGGGACATTCCTCAACACAATAAAAGTCATATAGAACAGACCCTCTGCTAACGTCACACTGAATGGGGAAAAGCTGAAAGGTTCCCCACTAAAAACTGGAACAAGACAAGGCTGCCCACTTTCTCCACTCCTTTTCAACATAGTGCTGGAAGTCCTAGCAAAACACTCGGTCAGAAAGACACTTGCACATCCATGTTTATTGCAGCATTATTCACAATTGCTAAGACATGAAATCATTTAATTGTCCCAAAACTGATAACTTGGTTCAAAACTATAGCACATATATACTAGAGGATATTATTCAGCCATAAGAAAGAATGAGACCATATCATTTGATTCAAAATGATGAATATAGAAGACTTAATGTTAAGCAAAGTCAGACAAACTTTGAAAGATACACACTGTATATCCCCCACTCGATATGTACTGAATGTCTGCACTCTATGGCAGAAATGGAAAGATCTGAAGATACCATAGTAGAAAAGACAAGAGTAGATACCAGAGACTGTAAGGGAGGGGAGTAGGTGGTAGAGAGTGGGTAGGAGGGGCAAAGGGAAGAAACAATTAATAGACAAAAAAATGTAAAGTTCTCTGTTGGAGGCAAAAAAAGAAACACACATTCTGTAATTTTTGCTTTACCCAAAAAAATTAATTATTAAAGATTTTTTTAAAGACGTGTTTTCCAAGTACCTTCATTTGTGTGAAGGACCTTGCTGCTCTGAGAGAGCCCCCAGCCCTCCCTCCTGCAGCTGTCATTGGAAAAGGCAGCTAATCCTGGAGAACTGGCCTGGGGGCAGAAGGAAGCCAGGAGGGGCATGACATCTTCTACCACCTCTCCTTCCTCTCCCTTTCTCTGTGTTCCTGGAAGTCAGAGCCAGGAGTAAGTGGTCACCAAGGCCTAAGTGCATGTTTGCTTCTAGAAGCATGAGAGCACCACAGGCAAGAACAGGTGTAGGAGGTGGTGGGAACTGGGCAACCAGAGACAAGGCTGAGGCACGGGCGGGTTTTCAGAAGGTTTTGAGCGCAAAGGTTTCAGATCCTTCTGAGCAAGGAAGTTCCTCTCAGGCCTTTGTGAACAGTTACGGCTGAGAATTATCTTCAGTGGCTGAAGTTTGAAAAAGAGGATCTTGAGTTCCAAACTGAAGCACGCACACACATACACACATGCACAGAGATCAGAAAATAAAACAGTACAGAGATGAAGTAGTGAGTGATAGAGCCAAAGGAGAGAGAAAGTAAGTGAAAGATGCAGAACACACAGAACAGAGAAACACCTCTTATTTCATCCCCTGGCTCAGAACGCATACTACTCCTAAGGACCACCGGTAGAGAGGAAAAAGAAAAAGCAAAAATCCATGTATCACTCTTCTGAAATTAATTACAATTCTGAAAGATAAGATATGGTGCTTGCTCACCAAAATGATAAATGGCTTTGATCCTTTGATATAAAATAAATAATTTGTAGTGATTCAAGTACCTTTCCCTTTACTTATGAAATTACAGTTTTTTTCAAAGAATTGTTTTTAATGCAGAAGGTGCATGTACACATGTGCAAGAGAGAGAGAACATGCCTCTAACGGGACCTGATCATGCCACAATCCTTTCCCCCTCAATTCCCCATCCCATCAGGATCCTGGGCATGCACTCGCATGCCCAGCATCTTTTTCAAGCCACCGGACTCGGGACTCCAGCCCTGGTCAGTCACATGGGATCCCATTGCCTTTGGCACTGTATTACGGGGTCAGTCGTAAAATACAATTTTTTTTAGAAGTTTTGGTCTTAGGGCATGTATGCTCACTGGAGAGAGACAGAGACAGTGAAAGGGAAAGTGAGAAATCACCTCCCAGGGGGGATGGTTGCACCGCAGTCCCTTCTCCTTCATTCCCCTCCTGGAATCTTGAGCTCTCATGCACACGTACCTGGCATGAGTTTCAAGCCACTGGGTCTGGGACTTGAACCGCAGTCAGTCAAGTGGGACTCCAGCAACATAATTGCTATGCCATCTGCTGGCCCCAAATCATAGTTTTTAATAAAGTTGAGTGTCTTTTTTTCCAGGACACTTCCTTCATACTTCATCAAATGCATCAACTGCTTATGTTCTTTAGAACACAATAGTGGTGCCATTATCTTTTACCCTACTCATGCACACAAGAGTGACTATTTGTGTATACATGTGAGCGTGTACACACATACACAGCTTGTGTTTTCAAAGGCTTTGAAACCAGAAAATTTCCACTTAAAAAGGCACTACTGTGAACCATTTCTTGGAAAAAGCTTTTTCATTTGGGAAATTCTCAAGCACCATTGACATTCTGTAATACCTTCAGCTTAGCAAGACGAAGTTTATTTCTGATTTTGCAACCAAATGCTACCTGTCAGCAGTAAAGAGCAGCTGCTTTCATCAGTCTGTATTGAATTCAGGGTTCCTAATTTGTTGTTTACTCAGTTATTGTCTGCTTCCTCCACTCAGTTACAAGCACCATGAAACAAAGATGAGGCTGTTTTGCTCACTACTGTATATCCAGCACATAGCACAGTACCTGACACATAACAGGCACTCAATGAACTAGCCCCACAGCTCATAAGCACTACATTGGGAACTGGATCCCACATGGCCAAACTGCGGTTCAAATCCTGGCTCCCTGGCAAGCTTAAAAACATGCCAGGGTGTGTGTGTGTGTGTGTGTGTGTGTGTGTGTGCACCCCAAATCCTGATGAGATGAAGAGACAGGGGGAAAAAAGATTGCAGCATGACCATACTCCTTTGAGGGGTGCTTTCTCCCTCCCCCTCTGGCAATTAAAAAACAGCTGCTTAAATGAGTATTTAATAATGGATATGAACAGTAAGCCCCATGTCTAATTTATCCTTCACAGAGCTCAGAAAAATGTCAGGTACAGAGTAGGTGACCAGTAGCTGTGGTTGAATCAGTCAATCGACGATAGATTTGTTTCTGAAGAACCAACAGGCCAACTCCGTGACAGAGGTCCAGCTCCCAAACTGCATCTCATCACTCAGCTCCTTAGAAAAGAATTCGTGATGACCTCAAAGAGCTGGCCGATGAGCTACTGCATCCCGAGTCTCCCTGCACTTGTTTCTATGGCGTCCTTGCAGTCCTTGTCGCCTGTAGAGCGAGTTTACAGTTCCTGGCTGGGCCTGAGACCTGACTCACTGTGGTCATCCATGTGGACAGAGCACATGCCAGAAACAGGGGAGGCAGGGGACTGGCTCGTCTCAGAGTGAGCGACGAGCCCGCCTTCGGGAGTGCAAACGCAGCCCTGTGCTGCCCGAGAGCAACAAGAACGCTACCTCTGAGTTAATCAAGTCGGAACCCTTGAAACCGTCTGTCCAGCACAGGCCCCAGCCTTGTCTGCCAAGGGAGTTCAGCTCTCAGAGATCCCATGTGACACTCTAATTCACCTTCTTAGCCAATACAGCCATGTTGCTGGAAACCAAGTGCGTCTGTCTGGCTCAACAGACCACAGAGAGCACTGCGCGGTGCCAGCCTCCATCCCGCTCGCACTGAGCCCTCTCTTCCGCCCTCTCTGCTGTCCACCTGCAGGACCTCCATAGTCCCTCTCTGTAGGTACACGCTGGGGTAGACCGGCCTCCGAAGGCGATGGCCTGCCCTGAGGTTTGCTTTGCACAGCACTCCTACGGCTTGGATGTCAGAATAGGGAGGGACGTGTCCTCTACGAGCCCGGCAGGTTGAGAGCAGCTGACCCGGGCTTCCCCACAGTGCCACGTCTCTGGGGGCCACTCAGCTCTGAGCGTGGACCCAGCGATGACTCCCAGGGGCCATGAGCGGAACGAATGGCAGAGCACATGGACGACTTACCTTCTAAGAATCCCTCTGCCATCCACGTACTTGCCGATCACAGAGCCCGATCTCCGTTTCCAGCTCGCCTTGGACACAGCGGTGGCCGTCGTGGCCACCATCTCTTTCTGTAGAGACACAAATGACCTCAGATCCAGGCCTGCTGATGTGCCCCAAGACTTGTCCTTCCCACCTCAGAGGTCAGACTCTGCACAAAACTGGAGGTCAGATCTCTGACCTCCCTGCTGGCATTTTCCGGCTCTTCTCGTTTGCCCACCGGAAGTGGTCCATGGACTTGCCCATAATCTAATCAAATGAACTAATGCACAGTGTGGAGCCCGTGTTCATCACCAGGAGCACGGACAATTCACAAGAGAATAAGGTAAAAGAAAGCAAGGCTCAGTGCACAGGAAGAATATGAGCAGGCACAGAGACCCCGTGCATCTTTAAATGACACTCTTCTGTGTGACTCTAACCCCTCTTTATTTCCAAAGTCCCCAACATAATGAGAAAGGGACCACCCAGAAGATGTGTGAACCCAGTGCCCCGTCTGCAGCCCTCCAGCAGGCAGAAGGAATTGCAGGCCTCTGTAGGAGTTGGCTCGGCGTAGCTAATTTGCTCGAACATCTGTAACAGAGACCTGGGAAGAGCAGGGGGTTACAAGTCCCTTTGTCTACGCTCCCCTAGCAGATGTCTGCTGGAGCAGAGCGGGCAGATGACAGGAAGAGCCTCTCATTAAACAGACACCACCGCGAGTCCAAGCAATGCGTGCTGAGAGGAGGGCAGCTGCAGCGTGCCCGGGGCCTCCAAGTTAATCTTCAATGGTTATTTCACATCAACGTGATTTCATCCCCTTTTCTTCAATTTCTCTCTGGCGTTCCTAATTCCATTCCTCTTTCAAAGCAGACTGAAAGATTAGGGTGACATTTGGTTGGAATTTATTATTATTATTATTATTTTAGGTTTTTCTGTAGGGTGTGTGTGCTCTCTGGAAAGAGACAGAGAGAGAGAGAGAGAAAGTGAGAAATCATCGCCCCCTAAGTGCAGGATGGCCATGCTGCAATACCCTCTCCTCTAGTCTCCTCTTGGGGTCTTGGGGATGCACATACATGCGCCCAGCGTGATTTTCAGGCTGCCAGGTCTGGGACTTGAACTACAGACTTAGTTACGTGGGACTCAGCACCTTAACCACCATGCCGTCTACTGGCCCCTTGGTTGGAAGTTTTAAGCTACATTCCGTGAACTTATAAAGCAGTTATAACCATTATCAACAAACAAGCATGTGTCGGCTCCGATCTCGCTCTAGGAGCACCCACAGCTGGGCGGCAGGCGCTTGCGGCCAGTCAGTGACCGAGATGTGGGTGCACGGTCCCTCGGGGATCTGCAGTGTGTCTAACTCGGGGCGAACTGGCTACTTCATGCTGGCCTTGTTTAGGTCACTGTTCATCTAAGCGTCCAGACATATCTCCTTCTTTCCAAGAACTGTTCTTAAAACCGTCTATGACGCGAGGGGAAAAGGACAGGGAGTCCCATTCTTCACGTGACCATCGTGGTGGCCCAGGATGGCGAGTGCCTTGCCAGGGACACACAGGAAACTCATGGCGTGAACATCCTGATACTTGCCGAGTCTCACCCGCAAACTCTGCCCTATTTTCTGCCCTTCAGGGGCCACAGGGCTCCTGTCTCAAGGGGAAGGTGAGGAAAAGAGTGTGGTTCTAGACTCGGGTTCATGTAGCCTGCAGTGAAGGCCTTGAAATAAACATAGGATTTTGAATAAGCCTGTGGCCTGATGGTTATGGAAGCTGGATCCCAGATGGCCAATTGAGGTTCGAGTCCCAGACTCGGCAGCATGAAAAACATGCTGGGTATGTGTACGAGTGTGCCTCAAATCGCAAAAGGCGGGAGAAATGAAGGAGAAGGGATTACAGCGTGACCACTCCCATGGGGAGTGCTTCTGTCTTTCCCTCTGTCTCTCTCATGAGCGCATGAACCCTCTGGCAAAAGCAAACCAACAAAACCTAGGATTTCATGCGCTTTGGGAAGGTGTACAGGCACGGCACGCAGGTGCGGAAGAGGAGGAATTCCGCAGGGTCGAGAAGAACTGACCGTGAGATCCACCATGTCCGGAGTGAAAGTGGTTTTGATTTATTCTACGACAGCATAGAAATGCAAAATTTTCACCAAGAGATAAAAATGTGAATGGAGGGAAAAGCTGTGTTTGGGTTTCAAGGTGATAACGACATTTCAACTGCGCCATCTCGTGGCTGGGATGATCACTTCTGCATCCAAGAAATGTGTGGCCCTCCCAAATATTTTCGTCTTGTCATGCCAAGAGGAGCTCGTGCTACTTTATGGGAAATTAACTCCCTGCTACCCAGCAGGCCACCTGTATCTTTATTATTTGCAAAAGCTGTGCCATTGTCCTGCCCACACAGAAAGAATCAAGCAGATCGTGGTGTCAGACACTGGGCTGGTCCCAGCGTCCGACTGCCCCTCGAGCACAGCCCGTCGCTCCGCTCCTGGCCCCGTAGGGAGCACCGGCCCTTACCTGGAAACGCATGTCCTGCTCGTCCCGAAGGTGCTTGTTCCTTTCCCTGCGGGCGGGAACGGGGGTCTAATCACACACGGAGTCCCCAGCCACAGGTTCAGCAGTGGTAACCGGCCGGGAAGGCCTGGTGGGGAAGGCCCAGGAGATTCCTGTATCCCTCTCCCTAGGGGCGTGGCTGACGGCAGAGGACAGCTAGTGTGCACATCAGCACAGAGGCAGGGGCAGACAGAGCGGCCTGTGACGCCACAGCCCTTCCAGATCGTGCACATCTACCCAGCCCCTGAGGGGCCTCTCCGGAGAACGACTGAGAGTCTAGCTCTGCCAGTGGGCTTGCCGGGACCACTCTCTCTTGGAATGGTTCCTTCATTCATGCTCCGCAGGCCTGCACTCACTCAAGTCTCCTGGGCACTCACGACACACCAGGCACTGTTCTAGCCATCAGTCACACCACAGAACAAAGACGAAAACTCCCGCTGCAAGGAACTTGTGTGGGTGGGGGTCTCTGCCTCTGAGGACACGCGGCCGGGAAGGAGAGCCAGAGAGGGGAGCAGCACTGAGGTTAGTGCTCTCAGGGTAGGCCTCGCTGTGGGAGGGAGAGGTCTGGGAGTGCGTGGGGCAGAGCGGCAGCGGGGCACACAGTGAGGGCATCCCCTGAGCCCGACACACCCGGCATGGTGAGAAAGGAGAGGAGAGCAGCGTAGGCCCGCAGGGAGAGGGGACGGGAGGTGAGTCCAGAGAAACGGCAGGACAGCCTCTGTGAGAACTTCGACGCTCTCAAGTGAGCGGTGACGCCATGGGGTTGAGTGTGGTGTGGGACTGGGGTGGACGACGGTGTCATGACATTGCTCTGGCTTTAAAGGACACACTTGTGTGGAGGGTATGCCCTCTGCACACCATCTCTGTGTGAGGGTGCAAAAGCACCCTCCGGAGGCTGTGCTAATAAACTGCTCGGGTGAAGACGGGGTCTCGGGAGATGTGCAGTGTTTTCAGCAACCTGGAGGCCACACTGATCAGGACAAGGACGAGGCGGTGCTGGCGAGCCTGACTGTGAGGAGTAGGAGTGGAGACAGTGGACACCACCACTCTTTCAGCCGTCTTACGTAGGAATTGGAGAGGTGGAAAGTGGCTGGATGGGGCAGTGAGGATGAGCGATCTTAGACGTTACAGGACATTTGTAGGCCCCTCCCAAAGAGAAGCTGACAGTGGAGGAGAGAGAGAGCAGATGCTGGAACAGTCCTTGACGAAGCAAGAGGGGTGGATCCAATCCTGGCACTCGAGCGGGCAAGCAGGTGGTTGCTGGGAGCGTGGGGAGTTTACCCACGGCAGAGAAGGCAGAGGTGTGGGCACAGGTGGGCACAGCAGACGTCCTCGATGGTGGCTCTGCTCTCTCCGTGACAGGGGCCTAAGCAAGGGGGTGAAAGAGGATGTGCTGGAGGCCTAACAAGAGAGCAGGGTGGGGACATGAACAGACTCGGGGCGCAGCGTGGCTGCGGGAGGCCGAGGTTTGTGGCCGGGAGCTCCTTGCACTAGCACGGGAGGGGAAGAGTAGGGCCCGACGACCTCTCAGCTTGTGCAGTTCTGTGTCTATGACTCATCTGGCAGCAGCCTCTGGAAGGGGATGGGAAGGCACCCTGGGCCGTTGGGTACTCCTGTGGCGAGGCACTGTGTATACACACCATGCTGTGTACTGCCGGAACGGAGTCCGGGCAGGCCCGAGGGGTGACAGCCTGAGCCACTGACTCCCATTCCCCAGCTTTGCAGAAAACACTGGGAACTTGCCGAGTCGGCTGCAGTTACCAGCAGGTATCTGGTAAACCACGAGAAAGGCAGAGAGCTTTGCACGCCAGAGGCAGCCTCGCCCTGGGCAGGCAGTAAGTTAGCAGCCCCACCCCAGTACAGACTCGGGGAGACCTGGGAGGGCACACGTGTGCTCGCCTGCCCTCCACACCATCTCTGTGTGCAGGCGTAAGGACACGCCGTGCTCCTTAAACACACCTGCTTTTATCTGCAGCACTGCCCGCTCACATCCACATTATCCAGTTCTCAAAAGAAGCCTGGGCACTTTTGAGAACTGTTCCGAACCCGGTGCATGTTCCGAACCCGGTGACCTGCCACTGCTTCGTCTGCCCCCTCAGCATCAGGGTGGCAGCACTCCCCCCGCCGTCACATGCCAGCCATTGTCTTGGTCCTCCTGCACACTGCCGCGGCCACCCTCCCCATCCTGCATCCTCTCTCCCCTCCATTCCTGGTGGTTTCACTGGGAGGGCAAAAGGGACCCTGGGGCCTTCCCCTCTCGTCTCAGCTGTCACCCACGAGCAGGGGTCAAGCTTGGGAACCGTGTATAGCGTAGCCAGGCCACGTGAGGGTCTGCATGAACGCTGGTCACCACGGAAGACATACGTAAATTTCTATGTAAAAATGTGTCATGACTTTTCCAACAACCCAGTACTTGTGGAGCGCTGTTTTGTCATTCTCCCCTGTTCTTTCTCTTCCAATCCACTTTTAAAATTCTTTTTTCTGAGTATAACAAAAAAAAGAAATCCCTAAATGCAACCTGCACATCTTGTTCTTTCCCTACGGAGGGCTTCCTGAGGGTCAAGGCCTCCTCTTAACCAGTCGGCGCTCGGCCACCCGAGCGGCCTGCCACCTGGATTCCGGAGGCCAGGTCCGGTCGTGCTGAGAGGAGTCGATCTGAAACGCACTCAGGTTAATGCACAGATGCCGCACTCAGCGACCTGCCCTTCCCGTCACAAAGTGAAACACTTTATAATGTACCTGGGAGGTGACTCAAAACCACATGCACCGTAACCACCAGAAGCCACGGTCCCCTGCCTCCCTGCCCTGCCCGAGCGGAGTTCAGCAGGCGGCAGGTGTGGTTACAGAAATTCCGTGTTTCTTCACACGGGCTGGTCTTGGAGGGACATTCCAGAACAGTGAACCTGGAATTTATTGCAGTGAGAATGAGGCCAAGGAAAGGCCACCCATAATTAATTTACTCAATCAACAAACGCGAAGAGAACGTGGCCAAGTGAGAAGATTCAGCCGGTCTGCCTCCGACCGTGAGTGGCTGTGCCACGTTGGGTCAATGACTTCATTTCTCTCATGTCAACGTCCTTGGCAGTTAACTCCTGTGTCAGCGTGACAACTGTCCTCTACCTAACAGGTACGGATGGACGTGATCACCGACATGCATGGGCTAGGTGGTCAGTACGTCCAGGCCCCACACTGGACCCCGTCCCAGCCCGGGGAGAGAAGAACTGAGGAGGGAGGCGGAGCCTGCAGGCAGAGGAGGAGGAGGAGAGGCGGCGGGCTTGTGCACACAGGGACCAAACACCACAGAGGGCCCACCCTGCATGCCGGGAGCCGGGGCGAGGCTGCTCTCCAGGGCTTCCCCGCGCGTGGGCAGAGCACTCACTCCCGGAGCGGCCCTTCCAGCCCGAGGCTTCTGGGAAGCTGTCTCAGAAAGCAGGCAACGCCAACCCACCTCAGGAAGTCCAGCTGCTTCAGGAGGCCCGACTTCTCCCGCTGCAGACTCTCCGTCACGCGGTACACTTCCCTGGGGAGAGTGAGGACAGAGTGAGGAGGCGAGGGGTGGCCTTCGGGGAGGGGCTTACCAAAGGTGAGGCTGCACCATGGCCCCTGGTGGAGGCCGATGGCGCCCGAAGTGGATGGGGGGGATTAGAGAAATGTGGCCTCCATCCGGGGCACCTACAGCCATCATCCCCTCACAGAGCCCCTACCTGAAAGGTGACATTATCCTGTTTACAGATGGGAGAGTGAAAGATGCGCCCTCACTCTCCAGGTCACACGGACGACCCACGCCCAAGCCCCAGGCCTCCTCTAACCTCCTCCCACTAAACCCTGCTTCCTCACCGCCACCTCACACATCTCTGAGTGCTGGAAACAACACTGCCTCCCCAGGCTCCGAACTTCCCGCCCTACCCAGACTGCAGGATGTGGAGTCGGTGTTCTCCTCCAGCCCCGACTTGGAGAGTAAAAGCAGAACTTCTCTCCCGTCTTCCTTGCCTCCCTAGGTGCTGGTTTAGTCTGCTTTTAGAAGCTCTGGAACGATCATTTCTCTGTCCCCACCTAGATATATGAACTTTCCACTGTTGGGCATTCATTTCTTTGACTTGGAATTTCTCTCTCTTTTTAAAAAGAATTATTTTATTTAACTTTATTTATTTGTTTATTTTAATGTGACCAGAGAGAGACAGAGTGAGAAAAAGTGAGAAAGCAAGCCGCCAGGTCTGGGACTCAAAGTGCGGTTGGCCATGTGGAAGTCCAGTGCCCTCAACCACCACGCCACCTGCTGGCCCCGACTTGGAATTTCTGATCTTGGGCATAAGGTAGGGGTTTGTCTCCGTGATGACGTCACTGACAGCAGGGTGTGTGCCTCTACCATATCAGGGGCTGGAGGAAGGGCAGAGAGGAGCCGAAA
The DNA here is from genome assembly GCA_026018925.1 of Tupaia tana. Classification (NCBI taxonomy): domain Eukaryota; kingdom Metazoa; phylum Chordata; class Mammalia; order Scandentia; family Tupaiidae; genus Tupaia; species Tupaia tana. The sequence goes on from JAKSZU010000006.1 coordinate 110,435,582, forward strand.
GGTCATTGTGCGGGTGACAGCAGGTGGGGTGCTGAGAGGCGGGGCCATGCCCGGCGTGTCGCCATCTGTGTGGCTGTGCCACATGGACTCCATTTGTGAAACTGACACCCCCTTTGTGCCCTCTCCTCATCCCTCTGCTAGTCCTCGAGCTCCCAGCCCAGCTGGGCCCTATGTTTGTGGTCACCTGAGACAGTCACACAGTGCTTCACCATGGCAAAACAAGGAAGGTGAGAAAGGAAAAACGAATGACCTTTGACCCCAGGGCAGTGGCTCCGTGACCTGCCAGAGAGAGAAAGGGTGGATGGGAGGTAAAAACATCACCCCCCAGGGGGGCTGGCTACCCCACAATCCCTTTCCACTCGCCTCTTGGAATTTGGGGCACGTGTACAACGTGGTTCTCAAGCCGCCGGGTCTGGGATTCAAACCATGAAGCTGACCATGTGAGATCCAGCGCCTTAACTTCCACACCACCTGCCGTGCCTACCCAGGGAGAGGGCAGGATCTGCAGCTGGGGGCGTGTGAGGACGAATCTCCTCCCCGTGGTAAGCTACCCTCTGCTGTGAAACCCGTCCAATCCTCTGTGGAACTGCCCGCTCCTGTTTGGTGCCGGGGCCCCTTCAGACAGCATCTGTGTCCTCAGCGCACAGCGGGCACAGAGGGCAACAGAACGGGCTGCAGGGAGGCAGAAGAGAGCCGGGGAAGGGGGGGGCGCACAGAGAGGAGCAGAGAAGGGAGGAAGGAGAAAAGAAAGGAAGGAGGGAAGGCAGAGAGAGACGGAGGGGGGAGGGAGGAAAGAAGGAAGGGAGGGGAGGAAGAGAGCAGGGGGAGGGAGGAAAGAAGGAAGGGAGGGGAGGAAGAGAGCAGGGGGAGGGAGAGAAGGGAGGAAGGAACTGGGAGGCCTTCAGCACCACGCGGGGAGAGAGGACAGGAAAACAAAGACGTGGGTGACACTGGGGAGCCTGCCTAGCTCCAGGGTCTGCTCCAGCTCCCCCTCTGCCCCTCGCCCTCACTTACCAAGTCTGAAATCGCCCTCCCACCTGCCCACCAAGGGTTCGTAGCTCCCATTTCCAAAACAACACAGCTTGTAGAATCCGGTGTGTCCCGTGGCCTGATCAGTGTGCCACTCCCACAGGCTACCAGGGTCGCCTGGCTAGGCAGGCCCTGGCCTGGGCAGGACAGTCACCCTCGGCCCCTCCACTGGTGCCATTCCTGAGCTGGTGAAAACAGCACCCGCATCCCGGGGCCCCAGGGCACTCGGCAAGCTCCTAATGACTCGATTCCTTAAGTGGCATCTGTGTTTCTTTGCTTTTTCTCCCTTTATAGAATAATTATAAAGGCAATTTACGACAGTAACAGGCTGAATCAAAAAGCTAAGCTCACTTCAGACAATCCTAATTAAGCAACAAAACTTCTCTGGCTCCTGCAGAGCTGCCATTACCAATTATATTTCATTTCAACGTGAGGGAATACTGTGCATTTCCCATTGTCCAGACTGGGCCTCTGAACCCTGTCTAGCACTCTGCTCTGGTTAGCAGCATATGAGCGGGTCCTGCTTCTCACTGGGCCTGGGACCTGGAGCTCGCCTGAGCCTGGCCCGAAGGCTCTGCACTCCCCGCTCGACCACCAGGCCTGCTTCTCTCTAGGGGAGGCCGGGAGCAGACAGCTTTCCCTGCTAAGGAAAACCACTCTGGGTAGTGTCTGCCCGAGGAGCCAGCTCCTCCATAACAAGGTGTTCAGATCATCTTTGGGCCTGTCTACATAGCACCAGTCAGCAGTGGAAGCTACAGCCCCCCACACACATACACATGGGCACACACACATACATGCACATATACACACACATACATACCACATACATGTATGCACATATACATCCATACACGCACATACCACATGTGCACATATACATATATACACACATACATGCACACACAAGTACACATATATATATACGCATGCCCATCTGCACACATACACAAGTATGCACACATGTCTACACACATGCACACACATACACATGTGTGCACACACATGTACACACACACACACAGGTATTGGTTTGTCTGGAAAGCTGTGATGCATTTTTGCATCATGACTTTCCCGACAACCTAATATTATATATACAGGTGGAATATCCCTTATCTGAAATGCTTAGACTGAAAGTATTTCAGATTCCGAGTTCTCTTGGACTTGAGAACATTTGCCTAGACATAATGAGCTATCTTGGGGATGAGACCCACGTCTAATCATGAGGTCCGCTATGTCTCACACACACCCTGTCCACGTGGCCTGAAGGTAATCCCATGCCATATCTCCCAGTGCAGCAGACTGACTGTGACCCGCTGCACAAGGTCAGGCGTGGGATTTCCCAGTGCGGCATCACGTGGGTGCTCAAACAGCTTCAAACTCTGGAGCTTTTTCGATTTCAGATTTTTGGATTAGGGATGCTCGACCTATACATGCAAATATATGTGTATCTATTTGGATATATGTATGTGCATAAAAATACACACATATCTATTCAGATATATAGTTTTATATATATATAATATATACATATTTAATATTTATTTTTTATATATTTATAAATATTTATTGTTAATTATATATATTTATTACTATTTATTGTATTTATTGTATAAAAGCATTTTTTGTTAACACACTTGGGTATTTGACTAAGTGACCTGTAAAGTCCTTCTAATGAAGAGGTTTTAAAAGTCTATGCCTGGGGAACCAGCAGTTAGGGTAATGGCTATGTCGCTGGACTCCCACGTAGTCGACCGCGGTTTGCGTCTCAGACCCGGTGGCTTACAACTCACGCTGGGCGCGTGTGCGTGCGTGCCCAAGATCCCAAGAGGAGAATGGAGGAGAAGGGATTGCGGCGTGACCATCCCCCCTGGGGGGGTGATTTCTCGCTTTCTGTCTCTGTCTCTCTCTGTCTGTCTGGCAAGTGCACGCGCCCTATAGTGAAAAACCTCTCAAAAAAAAAAAAAAAAAAAAAGAAAAAGTCTATGCCTGGGTACTATGTAAACCGAAGGGAATCTGCTGCTTATTTATTTATTTATACATTTTTGCATTTTTGCCATAAGGTGCATGTGCTCATTGGAGAGGGACAGACAGACAGAAACAGACAGGGAAAGTGAGAAATCATCCCCTAAGGGGGATAGCCACACTGCAATCTCTTCTCTATTCTCCTTTCGGGAAAACCACCCGGCATGAGTTTTGCATCACTGGGTCTGGGACTCGAACCTCAGTCAGCTGTGTGGGGGTCCAGCGCCTTAACCACCATGCCACCTGCTGGCCCAACCTGCTGCCTTTTGAAGTAGTCATTTGCGTAAGGTTTATGGTTACCTCTAGGGAGCTGCAGTTGATTTCGTTTTTAGCAGAAGAATGAGATACAGAACAAAATATCTTGTCAAGCAAAAAAAATCAAGCAAATTTGGAGCAGGATGTTGCCATTCTGAAAAGGAAAATAGCGTGCATGTGTGCAAGCACGTGTGTAGCTGTGCAGGCGTCTTACACAACATCGCGTTCTCTGGAAGGATCCGCAGGACTCTGTGACTGGCGGCCTCTGGCTGACTGGCGACAGCGGTCATGGTGAGGAGGAAGAGCTCTTTTTTGAGTGTACATCCTTTGGAATTTTCTGCCTTTTCATAAACTACCTACTCAGAACTAAAGCTAAAAAATAAACAGAGCTGCCGCTTGTCCGCCGACCTTCCTCTTTCCGTTATTTCTCTGTATGATACTTCCTCCCTTATCTCCTTGTAAGATCTCCTCCTCCTACCTCGTCGTCTTCAGAGAACAGGGAAATTGTTCTGTCGGTTCAAAATTCTTGCAGATTAACGAGCGAATCTGCTCACCTCTGACCTCTGGAGCAGCCTCAAACTATGACATGGCTGGGGCAGCACGGGGATTTCAGAAGCAGGTTCTGTCCCTGTTCTCCTCCGCTACCTGCTGTGTGGCTCTGAGGTGGTCAGTACCCCTCTCTGAGCCTCGGCCTTTTCAGTTGTAAAGTGCAGGCCCTGGACTAGAGCAGCGAGGCCCCTGGGCGGTGGCTGTCTGCTCTCTGCTTCACGGAGGATAAGCTAGGGCTCTCTGGACATGGCAGGCTCTCCTGGGCCCAGGGTGCTTTCGCACAGATGCCGCCGTGAGCTTCTCAAGAATCAGTCACGAAGGTTCTGGAATCGTACTTCTCTCTTCCTCCAACCCCCCTCCCCTCCCTCTTTCTCAATTCCCAGGCTCCAGAGATGGCGTCTCTGGCTTGGTTAATTAAGATAAGACTTCGGGAAGCTCTGATCGCTCTGCCACGCGAGGCTCCACACGGCTGTGCTTTTCCTTTGCCGTCCTAATGCGTGTGCCTTCAGATGTTGGCGCTTTCAGAACCCGCCGGAATTTACGAGCCTGAATCCTTACTCTGTTGGTCAAGCTAAACGCTCGAGCTGGACCTGCTGTCAGGGAGGAGGCACTGACTGCTCTTTACGGTGTCCTTGCCAGGGGCACCCAGGAGCCAGGAGCGAGGGGCCGTGTTGGCCTGCACGTCAGCCACTTGGGGAGGTTTTTGTTTGTCTGCTTTCCTTTTTGTTTTAACTGGAGATATCGAACTAGGGTAAGAGCCCCAATCCAAACACATTTCCTCTCTTCCAGTCCAGGTAATCCGGCCTAAACGGGATCGAATTCCACACATGAGCCAATCTGGCAGCATAATTCAGCCACGGACCACAGTCTTGCCAGCGGCCGGACACAGACAGGGCTTCCGCGTTAGGGAGGGACAATAGCGTATGTAGGGCGGCGAGCCCTGGGACGTGCCATTGCCCGGTTTCCGCAGTCAGACCCTCTACTTCCTGGCACCGTTCAGGGCCAGGACGAACGAATGACGAGCAGCGCGAGGGCAAACGGGCAGAGTGAACGGCGGCAGGTGCTACTCCCGGGCACAGGTTTCCCGGCTGGCTCATCGCTCCTGGGGGTGGGGGCAAGCGAGCTGCGTCTAGCACTTCGCGTCTTGTGACAGTTCCTTAAAACCACCCAACGGGTTTCCTCATCCGTACGTCAGTCGGTAACAGCAGTACGGGCCGCATCAGGGCGCTGTGGAGTGCCGAGGCGATGTCGAACACCGACGTCACGAGACGCGGAGTGCCAGCGCGGTAGCAGCCTGGGATAGCTTGCAGTGTTTGTCAAATGACAGGTCAGTAAATGCAGCGACACGTGAGCGAGCAAACGTGAGCTTTCTCCCGGCTTCAGAGCAGGCTCCAAGCCTCACACTCCCCAAGACAAGCTAAAGGACCAACGCCTTCCTGAGTCCTCTGGCTTAGGTCCAGTCCAGCCTTGGTCCTTGTCCAGCAAGCTGAGCCCGGTGTCTGGACCCCAAAACCAGTCCACTGACGAAGCAGGCTCTGAGAGGTGTGGGTTGCCCCCGCCCCCCGCCCCCCGCCGGGTCTGTACGATCGAATCAGACGAACCTCAGAGGAAACTAATGTGCAGAGCTGGAGGGAGGACTCCAGAGGAGTCGCCCCCTCAGATGGCACGCTGCCCTCGGAGACCTCCTCTCCACTCTCTGCCTCAGTCTGCCAGGCCTCTCTAAGCTACGAGGGTCGCACATGTTCTGTCCACTCACTCAGGGTTCGTTTCCGGTGGCTGAATAATTCACGGACCTTTAAAGACGATTACTACAAGGTGCGGGTGCTCGCTGGGGAGGGAAGTGCAGAATCACCTCCATGGGTGACGGTCGTGCCGCAATCCCTTCTCCATTTCTCCACCCCGTAAGTATTTGGGGCAAACAGGCACATGTGTCCGGCATGTGTCCCACGACACAGGGACAGGATCCAAACTGCTGTCACCCACGTGGGATCCAGTTCCCCTAACTACTTCGACATGTCTTTCTGAGCACCTAGTACATGTTCCCGGCCGGGCTCGTCCGCTGCTTGTCAGTCCTAGGCGGTGCTCGGCACAATACTGACCTAGCCTTAGCCTCCAGGAGAGAGGGAGGCGTGGTCTCGGGGAGCAACGAGCCCAACTCCCCACACTGTAGCAAGGAGCCAGGGTCCTGGAGAGGGGGTGGCATGCGAGGTGGGGCCCGAGGGCAGCAGAGGGCATGGGAAAGGCAGACTCACATCTCCTTCTCCTGGTGCAGCCTGCAGACCTCCTGCTGGTGGCTCTCCAGCTGCTGCTGAGTATCCTGGAGCTCCTGGGAGATCCGTTCCAGCTCTCGGGCCAGCTCCTGGTTAGTGAGTTTCAGCCTGGCATTCTCGGTCTTGGTTTCACGCGTGTCGTTATGCAGTGCGGTGCACTGGCCTTCCAGCTGGAAAGGAAAGGGAATGGGGGTGCTGAGCAACCTTGTAGCCCAGCCACACCCTGTTTCTCTCACTTGGAGAACAGGGACTGCCCCTGCTAGCCCTCGCTGGCCTCCAGCCTACCCCAGCATGGTCCTGCTCCTTCATTCACACGTTCACTTCTGTGGACAGGAAAGTTTCAGAGCACATCTCATCCCTCCCTGAGACCACTGAGCTGTCTAGTGGGAGCTGTCTCGTTCAAAAAGGCCACTAGCAAAGGGGTTCCACGGTTGTCTGTGTCTCTCATCCCAAGTCAGCACAGGCTTGAGATTTAACCTAAGTCCCTCTCAAGTTTCTTTCTTTCCTTCATGAGTGAGAGAGACAGAGACACAGACAGAGAGAGAAAGAGGGAGAGTCATCTCCAAGAGGGTCTTCATGTTGTGATCTGCCCGCAGTGTTAGCCAACCCCAGATCGTAGGCGTGTGTGTGTTCAGGGAGGTACCTGGACACGAACCCAGAACCTTCCCATGTGGGTCAGCCCTGTAGGGGTTGCATTACTGCTGCACCACTGTCCCTCCCCTACTGTCCTCCCACTATACTTCTTTTCCTTGGTCTTTGATTGGAGATGGGGAATAATAAAGTGGCATTCTTTGTTTTTTTTTTTTTCTTTTTTTGGAGAGGCTTTTGCTATAGGGTGCATGTGCTTGCCAGAAAGACAGAGAGAGACAGAGAGACAGAAAGCGAGAAATCACCCCCCAGGGGGGATGGTCACGCCGCAATCCCTTCTCCTCCATTCTCCCCTCAGGATCTTGGGCATGCACACACTTGCCCGGCGTGAGTTTTAAGCCACCGGGTCCGGGACACGAACCACGGTCGACTACGTGGGAGTCCAGCGACATAGCCATTACGCTAACTGCTGGTCCCGGCATTCTTCATAAAACCATCCTTCCAAAATTTGAATGCTGATAAGCAATCTATTTATTTCCTTTTGTTCGCTCAGCTAAGTGAGTCCAACTTCTTTCATTTAGAGACACTTTGTAGGGTGGCCAGAAACCATGGACATTCTTACAGAATAACGGAAACAGGTCAAACTGAGTATAAACCTTTCCTCATGTCACTAAAGCAACTTAAGTAAACACATTTTTTTTTTTTTTTTTGGAGAGGTTTTCGCTATAGGGCGTGTGCGCTCGCCAGACAGACAGAGAGAGACATAGAGACAGAAAGCGAGAAATCACCCCCCATGGGGGATGGCCACGCTGCAATCCCTTCTCCTCCATTCTCCTCTCGGAATCTTGGGCACGCACGCACACACGCCCGGCGTGAGTTTAAGCCACCGGGTCTGGGACGCGAACCACGGTTGACTACGTGGGAGTCCAGCGACATAGCCATTACGCTAACTGCTGGTTCCCAGTAAACACATTTTATTAACTTCAGCTTGCCTTGGCTGGGGTTATGCTTTGCAGAGCTTCCAAGCCTCTCACCAGAGGAAGAGTCGAATGAAGTAAACATATCATAATAAATTTCATTTAATGAACGCAGCCAGTATGGGGAGCAGGAAACAGCAAGGAATTTGTGTGATTCTCAAGAGGCTCTGGTGTCATCAGGCAAGCACGCAGTAATTAAATCGAGTGGCAATCATTCATTTGAGGGATTGCTCTAACTGGTAAGAACGCAATGCGTAACAGAAGAGGAGAAAGAGTCAGAGAAGCAAGACGCGCTGTGAGCAGGGGACGGGAAGGCGGCCGGCAGCGTCTGAGTTGGGATTATCCTGCTGCAGAAGGGACGGGCCCCAGATCCACTGGGCAGCAGTGGCACTGGGACTGGTTCCAGCCTTAGCTGGGGAGTCTTGAAGCACGGTTTAATGTGCTGCTAAAAATAGCCCTGTCCATTCAAAAGGAAGCAATGTATCTGGGTCTGTCCAGGGCTGGATCCCTCCCAGTCGGAGATGAAACCAAACAGGACAGTGGTACCCTGGCCTCTCTCCCCAAGGAGCCCTTGTCATGGAGAGGAGGCCACTAAGCATGAGGTTTGCCTGGGGAAGCCATCTTCTGGGGGTCACGCCCAGGCTTTTGGGGCCACAGCAACCCCACCCCACAGAGTGCACCCCCTGGTGGTGCAGGTACATTAGAGAGGGGCGTCTGCGGCCTGTATTCCCTCCACGGAGTTCTGGGGCCGTCACGAAGGAGGCCAAGGAACTCATCCAGGCACACGGGCAGACAGCAGACAGACAGACTGACCTTCGAGAGCCTTTTGCAGTGGGAGGTATCCACGGCCAGCCTGGAGGGCAGAGCCCGGTCACAGCCTCCCGGCAACGTCGGGGATCCCGCAAGGAACCCTGAGCCTCAGTTCCTCCCTCCTTTCTTACGCAGGAGGAAAGAAGCAAATTCGAGTTTTGGCTTTCTGGTAGCTCTGGGGTATAATTGTATGAAAATGTCTGCAGATTTCTTGTGGGGGGAGTTCTTGGAAACTTCTGAAGTCGAACACCTGGCACTGGCGAAGGGGAGCTTTCTGTTGGGAGCATCTGTGGTTTGAAATGCTACCTTTTGTATAACTCTCGGTGCCATTCAGATTTTTTAAAAAGCTTTCAGTGAATGGCAGAAAAAGCAGGCAGAAGCCAAAGACAAGAACGGAGCGAAGAGCCAGGTGTCCCGAGGTCGCGGCAGCGACGTACCCGCTTCCGCTCCTGGACGAGCTGCTCCAGCTCCCGCTCCTTGCTCGACAGCTTCTGCTCCAGCTCCTGACTGCGGGCCTGGAACCGCTCTGTGTCCTGTCAAACCCAAGAGACATGTGGGCACAGATGCTTTCCAATTTCTGTTTAAATTTAAAAAAAAAAAAAGGAAAGTAGGCCATCCAGGGGCACGATGGTTACGGTGGTCGGATCCCACACGGCCGACTGGGTGGTTCCAGACCCGGACCCGGCAGGATGTATGCGTGCATGCCCAAAAGCCCAAAAGGAGAAATGGAAGAGAAGGGACTGCAGCCTGACCCTCTTCCACCGAGGGGATGTCTCGCTGTGTCTCCCTCTCTCTCCCCCCAGTGAGCACACGTGTCCCGCCCACCGTGCCTGGGTTATAGATTTCGTTTCACCTTAAACCAACTCCTTGTGGACTTAGGCCAAGGTCTTGAAGACCTGCTTTCAGCCAGTGAAGACCAAGTGAGACAGAGAGGGCACAGGGGCCAGATAAGGCACCACGTGCACTTCCACCAGGCGTGACCTGGCCCGACGACCAAGCGCCCACGCACCCCCGCTTTCTCCCCACCGGAAGAGACGAAGCCGTGCCAGGCAGGGGTGGAGTGCTGAAGAGAGAGATGGCGCGAGCATCTCTCAGCCTCGGTCTCCTCTGTGAAGGGATGGAGGGAGGTCATGACCCCTAAGACCTCTTCCAACTCACACACCCTGTTCCTGGCGAGGGTCTGGTACTCACGGCTCTGCCAGGCCCCGCTCCTCATGCCGTCTCTGCCCTGGGCCCCATACACCCACCCTCCTGCCCCAGACTGGGCCTCCCTGCAGATGCCGAGGCCCTACCGATGCAAAAGGGAAGGGACCCAGCTGTGAGTCAGGAGCGAAGCACGTGGGTCAGGACGCCTAACACACTCACACAGCCAGGTCCGGGCCAGGGCCCTGAGCGGGGCAGTAGGAGACTCAGTTCTAGCCCCTGCATTGCCCGGCCGACTCGGTCTTCTGGATCACCATCTCGTTGTTCACGGAACTGAAACAAAACTACGCAGGCTGCCTGCAGCATTGCCCTTGCCGGGAGGCAGGGGAGGTGCCGAACAGGAAGGAACCCCGGTAACCTCTACGGAGCTCACCGTGAGTCCTGGGGCTTCCCGGTACTGCACGGAGCAGCTTAGGGAAGCTGCACCGCGGGGTGCCCTGTGCCCGGCTGGCCCCGACAGCAGCAGCAGCAGAGGGCAGAACACGGCTGTGCTCGGCTCCGGGCCCACGGACGCCCCTCTGTTCCTAGGCTCCCAGGCTCAGGATGTGTTCCTGGCTGGTCTGCAGGTGTGGCCTGGTTCTCTGCCCACTTCCTGGTAGGTCAGTGGGCACAGGGTCCTCTGGGAGAGCCTGTGAGTCTTTAACCACATGCAAGGGCAGAGGGAGGCTTGGTTTCCAGAGAGTGGGCACCAGGGAACCCTCACACACCCTGGGGGCTGCTTATGGAGCAGGCACCCCGGGGACTGTGTTGGGGACAGAAGGTGGCTCCAGACTCCCCTGGTGGTGCTGCCACCCCCGCGATGGGCCCGTGGAGGGTCCCCTAACCATAAACCCTGCTGGGACAGAGCATCGAGGGGGCCCATCGCCCCGGAGTTCAAATGCGAGCGGTCAGGTGATTCTCTCGGAATCGATAGCGCAGCTGTGCACGCTCCGGTGGGGGCCGCGGCCAGAGTGGGTTGTGCACGTGGCCCTGGAGCGGCGGCGGAGACGCTTACTTTCAGGAGGAACTGCTCCTTCTCACGTTTGATTTGCTGTTCCATCTCCTCATAGAGGCGCTGGATTTCCTCATCGTAAGCAGCGATTTTCCTGCAGAGGTGGCAAAAGGAGAGTGCTGAGGCTGGCAAGAGGCCCCATCTCCCAGGGACAGCCCCAGGGCAGACACCAGACCCTTGCCTGCAGCCCTGAGTGGCCGTAGGTCAGGGCAGCCTGCACAGGTCAGTTGGCCAAGGCTGCAGGGCCCGTCCATTATCAGGATGAGCAGTCCCCGCGGAGGTGCAGCCAGACCCAGCTGGACCTGCCCAGCTGCTGTGGGCCCATTGGTCCTCCCCTTTCAGGTCCCCCAGCCCTCACTCCCAGAGGAGTCTTCTGCTCCTGGGAAGCCCCGCCTTCCCTTACTCTGCCTTCTCCAACACCACACCCCCAGCCTCTGCAGACTCCCCATCCCTGTTCTGCTTGCAGATGGAAGACAGCCACGTGAATTTCTTTCCTGGGCGCCTGCTTCCTGTTGGTGCTTCTCACCCCCGACCCCACCCCCCACCCCCACTGCATCGGTGCCATCTGACCAGGCACTAGCCGTGGACGCTTCGGAACCATGTGCTTACACGTGTGGGCTCCATGTTCCCTCCAAGATCCTCCAGACAGTCCATGACAACACTCCCCCACCAGCACACTGTCCATGTGCTCGGCCCTCTCAGGCACAGGCTAGGCTGGGCATTGTGGGAGAGCCTGGCTGAAGGCTGCCAACCTGGAGAGTCCTCCTCTACTCCCTCAGCAGCCTCTCCCTGCTCTGCAGGGCCCCACAGACAGGAAGCGAGTGTCTGGACCCTGCTCCTACCTAGGGATGGAGACAGACATAGCTGTCGGGGGTCAGCCCAGGGGCGACCTTGCTTCTTTTTAAATTAATTTATTCTATTTATCTTTCCAGGTTTCTGCCATAGAGCATGTACACTTGCCAGAGACAGAGATGGAAAGTGAGAAATCGTCCCCCAGGGGAAGGCCATGCTGCAATCCCTTTTCCACTCTCCTCTCAGGATCTTGGACATGCACACACGTGCCCAGCGAGCCCCTGGGTCCAGGACTCAAACTGCAGTTGGCCACATGGGAGTCCAGTGCCTTAACCACCATGCCTCTTTCCGGGTGACCCTTTTACATTTCCCCTCTTCTCCCAAAAAACAGATCCTTCTTTCAATGCCCCTCCAGTTTCAAGCAGGAAGGATCTGGTTTAGCATCTGAATGGGCGTGAGAAGCCACCCCAAAGAATGAATGTTCCCAGGATCTGCAGTAAAAGCCCCTCTTTCCAACTCCCACTCCCTGCTCTCCCCCCTCCTGTTAAGGGGACTCCAGGCTTTGTGAACAGGCTGGTGTCTGGCTCTGAAGGCCTGTTCTTACTGTGTTACACACACACACACACACACACACACACACACATTTTGGCACCTACCATTCTAAACACAAATGATGGCACGTCTGGAGACTTCAGTAACTGAGGAAACTAGCCTGGTTCTAAGTTCCAAGGGGATATTAGCTACTGGGGGTATTTCTGAATAACATAGAAAGGATGGGAACATATTTAGTCCCAAGTTCTCTCTCATTTTCACCCATGCCCGCCATGTCCAGCCGGGACTCCCCCCTGCTGTCCCAGGTTCCGTCCCCCCCCCCCCCGTTGCTGCTCTGGGGGGAGCACTCACACCATCTGCAGACTGAGCAGGGAACGGAGCGGGGGGGGGGGGGGCACATGACTGGCCCTCCCACTGCTATGGAGACTACCTTCTGACCCAGACAAGGGCACTGATGTGAACCTCCACGGTCAAGGTCACTCATAACAGCGCAGAGCCTCGGACGACTCTTCCTCAGCTGTTCCTAGGACCTGATGCTTGCCTTTGAGCCCTGCACGGCTGTGGCCCCGGGGTGCGCGGTAAAAGCTGCTGTCCCTCTTGGCGTCTGTGGGCTGGGGCCGTCTTTCTGGTCGTGTCCTACATCTCTATTGTGACGCATGCTTTTGGCAAAGAAAACTCTCTCCCCGGTGAATGACAGCTGTTTGGTTTTTCAGTCTCGCTCTCAGCTAACTCACGACAATTACAGGAACACCTCGAAGGGAAAGCAGAGGGAGAAGGCCTGTGCTGTAGAATAGGGACACCTCGGGGACAGGAATAGACACGGTGTGAAGGGACTTCAGTGAGCAAGATGGTTTTCTCTCGGTCCCCAGAATTACCTTCCTGCGTTTGAAGAAACTCAGATACTAGGTGGCAAATGGTAGCAAGGAAACCCCGGGACAGTCGCTCCAGCTCCATAAGCCCTGGGAGCTAAGTGAGGTGAGAGGGACTTAAATCTGGACCTGGCTCCACGGAAGCGCAGCTAATTGCAGCCATTCATACCAGCGGTGTACCATTTCGGCCTAATCACCAAGCAGGCCGCTCCTTCTGCAAGATTACAGAACATGTCGCATGAACTCTGCTCTGAGTTTCATTTGATTGAGTGAAGACGCTGTTTTTCCTGCTCACATGTCAGTTTGCCGTGCGTGAATCGGGTCATTTCACAAACCTCTAAAAGCAGATGGAGAGGCAGATACAGCCTCCGAAGGGTGCCTGCTCCCGGCCTTCACTCGCCAAGGTGCCCTGGGATCCCAGGCCGACAGGCTCAGACGCGGAGTCACGCCTTTGGAAAGCTGGCCCCCCAGGAGACGTGCAGTCCTGATGCCGTGGTGATGGGTCAGAGCACAGCGCTCCCAGGAAAGGGGAGCACTAGGGGCTGTTGACACTGACCATGTCACCAAACGAGCACAGGGTCAGGAGACCTCTGTGTGTCTTCTTTTTAAGTTTGTTTATTTCTTTCCAGGAGAAAAACAGAGAGCGAGGCACCTCCGACAGGGTCTTCATGTGACCCGCCGCTGGTCCCAGCAGGATCACATGCAAGCCCACGTGTCCCAGCACGCTAAGAGGAGCTGGGACACGGCCCAGGAACTTCCCATGTGGCAACAACTGCACCACCACCGTGCCACCACTGGGCCCCAGGACCCGCGTTCTGATCCCAGGACCCGTTCATTCCTGCGTGACCTTGGACAAACGCTCTGCCCTCACCTATCAGGGTGGCCCCGGCCCCACGTTCCTCTCCACACGGCTGTGACAAACGGGAGAGAGGATGTGAAAGTGTTGAGAGCCACGAAGCCCTAAATACATGGAAGGGATTGTTTTTTCTTGTAATTATTGCCACGGGTTATGGAGGGCAAGGTGCAGTGCTCACCAAGGGGAAGAGGCTCTTAGTTTCCAGGATTAAAGGGCTGCTGGGTTTGGAAAGGCTCAGAGGCAATCAGGAAGCTGATGAAGAAAAAGCTCAGTCAATAAAAACTGCTGTCAGGCCAATGCATTGGAGACGCAGGCTGTGTGCGAGCAGAAGCTGCGGAATCAAAAGCTACTGGGGGAGCTCTGCAGTGGCTCAGGGCACTAACGGGAGAGACGCTCTAAAAAGATATGCACGCACGGGGCAGAGCATCCCAGCACAGCACGCCATGTTCTGCCTTTGAAGGAAAGACACACTCGATTGTGTTTGCTCAGTATTGACATCTGTGTTACCACCATTTCTAAAGCCCCACATAGTACCTAATGCATGCAAACACACACGGCCTCTGGGGACCAGCAAATAGCATAGTGGTTACGTTGCTGAACTCCCATGGAGTTGACCACGGTTCGAGTCCTGGACCTGGCAGCTTAAAACTCATGCTGGGTGCATGTGCGTGCATACCCAAAATCCCAAGAGGAGAGTGGAGGAGAAGGGATTGTTGCAGCATGGCCATCCACCCTGTGGGATGTCTCTCTCTTGTCCCTCTAGCGAGTGTACCATGCCCTGTAGGGTTTTTGCTGTAGCAAACATCTCCCTTAAAAAGAAAAAAAAGGGGGACCAGTAGTTAGCGTAATGGCTATGTCGCTGGACTCCCATGTAGTCGACCACGATTCGAGTCCTGGACCCAGTGGCTTAAACTCAATGCCGGGCGCATGTGTGTGCATGCCCAAGATCCTGAGAGGAGAACAGAGGAGAAGGGATTGTGGTATGGCCATCCCCTCTGGAGGGTGATTTCTCACTTTCTGTCTTGTGTCTCTCTGTCTTTCTGGTGAGCGCACGCACCCTATAGCAAAAAGCTCTCCGAAGAGGGGGTAAGAAAGAAAGAAAGAAAGAAAGAAAGAAAGAAAGAAAGAAAACACAACAACTTCGTGGTCTTCTTCATGAGGGTTTCCCATCCCTCACTGACCCTTCTCCGAACGTGTATATGCCGTATGTCTTCATCTGACCATTTCACATTTACTTCTAAACAGTCCTGAGCAACGGTTTTATTGCAGCTCTTGCTGTCTCAACTAGATGATGAACATTGAGACATTTATGTCACCCACAGGGCCTGTGCTCAAAATGTTAATGCTGAAAACCCATAAAACCCAGATTTATGACCTTGGGTACCAAACTCAGAAGCTCATGGACCTTACTGAGAGAACACTAGATTCCACGGGAGTTGAAGAATTTCAGGGCTGAACGGTTGGTCTGATCCAAACACCTATTTTTCCAGCGTTAAAATCCTTGCCGCAATATCCACATCAAGTATTTACCCAAAGTAGGTTAGAACACCGCCAGTGACAGGGAACTTGCTGTCTCTCTAAGCAGTTCTTTCATCTTTGGAAAGTTCCGGCTCATGGGAATCTGACTCGCCATGACCTTATCCCTATTCTGCATAAAAGCCCTTCATATATTTGAGAACAGCATCAGAACTTCAAGGAGCTGCCTTGGGTTCAGGCCAAGCCTCTTCCTCTAACTGTCCCACATGGTTTCTGTGTTTTGTAAGTCTCTTCGCTCGTCTCTGAATGGGCTCTAATGATCTTTCTCTAGCCATGGAGCCCCAGACTGACTGCCCAGTATATGAGTCTGATCAGTGTAGACTATCCCAGCTACAGCCTCTCTTGTTGTAGGTCTGCCTATCTAGTCATGCAGTCTAAAATCCTATTAACTCCTCCTGGAGGCCACATCAGAGTTGGTGAATGCTAAACCCATGTGCCACTAACACTTCTAGAAGTCATATCTGTGTGATTGTTTTAGTTTTAAAGGTAAGCTACTGAATCCTGTCTCTCCCACTTTGTGCTTCTACCATTGGCTTTTTGGACACAGAGCAAAACTACAAATGCAATTCTTCCTGTTAGATTCAGTGTTAACTTCAGCCCATCTTTCCAGCCTACCACTGTATTAATGGATTCCCATTGGTTAGCCAATGGACCTTCCGACTTTTGTTGATATTTTACATTTTCAATCAGAATGTAAGCTGAATGACCTGTTAGATTGTATTTTTCTTATTATCTAACTTATCTGAGAATTATTAACAAGAATATTTTTAAAATAAACAAATTATAGGGACCACTAGATGGCACCATGGTTAAAGTGCTGGATTCCCACATGGCTGCCCATGGTTCAAGTCCTGGACCCAGCAGCTTGAAAAATCATACTGGGTATGTGTGCATGAGTGTTCAGGATCCCAAAAACAGAATGGAGACTGCAGCATGGCCATCCTTCCTGGGAGGTGATTATTTTTTCTTTTTCTCCTCATCTCTGTCTCTCTCCAAGTACACACACACTATGGCAAAATATATGTATTATATATATTATATATATGTATTTTATATATGTATATATCTCTATATGTATGTCTATATTTACACGTGTGTATGTGCATGCATGCATGTGTACATATATGTATATACATGTGTGTATACATATAGAGATGTGTATACATATGTATATATGTATACATATATCTATACATATATATAGAAAAATAAAATAAGAAATCAATGATTTGTATATATGTGTGTAGGTATCTAGATAGATATAGATATAGATTGTATGTATCTATCTAGGTATGTATACATACATATATATATACATACACACACTAATTATTGATTTCTAATTTTATCGTATTATAGGAAGACAATAGAGCAGTATGGTATTTGCTTTTTGGAATCTATTAAACTGTCCTCTGCAGCCAAACACACGATTTATTCTTGAGTGACGTCCGTAAGAAGAATGCACATTCTGTTGGTAAGGCGCACAACCTGACACTTATCTCTTAAGCTTGCTGGTTAATGGTTTCAAATAATTTATACCCTGAATGTACTTTGGCCTGACTAATGTGTCAGCCTGAAATAACAAACTTCAAGGTTGTTAAAGGCTTATTCTTATCCATCCAATTTTCTTTGTTTTTCTAAAAGTTTCTGCTTATGTACCTTGCTTTTTACTTTTATTATTATTTATAACAAACTAGTTCACTTATTTTCCTTTTCTCACACCACTGGTAAAAGTGCTGTACATGACAAGGACAACAACCCATGGGAGAGCTCTCTGAGCTATTCATGAACAGGTGGGCAGAACTGCTTAACCTGTCTTTCCTCTGCCATTACCAGGTCACCTCCCCTCACCTCCACCCCAGGCAATGTCTATCTATTTTCCCACTCTTGGCTCTCTGCCCCTAGTCATTCTGAGTGGCAAGAGAAGTTAGAGACAGAGAAGCGGTAGATGAAAGGAAAGGGCGTTCTCAGTGGGACAGAGGACGAAAGCACGGAGGAGGAGCCTGCCAGGGTTAGCGGCAGCCATGACACCACTGCCCTTCCTTTCTCTTTTTCTTTCTCCGTGAGGGCTGGATAGTGCCTCTAGCATGTTCCAGGGTAGTCTAGGTCAGGGGTTCCAACCTCCTAGCCATGGACCGGTACCAGTCCCGTTATTACAATCCAATAACAACACAGATAAAGTGCACAATAAATGCAATGCACCTGAATCACCCCAAAACCATCCTCCCTGTCCAGCCCATGGAACAATGGTCTCCCATGAAACTGGTTTCCATTGCCACAAAGGTTGGGGACAGCTGGTCTAGGTCACCACCTCCTCGCTGACATATCTATGGACTCAGAGCTAACAGGCCTGGATTCAAATCCTGGTTCTAACACTTACAGGCTCTCTGGTCTTGGACAAGTCACATTACCTCAGTAAACCTGAGGTGTCCTGTATCCGAAAGGTCAGATGGTAATACCTACTCTAGAAAGAAGTTGTGGGGGCCAGCAGGTGCTGTAATGGTTAAGGCACTGGACTCCCACGTGGCCAACTGCAGTTCGAGGCCCGGACCAGAGCTTGAAACTCACACTGGGTGTGTGTGTGTGTGCATACCCAAAATCCCGAGAGGAGAATGGGAGAAGGGAGTGCAGTGTGGCCATCCCTGCTGGGGGTGACTTCTCACTTTCTGTCTCTGTCTCTCCAGCGAGCACACATGCCCTATAGCAAACATCTCTGTCACACACAGAGACACACAGACACACACACACACATACAAAAAGAAGTTGTGACGATGAAAAAGACAGCGCGTGTGGAAGTGTCTCACACGTTGGGTAGTAAATGGGGTGCACGGAATACATTCTACTTACATACGTTCTCTGAGTCTCGAGACCTGTGCATCCCATTTACGACCCTTGCTCTGGAACTCCTTCAGATGTCACCAAGGGGCAAGTAAAATTGGAGGGACATCTTGTCACCGAGCAGTGCACATGGACCTACGAAGTGTGTGCAGGAAGGGCAGAGCTTGAGGACACAGAAGAGCGAGCGTGTGCGAGCCGGCCGCGGTCCTGCGAAGAAGCCTAAAGGTGGAGAGAGCCCTCCATCGCGCCGCCATTAGAAAGTGTCGATTAAACTCTTAGACTTCAGTCATGCTCTCCGCACACCAGGAAGTGAGCATCTGAAAACACTACGTCCTGGCTACAGCGGCAGGGAGGGAAGGGGCAGGAGAAGCAGTCATGCTCTGTAAAGTAGATCCCACGACACCCTCCGGAGCTCTGGCGGACTGTAATCCCGAGTCCTGGCTACAAGGGGGTGGAGGAAACTTCCCGCCCTGGTGGTGGGGAGAAGGGTGGAGTTTCAGGGGAAAGGTAAAGAAGGGCTGAGCCCTCGGGACCAGCAGTTAGCGTAATGGCTATGTCGCTGGACTCCCACATAGTTGACTGTGGTTCGCGTCCCGGACCCGGTGGCTTAAACTCACGCCGGGCGCGTGTGTGTGTGTGCCCAAGATCCCGAGAGGAGAATGGAGGAGAAGGGATTGCGGCGTGGCCATCCCCCCGGGGGGTGATTTCTTGCTTTCTATCTCTCTCTCGCACACGCCCTATAGCAAAAACCTCTAAAAAAAAAAAAAGAAGAAGAAGAAGGGCTGAGCCCAGGAAAGAGAGAATCGGAAGGGCAGGAGTTGCAGTCATAAACTGAGGTTGCCATAAGGGCGGTGATGGATCTGAAAGAACAAGTCCTGTCCTGCTGAAAGCCATGAAGAAAAACCCAGGTCCAACCAGGTGAGAAACGTCACACAGGATGCCTAACTCTGGCAAATGCCTCCTCTCAAATGCGCATGCACGTGCGTGTGTGCGTGTGTACGTGCGTGCGTGCATGGGGGAGCGCTGGGGAGCTAAGAATGGGAGGAGAACGGGCGATGTGGGAAGGAGCAGCCATGGAGAAATTCTGATTCTAATGTAAATACAAGGCTTAGGTTCTGGGAGGGCTCTCCAGATAATTTGCAGGGAACTAGAAGGTGAGATGTAGTTAGCAATAACTCACCCTGCCGGCCTCGCACGGGGACTATGAAAATTAATTAACCTTCACAGAGTGCTTTGCACACCAAGTGTGAAGGTGCTACGGTGGAGTAAAGCGGGATAACTCGACACCACCAGGGCTCCGGCTAATGACTCGCAGGCCGAGTCCGTCCTGCTACAGAACGCCGCTTAGCCAGGACAGTCTTCCCGTTTCTCTTCTCCTTTGCCCTCACTTATGAACGAAATCTGCAGGGCTTTCAGACAGTCTCAGAAAGTCATCCAGTATACTCCCGAGGTTCCAGGCAGAGGTGTGCTGAAATCATTCCAAGAAAAAAGTAGCTTTGGCGTGTCCTAAATGAACGTGTAGTCTTGACTTGGGGAGGAGAAATGGTATCTCTGTTTTAGAAAGATTTCAGGAGCTTGAACGCAGAGATGGCCACAGGCCCTAGAGAGTTGTCGTTCTGATTTCTCTGTGGGTGGACACTGGACAATCGCCAGTCTCCTGGTTTACCAAGTGTGCTGACAGACAGATGCAAAGACAGGGAGAATCTCTCTCCCCATCACAGACTGTGAGCTCACGTATCCCCAGCCTTTCTCTTCGCATGTGGAGGTAAGAATCAAAACGGCAAGGTGGCAGTTAGCAAGTTCTGAGCAGGGGAGAACGCAGACCTCGGCTCCGAGCTCCCTGGCTCCAGCCGCAGCGCCATGCCATCTTCTCCGGACTTGCATTCAGGGTTCTCCATGTCCCAAATTCCACCAGGCACCTGGCGATTGTGGAAGGAGCATGACCTGGAGCAGGACGCAGGGCTGACTGATTGCCCTGCTGGCGTGGAAGAGGGGCACGATTACGGGAAGGCTTGCCTCCCCTTCCATGCAGCCCAAAGGCCCTGGTCACCCTGATCAATCCTTGGACTAGTAGATCCTCGAAAATCTGCTCTTTGTGAGAGAAGAAAATGGAAGCAAGCTCAGCATTGGCCAGCTTTGTGCTTCAGATAGGAAGAGCAAGCAGGGACTCAGACCCACCACTGCCCCCTACCCCCTTCGCAGGCAGCTGCAGTTGCAGACAGCAGAGACTCTCACTAGACAAACCTGTGCTGTGTTTTCTCGTTCCTCTGGAAGCAGCCTCTACCTCTGTAACTGTGCCTGTCTCTGTCCCAGTCTCTCAGACATGTGCGCACGTGCACACACACACACACACACACACGATAGAGTGGAGCTGAATGAAAGGAAAGCTTAAGCGTCTGTAGAAAATCCTGCAAAGCCTGTGAAATCGCCAATTGGATTTTCAAGATGGATGGTTTCTTCCTAATCAGATTCTGCTGCCTCGTATAAACCAGCTTTGCAGCTTCATCCCATCCTATAAAGCAAACCATTTTTCATTAGTCAGGTTTACAAATCATGCCTGTGGTATATACAGAGCAGTCCTCACCTTGCAATTTGCTCTCTGGGAAATGTTAACAACCAAGTTCTGCCTCAGATAATAACATACCCATAAAACACGCACAGCAGATTCAGCTACAACCTTGTCACCTAGCATCCTCACTGAGAACTTCACCCTAAAGCAGAACGAGAATTACAGGTCGGAAGGGCACCCCGGGTGCACCTTTGGCAGGCTAATAGATTCTGGAAGATCAGGCTAGAGCAGCATTTCTGAAAGTGTCATCCACCCACAGCCTGCCTGCCCTAGAGTGGCCTGGGATAGGTGCTTTGACGCATGTCCCTGGGCCCCCTTCCTGAGACCTAATGATTGAGACTCTCGGGAGGGGCTCTAAGAGTCTGCTTGCTAATCAGCAGCACTCTGCTAAGTTCGAGGCAAGTTAACACTCAAGAGCCACGCAGTCAGGGCTTTCTACAGGGTCACCGAGACCCAGGTGGCATTAGGGCCACCTGCCATATATGACGCTTTATCTGCTGCCCTATCTGGAGGCAAAGCCAATCGCATGATGGCATCATCCCCTGAAAATCCTGAGTCCCCAGGACACCGATTCCTGGGCTTGTGCTGGAGGGCCCGCGGTCACTGCAGGGCTGCCTGTCAGGCCATGACACATTCCCTTCAGGTCTGGAAAAGCCTCCCAGGCCCAGAGAAGCCACTCTAGACAGAAAGTGCCTGGATAATGGTTGCAGGAGAAAAAGAGCTGCAGTTTAAGGGCCCCAAGCTCCCAAGAAACTGCCTGGGTCTGATTCGGACGGACGTGGAGAGACTGCAGATGAGAGACTGATTCCAAGGAGGCGTGGGGAGCGATGCGATGCTTGTCAGGGCCCAGGTGACGTGTGATGGAAGGCAGCCGGGCGGTAATCCCAGGCTACTGAGCAGCAGAGGACGGAACCTGAGCCGGGCAGGCAGACTCCATTGAGAAATCACTCCCCTGCAAAGAGCTCAAAGCAGCCCCAGACACCGCCTAGGTTAGCCTTACTCCTGATGCTTTGCAAATGCAGACTTTCCAGCCCTCTCCAAGACCATCCCCTGGGGCGGGACCCTGCAGGCTCAGGAGATACTGCTGCCCCCAGACAGCATCCTTCCACATCCCTTGAAGGTCTGTAACTTTTTTTTTTCCAGGAATAGGTGAATCTAGATGCTTCCCATGGCAAACACATTCCTAATTCTGATGGTCGGAGTTTTCTCTAAAGTCTAACCTACACCCCTCATGCCAAATGTGAAATTCTCTGGTTTATTATTACTATTATTAATAGAAAGATTTTTGCTATAGGATGTGTGTACTCACCAGACATGGAGACAGAAAGAGAAATCACCCCCCAGGGGGAATGGGCATGCTGCAACCCCTTCTCCTCCATTCTCCTCTCAGGATTTTGCGCACACATGCACACGTGCCCAGTGTGAGTTTCGAGCCACTGGGTCCCAGACTCAAACTGTGGTTGGTCATGTGGGAGTCCAGCACCTTAACCACGACGCCACCCACTGGCTCTGGGAAGGTCTCTGGCTTCCTGCACTGTGAGTGCACAGGAGTCACCCGGCTATAATCCAACCCGCACTCCCTCCGAGAAGTGGCGGCACAGGGGGACTATTTCTCACTCTGGGAGTTCAGCGGGGGGCTGGGCTCTGGCCTGTGCTTCTGCACGCACCTTTGTCCTCCATCTTGCCCTGTGGGGCTGCGGCTCCTTCCCAGCAGACGTGCAGCAGGGTCAATCTCTGCACCCAAGACTCTGAGCTGCATTCGCAGTCTCCCCAGCACAGGGTGGAGGTGAGAGATTGAATGCTCCTAGACTTATCTCATGCTTGCATTTGCAGTGTCCAGGTCACCTCCTGGGTTATTTCTGGCAGCGTCCCAGGACACCTGAGGTCGGGCTCTTACCGTGGGCTATACGATGAGCTTTCCCAAGCACTTGCCCATGTCTGCTGTAGCCTCCTTCCTCCCAGGACCTGGGGGTGAGAGTCAAGAGGAAGCTGGGGTGCAGCTCTCTTTTTCTCTTTTCCTGCAGCGACACTGTAACCCTGAGGGTCGCGCCCTGCCTAGAGAGCTGGGGACAAGGAGGGTAAGGCCGGATCCCTCCCCCCGCCCAGAGGTCAGTGTCATCTTCTCAGGGCCCAGGGAGAGAAAGAAACGAGGTGTGTGATTTGTAACAGGAAGAGGACAGAGGATGCCACCGCCAATGGCAACGCTGGCTGACGTTTCCACAGCACAGGGGCCCCCGGTCGCCCTGCGCAGGGTTGCTGTGGGTGTGAGCTCTGCCCCATCAGTGTGGTCATCATACACTCAAGGGTAGGGCCTGAGTTCTGCCGGCTTCACCTGAGCCCGGCAGAACGTCCGTGCTTGTTAAATACCAGCTGTGGGGGCCTGTGGGCTGTCTTCCCCGGTGCCCAGCCCGGGCTGAGCACACAGAGTCCAGGAGGTGGGCTGCCATCCCTGTCTTCTGGGGCAGGTGCTCTCTTTCCAGATGGAGCTGGGAGGTCAAGCCCTGTATGGAAGAGCGAGCTTGTGAGGAGCCAGGAGGCTGTTCTAAGAGGTTACCAGTACTCGCCCTTCTCTTCCGGATTCCTCCAGACTCCATCCTGAATCAGGCCACGCCAAAGCATTTCCTCCCTCTTTCCTCTCGAAGCCTGGATGTGTCCTCCACAATCAAGTGCAAATCACCAAACTCGCTTTTCAGAAGATATCTCAGAAATTTGTACCCTCACCCTGAGTGTGAATTCCGAATTCCTGTCCTATGAGTGTACAGAAGGCTCACCCAGTTATAATCTAACCTCCACTTCCTGGAGAAGTTACAATGTTGCGAAGTTGCAATGCTTTTTGCTTTGCAAAGCATTTCATTGAAGTAGTCTATATTCTATTGGGATTTCTAGTTTCCTATTTGACTTTGAAGCTACAAGGGCCCTTATAGATCATCTGGTCTACCAGCAAAGTGTGACCAAGCTTTTTATTTTAATAGAAGAGACAAGAGTAAAAGAGACTAATATATAATATCAGAATGTATAACATGTAATAAAGGGAAGTACAATTTCATTAAATTTTTGTCTCAGTTATTCATGCAAAAGGTCTTCAAATCAAAGCCACAATGAGATACCTAACCTAACCCCAGTCAGAATGGCTAAGATTGAAAAAAAAAAAAGAAAAAGAATAGTGAGTGCTGGTGATCCAATGAAAAGGGAACGCTCCTACACTGTCGGTAGGAATGTAAATTAGTATAGCCACTATGCAGAACATTGTGGAGGTTCCCCAATGACCTACAAACAGAACTACCATATGACCCAGCAATTCCACTCCTGGGTATCTACCCAAAGGACAGGAAAATGCTCAGTTGGAACAAAGCTTGTATATTAATGTTTTTTGCAGCATCATTCACAATTGCTAAGACACAGAACTAACCCAAATGTTCAAGAACAGATGAATGGATTGAAAAAGTGTAGAACATATACACTATGGAATAGTACTTAGCCATAAAAAAAAAAGACCTTGGCATTTGGTAGAAAGTGGACAAATATGGAAGATTTACTGCTAAGCAAAGCAATCCAGACTATGAAAGAGAGGCACTGTATGTCCCCACTCAATCTATCCTGAATGTCGGCGCTCTATGGCAGAAACTGAAAGATTGGAAGGTATAAAACACGGGGAGCAATGATGATACTGGAGACAGTCTAGGAGGAGGGGGAAATTGGGAAGGGTTAGAGGGAGAGAATCAAGGGGCAGAAGAAAGAAGCAAAGCATGTGAGGGGCCAAAATGGAAAGACACCTGTTAAATATAATGTGTGTGGTAATATCTTTGACTGACCCAATAGACACTGTATTCATGATGGGAAAATTCCTTTGATATGCTGTAATGATACACAGTCATTGAATGTAAAAGTTAATAAATAAACTAGTAATAAGAATAATAAGTTTATGGAAAAACATATGCATGAATTTCATTTTTTTTTTGCTCATTTTTTTTTGTGTTTAGTTCATTTTTTTCCCACAGATTTTTGGAGTCTTTTCATGCATATAAGTTTATGGGGATTGCAAGTAAAATGCATTTATTCTAGTGCATCACAAATCACAACAAGTTTGAAAAACATCAATCCCATTCTTTTTATTTTTAAGAGAGATTTTTTGCTATAGGGTGCATGCACTCACTGGAGAGACAGGGAGAGACAGAGAGACAGAAAGCAAGAAATCACCTCCCAGGGAGGATGGCCCAATTCCTCTTCTGTTCTCCTCATAGGACCCTGGGTATGCACACACATGTGCCCAATGTGAGTTTTTTTTTTTTTTTGGGGGGGAGAGGTTTTTGCTATAGGGCATGTGCGCTCGCCAGACAGACGGAGAGAGACAGAGAGACAGAAAGCGAGAAATCACCCCCCCCCCCCCAGAGGGGATGACCACGCCACAATCCCTTCTCCTCCATTTTCCTCTCAGGATCTTGGGCATGCACGCACACGCACCTGCCGTGAGTGTTAAGCGACTGAGTCCGGGACACAACCGCGATCAACTACGTGGGAGTCCAGCGACATAGCCATTACGCTAACTGCTGGTCCCCCGACGTGAGTTTTAAGGCACTGGGTCTAGGACTTGAACCACAGTTGGCTACGTGGGAATTCAGTGACGTAACTATTATGCCATCTGCTGGTCCTAACACCAATACCCTTCTTTCATGTGGCCAATAGGAAGCTGACGCACAGAGGAGTACAGCAAGTTTCATGAGGGCCACACAGCTGGGCAGCTCCTCCTGTCCGCACCTCAGTGCTCTGCCCACTGCAGCCTGCAGTTCTCTGGCTCTGCGCAGAGAACGCCTCAGGAACAGGACTGGCCAGAAAGCTCAGTGGACTTCCAGTCCCACCAGAGCCCCTCAGCCGGGACTGGGCCTTGATCCGCTGACCCAGGGCAGGCGTAGCTGGCAGGGATGTTGACTGAGAAGGGGCGTGGAGGGGCCAGAACCTTTGGCTGAAGTAGTTTTGCACATGCAGACAAGAGAGGCCTTGACTTTTCTCTCAAGGACTTTGAAAGCAATCGCTCACTTAGTGCACTGGCACTGATAGGCCTCTTGCAGAGGGGTGTGCGGGCTGAGAGCTCTCCAGTGAGGCAGGGCATTCACCGCTCCCTGCAGAGTGCAGGCCAGCAGAGGAGGCCTTGCAGAAGGGTCCCCAGGCTCCCCACTTTGGCTGCAAGTACCTTCCTCACAGAAGGACGAAAGAGTACCTTCCTCCTGGGAGGGCCGCCTGACTCTACGACTCCTCCAGGTAACCACTGCCAGGGTCAGAGCGCAGTGAGGGTGAGGGGGTCAGAAGCTAATCCAGCCCCCTCACGGTTCAGAGAGGCCACGAGAGCAAGGCCCCGAGCCTGCTGGCAGCAAAGCCGTCCGTGACCCAGATCCAGATTCTGCGATTCCCAGTCCCCCATGTCCCGAAGCTGCTCGGAAGCACCTGGATGTATGGTGGAAATGCAGACGGGGGAGGCTGGGGCAGGGCCTGGCTTCTGCACCCTGGCATGTCCCAGTGGTGAGAAGGGGCTGCTTCGCGGACCACACTTGGAGCAAGCCTCGACACCACGCCGTCCGGAAGGATGGGGGATCCCGAACTTCGCCGTGGATCCTAGGCACAAACTCTCACCTGCACCGGGACAAGTCCTCTACGACCCACAAAGACACCTACTTAAAGTAACTGGCACTCCTCTTTTGACATTCACTGGACACTCATACGTCAGCACGGCCCCACTACTTACATGCGTGATCACGTTTAATCCTTACAGCTCTGAGACGGCTACTATTACCGTCCTTCCCCCTCCCCCGCTCAAGAGAGATGGAGAGAGACAGTGAGAGAGAAAGTGAGATCTCACCCCCTAAGGGGATGGCCACATTTCAATCCCTTCTCCTCCTGAGATTTTGGGCACTCATACCAACCATGCCTGGTGTGATTTTTTTTTTTTTTTTTTTTTTTTTTTTTGGAGAGGTTTTCGCTATAGGGCGTGTGCGCTCACCAGACAGACAGAGAGACAGAGAGACAGAAAGCGAGAAATCACCCCCCAGGGGGGATGGCCACTCCGCAATCCCTTCTCCTCCATTCTCCTCTTGGGATCTTGGGCACGCACGCACACGCGCCCAGCGTGAGTTTTAAGCCACCGGATCCAGGACACGAACCGCGGTCGACTATGTGGGAGTCCAGCGACATAGCCATTACGCTCACTGCTGGTTCCCACCTGGCGTGATCTATAAGCTGCCAGGTCAGGGACTTGAACCGCCATCGGCCATGTGGGAGTCCAGCACCTTAACCACCTTGCCACCTGCTGGCCCCTTACTAACCCTTCTTATAGATAAGGAAGCTGAGACTCAGAGAGATTAAGTAACTTAGCCCAAGTCACACAGCTAGCAAGTGGCAGAATCATGATCCAAACTCAGCTCTGAGTCCACGGCTTAACCAGCTAGAGATCACACAGCAGTGTGGTCACCTTTCCCGTCTCTGCTCCTTGGGAGCCTCTCCCCAAGGAGGCTCTTAACAGTCCTGCAGCTAAACCCCATTTCCTTCAGCACAGCGTGGCCTCGACTTCTTCATAATGCAGAGCTTCAAGGTCTGTTCATCTCTCCCCGAGACCTGTATTTACCCGCCGAGTTATTCTGGAGTTGATGTCAGGGAGGCACAAGATGAAGAGGAGCTGGGGCTCAGGGAAATGTGCAGGGAGAGGGTCTACACAGCAAGACGCCTAGGGATCTCTTTTAATTCAGCGCTGATGTGAATTCTCTAAGACCGCTCGAGCTTAGATTCTCCTACCCAGGAGACGGTGCCGGGCACCACCCGGCCTTGCTGCAGGCATCCAGACGGAGGGGCAAGTGGCCTGTAGAGTCACAGCCCCATGAAGCCACTGAGGATTCCTACTGAAAACGGGCCACTGCCTGGTGTGGACAAGCGTGCACGGCAGAGGGACCAGGGGTGGGGGGCTGCTCCAAGGTCACCAGATCCCAGCCCTGTGCCCCAGCCTCCCCTCCAGGGTTGTGAGCCGTCCTTGGTGTCACCGCCTCGGGTTCCACAGAACGCCAGCTCACTGCCGTCAACACGGGGAGTGACAGGAGCAAGCACGGGGCGAGCAAGCACGGGGCCTGCAGCCACACCTTAGTCCTCTTTGGGGGGATCAGGGTCGACTGGGCTGGCCCCCAGTTTGGCACTACCCCCGCCAGTGCTGACCACAGGGTACTCCTGTACCCTGAAGTGGCCTCGTGCAGAAAGAGGGCAGCAGAAGAGGTGTGCGACCACGATGGGAGAGAGCGGGGGAGGGCACTCGTCGGGCTGTGGACCGCCTTGCAGAAAAGCCACTCCTGCAAAGTGAGGGCTGACCCGCAGTGGGCAAGGACGTCCGTGTGCTGGACCATGCCATCCGCAGGTGGGCGGCGTGCTTTCTCCTTCCGGCCCTGGGCACTGGGCTGCTCGCTGAGTCCTCACCCTGCCACTTGCAAGCTGTGTGCTCTGGGCATGTCACCTAATCTCTCAGTGCCTCAGTCTCATCTGCGGCATGTAGACGGTAATCAGTAGCCCCACCTGTAAGGGCTGTCGTGGGAATTAAGAGTGAGTGCATACAGTCTCTAGAGCGGTCCCTCCCGTGTGAGCGTGTAAAGATGTGAGTGAGAGGGACCAGCAGTTAGCGTAATGGCTATGTCGCTGGACTCCCACATAGTCGACCGCGGTTCGAGTCCTGGACCCGGCGGCTTAAACTCACGCCGGGCGCGTGTGCGTGCGTGCCCAAGATCCCGAGAGGAGAATGGAGGAGAAGGGATTGCGGCGTGGCCATCCCCCCTGGGGGGTGATTTCCTGCTTTCTATCTCTCTGTCTCTCTCTGTCTGTCTGGCGAGCGCACGCGCCCTATAGCAAAAACCTCTCAAAAAAAAAAAAAAAAAAAAAAGATGCGAGTGAGGGCTTAAAAGCAGAAGGTTCCAGCACTGGACTCACACGGCTACCGCAGTTTAAGTCCTGGGCTTGGCAATTTGCAAATCAGGCTGGGCACGTGCATGTGCGTGCCAAAGGTCCCGAGAGGAGAAAGAAGAAGGGATAGAGGTGTGGCCATCCCTCCCCCGGGACGGTAATTTCTCACTTTCCCTCTCACTGTCTCTCTCTGTCTCTCTTTGACGAGCACACATCCCCTATGGCGAACACCTGAAAATCAATCAATACAATACAATAAACGAGCAGCTTCATTACGGCACCTGCTGGCCCAGCCCCCACTCTGCAGCAGGGAGAAGGAGCCTGGCCGACGCCGCGGGAGGTCGGGGGTGAGTGGGGCCGTGTTCTGCCTCCTCACGAGTGGGGACACACAGTGGCTGAGACCGCACACCCACCTTTTCAGGGCGCACTCCAGCTCGCTCTTCTCCTTGTGGGCTTCTTGGAGCTGGGAGATGATCCTGGTCAGAAAATCCTCGAAGTTGGACAGTAAGTGAGGCTCGTCCTTCCTCAGCTGCAGCCAGAGCTGCTTGACGTCGTTTTCACTGCAAGAGGAAGGGCATTAGCGTGCCGCAAGGAGATGGACTTGACGGACGCACAGGGGTGCCCGGACGGGAAGGAGCAGCGGGAGACAGCAGCAGACCCCAGGGAGGACGGCAGCTGTAGGTGCGGGCGCTCGCCGCGTGGGAGGCGCTCACGTCACCTGGCAGTGGCTCTCCAGGCAGGTGCTGCTACAACCCCACTTCCGGATGAGGCTTGATGCGCTCAGGGCACTCGGCTGGTAAACGGTGGAGCCGGGGCTCAAACTCAGGGCTGGCCGGCTCCCACATCAGCCTTTTCCACCGCTTTCATGGTGGCCTGAACCTCACAGCGATGTGCCCTGAGCATCTTCTAATGCCAGGGAGGAGAGATGGACGGGAGCCCAGGGTGGGTAAGACCGACCCGGTGGAGCTGCAGGAGAGAGCTTGTCGCTCCCGGAAAGGTGGTCCTCACAGCTGAGAGGTGAAGACAGGCCGTGGATGGATGGCAGAGGGCAGTCGTCACTGCAGCAAGTGACTGACAGGTGGGAGGAGGGGAGGAGTGAGCCTGAAAACGTGCACACACAGGGAGAAAGCAGGCAGTCGCAGACTCAACGCAGGCAGAGAAGGAGAGACCGTGCCCAGAGACAGGCACATGGCACGATGGACACAGCGCCGCAGAGACATGCGACATGATGCTGACCACCGAGGGGAGGACGGGGGAGAGCCACGCTCCACGGACGTGTCCTCCCTCTCCGAGACACTCAGACATCTACAACCATTGACCGAACTAAGGCAAAGGTAGATCCGGTCTGTTCTCCATTAAGTACCAAACCAGTACGATCCACGGGTAGCTGTGACCAAGAGCCCTCGGGAGACAGTAAAATCCTTTGTGCTGTGTGACAGAGCCATGTTGGGGGAATTTTCCTGATGAGTGGTATTCCTAGTGCCACGTTAGCAACGTCCTAGGACACAGATTTGCTCTCTGTGCCCAGCAGAGAAGAGGCCCGCTGAGATGACCTAGCTCTGGTCAGTCATCCGATCATCTATGCAATCTCCCTCCCTCCTCCTGTCATCCTTCCCTTCTCCCTTCCATCCTTTCTTTCTGTCACCCCATCTAACCCTCACCTACTCATTTAGACCCTCATCCACCCACCCACCCGCTCCCCTGTCCACACAAGAGGGTAGCACCATCTGGTACAGACCTAGTGCTATACGATGATGCGAGGTAACTGGGAAACGCGGGGAAGGGAGGGAAGAAGCCCTCATTTCCCAGAAGGAGGCCCACTTTCCCCACAGAACGCACGGTAGGTGTCCAGCTCATTACAGGTAAGATGTAGACGGGAGCAAGGGCTCAGAGGCGAGTCTCAGAGAGACCCCATGGCAGGTTGCTCCTGTGATACGAATGTACCCATATGTTGAAATTTATATTTTGAAATTCCAACCCTCAAGATTAGAGATGGGGCTTCCAGGGGTGGTCAGACCACGAAGGCAGAGCCTCATGTATGGGATTAGCGTCCCTGATGAAGGAGGCCCAAGGGAGCTCATTCGCCCTTCCCACATAGCTGGGGAGACCAGCTGTGAACAGACCGCACCAGACGTGCACCTGTTGCCACCTTGACCTCGGATTGCCCATCCTCCAGAACTGTGAGAAGTACGTTCCTATTATTTAGAAGGAGCCCAGCCTATGGCTGTCCTAGCAAGCCAAACGCACTGAGGCCCTCCCTCATGAAGTGAAAGTCTTATAAAATCAAGGTCTACCTTGCTATCCTAAGTCTTTTTTTTTAAAGAGAGATCTTTGCTATAGCATGCATGTATTTGCCAGAGAGACAGAGACAGAAAGTGAGAAATCACCTCCCAGGGGTATGACCACACTGCAATACCTTCTCCTCCCATTCTTCTCTTGAGAATTTGGGCACACAAGCACACACCTCCTGGTGTGAGTTTTAAGCCACCGGGTCTGGGACCTGAACTGTGGTCAACTATGTGGGACTCCAGTGACGTAACCATTACACCATCTGCTGGTCCCTCTAAGCCTCTCTCTCCACCTTTACGAGCTTCCCAGGGGAGCCCAGCAGAGCAGTTAGTTGGGTCAAAGCTCTTAGTGAGAGTGGCAGACATTCCTGATCCTCCTCTGAAACTCGTTGAACGCCATGCCAAGAAAATCTGGAATCCAGATGTCCAGCCTACCACTTTTTGGACCACATGGAGGTTACCTCTAATGGAAGCGTGTAGGGCTGGCCGGGAGGATTCTGGGAGGCCAGTTAACCCATCTCCATGCTACTAGAATGACATTTTGGTGAGCAAAATCTTGAAAGATCTCCAAGGTCTTCATGGCCTCCTCAGTTTACCTTCTGGAGTCCCCGGTTATGAGCACTTCCCTCATGTGCAACTTACGCCCCCCTTCAGTGGGGATGAAAGCTGCTGCAGATCGGCGTTAGGGACCACTCTCTCACAGACCTCTCCAAAGCCGTCCCTTCTCCAGGATGTCTCATCTCGGCTCAGTTCCACACAGGCCTTTCATGCAGTCCTCGGAGTAACAGCTGATGCACTCTGATTGGAGAGCCCTGCCAGGCAGGCGGCTGCCCTGACATGAGGGTACGTGGGACAGCCCCTCTCTCCCGCTGCCTGGGCTCGCCCACCCTGCCCTCCTCCCCTCCTCCAGCTTCACAGTCACCGCAGCAGTCACTGAGCTCTGGCCTAGTCCTTGGAGCCAGGTGTCTGACCCCAGGCGGCCCCCACCGTCCTACCCACCTCTACCCTATGCTGATCCAGGCACACCAGGCTAAGCCTGCAGCTGAGCTGCTGCTCCTGACACTGCTGCTGGGGTCGGTCACTTTCTGTCTAGAGCCTTCCGCCAGGCTCTCTCCTAGGCCTAGACTGTCTCCTTTTTACCTTGAACACACATACATGTGTGTGAGAGAGAGACACAGAGAGAGAGAGAGAGATTCTTTTCAGAGAGGGCTCACTCCATCACGCACTAGCTGGCACACAGGCGCACGCACCCCCGTGCCTGGCTCCTTAGAGAGGGTCTCGCTACGTGGCCCACACTGCCACAAGCTTGTGCTCCACCTGCCTCAGCCTCCCAAGAAGCTGGGGCCACAGGCATATGCTGCTGCTTTGGCTTCTGGGTACACCAAGAATGGAGGCTCAGCCCCTAGAGCGCAGAGTCCAGCCAGCGGTCCTGCGGCTGGGCCTCGGCAGCCTTCTCAATCCGACACGGTCTGTCACATTGTTCTCTAAAAACGCATAGAGCGTTGGTGTCCACGTCGTGTGCACGGCCCTTCCCACGGCTCCCTCTTGGCCATTTTCCACCGTAGTCCCTGTTCCTTCTAAGCTCGGAAAACACCAGCTCCAACCATCTGACTTCCCACCTGCATAAAACACATGCCCGACCCAGGAGACCCAAAGCGAAAAGGCTACAGGTGTAGGAGGAGGGGCCGGAGGTATCACAGGCCTGCTGTCCGGTTTCTGCGAGCTATGACATCAACTGTTTTTTTTTTTTTTTTTTTGCTAGAGGACACACGTACTTGTCGTAGAGAGACAGAGAGACAGAGACAGAGAGAAGGAGAGTGAAAGCACCTCCAGCAGGGTTGGCCATACCACAGTCCCTTCTCTTCCATTCTCCTCCCGGGATTTTGGGTGTGCACATGTGCCTGGCATGTTTTCCAACAGTCCCAGGTCCAGGACTCAAACCGTGAACTCAGCCATATGGGATCTAGCTACCTTCACCACCATGACATCAGCGGGCCTAACATCACATTTTATTATTTTTTTTAATTCTATTTTGTTCAACTCTTATTTTACTTTAAATGTCAGGGCATAGAGCCACGTGTCTCTTTATCCAAAAGCACTTTTGGAGAAAAAGAAATTGTGGGGTTTTATTTATTTATGTATTTTCAATACTTTCCAGCCCATCTAAAGTTTTCAGCTGAACTGCCGATTAGCCAAGTGGTGGGCTGTCAGAGCTGATTCATTTTTCACCTTGTCTCTGGAAAAGGTTTGGTTTGCTCTGGAATATAACATGTAGACGTCCACCAAGCGGAGCCTTTGCCGGGAAGGCACCCACGGGTGGGGGAGCTGGGATGAACGTAGCCTGGAGGCCCTGGGGCCCAGGCTGGCTCTGCGGCGAGGTGAAAATGCTGGTGAGCGATGGGGACTGGCCAGATGGTCAGAACCTTAGGGCACACTCACTGGGAAGCCCCAAGGGCAGGCACGGACTGAGGACAGTGAGCAGCCCTGCGGAGCAGGGCTCGGCCGAGAAATGTGATACCGCACAGCCGGAAGTGAGGAGAGTAGGGGGGTGTGGAGAAAGGCCGGTAGGAATGTTTCCCAAGGAAACCACGTGAGAGGCAGAGGCGGCCTGCAGGGGACAGGTCAAGAGGCAGGCCTCTCCTCGGCTAGGCTTCGACCCCCAGCCACTGTCATCACTTACTCTTCCAAAACTCTCCGGGCCCCGAGCTCCTCCATCAGCACCTGGAACTGAACCTCCTCGTCCTCGCCCATGCTTCCCAGCTGCTCGTCGCCGTGGGACTGGTACACCTTCTCCTCCCGGCGCTGGGCCACCTGCTCGCCTGCGTCTTCCTGACTTAGGTAACTCTGGCTGAAGAAATGACCTGGGGATGCAGGCATAGGATCTGAGTTAGACGAGGCTCGCCCAGGAGGACCGTATCTTCTCGGCTGCCAGGAGTCACTCCAGGTCCATCTGAGAGAAGAGAAAGGGGACCCCCGAGAGTGAAGCTCCACGGATGGCACACCCAGGTGTACGTCCTTCCACTCCCATAAGCATTCTGCCAGAGGCGCCAGGACCTGGGAGATTAGCAAGCATGACAGGTACAGTGGCGCTCTGTGCTGCCTGACCTTTCAAATCTGTCCTAGGGTTGGGGCTGGCAGGCGTGGTGGTTAGAGCACTGGACTCCCACATGGCTGACCACGTTTTGAGTTCTGGACCTGGTGGCTTGCTTTCTCTCGTTCCCTTTCTGTTTCTCTCTGGTCAAATTAAAATAATAATAATAACAACAACAATAATAAATAACATTATGACCTAGAGGGGCCAGCAGGTGGCACAGAGGCTAAGGTCACTGGACTCCCACATGGCCGATCATAGTTTGAGCCAGACCTGGAGGCTTGAAATTCATACTGAACATGGGTGTGGACATGCCCCCAGATCACAGCAGAATAATGAAGGAGGAGGGGCTGTCGCATGGCCATGCCCTCTGGGTTGGGTGTGTGTGATTTTTCACTTTCCTTCTCACTGTCTCTCTCTTTCTTTCTACAGGGAGTACATGTGCCCTATGGCAAAAGCCTAAAAGGTCAGAACACTGGCTAGAGCACACTTCTCCTTGGCTGCCCCTTACACAGGACCGCCCGCCATGGCTCTCCAGCAGCCGGGATGTCAGAGCCCCACGTCGCCGTCCTGGCCACCCCACCGCTAGCATCGTTACACTTCATGTGTGCACGTTACCTTCTCCATACTCACAGGCCTGCTACCTCGCGATCTCTCTTATCCTTCCAGCTCAGCTATAAACTCCTGAAGGTCAGGGAAGGTCTCCGACACTTTCAGGAAAAACGCGAGGCCCTGGCTGAGGCAGGCGTGCGGTAGACTCACTGCTGGCTCTCCTGGTCTGACGGCTACCTAACCTCTTCATCTTGTTCATGAGTTCCGTTCTCCTTCCTCCTGGGTACCTTGAGTGACAGGTCTAGTCAAGCCCTCCAGAACTCCTCAGAGAGCCGGCATCACCCCACTTGGAAGGCTTGGCAGACTTGGCTGGAATGAGCCATCCACTCATCCCGTTTTATTGTCTATAAGGCAGAAAAGGAGAGGCTGGGTTTTCATCACAGCTCCCCTAGCATGTTACGCCTTCTGTCGGAGCTGCCACCAGTCCCCTTGCCATTCTCAGGTGGGAAGGACTCAGCAGTGACAGTGCCTCTGGCCCTGAGAGAGCATTGGTCTAAGCCTCCAAGGTGGACATGGGTGAAGAGGCCCAAATAATCCACAGCCTGGAACCCTCGAGCTCGTGCTCATTGCAAGGAGGCCAGGAACGCTTATATGACATGGTCCCCAGATCTGCAAGGGTCAGGGATACCCCTTACATGGCGTCCAAAGAGCCGTAACCCTGGTCCCTCAGAACTTACTAAATCCAGTAGCGAACTCCTCTGGGGTCAGAAAGCCATTGCCATCCGCATCCAGGGCGTCAAACACATCCTCCAGTTCCTCCAGGCTGAGGGGCAACTCCTTCTGGAACCTCTGAAAACAGTGCAGACTGCGCCGTTAGCATTCCGACAGGCACGGCTGACCTGGGCCTGCAGAAGCTCCTGCCAAAAACTGCCTAGAGGTTGCCCAGTCCTGCAAAAGCCAGGAGCAAGCTTCTGCAACTAGACTGCTTCCTCATCTTTCTCCACCTCTGCAGATGAGAGCAGCCGGCATTGATGGGGGGCCAGTGATGTGTAGGGGTTTATAAATAAAATTAAACATATAAATATGTATGTATATATTATGGATATGCATTTAATGCTCATGACAACCCCTGGAGGTCGGCCTTACTGTCCCCACTTTACAGGTGAGGTTGGAGGCTAAGTTACCTGCCCCAAGGTCACAGGCTTAGCCAGGGCCAAGTCCAGTCAAAGCTGGCACTCGGACATCTATGAACGACTGCTATTGTTTGAATATGTCCCTCCAAAATTCCTTTGTTGAGCAGCTGTCCTGGGTGTAAGAGGGTAAAAACTGGATCCAATTGTTCTGTTGAAAGGAGGCTTTGGGGCAGAGGTTAGGATTAAGGTCACGGGGGACATGATTGACTCCTGGTGGGGTTACAAAGAGAGTGAGACCAGGCAGGGCTCTCCTGCCCCCCATCATGTTGTGATGCAGCCTGAAGATCCTCCCCCAGAGGGGGGACCCTGGATCTTAGATCTCTAAACTACGAGCTGAATAAACTCCTATTTTTATAAATGACCCAATTTCAGGTATGGGAGGGTGCGTGCGCCCTACTGACCCACTGAGCTTTCCCAGCGAGTGACTAGAGGCAGGTGCACCTGGACCTTCCTGCCCTGCCCGAGCCCTTGCCCGTTTCCTCCGCATGCTACCTGCCCTGCTGAGATGTGAGAGCTGACCCCAGCATGACACGCACTACTCCACGGGCTTCCCAGGTGCCAGCCCGTGTCCCAGCGCCCTAGCTCTGCATCTGTAAGTGCCTGTGGACACACGCTGGACGCCTCAGCTCTGAGGAGATGCTGTGATGACAAACTGCTTCCCTTCTCTGAGTGCCCCAGCCCCTGCACCCCCAGTCTGTGTCCACTCCTGCCCCTGCCGGCTGACAGAGAATACCTGATACAACATAACTGCCATTGGCTTACATTATTAATCCCCAAGAGTATTTGCATTTCCAATGGGGATGGGACAGAAGGTGTGAGCCCTGTGCTGACTCCGACTGCAAAGGAGGGAAAAGCGGGGACCAGTTGATGGGATGAGGAGCAAAGTGGCTAAGCTGTTGATGGCCCCCCATCCTGCCTGCTGTGCAGTGGCCCCAGGCCAGGACCCATCTGCACAGGTGAAGCAAGTGTCCTCTTACACCCTAATAACCCAAGGCTCTGAGTGAGGACTCCCAGGGGAGTTCATTAGCTCTCAGCTGATCACCTCCTTTCCGCTCAGTTATCCAGGGGACAGCTGCACGGAATTGACAAGTGGAAGCGACTGACATCTGCAGACAATGAGCACAGGGCCCGGTAGGAAGGTAGGTCTGCACCCCTCTAAATAACAGAAAGGGGCAGGCGGGTGCGAAAGCCCGGAACATGACAGGCAAGACTCAATTCCATCTCTGGCGGTCTCCCAGCAGATAAGCACAATGTGGCAGTGTGTGCATTAAGGGAGACCACGATGCATGACACGCAGGAAGAGAAGGTGACGTGAGAGCCATTTGGAAGAACCAAATTAAATATGAACGGGCTCTTCAGAAAGGAGAGTGAGGGAGTTTGAAAGATTCTAGAAGTGCATCTACCTAGCACATAGCAGGATCCTTGGGTTACCAACCATCCACAAATCGGCGACTCGAAGCTACAGTAGGCGAACACAGGATGAAGAGGGAGTAGTTTTGCAAACAGGAAAGGTGTTTGTTCCATTTGAAATGAAAGCGCTCGCTGCAGGTAGGGTGAAACTCTGAGCTCCTGTCATACCCAGATTCTAGTCCTTTCCTTGGGAGGACCCTTCCTCCCTTCCTGCCCTCGCCTAGGACTGCAGGATCTGGTCTAAGGCATGATACCTCACTCTGCTGGAGCTAGGAATGAGCACAGGGAAGTTCTGGAGGCCAGGGGGATTCTCAGCTTGCCTTTCATCCCAACACCCTACACGCAGGGCGCCTTTTCTCTTAGTGGGAGCCAGGAAAGGCTCTGTCTTACCTCACTTTAAACACCGTTCCTGAACGGAACAGCACTGCCAACCGCAAACCCCTCTTATCCATCCTAACCCTTCTTGTCTACATCTCAAGCCAGCCCTTCTTCCTGCTGTCAGTGAAGATGAGGGAAAGCAATCTTTTATCTTCTGGGCAACCCTCCCTCCTCACATCCTGGCCGATCGGTGTGGAGTGTCCCTTGGGTCTTCTCTGCAAGCTGTGCGACACCAGGTCCTTTGGCCTTTTGTGGTTGGCCTACTTGAAAAAGTCTTTTAGTCTTAACGACCATCATTGCCTTTTATTTATTTTTCTTTTCTGGGCCTGTGGAACCATCCAGAAGCAACTTAACCTGGTGTGGTCCCGTGGGCACCTGATGTTGTCTTTGCCTTTGACAGTAGTAAGCAGGGCAGAGGAGAACAAGGTCATTTATTCCTCTGCACAGTAAGTTTGCCAGGCCTCAAGTCACAGCGGAGACCACAGCTGGGATTAAGAAAAAACAACTAATTTTCCACTCAGGGTCGGAACAATACCTATGGATTCCATA
Source organism: Tupaia tana (assembly GCA_026018925.1). Lineage (NCBI taxonomy): Eukaryota > Metazoa > Chordata > Mammalia > Scandentia > Tupaiidae > Tupaia > Tupaia tana. Next base: position 110,473,672 of record JAKSZU010000006.1, read on the forward strand.
ATTCCCCACCTTCATATCTCCCCACCCCACCCACCCACACCACCACCGTCAGAACACAGTTCAAGCTCCTCTTGCCAGCACCACCGAAAATAGTCTTTCAGAGATCCTGCTTCACTCAAAGCGTTTCCATACACCCAGGAAGGCAGACCAGGAAAATGACAAGTAGGGAGGAAGTCAGCTTGCTCTGTCATGTTGCCCAGGGCCCGAGTGGCTCTGCAGAATTCCAACTCTCCTTTAAGAAACAGCCTTGGGGCCAGAAGGTGGTGTGGCCAACCGCCGTTTGAATTCAGAACCTAGCGGCTTAAAATCACATCGGGCATGGGGATGGCATAGCAGTTGCGTCCCTGGCCTTCCACATGGCAAACCACGGTTCGAGTCCTGGACCCAGTGACTTCAAACTCAAAATCACACTGGGTGAGTGTGTATATGACCAAGATCCTGGGAGGAGAATGGAAGACAAGGGATTATGGAGTGGCCATCCCTCTGCGGGATTATTCCTTACTTTCCCTCACACATCTCTGTCTCTTTCTCTCTGGCAAGTGCACACATCCTAAGGCAAAAATTTCTTAAAAAAAAAAAATCAGGCCAGGCACATGTACACACATGCCCAAAATCCCTAGAGGAGAGTGGATTGCAGTGTGGCCATCCCCCGGTGGTGGTGGTGTGAGGGGGTGATTTCTCACTTTCCCTCTGTTTCTCTTTGGTTAGTACATGTCTCCTATGGCAAAAACCTAAAAACAAGCAACAAACAAAAAATCAGTGTGAGGGTGTAGTCACTGGGGAAAACGGTGTGCTGTTTAAAATGAAATTGCCCTGTGATCTAGCAACGTCACGTCTGGGTATTTACCGAAAGAATGGAAAGCAGAGATGAAGTAGCTATCTATAGACCCGTGTCCATAGCAACGTTATTTGTAAACAGCCAAGGGATAAAAATGACCCAAGTATCTACTATTGACCGATGACTGGCTGAACAGAATGTGGTACATACCTATGATGGAATCGTCAACCCTAAACACGAAGGCAATTTTGACATGCACTCCATATGACAGGGGTGGCCTTGGAAGACATTGTGCAGAAATAACCCAGCCACAAGAGGACGAGTGTAGAATAACCCCACTTACAGAAGGCACCCGAGTAGGCAAGGTCATGAAGAGGGAAAGTGGGCATGGGGGGCTCCGGGGCTGAGAGGAGACTTACCGTTTAATGGACACCCAGTTTCTATTCTACGAGAGGGTGAGAGTCCTGATGGGGGACTTGGCACCACAGAACTGCACGCTCAGGCCGTGTGTATGCTGCTGCACTTTGAAAGCCCGAGTGTGCAGGCCACCAGGGCCTGGGCTAAGATGTGGTTCTCACACGGCGTGTTTATGGAGGACCTTGAGGCCCCAGACTTAGGGCTAAGTGCCTTACATGATCTGCTCATGCCTATCTTCCAAGGCTGGGAGGTCGCTGTTAATCACTCACGCCGAGGGACTGCGGCCTAGCGGGTGAAGAGACTCACACCAATTCGCATCACTAGCAACTCGCAGATTCAGGATGAAAACCCAAGTCAGCCTCAAAAATCTTTTCAAGTTCCTATTAGCCTAAAATAGGAGTCAGCTAACTTCTTCTGTGAAGAGCCCAAGAGCACACATATTGGGGCTTCGAGGGCTTCGAGGGGCCTCACAGGCCACTGGGTCCCTGTGACTGCTGTCAGCGCTGCCCTGCAGTGTGAAAGCCGCCATTGGCCATGAGTACCTTAAGGAGCACAGCGGGGTTTGGCTCAGAGGACTTACAGTAACAGGGAGCAGCCGGATCTGGTTAGTTTGCAACCCCTGTGTGAAATTTTCTTTTTTTAGAAAGAGGTTTTTTTGCTATAGGGTAAGTGCGCTTGCTGGAGAGAAACAGAGAGAGAGAGAAAGTGAGAAACCACCCCCTAGAGAGATGGCCACACTATAATCCCTTTCCTCCATTCTCCTCTTGGTACTCTGGGCATGTGCGTGCACACACACACACACACAGAGAGAGAGAGAGAGAGAGAGAGAAAGAGAGAGAGAGAAACACCTGGTGAAAGTTTCAAGCCACCAGGTCCGGTACTCATGCCGTGGTCGGTCATGTGGGAGTCCACTGTCTTAACCACTATACCACCTGCTGGCCCCACCCCCTGCATGAATTTTTTTTTTGAGAGTGATTTTTCTTGCTATAGGGAGCGTGCACTTTCCAGGGAGACAGAGAGAGACACAGAGAGAGAAAGTGAGATGTCACCCCCCCCCCCCCCCCGGGAAGATGGCCACACCGCAATCCCTTCTCCTACATTCTCTCAGGATCTTGGGCATGCACACACACACACACCTGGCATGGCTGACCACATGGAAGTTCAAAGATACAACCACTACGCCTCTGCTGGTCCCCACTGGGCATGAGTTTTAACTGCTTGGCTAAGCCGGGATTCTGGGAAATGTTGAGGAAGGACTTGGCCTTGGCAGACAAGCAAGTTCTCCTCCCAAGTCTGGGGAACGGAGTTTGTAAGGAGAAGCCCTCGCCCATCCAGCACCACCCCTCTCCTGGCCAACGCCCCGTGGTGCCCCTCCGGCCTGGCGCTCTCAGCTCCCTCCTTCCCTCCCAGGACGGCTGACTTTCAGCAGGCCCTTGGCAGCAGGACACTAGGGTACTGGCCCAGCCCCAGCCCTGCAGAACACTATCTTCCCATCTAACCCAGAGAGGCTCCTTGCAGAGGATGGGGTGGGACTTGAGGGGTCACTGGTGAGGTGAGGGCCTGAGCCGCTGCCCGAACTCTCTTTGCACAGGTCCATGTCTGTCACCTGCAGCTCAGTGTCTGCACAGGGAGCCCCGAGCACACGGCAGCCTGTGCTCCACCCCCAGTGTAGCCCACCTCGGCTCCCTCCAGGGCTCTCTGGGGCTCCAGGACCTTGCTCCCTTCTTCCCGGGGTCCTGCTCTGGCTGGCTGGGCCGACCACTTGCTGATGGGCTCAGACCCTCAGGTGGCTGTGAAGTCACTCTCACTCTTGGTGAGCATTTTTTAATAGGAGAGAGAAGAGAAAGGGTACTGGGGAGGAGTCTAACTCCCGCATTCTTTTTCTAAACAACTGCGGCTCCCAGGACTCTCTCCCAACTCTGCTTCCCCCCTGCTCCTCTGCCCCGTGTTCTCCCTCCCACTCGGCCACGGCCTCACGGGATGAATGTGAGCTCTTCCCCACCTGTGGCTGAGCTGGTGCCAAAGGTGACAGAAATGGTGGGGGTGGCCAGACCAAGGAGCAGGACACCATCCAAAGGGCGGGTGGCCACACCACAAAGCAGCTCTGCATGGCAGGGACTGCTGACGAATGATGCCCACGGGACCTGCCCCAGGAGACCCCAGGGGCACAGGGCCCTTCCACGAGCGCCGGAGTTGACGCTAAGGGCTATTTTCTGCTGCCCGCACTTCTTCCCAGCCCACCTTCTCCCAGACATGAGCAGCGAAGCAGCGGGACAGCGGTGCTTAAATGACGTGCTTTCTTCTCTCTTGAGAGCACTTTCTTTTTTTTTGGAGAAGTTTTTTGCTACAGGGCACGTGCGCTCACCAGACAGACAGAGACAGAGAGACAGAAAGCGAGAAATCACCCCCCAGGGGGAATGGCCACGCTGCAATCCCTTCTCCTCCATTCTCCTCTCGGGATCTTGGGCACGCACGCACACGCGCCTGGCGTAAGTTTTAAGCCACCGGGTCCGGGACGCGAACCGCGGTCGACTACGTGGGAGTCCAGCGACATAGCCATTACGCTAACTGCTGGTTCCCTCTTGAGAGCACTTTCTTAGCTTGAAACACTGACAGCTGCAAGGTCATCATTGTCCACAGGAAGCAACTTCAGAAAAGGAAGTGGATGGTGGAATTAAATGCCAGGGATGTGGAAGTATCTGCGAGGCAGCTGTTACCCTTCCTTCTCTGCCTACATCAGGACTGAGGCCTGCAGAGGAACGTGGCTGGGTTGGTTTCTCCAGGACTTGATGTTTCTAACTACATCCAAGTCATTTACCAGGGATTTCTTCTTTCTTTTTCTTTCTTTCTTTCCTTCTTTCCTTCCTTCCTTCCTTCCTTCCTTCCTTCCTTCCTTCCTTCCTTCCTTCCTTCCTTCCTTTCTTTCTTTCTTTCTTCTCTTTCTTTCTTTCTTTCTTTCTTTCTTTCTTTCTTTCTTTCTTCTTTCTATCCCTCTCTGTCTCTCTCTCTCTTCCTCCCTCTCTCTTTCCCTCCCTCCCTTCCTCTCTCTCTTTCTTCTGTCCTTCCTTCTTTCTTTCTTCTTTCTTTTCAATTGTCAGAGGGCATCTGTGCTTTCCAGAGAAAGAAAGAGACAGAGAGACAGAGAGAAAGCGATCACCCCCCAAATGGGCATGGTCACTCCACAGCCCCTTCTCCTCCACCTCTCTATCCTGTCGGAATTTTGTGCATGCACACACACCTGCCCAGCGTGTTTTTCAAGCCACTGTGGCCAGAACTTGAACTGCAGTTGGCCATATGGGAATCTGGCTCCCTTAACCAGGGATAGGGCTCGCCCCAAATGATTTCCTTAAAAATGTTTGCCTTACAGTTTAAATTCCTTAGGCTTCTCCCTCCCTTCTTGTAAAGAGCAGGTTTCACACAGCAAGAGCACTGAGGTGCACCGTGTGGCCCGGGGTGGCTCTCGACAAACGTGAATGCCCTTCCTCTTCTTTCTAGAGATGGTATTCAAACGCTAAGCGTGCCTTTGAAACCACCAGCAGCACCACGGTCCTGGGCATGACAGTTACAGAGGTCACAGACAGGGCCCGGTCTAAGGCTCCTGAGATCATGCCGAATCTGGCCTTCCACAGGGAGTGGGACTTTGGGAACGAATTTTAGTCTTAAAACGTACTGGGGAGTCCATCGCTGAAACAAGGGGGCTGAGCTCACTTGTGGGGGAGCTGGTGCTGTCCCCTAGGTCTTTTCTGGATGGAGAAGTGTGAAAATGCCATCCTTTGAGGCCAGGAGAGAAAGAACCATCGCGTTCCAGCTGGGCCCCAAGGCTCATTTCTTGGCCTCGTGTCTCTAACTACTGGTCCCTCCAAGAAAGGGATTCTGACCACCAGAGATCTTCCTTCAGACAGCACAGGAATACATCCCTTCAAAATGCACTCCTGGGACCAGCAGTTAGCATAATGGCTATGTCGCAGGACTCCCATGTAGTCAACTGTGGTTCGAGTCCCGGGTCCGGTGGCTTAAACGCATGTCCGGTGCATGTGCGTGCCCAAGATCCCAAGAGGAGAATGGAGGAGAAGGGATTGCGGCGTGGCCATCCCCCCTGGGGTGTGATTTCTCACTTTCTGTCTCTCTGTCCCTCTCTGTCTGTCTGGCGAGTACACGTGCCCTATAGCAAAAACCTCTCAAAAAAACAAAACAAACAAAAAAACACTCGTGATGGAATGACACAGGCAGAAGGCTGGGGTGTGGACAGTGGCCCCCAAAGTACCCCCGTGGAGCCTGCATTTCACTTACTCGCATCTGGCTGAGACACGACCGCAGCAGGAGGGCCTTGTAAGGCACCGAGATGCCGTGGGTGCCTGAGGTGGGCAGGCACTCGCCCGGGGTGGGCACCCATATCCTGGGGAAACCCGGCCATTGCCTATTTGTGAATGGCCAGTGAGCTAAGTATAGTTTTACATTTTAAGTAGTTAAAAAATCATCAAAAGAAGAATATTTTGTGACATGTGCAAATGATATGAAATTCGAACGTCAGTGTCCACTTTACATCACGTTTTATTTTACCAGCGCACAGCATGCTCATTTGCTGATGCCTTGCTCAGCGCTGCCGCTGTGCCACCGCAGCAGACTCATGGCTGGGACAGAGACCACACGACCCGCCCATGCGACAATGTTTATTCTCGGCTCCTTTAGGAAGTGTGCTGAGCCCTGTGCGAGGCAAGTGTGCGCTGAGGCTCTGCACACCACCTCTTTCTGGAACTGCTCCAAGGGGTTGGAGGGCGGAAGGTGGATATGACCCCCTGTCAGACTGGCAGGGCTGATCTGGTACCTGCTCCTAAGGCCCTGCAGCAGGAGTGACTGCTGTAACTCAGTGTCATTATGAAGCGACAAGTCAGTGCCATCCTAACATTTGTTCCAGAAGGTTCTTCTCCACGCCTGAAGTCCTTCACAGTCCTCTGACCATTTCCCACGGGCCTGGGGGATTACCGAGTCAGAGCAGGGAAATGACCCTGAGTCTGGCCACCCTGAAGGCCAGGAGTGAGCCCAGGGCTCTGGCTCCCTGCAGTTTGGACTGATGCTTCTCCAGGTCAGAACTGATGGCCTCACTCCTGCTAAGAAGCCCCCTCCCGCCGAGGGAACCTGTGCCATCTGCACTCCGGGGCAGGCCCAGCGGGGAGCCTCTCACCTGCATGTCCCTCCTGGCGATGAAGCCCTTGCCTTCAGCATCGCAGGTCTGGAAGAATTCCTGTGCCTTCCTCAGCATGGCCAGCTGGCCTGGCGCCTGCTCCTGGGTCTCCTGCTCCCGGTTGTCCAGGGGACCCAGCGAGGCCAAGTTCCCCTTCAGCCCCTGGCCAGGTCCCTGGGGTCGGGAGGCCACCCTCCTGCTGGGGGTAGCCATCCAGATGTGTCAGTTTCTTCAAGTCTCTGTAGAACCTGAATGTGGAAGATGGAAAAAAGAAGGGGATGTGGTGAGTATGAAGCGAGGCCGGAAGGAGTGAGCGTGAGGTACAGAGCCACACGCTGGTGTGTCCCGCCATGTCTTGGCAACCGCCTCCTCAGTAGCAGGAGCAGGACAAGGGGCAATGCACCACGACCGCTGGTGGACCAGCCAGCCATCGGAGGGAGAAGAGAAGCGAGAGGAAAGAAGACAGGCGTTTCCAGAGGGAAGGGAGGTGCACACGGGAGGAAAATCATCTCTCCCAACGTAAACAACCGAGCCAGAAACAGAGCCTGATCCAGCAGCCGCCGCTCGTGGTTCAGTGAGTGCTTACTTAGATGGGCACCATGCCATGGCCTCCATATACCGGGTCATCAGAAAAGTCAGGATGCATTTTTGCATAGAAAAACATAGACCAAAAAAAATGTCGTGACTTTTCCGACAACCAATACCTTTCTTTATGTAATTCTCACATCCCTCTGAAATACATATTGTAGTCTCCATTTCATCAATGAAAAAATCGAGACTTGGAGAAGTCGAGTGACTAGCCCAACATCACACAGCGAAGTTAGTGCAAAAGCTGAGATTTAAGCCCGAGTTCTAATAACTAGAATGTTACCTTAATCCCATACTGTCCTGATTCCTTAGCATTGCCAAGGTGACGCCCTCCCTCACCCAGATGCCCCCTCTTCTACACTACTCAAAATCAACGAGTTCTTCATTTGCTCTGCCCCGATGCCGCAGACTTCCGCAGCTTGCGCAGGAGAAAGTTCACCCCCACCTTTAGGGAGCTTCTCATTGTACGAGATCTGCCAGGCCTGCCTTGGTAACACCCGAGGCTGTCTCCAGTCAAAGCAGAATCTCAAATCATGCACCTCAACCTGATTCCAGGAGCCCCTCAGGAGGTCTCGGAGGGGGGAGTGTCTGAATTTGATATGGAGAAAGGCACAGCCAGCTGGCTTCTAGTCCAGACCCCACTGCTGCTTCCATGGTTTTCGATGAGCCAGTGCCTGTCTGGGAGTCAGTTTCCCCATCTAGTCAATGAGAAGACTAGATCCATTTGTCTTTAAGCTCTTTTCTGGCACTGCCAGTCTATAAGTCTGTGACATTCCAAAACCATAAAATTAATGAAAAATCAAATTCATGGGCCAGCAGGTGGCGTGCAGCTTAAGGCGCTGGATCCCATGTGGCCGACTGCACAGTTTGAGTCCAGGACTGGGTGGCTTGAAAATCACGCTGGGCATGTGTGTGTGCATGCCCCAGATCCTGAGGAGACGGGACTGCAGCATGGCTACCTACCTGGGGATGGTTCCTCACTCCCCACCCACCTTTCTTTCTCTCAGGCAAGTGCCTGAGCAAAAAAATAAGTAAATAAATAAATAAGAGAGAGAGAGAAATTGGTTTCATGTGGACAAAAAGAAATAATAATACCCTTGGATGTTTTTCATCTGAAGACATTTGGGAGTAGAACAGGGCCAAACTTTAAATACACGAGAACACTTAAATTTAGAAATGTGGATACACCCTGCAATGCATTGCGAGGAGCTGCAGAACACGATGTCTTAGGACACATCTCCTGTCCATGTGAGTAGAAAAGGAGAAAGTCGCGTGTCACTGGATGAGTTTCTCTGACTACCACGTGGATGGCTCAGTGGCACCACGATTCTAGATTTCTGCCAACCTTTTCTACCTACCAGATTTGCCGAGAGCTGTGGTGGGCTCGAAGGCCTGCTGGCCTTGGCAATGAGCTCTGTGCAATGGAGCCTCAATAAAATTGCACCTCTCACTCCGCTTGGCTGGACATGCACTTCCTTTCCTATGCTGTGACCAGCCCCTGCAGACAATGTCCTTCCTTGTCATCCCTATATGGTGAGAACTGACTGTCTATTAACCCTAGGGGGACTTGCCACGTGTATGCTGTCTTCCCCAAAGCGTCTGCCTTGGGTGTAAGTCCCAGGAGGGTAGGGCTGTTGACACGCACTGCCCAGCACACCTGCGCGCAGTGCTGGGCAGAAGGGCTTTTGGATAGTGATGTTGGTGGCATGTGAGCGTCTGTAATGACAGAGCCTGGGCAGATCAGCCTGCTGTCATCCTGGAATATGTCAGGAGTCTGCAAAGACTGTGTGTCTAGTAGGGCCACACCCCACTTCCACCTGCTGCTCCCTAAAGATGAGACTGATAATACCGGCCTGCCTTTACAGGGCTCTCCACTATGCTTCTTACTATTGGAACCTGACAGCCTCCATCACACAGATGAGGAAACCGAGTTTTGGAGTTGCTAGCAACTGGATCAAGATCTAACACAATCAGATACCTCTTCTGTTCTACCAGTCGCCTCTCTGTCATGAATCCCAGTTGTGAGCCTGCTCTTAAAAGTCTTCTCAGGCCCAACCGGGAAAGATCTAAGTCATCTCCGGAGGCATCGTCTCCATGTGAACAGGCGCATCTCTGATTCATTCATGCGCTTTCATCTAGTGATTGTCCTGTAGCAGCTCTGCGCTAACACTGCGAGATGCAGACATGAATGGGGCCCGGTCTCCGCCCTCAGTGAATGAGTCTTGAATGCTGGGATTTCAGTCAAGGTGGCTGGAAGTGGGGGAAGATATCTGGGGTCAGATCCTAAAGAGGTGTCAACTGACTGCTGACGACTAGCGATGAGAGCTGAACTCGGCCCTCGACAAGCTACTCTGGGCCTGGGAATTCTTAGAGATGATCTCTCAGTTCCAGATGTGGCTTTGACTGGCTTTCTGCTTTCCCAGGACCACCTTCCCTCTACGTCTGCCCACCTGCTCTCAGGTGATGCACGGTAGGAAAGAGTGATCTAATAGTTTAAAGAAGCCAGTGGAGAGGAATTGGTAACAGGGACATGTCTTATTTTAGTTTAACCCCAGTTCATAGTCTCGACATATGGTAGGTGCTGTGATTGAATAAAGGAAGACCACCAATCCTTTCTTTAATTCTTCACAGGGGGACCTGAAAACACTTGCATTTCACTCAGGTTTCTCTATATATGGGTTTCTTTATCTTGTTTTAAGAGGTTTTTGCCTTAGGGCATGTGGTCTTGCTGAAGAGAGAGAGACAATGAGAGGGGAAGTGAAAAATCACCCCCCAAGGGGGAAGGCCACACTGTAATCCCTTTTCCTCCAGTCTTCTCCAGGATCTTGGGCACGCATACACACACACACCCAGTGTGAGTTTTAAGCCACCGGGTCCAGGACACAAACCGCGATCAACTATGTGGTAGTCCAACGACATAGCCATTACGCTAACTGCTGGTCCCCGTATGGGAGTTTTAAATCTTATAGTGAGTAAGTCCAGATTTCTGTTTCTAGAAATGCAGGAGTAATAGAGACTGGATCTGCCCTCCCTGTTGAAAAATCCAGGCAGAATATATATTTTAAAGGGACTTTCAAAATACTCAGCAGCAGGAAAGGAAGGCTAGCAATCCTTTAGCAGAGTCAGGACTGTGATAAACTGAGCGAAGCCCCAAGGTGCGTTTACTCTCAGGTACCAACCTTGTACTTGAGCAATCGTGAGAGTGTCTTCCTAAGACTGAGGTGCCTAGGGTCCAAACTGAAGAAGGCATTCACTTTCTTTTTCTCTTCTTTCTTTCTTTCTTTTTCTTTCTTTCTTTCTTTCTTTCTTTCTTTCTTTCTTTCTTTCTTTCTTTCTTTCTTTCTTCCTTCCTTCCTTCCTTCCTTCCTTCCTTCCTTCCTTCCTTCCTTCTTTCTTTCTTTCTTTCTTTCTTTCTTTCTTTCTTTCTTTCTTTCAGGTTATTGCCGTAGAGCGAGCACACTTTCTGGAGAGCAAGAGAGGGAAAGTGAGAAATCAACTTCAATCCTCCCCCCGGGAGGATGGCCACACTGCAATATCCTCTCCTCCAATCTCTTTCTGGGATTTTGGGCACATACACACACACAAGTGCCCTGTGTGAGTTTCAGGTCACCAGATCTGGAACTTGAACTGTGGTCAGTCATATGGCAATCCAGGGCCTTATACCACACATGGGCCCAGCATTCATTTTCAAAGGCGTGCATCTGACAGTGATTACCATCCTAAATTTTTTACCCTAGGGGCCTCACTTTTCTCATTCTAGTCCAAGACCTATTCTGACAGACAGAAAATACACAAACGAGCCCCATGTTTGCTCCATCTTGTTGCCTAAAAAGTTTTCAGACCCCACACAGCGACGGGAAACCCAGGCTGAGTCTGGATAACTCCCTGCATTGAGGAAACTCGACTATATGCTGCCTACAAGAAATGTACTTTAGGGACCACCAGTTAGCATAACAGCTATGTCGCTGGACTCCCATGTAGTCAACCATGGTTCGCATCCCGGACCCGGTGGCTTAAAACTCACGCCGGGCACGTGTGCATGCATGCCCAAGATCCCGAGAGGAGAATGGAAGAGAAGGGATTGCGGTGTGGCCATCCCCCCTGGGGGGTGATTTCTCATTTTCTGTCTCTCTGTCTCTGTCTATCTGTCTGGTGAGCACACGCACCCTATAGCAAAAACCTCTCCAAAAAAAAAAGAAATGTACTTTAAACATAAAGATGCAAAAGGGTTAAAAGATTGGACAAAGATATGTCATACTAACATTAGTTAAGGAAACATAGCATATTAATATCAAAGTAGACTGTAGCACTAAGAATATTAATGGGAATAAAGACAGTTATTTCATAATGATGAACAAGTTAATTCATTAATAGGCTTTAACAGTCCTAAACATGTATGCACCAAATAATAGAGCTTTGAAATGCATTAAGCAAAAGCTGATAGAACTATGGAGAAATACACAAATCCACAATCATACTCAAAGATTTCAATAACTCTCTCACAATAACTCATAAAACAATAGGCAGAAACCAGTAAGAATACAGAAGAGGGACCAGCAGATGGCATAATGGTATTTTGCTGGACTCCCACATAGTCGACCATGGTCCAAGTCCCAGACCCAGTGACTTAAAACTCAACGCCAGGCGTGCACGCGCGCGCGTGTGTGTGTGCGCCAAAAATCCTGAGAGGAGGATGGAGAAGGGATTGCAGCATAACCATCTCCTCTGGGGGGTGTTTTCTTGCTTTTTTTCTCTGTCTCTCTCTCTGGTGAGAGTGCACATGCCCCACATTAAAGAAAAAAAAATACAGAAGATTTGAACAACACTATTAACTATCTTCACTTGTTGACATTTATAGAACACTCCACCCAAAAACAGCTGAATATACTTTCTATTTAAGTACATGTGGAATGTTTGCCCAAGATAGTCCATATCCTGGGTCATAAAATAAGTCTCAATAAATTTAAAAGGGTTCAATTTATTCAAAGTATGTACTCTGATCACAATAGAAATCAATGATAGAAAGATCTCTGAAAAACTCTTAAATATTTGGAAACAAAATAATATACTTCTAAATAATCAACAGGCCAATGCAAAAGTAAAAAGCATTCTAAATTAAATGAAAATAAAAGCACAACATATCTATTTTTGTAGAACATTGCTAAAGTAGTACCAACGATAACATTTATGGCACTAATCACTTATGTCAGGAAAGAAGCAAGGTCTCAAATCAATAACCTCAGTTTCACCTAAAGAAAGTAGAAAAAGGAGAACAAATTAGACCCAAAGTCAGGAGAAGAAAAGAAATAATAAAGATCAAAGAAGAAATCAATAAAAGAGAAAACAGGAAAATAATAGAGAAAAATCAGCCAAACTAAAAGCTGGTTCTTTGAGAAGATCAATAAATAGAGAAGACATAAATTACAATACTGTGAATGCAGTGGCATGAGACATGACACATTACAGGTTCTTCAGACATCAGAAGATAAAAAAGGAATATTATGAGCTACTTCATGTCAACAAATGTCACACAGTAAATGAGATAAAGAAATTCTTTGAAAAATACTAGATATCAAAGCACACTCAAGAAGAAACAGATAACATGTATAACTCTTTATTTATTAAATAAATTGAACCAATATTTAAAACCTACCCAGAAGAAAATTTTAGGCCCACATAGATAAATAGACTAATTCTACCAAATAGTTAAAGAAACACTAATACTAATTCTACACAGACTCTTCCAGAAAATTGAAAGTACAAAATATTTCCTAACATATCATATTATGCCATCTTCACCCTGATACTAGAATTGGGCAAAGTCATTACAAGAAAAGAAAAATATCCCTCATGAACATAGATGTAAAAATTCCTTAGAAAATTGTAACAGAGTGTCTCTAATACCATATAAATAAAGGAGAGTGTATTCTGACCATCCAGCTTTAATCCCCAAAATGCAAATGGCTTAATATTTGAAAATCAATCATGTAAGTCACCATATTAGTAAAATTTTAAAGATAAACCTTATATTCATCTCAATAGATCTAGGAAAAAGCATTTGACAAAATTCACTCCTGATAAAAACTCTCAGAGAACCAGGAATAGGAAGGAACTTGTCCAACTCAACGTACAAAAAACCCCAACAGCTAATGGCAAAAGACTGGTTTTTCTATTATGTTCAAAGAGCAGACAAGAAAGCTGGCTATAGATTTTAGCCGGTTCAATAAAGCAAGAAAAAGATATTCGTGTTGGAAAGGAAGAAGTAAAATTGTCACTATTCCCAGACAGCACGATTGTCTATGTAAAAATCTGATGAGAGTCCCAAAATCTACGCAATAAGTGAGTTCAACAAAGTTGTAGGACGTAAGCTCTGTACATAAAAATAAGTTGCATTTGTATACACCAGTAATTAAAAATTGAAATTTAAATAAAAACATCATTTGCAATAGCACCAAAAATATGAAATATGTAGGGGTATATCTGACAAAGGATGTATTTGTATACTGAAACCTACAAAATATCAACAAGAGAAGTTAAGGAAGACCTGAAAAATGGAGAGATATGCCATATTCATGGATTGAAAGACTTGATATCTTAACATGTTGTTTCTTTCTAAATCCCATAAATTCATCTGAATCTCAGTTGAAATTCCAACAGGTTTTTTTTTTTTTTCAGAAGTTAACAAGCTGATTTAAAATTCATACAGAAATGTAAAGAACCTAGAATAGCCAAAACATCTTTGAAAAAGAAGAATAAGAGACTCATACCTCCTGATTTCAAGAATTATTATAAAGCTACAGTAATCAACAATGTGGTATTGGCATAAGGACACACAAAAAGATCATTTGAACAGAATATAGAATAAAACAGAATAAAGAATCTGTTCATTTGAACAGAATAAAGAATGTAGAAATAAGCCTATATATATATATATATATATATATATATATATATATAACTGATTTTAAAAAAATACAAAGAATGTAGAAATAAGCCTATATATATATATAAACTGATTTTAAAAAAATACAAAGGCAACTCAGAGGATAAAGAATAGATGCCCACCTACCCCCTATCTCTTCAACAAATGGTACTAGACAAATTGGCTATCCATTAGCAAAAAGCATTTCAATTCATACTTTGTATGATAACAAAAATTCACTCAGTGTGTCATAAGGTTAAATGTAAAACCTAAAAGTATAAAACTTCAAGAAGAGCGTATCTCTGTGACCTTTGCTTGGGAAAAGCTTGCTTGTTTAAAATAGTGGAAATAGCATACACAGCCCAATTAAAAAAAAAAAAAAAACTGATAAATGGGACTTGATAAAATTGAAAACTACTCTTTGAATAACATAATTTAAGAGCATGAAGAGCAAGCTTGGACTGGGGAAAAGTACTTACAAAAAACATATCTGACAGAAGATCTTGATCCAGAATATATAAAGAACTCTCAAAACTTATTAATAAGAAAACAAACAACTCAGGTTTTTAAGGAGCGAAATGTTCAGACAGCAGATAAGATATATGGATATAAAACAACTACATGAAAAGATGCTCAGTATCATTAGTCACAAGGTGGCCTTTGAAAATGTCAATGAAATGCCACCATGCACTTAATAGAATGCAAACATTGGGCCAGCCAGATGGTGTGGTGGTTAAGCCGGCTGGATCTCACATGGCTGACCATGTAGTAGTCAAGTCCTGGGCCCAGCAGCTTGAAAAGTATGCTGAGCATGGGTATGTGTATGGCCAAAATCCTGAGAAGAGAATGGAGGAGAAGGCATTGTGGCATGACCATCTCCCCTGGGTGGGTGCTTTCTCATTTACCCCACCCCTGTTTCTCTTTCTCTCTGCCTGTCTTTCCTCCTATTCCTGGTTCTCTGAGAGTTTTTATCACTTCCCTCCACCCCTCCATCTCCCTCTCTGTCTCGCTCATTCTCTCTCTATCTGGTCAATGCATATGTTCTATAGCAAGAGAAACAAACAAACACATAAAATGAAAGGAAGAAAGAAGAGAAAAGAATGCAAACATTAAAAAGATTGACCTTATCAAGTCTCGGCAAGGTTGTGAAGCAGATAAAACTCTCATGCCTTATTGGAGGGAAAGTCAAACAGTATAATCCCTTTGAAAAACATAGGATAGTTTCTTTTAAAAAATCAAACTTTTGGGACCAGCAAAAGGCATAATGGCTATGTCACTGGACTCCCACATAGTTGACCATGGTTTGAGTCCCAGACCCGGACCCGGTGGCTTGAAACTCATGCTGGGCGCATGTGTGTGCATGCCCAAATTCCCGAGAGGAAAATGGAGGAGAAGGGATGGCAGGGTGGCCATCTCCCAAGGGTGTGTTTCTCGCTTTCGGTCTCTGTCTTTCTGGCAAGGACATGCGCCCTATAGCAAAAATCTCTCTGCGCACGCGCGCGCACACACACACACACACTTTTACCATATGATCCAGTCATCCCATTCCTAAATATTTACCCGAGAAAGTAAAAGTCTATGTGCACAAAAAGTCTATGTACGTGAGTGTTCAGAGCACTTTTGTTTGTAATAGTCAAAAACAACAACCCAGGTGTTCATCCACATCCACAAGGATAACCCACAGGTGCCCACGTTCAACTGGAGTGTTCTACACTAAAGGGGATGGACTACTGCCTTTACGCCACAAATCAGATACATTTCAAAATTCTCACGTGAGTAAAAGAAGCCAGACACAAAGAATGCACATTATATGGTTCCATTTATATAAAAATCTAAAAAATGAAAACGAAACTTTAGTGACAGAAAGAAGATAAACATGGACAGGGGTGGGTAAGAGGGCAGTATTACAGAAGGCCAGGCTTCTAGGGTATCGTGGCTGTTACTATCTTGATTTCATAAATATATCATTTCATAATAGTTTCATGAATTATTTAGTACTTATTCACACACACACACACACATACACATATGCCCAAGCTTATCAAAGTACTTTAAATATGTGAAGTTTATTAAAAATCAACAAGTCAAGAAAGCTGTTTTTTTTAAAAAGAAGAAGCGGTCCTGATCAGAACCCTCTGTGTTTCCCCAGGCCTGGCAAATCTAGCCCGATCTCTCACACTTCTCCCTGATCCTTCCTTTTACAATCATCTCTAGTGAGCAAGAAATGGTTGAAAATCAGGCACTTTCCCTGTGAAAACCTCCAGTCTGTTTGCGCAGCAAGCTAAACGAACCCTAACAAATAAGAGCAGAGCGGAGCCCCCCCGACGACCGTGCATCTAGCGGGAGTTCGCCTCCTTTCTCTTACCCTGCCTCCCCTGCTTGGCCTGCAGAGCCTGTGAGCATCTGTGGGGTTTCCAAGGGCAATGGAAGACAAAGCAGCAGAAGTGCTTCTACTCTCATTTCAAAACAAAGCGGAGACCCTGTGAGCTCATCTGTCTCACATTTGGAAGAAGCCCAAGGATGCCTTAATCTCGGGGCTAGACACAGCTTTCTGTTTCAGAGATTTTCCATTAGACCAACAAGGTCCACCTGTCAAGGGGGTATGGTGGGCGTGTTCCAAAGGCAAAGGGAAAAGGTCATGGAGGGGACAAGAGAAAGGACTTTTTGTCCGTCTGCCTCTCAAGAGTTCCCAGACCACTCTTCTCCCTCCACAAAAGTCTGGATACGCAGATGGAAATTATCCAGTCCTTACGCATTTCCAGGGAGATTCCCAGCTATCCAAAGTAATTCTAGCAGCTTAGTAAACTGCTGCAATCAGAAAGTTCACAGAGCAGACCTAAATCCCTGCTAAGAGTTCCAAGCGAACTCTCTTCCTCGGGCTCAGTGGAGGTGAAGAACAGGTGGCGTCTCCTTCCACATCATATCCACTGTAAACCTGAAAGCAGCCTCTAAGTCACGCCAATTTCCCTTGAATCCCTGCTGTAGCAGACAGTTAGGAGTGAGAAGCATGTCCAGGGCCCGTTCGAATCTCTTTAATTACCCAGGCTTCAGTGGGAGGACTGCACCATATGCCAGGAGTGCCTCAAGTCTCAGTGACGAACTCCGAGCTGACAATGCCGACTGAAGGCAGACGAGGCAGGTCTTGTCAAACTGTGGACGAGGCTGAGGGCTGCTGCGTTTGGAGGGCAGCTCTAATCTGTATGGATGTGGGATGCTTATCAGGAGAGGAAACAGTGGGTTTCTGGGACCCAGCAAGATGAGGAACCGTCAGGGCTCAGATGGGAGGTGCATGAGTTTCCTAGGGCTGCTGTAACAAGGGACCACAAACCAAGGGGCTGAAAACACAGAATGGATTCTCTCACAGTTCTGGAGATGGGAAGTCCCAAACTGAGGCGTCCACAGGACCCCTCTGAGACACTAGGCTGAATCGCTCCTTGCCTCGGCCCAGCTCTTGCTGCTGGCTGTCGGTCCTAATCTCTGCCTCTGTCGTCACATGCTGTCCTCTTCACCTGTCTCTCTCCACACCATCTTCTAAGAACAACAGTCATAGTGAATTATAGACCCACCCTAAGGGCCTCATCCTAACTTGACTGATTGCATCTGCAATGCAATCAGACCCTGTTTTGAGAAAAAGTCATATTCTGAGATACTGAGGGTACATCGTTTGGAGGGACACAACTCAACTCATAACAGGTGGTGTCACTGAAGACCCTGCGTCACAGACGTGAGCAAAAGTGCACTGTTTGGAAGAGGCGGGAACCACTGCTGAGGAGTGGGGGATGGAGCAGAGAAGGAAGGGGGCAGCAAGTACCCAGGACGCCATATAATCCAACTATTGGATGAGCAGCTGCCCGGGAGGACTCTGCAACTTGCTGTAGGACACAGGTCTCAGTTATCCAACCCGAGAGGCAAAGAGCTGGGCAGTCACATGCCAGCCCCCAGGAGTCGTTGGGTGAAGGCTACTCTCGAGGGTGTGAATTTCATAGCATGCCAATTCCAATGTGCCAAGCATTACTATGGCTCTCCCCAGGCAGAGACAGACCCTGCTGTTGGAAGTTGCCAGAGAACTGAACACTGAAATGGGCAGGCCTGCAGGATGTGGGCAGGGGACTGACAGCATCTGCCACAGGGTAGATATGACGGAAGGAGAGGCTCTGACCATCCACACGGTAGATGGACGGGCCCTAGGCAGAGACTGTGGAGGGTGACGCAGGGACGGGCAGAGGGGGCAACTCCATCTCTCCTCCTCTCCCTGGAAAAGAGGGGACTACCATCCTGTCTGTGCTGCATGTGGGGAATGCAGCAGAACCTCCCTAGGTTCAAAGCCTGGCTCCACGGCTTCCCACATTGAGTGACTTAGCTCAGGTTCGGATTAAGCAGCTTCAAACATGGAAAGCTCTTTGTAACTGTGCCTGGCATAAAATAAACAGTTGGTAAATGTTAGCTCTTAGGATTTTTTTCTAATTGTGAGAGAAAGCATCCCTCAATGGGGCATGGTTATGTCATAATCCTTCTCCCCTTCTTTTTCCCATTAGGACTGTGAGCACACACATACACAGGCCTGGCAGGTTTTCTTAAGCTGCTGGAGCTGGTATTTGAACTGTGGTAAGTCATGTGGGATCTGGCTCCATTAACCTCTAAGACTATAGGGTCAGCCTGTCATGATTTTTTTTTTTTTTTTGAGAGGTTTTTGCTTTAGGGCGCGTGCGCTCGCCAGAAAGACAGAGAGAAACAGAGAGATAGAAAGCGAGAAATCACCCCCCAGGGGGGATGGCCATGCCGCAATCCCTTCTCCTCCATTCTCCTATCAGGATCTTGGACACGCACGCACACGCGCCCTGCGTGAGTTTAAGCCACCTGGTCCGGGACTCAAACCATGGTTGGCTACATGGGAATTCAGCAACATAGCCATTACACTAACTGCTGGTCTCTCTTATGATTATTTTTAAGGCATTTTTAAAATGATAACTTTTAGTTCAAAATTCTGTTAATGACATGACTCCTTGGGAGGTGATGAAATAATGAACGATAAGCTGATAATGACAGTAATTATATGTTGTAGTTTGAAAAGACCTTTCATTTCCATTAGTTCGTTTTTGCAGTGACCCAGGAAGGCTGTCCAGACTGACCATCTTTTTCCTCTTTCATTAGTGAGAGTCTGAGCCTCCCAGAGGTTACGTGATCTGTCCAGGGCCATGAGTCAAACAAGGCGGGACTTGGATTTACCACCAGAGAGAAGCAGACGGAGGCTGGGCTTGTTTTTGGGGCTCGGCACACAGCAGGCACTCAGCTTCTTTCCCCCATAGTGTGGCTCTAGGGACTTCTCTACACTGTCACTGTTGTGGAGGATCGGGGCCCAGTTCTTTTTTTTTTTTTTTTTTTTTTTTTTTTTGAGAGGTTTTTGCTATAGGGCGCGTGCGCTCGCCAGACAGAGAGAGACAGAGAGACAGAAAGCGAGAAATCACCCCCCAGGGGGGATGGCCACGCCGCAATCCCTTCTCCTCCATTCTCCTCTCGGGATCTTGGGCACGCACGCACACGTGCCCGGCGTGAGTTTTAAGCCACCGGGTCCGGGACACGAACTGCGGTTGACTACATGGGAGTCCAGTGACATAGCCATTACACTAACTGCTGGTCCCCAGGGCCCAGTTCTAAGCCACCTCCCCTCAGAAGTCTTCCCTGCCCACCCAGGACTGCTCTGGCCGCCTGCACCTGGGTTCTCACTCCCCCCGCCCCTTTAGGCTCTGGAACATGCTGCTCTGTCTGGCCGTCAGCTTCTCCTATGCACGAAGTATGCCCAGCTTCCTCCTTGAAGGCAGAGGCCCCGTCTCAATAACTCTGAGCAGGCATACACTTGATTGTTTACATTTGCTTATTTATTTATTTTTATTATTTAGTTTGCCAGAGGGTACATGCCCTCTCTAAAGAGAGACAGAGACAAAGAGAGAGGAAACGTGGGAACGCACCCTCCCGTGGGACATGATCCTGCCACAACCCCTTCTCCTCGTTTCTCCCTCCTTTTGAGATGGCGAGCATGCAGGCACATGCGCTCCGTGTGTTCTTCACGCTGCTGGCTGGCTTCTCCAGCCATGTGGAAGTCAACCGCCTTAATCCCCAGCCCTAGGCTGATCCAGATTTGATCATTTAAACAAATGTCCCACTGGATCCTCTCCGGGTCTCGAGTACAACAGGTACCCAGTAACTTGTGTCGACTTGTTAGCTAACTGTCGAAGGTAAGGGTGAGGGCAGTGAATACTTGTGGTACAATTTTAAAAAATGTATATTTGGATCCTGGCACAGAGCATCTAAAACCCTTGGAATTTCCTGAATGATAGGAGTGTCCTTTGCTCTTCCTAATAAACCCCTTTCAGCCATATGAGTTCATGCTACTGAGGTGACTCTTGGTGCGGCCCCTCGCTGGCTTCAGGGTCGGGGAGCTGGCTGCCTGAGAACCAGCCATGCGGATGGAGGGTCCAGTCGGCACTTAGCCCCACCTCCTGAGCTCTGGGGGAGGGGCAAGGCTGGGACCTGAGTCCACTTGCCAGTGGTCAGAGATTTCCCTCCCTAAATGAGCCCAGGAGCTCCTGGTGGGCGGCCCCACGCCTTTCTTGTCCTATGCATCTCTCATTTGGCCACTGCTGAGCTGCAGCCTTTCTAATGAACTGGGAAGACCACGTAAGGCGCATTCCCAAGGGCTTTGAGTCATTCTAGCAAATCACCAGATGAGAGAAGGGGGTTGTGGGAACGCTTGGATGTAGCGGATCGGTCAGGAGCAGAGGTGGAGACCGGGGACTTACGATCTGGTGTGCTGTGTGGAACCAGTCCTGCGGGGTCTGCACTAACCCCCGCTAATGTCAACGCTGCACTGAATTACAGGACACACATCTGGTGACAGAAAAAAAGACACAATATTTAACCACTGATATTCCTGGGTGGGGTGGGGACAGCCCCAACTGGTCGCATCTGCCTATGTTTATGAAGTCAGTATTCCCACCACGGCCAATTCCCTTGTACCAGTAACTGACTGTCCCTAAGAAAAAAACCTGTGAGGCTGATGTTATGGCCCAGGGTGTCCTGAGAGGGGTCCTGTGTGTCCCAGCACTGTTTGCATGTAAGTGATAGTAGCTGACACCTCCTTAGACAGCAGGCCCTCCACCCCAAACTTAGAGAGCCGGACCCATTAGTGAACGCGTCTTAGAACCTGGAGGAAAAGTGCTTGATCTAAACAGTGGCTTACGAGTCAGTCATGCCTACGCCTCTTCTGTACTCCCATGGCTAGGGAGAACCTCTGCTGGGACCAGGGGAAGAGCAGGTGTAAAGATCCTTTCACTGAGGAACAAAGAAACTCAACTCCTTCTTCAGAGGGCTCTTTCACCATCCCATCGCTCAGATGAAAATATTACACACAGAAACCAACTCAACAGTCTCAAAAACGAGAAACCAACTCAACAGTCTCAAAAACGAGAAACCAACTCAACAGTCTCAAAAACTAGACTGTTTCCTGTTCTGTATGACTGTTACGTACGTCTTTGACACACAGTAAAGGAAGGCTTTGGATAAATACAACCTCTGACAAGCCTCTTTCTGTGGTGGATAAAACACAAATCCCAAGGCCAGACAGCCTGAGTCACCAGCCCTGTGACTGCAGACGGGTCTCTTAAGCTGTCAGACTTCACTTTCCTAGTCTGTAAAACGCAGGGTCAGGGTAGGACCTTAGGAGTATAAGCTATTATTCTCATTATCATCATCATTATTATTATTTCTTAATTCAGACTGGCTTCTTCCACCCCAGAGTACATTCTTCCAAAATAGAATATCTAAATAGACAAAAGAGCAAAAAACAAACCAAACAAAATCATGAGACAAGATACAGTCAAGAGGCCCACAAATCTCCTTGACTCCCCCGGCCGGATGGGACTTTGTGGTGTGCTCTGGCCCGCCCTAGGCCGCCAGGAGAGCAAATGTGTCCCAGCAATGCAGGGGTGGGGCAGGTGTATGAAGGCGCCTTGGAGAAGAGCAGTCGCCCCCCTCTGCAGCCTGCTGTCACTTATGCGATGTTCTATCCCAGCATCCTTTCTTCTCAAATTAGGTCCAATTTCCTTGTTCTAGCCTCAAGGGAGACAGGGAACAGCTGTCTCCTACATCCATAAAATAACTCTTCCAGGTCCGGACAACTATTATTAAACCTCCCCTTTCCCACTTCTCCTGCTCTATTAGAAGATACATTAAAGGCTGTGGATAATGGTTTGAGGTCTCCGTGAGACGGTAGCTGTTCACCCTAATTCTTCTCATAATTAGTGGTTGTAAACCACTTTGAAGATGAAAGGCATTTTATAAGAGCTAAGTCCTATTATGATTAGTTTCCCAATCTTT
This sequence comes from Tupaia tana, assembly GCA_026018925.1. Classification (NCBI taxonomy): domain Eukaryota; kingdom Metazoa; phylum Chordata; class Mammalia; order Scandentia; family Tupaiidae; genus Tupaia; species Tupaia tana. The sequence goes on from JAKSZU010000006.1 coordinate 110,495,932, forward strand.
CCTTGCTGAAGCTGATGAGCACATCAAAGCCAAACATAACCACAGCATGCTATCTGGTGGTTAATTAGATGTACTTCAAGGCGGCTGGTACGTATTAAAGGAACTGCTGCAAAATGTATCAACATTAAGAAAGTGTCTGCTTCTTCTCAACACGAGCAGCTCTTGTCAAAGACTGTCAGAGCTGATGTCTGTAAGACAGGCACCCGGAGAGGGCCGAGTGCCGGTGTGTACCCTGGGCCTGGAGGAGGAAGACACGGTAATGACAGCTGGCTTCGCATGGGCTCTGGTCATTGTCAGAATGACTCTAAACACCAAGCCCACGTTACCTAGTTTGTCAGTTATGCTGGGATCTAAGTAAGGTCATATTCTCCCTCTTTATCGATGAAGAAGTTGTGTGCAGTCATAGGCTTTCGGGCAGATAGATGGTACGGTGAAGGCTGCAGACCCCATTATCAACACAACACGATTGGCGCTCCACCCGGATCTCCGCCCCCAGCTTCCATGTGCCTTTGCTCCCAGCTCCCTGCACCTGAGACTCTCGAGGGGGACCCTCGGCCTGCTGGAGCAGGCCCACATGGGCAAAGCCGGAAGTGCTTGGAAGTTTCCCCACTCCTCTAAACATCCCCAGCCAAAGACTGCTCAGCGCGGAAGTGTGAGAGCCCAGCTCCTGCCTCCTGTGGGGGCACACTCGCAGCTGTGAGCTCCACTTCAGAACACTTCTGTGGGCCCCGAGGCCCGGCCTTTGTGCGCGCTCGTGGCTCCTCCCCCTCCTGTGCCGCGTCTCCCTCCTTTACCAGGTTTCCCTGGGAACACTCCTGATAAGCCACCGTGTGCAAATCTCCCTCATGGGGTTGTTTCTGGGGCCCCAACTGGAGACAGCTCTTGACTCAGCATCGAGGAGAACATTCGTCTATTTTCTTGACTGTTTAAAATATAAAACCTTTTATTTTAGAATTGTTTTAGATTATAGAAAAGTTACTGAGAGAATTGATTTTCTGTATACCCTTGTTCTTGCTTTCCCGTATTATTAGCATCTTACATTAGAATGGTATGTTTGCTAATGCTAATAAATTTTGTTATTTTTATTAACTAAAGTCCATAGTTTGTTCAGATTTCTTTATTTGTTACCTAAGACTCTTTCCTTCCTTGTTTTTTTTTTTTGAGAGGTTATTGCCATAAGGTGTGTACGCTCACCAGACAGAGACAGAGAGACAGAAAGCGAGAAATCACCCCGTGGGGGGGATGGTCACGCCGCAATCCCTTCTCCTCCATTCTCCTCTCAGGATCTTGGGCATGCACGCACACGCGCCCGGCGTGAGTTTAAGCCACCAGGTCCGGGACTTGAACCGCGGTCGACCACATGGGAGTCCAGCAACATAGCCATTACGCCAACTGCTGGTCCCAAGACTCTTGGGACCTCACCATCACTGTCTGTTTTCCACTGAACACATCCACACAGGCTCCCTCGGCTCCAGGCCTTCCCCTCCAATCCTCCAGCCCTGCGTGCCCACCTTTCCCGTGTCTGCCCTTATGCCCTCGGCTCACGGCTCTGTATTCTCAAAGCCCCCAGTTTCCCTTGGCTCGTGATGTTCCCATCGCCCCCTAGAAACACTGGTCACTGTACCCTGCCGAGCTGTGGGCAGGAGTGAGGTGCAGACTGCAGACACTGTGTGAGGCTCCGAGTCGTATTTAATGGCAGCTCCCCTCAGTGAACTGAGAATCCGGCAGGAGACAATAGACAGACACAGAAGGTAGAGGGCGTGGAAAGAGCCACGTGGGTGTCCACGTGCACACTGGAGGGGCACACTTCTCACGGTGACCCCACACCCTCCAAACCACACGACTCTGGCTCATTTACTCAGCTTTTGAAATAAACTGCTCTCAAGCGGCTTAGGAAAATGAAGGTCCAGCGATGGCAGACAAAGTATGAACAAGTAGACAGTGAAGAGGAGCTTTTATCTAAATCCTGATTGCATGACTGTTGTTTTTAATAGTAGCACCTCTGGGGCCAGCAGGTGTAGCATTTGTTGCCCCAAGGATTTTTGATACACTGGACACATTATTTTTACTGAAGCCTACTATCATTACATTAGAATGGTATGTTTGCTAATGCTAATAAATTTCGATGTTTTATTAACTAAAGTCCATAGTTTGTTCAGGTTTCAGTAACTCCATTTGATGGGTAAAGAAACTGAAGTTTGAGACCAAGTGGCTAAGGTGCTGGATTCCCAAATGGCAGAATGCAGTTCAAGTCCCAGACCTGGCAGCTTGAAAATCACAACAAATAAATAGATAAATAAGTAAATAGGTTTTTTTTTAATAGTAGCACCTCAGAAGTCTGTTTCAGAAAAGTGACTTTCAGATAATTATAGCCAATTAATGACAGTGTGGATTCAATATTAAGTCTGCCTAACTCTTTAAAACTTCAGTTTCCTTTTTTTCTGAGCAAGAGATGTTGCTAGGGGGTGTGTGCACTCACTAGAGAGGCAGACAGAAAGCGAAAAATTACCCCCCCAGGAAAGATAGCCATGCCACAATCCCTTCTCCTCCACTCTCCTCTTGGGATTTTGGGCATGCACCCACATGCACCTGGTGTGTTTTAAGTTGCCGGATCCAGGACTCGAACCACAGTCAACTATGTGGGAGTCCACATGGGGGTCCACCTGCTGGTCTCAAAGTTCATTTTCTTTACCCATCAAATGGAGTTAATAATTTGCAGAATGGTTGTAGGCATCAACAAAAATAATGTGTACAGTATATCAAAAATACCTGGGGCAACGAATGCTACATAATAGGTGATCATTATTATTATTCTCAGCTGTGATATTACTGAGCCAAAGGGCATTTTGTATGCATGTTGTCCAGGTCTTCATACACATGACCAAACTGCTCTCAGCAAAGCCAAGGAGAGCTGTCTAAAATGATCATGGCTCCCCATCACTTTAGGGTAACCTTTTCTTTTTCTCTTTAAAGACACGGTCTTGCCCCCTGCCTCAGCCTCCTTGTGGGACTACAGGCACACAGCACCACACCCAACTCGTATGGGACCTGGTCTCACTACGTGGCCCAGACTAGCCTCAAGCTTCACATCCTGCCTCAACCTCCCCAAGGCCCTGGTTGACAGGCACACGCCACCACAGCTGGCCTTTAGGCTGGGCTGGGAATCCAACCCTGGCCTCCCATGTGGCCCTGCCTGCTGAGAACAGCACCTTAACAGCAATGCTCCTGCAGCTAGGCCTCAAGTTGTGGGAGGCTGCGCACAATGGCTTCCTCTCCAAATTTAATCACAACTATTACAGCTGGAAAGCGCATAGCTCAACTTTTACTCCTTCCACTGCTTTCCACTCAAAATAACATCCAAACCTCCTCACGAGGTGAAAAAGGGTTTGGTTCCTCAGATGCTTATTGGGCCTAACAAATTTCTCCAAAGAAACCAATGCTTACTTTATGGTTAGATGGTAAACCGTTTTCTGGACTTGTTGACACTGGAGCCGATGTCACCATTCTCAGAAAAGACAACTGGCCCCAAACTTGGCCCCTAACACCAACCCTTACCCACTTAAAAGGCATTGGTCAAAGCCAGAATCCAGAAAGGAGTGCTAAAGTATTGCAGTGGACAGATAGAGAGGGAAACCAAGGAGCCATCCAACCCTTTATTATAGAAGGTCTCCCCATAAACCTTTGGGGTAGAGATTTGTTATCACAAATGAGCCTCATTATGTTTAGCCCTTCTGATACAGTTACTGTGCAAATGTTAACACAGGGTTATATACCAGGAAAAGGCTTAGGGAAAAATGAGTCAGGTATCATCCATCCCTTGATACCAAAACCTAAATTTAATAGGACAGGACTGGGAAATTTATTCTAGCGGCCATTGACATTCCTGTACCCCACACTGATAAAATCTCCTGGAAAGATGATATGCCTGTGTGGGTTGATCAATGGCCTCTTACTTCTGAAAAACTTCAAGCTGCCCAAATGTTAGTACAGGAACAATTTGAGTCAGGACACATTGTTGACAGCACTTCACCATGGAACACCCCTATTTTTGTAATTAAGAAAAAATCAGGTAAATGGCGTCTACTCCAAGACTTAAGAGCAATCAATAAAACTATGGTTCCATGGGAGCCTTACAGCCTGGCTTGCCATCCCCGGTAGCCATTCCTTTAGACTTCTTCAAGGTAATCATTGATCTCCAAGATTGTTTCTATACCATTCCTTTACACCCTTCAGATCAACAAAGATTTGCCTTTAGCATCCCATCAACTAATTTTAAAGAACCCATGAAGTGTTACGAGTGGAAAGTCCTCCCCCAGGGCATGGCCAACAGCCTTACCCTGTGCCAAAAATAAGTTGCTGCTGCATTGCAGCCAGTTAGAAACAAACGGAATCAAATATATATCATCCATTACATGGATGACATTTTAATAGCAGGCAAGGATGGTCAGCTAGTTCTCCAATGTTTTCATGACCTTAAAAAAACAACTTTCCATTCGAGGACTAAAGATTGCCCCTGAAAAGGTACAACTTAAAGACCCATATACTTACCTAGGATACTATCTTTCTGGCCAAAAAATCACCACTCCAAAGATACAATTTAGACTTGACAAGTTAAAAACCTTAAATGATTTCCAAAAACTCTTGGGCGATATCAACTGGATCCGCCCATACCTCAAATTAACCACAGGCCAGCTTAAACCCTTGTTTAATATCTTACAAGGAGACGACAATCCTAAATCTCCTCGCATACTTACAGAGGAGGGCCGTCAAGCTCTCTCTATAGTAGAAAAGGCCATTGCCTCTCAATTCATCACAGCCATCGATTATAGACTGCCATTGCTCCTCATTATTTGTCGCACTTCGGTCACACCAATGGCTGTGTTCTGGCAATCCGCTCCAATCATGTGGGTTCATCTACCATCTTCTCCTTCAAAGGTCATAAACCCTTATTATCAAGCTGTAGCTGATATTATCAGTATGGCTCGCAATTTAAGCATTACTTATTTTGGCAAAGACCCTGATACAATTATCCAGCCATATACTAAAGACCAAGTTAATTGGCTATTCCATCAAACAGATTTCTGGCCTATTGCATGTGCTTCCTTTACTGGAATTATTGATAACCATCTTCCTCCAGATAAGTTTTTATATTTTTTATCTACCCATGATTTTGTTTCCCCTGTACGAACTTCACTTCATCCTGTTTTAAATGCTTTATTGGTTTTTACTGATGGTTCCCCCAACGGAACTGCTTCCTATTCCTTCTCTGATCAGACAGTTACATTTACCACTTCCTCAACATCAGCTCAGCTGGTTGAGTTGCAGGCAGTCATTGCAGTCTTTTCTGCTTTTCCCGATGTGCCTTTGAATTTATATACAGATAGTGCTTATATTGCTATGTCTGTTCCACTTCTAGAAACCGCAGCACAAATTAAACCAGTTTCTCAGGCTGCACAGCTTTTCCGCCAACTACAGTCTCTCATTAGAAATCGAGACCTATCCTTTTATATTGGCCATTTACGTGCACATACCAACTTGCCTGGTCCTCTGACTGAGGGCAACCGCCGCACTGATCTTGCCACTAAACATTCCTTTCTTGCTTCTACACAAGCTGATAAAAACCTTTCAGATACTGTTGCTGCACATCAGCTACATCATTTGAATTCTCACACAGTTCGCCTCATGTTTAAAATTACTCGAGAACAGGCCCGACAAATTGTAAAACAATGTCCAGCTTGTCTTACCCTTTTACCTACACCACATCTAGGTGTTAACCCTAGAGGCCTTATGCCTAACACATTATGGCAGATGGACGTCACTCCTATCGCTGAATTTGGTACTACCAAATATGTTCATGTTACTGTTGACACCTTCAGAGGTTTCATTTTTGCCACGGCACAAACTGGAGAAGCTGGAAAACATGTTATTTCCCATGTACTCGCTGCACTCTCTGTTATGGGTAAACCTCAACAAATTAAGACAGATAATGGCCCAGATTACACAGGAAACAATTTCGCCTCTTTTTGTAAACAACTTCACATTAAACATGTTACGGGAATCCCATACAATCCCCAGGGACAGGGCATTGTCGAACGTGCTCATCTTTCCTTAAAAAATACTCTCCAAAAAACTAAAAAAGGGAGAGCTTTTACAAACTAAGGGCTCACCAAAAAACTTTCTGGCACATACTCTTTTTGTCCTAAATTTCCTGTCTCTTGATAAAGATGGAGACTCAGCTGCTGAGTGCTTCTGGCATTCAACTACCAAAACAAAATTTGCCTCAGTTTTGTGGAAAGATCCTCTGGACAATATATGGCATGGTCCAGACCCTGTCCTCATTTGGGGCAGAGGGTCTGTCTGCATCTATTCTCAAAAAATGGATGCTGCTCGTTGGTTACCAGAAAGGTTAATCAAACAGATTGATTCTAACAAGCCATCCAGGGACGATGAAAACCCTGAGATGTCTCTCTCTCCTTCCACAGATCAACAAAATGAAGATGCATCAACTCCAACAATCTCTCCAACAACATAGAATGGTCTGCCTGGAACAGTCTCCTCCCTTTCCTGCTCCCCCTCCTTGGCCCATTCATTGGCCTTTTAATTGTTTGCTCACTGGGACCTGTTATATTTAATAGGTACATGTCATTCCTCAAACAACAAATTGACTCACTTATGGAAGACCAACACCCCTATACTGGTCTCGCCCGAGGCGCTGAATCGGTTAGCCAAAGACAGGTAAGAGAGTCTGATGAACCCATTAACTGTTCAGTCCTTCCACCTAAGACAGGAGGCCCATCATAGCTATGGGACTCTCCAATGACGGGTAAGAATGGACTTATGGTTCTATAAACGACTCCAACCTAAGACAGGCACGATTCCCCCAGGCCTTTACCTCATCTCTCAAAACAGAGAAGGGGGATATGTGGGAGGCTGCGCACCAGTGAGTCTGCCGAGGTTTCTCAGAGAGCAAACAATTGCCATGATTGGCCACTAGAATCCCTCAGATTTGCATATCCGGCACCTCATGATTGGTCCAAAAGCAACCAATCATAACCCACCGTTTACAACCGATCACGGCCCACCGTTTACAACCAATCATAACCCACCTTTTACGATCCACCAACGTGTATATAACCACCATGCCTGGCCCACAATAGCCAGACGACCAGGAAGACAAGGAAGACACAAGGAAGATGTCACAGAAGACCAGGAAGACAACGAAGACAACACAGAAGACCAGGAAGACGACGACCCTGGAGAGCCTGAAGAGCTGAAACACCGCACAGTCTCCAGACGACCCTGAAGAACTGTAACACTACATCGTCTCCAGATGACCCTGAAGAGCTGTGACACCGCGCCGTCTCCATGCTGCTCACAATGCAGAGTTGTAACACTGCGTCGTGTCCGTGCTGTACCGTGCTGCCCACAATAAACAGACGACACTGTGTCATCTCCATGCTGTGACACTGTGCCGCTTGTTCCGGCTCTCACTCCTTCCCTCAGGAAACCTGTTCGACTTTCCCCCCGGGTCAGGACACGTGGCACCCGAACCGGGTCGGGACATCAAGTAAACCTTGACACAAGGACCACCACCACCACCTCCTTAGAGTTGTCTACGCCTCCCCCCACCACATACTCTTCCTTCCAAATGATTACCTAGTCCCTCTCTAGTGCGTTGTCTTCCAACACATCACTCCCTCACCTGGCATGCCCTTTCCCTTTGTCTACACTAGTCCAACTAGTAGGCAATGTCTTCATGCATTTGGCTGATAAAACAAACAGACCATAGACTGAGCAGCCTAGAATCAACTGAAGTCTGTTCTCAGCTACGGAGGCTGGGAGTCCAAGACCAGGTGCAAGATGGTTGGGTTCTGCTAATGGTCGTCTTCCAAGTTGCAGACTGACAGCTCCTTGCTGTGTCCTCGCTGCCTGGGTCTTATGATCCCACTCACAAGGGCCGGGTCTTCATGCCTAATTGTCTCTCGGAGACCCATTTCCTAACACCATTCAACCTGAGAGGCTTTCACATGAGTTTGGGGGACACAATTACTCAGTTCATTGTTATTATAATAGATATTATTTTTATATGAATTATTGTTCATCTTGTCTCCTAAGATTCACATCCTTCTCACCTTTATTCTGCCCCAAACATCTTACCTGGTTCCAGCATCAGCCCAAAAGTCTAAAATCCTGAGTCTCATCTAAATATTATCTGAATCAGATATAAGCGACACTGAAGGTGTTACTCAGCCTAAGACAAACAAGGCATGTGTGAAATCAAGCAAGGTGTGTGCTTCCATAACGCAGTGCTGGGACAGGCACGGACAGACGTTTTCACTCCCACAGGGGAACACGGGGAAGGAGAAAGGAGGGATGGGTGCTAAGCAAGTCCACAACCCTCCGGCTTGAAGATACTCTTCTTCAGCTCGATTCTCTGGAGCTGTGGTTCTGCCTTCCAGACCACTGGAATGAAGTGTCTGTCTCCCAGATACACTGGGGTGGAGGGTTCCCCTCTTCGCTGTTGCTGGCAGAGGTTGGGCTCCAGACGCTCCAGACAGCCCTGTGCCCTGGACCTGTTGGGTACAGCTCACACCACAGCTCTGACAGGTGGGAGCCATGTCCTGCAGCCTGGGCTGGAACTTCATGTAGGTGGCGTTACCAGTCTGGAGTCTCAGGAGTGGCTTTGCTCTCACAGCTCCCCCAGCATTGCCCACCCGGGGCAAGTCTGCGCCTGGACCCTGTGCCCATGGTTCCCAACAGTTCCACCTTCAAAAGCCTAGGGGAGGTAGCCATTCCCCATTCTGATGGTGCCACGAGTATGCCGCCAAGCACTTGCATCCTGTGAAGGGGCCCACTGGGCTCCACTGCTGCTGCACCCATGCTGCCAGGGAACCTGGCGTGGTCATAATGCAAGGAGCCCCAGTGGGCTGGGCAGCTTATGCTGAGGGCCGAAGGGGCCTATGGCCCCTCCTTTGAAACGGTTCTGCCTCTGAAGTCCTTGCACTCCCACACGGGAGCAACATCTCTCGCTCCACAGTCAGGAGGAAATGAACACTTCAGCTCAAGCAGGGAGAGCAAATTTACCCTTCTTCCACCTTTTTATTCTCTTTGTGCCCCCAACAGATCAGATGCTCTCCTGCATTGGCAAGAATGATCTTTATTTATTCTAGGGACTCAGGTGCTAATCTCTTCTGAAGATAACCTCACAGACACACTCGGAAAAAAAAATGTTTGACCAGGGACCAGCAGTTAGTGTAATGGCTATGTCGCTGGACTCCCATGTAGTAGACGGCGGTTCGAGTCCTGGACCTGGTGGCTTAACCTCACGCCGGGTGCATGTGCGTACGTGCCCAAGATTCCAAGAGGAGAATGGAGAGAACGGATTGCAGCATGGCCATCCCCCCTGGGGGGTGATTTCTCGCTTTCTGTCTCTCTGTCTCTCTCTGTCTTTCCAGCGAGCACACACAGCCTATAGTAAAAACCTCTCAAAAAATAAATGTTTGACCAACTATCTGGGACATCTGTAACTCCAGTCAAGTTGATGTATAAAATTAACCATTACAAGTCTACCCCTTGTCAACTTGACATCATTTGCATCTCCTTAAAACAGACTTAATCTCCAAATACAACCAACAACAGAGCGCTAATTCTACCTAATACGATACAACTATTCTGTGTACAACAGAAAACACACTAATCCCTTCCCCAGAAAAGGAGGGCACGTCCTTGAGTGATGTTTACTGTTCTGATATCCCGTAACTTAAATGTTATAATGTAAGATTATCAATATTTGAATACTGATAAAAAGTCAAAACATCTTATGTTACACAAGGGAAGAAGAAAAGAAAAAAAGATATTTGTTCAATATATGTATATATACACACAAATGTCTTAACAAGAGGTAAGAAGAAAATACCGCTGACAGTTACAGTCCCGGTTTCTGTAGCTAGTCATGGGATTGGAGCTGGTATTTCTAACTATCTTCTACTCATTCTATATTCCCTTTGCTTCTGGTAAGCACCTCATCTGGTCATGGTTCTCCACTTGGTGGGGTGATCCAAGCCTTCGTTCCTGAAGGGTCTGGGCCATTGGTAGTTCCGACTGGATGGGGTTGTTATAGTTTTCCATGGGCCTTAATCAGAGGGCATGGCACTACTAAGAGGTGAGTGAAGGGGTCTCCTGTATTGTGGACATGGTCTTCCTTACCTCCACCATGGAGGAGGAGTCCAAGTTCTCCTTCCAGATCTATCGCCCCAGCCAACACCAAAACTCCCTCCTTAGCCCACTGACGTAGAGGCTGAGGGGCCCATGGTGGCCAGGTGGCAGTCTCAACTTGCAGTTCAATGGAAGCACTGCCGTGGCTCCTGGTAGAAGCACTCCTCCCTCTGGGACTAGAACCCCTAGGCCAATGCAGCATAAGATATCAGGAACAGGAAGCAAATATTTCGCTCATGGGTCACTAGGGGTAACAGTGAGTGGCACCACTCCCATCTCCACCCCTTGGCTCCTGGGCTGACGAGTCGTGGCTGTCAGAGGAAGAGCACCATACATTAGATGCTGATTCAAAGCCAATAAACCATCTAGGGAACCTTGGCCCAGCCATGGATGGGATTACCCCCTAGCTGGTGCCATGAGCAATTTGTAAAAGGCCATTCCTCCGTTTCTTCACGCTAGCTGCTTCAGGACCGAGGAACATGGTCAGACCAGTGAGTTCCATGAGCATGGGCACACTGCTACTCTGCTTGGTCAGAAGCTAGGCCGTGCGGACTGCCACAGCTGTGCAGTGTCTGTGCCAAGTCCTGCGAAGACCGAAACACTCCATCCAAGGAAACGTTCTCATGAAGTCGTCCTTGACACCAGCCCAGCTGACGCAAACACTGCTCCTCTGGGCTCCCACGGCTTCAGGGCTCACGTTGTGAGAATCATTCATGGTGAAGACTTACTTGTCTATGCTCCCTCCTCTCTCTCTCTCTCGTTCTCTCTCTCTCTCACACACACGTATCTACAAACACCTCAAGTGAAGGGGCCTTATCTTATCCTTTGCACTTAAGCATAATATCTGATGTATCGAAAAAGTCAAGTAAACATGTATAAAGATTGCATTTAAAAAATGCATGCAAGCTCATGTTCTTTTCCAAGTCAAGTTGAACAGAAAAGAAAACCAAGAACCACTGTTTAACGTACAAGGCGCTAAGCTGAGGAGGGTTAAAGGCCATCCAGTGGGCTAGATTCTAACATTTTCTTCTATGTCACGGTCTTGCAGAAATCACTACACGTTTGGAAAGCATATTCATTTTTTTAGTTTTTTTCCATAGGGCATGTGTACTCACTGGAGAGAGACAGAGAGATGGAAAGTGAGAAATCACACCCCAGGAGATGGCCATGCCACAATCCTTTCTCCTCCATTCTCTTCTCTGTATTTTGAGCATATAAGCACATGCACCTGGCATGATTTTTTTTTTTTGGGGGGGGGAGGTTTTTGCTATAGGACGCGTGAGCTTGCCAGAAAGACAGAGAGAGACAGAGAGACAGAAAGCGAGAAATCACCCCATGGGGGGGATGGCTACACCGCAATCCCTTCTCCATTCTCCTCTCGGGACCTTGGGCACGCACACACATGCCTGGCGTGAGTTTAAGCCACTGGGTCCAGGACTCGAACCATGGTCGACTACATGGGAGTCCAGCGACATAGCCATTACACTAACTGCTGATTCCCCCCGCCCCCCCCCCCCCCCATGGCATGATGTTTTTAAGCCACTGGGTCCAGGACTCGAACTGTGGTCAGGCACGTGGGAGTTAGTGCGTTGACTACCATGCCACCTGCTGGCCTCAGGACAGGATATGCTTATCATGATTGCAGTGGCTGGTAGAAAACGAGGACAGGACAACCATGGACCTAGCCCGCAGAGGTAGCCCAGACTGGCATCTTAGCCAAAAGCTCCCTGCCACTTCCCCACACCTGTAGGCTGCATTCCCTTCCTGTTCCTTGTCCTTGTCCTGACCCAGTCACTGTCAAGAGGCCAGGGAGCATGGTACCCAGAGGACCAGGCATCAGAAACATGGTCTAGGTGCTAACTTCACTACCCTGCGACCCTGGTAAGTGGCCCACAATAAAAGAGGCTTTCTGGCAATTTGGTAAAAATGGAGGGAAACATCCTTTCCTCCTACTGGAGTTGCAATTATCCTAGAAGAAACCAGGCCCAGCGCGCTCCCTTTCTTTTTTTTTGGAGAGGTGTTTGCTATAGGGCGCATGCGCTTGCCAGACAGACAGAGAGAGACAGAGAGACAGAAAGCGAGAAATCACCCCCCAGCGGGGATGGCCACGCTGCAATCCCTTCTCCTCCATTCTCCTCTCGGGATCTTGGGCATGCACGCACATGCGCCCGGCGTCAGTTTAAGCCACCGGGTCTGGGACTCGAACCGCGGTCGACTACGTGGGAGTCCAGCGACATAGCCATTAGGCTAACTGCTGGTCCCCTCCCTTCCATTTTGAAGAGGAGGAGGGAAGGTGGAAGAATGGCAGGGGCTGGTCTGCTGAGGAACCTGAATCCTGCCTGACACGTGGCCAGCCTGGTACAGGCAGATGCTCATGCACGAGAAGGGGGTAGCCTCGGGGCAAACGGGCACCTTTCCCAGAAGCCCCGGCCCTCAGCAAGTGCTCCTGAAATTCTTTCCATCCAGCCCACAGGTGCTGTCTGCACCACTGAAGCTCATGTTCGCAGACACGGTGCGGAACTGCGGCCAGGATCACCACTTGCCTAAGACGGAAATGCAATAGGACTTACAGGAATGCCTGAAAGGCCTGCGAGGAGAGCAGGCTGAACGGCGCGGGAGGAGGACAGGCTCTGGGATGGGGAGAGGATAAGCCTCCTTGCGTGGGGCAGTCTCAGGGTGTTCACACTGAACCTGGTGAGGAGCTCTGCGGAAACACGCCTGAAACAACCAGAGGCAGCAGGAATGATTGAAAGGGAACGGAGACGATCCGCCCTCCTCATGCTAGGAGCCAGATCTGGCAGGCCAGGTGTATGTCACTAACTTAACGCACCTGGCACCTGGCGTCGGCAGAGCTCGTATGTGCAGTTCACCTGGCCAGTCGTCACGCGTGCTCCCCATTCAGTATGCAGTGACGTGGCACTTTGGTGGTCATGGCACTCAGTGAGTACCCCTCTGTGCGGACACTCTCAGGAGCCAGAGGCAGGGAGGCCAAACGCAGAGAGTCCGTGTCCTCACAGAGCTTACATCCAGTGGGGAAGGCAAGCTGCACACACATACACCCGCGGGCACTCTCAGATCGTGAGGCGTGCTGGAGGGAGCTGACCCCTCGCTAAGGCACCTACCGGGACCCTCCGCCCCCGCCCCCCTGCGGTTCTTTCAGGGTGCGAGAAGCAACCGCAGTGGGGAGGGCCCACTCTCTCGTGGTTTCCCGGGCAGCAGCAGAGCCCGCACGGTGGGGAACGGGAGGGGGACGATACCCGTTCTGCCCCAACCTGCTGAGCACCGCGAAACTTACTCAGAAAAACATCATTAAGCTAAATATTTAACAGTGATATTTGTAGGTGGTAATCTCAAGACATCATTCTATTTTCTTCTGAATTTTCTAATATTTTTGTTATTATAATTTATCATTTTGGCCATAAGGGAGGCATTATTTTTTTTTCAATGAGAAGATTGGCCTAGCTACATTAAATTAAGAAGAAACACACTTGGGTAAGTAGGCAGGAACCAAATGATAGGGTGATAAACACCATGGCGCTCCGTGGTTTACAAAGCAGTTTCACACGAGCAGCTCCTTCGGCCCTTACCAGTGTCCCTCAGGATCACAGAAAACAAACCTTAGTGCAGATTTTTTTTTTTTGGGGGGGGAGGGGGTGGGACAGGGAGAGGTTTTTGCTATAGGGTGCGTGCGCTCACCAGGAACAGAGAGAGACAGAGACAGAAAGCGAGAAATCACCCCCCAGGGGGGATGGTCACGCCGCAATCCCTTCTCCTCCATTCTCCTCTCGGGATCTTGGGCACGCACGCACACGCGCCCGGCGTGATTTTAAGCCACTGGGTCCAGGACTCAAACCGCAGTCGACTACATGGGAGTCCAGCGACATAGCCATTACGCCAACTGCTGGTCCCCTTAGTGCAGATTTATAATAACTAGGCTGCCCGTCAGGGCCCTGACTTCTAGGCCAGCTGTCTTCCATTATTTCCCAAGCCCCTGTGCAGCTGGTCACCCCGTCTTCACAGCCACGAGAAAGCAGCTGAGTGGTCCCGGTCGCCTCTCCTGCTGTGACCGACGGGCCCAGTTGTACCTGTACTTATCAGACTGGTCTTTTTTGAGCCCCTGCAGGTTCCTGGAAGGTTCTGGGTATGATGACCCAGTGAAGAGCCAAACGGTCTCTGTGCAGGGGAGAGGCTGAATAATGCAGTGGATATATGACAGGGGTCAGGTGGGGCAGGGAACAGGGGAAGGGTGTCAGCGAGTGCCCGGCACCAGAGGGAAGGGATGTGGTCGGGGGCTCCGGCTGTGGACTAAGTGGCCAGTGGTACACTGTCACAAAGGACTGTCATGGTGGTTCAGGCAGGTGTCCGAATGGAGGCTGACGTGACAAGGGAACAGCTGCTTCTCACAGGAACCGTGTTCTGGGTGGAGAGACAGCATGCAAAGCCACGCGACACGTTAGCTAAGAACATCGAGTGCACGCGTGACCATCCAACGGCCCCCTTAAGCCCTCGCCGGAACAAGGTGAGGCCTGCCAACCAGGCCATCAGTGATGCCCAGGTCCCCACACGGCTGTCACTGCGAGAGGTCACAGAAGGCTGGGAAGGAAAGCATGAGCAGACCAGGCCCATGGCTGAGAGCGTACAGGGAGCCCACGCTTGGCACTCGGTACCGCGGACGGGAGAGGAGGAAGGGGCAGAGAGGGAAGGTCAGGGAGGGTTCTGTGGGGCAGGCAGGACTTCAAGTGCTCCTTGGAGGGTGAGTGGGTTTGGACCTTCCCTGAGGTCACCATGCAGCAAGGCCACTTGCACGCTCAGGACACCTCCAGCCCTGGCTGCTGAGGGCCGTTTCTCTTCCAGACACATGGCTGGGTTCCCAGCCTCTTGCCTGTCCTGGGACTTCAGAGACAGGACCTGGGGCCCCTCCAACACAGCCGTGGGTGTCTATGGTCAGGAGAGCCGGGAGTGCCGCTGGACACCCAAGGCCGAACTTGAGAACGGATTTCTGCACCGGTAAAGCGGCAAGTGCTGAGGGCAGCTGGCCCTGGGCTTGCCTGCACTCTGGTGGACTGTCATGCACCCACAGCAAGCTCAAACGTCAGGGGCCAGAACCCTGGGGACAGGAAATGCAAGTCAGGTCTGGTCTCAGCTGCCACCTGATATTACAGGCCCCACCGCTGAGACCTAGGCCACGGCAAGCCCCGGACACCCCACTGCACACCCTCCCGACAGTAACGACAGTGACAACCATGCAGGGCTGGGGCAAACGCCCACAGTGCTGCCGCGTCTGCAGGGTGTTTTGTAAGCCCCGCCCATCACCTGTGAGTTAGTAGCACCTATGTAACACGTGTGCATCATTACATGGCTTCTGGAGAACATGCCAATAGTTACGGTGAAGAGCTGGGCCTGGGGGGAACCAGCAGTTAGCGTAATGGCTATGTCGCTGGACTCCCACGTAGTCGACCGCGGTTCGCGTCTCGGACCCGGTGGCTTACAACTCACGCCGGGCGCGTGTGCGTGTGTGCCCAAAATCCCGAGAGGAGAATGGAGGAGAGGGATTGCGGCATGACCATCCCCCCTGGGGGGTGATTTCTCGCTTTCTGTCTCTCTGTCTCTCTCTCTCTGTCTGGCGAGCGCACGCGCCCTATTGCGAAAAACCTCTCCCCCCCAAAAAAAAAAAAAAAAAAAAAAAAAGAGCTGGGCCTGGGAATGCCCGACATCTCAAATATGCCCATCACGT
Organism: Tupaia tana; assembly: GCA_026018925.1. Lineage (NCBI taxonomy): Eukaryota > Metazoa > Chordata > Mammalia > Scandentia > Tupaiidae > Tupaia > Tupaia tana. The sequence continues at coordinate 110,511,881 of JAKSZU010000006.1, forward strand.
GACCTCAAGCAATGACGCCTTCGACTCCGAAGCATTCCACCCTGATGGCGTGGCCTTTGAGTGGGTGAAGCGAGCCTCACCCCAGTTCCCGTGTGACCCCAGACAGACCTCCTTCTGGGCTGTGTCCATTTTCAGGATGGAAGGCTTTGGCTTTAGACCTCCTGGGTTCATGTCGCCGGTCTGCTGTTCGCTACCCGTGTGACCCGCAGCGAGTCAACTAATGTCTGAGCCGGTTCCCTGCTCTGGTCGACGTGGGTAGCAGCAACGTCCCTCTTGTCAAGCTGCCGTGGAGTTAAAGGACACACAGCACCGGTCTCAGCACAGGCCCTGCGGTAGCTGGCCCTGGCCACACGCCACCTGTGTTACTGTGATTAGAGAGGACGTGCGGCGAGCTCGCAGACCAGGTCAGAACCCTGGCTGGGCCTCCTCCCTCTCTGCCGGAGGTCAGCGCGCTCCAGTGGGCTGGGGCTGGGTGCAGGCGCTGGGGGTGGCAGTGTTCTCCCTCACGTAGCAGGGCCCACGGCAAAGCGCTTCCCCAGCGTCTGTCCCTGGGTGGCTGGAGGAGCTGGCTCCTGAGCCCTGAACCCCGCTGCCCGGACAGTAGCTGAGAGCCACGGAGGTGACAGAACGCTTGAGATGTGGCCAGTCCACCTGAGGTGGAAGAGTAAAACAGACCCCAGCACTTAAAGTCTTAAAGACCAGCACGAGAGAAAGGCGATGTAAGATAGCTCATTAATAACTGCTCAGACTGTCCACACGGAAGTGACCATACGTTTGGAGCTCCGCTGAACGTTATTAAAATTCATCGCACCTGTTCCTTTTACTTCTGTTTAATGTGGCTACTAAAACATTGACAGCTACACATGTGGCTCGTGGCCTATTTCTTCCTTTTTCTTTTTTAATTGCCAGAGAATGTATGAGCTCACCAGAGGTAGAGAGAGAGGAAGCGTCTCCCAGTGAGATACGATCACACCGTAATCTTCATTTCTTTTTTAATTAAATTTTTATAGTACATTTAATCACATCTATCTTTACGGTGTACTACATTTCTTTTTCTAGCATGATTACCATGCGTATCAGTCAAGACAGACATTACTATCCACATCAAATAGCTTTTCATTTTTTTCAGATTATTATTCCTTTTTTAATCTCATTTTTTTAAAACATTCCATCCCTATACACCGCTTGGCTTGTCGAGAGACCAGCCCACAGAGAACGCCATCCGTGTCCTCATCGGTCGGAGTAAGCATTTCTGTGTCCCACCGACGTCATGCCTCTCTGCTCTCCTGCTGTCCTTCTCCACACTCCCTTTCTCCAACGGGGTGCGCACACACGCGGCGTGTTTTCCAAGCTGCTAGGGCGGGACACAAACTGCGGTTGGCCGTGGGCCATGTGGGCCCTGGCTCCCCAACCCCTAGGCCACGAGGGCGGCCCTCACGGTGCTCCTACTGCACAGTGCGGCCTGGAGAGCGAGCTCCTGGACGGCGGGGATGCTCTGGGCAGTTGAGGGTGCGTACAGATGAGGAAACTGAGGCTGAGAGAGTTGTAACGTCTTGTCCCGAAACAGCCAGGAGTCAAACCAAGCACACCTAAACTTCTTTTTCTTAGAGATTTTTGCCTTAAGGTGCATGTGCTCACTGGAGGGGGGGGGGGGGGGTAGTGAAAAATCATCCCCCGGGGCGATGGCCACTCCCTTCTCCTCCATTCTCCTCCCAGGATCTTGGGCACGCTCGCACACGCGCCGACATGATTTCGAAGCCACCGAGTCCGGGACTTGAATGGCAGCCAGCCATGTGGGAATTCAGAGATGTGAACGCGATGCCATCTGCTAGTCCCAACACCCCTAAACTTTTACTCTTTCTCTTTTTTTAGGTTTTTGCCATAGGGTGCATGCACTTGCCAGAGAGAGGAAAAATGAGAAATCACCCCCAAGGAGATATAGCCATGCCACAATCCCGTCTCCATTCTCCTCCTGGGATTTGGGGAACACATGCACACACGCACACACACCTGTTGTGATGTTTAAGCTGCTGGGTCCAGGACTTGAACAGTGGTCAGCCACGTGGGAATCCAGCACCTTAACTACCATGCCACCTGCTGGCCCCAACTCATACTCTTTCGACCACGACCTTTTCCCTCCCACAGGCCCTGCAGAGTTACGGAGAGAAAACGGGACCTGGGGTTTGTTCATAAGCATATTCCTCACGTCACCGCTCGTGTCCTCACCGCGGCTAGTCACGCGGCCTCCCTGGACCTCAGGCTCCTCATGCCCTCACCCACGGCTTCCAGCAGCTTCGCTCTTTTGTAGCGGTATCTAGAGACCGGAAACCCCAGCCTAGACGGCCATCTCCAAGGGAGCCCTGCCCGTCAGCCCCTTCCTCCTCGCTCTCTCCTGCTCCCAGAGGCACCCGGCTGAGGTTTCCGGCATCACCAACTCAAGGATTTGTTTGCTGAAGGTCCCTCTTTGATTTCACTTGGTTTTAGATGTTTTTCATCAGAAGCCAATACCTCGCAGCCTCTCTCCTTGATCTTGTGATGAAATTCCCCCAGAGATACTTAATTCTAGAAACAGCCCCTGCTCTGCCATATTCCCGGCAAAGAAAAAAGATGTCTAAATAGCAAACAGCCCGCCGTATTCAAGTAACACTCCCAGGTGGCAAATGGGCTTGCCCCTCCATCTGCTTTACTGTCCACACCAATGGGTTTCTACGTGTCGTTTCCAACGTGGAAAGTCCTGAGTATACCACCAGGCTCTCGTGTCCCCATGCGTGCCGAGCAGCTCGTGACGCTGCACTAACACTGCCTGCCGTGTTCCTCCCCCAGAACGTTCTCTGGCTCCGCTGGGCTCTAACCTACGGCCTGCGGTGTGCACTACCCCCAGACCTGGCCCAGCCTCCCCACACCGAGGTTTTTCAAAAAGAACCTGTGTTCTTTCCACTTCCAACCCTGGCTCAAGAGCCTCTCCAATTTCAACCTCGGCAAAGAGTCTTTTAGAGCCCAAACTGACTTCTCAGGGAAGAAAAGCTCACCCACTCCCCTGGCCCCCAGGTGAAACGCCAACACTATTTTTGATCAAAAGGAATAAAGAAAGATTTGCCAGAATCAACTGTGTCATTCTACAGCAAGACAAAGTCAAATAACAGGGGAGAGCCGCTTTCCAGCACAAGCCGGAGCGGAACGCGGAGCCCACGCCATCGCCCGCCTGGGGCTCAGCCACTTGTTGACTCACGTGGATTTCTGGGCCCTTTCCTCGGCCAGCAGCGAAGGGCTCGGCTCACCGCCATTCCCGGCGCTCGAGGACTGCACGTTCGTTTTAAACAAGCAGCAAGCACCAGGGCTGCAGAGCTGCTTCCTCAAAATAAGTGCGTGCTGAATTGCACAACCAGCCAATTCACAGAGCACCGCTAACTCCCACCTACACAGGACGCGGCAGAGTTGTGTGCTGGGTACCAAGTGACATGCTGTCCTTGCCCTGATACGGCCACCGCCTAATCGAGGGAGGTGCATGTGGTAAACGAAAATGTAAGACAGCATGAAGAAGTGTGGTGAGGAAAGGAGTGTGGGGGGTCAGCACGTGGGATGGTAGTTAGGGCACTGGACTCCCACACGGCCGACCAGAGCGAGTCCCGATCCGGAGGCCTGAAAATCACGCTGGGTGTGTGTGCACGCATGCCCAGTCTCAAGAGGAGAGTGGAGAAGGGATTGCAGTGTGGCCACCCCCCAGGGGTTATCTCTCGCTTTCCCTCTCTCTGTCTCACTCTGGCCAGTGCACGTGTACTATGGCAAAAAAAAATAAAGTGTGCATGTGTGCGTGTATACACATGTATGTGCAGGTGTGTGTATACATTGAAAAAAGACTAGAAGGAAATATACCACAATGGTAATGGTAACTCATTCATTGGACTTTTTAAAAGAAAAATGATTGTATTATATTTATTAGTAGCATTTAATTTGCTATAGGGCATGTGCACTCACCAGAGAGAGACAGAGAGCGAGAGAGAGAGAGAGAGAAGAAGTAAGCTGCCAAGCCTGGGACTCGAACTATGGTTAGGTTTGTGGGAGTCCAGTGACATAACCACCATGCCACCCACTGGCCCATTCGTTGGGCTTTTATGGGTGATTTTAATACTCTGATTGACTGTTTTCAATATTCTCTCTCTTTTTAAAACAATAAACAGATATTGCTTTTATTATATATGTGCGTGTATATATTTATTATTGTTATTATTATTTTTAGTTTGCTACAGGCATGTGTGCTTGCCAGAAAGAAAGACAGAGACAGAGGAAACGTGGAAAGCACCCCCTGTCCCCAAGAGGGATGGCCATACTGTGACTCCTTCACCCTCCTCTCAGGATTTGGGGCACTCACATGCATACAGCGTATTTTTCAAGCCACTGGGTCTGGGACTAGAACTGTGCAGTCAACCATGTGGGATCCAGCTGCCTTAACCTCCATGCCACATAGCAGGCCCCACAATAAGATATTTTTAAATAAAAATAGAACAAATGTACAGGACTGAGCTGAGTGATGCTAGGACACTGTAGAGAAGGGCAGTGAGGAGATGAGAAAGGTAACTCCAAGCAAAAGCAGCAGCAGGACGTGGCCCCGGACTGCAGGCCCTGGGAGGGTGGTGGTGCAGGATGTGCCTGCGGACATGTGAGGAGAGGACAGCAGGCACCAGCGCGAGCACAGACGCCAGGGTGGCCAGGAGGGTGAGAAGGCCTCAGACGCCATGCCGTGTAGACTCGGTCACTTCTGTGTTCCTGACGCTTTGTGTGTGTCATGAACAAGTCACTCGTTACACTGTGCTATCCTTGGCTATATGCATGTCTTTCCCCACTAAGTTTTCCGCTCCCTGGGGTCAGGGGTCCTGGCTCATTCATTTTGCAACTACAGTACCCAGCACAGCAGTTAGCACAAAATAAAAGTCAACAAAGTCTCAACTGAAACGGGTTCTCACAGGATTATTCCGCATAATAAGGAGTAATAAGGAGTCCTCGTGGGCCCCAGGCCTGACATCCATGCAGGAGTTAATACGTGGTTATGCGCCAGGCACTGTGCCGGGGGCCTTCATGGTCTTAACTGAGCCTACCGCTTGCCCTGTGTGATGCGGCCCACACCCACTCACATGTGGGGCTTTGAAAGGGCAAGTAAGCTGCCCCAGGTCATCGAGCCAGAAGGAAGAGCCAGCACAAGCTGAAGACAGTATGGAAACCCGAGTCGAGCAGAAAGGAGACTAGACCAGTGAGACTCTAGGGACCCAGACTCGGAGCCACTCGGACGGCAGTGAGGAAGATGGCTGGAGAGGTGGCCCGAAGGCAGTGCTGAGAACGGGGCTGACCGCTCCTTGGCTGTGCATCGAGCCCAGTTGTTATTACTGACGTCAACCCAGGGACAAAACTACCGGCAGAGCTCACCCTTTACTTAGAATAGCTATCGAAGCAGAACTTGGGTAGAGAACCCCTACCTACGCTGGAACAGACCCTTCCGATGCTCTTATCCGGTGGAGTTTTTTAAACGCTCCCAAACCCGGCACATGAACATGCTGACTCAACTGGCCCTGACCTCAAATGCACTCCAGTAGCTCCAGCTGGCTCTCTGGAGGCCGCTGCGACCCCATGGTTCGGGTGGTCAGTTAGTGACAGGACTGGGTCCTATCCTCTTAGTCGCTGGCTGAACTGGTCATCTTCCCCAGTGTCCTACCCCTCTGTGCGCCTCAGTTTCCTCATCTGTAAGCCGACCGGGCTCTCCAGGCTAAGGCTACACCGAGTTCTCGCGGACTTCGTACTCCTCCTTCGCATTTACGCCCGTGTCACCAGTGAGCACTGGTTTTCCTCCAGTGAAAGCTCCAAGGCCGGGGACGGTCTGCTTTGCTCCCAGAAGTCTCCCGAGCGCGCTGCTGAGTGCTGCACAGGGTGTTCTGGACCGACAGACGGCTGGTCTCTGGCACGCCCGTTCTCCAGCACCACGTGGAAGAGCAGCCAGCGCAGGGCTTCCCAGCACAGCAGGGCCTCTCCCCGCAGTCCGGGTGGTCAGTCAGCGGCACATTCACCCCTCCTCCTGGTCGCCCTGGGAAAATCTCTCCGCGGTTTTCTAGACGGGAGGGGCTCAGCTCTGCAGGTTTGGAAACAGTTTCTGTGACTGCATTCGGAATACTTGTCCTGTCTGGGGGATCTCAAAGCTATCCTGGGGGCCAATGGCGCCCAGAGTTTCAGCCCTCTCCCTACTGAAACAAAAGCCACTGACCTAGCAGTGCCATTTGATGGAGTCTATAGAAGGAAGAGACCGCCTTCCTTTAAAGACATTTCTGTAGGCATTCCTACGCCCTTCATTCATTTCTAGGACAATGGGCAACATCAAATCCCCAACAGAGCTGACAACTAAAGACTAAGAATAATCGTGAGTCAGTTGTTTGCCTGTTCCCTCTCCCTCCCCCCCAATCCAGCGCCTCCCCGCTCAGTGCACTGCAGTCCCCAGCCGGGTCTCGTCAGGCAGCTTTTAATTGCTGCTCTTCTACCCTTAAGGCAATATCACACTCAGGGTGACCTCTCTGCTCCATGCTCTCGGCCCTTTCTGAGTTAGCTGTTCAAAACGACGCCTGGCAAGCACGCACGCAAGGTTCGGTAATGAGAGTAGTGAGCTCTCTCCCTACCAGCGCTCCCACCGCAGCTCCTGCTGAGCCAGCTGGAAGAGCCGGGGAGGACTGCGCTTTCATGGGCATCGTTAATGAGCGCTCCACTGGCGCAGGCGTGCAGAAAGTAGGGCATGGAGCCGTGCCTCACCACGGTGCCCGGTGGGATGCCTCCCTAGGCCGCTGGCGGGATCTTAACCAGGAGCAGTCGGCGTGGGCTGTGCCTCGGGGCTGGCTGCTTTCAATGCCGACTTGGGGGTCTGAGATGGGGCGCAACGGTCCTCGGGGAAGTACACCCAGAGTGACCTGACTTGGCCCAGGCATCTGCAGGTGGGATTAACTTCCAAGGCGTTGGCAGAGCCGCCCGGTGATGTCCACGAATCACCCAGACCTTTGGAGGCGACAACACAAACAGCTCTGCTCACTGAGCCACCGCTGTACAGCGAGACCACTGGTGCTGGGGCGGGGGCCAGACCAGACGTGGTGACCCAGCTCCAGTCAGCACGCGAGGTGCAGGGGGAGGCCGGCTGGCTCCTGCTCCCAGTCACCCCTTTGTAGCCGAGTGCAAAACCACTCACTTCCCAGGCTTCTTGAGCCTGCGGTCTAAGGAGGGGCAGCAGACACTCTGCTGAACTAGGACAGGGCAGGCTGCAGAGAAAAGCTCCTTTCCCAGAAAAAGGCCTTATTCACTTTCAGGGATTCCTGGGGACATTCTCTACCGACTCAGTTCCCAGTCCCCTTGGAAGGTCCCTCTCGAGTCTAGTTCGTCTACACCTGCCTCCTAGTTTCCTCCAGCTACACCTTCCTTCTTCACTCGCTTTGCCTCCACATCTGAGTGTTCCTTTCGCCTCACCAGATCTTACCCAGGCTCCAGGCAAGGTATTAGTCTCCTAGGGTGGCCCTAACAAATTGCCAAAAGCAGCAGAAATCCCTTCTCTCACACTTCCGAACGGCAGAAGTCCTAAATCAAGGTATCTCAGGGCTAAGCTCGCGTCCAGGCTCTCGGGGAGAATCTGTCCCGCCTTCTCTGGGTTCCGGTCCCTCCAGGTGCTCACGGCTCGTGCTTCACTCCAGGCTCTGCCTGTCCTCATGCGGCCTTCTCCTTTCCGTGTCTCTGATGCGGGCACTAGTCACTGAGCTGAGGACTCACAAGGTGATCCGCGATGACCTTACCTTGAGGTCTGTCACTTCATTGTGCCCGCAAAGACTCTTGTCAAAATGAACTCGCATCCCAAATTCTGGCACTCAGGAGCTGGGCCCACCCTCTCACCACCCACCCACTCCCGCAGCGGCTCCCAGCCCTCAGCGGCCTCAGTCCTAGGGGAGAACTGTGAATACTCCAGGTGCCTGGGCTTCACTCTGGAAATGTAGTTTCGAATGGTTATAGATAGGGCCTTGATGTGAATATTCTTATAGTTTTTAATTCTCCAACTTTATTTTTGCTTTTTAGGTTTTTATTTTCCCCCATAGGGCCCATGCACTCACCAGAAAGAAACAGACAGGGGGAAAGTGAGAAATCACTCCCAGGGGGGATGGCTACAGCTCAATCCCTTCTCTTCCTTTTTCCTCTTGGGATTTTAGGCACGTATGCACATGCACCTTGGAGTCATTTTCAAGCCTCCAGGTCTGAGACTTGAGCTGTGGTCAGCCACGTGGAAATGTGGTGTTCTAATTACCACGGCACCTGCTGGCCCTTACGTTCCCAGGGTGAGGGGTGCGGGAGAGCCCTACCTCAAGGCTAGCACCTCACTGAAGAAGGCATTACGGCTGATACCAACCTTCACTGACCGCTTTCTCCTTCACAACCATTTTTGCCCACTTGGTCATAAATCAGACTGTCACCTGCAGCTTTCTAAACATTGCACAGAGTGTCAGAGACTTAGAGATCAGCTAAGACAGTGCTCCTCTACGCTCTCCAGTCCAATCAGTGCTCCATCTTCCTAACGAATATTTGGAAACAGCCTCCACACCCCGCAAAATAAAATGCCTAGATAAGCTAGTCCACCCACGTGCACGATTTAGCCCTAGCCGTAACGTGAAGGATGAACACAGACGCGACTCGTAACGGAATGACTTCTCTTCCAACAGGGACGCGTTCATGCAAGATTGCACCGGGACCATAGTGAGGGAGTCGTGCTGACACCTGCTTGCCACGGGCAAGCATAGACTTACCGGAAGGCAAAGAGAAGCCAGAGAAGTCCCGGAAACCGAAGAGCAGAGGGATGGAGGAGGGCACAGAACAGAACTTTCTCCCGATAGCACAAGAGGGGGCAGGAGAGCACCCTAACCAGAGCACAGACTACAACCAAATCAGGCAGGAACGCGGAAGCAGGGGAAACAGCGCGCGCTGTTCCTGTGGATGAGCTAACGCCTGACCTCTAAGGATAGTGCCACAACTTACGATGCGGTGACATGGGACAGGGGAGTGACAAAGCATCATGGAAAACACGTTTCCAATGTGGAAACCCCCACGCCACTGAAGCGCACCATCAGTCTGCAGCATTAGAAAGAGCCTTGCAAATGCCATCCTTCCAGGCAGGGCAGTGGAGAGAGGAGGACGGATCAGAAACCCTTCTGTAGATCTTGAAGAGGATAACAGGGTAAGAATGAAAGCAAAAGGCAGTCCCAAAGTACATACCTGTAGTATTTCATCTTTACAAGAGATTTCTCGTCATAATAGTATAAGTATAGATCTACAATAAGAATATAAGCTACTGGGACCAGCAGTTAGTGTAATGGCTATGTCGCTGGACTCCCACGTAGTTGATCGCGGTTCGAGTCCCGGACCTGGCGACTTAAACTCACGCCAGGCGCGTGTGCGTGCGTGCCCGAGATCCCAAGAGGAGACTGGAGGAGAAGGGATTGCGGCGTGACCATCCCCCCTGGGGGGTGATTTCTCGCTTTCTGTCTCTCTGTCTCTGTCTCTCTGGCGAGTGCATGCGCCCTATAGCAAAAAAAAAAAAAAAAAAAAAAAAAAAAAAAAAAACCTCTCCAAAAAAATAAAAAAAGCATATAAGCTACTTTCCCTTCAGGTTTTTGTCATAGGGCATGTGTGCTCCCCAGACAGAGACAGAGAGTCACACAGGGAGAGGGAAAGTGATAAATCACCTCCTGGGGGGGAATGGCCATGCTGCAATCCCTTCTCCTCTTGGGATTTTGGGCATATATACACATGCGCCGTCACACGATTTTTTTTTTTTTTTTTGAGAGGTTTTTGCTATAGGGTGCACGCGCTTGCCAGAAAGACAGAGAGCGACAGAGAGATAGAAAACGAGAAATCACCCCCCAGGTGGGATGGTCACGCCGCAATCCCTTCTCCTCCATTCTCCTCTCGGGATCTTGGACAAGCACGCACATGCGCCCGGTGTGAGTTTATGCCACCAGGTCTGGGACTCTAACCATGGTTGACTACACGGGAGTCAAGCAACATACTGGTCCCAAGCCCTCACGTGATTTTTAAGTCTCCAGGTCTGGGGCTTGAACCATGCAGTCAACCATGAAGGATCCGGTGCCTTAACCATCATGTCACCTACTGGCACAAGAACATAAACTATTTTTTGAGAGATTTTTGCTATAGAGCACGTGAACTCGCCAGAGAAACAGAAAGCGAGAAGTCACTCCTCAGGGGAGATGGCCACGCCGCAATCTGTTCTCCTCCATTCTCCTCTCAGGAACTTGGGCACGCACACAGACGTGCCTGGCGTGAGTTTAAGCCACTGGATCCAGGACTCTAACCTCAGTTGACTCTGTGGGAGTCCAGCGACATAACCGTTGTGCCACCTGCTGGTCCCAGACTATAAACTACTTTAAAAGTAGCTGTTCTAGAGAAGCTCGTTGAAATGGGACATCTCCCGTGCCTCTGCTCCATTACGGATCTGGTCCTCTGTTAGGTGAGGTCTCGGCTCTCCTGCTGCAAATCTGCAAGCCGCTCCCTTGCGTTTGCAGCCATTCTGCCCTGGAAACCCCATACAGTTTGTTTGGAAATGCTCTGATCCACATAGATGGCACGGAACAGGGACGTAGCTCATCATTTCAAGATGCGCTTTTTATTTCATTTAGGCTCCTATTTTCAAACAACCATTTCTTTTTTTCTTTCATTTTTTGGAGAGGTTTTTGCTATATGGCACGTGCACTCACCAGAAAGACAGAAAAAAGACAGAGAGATAGAAAGCAAGAACTCACCCCCCAGGGGGAATGGCCACGTCAAAATCCCTTCTCTTCCATTCTCCTCTCGGGATCTTGGGCACGCACACACACTCACCTGGCGTGAGTTTAAGCCATCAGGTCCGGGACTTGAACCCTGGTTGGCTACATGGGAGTTCAGCAACATAGCCATTACGCCAACTGCTGGTCCCCAAACAACCATTTCCTGAGTGACTGGGCTCCCGGCATAAGGTCTGTGAAAGTCCATGAAGCCTGACTCTAGGGGGCAGTGCTGACCTCATTAGAAATGCCGATCCTATGGGACCTCATTCACTTTTCTGATGAGGTCAGGCCTAAGAGGGTAGGTCGACTGTGTAGTTTGCTCCCCTCCCTGCTACTGTGGTCCTCGAGGACAAGGAGGTGAGGGGCGCTTCTCCGGGCTCTCTGCACAGCTGCTGGCACGGGGAGGAGCCGGAACCGTGGCCCTGGACATGCCTCCTGCCTGCATCCAGCAGCACTCCAAGTTTTTTCTAACCTGCAACAGCGCAGTTCCAGTCACTCACCCACAGGAGGCAGGAGACAGAGGCCGCAGTCACGGGGCCTGTGCTCTGTGCATCCCCACCAGCACCCGCTGCTGCCAAAGACAACAACATCCAGAGAAAAGAAGTGGCTCCCTCTGCACTCCCGCCTGCAGGCTGCTGCGGCCAGGAGCGTCACAGCCAGGGAGAGTAAATACGAAGCAAAACCCCCAGTCCGAGACAACCACAGAGAGGACAGATGCTGGTACAGGCAAACTTGGGAGAGGAGAAAGATAAACGACAATCCAAAGCCAAGAAAGCGGGGCAGTTTGCAGCCTCAGCCTGCAGATGTGTGATCTCAGAGGTCAGCTGGAACGTGGTCACCCCAAACTGCGCCTTCCCCATCTTGTGCCCACCATCCCCCGTGCCTCTGGCTAGATTTGGCGTTCCTTCTCCAGGAAGAGGATTTTGCCCCTCAGAGGAAGACTCCCTCCGGGGTGAGTGCCCGCAGGGAGGCTGATGGCAGCACCAATGGTCAGGACAAGAGAAGCCGAGGCCGGAACAGCAAAGGGAGCAGGGTCCCTCCAGCTCACCCCTCGCCTCTGACCGGGCAGTCCCAGAGCTCACAGCCTGCAGAGCGGCCGCCGTCACGCACCCCGGCCTGTGGGCAGGGGTGGCTCAACACCTCAGCCCTCAGCTCCACTTCCGGGCCACTTCCTTCCTCTCTCAGTGCAGAGTGACGAAGGTCCGGGACCCCCGGAGACCACACTTGCTCCTCCTTGGACAGCTCACGTCTTTCATGACAGTCAGGACCCAGCCCGCCTCCCTGTCACTCCAGGACCACGCTTCCCTGTGACACGGCCCAGCTCTCTGCAGACCTGTCTGACCGGGCTCCGAGCAGCAGGTGTGGCTCACTCCTCTTATCGCTCGCACACAGGGCCTGGCACTCAGAAGTTGCTCAATACACTGTGACCTGAACGGGCAGAGAGGGCGGAGGAGCCAGTCCGCTCCGTACATGCGAAGGCCACAGAGAATGAGCTGTCACCTCTGTCAGAACAGAAACCACTCTCCTGGCCTCGTCGGGGGCACGAAGCCAGCCCACCCAACTCAGAGAGGCCCTCTGCTCTGCCACCCTCCCCAGCAGGAGCGATGACGAACTTCGAAGGTATGAGGAGTGGTGTAAGTCACAGCTCTGTGACGACTTCGGAAGCGGCGTGACATAGTGACGGAAGTGTCGAGTTCTAGAACCAGGAACTCCCGGGTTCAGGTCCTAGTGCTGCCCGTACATGTACGAATCTCTGCAAAGTCGCTTTGCTCTGTTAGCCTTTCCTTTTCTGTAAGGTGCAGATGGTAACAGGACTTCGTGGTGGGGTTCTGGTGATGGTAACGTGTGCGATACGACAATACTTTCGACCATCTTGCTCTTTCTATTTGTTCAGGTTTTTGCCAAGGGGTGCATGTCCTTGCTGAAGAGTAACAAGACAGAGACCCCACTGGAGGGATGGCCATGCCCTCATCCCTTCTCTTTCACTCTCTTCCTGGGCTTCTGAGCACACATGCATTTGTGATTTTCAAGCCAGCAGATCTAGGACTCGAACTGCAGTCAGTCACGGGAGTCCAGCACCTTAACCACTATGCCACCTGCTGTTCTGTCCTGTTCATTTTTATTGCTGGTCTCCACGCATCCACCAGCCACTGTTAAAGCAACCAGAGAGCGGAGCTCCTTCCCTCCTGCATTTTTTTTTTTTTTTGATAGGTTTTTGCTATAGGGCATGTGCGCTCGCCAGAAAGACAGAGAGAGACAGAAAGTGAGAAATCACCCCCCGGGGGGATGGCCACGCCGCAATCCCTTCTCCTCCATTCTTCTCTCAGGATCTTGGGCACGCACGCACCTGGCATGAGTTTAAGTCACTGGGTCTGGGACTCGAACTGCGGTCGACTACATGGGAGTCCAGCGACGTAGCCATTACGCTAACTGCTGGTCCCCCTCCTGCTTTTGAGATGACAGAAAGGTCGTACGTAACAAGGCAGAGCCCGCAAATTCAAGGTCCGGACAAGTACCAGTGGGCCGGGTAGTCAGGTGCATGGAAGCAGGATCAGATTCTTAGAGAGACCCGCCATCTCCTTCCTGCTCAAACAGACGCTCTATGCTCCGGCTTTCCTTCTCCACTTAGAAGAGACACACGACAAGAATGATTTCCCTCTCTCCTGACTCTCCTGGAAGGAAAACAGCGTGGCTGTGATGCTAAGGCCAGACGACACTCAGGCTCCACAGCAGGTGGACAGTGCGCAGTGAGGGAAAGATGTGAGGCAGAGCGGGGGGAACCACCGAAAGGGAACGGCGCTACCCCGTCCAACCAGCTGGCGACGTGTGGGCATCAGAACCCAGTCTGGCCTTCATCCTTTTGATAATTCCAAGACATCTTAGAGTTTTTAAATGCTATACATGTTTAGGGACAATATAAATGGTAGGCTTATTCACTGTGGCATTCCTTGAAATAAACAGCAAACGACTGAAAACAACCCGTGTGCACCAGCGAGGAACGTTTCCGGAATTATGGGCCCAGCATGGCGCGCACTCAGTGCTGGGAGCTGAGCGCACCGGGGAGCCGGGACCCTGAGGGGCTGGAAGGCGGCGGTAGGAGATTGTGGCATGATGAGACCCTGTCTCTCTCTGTCTCTGTCTCTCTCTCGTGTGCGTGTGTGTACATAAACACTCTTTATTGTGATTAAAATAAATAATGGCACCTCCAGGCCCCTGTATGAAAGAAAGAGGAAGCTCTCATCACACAGATAGGAAAAGGCTGACAAGATCAATTAAATGAAAATCCCAAGATTAGCACAAGCGTGTATACTGCTACAGTTACGTGAGAAGGAAAGGAATGAAGGCAGGATACACATTTGTACTGACTTACACTGACACAATGAATCTCTAGAAGGATAGGTGAGAAGTGATTGAAAGTGGTTCCAGGCCAGCCCATGGCATTGGGGTTAAAGCGGCTGGAGCCCACATGGCTGAACACAGTTCGAGTCCTAGACCTGGAGGCTTAAAACAAACATGCCAGGTGCATGTGCATGTGTGCCCAAAACTTAAAACAAGGAAGGAAGGGTGAAGGGACTGACCATGCCCATGCCCAATGGGGGATGCTTTATCGCTTTCCTTCTTTCTGTCTCCAGCAAGTGTACATAGCCTCTGACAATTTTTTTTTTAAAGTGGCTCCTGAGGAGGGTACAGGACAGGCAGGCAGAGACAAGAATAAGATTTCATTGGATATTTTTTTACAGTAATTTGACTTTTTTTGGGGGGAGGAGGTTTTGGCTAAAGGGCACCCATGCGCTCACCAGAAAGACAGAGAGAGACAGAGAGACAGAAAGCGAGAAATCACCCCCCCAGGGGGGATGGCCACACTGCAATCCCTTCTCCTCCATTCTCCTCTTGGGATCTTGGGCACGCACACACACGCGCCCGGCATGAGTTTTAAGCCACCGGGTCCGGACACGAACCACCGTCAACTACGTGGGAGTCCAGTGACATAGCCATTACGCTAACTGCTGGTCCCAACAGCGATTTGACTTTTGAGCCAAGTGAATGTATTGCTCGTTCAGAAGATGACACAGAAACATCACCAACACCACGGTGACCGAATGCACACAAAGGCTGCAGTGGCCTCAGGCCCTGGCTTGCAGCCTCCTCACTAAGGCTCCTGACCTGGAGACAGAAAAGCTGTTTGCGTGGGGGACAACTTGTACTAGATTTGGAGTCGAGCGGGTTGTTCAGTCTCTGGTAGGGACCTCTCTGGAATGCTCTCTGGGTTGCCTGGCAATGAGTGATAATAGTTGAGTCCAGGAGCTCGTCCTCTCCCAGAGGAAAAAGAAGCTCCTTGCAGGAGAGGCTGCCCCCAAATTCCGCTTCCCAGGAAGCAGGGGAGCTCCATGTTCTCCAGGTGCTGGGGGTGTTATTTCCCAGCATTCCTCCACAGCAAAGGCATCCGGAACCCAAGCGGTGTTGGCTCCTCTGCCGAGGTCTCCGCCCCACTCGCCCTGTGAGAGGAGAGCGACAGGCAGGTGCGGCTCCCCCCGACAAGCTGGACCACAGGCCAAGTGCAGCCTCTGGAGAATGATGAGAACGGGGCCCGACAGTCCTGCGGGCCTTCTCCTCCCTGTCACCGCCAGGAAGCAGCACGGGGTGCCATTACTATCCCCAGCCCTCTGTACTCTGTGCTCACTCTGTTACGGGTGAACCGGGACCTCCGATACCGTCGGATTTGTATGTCTGAGTCCTACCCCCGGGACCTCGGAATGCGACCGCTTTTGGAAATAGGGCTGCTGTAGGTGCGGTTAGTTAGAGTGAGGTTGTACTGGAGTAGGGAGTTCAGCATGACTGGTGTCCTTATAAGAGGTGACCGCGCAAAGGAAGACACGGAGAATGCACACGAGGAGGAGAGGCAAGTGACATGGCTGCAAGCCAAGGACTTCTTTTTTTTTGAAGAGGTTTTTGCTATAGGGTGCGTGCGCTCACCTGATATACAGAGAGAGACATAGAGACAGAAAGCGAGAAATCACCCCCCAGAGGGGATGGCCACGCCGCAATCCCTTCTCCTCCATTCTCCTCTCGGGATCCTGGGCATGCACGCACACGCGCCTGGCATGAGTTTTAAGCCACCGGGTCCGGGACGCGAACCGCGGTCGACTACGTGGGAGTCCAGCGACATAGCATTACGCTAACTGCTGGTCCCCAAGCCAAGGACTTCTGACAAACCACCGGAAGGGGGATTTGACATCCAATTAAAGACCATGAAAGACATTTTTAAAAATTACAACATGCCCAAGTCAGCATTATCGCACCGCACAGCCCACACAGAAGCCAGGCCACTGAATCCCAGAACACTGCACTCTCAGCCGCCCTCAGCCTCCCGCCGCGTCTCGCTTCCGCTGCTCCCGTACGTGTATCTGCCCGCCAGTCGGTGGGTTCGCAGGACATCTTTATGAGCTCAGGCAATTGGACGACTGCTAGAAGCGGTCACCCTGCTCCTGGCATGGAACCCAAACATCCTGCCCCTGTGGACACCCACGGCTACTCATGGCTTATCTGCTACCCTCGGGCCAGGTCTCCCCCAGCAGTTCCTTCTCCGCGCTTCTCCTGGCTGACAGCCAGACCCTGGCAGGGCCCTGAGCCTACTCTGCAGCTGTCACAGAACCTGCCAGACAGGGGTATGCGGCCCAGGTGGTCTGGGCAACCACGCTGGTGAACTGAGAGGGCTTGGAGCGGGGGCGGGCATGCAGAAAGTCAGAGTGTCATGCAGAGATGCTGTTTCCTCGCCACCCCTCGGAGCGTGTGTGCACAGGGGGCTGTCCCAGGGTGCCCTGTACCCAGGAACCTCCGGTTCCTACCACGGACAAGTCTGCTGTCCAGTTACACCCCTTGACGAACCCTCCCGGGGCTCCTCTGAGTCCAGGCTCTGGTGTCGGGCTCCCTCAGGGTCCCATCTGCAGACACGTGGCCCCGCCGAGCTCGTGCAGGAAGAGCGGTATGTCGCTGGGGCCCCACCCTTGAAGGGCAGCCCGGTAGCGTGGCTGTGGCTCTGCGCCAAGCTCCTGCAGGGCCGCTGTGGATGAAGAAGAGGAAAGGGTTCCTCACTTGGACTTGAAGCAATTCCCTGTAGTGAGGAGGGAAAAGACCTCTGCAGTCACTGAGCCTTCATCCTGGGGTCTGGGTCGGGCTTCCAGGCAGCTGCTGTCACCTGCCTAAGCAGCACACGCTCGTCCCTCACTGCTCTCGAGCAGAATTCCGATTCTGTTCACCGCCTTGGACAGTGACCTGCCCCCAGCTCAGGGGCCTCACCCGCTCAGAGCAAACCGGCCACAGACTTGCTGGTGGCCAGGCAGACGGTCGGCCTCTGACCCACAGCTGGCCACGGAAACGCGAGAGGGGCCCGTCGGGGTGCTTCTGGAAGCGCTTTCCTGGTTCTCTCCTCTGCTGGACTGGGGCTTCTGTGGCTGCATTACGGCAGAGCAGGAAGAGCGAGCCTGGGCTCTTGGGGTACCCCCCAACACTGGACAAGACAGCTCTGGTGTGGCCCTCCTTGAGGCTTCTCATCTCCGAAATAAATATCGCTATGTAAACCCACTGGGCTGGGTTTTTGTGCCAACGCGGCTACAATTTCCCTAAGTGTACGCACTCGGCGGTTCCTGAGGCCAGGACCATATTCCGGAATGACATCCCCGATCCCCTGGCCACTGCATTCCCACACGCGGGGGACACATGGGCATGCTCGCACTCACTCCCTCTCCTCGTACTCAGTCCTGTCCCCAGACTGGACACGTTTTACCAAGTTTCAAAACAGTAATAAATTCTACAGCACACGCCGATCCCGTCATTTCATTAGGACACATGTTGGAGCTCTTCTGATGTACCAGACACACTGCCGGGCTCCGAGCACTCAGAAAGGAAGCCTTGAAAACAGTATCGAGGGTCCTCAAAAAGCCAGGATTACGACTACCAAATAAACCAGCAGTCCTTCTGGGCTTAGACCCGAAGGAAATACGATCTGCAACTTGAGGAGCCTCCTGCGTTACTTATTTATTTATTTTAGGTTTTTGCCATAGGGTGCATGTGCTCACTGGAGAGACACAGAGAGAGAAACAGCGAGAGGGAAAGTGAGAAATCACCCCCAGGAGGGATGGCCACGCCACAATCCCTTTTCTTCCATTCTCCTCCTGGCATTTTGGGCATGCACGCACACACACCCACTGTGATTTTCAAGCCACTGGGTCAAGGACTTGAACTACGGCTGGTAATGTGGGACTCCAGTGCCACACGTGCTGCCTGCTGGCCCCATCTCCTGCATGCTTACATTTTCTGCAGCTTTATTCACAACGAATAGGACACTAAAATAGCCCTAGGGACCATGGCAAGGGGCCAGCAAGTGGCATGGTGGTTAGGACGTTAGACTCCCACATGGCTGACCATGGTTCGAGTCCTGGACCTGGTGGCTTGCTTTCTTGCTTTCTCTATCTGTCTCTGTCTCTGTATCTCTCTGGGGAGTACACATACTTTATAGTAAATTTAAAAAAATAAAAAGATAATGTGGTCAGCAGGTGGTGTGGTGGTTGAGTTGCTGGGCTCTCACATGGCCGACTGCGGTTTAAGTCCTGGACCTGGTGGCTTACTTTCTCACTTTGCCTCTCTGTCTCTCTCTGGTGAATGTGCATGTCCTATAGCAAATTTTAAAGTAATAATAATAAATAAAATTAAATAATTCTTTTTTAAAAATGATAAATAAAATTAAATAAATACTTCATTTTTAAAAACAGTCCATTGGGTGGACCAGCAGATGGTGTAATGGCTATATTACTGGACTTCCATGTAGCTGACCATGGTTCAAGTCCCAGACCTGACGGCTTAAAATTCATGCCAGGCACATGTGCATGCGTGCCCAAAATCCTGAGAGGAAAATGGAGGAGAAGGGATTGTGGTGTGGCCATCCCCCCGGGGGGTGATTTCTCACTGTCTCTGCGCTCTCTGAGCACACATGCCCTATAGCAAAAACTCTCTCTTAATAAAAAAAAAGGGGTCCATTGACAGAAGAATGGGTAAGGGCATAGTGTTATGCATGCACACACACACACACACCAGCCACGGAATATTCTTTAGCCACAGAAGAGGGCCACCCTGCCACCAGGACAGCCTGGAAAACCTGGAGGACACATGCTGAGGGACAGACGTCAGAGCAGGGCCAGCCGTGTGAGCCCCTCAGTACGGGACCTGAGAGTTCAGCTCGTAGGGCAGACGTCAGAGCAGGGCCAGCCGTGTGAGCCCCTCAGTACGGGACCTGAGAGTTCAGCTCGTAGGACAGACGTCAGAGCAGGGCCAGCCGTGTGAGCCCCTCAGTATGGGACCTGAGAGTTCAGCTCGTAGGACAGACGTCAGAGTGAGGCCAGCCGTGTGAGCCCCTCAGTACGGGACCTGAGAGTTCAGCTCGTAGGACAGACGTCAGAGCAGGGCCAGCCGTGTGAGCCCCTCAGTATGGGACCTGAGAGTTCAGCTCGTAGGACAGACGTCAGAGTGAGGCCAGCCGTGTGAGCCCCTCAGTACGGGACCTGAGAGTTCAGCTCGTAGGACAGACGTCAGAGCAGGGCCAGCCGTGTGAGCCCCTCAGTATGGGACCTGAGAGTTCAGCTCGTAGGACAGACGTCAGAGTGAGGCCAGCCGTGTGAGCCCCTCAGTACGGGACCTGAGAGTTCAGCTCGAGGACAGACGTCAGAGCAGGGCAAGCTGTGTGAGCCCCTCAGTACGGGACCTGAGAGTTCAGCTCGTAGGACAGACGTCAGAGTGAGGCCAGCCGTGTGAGCCCCTCAGTACGGGACCTGAGAGTTCAGCTCGAGGACAGACGTCAGAGCAGGGCAAGCTGTGTGAGCCCCTCAGTATGGGACCTGAGAGTTCAGCTCGTAGGGCAGACATCAGAGTGAGGCCAGCCCATGTGACCCCCCCCTAGGTTTGAGAGCAGAGAGTTCAGCTCGTAGGAACGGAGACTGGGCAGGTAGGGAAACGGAGAGTGGGTCCAGGGTACAACACTGCCTTATCAGACGAGCAGTCCGGAGGCCCCGACGTGCAGTTGGTGACTACAGCTAATCTGGGCGCTGCGTACTTGAGGACTGCTAGGGAGTGGCTCCTGCGGCCTGCACAGTGCAGCACGGACAGCAGACAAGGCGACGCATTAGCTCACTGGACTGTGACGATCAGCCCGCACTGTAAGGCAGTCTGAGCATCTGTCGTACACCTCCCGTCACACGATCCTACTTGTCAGTCAGACGGTCAGACCGCTGGGGCTGGACAACGCGAAGTGCCGAGGAGCACGCAGTGGGCGAGAGCACTCCTGGCGAGACGAGGGCAATGCCGCCCCCGCGACAGCTGGGCACGTGGCTGTGCCCGCGCATGGGAGAGGGCGCGGAGGGCCCAGCAGGGACGGCAGAGAGTGCCTCAGGAAATAAACGTGTTCTTGAGGGGAGAGTAGAAAACGGAGGAAGGAAGACATTCCGTGCAAGGATGTGAATGACAAAAATATCACTAAACAGCAGTAGCAGGTAACGCACCCTGAGTGCTTACAAGGATCAAGCACTGTCTGTGTTTTGCCAAGGGTGCATGTCCTTGCCGAGGAGAGAGAAACGGAGAGAAGGACCGTGAGAAATCGCTCCCTGGAGGGATGACCACGCCTGATCCTTTCTCCTTCACTCTCCTCTTGGCATTTGGGGCATGCACGCACACACACCCTGCTTGAGTTTTAAGCCATCAGGTCTGGGACTCGAATCACCTGCTGGCCCTGACCCAAGCACTGCTTAGAAGTGTTGAGCATGAACTCACTGAAGCCACCCCCAAAGCCTAGGAGGGAGCTCGCAGCAGCTGCCTCACTATGGGCAGGGAAACGGAGGCACAGAGGTTAGGTGAGAGAGGAGGCGGGAGGCAGAGGCGGGAGCTGAGGCCAGGTAGTGGATCTCCAGAGTCCACACCCTACCAGTCCGTGCTGGTGGCCTCGCAGTGTCACCAGAACAGCAGCAACAGCAGCACTGGGGACTCGTTACCAGTTTAGATTGTGCCTCATCACAGACCTCCCGAGTCAGACCTCCGAGGCGAAGCCCAGCCCGTCACACTCAGGAGCTTCCTCGGGGCTGCTGCTGCTCACGCCCAAGGACCCCAGCTCAGCGCTGTAAGCACGTCACGAGAAAGTGGGCTCAGAGGAGCGTGGGCGCCGGGGCGGGCTGTGAGGAATCTCGCACGCTCTCCTAAGGAGGGCAGCTTTTACTGCGGGGGTGAAGCCGGCACGTGGCACGGCCAGGTCTGTTCTTTGGGACGCGATCTCTGCATCAGTGTTTGTCATGGGCTGGTGGGGAGAGGACTGGGGGGTGGGGGGACAGGTAAGAGGTCAAGGCAATGGCAGGGGCCTCACTGTGGTGGTGGCACGCAGAGAGGAGAGCTAGAGATGGATTCAAGAGACAGACTCTGGTAACAGCTGGACATGGACACTGAACTGGCCACGGTGAGGTTAGGGACACAACGGAAGTATTTAGCCAGACTGGAAATGCTACAGGAGGAACAAGTTTGGAGAAGACAGTCGTTAGCTCCATTTAGAAAAGGTTCAGACTCCTATCCAGGGCCGGCAGGTGGCATGGTAGTGAAGAGGCTCTCACGTGGCCCACCACACTTAAAGTCCTAGATCTGGGCACTTGAAAATCATGCCGGGCATGTATGCATGCATGCCCAAAATCCCAAAAGGAGAATGGAGGAGAAGAGACTGAGGCGTGGCCAACCCCCTTGGGGGGATGATCTCTCACTTTCTCTCTGTCTCTGTCTCTCTCTGACCAGCACATGTACCCTATGGCAAAAGAAATTTTAAAAAAATAAAAAAAGACTCAGGTGTTCCATGGGACATAAGCACATTGGGTGCGGTGGGATCAGGAGTGGGGTCAGGGCTGGTACGGGTTTGGGATTTCACAGCTGTGTGAAATGTGCTGTGTGATGCCAGAGCTACAATGGAGTTAGCCCACGGACCGTGCAGGAGGCAGGGAGGAGTGAGGTGGGGATCCTGCAGGAGGCTCCCATGTAAGGGCCACTCAAAGCAAGCCAGCCAGGGAGGCTGAGAAGCAGTGCCTAGAGGGATGGAAGAGAACAAAGGAAGAAATGTCTCAGAATGAGAAGTGGAGAGTGTTCAAAGAAGCAGGGGGCTGACAGCGATTTTAAATGTTGCAGAGTGTCAACTCTTCAGGCTGATAAGAAACACAGTTTAGCCGTGAGGAGGTGACAGGTGAACCCTGCCAGAGACGATTCAGAGACGGGATGAAGCCAGCAGGCGGATTCAGTCAGATTTCCTCTCCAGGTGAGGCGGCACTACCACAGGCCGGGCTTTGTGCTTGATGTCGGGGAGACAGCAACAGCCAGAATACATGAACCCAGCCTTACAGCTAGCGGGGAAGACAGAAGACAAACAAGTTACAAAAATAATTACGGGATCACAAACGAAGTGTGTTCTGTTGAAACCGTGAAGACAAACAAACGGCCTGCTATCGGGAGTGGGAGCAGGGCCAGCACGGAGCATGAGGAACAGGCCCTGACCTTGAGGCTGGGTCCCCGGGATGAGTAGGAATGAGCCCAGGAAAGGGGCCGGAGAGCATGCCAGGGAGAGGGAACAGCAGGTGACAGACCTCTGGCAGAAGCACATTCGTGTGCTCAGGAAATGGAAGGAAAGTAGGGCGGCTAGAACAATCCCAACGTGGAAGAGTGGCGGAAGTCGTGGGTAAAGAGCAGGCTCCGTGGGCCGGTGGAGGGACCTGGGAGCCTAGCCCGAGAAGGCGTAGCACGTCACTGAAGCTGAAACCTGAAAAGCTGAGAGAGACAGGGTCTGATCTGCATGTTTAAAAGATGAGTGGCTCCTGTGGGGAGTGAACTGAGGCCGGGGGTAGGGACTGGATGGATGCACCGAGGCATCATTACGGTCCAGGGCAGACGTGGTGGTGCCTTGGGCTAGCAGCGCAGATGCAGAGGGCAGATCCTAGCGCAGTAGGAAGTGGGATCCAGAGGACTGGGTGGCCGATTGGAGGTGGTCAGTGGAGAGAAGGAGAAGTAGGGGCCAGCTAGGACTCCATGGTCCCCTCACATCCACTCCTGCATAGCCCCACAGGGGCTCTGGAATGGAAGAACATGGACCCCAAACACCAAGGAGACAAGTTTAACCTACTGGCATTTGCAGGGCTCAAACTAACAACCAGAGGACAGGCCCTGCCAAGCCATCCTCTCCTACGGGCCTCTAACTCCTCGGAGATAAGTGAGTCCTCCTAAAAGGCCTCCTGAAAGGCTTCTCATCATGCTTGGTCAGGCTATTTCTGGGGTCCCTTGGGCATGGGGAGCCATGAAGAGCCAGCTCCTGCTGGGTGGTCACAGAGACTGGTTCTCTCGGAGACCTCAGCACTCCTCAGGGTGTTTGCAGCGCGTCTCGGTGCAGGGGCGGTCCTAGGTGCCAAAGTGCCAGTCTCCGCTGGATTCCTTGTCACCCTCATAATTTTGTCCATTTTAAATAAACATGCAAGATTTCTCCTTCCCGCACTCTGGGAGGCTAAGCACCTAGACCAACCTTCCCACTGAAAACTAGAGTCTTACATAAAATACTAAGGAAAGCCGGTATGTCTAAAAACGGGCCGGGAAGGAAGGAATTCACAGGCCAGAGACTTCCTCAGACAATGAATATTCAGATACGACAATAATGACGAGAATGTTATTTCAAGACACACTTGAACATTATGTATGAAACTCACAAAGGAATACTAAGAAGATGGGAAAAATGGACTAAAGAGAGTTTTTAGAAATTGGAAAGTAAATCATTGAAATTACAAGCTGGACAGACATAATACATGGCATATTAGATACAGTCTGAGAAAGAAACAGTAAACAGGAAGCGAGGTGAAAACTAAATTCACCAAAAGGTAAAACAGAAAGATGAGGGCAGAAAAAGACAGAAGCGAGCTTACGAGACATGGAAAATGGAGCTTAACACATGTACATTTAGAGTCCCAGGAAGGAGAGAGAGAGGATATTTAAACTGATAATGGCCGAGAATTTCCAAAAGAGATGAAAGATACCAATGCGTATTCAAGAATCCCAAGAAAAAAACAAGAAGGAATCCATAAGCTGTCCCCTACTTCTCCTTCTCTCCCCCGAGCGCCTCCGGTCGGCCACCCAGTCTCTGGGTCCCACTTCCCACTCCGTGGGGCTGCAGAGTACCAAGCAGAATGTCTTAAAGCAGTAAGAGAAAAGACCAGTTCCAATCCAGTTAAGTTCTCATCAGCAACAAACCAGACAGAGGCGTGGCAAATACCTTCAGAAAGAAAGTAACTGACAGCCGAGAATCCTATACTTAGAAAAGATCCTTTAAGAATAAGGGAAATAATAATCTCCAGTAGGTGGCATGGAGATTAATGTGATGAAGCCCACGTGGCTGACAGCACGGTTCGAGTCCCAGGTACAGTAGCTTGAGAATCATGCAGGGCATGTGCGTGCTTGCCCCAAATCCCAAGAGAATGGAGGAGAGGGGACTGCAGTGTGCCTCCCCCCCTGGGGGGATGATTTCTCACTTCACCTCTTTCCCTCTCTCTCTGTATCTCTCTGGTAAGTGCATGAGCCCTAGAGAAAAAACTAAAACTGAAAATAAATAATAATTAAAGAATGAGGAAAACAGAGCCAGCCTGATAGCCTAGGGGCTAAGGCAACTGACCCCACAGGACCAACCATGGCTTAGTTAGCCTCAGTCCCTGAGGTCTGAGAAACTCGCCGGGCACATGTGCATGTGTGCCCCAAATCCCAACAGGCTGTGGAATGGAGGCCAAAGGATTGAGAAGTGACCACGCCCCGCTACGAGGGGCTTTCTCCCTGTCCCTCTCTATCTCTGTCTCTCTCTGGTGAGCACATATGCTCTCTGGCAATGAAAAGTAAAAGGAAAAAAAAAAATGAGAGGGGTAAAGACATCAGCTGATGAAAGACCACCATCACAACCAACCTCTGAAAGCTCGTTACCTGAAGACCTTAGTTAAAGGGAATTTTAAAAAGATACATTTTGGCAAGGAGGAGAGAAGATTTAACTAGAAGATCTAAGGTTAAAGAAGAAATAAAGAACAAAGAAGGTGAAAATGGATTTCCTGAGTGGGTGGTGGAGGAGGGGACAACAGATTTAGTCAGCTGTCCTTCTGTCCACACTGTCATTCCTCGTATCTGGGAAACTTGAATCAAGTTACTTAATCGGAGTCCTGATCTCCTCATTTAAAAAATGTATAAAATAGGGCCAGTTCTGCCTGGTTTTGTAGGAATACGTGAGCAAATGCATATAAATGTTCCCAACATAGACTCTGCATCTGAAGGTGTATAATAAATGTTCGTTTCATATCCCTTTGAAAATTAATGAACAGACAAATAAATAAGATAACGCGAGCAGGGACGAATGGCTTCCTCCGCCTCGGTTCTGAGATAAGGTCCTGTTTATTTTCGTTTCATCTTTCCAGGATCACACCTAGGAGCTTTTAAACAAAATATTCGCGATTTATTTATTTTAAAAGTACTGCGTGTGTACACAGCCCTGGGGATACGCCCCGGATTTCGGCTGAACTCCCCATTCTAAGGTCATTTGTTGTCCTAGTTTTATGGGCTCATGAAACCCACGCTGCCCCACCCACCTGGGAAGGGCCTGTCCTGCCCACCCCGCTGCACGTGTGTCAGGCTGCCCTCCAGCCCGGAGCCGGTGACACGCACGCGATCTCCGTGCAGCTTCTCCCACCCCGACCGCCAGTGCCGAGAGACGCCCCCAGCTCCACCCCCAGCCTAGTCTCAGTCTCACGAAGGACTAAAAAGAAAGGTCAAAACAGTAAAAGGTGCTGGAAAGTCGCCTCGCGTCCTTCAGGTTCTCGGCCTGACTTGCACTTGGCAGAGGTCTGGGGGAGCTGGGAGACGCAGACAGCCCTGCCAGGGAAGCAAAAGCAGCCGTTCCCGGAGTCCCAAGACCTGGGTCATGACCTCGCTCGCTCCTTGCTCCTGACCTATAAACGGGCGAGTCACTTAACCGTCCTGATTCTCTTCCTCGCTGTGAATTGGAGATGACGGTTCTATCGTGTCTGGGACAGACCTGCCTTACGCGCTTCCTCAGTCCTAACTCCTCTGACTGTGCATGGTTCGGGAGGCAATACCCGGGGTCCGTATCTTACTGTGTGGCCGTGGAGATTTAAGAGGAGAGCCCGAGGGCTCTGTGAAGGCCAGCAGCAGCTGCCGTGTAGGCTGTGAACAGCCTCGTCAGCACAGACTGTCATCACGGGTAATCGAGCTCAGCTGCTGCGAAAGCAGGCTACAGGGCCCCAGCCTAGCTGTGACTTCTGACCCTGTGAACTCGCCAGCCGCGAGCCCAGGGCGAGGTGTGAGCTGCTGTGAGCCCTAAGCTCAGGAGAGCGATGCTCACGCCACCTGCTAGCGCAGGGCTCCACACACGGCAGACGCTCAGCGAGTGGGGGCTGGCCTTGCCGCTGCCCCAGCGACCAGCACCTGTGTGCCCGCTGACACCCGCTGTCTGGCTTTCTTCCCCGCGGGTGCCTCCACCCTCCATAGGCCCTGACAAATATTTGCCAAGGGAGGGCAGAAGCTCCGGATACCATGAGACAACGGGGAGTGCTGTTTTCTGAAACGTCACCAAGCCTTGCTCTCCCAGGCTGCAGGTTTAAATCCCCTCGGTTTCATGCAGTGTCAGACAGAAGCATGGCCCAGACCTCCCAGGGTCCGCCCTTCCCGCCCCCTCCTGAGAGTCAGAGAGCTCTGGGCATGGGGCAGCCGCCGAGCCTCACTGCGCCCCCCACAGCGGGACCGTGCAGCTCGCCTTACTGATAAAGTCGCGGAGGACGGGGCGACACTCACCAACGGGTCTGAGAAGCAGTCAGCTCAGCCCAACCTGATGAATGGGTGGAAACTACCGGGCTGCCAAAGACAGCGCACCCCCCGCTGGAAAGGCTTCCTCCTGTTAAGGACTTCCACCGTGCACTGCTTAGTGCCACCTCCACAGCATCCCTAAGGACACGAAGGGCAGCTACAGTGTAGACGAGGTGACAGCGGCTGCAGAGGGCAAGTGGCATGGAGCCCAGGTGGTGCTCCCCTGCCGGGCTCCGGACACTGCCACTGAGCGCAACTGCTCCATCTGAGCTCTCTGCCGGAGCTGCTGCCTGCTACCGGCTTTCTGGGGCCCCAGGCCCAAGGGGACAGCTTCAGAACCTGCATCACGCTGGCATTTGCACTCACAATGGGACAAGGCAGGATGACAGGAGGCACGACTTAGTCACTGCACTTGTGTCTTGGGCTAGAAATGGAAATCACACCCTCGGGAGCAGGAAGGAGGCCCAGTCGGCCTGGAGTTCACGGCCAACTGCCATCAGCAATGGAGTGGGCACACGTGTCCTCGGAGTGAGGGCAAGACAGGCAGCAGGGACTGTCACAGTGCCAGCTAACATCTCCCCCGAAAGCGCCTCTGGGACAGTCCAGCCCCAGAGACGTCACAGGCTGCAGAGTCCAGGCGGCCGCTCAGGCTACACGCAGTCTGGACTAACCACCACGAGGACATGGCTAACCTAGGACCAGCTGGCTTAGTCCTGTGACCAAGGCTGAAAAGAAATTGGGCGGTGAGCATGGATGAGTTCAACAGTGGGGCTCATATTGAAAGATCTACCACTGGGGCCAGCAGATGGCATAATGGCCTGTCGCTGGGCTCCCACATCGTCAACCGCAGTTCAAGTCCCGGATCCAGTGGCTCAAAACTCACCTGAGGTGAGTGTGCATGTGTGCCCAAAATCCTGAGAGGAGAATGGAGGAGAAGGGATTGCGGTGTGGCCATCCCCCCCGGGGGGTGATTTCTCCCTTTTTGTCTCGCTGTCTCTCCAGTGAGCGCACGCACTCTATAGCAAAAATCCCTTTTAAAAACAGAGAGAAAAGAGCTATGATTTGGGTAGCTCTTTCATTCTGTTTTGGGTGGTTTCCTAGTGGATAATTTGGTAAGAAGAGGGTGGGTCTCTGAAGGTAGTCCCACCTGCTTCCACTCCACTCTCGTTAGTACCCTCTGCAGTGTTCTGAACACCATCTCCGTCCTAGGAACATGGTCTGTGTAATACACACCCCAATCCACTGATTCTAGAAATCTCCCAGCCTGCATGGTGCGACAGAGCCAGCCAGGCTCGGTTCTATGCAGTGACACTCTTGGCTAGGTAAAGAAGGATGGCTTGAACCCTGGCTTCTCGATCGAAGTCTTACATCGCTTACATTGTGAGCTGAGTCAATGAAGTAGGAGACGGGGGTGGCTTTTAGAAAGGTGGGTAGGAAGGGGCCCGTAGGTGGCGTAGTGGTTATAGCGCTGGACATGGCTGACTATGGTTCAAGTCCTGGACCTGGTGGCTTAAAAATCATGCAGGGCAAAGGGTGTGCGTGCCCAAAATCCCACGAGAAGAATGGAGGAGAAGGGACTGCAACATGGTCATCCCCCTGGGGGGTGCTTTCTCTCTTTCCCTCTGCCTCTCTGTCTCTCTCTGGTGAGTGCACATGCCCTATGACACACCTAAAAAGAAAAAGAAGAAACCGTGGGTAGGGCTAAGGCACATTTTACAGCCTGGGCAGAGTTTCTCCGGCTGTTTCCTTGCAGAATGGCGTCAGACACTGCCGTGGTTTGGACGTGCCCCCAAATCACGTGTTAGAATGCGGTGAGGCGCTGCAGTGGTGTTGAGAGGACAGGGACTCCATCTGTTTGTGGAACTGCGAGGTGGGTCTCGGGGGAGTGATGAGGCATGGGGGGCCATATGGGGTCCTGACCGGTTGATGAGGGGAGGAAGTGAGACAGACAGACAGACAGACAGACACGCTCTGCTCAACATGTGTTCTGCTGCTGGGGCTGTGACTCGGCAGGAAGACACCACCGGGTGCTGATACCGTGCTCGGGCCTCTCGGGCTTCAAACCACAAGCCGCAGTGCTGTTCTCCCCAGCCGCCCACACCATTCCTGTTACTAGCAAGTGGGCTAGAACAGACTGTGTTACGATGGACTGAAGGACCCTCCTGGAATGCTGCTCCCAGAACTGCTTGCCACGACCTATCTGCTGAGTTCCACTGCCCTCAAGGGCCCCGCTGGGTCCCCGCACGTAGCTAAGCCCTCTCCAAAGCCCAGGTGCCTTCTAGAGAGCACCGGCTGCCCTATCTCCTTGGCAACGTCACGGCCTCATTCGCTGTCTGAGCTGGGCACCTCTCTTTGCTCTTGTTTCTGACCAAAAGAACCGGGCCATTGTTTTCCAGGCCGATTCAATGCGCTGCACACAGTGGGTGGTCCATTCAGCTTTTGTTTTCTGGCGTTCACATTTAATAAAATCACACTGATCGAAACCTTGAAGTGTCAACAACTCAGTGTGCAACTGTCATAATCTGAGCGCTGTCCAGTACACGTGAACTTGCATACTGATGCCCATGAGTAGGGCTTGTGTGTCTAAGAAGATACTGTTAGTTCGCGATGAGTGACCATATAACACGGGTCTAGCAATCTTTCATTTTCATTAACACTCATTTTATTTAGCAGTTCCTTTTTGTGTCTTTGTTTCTGATCAAACCGTGGTTCAGTGTATTAAAATGATATTCCTTAAATGAAGTTTCATTTCAGACTTTTACATTGGCCTTTCCCACCCCGTACTTCTGAGTGGTCGGAGCCAGGGGCAGCTCGGCTAGTGTGGAAAAATCACAGGGCTCTTGCTCCCACTTTACAGGTGGGAGCACGGAGTTCTGTTACCCAGCAGGCCCTACTGTGCAGGGGGCAGCCTTTTGTGGGGAGACAGTCTGGTGCAGGGGCATCAGCAGGGTGGGTGAAGCATCTTGATACAGAAGTCCAAAGCGGGACCCAATGTGTGAGCCCAGACAAATTGCTTAACCTCCCAACCTCAGCTTCCTTCTGTAAAATGGGATGCTACGACCCAGATGGAAACAGTGCCTGACCCATGGCAGGTCTGTCCTATCCCCTCGGAACTCCATAAATGATCTTATGAAGCACAGGCCCACGGGAAAGGCACTTGGGTGTCTCGTTGCTTCTCCGGTGACGTCATTCCCATAGTTAGGCCGTATCTGCTGAAGTCAGAACCCCGAGCTCTGGGCAAAGTCAAACCCCTAACGTCAGAACACACAGAGGCTAGGGCAACCCGCGGGGAGAAGGCACTAGCTTGTGCCGGTGCGACGACAGCAAGGGGAATGTGCCAGAGGGCACACCAGGGAAGATGCAGACGCTAGGAATAACGTCTGCTGAAGAAACAGAAAATGCACTCGGCAATGCCGGCGGCCAGGGCAGGCCAGCCCAACCAGGAATAAACTGCCTGCAGCAAGATGCCAAGGGGGATGGAAAAGCACCATCCACCACAATCAGGAGCAAGAACCAAGATGGCGACCAAGCCCCTGCCAACCAGAGAAGACTCCCCAGCTCTGCCTGGGGTGGGGCCCACGGTCAAAGCTAAACTCACACTGGGAACCAGCAGTTAGCGTGGTGGCTATGTCGCTGGACTCCCACGTAGTCGACCGGGTTCGCATCCCGGACCCGGTGGCTAAAACTCACGCCGGGCGCGTGTGCGTGCGTGCCCAAGATCCCGAGAGGAGAATGGAGGAGAAGGGATTGCGGCGTGACCATCCCCCCTGGGGGGTGATTTCTCACTTTCTGTCTCTCTGTCTCTCTCTGTCTGTCTGGCGAGCACACGCGCCCTATAGCGAAAATCTCTCCAAAAAAATAAATAAATAAAGGGGAAAATAAATAAATAAATAAAAAGCTAAACTCACACTTCTGGAGTATGCGTGTAATTAGCTAAAAGCTTAGTTGAGCAGTGTGTTAAATTCCTGGACCAGTTGGCTATGGTATGTAATTAAGCTATTCTCAAGCAAATCCCTTTCGGTGAAAGGCTCCACTGAAGAATCCTGGTGGAACATGGTCCGCATAACACATACCTAATCCTTGCAGGTTCTAGAAACTTCCTCGAGTAGAGACTGGCATGACTGGCCAGGCAGCCGTACCTGATACCTCTGTTTACACCGAGGAGCATCCGTTATGGCTCTAGGATGACTATGGCCTTGGGCACATTACTTTCTTCTGTAACGCTCAGTCCTCACCTGGAATGGGTAGATGACAATAACCACCTTTTTTATTTTGGGAGAGATTTTTACTATAGGGTGCATGTGCTTGCCAGACAGAGAGAGACAGAGAGAGAGAGAGCAAGAAATCACCCCCCAGGGGGGATGGCCATGCCGCAGTCCCTTCTCCTCCATTCTTCTCTTGGGATATTAGACATGCACGCACACACGCCCGGTGTGAGTTTAAGCCACCGGGTCCAGGACTCAAACCGTTGTTGACTACATAGGAGTCCAGCGACATAGCCATTACACCAACTGCTGGTCCCGACAATAACCACCTTCTAGGACCGTTAGGAGAAATACATGCTTGTGGGTGCTTGCTGCGACCCAGCCCACAGGAGGACGGTAGCACAGGTGCTTACCTGACTGAATCAGAGAATTCAGAAAACAGAAAGGAACAGGAAACGGCCACAAAAAGCTGACCCAAGTGGAGAGGACGTCTGATGGCGAGACCACTGCACAGGGAGTGAGGGGACACGGGGACTGCTGGGTCTCTGAGGGCCCGGCTTGAAACCAAATCCCATCAGTTTGGGAAGATGAAAAAAGTGAGTATACTTGGTGCCACTCAACTGTGCTTTTAAAAATGGTTAAAATGGGGCCAGCAGGTGGCATGGTGGCTAAGAAACTGGATCCCACATGGCTGAACATGTGGTTCAAGTCCCGAACCTGGTGGCTTCAAAAACACCCCAACACGTGTGTGCATGCCTGGAATCCTGAGAGGAGAGTGGAGAAGGGACTGCGGCATGGCCACCCTTCCGAGGGGGCGATTTCTCATCTTCTCTCTCTCTCTCTCTCTCTCTCTCTCTCTCTCTCTCTCTCTCTGTGTCTAGCAAGTGTTTGCAATCTATGGTAAAAATCTTTTTAAAAACTGGTTAAAATGGTACATTGTCTGTAATCTTTTTTTTTTTTTTGGAGAGATTTTTGCTATAGGGCTCGTGTGCTCGCCAGATAGACAGAGAGAGATAGAGAAAGACGGAGAGACAGAAAGCGAGAAATCACCCCCCAGGGGTGGCCACGGCATAGTCCATTCTCCTCCAGTCTCCTCTGGAGATCTTGGGCATGCACGCACATGCACCCGATGTGAGTTTTAAGCCACCGGGTCCGGGATTTGAACTGCGGTTGACTACATGGGAGTCCAGCGACATAGCCATTACGCTAACTGCTGGTCCCTGTAATCTGTTTTTTTTTTTTTTTTTACCATAATAATAATAATAAACTCAAGGTAGAAAATTTCAAATGAAGAAAAAACAAAAGCCTAAATTCTAACTCTCAGCCCCTTGAAGACACTAAACAAAAATAATATAGAGGAGGGCCAGGCAGCGGCACAGTGGGAAACATGACTCTCTGCAACGCAGACACATGTAGAAAGTTACAGTCCACGTCCAGAGACCTCCCTGCACACTCCAGGCACCGTGTGCCCTGGACCAGGCTGGCTAAGGCTGGGCGTGGATCATGGAGTCAGGACCCTGTTGGGGCGCTGTCTGTCTGTCTGTGTCTCTCTCACTCATGGAAAAATACATTTAAAAATAATGTGAAGGAGAGATGGGATGGCCTTCTCTCTCGGGATTCTAAAGAGAAGGCAGTGTCCACGGACCCAGACACCCGCCGCGGGCCTTGGGAGCCAAGGGCTCCATCAGAAACAAGCTCTGTCCAGGAGGTGTGTTCAACCCCAGCTCCTGGAAGACCTGAAAGCCACCTTAGGCTCTCATGCTGAGGAATGTGTCTCTCCTGATGGGTCTCCCTGATACTAACAGTAACCCTGATTCAGATGGCTCCATCCACAGAAACGAAACTTCAACAACTGTCTCCCCTCCCCACCACTCTCTCCTCATCAGGGGGTGGACGTGCTGCTGTCTTGCTCAGAAACCTTTGCCTTGGGGGAGAAAGCCTGTAAAATTCAGAACTGCTCGGGTATAAAAAGAGCAACTTTGGGACCAGCAGGTGGCATAGTGGTTAAGGTGCTGGACTCACGTGGCTGACCTCACTTTAAGTCTGGGCCGTGCGGCTTACTTTCTCACTCCTCTCTCCCCCATCTCTCTCTGTTGAGTGCACATGCTCTATAGCAAATTAAAATAATAATAATAAATGATGGGACCTGCAGATGGCATAAGGGTTACATCGCTGAACTCCCACACAGACGACCATGGTTTGAGTCCCAGACCTAGTGGCTTAAGACTCACACCAGGCACGTGTGTGTGCGTGCCCAAGATCCCAAGAGAATGGAGGAGAAGGGATTGAAGCATGGCCATCCCTCTGGATGGGGATTTCTCACTTTCTGTCTCTCTGTCTCTCAGGTGACCGCATGCTCCCTATAGCAAAAATCCCTTTAAAAATAATAATAACAAATTAAATGAATAATTCTTAACAACAACGGCAACTAGAAGGTAGCATTGTCCAACCGTCTCCTTCCCCACAGAAAAGCAGAGCCTGGCTGAAGACAGGTGTAGTCTCTGTCCGTCATCTCTACCCCCTCCTCCACGACTCCCACGACTCTGTTCACTTCCACAAAGGCCTGCCAACTCAGCCCAGCCACTCTGAGGGACAAAGGGCTCTCCCTGCTGCTGCAGAGGCCTTCCAGCCAGGGCCTCGCCACATTCCAGGCGCTTCCCTGACCCTGGGCCCAAGAGCGGTCCTGACCGGCCCTTCCAGTCCTTAAACCAAAAGCCCCCAGGGAGCCCTCCAGGGAGGAGCTCTGTTAGAAGCTGGACAGAGCAGCTGGTGACACAGACCCCACCAGGGACCTCCAGGAGAAGGCCTCTCACCGGCCACCAGTGTGCCGTTGCCCACCGAGCTTTGCGCCTGACACACAGGCACTGCCTGAAAAGCCTTCATTTCACGGCCTTTCCAAAGTCCAGATATTCTTCTGGGCCTGGCTCAGATCCCACCTCCCCCAGGAAGCCATAAGAGATACGTATGCTTTGCTCACTTGCCTGTAGCACTAACATCAGTGGATATCGTTTCAGATCATCCCCTGGTTTGGACTTAATTATGCCGCACACCCTCTATTCATAGAGCGAGACCCCAACCCCCCGTGTGATGACACCGAGAGGAAAGGCCTTAGGGGGTGATCTCGGACGTGATCCTGAGGGTGGGGCCCCCATGATAGGGTTCATTCCGTGATAGGAAGATACCCAGAGAGCTCTCTCTCTCCTCTCCATCCCAACCATGCGAGGACACAGAAAGAAAAAAACATCCGCAAGCCAAGGAGAGGGCCCTCACCAGAAACCCACCCATCTGAGGCCACGATCTTGGACCTTCAGCTTGTCAAACTGTGAGAAGATAAGTGACTGTGGTTAAGCCACCCATTTTTTGTTTGTTTTAAAAATTATTCCATTTATGGGACCAGAAGTTAGTGTAATGGCTATGTTGCTGGACTCCTAAGTAGTCGAACACAGTTCGAGTCCTGGACCCGGTGGCTTAAACTCACGCTGGGCGCGTATGCATGTGTGCCCAAGATCCCAAGAGGAGAATGGAGGAGAAGGGATTGCAGCATGGCCATACCCCCCGGGGGGGGTGATTTCTCACTTTCTGTCTCTCTGTCTCTCTCTATCTGTCTGGCAAGCACACGTACCCTGTAGCAAAAACTTCTCCAAAAAAGAAATAAATAAAATAATTATTCCATTTAATTGGATTTACCTTAATATTCTTCAATTTGACAGGAGAGGGAAAATGAGAAAGCAAGCCGCTTGGCCCGGAACTTGACCCACGGTTGGCCACGTGGGAGTCCAGAGCCTTAACCACCACACCACCTGCATGTCCTCTTTTTATTTTATTACTTTTTTATTTTAATTTTTTATATACATTCAATCACATATACTCTATGGAATACTATTCAGCCATAAAAAACACGCCCTCTCTTTTAAACCAGATTCCCCGCAGGGACTCAGTAAGCATGAATGCTAATTAGGTGGGAGGTTCTGAGCCCGCTTTTTGCAGCATCTCGGTGCTAGGAAGGACCAGCAGGAGAGGACATCGAACCGACAGGGAACTTCACAGCCAGCTCAGCGCAGGGAAGGCACAGGGACCAGCTGGGCCTTTGCACGCCCAAGCTCACCCGAGCCCGACTGGCCGGGCCTTCGCACACCCCTGAGTTCACCCGAGCTCTATTAGCAGGGCTTTTGCACACGCCTGAGCTAACCGAGCCCAACCAGCAGGTAACTATCCTCATGTCCCTGAAGAGGGAAGGAGCTCGGGCTAGAGGCTTCACCCTGAAGACACACAATGGTCAGGGTCAGAACTGGGCCTGGGGTCAACATTCAGAACAGGCTAGGGAATGGCTGAGGACACAGCCCTAAGGCCAGGCTGCCTGAGTTAGCTGTGACCTTGGGAAACGTAAGCTCTCAGCGCCTTAGCTTCCTCGCTGTGAAAGGCCGTCGTAAAGGCTGCCCGAGTGCACTCAGGCCAAGCTCAGCCAGGCCCGGCTTCTGCAGCTGGCCTGGACAGCAGTGGGAGAGGGGCCTCTGAGTATGTTTGGTCACAGCGGGGCTGCAGGAGTTGGTGTTCCCCACATCAGGACCCACCCCACCTCCATCTGAGGGGGACGTGCCATTGTACAGGACGGCCTAGACCATCTGGTAAAAGTCTATCGAGAGATTTCCCGAACTCCGGCTGGCTGCAGATCCCGGGCTCAACGCTGAGCAATCTCTAGAGTAAATAAAGTGAAAATAAAGCAATTGCCCAGGTAATGGGAGCTTTTCCTCTTGTCTGCACTGGTAATTGAGCCATTGCCGTCAGCCTCCTGCCCCGTGCTGCTGAGTTAGAGTGAAGGAAGGTGCCTGGCCAGAAACGCAGGCAGGTCCCTGGAGGGGGCGGGTCTCAGCGCATCTGGGCTAACCTTGGCCTTCTTTCCTCTCCCCCAGCTAAGCCTGGCAGGGCGCAGCACGCCTCAACTCCAAGGGAGCCAGGAGCACAGAGCCCCCCAGCCTCGTGCTGGTTCTCCCTGGGTAAGGGGTCGCCCATCATCCCCTAAGCTCGTGGGCCCCTACAGCCTGGGGCAGGTAGCTCTGTTATGTGAATAAGAAACCTTTAGCATAGATTTGTGGGGGACCCAGGACCTCGGAATCTGAACCATACCTGCTGCTACCTCCCTGCACCTCCTGAACACACCTGTAATAACCTCCTACCCCCACCCCATTAGGCTCCACCCCCCAGGCCACCACCTACTGCCCAGGTCAATGTCCCCCTCCCTATGGCCAGCCCGGTCCAGGATGTGTCAACAAAAGGGGAAGGAAGAAAGTGCCCTGCTGGCATTCTGAGGAAGCCAGGGCCGGGAGCCAAGACACACTGGCCGAGGGAATGCCCTGCCCCGGAGACTCCGTCCAGCAGAACATTCCCTCCCCTGCGAGCTGGTGTAACAGCGCACCCACGCGGCAGCCTCCAGTCGCCCCAGCAGAGGAGGTCCTTCAGGACCCCGCTCCTAGCTTGGCCTGTGACGGTCCTCCCGTATCTCAGCACTCGTTGCCCTGGTCTGAATGGGCAGGGCAGGTACAGGCAAGAATGAATCAGAGCCCGCACCTGGGCTGAGGCCAGCCCTGTACGAGCTAGAGAGCCTCTTCCTTCCCCATCGCCAGCCTCCCCTGCAGACCGTCTTCACCCCAGCAAGGTTGCAGAAGGGAGCTTCCAAAGAGCAGGGCCCAGGAGCTAGCTCCGCCCAGCCTCCTCCAAGGGCTGGGCCACGTGCTCACCTTTCTCCTTCCCCTCCCTTGCTCTCCTACATGCACCATCTCTGCTTCCGCTCCATTCCTGCCCTCGGGCACACGGACCGTGCACTGGCACACAGGTACCTTTCGACTTTGCTGGGGGCACCCTGGCTCTGTACCGGGATGAGGCAACTTCTGGCTCTCAATTAAACTGTGCCTTGTGGAACTTCTTCTAGAGGGAGGGAAATAATTTGAGAAGACAAAGAAGTGACTTGGTCACTCGGTGAACGAGTGGAAATCATGTGCTGTCTCATGCACAGGGGTGTGCGTACATGTGCACGTCTGTGTTATATGGGGAGAATACCCGCTTGGGGGACCAGCAGGTGGCATAATGTTTACATTGCTGGACTCCTGTGTGGTCGACCACGGTTTGAGTCCCGGACCCGGTGGCTTAAAACTCACGCTGGGTGTATGCGTGTGCTTGCCCAAAATCGCGAGAGGAGAATGGACAAGAAGGCATTGCGGTGCAGCCATCTGGGGGGCAATTTCTCACTTTCTGTCTCTCTCTGTCTCTCTGAAAAAGACTACCAGTTTGGGGCCAGCAGGTGTGATGGGTTTGGGCACTGGACTCCCACTTGGTCTACTGTGGCTGGGGTCCTGGATCCAGCAGCTCAAGCCTCAATGCTGAGCCCAGGTGTGTGACACCCAAAAATCCCAGGATGACAATGGAGAAGGGACTGCAGCATGGCCATCTCCCCTGGGAAGTGATTTCTCACTTTTCCTCTGTCTCTTCTGTCTCTCTCTGGTGAGTGCATGCACCCCATGGCAAAACCTTAAAAAAAAAGAATCCCAGTTTGAAATGGCCCCTCCACAGCCAGAGCCTGAGCCTGTCTACAGAACTGACCAAGGTCTTTGCCGAGGACAGCCGACGGTGCCTCACGGTGTGCCGGTGGAGAGCAGAACCCGAGTGAGAGTCGGGAGCCCAGGGGCCTGGACCCCTTTCTGGCACTCACTAACGAATGATACAGGGTCATGATTTTCCAGGCTCAGGTTCCCCACCTGTGAAAGAGGGCGGTCTAGTTCTTAGAGCATCCTGAATCCATGACGTTACAAGAAGCCTGGATCCGCTCCGAGGACCCTGTGGTAGCACACGCAGAATTCCGTCCTACTCTGCAACTAAATGTCTTCATTCTTTCACGGGGCAAGCACAGGAGGGACCCAGGCAGTCCGGACTCGTTCTCCCCGGGGAGCCCTGGCCCCCGTGAGTCTGCCGCGCAGTGCAGCAGAGCAGACAGCTGTTCCACGTGGAAGTGAAGGCCAGCCACTATCCGTGGCTGACTCACCAGTCCCTGGGAAATCGTCCCCTGAGTCCCTCAGCCCAACCTCGCCCAGCCGCCATGCCAGCACCCAGGCGCCCTGCAGGCCTGACCCTCCTCCCCCACAGCAGGCTCAGCTAACTGGCAACAAGGAGTGGGGAAGGAGCCAGGAGCAGAAGGGTGGCTACTGCGGCCCTGACCCAGCACGGGGCCTGGCTCTGCAGGTGCATCCCAGGCTGACACAGCACTGTCACCACGCCGGACCCCACACCAGGGGCTCCATCTGCACTGTGGCCTCAGCAGCCACCCTGGCACTGGGACCCAAATGCGCACTGCCGTGGGCTCCTCCCCTGCTCTGGTCCTTGGCATCCGTGGGGTCCTGCATGTGATCTATTCCATCTTGTGTCCCACCGTGTGTTTGCTGTGTGACCGTGGACAAACTGTAACCTCTCTCAGCTTCCTCTCCCGCATGGGGCCGAGTCTGTCAGGGGATTACGTGGGCTGGTATGTGAAGACCCCCTCCACCGGCCCTGGCGCTAACAGACGCCCTTCCCTCGGCCCCACCCCACCCCTGTCCATAGCCACTAGCCTTGCTCAGCCCTACAGTCCCCGTCCCAGGCTCTCTGCCACAGCAGATGGCGGGCCAACGCCAGCTCCAGTAACTTTGCCTCCCGTCTGAGAGATCGTTGATATATCCCTGGGCCCGAGGACGACACTCAAGGCCTTCTGCCATCCGCTCCTCGCCGTACTGTCCGCTGTTTCCGTGTGCTCCCGGCCACACCGCGCCTCTGCCGCTCTGCCCAGGCGTCCCTCCTGCAAAATACCCAGACTGGGCCTCCTCCCCAAGGCTGGCCTAGGTGCCACACCCAAACACCATGCCTGGTCCGCTCCTTCCCGAAGCACTCCCTGCTCCAAACCCCCCTCAGCCCCATGGTACAGGCCAGAGAGGTGGAGGAAAGTCTCCCCGAAGCCTCGCATTCGAGGCATTCGTTTTCCGAAGACGCATAAGGTAGCTCTCCTAGGCAAGTACTACCCTGAGGGTACGTGTGCTAGTTTCACCCACAAAGGCACGTAAACCCTGGGCCCGGAAACTAAAATCCCGGTTCTATTCTGTATGGAGTACGCTGTCCTGGTTCCACACCCTTCAAGGCACAGAAGGTTTTTCAGGACACGCTGGCTTCTTGCACGTAGTGAGACACGGCGCTCACGACGTCACAAGCCAGCCTCTTCCTCCTGGACTCTCGCCACCCAGGGGGCCCCCGCCGAGTGGTCTGCCCTCTGGGGTGACACAGAGCACATTTGGGTTCCGGGAGTCCTCCGGAGTGTACGGGCAGGCTCCAACAAGCACGCTGTGTCCGAGTGACCAGGGGAGACGCCCCCTGTGGCGAGCACGCGAGACTGTGCACACACCTGCAGCCCCAGCAGGCCCGCCGAGTCGCAGAGGCACACGCAGCCAAGCAGGGCCAGGGAGGAAGCCTGCCCGGGGCCACTTCCTGACCTCCCTCCTTGGCAGGGAGCTGCTCTTTCTGCCTGTCCTCCCGACTCTCTGCTCCTCTCCGTTCTCTGTTTCTGCACATGGCAACCATCGGGCCACTGTCCTGGCCATATGGCAAGGGCTTCTAGCTGCACTGACGCCAGTCGGAGTCTGAGTTTCTAAACCCGGCCCTACGGCAAGCCAGGTGTCCACCCTGAGCCTCGGTTTCCTCATCTTCGCAATGAAGAGCCTCCATGTGGCCAGAGGGTCCCTGAGGTCTCTTCCTGATCAAAACTCTCCAGAGTCCCTCAGGGAACTGAGCACAGGTTGGCTGAAGGAGCAGAGCAGAGGCCAGGCCAGGCCTGCCTGTCTGGGAGGGCAGCCATCCCCACTGGGGTGCAGCACCGCCAGCCCCCACCAACTCCATGCGCGGCAAAGTCAGTTGCCACACTCCCGCCCCAGGCTCAGGCCGGAAGCCCAGCCTCGCTGCTGCCGCAGCACAGGGGATGGCGCGCCCACCCGGCCTCCCCCTTACCTTAGGCGCGCCTTGGCTGGACCCGCTGCCTGTCTGCGGCTCACAGCTGTCAGGCTGCTGCTCCACCGACCGGCTGCTCCGCCGGATCTCCGCCCCAACCGGCGGGCTGGACCAGCCCCCAGCCGCGCAGTTGTGTGAGGGCGCTCTCCGAGATCTGTGAGTGCCGCCTCCTCGCCACCGCCACCGCCACCGCCGCCTGGGCGCCCTCCTGGATCTGTGTGCACTGCAAAGTGGGGTCTGGGCGGGCGGAAGAGGACTGGAGACTGCCAGAAAGCCTGGCTGGCGGGGGCGGGGCCGCCGACTTAGCTTGCCTGACTGGTCGGGTGGGGCTTCCTGGGCCCCTGGGTTCTCTAGCCCCCCTGGGCCCCCTGGTGATTCCAGGACCCAGAGCCCATCAGTGGTGGCCTTGCTGGCCCCAGGAGGCTGCAGGCTCTGGGTGTGCAGCCCTGGAACCGCCTGCTCCGGACCCTGCCCCAGCCCTTAACTCTGGGCAGCATCTAAAGTGGCTTTTGCTGTTTGTGCTTTTGACTCCTATCTTCTACTGAGAGATGCTAGTACACATAGTTTTAATCCAACATATATTTACCAATGAAATGTGAAGTCAATCTTCCAAGGTCTCCAAGGCATTCAAGCTGAAGGGCGAGCCCTCGGCGGGGTACACGGCCCTTCCCGCCCGCTACGCCCAGCGGCAGGCCCCTCTCCTCCACGGCGCTCCCTGCTCCCAGCCCGGGTCCGGCACCGGCCTTGCCCACGCCCACTGTGGCAGCCCCTGCTGGCCTCTCTGCCTCCCTCTGCCTGAAGAGCTGCTAGTTCAGGCTGGTCCCTCTGAAACGTCACCCTGGGGAACGCTTCCGCAGACGCCGTCGGCCGGGCAGATGGCCGTCCTGTCTGGGTGGCCCCAGTGCCCTCTGGTTCCTGTGCCAGCTGTCCTCCTCGCGAGCGCTCCACGCACACTCGGCCCTATCCTACATGGGGGACCAACAACCATGTCTGAGCAGCTGTCGGCGACGCCACGCGGTAACCCTTGGTTGCCTGCGGCCCATCTGTCCATCGCCCTCCCTCCAGCCTCACAGGAGGACTCCACAGCCATCCTGGCCTTCCCTATGAGCGGCCCCGTCCTGCCTGGTGTTTCCCCTCTTCTGGGGTCTGCTGTGTGTCAGTCCGAGGCCAGGAGGACGGGATGGGGGCAGGTGGCGGTATTCCACCTCAGACACACGACGTTGAGGACCGGCCTCTAGGTAACAGAGCAGGTGACACTGGACGGCTTGCCCCGCTCAGCCCTGCGTGAGGAAGGGAGGGCCTTGATTAACAGGATCCGGGAGGAGTAGGGACCTCAGAGGTTGTCTGATGTGAAGTCTCCCTCCGCCCATTTTGCAGAGTGGAAGACCGAGGCCAGAGAGGCCCAGTCAGAGGCATCAGAGGTGCCTACCATAGCTGTCGTTACCACACGCGATGATGAGATCTGTTCCTGGCAGATACAGATTGCCCTTCACTTCTGAGCAAGTCCACCTGCTGCCGCTGCTTGCTCTCTGTGGTCTCATGCAGTATCTCGATATTGACAGTTAAGTGCACCGATGTGACGACCAGAGGCCTGAGTTCGAACCTTGCTTCCACTTGTCAGCCCTGGCCTGACAGATTCCTGAACCGTTCTTCATGAGGAACATGAGGATAAGAACAGTTCCTGTGTCATGGGGTTATTCTGAGTGTCCAGGTGAGTGTGTATCTATTTTTTTTTTTAAGTAGGGCAAGTGGCTTGCCAGAGATAAAGGAGGGGAAAGTGAGAAATCACCCCACAAGTGGATGGCCATGCTGCAGTCCCTTCTCTTCCATTCTCCTCTTGGGATTTTGGACATACATGCGCACACACCCCACGTGTTTTTCAAGCTGCCAGGTCCGGGACTCAAACTATAGTCGGCCAGGAGTTAATCCAGCACTTTATCCTCCACGCCACCTGCTGGGCCGTGAGTGTGGCTCTCTAAAGGGCTGAAAATAATAGCTGGTAGATAAAAATGCCGGCTGCGCCTGCTCTCACCGATGGGCTGTTGCTGGTGTGCACAGCTGAGTAACCGAGGTTCTGGAGGGCACACCGTCCCTAGCCCCGGTCCTGTAGGGCCCGCTTTCTCGCCAGGTGCCGTGCTGTCTCCACCACCACCCTGCTTCCTGTGCCAGTCTGGCGTTCTGACCACACGGTCTCATAGGACAGGCCAGTAACTGTCCTCGACCCACTTCAACTCACCCAGACACTCACGGACAGCGCTGGTCGTACCTTTTGCCTTTTTAAGTGATGTCGCCTATTTGCGGCCCTTCCTTCACAGAGCACCACGCTGTGTGACTTCCTTCGGACTCACAGAACCATCCCACGCCAGAGCCAAAAGGTCCGCTTGTGCCTCTACTTTTTTTTTTAATATAGGTTTTTGCCATAGGGCATATGTAGTTGCTAAAAGAGACAGAGACAAGAGAAAGGGAAAGTGAGAAATCACGCCTGGGGGGATGGCCACGCCACAATCCCTTCTCCTCTATTCTCCTCTTGGGATTCTGGGCATGCACACACATGCACCTGGCATGATTTCCCAGCCTCTGGATCTAGGACTTGAACCATAGAGTGTCAGCTTTGTGGGAGCCTGCCTCTTAACCTCCACACCACTGCTAGCCCTTGGGGTATGCCTCTCTTAGCATCAGCCTACCACAGAGAAGAGGCAGAGGGAAGGTGACTTTTTCCAGGGATGGCTGTGGGAAACTCGGGCACAGCGGATGCTCACGGACTGGCTCTAGGCTATACCGCCAGCCCAGAGAGCAGAGAGGGTAAGGGTCTCCACCTCCTCTCTCCATGTCTGCATGGCTGTCCTGACTCCGCGCTGCAGGAGAAACCCACGCTTGCTGACTTGGTGAGTATTTCATGAGCACATACTACGTGATGAATAAGACCAAGGCTGGGCTGGCTGCGTGGGCAGGTGACTACGATGTCACTCTGGGCCCCACACACAGAGGGGGTTACGCTTGATTTCATACTCTGTCGTCACTTTCTTACATTTCTTAATAAATTTTTTTCAGTGTTTTGCTATAGGGCATGTGCACTGGCTGAAGAGAGACCGAGGGAGAGAGGAAGTGTGAAATCACCCCTGGGGAGATGGCCGTGCCGCAATCCCTTCTTCCTCTCAGGATATTGGGCACACACACACAGGCTGGGAGCGGGGCCTTGGTTTAATACCAGGGCTGGCAGCCCCAGACAGCTGCTGCAGACCCTGCTGCCCTGCCCGGCCACTGCAAGGTCTGGGCAGTACCAGAAAACACATATTGTTGGAACCCTATGCCTCCTTCATGTACCCCCACCCAAACCTCCTTGCTCAGCCAGGCCTACCGGCCTCTGGTTCCCTCTGCCTGCTCAGACTCAGCCAACTCCAGGAAAAGGGTAGTCACCCTTACTGAAAAGCAGGCTGAACCTAATGCCAGATTTTATTAGGTATTTTGATGTCCTCCTGGCCTACATGGTCGACTCGTAATAAGCATCGAAGACGTGGCAGGTGAGTGCACTCAAGAAGGCTAAATGCGTATGGCAAAGCCCGGGGCTGGCAGTTTGAAGGTCGTGGTCTAACGGCAGGGGTTCTTTTGTGTATGTGTTTTGTTTTAATTTTATTTCATTGTTTTGGAGGAGTACTGGTAGCCCCAACTGCTATGGTTTGAATGTCCCCACCAAAACTCAGATGGCGACTTAACTGCCACTGTGACTGTATTGAAGGTTGAGGCCAGGCCAACCTGTGGCATGGTGGTTAAGGTGGCAGGAGCCCACGTGGCTGACCTCACCATTCGAGTCCCGGACCTGGCGACCTGAGAAACGTGCCAGGCTTGTGTGAGCGTGTGCCCAAAACCCTGAAGGGAGGGAGAAATAGAGAAGGGACTGCAGCGTGACCATGCCCCATGGGGAGTGTGCATGCTCGCTCTCTCTCTGTCTCTCTCCAGTGAGCTCATGTACCCTCTGGGAAATTGAAAAAAAAAAAAAAAAAAAAAAAAAAAAAAACAGACCAAACACAAGGCGATGAGGCCAGGAGGGCTACACCCTGTGCACAGGTTAATCTGCCCGCAGTGATGAGTCCACGGGTCGATGGTTGTGGAGGAGTGGACTGTTGCTGAAGCAGTCCTCGCTTGCTCTCTGACACTGCCAT
The DNA here is from genome assembly GCA_026018925.1 of Tupaia tana. NCBI lineage: Eukaryota > Metazoa > Chordata > Mammalia > Scandentia > Tupaiidae > Tupaia > Tupaia tana. The sequence continues at coordinate 110,555,999 of JAKSZU010000006.1, forward strand.
GCAAGACCTCCGCCTGGTTGGGTCCCTCAGCAGAAGCCAGTGCCATGCTTAGACTTGCCACCCCCCAGTGGTGAGCTGAGTAAACCTATCTTCTCCAAGGTTCCCAGTTTTGAATATTCTGTGACAACAAGAGAGTGAGGACTAAATCACTCAGCACGGTGGCTGGGGGGCGGCCTGGAAGTGAGGAAGTGGGAGCCGAGGGCCCACTCTCAGGAAGCGAGCTGTAGAGGGGAGGGGAACGTGTGCAGCTCAAGGAGAGAGAGACCCAGGCAGGAGACTCCAAGGTGCTTGTAGACCGAGGCCAAGAACCTAATGAAGAGAGGGGCCAGCAGTTAGTGTAATGGCTATGTCGCTGAACTCCCACGTAGTCGACTGTGGTTTGAGTCCCGGACCTGGTGACTTAAACTCACGCTGGGTGCGTGTGTGTGCGTGCCCAAGATCCCCAGAGGAGAATGGAGGAAAAGGGATTTCGGCATGGCCATCCCCCCTGGGGGGTGATTTCTTGCTTTCTGTCTCTATGTCTGTCTCTGTCTGTCTGGTAAGCGCACGCGCCCTATAGCAAAAACCTCTCCAAAATAAAAAAGAACCTAACGAAGAGAGAAGCATGGAGCGTGAGGACGGCTCCGTGGTCCTGGTTCAAGAAGAGGCAGGAAAGACTGGAGGGGACAAGTCAGGGTGAGGGAGCCCCAAGTCTCAGAAACAGGAGGGAGATAGCGGTGGGTGAGGATGCGGTGGGGGAGCAGGACAGTGGGAGGAAAGGACATGGGACTCCTGGGTGATGACCCTTTTTGTCTATGACACAGGAAAGAGGTGATGGTGGGAGGTGGGTGACCAGTGGCCTAGGCGACATTTACAGTCAGGCTTGAGCTGCTGTATCCCCTGGGGCCACAGTGGGGGACCTCAGGGAGAGAGCCGTGAGCCGTAAGTGGGCAGGAAGGGCACAGGGACACGTCCAAGGAGGCATGCCACCCTCCTCTGAGTCACCTGTAAGCTTCATGGCCCCCGGGCGCCCTTCCTCCCAGCGGCTCTGTGTGTCCTCGTTCACTTGCTGCCCTCGAAGTTGGGTCCCGATGACGTGGGCCCTCGGGGACAGTGGACACATCCGGTGTCGCCTACAGGAATTCCCTGCGGCGCCTCCTCCCTTATCATGTGTGGCTACGACTACAGAGTTCCCAACAGTGGAGGTCAAACAAACAGACCTTTCAATATTGACTCTCCAGACTGCCGCGTGGCAGCTCCTCCACCTCCCAGAGCCTCGCCAGCGAAGGCCAAGCAACGGCTGCTGCAAGGCCGGCGCTGGCCAGCTGGCCAGGGCAAGCGAACCTCAGGGCGGCGCCGCCCCACACCCGCTCCTCCCATCCTTCTCCCCTGTGGGCATGCTGGCTTGCTTGAGAAGGGGACTGTTTTTGTGGTATTACAAAAGCCAATCCAGGCTACATGCTTCTGTTCCTGAAAAATAAGGCTAGGGTGAAGGGCCTCCTTGAGGATATTTATGGAGGTCATGACTTCATTCATGGCATTCACAAATCTGGAGTCCCCCAGGAGCAGGACAGGGAAGACACGAGCGAGGGCTGGCTGCTCAGACTCACCGTGAGGTCGGGCACAGAGCTGCAGAGCTGGGGGACAGCTAGAAGACACAGAGCCCATCTGTGTGTGCTGCCTTGGGGGCTCGGCCAATAGGAGACCAGGTCTGGAAGACAGGGTGGTATTCCATCCCCACCCCAAGTGGCCTCTGAGAAACCTAAGGCCTGAGGCCCCCTTCTGTGGGGTATTGTTTTTGCTACCAACAATGTCTGAGTTCTATGTTTATGGAGCACAAAATGAAAGTCACCATATAATAAAAAATGTCTGCTAAAGGAGCCCTGTCATTATACCATGACTTCCACTTAACAACAAAAGAATTACAGGGGCCAGCAGGTGGCGTGGAGGTTAAGGCGCCGGATCCCAGTGGGTGGTTATGTCTTTCAAGTCCTAGACCCTGAGGCTTGAAAATCACACCAGGCGCATTGTGTGCCCAAAGTCACAAAAGGAGACTGGAGGAAAAGGATCGTAGTGTGGCCATCGCCCCTGGAGGTGATTTCTCACGTTCTCTTTCCCTTTTATTCTTTCTCTCTGTCTCTCCCTCTGGCGAGCACATACGCCCTGGAGCAAATGCAGGCATACAGACTCTGCAATGAGCAGTCCATTGCCCAAAAAGGACAGGAAAGTAGGGATGGGGTTAGCGCTTCTGGAAAGGACAGTGAGGCTAGGTGTCTGCCATGTCTCTGTTTCCCAAGTGTTCAGAAAGGAAAGCTCAGCCCTCTCTCCCTCACGATGCTCCTTCTCACATATGCAGCTGCAAACATACAAGACCTGGCCACAGGACCCGCCCACTAATGAGGAAATAAACAACGCAGGGAGGCGAGACACGGGTGGTGCAGGCCGAAGCATGTTCCATGTCAGCCTGGAGTCTGCTGGGGCTGACCGGCTCCCCAAGGCTGCAAGGACAAGGGGACGCAGCAGGCCGCTCCGTTGCAAGATGGCTCCAAAACATCCACCAGCAATTCTTCCACTATCTGGAGTTTGCCAGGGAACATCGCTATTTTTAGAACTATTCTTTATTTTGGTAAAAGAAGACAATTTGGGTTTTTCTAAACTGGTGCTCTAAACCAATAATAGATCTGAGACATCAACAGTTATAGTAGTTGACAATTGGGAAATTAAAAGATAAAAGTTAAATGACCTTTTTAGAAAACAAAAATAATCCAAATAACACCTGCTGAACATTCGCGCTAGGATGAACAATGCAGAGGTTAGAAGAGTAGCTAGCTAGCTAGAAATAAAATACCAGAATTATAGTAGGATTTTGCTACTGAGTCGAGAGGTTGCGTGAGTCCTTCTGAATCCCGTGGACTTTCTTCTCTGATGTCTTCACCTTTCCATCTCCTTTCCTAACTCATCTCCACAGCCCGGGCTTTCGTTGCCTGTGTTTGGACAGTTTCCTTGCCCTTCTGCGGCTGGTCTCTCCCCACCCCATCCACCCTGTGCGCAGCTGCCAGGTGGTGATAAATGGAGGCACAGCTCTGGCTTTACACCGTGTCCCTTCTCTGCACAGAAAGTCCTTCCATCAATGCTCTCTCTGTGTTTGCTGCATAAAATCCCCGATCTTCAGGCTGGTTTTCAAAGCCCTCGGCCATCTCTCAAACTTGTCTCCTAGGCTTAGCCCAACGCTTACTTTCTGGTGACCATCTCTGTTCAGCCCAGAGACAGGCCGCGCAGACACTGCTCCTGCATGAAGGCGTTGCTGGCTCGCAGCCAGGAGCGGCGCCCTCCAGAACCCTCCTCAGGGTTCCAGACCACATCTCTCGGGATGGGATCATACTGCCATGTAGTTACTGGTAGAGTTGCTGATGGAGTGGAAAGGGATTGAGAGGTGGAAACTAAGTAACTATTGGCTTTGAGCATGCCAGGAAGCTTCTCTGCACCTGAGCTTCCTCATCTGTACCAGGCAGTTAAGAACAGGAGTTACCTGATAAGGTGATTGTAATAAGTAAGAGGGACAATCCATATAAAAAGGCCCTTAGTACAGTGCCTGCGACATAGTCACAGCTCACAGTGTCAGAAGGAAACAGGGTAAGAGAGAAGGGGAGGGAGCAAAAGAAAGAAAAGCGAAGAGAAGAAAGAAAGAAAAAACGAATTCTTTTCCTGCCACAGTTAAAGACACCATTGTTTCTTAGATGAAGCACACACATACAACATCCTTGGATAAATTTTTTGTAGAAATAGCAATGGTGTGGTGGTTAAGATGCTGGACTGTGGCCAACCACATGGCTGACTGTGGTTCAAGTCCTAGACCTGGCAGCTTGCTTTCTCTTTTTCTCATGAAATTGAATAATAATAATAATAAATTAAATCAATCATTCTTTAAAAGAGAAAAGGCACCAAGACCATAAAAAGGGTGAGACCAGTTCATTTATTTTAGATCCAGTGTATAAAGTTATTAGCTGAATTCTGAATTTATTAGAAACTTAGCCTTTTCAAGATGAAGGAGGTAGAGAAACCACTCTGATCGGCTCCCATTGTTTTTCTTTCTTTTTAAAATAATTCTTTATTTAATTTCATTTATTCACTCATTTATTTTAATTTGACCAGAAAGAAAGAGGGAAAGTGGAAAAGAAAGCACCAGGTTTAGGACTCAAACCATGGTCGGCCATGTGGGGGTGTCTAGTGCCCTAACCACCATGCCACCTGCTGGTCCCCAAGCTCCCATTGCTTTTCAGCTAAAGAAACTGAGTTCTGCAAAGGGTAAGAGCTAGATGTCCACTTTCCAGAGACTGGAAATCTCTGAGCTCAGAGTTCTTCCCTCCCCGCACATCTGTCTCCAGGCTTAGGACATGCACCATAAAAATCGGATACTCAGAGCATCACTTCTAGCATGACAGCTGAAGATGTCAATAAACTGTTTCCTTGAAAAGCAACAATGATGCTTGACCAAAACTGTCAAAACCAACCATTTCATCTCTCTGGAAATTGACTGAAGGCATGCAATAAATTGAGAAGTGTTTGTTCACAAAAATTACTGAATTTAGAATAAGACCAACACAGGGGCCAGCTGATGGTGTGGTGAAGGTGGCCAAATCCCACAGGGCCAAATCCTGGATCAGCATCTTGAGACACATGTTGTGGGTGTGTGTGATGCCAACATCCGAAAAGGAGGGAGAGATGGAAGAGATGGAGAAGAAGGGATTGCACCCTGCCCCATGAGGGGGGTGCTTTCTCTCTGTCTCTCTCTCTCCTCGCAAGCACACACGACCTCTGGCAGAGTACAATAACAAAAGAATAGGGCCAACTCCCTCATATGTAAAATGGATCTGTTCCCGCCCCAGCTCTGTTGTTTAATAGTTCAATCAGGACAATCCAGGTTGTAAAATCCAGCAGCTTTTTGTCCCAGTCAGAGTGGGCCCACCTTGATTTGGAGCAGTTTAAATGGTGATCTTAGAGGCACATGAATACAGGCAGCCAGAAGCTCCCCTAAAATGAAATGACAAAGCAAACAATGAACAGGTGACTAGCTGGGCATTTAAGAGGAATTCCAGGAAGTAAAGTAGCCATAGGGAAATTGACCAACTCTCCATGTATCAAGGTGTCAGGAGTTAACCAAAGATTGTATCCATGTACACAGGTACAGAGAAAGGAGTAGCCTCAGCCACCCTCACAGCCCTGGCCAGTGGAGCCCATGCCCACGTACAGGAGAGAGGCAAGGGCTCCTGGGAAGCAGAAGCCTGGGCAGCCTCGAGGAAAGAAAGCCTACAGCTCTAATGGGCTCCGCAGCTTACTCACAGACCTACCAGCAAAGAGCGGGGTCTTACTGGCTCAAGGTGTTCAAGCACAACCTCTGACCAATCTTTCTTGCTGAACACTAATCTAGGCAGACACGGGTTATGCTGGAAAGCCAGGCTTAAAAATCAAAGCAAGAGGGACCAGCATATGGTGTAATGGTTATGGCACTGGTCTCCCACATAGTCGACTACAGTTCGAGTCTTGGACCCAGCGTCTTAAAACTCATGCTGGGCTGGTGGGCATGCATACTTGCCCAAAATTCCAAGAGGAGACGGGAGGAGAAGGGATTGCAGCGTGGCCATCCCCCCAGGAGGTGATTTCTCTCTGGCAAGTGCATGCACTCTATGTAAAAATCTCTCAGAAAAAAAAAAAAAAAAAAAAAAAACTTCATAGATTTGGTGCAGACACTTTACTTAAAAAACACAAAACAGTGACTTGACTAAGATATTGCTGCTTTTCTTCTAAGCTTTGTTGTCAGGTTTTAAGGATTTTTATCCTGTCTTGAGTTGTCAATAGATTCATGTACCTACACTATTTGAACAAAATACTAACCTGTTTCTAGGCTTCAAGTTTCAAGGAAATATCCTTACCAGTTCAAAACTGCCTTTCTTGAAACCACCAGCTGAACTTGCTATTGAAAGTAGTTAGATTACCTATGATATTGTGTGGTCAACAAAATGTTGGGGGAAAAGGAATTGAAGACAACTGTAGACAGCAGAGATAGTGTAATAAGAGAGTGGAATAGGGCAGAGGGTCAGACATAGGGTAAAAAAATATATATATGAAAGTAGTAATGGAATTTTATGGATGATAACATGCATGATTAAGCCACTATGCAGTTTACTCTAGAGGGGAAACCACATTTAGTATGTTGTGATGTTCAGGGAATGAATGTAAGTTTAAAAAAATATTTCAGGAAAAAAAAATACTAAAACTGTTACCAAAATTAAAAAAACAAAACAAAACTGTATTTGATGACCACAGTAAGCTATAGTACCCCAGCTAGGTACTATTTTATAGTATGTTCATTCTACTCACTGAGGTTTATGCCTAAAGTCAGACATGGGTTCATGTGTATGTATATATCAGCTGTGCTTGCTATTGCAAATATTTAGACAAATTAATTTCATTAGCAAATCAATTAAATGGGGGGGGAAAGGCATAGAAAGCAATCATGGATACCAGAGACAATGGGAGGAAGGTTGGACAGGGCAGAGGGTTAGGGATAGGGAATCAAGGATGGCAAAAAAAAAAAAAAAAAGCAAAATATACAAGACATAAGAAATGGAAAATTGTTTGTTGATGACACGTATGTTGATGTGCTTGATTGAGCCAACAGACAGTGTATTTTGGATGGAAAATTCATTTTGTATACTATAATGATGTATAGCGTATTAATGTTAAGAAAAATAAATTAATTAATTTTTAAAAAAAACTACAAAACACCACCACTCAAAAAAAATTAAAACCATAGTTACTACAATATGCTGTGTAAAATATTCATTTTCAACAAAGAAAATTGAAGGAGGGCAAAGCACCATGAATGTATGATCCTGTTCAGTACAGGAAAAAGGCTCTCAATAGAAACTGTCTCTGAATGTGCCTAAATGGTGGGTTCAAAATCTTCAAAGCCACTATTTAAAATATGTGTGAGGGAGGCTAGCAGATGATGTGGTGGTGAAGGTGCTAGACTCCTACCTGGCTGACTGCAGTTCAAGTCCTGGACCAAGTGGCTTGAAAATCACACTGGGCATGTGTGCCTGTATGCCCAAAATCCCAAGAAGAGAATGGAGAAGGGACTGCAGTCTGGCCACCTCCCTGGGGGTGATTTCTCACTTTCCCTCTTTCTGTTTCTGTCTGTCTGTCTGTCTATCCGGCAAGTACACATGCCCTATGGCAAAAAACTAAAAAAAAAGTTTTGAGGAATTGAAACAAATTATGGTTAAAAACCTAAGTATGACAACAATAAATGAAAAACTCAATAAAAATGATAAATAAGTTAATTCTGAAACAATGGATGCCACAGGGAAGTGGAATGACATATTCAAAATGGAATAAAATATTAACTAAAAATTTATATCCAGCAAAACTGTCCTTCACAAATGAAGGGAAAGCAAAGAGATTTCCAGATAATCAAAAATTGAGAGAATGTTTTGCTAGTAAATGCAACCCATAAGAAATATGAAAGAAAGTCCTTTAGGATGAAAAACAGTGACAGCAGAAGGTACTCAAATCCACAGCAAGAAATGAAGAGTTCCAGAAATGATAAATATGTGGAAAATATAAAAAGCTCTATAAATATATATTTCTCATTTCTTCTTATGTCTTCTTTAAAAGATATACAGTTATATGAAGAAAAGCATAACACTGTAGTTGGGTATATAACATACGTAGAATCCCATATGATGACAATGGAATGGAAGAGGGTAGACAAAAGGAAGATACATAACAGCAAAATTATCCTAAATGAGATTGTGATCATTCGAGGCGCATATTGCAACCACTAAGAAAATAACTCAAATATAGCAAAAAAATCAACACAAGAATTAAAATGATACACTGAAAAATTTTATATAACACAAAAGAAAAAAGTAAAGGAGGAACGCAGAAACAACAACATGAAAAGACATAAAAAAAAATAGAAAGTGAATAGAAAGTGAATAGCAAAATAGCAGATGTAAATCCAACCATGCCAGTAATTACACAACACATAAATGGACTAAAAACCTCACCAAAAGATGCAGATAACTGGACTGAACAAAAAAGAACAAAACTAAACAAGACTAAACTATATGCCTGTGTATGCTGTCTACTAGAGCCAAAGCTGAGAACCAAAGAAACAAAGATTAAAAGGAAAAGGATGGAAGACATCGCTTTAGCTCTGACACGTGACACTTATCATACAAGATAAAAGCTGAACAAACCAGAAAAAAAGAAAGAAAGACTTCTCTTAGGCCCATAAGAAGTTGACATCACAGGGCGAAGCACTACCCTGAAACACAGAAAGACAGATTGCCGTGGAGAACACAGCACAAATCAGCTCGCCCAGAGCAGAAGCCACTGCAGACACTGAGTGGTAGGAGCACTTAAAAGGTAATTTTGATGAATTGCTAAAGGCTCACTGTGGATTTGCTTGAGAGTGAAAAACTCCTGAAGATGTAGTTTTAGGCCCCAAATCATGGATTTTACCTTCAGGAACCTCACTGGATTCTCAGGATAAAAACCCCCAAAGAAAAAAATCCCTCATGCTTTGAGCAGGTTGAGGGAAAAAGTAACCATTTGAAAATACACCTGTAGCATTTTCCAAAACAAAGGCCTGCTCTCTAAGGGAGCCAACTTTACAAGAACCTTATCTCCCTGAGAGAAGGACAACGGGCCATCTCCAGCATCCTCTAGTATTCTTGTCTCACCGAAAGGAATAAGAAAAAGAAAAAAAAAGAAGACTAAGAAAAACTGAAAGTCACAGCCTAGAAACTCAAGCCTACTAAAAGACTGTGATTTGATCATAAAACTATAGATCACTTCACCTCACCAACACCTTACCGTATCAGCAGGGCTCCATTATAATAACAGCAAATTACTCCCAAAAGAAATGAAAAACACTAACTTTATTTGTGAAGGCGTTTTTAGGGAAACCCAAGGACAACAGGAAAAGAGGGAAAAGAAAACAGGGTACTAGCAGTACCTGAAGGCTCTGCATTTGTAGCCATAGTAAACATTGAACATAGCCCAGCTTCTAGACAGATAAAGACTTCACATCACAGGCAAATTTACCTCAGTTCCTACTATCTGATATATTATGCCTGATTTCAACAAAAAAATTACATCCTCAAAGCCATGCTAAAAGGAACAAAAAGTAGTCTGAAGGGATAAGCGTTAGGATCAAATATACCATGGAATATGGAATGACTGGATGAGAAATTTAAAATAATTGTGGTAAATATGTTAAAGGTCATACTGGAAAAGTAGGTAACATTCGAGAACAAATGGATAATGTGGGGACCAGCAGTTAGTGTAATGGCTATGTCGCTGGACTCCCACGTAGTCGACCACAGTTCGCGTCCTGGATCCGGTGGCTTAAAACTCACGCTGGGCGCGTGTGTGTGCATGCCCAAGATCCCGAGAGGAGAATGGAGGAGAAGGGATTGCGGCATGGCCATCCCCCCGGGGGGTGATTTCTCACTTTCTATCTCTCTGTCTCTCTCTGTCTGTCTGGCAAGCACACGTGCCCTATAGCAAAAAACTCTCCATAAAAAGAAAAAAAACAAGCAAAAAAAATGGATAATGTGAGCAGTAAGCTGGAAATCTAAGAATCAAAAAGAATGCTATAAATGAAGTACCCTATAATGTCAATAAAGAATTTTTTTCTCTTTTTTTGGAGAGGTTTTTGTTATAGGGCAGAAAGACAGAGAGAGACAGAAAGCGAGAAATCACCCCCCGGGGGGTGGGGGGGTGGCCATGGTGTAATCCCTTCTCCTCCATTCTCCTCTCGGGATCTTGGGCACGCACGCACACGTGCCTGACATGAGTTTAAGCCACCGGGTCCGGGACTTGAACCACTGTCGACCACATGGGAGTCCAGCGACATAGCCATTACGCTAACTGCTGGTTCCAATGAAGAATATTTTTGACAGGGTCATCAATAGACTCGAGACAGCTGAGAAAAGAATTGGTGAAACTGAAGATAATCCAATAGAATTTCCCAAGTAACAATATCCAAAAACCTGTGGAATGATTACTAAAGGTAAAATATATGTGTAATGGGAATGCCAAAAGAAAAAGAGGGGAGGGACATTTAGGAATATTGGCTAAGAATTTTCCAAAATGATTTACAGACACCAAACTATAGGAAGTTCAGAGAACACCAAGCCATATAGAAACCAAAAACCCTACACCTAGGCCTATCAGATTCAAACTGCAGAAAACCAAAGGCAGAGAGAAAAGTCTGAAAGAAGCAGAGAGAGATGGGAGTGAGAGGAAGATACCTTGCCAGTAGAGGAGCAAGGAGCAAGAATAAAAATTTCATTGAACTTTGTATTAGTCTTGATTCTCCAGAGAACAGAACCAATAGGAGAGGATAAAAAATGTGTGCATATTTTATACACATACACACAGAAAGAGAGGAGGTGGGAAAGGAAAATACTTATTTATTCTAAGTAAATAACAGAAGTAACTAAGGAGGCTGAAAAGTCTCAAGATCTGCAATCGGTGAAGCAGAGACCTAGGAGAGTTGAGAGTATAGTTCCTTTCTGAGCCTGAAGACGAGAGAATGAGGAAAGCTGATCACGTAAGTTGTAGTTTGAGTCCAAAGGAAAAGGAAGAGCAATGTCCCAGCTCAAAGACAGTTGGCAGAAAGAATTTTCTCTTACTCCAACTAGTTATTCTGTTGAGGCCTTTTACCAATTGGATGCTGCTCACTCACACTGAGGAGGGCAATCTGTTTTACTGTCTACTGATTCAAATGTGAACTTCATCCAGAAATACTCATACAGATACTCAGAAATATGTTTAACCAAATATCTGGTCACCCCATGGCCCAGCCAAGTTGACACATAAAAAGTGAGATGTATTACATACTTCTCATCAGAAATCATGCAAGCAAGGAAATAGGGTAAACTACTTAAAATGTTGGAAAAAAACACCAACTTCAAATTCTATATCTAGGGACCAACAGTTAGCGTAATGGCTATGTCGCTGGACTCCCATGTAGCGGACCGCAGTTCGAGTCCCGGACCCGGTGGCTTAAACTCACGCCGGGCGCGTGTGTGTGCGTGCCCAAGATTCCGAGAGGAGAATGGAGGAGAAGGGATTGTGGCATGGCCATCCCCCATGGGGGGTGATTTCTCGCTTTCTATCTCTCTATCTCTGTCTTTCTGATGAGCACACACACCCTATAGCAAAAACCTCTCCAAAAAAAAAAAAAAAAAAAAAAAAAGAAAGAAAAGAAAAATTCTAGATCTAAAAAATTATCCTTCAAAAGTGAAGGAGTAGGCCAGCTGGTGAAGTGGTGGTTACAGTGGCTGAACTCCACAGTGGTCAACGGTGTGGTTCAAGTCCCAAACCTAGCAGTGAGGAAAACATGCTGGGGCTGAGCGTGTGTGTATGTGTGCCCCAAATTCCAAGAGAATGGAGGAGAAGAGAATGCTGCATAGTCATCTCCCTAGAAGGTACTTTCTCACTTCCCTTTCTCTCTCTCTCTCGAACATACATACTCTATAGCAAATAAAAAAAAAAAAGGAAGAAGTGAAGGAGAAGTTAGGATTTTTTCAGGCAAACAAAAATGAGGGAATGCATTATCAGTAGAGTTCACCTATAAGAAATTTAAAAGAAATTCTTCTGAAAGACAGAAAATTATATAATTCAGAAATTTAAATATATATAATAAAATGAAGAGTATGGTAGAAGGAATAACTGAAGTAAATATAATATTTGCTGTTTTGTTCTAAACTTATCTTTTATATAAGAGATAACTATTTGTTCAAAAATAATAGTAAAAATGTGTTGAGTAATTATCGCATATAGATAACCAGAAAAGATGGAAAAATAAGAAAACTTTGAAAGGAAACAAAAAAATAAGTGTAACAAATATTGGGTCATCAGAAAATTCATGATGCCTTTTTGCACAAAGAAAAAGAAAAAAACATAGAAAATACGTCTTGACTTTTTCGACAGCCCAATAGAGGACAGTCATAAATGTGATGAATAGTAATGCAACTATGTCAAAAATCACTTTAAATGAGTATAAGTACACAAATCATAATGGGTAGAAAAGCAAACCCATGGAGACAGAAGAGACAGAGGTAGGAGCTGCTGCCTCACGTGTGCTGACGCCGCTCTGCCTCTCACCCACGAGGAGCGACGGGAGGTCTAAGGCACTCAGTCTGAGCTCAGCAGCATCCCCGCTCAGTCTGCTGTGGGGAGCAGGGCTGCTCTGGCCTGCGCAGTACGCAAGCGCGCTGTGCAACGTGGTCTACCACCGTACACTCCACCTACCCCGCTGAACCTCCAGCCACGCTGGGAGCAGGGAGGTTTGGGTATACAGGAACTAAACACCTGGGACTGAAGACATGAGACTCCTGAGGAATTCTCTCCCCACCATCTCCCTAGCTGTAAAAGGAAAGAAAAATTCTCTCTGAAAAAACAGCACTCCAAATTCCTACTGTGGATTCCACAATCCCACTCGTAGTAGAGGAGGAAACGTGGCACAGAGCTAACGCACTACAGGAAGTGCAGGAGCACACAGATACAGAAATACACTCCATAGAATAGGAAGAATTGAGCATGTCATGAGATGACTGAAAATCAAAGCAGAGTTCCAAGAAGTAGGAGGAAACCAGAAGATTCTCCCCCCTCAATGGAACAAAAGAGCTCCTCACCAACAAGGGACAAAACCTAAGAGATCACAGAAGTGTCAGAAAAATAATTCAGAATATTCATTGTAACAAAATTCAATGAGGTGCAATAGAAAACAGACAACCGATTCCAGGAGATGAGGAAGTCCTTCCATGACTTGAAGTGGGAACTCCATAAAGAGATAGATGCGCTGAAAAAGAACCAGACAAAACCTCTGGAGACAAAGAATACAACGCAGGACATCAAAAGTATCAATCTCAGATTAGACCACACAGAAGAAGATCTGACCTTAAAGACCAAACCTCCGATTTAGCCCAAGCAACTGAAAAGAATAACCATTAAAAATTAGGACAACATATGGGAAATCCTAGACACCATTAAACAGCTAAGCAGCTGCATAAGATGTATCCCAGAAGGCAGAGAGACAGGAAATGGGCTAGAAAATCTCTTCCACCATACCTTAGCTGAAAACTTTCCAAATTTAGAGAGGCTTGTGGACATTCAGATCCAGGAAATACAAAGGATACCAAATAGATATAAGAAGAGCCTCTTCAAGGCATATCATAGCCAAATTTGTCAAAATCAAAGACAAAATTCTAAAAATGGCAAGAGAGAAACACCAAGTTACTTACAAATGTTACCCCACAGACTAACATCAGACCTCTCAACTGAAACAATGCACACAAAGGAAGAATGGGAAGACATATCCCAAACTCTGAAAGGATTAAACAACATGCTTCTAAGTAATACATGGGTTAAAAAAAAAAGTTCAAGAGCAATTTAAAAGTATTTTTAGCAGAGCTAGCAGATGGCGTAGTGGTTATGTCACTGGACTCCCACATGGAGGACCTGGGTTCAAGTCTCAGACACAGTGCTTTGAAACACACTGGGCTTGTGTGCATGCATGCCCAAGATCCTGAGAGAAGAATGGAAGAGAAGGGATTGTGGCCTGAACATCCCTTCTAGGGAGTGATTTCTCACTTTCTCTCTCACTGTCTCTGTCTCTCTTGCTCTCCAGAGAGCATATGCACCCTAAGGCAAAAACCTCTAAAAAATATGCAAAAACCTCTAAAAAGTAAATTTTTTTTAAGTAAATGAAAATACAATTTCCCTAAATTTGTGGGATTCATAAAAGCAGTGCTTAAAGAGAAATCTGTAGCATTAAATGAATAAAAGGGAAAGATAAAATCAGCCTTCTATGTTTCTACCTTAGGATAAGTTTCCACTAAAGGAAAAAAAGCAAATCGAATTCCAAATAAGATCTGAATAAATGAAGATAAAATGTTTAGAATGGAAGCCTCAATACTATCATTATATCAATTTTCTCTAAAGTGATCTGTAAGACTAACATATCAAAATCTCATCAGGCTTTTTGGTAGAAGTTGATAACTTGATCCTAAAATTTCTATGGTTATGCAAAGACCTGGACTAGCGAGCCAGACTGGTGCAGTGGTGAAACACAGCGCTCTGCAGGGCAGTTCCACATGTGACGGTTCCCAGCTCAAGTCTGGAGACATCCCTGAGTAACTAGGCACAGGCTGACCCACGACCCAAGGCTGGCTGAGGGCTGGGGTGGGTGGTATTGGGACCCTGTTGGGGTGCTCTCTCTCTCTCTCTCTGTCTCTTTTTCTCATGGAAGAAATAAACAACTTTAAAAAAGACCTAGAAAAGCAAAGACATTTTTTGTAGAAGAAGGAAAAAGAGGATCTGTGCTATCCAGTTTAGACATTTATTATAGGGGCCAGTCCCATAGTGCAGTGGCCAAGCACAGTGCAGAGCAATCTGGATCCCACACGGCCAGCCAGGGTCCACGTTCCAGCCGCAGAGTCGAAAACCACGCCAGGCATGCAGTGCATGTCCAGGAGCCTGACGAGATGGAGAATGAGAGTGCAGCTTGACTGGGTCCTGTTAAGAGAGATTCTCTCTCTCTCTCTCACTCACTCACTCTCTGGCATAAAATAAAATAAATCGATTTTAAAGCTTCAGTAATTAAGGCAATGTGGTGTGGGATGCGCAACAGCGAGTGCCATGAAGATAAATATGTAGGTTACTGAAGCAGAATTGAGAGTCCACAAATAAAACCTTACCAAAACTTTATTTTCAACAAAGTTAACAAAATAATTGAATGCAGAAAGGATAGTCTTTTTGACAGCAAGGCTTGGGGGAGGGAATATCCATATGTATTAAAATGAACTTACATTCTTACGTCACATATAAAAATTCACTCAGTATGGGTCAGTTTTAAATATGAGAGAACTATGAAACTTTTAGACTGAAACACAGTAAAATCTTTGAGAAATCTTATGTAAATCTTTATGATTCCAAATAGGACCCATAAAAGGAGAAATTGATAAACTGCACTTGATAGATTTTTTTTTTTTTGGAGAGATTTTTGCTATAGGGCGCGTGCGCTCGCCAGACAGACAGAGAGAGACAGAGAGATAGAAAGCGAGAAATCACCCCCCGGGGGGATGGCCACGCCGCAATCCCTTCTCCTCCATTCTCCTCTTGGGATCTTGGGTACGCACGCACACATGCCCGGCGTGAGTTTTAAGCCACCGGGTCCGGGACATGAACCACGGTCGACTACATGGGAGTCCAGCGACATAGCCATTACGTTAACTACTGGTCCCTGCACTTGATAGATTTTAAAACTTTTGTGTTTCAAGAAATAACCTTAATAAAAAGACCAGCCTTCGACTGAGATAAAATCTTTGCAAAACATGTATCTGATGAAGGTCTTGTGTTCAGAATATAAAAAGAATTTCGGCAACTCAGTAAGACAGACAGTATGGTTAAAAAATGGACAAAAGACTTGAATAAACATTTCACCAAAAAAGACATGTAAATAACCAATAAACACATGAAAATAAGCATGTGCTCAGCATGTCTAATCATCAGAAAACTCAAATTAAAACCATACTGTGTTGCCACAACGCACATTAGTGTGCTATATCAAAAAAGACAGATAAGGGGCCAGCAGGTGGCGAAGTGGTTAAGGCGCTAGCCTCCCATGTGACCAACCGTGGTTCAAGTCCCAGACCCGGTTGCTCGAAACTCACACCAGCTACTTGTACATGTGTGCCCAAAATCCCTAGAGGAGAATGGAAGAGAAGGAACTGTGGCATAGCCAACCCCAGGGGGTGATTTCTCACTTTTTATCTCTCTGTCTCTCCAGAGAAAGCATGCACACTATAGCAACAATCTCAAAAAAAAAAAAAAAAAGACAGATAATACCCACTATAAGTGCATCTGCAAGGATACAGAGAAACTGGAACACTGACAAGTTCCTAGTAGATATAAAAATAGTGTTCTTACTTTGAAAATCATTTGGTTGTTTCTTTAAGTTAAACATAACTTACCTAAGACCCAACAATTTTACTGTGAGAAATCTACCCAAGAGAAATGTAAACATCTCCACACAATGACTTGTAAGTGAATGTTCACAACAGCATCGCTCATAATAGCCTGAACTGGAAATAATCCCAATGTCTACCAGCTGCTGAATGGATAAAATGAATAAGAAATACCACTCAACTGATCACTACTCAGCAATAGAAAGAAATGGAGAGCTGATAGGTGTCACACACTGAACAGACCTAACAGTTTATGCTTGGCTAGCCACGGTGGTGCGGTAGCAGCACAACGCTCTGTAACATACAGGCACGCAGGCAGTGTCCAGGCTCACATCGCCAGGCCTCCCTAACCCTCGGAGTATGCCCACATGCCTGTGATCCCGCATGCCCGAGGCCGGGGGTGGACCACAGCACAAAGACTGCTGGGGGTTCTCCCGCCCATGGGGGTCTCTCTCTCTCTCGCTCTCTCGTGGAGAAAAATAAATAAAAATTTCAAAAAAATTATGCTTAAAGAAGCCAGATGAAAAGCCTTTATCTCCATGTGATTTCATTTGTATTAAAGGTCCAGAAAAGGCAAATTACAGAGACAGGAAGCAAATGGATGATTACCGGGGAAGAGAGAGAAGAGTTGTTTCTGACTAATCAGCTTAATGGGATTTTTAGGGTAATAGCAATATCGCGAAACTGGATTATGGTGCTGTTTGTACTGTGAGTGTATTAAAAACCATTAAGTCGTACACTCAAATGGGTGAATTTTAAGGTACGTAAATTACATCTCCATAAGTATGTTAACATAGATAAATAAACCAGACAAACCGACCTCGATGCTCTCTACCGATTCAGCAAGGGAGGTGTGACCTCCATATGATCAAAATATGGCGTGACAAGCTCCTCACCCGGGTAGACAGCGACACCTGTTGTGACCTAAGTCCTCTTTCTGCCCTCCAAACCTGTGTCGACTAGTCTGTGGCCCTAGACAAAGCCAGCCCTACTCAAGTCACACACGGTCCAATTGTGCGTGATCCAAACTCCCCGTCACGCTCACTGGGACGACGTGCCGAGTTTCCAGCCACTGGGCCACAGTTCTCTAGATCAGCGTGGAGATAATTACAAAGTCCAACGAAGATAAACCCTTAGCTCCAATCCTGGACGTCACCCAAGTCCTGAATGTACACTGTGCACACGTGTCCCTGTCTCCCTGTCCTCAGTGTATAGTACCCGAGGAAGACATTCTTGGTGACACTTTCTGTCCGACCAAGAACATTTACCAAGCTCCTAAAACAGCTTGCTTTTTGTCCCCAAGCAGGAACGCATGTATCCCAGAGCACCTAGAGGAAGAGGAAGGGTGAAAATGTAGTGCTTTGGAGTCTGAGCCATTGGGTTTTAGTTGAGTGACACATCTGTGACGGAATGAAAGGTTGCATCATCGCTTCCTCTGTCAATTTTGCTGTTTTGGGTTTTAGATTTTTTTCTAAAGGACAGAAATGTCTTTGCGACCGCAGCTGGCTGCCTTCAAAGAGAGCACCAACCAGCATACTTCTGCTCCTGCTCCTCTTACTCCAGACCCAGCCGCCAGCTGAGTTTTCCAGGGCCCCAAACTCCTTAACAACTCATTTCATGAGTCTCTTTCATCTCACAACGGATGTTTACTGAGCTCCAGTGGAAAGGCTGTCTCAGAGGCAACGCCGGATGCAGAGATAGGAAAAAGACCCTTTCCTGGAATAGGTTGTGTCCTAATTAAAAAGAGGTGGGTAAGGTGTGAGCATAAATAACTAAGCTATTAGATGACGTGTGACAACAGGTACAAGCTGAGCTCCCTGTTTTAAGGATGAGGGAGAGGGCTTTTGGCCAGAACAGTCAGAAACGTCTCCATGGAGAAACCGCTTTCTAAATCGGGCCTCGAGGGCACGTGAAATTCGGACTGCCCTCTAGGACAGCAGGAAAGGCACGTGCCTGGATGAAGAGTTTCAGCAGTGGGGAAGAAGCAGGTACACTGGGGGAAAAACAATATTATTTTCCTAAAGTACAAAGTGTGTGCTGAGGAGCAGGAACAGATGAAGTCTATAAATACAAGTTGGAGTCAGATAATGTAGGACGTTGAATGCCAGTTATGACTTTGATTCGTCTCTCGGCAGGCAGTGTTAACCTTCTCTAAATTCAAAAGGCATTTAAATGATGGCTGCAGAGACTCGGGCTCTATCCTGACAAGATCCATAGCTATAGTTGGAAAACTTTCCAGCACGATCACAAGAACATGGGCGGCTGTGCTGAATGACCTTGGTCCTATCCAGTCTTGAGACTGTAGAGGGAGGCCGCCTCCGGAAGATTGCACAGAACTGGCTTTCGGTGTCGTGTGTGGCCAGGGCTACGTGCAGCTCGTCGGGGAAGGATCTGGCCTACTGGAGAGGTGCCAAGCGCACGGTTTGCTCAGAAGGTAGTCTCTCCTGAAGCTTAGAAAATGAGGATGGCTTTTTGCACGAGGCATCGTCCCTCCAGAAGGGTGGCTCTGGCTAGTGTTTCAAATACTGGGTAGGCTGGTCCCCGCTGCTGGGTGATGAGAAGTGAACAGGGGTGCACTGGGCTGCTAGAGGGCCTGCCTGATCACGCTGCATGCGAACGGACAAAGATTCTGAAGCAACACCCCCTGGAGGAACAGACCCTGCAGACTGGCGGAAGAGCTGGAGAAGGCTGACAAACGTAGGATGCCAGCTTCTCTCCTAAACGCCATGCCCCAGACTACTTGGGCTGGCTGGGGATGCAGAACACCCACTTGGGCCACAGGTCCTGCGATGGAAGCTGAAGGACATGGGAGAGGATAGGTTTGTGTCTCAGACAGAGGAACGGAGAGATGGGCATGGATGTAGTAATAACAAGTCAGATGAGGGCGGAAGGAAGCTAATGGCATCATTACACACACACACACACACACACCACACACACACACCATATACACACCACACACACACACACACACACCACACACATACACACACTACACACACCACACACACACACCACACACACAACCACACACACACACCACACACACACCACACAACACACACACAACACACAACACACACTCACACACACACAAAACACACACCACACACCACACACACCACACACACACCACACACACACCGCACACACCACACACACACACCACATAACACACACACACCACACACTCACACACCACACACACAACACACACACACCACACACACACCACACACACACCACACACACCACACACACACACCACACAACACACACACACCACACACAACACACAAAACACACACACCACACACACAACCACACACACACAACACACACACAACACACACCACACACTCACACACCACACACACACAAAACACACACCACACACCACACACACACACACGACACAAACACCACACACACAAACCCCCCCCACACACACACCACACACACACACCATATACACACACACCACACACACACACCACACATACCACACACACACACCATATACACACACACCACATACACACACCACACACACCACACACACACCATATACACACACACCACACACACCACACACACCATATACACACACCAAACACACCACACACACACACCACACACACACCATATACACACACACCACACACACACACCACACACACCACACACACACCATACACCACACATACACACTACACACACACCACACACACACACACCACACACACACACACACCACACACACACCACAATACACACCACAGACACCACACACACACCACATACACACACCACACACACCACACACACACACCACACACACACACACCACACACACACGCACACCACACACACACCACAGACACACACACCACACACACACACCATACACCACACACACACACCACACACACACACACCACACACACACACACCACACACACACATTTTGCTAAAGGCAGTCATTTCTCTGTAAGCCCAAAGGCAGGCTTAGAACAGCCCTGCAAAGGGGAATGGTAAGGTTAGGTGCTGCCCACGATGGCTGGAAACTTCAGCTAGCCTACATGTGGAGAAAGAGAAAACAGCACAAACACGCCACCAGTCTTCCCAAGACTTTTCCCACTGTGGTCAGAGCTGGAGCCCAAATAAATTCAGGCTACTTAGTGGAGTTGATTAACTAAATATCTCTTGGGTTTTTTCGTTGGCAAGCTGTGGTAACAGGGGACATTTTCCCTCAGCTGAAATAAATGATCTCTGAAGTCCCACTTACTTTCAAACTCTGCAGGTACTTGATTCGGAAAATGTCAATGCTTGGGTTCTAAGCTAAGCAAGGATCTGAAGAGTCTGTGAAGTAGTTAAGAAGACTGAAAATGTTTTTAAACAAACAAACAAAAACTTTATATGGAAAAAGATGTTGAATCTTGATCAGAAGTTAAATTGTGATAGTCACTTTCCAGCATTTTCTTTGATTGTATCAGAATAGATTTCTAAAGGTAAAAGAGGAGACTAAGAATTGCAAATAGTAGAGAAAGGAACTAGATTCAGAAATAATATCTTGTGTGTGTGTGTGTGTTTTAATATGAGAGAGTTGTTTTTCTATAGGGCATGTGCACTCGCTGGAGAGACAGAGACAGAAAGTGAGAAATCATTCCCCCCCCCCCCCCGCCATCCCCAGGGAGGAGAGCCATGCCGCAATCCCTTCTCTGCATTTCTCCTCTCGGGATTTTGGGCATGCATGTGTACATGCTCGTTGTGAGTTCTAAGCCACCAGGTCTGGGACTTGAACCATGGTCGACTATGTGGGAGTCCAGTGATGTAAACGTTACACCATTTGCTGGTGCCTAGAAATAATACCTTAACGTGTCTAAATTGCAAAAATGTGGATCTTGAATGAAAGTATCTAATTCTACTTGCGTATTTTCCTTAGAGCCTCGGCTGGTTCTACAGACCAAGCCATTGTTATTTTTAACTCTGTCCAGCCTCACTGCTCCTGCACAACTCTGGTTCACTCCTTCTCCTCTGCCTGCATATGGCATCACAGCAAAGGCAGCAATATGCAGCCAGCCAAGAAGGCTTCCACTCCTTCCCTCGCCCCTCCACACCTATTCAGTTATTAAGTCTTACTGATTCATTCGGCACGTAATTTGAAACCTCCTCCGCTTCCCATCCTGATCCAGCTCAAACTCTCAAAGCCACCCTTCTGAACTATTGCCACAGCCCCTTAGTGAACCATGTGCTTTTACCCAAAAGGTACATTCCGTACCAGGTCTCTTGACATCGGCCTGAGGACAACGTGGTGAGGAAGAGAGAAGTCCGCGGTCTCAGGGAGCTAAGAGTCTAGTGGGAGAGCCAGACAATAGTCAAATAAGATAATGATGAAATATGGTCTGTTCTCGAGTACGTAGGGTGATTGAGCAAGAGTAACTGAGCACAGAGGGCCTGCGTTCATTAGGTGACTACAAGGCGAGAACATGGGAGCTCAAGTCTGAAGGAGAAGGAGAGGTGAGCCTTGCTCTTGCCCCGAGCACCCCAGGAAGAGCGAGGAGTTCGAGTTTCCTGGAGGGACTGAAAGAACAGTGAGGTCAAGCACAGAGAGCAAGAGAGAGCAGTCCAGAGTGAGGTGGGGCGGGCCAAATAACGAGAAGCCTTCAATCCTCAGATTGAAGCTGGGAACTCTTTATAATGCATGAGCACGAATTGATAGGTTTTAACTAGGGAGTGACACAATCTGACTTACGCTTTTACGACATCACTCCGATCAGTGTGTTGCCAATAGGTTGAAGGGGCATAAAGAGAAAAGAAGCGTTTCGTGACTGTGCAAAGGTGGGCTCTCAGGAGCTTGGGCTAGGTGATGGTGACGGAGCTGAAGGTCGATAGATTCAGAATATGTTTTCCAGACAGACCAGATGTGACTGATTAGTGTGGAGGTGTGAAGGGAAGAGGATGTCTGTGGGGAGTATCTTGAGTATCTAGTAAGTATCACCAGATAGTGATATTTACTGACGGAAAAGACAAGGGGAAGGACAGGTTTTAGACAGCCAAGTGGGGGCTGACAATGCTTTTAATAGAGGAAACTTTGGGCTAGAGGCAAGGTCTGGGCTGAAGATATGAAAGTGTACCAATGGGTACTGTTGAAAGCAGCGAGACCAGGTGAGGTCACCTGCCCCAACGGGGACGGAGAGTGTAGTTAGAGGAGGAAGGAGCAGAGGAAGGGAGAGCAGAGAAGGCTCAGGATGGGGCCTCGAGGCACTCCAATACTTAGAGGTCAGGAGAATGAGGGAGAGCCAATGAAGCAGGCCCGTGATCATATCTCATGCACCGTTCACACGGAGGTCAGGGTGATGTCTTCAACACTTAGCTCTGAGAACAGTTCCCTCCTGCTTAAAATGCTGAGGTCTCCACCGTCCTCTTGAGGAAGCACAGTACACAAGCCCCTTCACAATCGACCTAAGTCAACCTTCCAGGTTCATCTTCCCTGTCCACTTTACCACAGCACTTCAACACTGTGTTATAGTGATCTTAGTACATACCTGTCTCTGTAATTAGATCTGAAGGAGAAGGGTTATGTCATTATTGCCTTTGTGTTTTCAACGTCGGGCACAGAGTAAATGCTGTTACAGTTGTAGAAGCGGGGGAGAGAAAGAAGGAAGGAAGGAAAGAAGGAAGGACTATCTCACACACACACACACACACACACACACACACACACGAGTCAGCATCTGTGTCATCTCCCCTCCACACCCCCCGCAGTTTTGGATACTACACAATCCAGGAAGGAATGAGGAGAGCCCCACCTACAGGTAGAAAGATATAGGAATGAATCCACTCTGAAGTTCTTCCCGAAATGGAAATCTCGGACCAGTCAAAACTGGGACTCAGCCACACCAAGCAATCTCTTTATGAAGCTCATTGATAGTATTGATATCTAGAACTCAGTTCATATAAAATGTCTCCAATGGTTTACAATCAAATCAGAGCAACAACGATAGAGTAGTAGGTGACCTGTTTCTGAACGATCACCTCTGACAGTGACGGCTGAACATTCCTGAGCCCATGCAAATGGACCTTGGGAGCACACTGAAACGTTCTAGCTCCTAGAAACATCAGTGAGGAAATGATGCTTCTGCTTGGGGAAGGAGAAAATTCCATGGGGAAGGAAGAAGGTTCTAGCTGAACGACTAATACTCGTGCGGTAATGGGTGGCTGATGACTCAGAAAATCCATGTGGATCAACGCAGCAGTCGACTCTGCTGATGAACTGTCAGTTGTCAAAGAAATTGCTACCTGTTAATGTTTGGACGGTTTTCTTTTACAGAACAAAGGATAGAGAAATGATGGGACATGAATTGCAATGTAAACATTGTTCTGTGCCCGCCTGAAATATCACCTCAGAGGATATTTTATGCTCCCGTTTTTTTATTTGAGTTTCATTGTTTTAGAAAACATGCAGTTTGGGTTTGGCTGTGGAGCATCACGTTCCATTTGCGTATGTATAAAAGACCAGCTCGCACTGTGTTTCATGGTTCAGCCAAAATCACCAGGTGGCACATTAAATAGATACAGGAGTGGGAGGGGAGTGAAAAGACCCGATTCCTACCCTAGCTGTGTGATCGCAAGCAAGTCAGAGAACGGATTTCAACACTGGATTTCTGAAATGTGAAATGGAGTTCTTGCTGCATTCCTTTCTCAGGTTGTGAAGAACAAATGAAATAATGCATATGAAGGCATTTTCCAATCTTAAACAAACGTTACTGAGGTGTAACTTACACACAGCGAAAGGAATAGATCTTAAGCACACAATTCAGTGAGTCTTGGCAAGTGCATACATCTCGTTATTCACACTCCAATCAAATCACAGGATATAACCACCACCCCAGAAAGTTACCTCACACACCCTCCAGCCAATACTCCCAACCCTAGCTTCAGATACACCACATCTCTGATGTTTTTAAACTAATGTGAACATTTCTTTCGTGCCTGTTTTAGAACTTCAAATAAATAGAAAAATAAAGCACACGGAGACTTCAAAATGTCTGTGAAAAAAATGAAGTTAAAGAATGACTTTATTTTGACACAAAAATTTTATTTTTACTTTTCAAAAATACCTTTTATCGGATGTATTTGAGGTTTACAAAATGTTATGAGCTACAGGGGTAAATACAGCTATATACAGATTAGTATACTTTTTTTATTTGTGTGGTAAGAGGAGCTAAAATGTTTCACAAAAATTTACCTATTTCTTAAATTTTTTCATTTTTGTACCAATTAAATGGTTTTTCCCTGTTCCTCTCCCTCCTATTACCCCACACCCTGTGACATCTCTAGTGTCTACAGTTGCCCTCCCTGCCATGATACCTTCCAATCTCCCAGCTTATGCTAAGTCTGTTCTTTTATAAGCGAAAATCAACTTTTTGTTTCAGTAGATCTTTTTGGACCAGCCCCAGCCTAGTGGTTAAGGCAGCTGGATCCCACACAGCCAACCCAGCGGCTTGAAAACCAGGCCCGGAGGGAGAAACGGAGAAAAGACTGCGGCGCATGACCATGCCCCATGGGAATGCTTTCAATTGTCGCCCACCTAGCATGCGCACACACCACTTGGCAAAATCTTAAAAGGGAAAAAACAAACATAGATCTTTTGTATTTCAACACAAAACAATTTAAATCCATGCATAGTTTTGCATAATATGCATTTGAACTGTTTTAAAGACCCCATTATCCATACTGTTACATGTATTGGTATTTTATATCTTTTTGTTGCTGAAAAATTTCCTTGTTTATCCATTCTCCCTTTTGAGAGTGCAGTTTGATGAGTTTTGACAAATGTATGCACCTTGTAACCACAACTATAAGCGAGAGTACATTTCTCTTACACCTTTTACCATCCATCCCTCCTCCCACCCATGACCCCAGACATTGCTGATCTGCTTTTTATCATGATGATTTTAATGAAATCATATACTATGTGATCCTGTCTTCTTTTACTTAGCATACTATTTCTGAATTCATCCATGTGGTTTCACGTACCGGTAGTATTCCAATCAATGAATACACCACAGTTTGTTAACCTAGTGACAGTTGATGGAGGGATATCTGGATTATTTCCAATTTGGGACTATTATGAAAAATGCTGCTAAGAATATTCATGTACAAATCATGGAGTAGACATGTACTTATATTTCTGTTAGGTAAATAAGTAAGAATGGAATTGTCAGGTCATAAAGTGACTTTATTAGAAGCTGCCAAACTGTTTTCCAAAATGGTTGAATCATTTTCCTTAAGCAATGTATGAAAGTTCGAATTGCTTCATATCATTGTCAACACTTGGTATTGTCAGATTTTTTTTTTAAGAGAGAGATTTTTGCTATAGGGTGTGTGCACTCACTGGAGAGACAGAGAAAGAGAGAAAGAGAGAAATCACACCCCCAAGGGGATGGCCACACCACAATCCCTTCTCCTCCATTCTTCTCTTGGGATTTTGGGCATGCATGCATACATGTCTGGCATGAGTTTTAAGCCACTGGGTCCAGGACTCGAACCATGGTCAACTATGTAGGAGCTCAGTGACATAACCATTATGCTATATGCTGGTCTCAGTACTGTCAGTCATTTTTAATTTTGGTTATTCTAGTGAGTGTGTAGTGGTATCTCCCTATGGCTTTAATTTGCAGTTCCTTGATCTTTACATGTACTTATCTGTCATTTATATATTTCTTTTGGTAAAGAGTCTGTATAAACCTGCTGCATTAAAAAAAGGTCATTTTTCAGTTACTAAGTTTTTTTTTAACATTCTAGATATAAGTCCTTTATCATATAAATATTTTGCAAATACTTTTACCTAGTCTGTGACTTGACTTGTCATTTTTTTGACACAGTCTTTTGAAGAGTAAAAGGTTGTGGGATCAGCAGGTGGCATGATGGTTAAGGCACTGGACACTCCCACATGGCCAACCATGGTTCGAGTCCTGGACCTGGTAGCTTGCTTTCCCACTTTCTCTTTCTCTGTGGTCAAAATTTAAATAAATGAATTAAAAAAAAAAAAAAAGAGTAAAAGGATTTTTGTTTGTTTGTTTGTTTTTGTTTTTAGTTTTTTGCCTTAGGGCACATGCACACACTGGAGAGACAGAGACAGAGATAGTGAGAGGAGAAGTGAGAAATCACCACCCTGGGGGATGGCCATGCTGCAATCCCTTCTCCTCCATTCTCCTCCTGGGATCTTGGGTGTACACACACACACACACACACACACACATACACACAGAATGAATTTCAAGCCACCATGTCTGGGACTTGACTGTAATTAGCCATGTGGGAATCCAGTAACATAACCACTATGCCATCTGCTGGTCCCAGAGCAAAAATGTTTAATTTGTATAAAGTTTCATTCATCAGTGCTTTTGGTTTGTGCTTATTTGTCCTATCTATAAAATCTTTAATTTTTAATTTTTCATTGCTGGTGAATAGGAATACAACTGATTGTGTGTGTGTGTGTGTGTGTGTGTGTGTATTGTCTTTGTTCTGTGCAATTTTGCTCACTGCAATTAGTTCTAAAGAATCTATAGAGTCTTTAATATTTTCTATATACGAGATCATGTTAACTATTAAAGATCACTTTATTACTTCCTTTCCAATTTACTTCTTCCTTTCCCTTTCTTCAGTTCTTTTTCTTACCTTATTGCATTGCCGAGGACCTCTGGTACAAGTGGAGAGAATAACATTCTTGCTATCCTTCCAATCTTAAAGAGAAAGCATATAGTTGTTCACTGATAAATATGACCTTAGCTGCTGATTTCTCAGATTCCACTTATGAGTTTGAGGGAATTCCAATCTATCCCAAGTTTGTTGGAAGTTTTTATTTTGTGAATGAGTTTTGCATTCTCTCTAATCCCTTTTTTCTCGACCTACTAAGGTGATGATATGGTTTGTGTTTCTGTTCATCAGTATGGTGAATTACATTATTTGATTTCAAAAGTTAAACTAATATTGCATTCCTGGGATAAACCTGACTCTGTCATATTATTTATTTATGGAGACATATTTAGATACATATAGAGTTTATTGTAGGGAATTAAGTCTATACTTAGGAGACTGAACAGTCCATAATCTATCATCTGCAAACAGGAGTCCCAGAAAAGCTGCAAGCAGGTGAGCCAATGACATGGATTCCAGTTCAGAATCTGAAAACCTGAGAACCAGGAGTGTCAAGAGCAAGAGAAGACTGATGTTCGAAGTCTGGCCATCTGGCAAGAAGAGAATTCCTTCTCCTTCTGCCTTTTATTCTATCAGGCTCTAACAGATTAGATGGTGCCCACACCTACAACGACCAGGGTGAGCACCTTTTCTGGGTCCACTGATTCAAATGCTAATCTCATCCAGAAACACCCTCAGAGAGAGACCAGAAATAATATTTAATCTGGGCACCCTGTGACCAGTCAAGTTGACACATAAAATTTAAACTTCTCAATGCAAAATATCAATGTTGATCTTCATATGTCTCTGGTTTCCAGAAGAAAAAAAGAGAAATGTTTATTCTTTTTATATATCGTGGGATTTAATTTGCTAACATTTTGTCAAAAATTTTTGCATCTAAATTCGTAAGAAACAGTGATAACTTTCTAGGAATAATTTTGGTTTGGGTATTAGAATAATGCTGGTCTAGGTAGGTTTTTTTTTTTTAACTTTGTAAAAAAAATTTGTGTAGAAACAATATTATTTCTTCCTTAAACATTGATAAATTTATCAGTAAGATCATCTGAGTCTAAAATTTATGGGTAGGCTTTAAAGGTTTAAAAATTTTAAAATATAGGACTTGAAGTTTATTTATTTATGCTTAAATATGCTGTCAATTTGTGTTTTCAGAAAATTTTTCATTTCATTTAAGTTGCTAAATGTATTAGCATAAAGTAGTTCACAATATTCTCTGATTATTCTTTTAATGTCTGGGATATGGCTTTCTGTGTACAGTGTTCAGCTACAGGGCTGATCCAAAACACTCTATTTTTACCATCCCACTTTTCTTTTTAAAATTTAAGTAAGAATAATTAACATAAGATCTACCCTCTTAAAAGTTTTAAGCATAGAATATAGTTAACTACAGGAACAATGCTGTACAGCAGATCTCTAAAACTTTATACCTATGGAATAGCAACTCCCCATTTTCCCCTCCCCAGCTCCTGGAAATCCCCATTCCGTTCCCTGCTTCTATGTGTTTGACTATTTTATACACCTCCTGTATGTTATTCAGTATTTGACTTTCTGTGACTGCCTTATTTCACTTAGCATAATTTCCTCAAGGTTAGTCCATGTTGTTGCCTATGGCAGAATTTTCCTTCATTTTAAATGCTATACATGCTTTGGTTTATGGGCTCTTTACTCTGTCCCATTGGTCTACATGTCTGCCTTTATGCCAATACCATACTGTTTTAATTACTGTAGCTTTGTGAAATATTTTGAAATCCAAACATCTGAATATCTCATCTTTGTTTTTCCTTCTCAAAGATTGTTTTGGCTATCAGGATCCTTTATGGCTTCATGTAAGTTTTAGGACTGTTTTTTCTACTTCTGCAAGAGAGTCATTGGATTTTTTAAAAGACTGCATTGAAGCTATAAATTGTTTTGGGTAGTGTAGACATTTAATAATAATAAGTTATTCAATCTATTAATACAGGATGCCTTTCTTTTTACTGGGTCTCCTTTAACTTCTTTCATCCATGTTTTAGAATTTTTGGTGTTTAAGTCTTTTACCTCCTTAGTTAAGTTTATTCCTAAATATTGTATCCCTTTTGGTGCTATTATAATTGAGGTTGATTTTTAATGTCCTTTGGGGAATATGTTTTTAGTGTATGGAAATGCAACTGACTTTTTAATGTCAATTTTGTATCTTGCAACTATACTGAATGTATTAATCCTAACCATTGTGTATGTGTGTGTGTGTGTGTGTGTGTGCGCACGCGCGTGTGTGTACTCTTCAGGGTTTCTACATATATTGTATAAGATTATAACATCTACAAACAGAAATCACTTCACTTCTTTTCCAATTTGGATCTTTTTTGCTTTTCCTTGCATAATATGCTGTTTCTTTGTTTTATAGTTTTTTTCCCCCAATTGCATAAATGGAGGATATTTTAAAAAATCCTTTCAGCATGTTAAAGATATTGTTGCATAGTCTGTAGGCTTGAGTAATTTCTGAGTAGAAGCCTGACATTCTTTGTTCTGTTGGTATGTACCCCAACTCTTTTTCTAGTTGCTTTAATATTGTTCATTCTATCACTTGTTTTCCAAAATTTTATTTATTTATTTAATTTTAGCTTGCTATCGGGCTGTGCACTTGCTGGAAAAAGACAGAGAGAAAGAAAGAGATGATACTCCTCAAGGGAGATAGCTATATCACAACTTCTTCTCCTCCATCTCCCCTGTGGGGATTTCAGGTACAAACACACATGTCTGGAGTGATTTTCAAGCTACTGGGTCTGGGACTTGAACCACATAGTCAGCCATGTGGAATCCTGCCAGGAATCTCTCCGCAGAACACATTTCCTGAGTGTGGGGCTGTGGATTAGAAATAAACGTAAAAATAGATACACAAAGACATACAAGTATAGAAAAACAAGAATCATATGGGCCTGACTTCTCTAATTGGAGATAGCCATGACCCTAAACTAGTCCCAGGTTTATTCTTTTAAAGAGAAGAAAATGGGGAGAAAGGAAATGGAATGCAAAGCCAGTTTTGTTTTCAGATATTAATTGACTGAAAATAAGAGGACAACTTGACATCATGTATTTTCTCTGATCTTTTGGGGTAAATTATGATAAACACAAGTGGCTTCCTTTAGACAGATACTGCTCTGCAGTGTCAGGCAGCTACCATATTTACATGCAAATTGCTTTCATCACCATGCAAATAACAGCTCAGGGAACCATGTTTCTGCATGTTTCTAAAGGTCACCATGTTTGCTCAGACTAGTTGCACTCCACAGGATCCAACTGCCTTAAGCTCCACACCACCTGCTGGCCCCATTTTCAGAAATTTGATATCATGTTACTCGGTGTGGTTGTCCTTATGTTTACATTGGTGAAAATCTATTAAGATTATTAGATCTGGATTTATTGTGGAAATTTTTGACTGTTGTTTCTTTAAATATTTTTTCTCTATTTTCTTTTTTACATGCCAATAACACATATTTATACTGTGTGATATTGTCACACAGTTCACTAGCGCTCTTATTTTTTTGTTGTTGTTCTTTAAGGTTCTTTTTTCCCTTACTGTGTTTCAGTGTGGGTAGTTTCTATATTTACATCTTAATATTAACTTTTCCCTGCAATTTTCAATTTGAATTTCATCTCATTCAGTATATTTTTCATTTTAGAGATTATATTTTTCATCACTAGAACTTCCAGTCTTTGTTATGTATTGCATTTCTCTCTTAATTATATTTATGTGTTTCTTTATATCCTTTAGCATATTTATGATGGTCAAATTAAAAACCTTACCTGCTAATTCCATTATCTCTCTCACTTAAAAAAATCTATTTCTATAGATTTATTTTCTCCTATGGATAACATTTTCCTGATTCTTTGGATACCTGATAATTCCTTCCTTGATGGCAAACATTGTGAATTATGTGCTTTTTGGTACTGGGTTTTGTTATATCAAAAAATGCTGCATTTTTAACCATTCTGGCATGTGGTTACATTACTCACAGATACGTTTATTCCTTAGAGGTTTTTTTTAAGCTTGATAAAATGGGTCTAGAGCAAACTTCCACTATAAAGGTATGACCCTTCAAAGAACTCTGCCCACTGTCCTGTGTATTACATCTTTTTTCCATTCTGTTTGATAGAATGTTAACTACTCTATCTTATGTGAGCTCTGAATTTCTTGGCCTGGTTTTCTTTTTTCCCAATTCTATTTTTTATTTAAATCAAATTGTTGTACATCTTTATGGCATACAATATGATTTTTCAAAGCATACATGCAGTGTGTGATAATCAAATCAAGAAAATCATCATACATTGGGTAGTCAGGAAAGTCATGACACATTTTTGCATTTAAAAAAATACATCATGACTTTCCAGATGACCTAATACATTGTTTTCAAAAAAGAACCTTATATTCTTATGTCTGTTATTTTCAATGACTGTTTCCTCAGGCTTGTGGAATTTTATCCCACACAAATGCAGATCCTCATTTGGCCAAAGACTTGAGGAGACCCCTCTGCATCTATCAGGACTTCCACTTTGGGCAGCACCTCCTCTTTAGTACTCCAAACTGCATTTCAACTGCTTCAACATCCCTGAACTCTGATCTGTTTCCTCAACTTAATGAGACTGCTGGGCTCCCTTGTGTGCCCTTCTCTGCATTGCAGCCTATAATCTTCCCCGGTCGGTGAACAGGGGTGATCATAGAGCTTGCTTAGTCTGTCTTCAGGGGTCACAGTCCTACACTGTTGTCCAATGTCTTCTAATTCTTTGGTGCAGGAGGGCAATTACCAAGGCAGATGATGTTATTCTAAGTCTCTCACATGCATGCTAATTCTAATAGACCACTGAAATAGATACTATTACTACTATATTATGTTCATTTATAGATGAGGAAATTAGATATAAAGAAGTTAAAAATCTCACCTGAACTCAGATACCTAGTCAATGTTAGAGCTAAGATTTGAACCTAGGAAGTCTGGGAGTAGGATGGAGTTCCAATCTCAAATTTAAAAAGAAGGTGAGTGAAAATATATGGGCTGTAGGAGTTATTTTCATGTGTACAAAATGGAGGTTTGACTAATCGATGCAGACAAGGTGTAGGCTGCAGGGGCTAGGGGGTAGGTAGTCTGTCTCCAAGGTATTAGATAAGCAAGATAAGGTGTTATAAAGCCTATTGTGGAAAAACATTCTATTACTGAATACCTACATGTGCTTTGGAGAGTTTTGTATTTTTAATATTTCCTTGAGAGGTAATATAGTATAGTATTTAAAAAGCATGAACCAGACTTCCTGGGTTCAAATCCCAGCTCTTAAGATTGATCAGGTATAGGAATTCAGGTGGTATCTTTAACTTCTTTACACCTAGTTTCCTCATCTATAAATACCAAGAAACACCAGTGCCAGGGTAGACAGGAGAGTCATGCATGCTTCCTATAGAAAAGAATACCCGGCGGGCTGACCTGGACAACACTGGCATTCCAAAGAGTGATGAGTTCAATTTGCCTAACAAGGCTTAGAGTCAGCATTTTGCAGGGCAGACATGACTGTCTAGAGAGTAAACCTGAGAGGACTCTTTGCAAATACAGAAGCTGTTATGGAAGCAGGAAAATCAAGGTTCCATAGAAAAAAGAACTGCTGACTGTACAGAATGGCTACCATCTCAGAACTAAAGGTAAGAGGCCTGACACCTGGTGTACTCCTCTTCACATAAGAGAGGCCTGCTTCCATTGTCTTAGATTCACTCCATTCCAGCACAGAATGAGGTCTTCACAGTTCATCAAATCCATGCCCTGGCTTCTACAAACATGTTATCTTACACTCTCTGGAAATGTTAAGAATTCAGAAAGCAAATGCTGTTTTGCATAATAAATGTTTATCACAATCCTTTTGAAAGTAATAACTAAGGAGGCTCCTCAAAGAGTGACCTATTCCTTCATGGTCTATTTTTTTTTTCCTACTCAGTATGTGAGTAAACATCCCTTTAAGCTATTTGACCTTGAACATGTCATAATCTTTCTAAGCTTTAGCTAACTTATTTATAAATTTGTGATGATGCCTAGTCCATCACATTGTGAGGGTTAATTGAAACAATGTACATAATTAGAAGTTATTATCCTGTCATTAAGGAATTTAGATTTAGACCTGATAAGGCACATGCCTCCTAAAAAAGGTGAAAATGGTATAGTAACAACACATGTAAACCCCCACTATTAAAACTTCTGAGCTGAAAGAAATTTTGGAGAACACCTGGGATAAGAAGGGTGCAAAAATGAGAAGAGGTTGAGAAAGAAAGGTGAGGAACTGAAGAATTCCAAAAACAAATTTCTAAATTTATCTAAATTTAGATGATTTCTAAATCATCTAAATTTAATTCATTCACTCTAAAAAAAAATCTTTCTTGAATGTCTACTATGTAAGAGTGCCATGCTAGATGTTATCAACGTCCTAAAGATTGTTAGGTCCAGTAGGGAAATGAGGCATGGACCCACCTTGTACTAAGTCTCCTGAGAGACCAGTTGTAAGGACAAGCCACAGGTGCCTGCAGGCAGATAGACGGAGGGAGGTCTCTGCAAAACACCTGTCCTGGCAGATCGCCTCATCCATCTGCCTGCCTGTCCTGTTAAAGATCCTCGAGGCAAGCAATTTCATAGTTGCCCTTGGCCAATTCTGTCTCAGACAGACAATTCTTTCTTAGCCTAACTGAAACATCTTGTACTGTAGTTTAAATCCAGTTCCTCTGGTCTGTTCTCAAGACGGAGAGCAGCTGGCTACTACCTTCTGCCTAATAATCCACTGGGGAGTTGGAGACTGTTATTAAGTTCCTCTTCAGCTCTGGATACATTATCCATCATTGACTGACTGAGAAAACAGGATGTAGACATTGAGGTTTGTGTTCATAGCAAATGAGTTTCTGTGGGAATACAGTGGCATGCAAAACAGTGCAAGCTGTCTTTGGCCAAGGACAAAATGTTGAGGTAGGTAGCTGCAAGATGGTCAGCGATGTTCTCCTAAGGACAGAGAACAAACTGATAGATCCTGGGAAACGTCTCTTCCACAGAAGTTCACTCCAAAACCTCAGTGTTTGAGGACAAGGAGTTTGCTTCCTATCCAGATAAGACACCTTCTTAGGGTGAACCAGGTGGTAAAATGAGGATTAAAGAGTGAAATCAAGACTGTATTGTAAGGGCCAGCAGGTGGTGTGGTGGTTGAGGTGTTGGACTCTAACACGGCTGACCATGGTTCAAGTCCCAGACCTGGCAGCTTGCTTTCTCATTTTTCTTCTCTCTCTCTCTGGTGAGTATGTGCCTTATAGCAAAATTTAAAATAATTATAAGGAAAAAAATTAGTGATTTTTACTATAGGGCACAAGCACTCACAGGGGAGATAGACATGGAGAGACAGCGAGTGAGAAATCACCACCCGGAGGAATGACCATACCCTAATCCCTTCTCCTCTACTCTCCTCTCGGGATCTTGGGCATGCACACACATGTGCCCAGCATGAGTTTCACGCCCCCAGGTCCAGGACTCAAATTGTGTTTGGCCATATGGGAGTCCAGGAACATAACCATTAAGCCATCTGCTGGTCCCAATTAAAAAAAAAAAATTATTAAGGACTGTATTGTAGTTCAGTTCTAAGTAATTTGACCTCATGCTATTAGTTATTTTAAAAGACACAACTATTTGTATATTAATTGTACTATCTATTTTTTATATTTTATGATACTTTGATATTCTGGGAGCCTTGGTAGCCCTGGGGATAACCCTTCTCAGGGTAGCTAATTCCTAAACATGACAAAGGTTTCCCGAGTGTCCTTTTTCTATGCAAATCAACCAATCCAAAGTCCATGTCTCCAGTAACTTCCTTTATTTTTTTTCTTCGTATTTGCTAGAGTGCCAGAGAGAAATGGGGGGGTAAGCAACCTCAATGAGGTGTGAACATGCCATAACCCCTTCTCCTCCATTTCTCCTTTTCTTTGGGACCTTTGGCATGCACAAGCACTCCAAGCCTTCCTTAAGTAGCTGGGGCTAGGACTCAAACGGGGGTCAGCCATGAGGAATCTGGCTCCCCCAACCATCTCCTTTACCTCATACAGCAAGTCAATACCTTCCTTGTCCTAAATCACCCCAGCCAAGTGTCAAAAAATCACCAACCTTGTAACCCAGAGCCTGCAGAAATAATTCAAACTCCCAATCTTTTAAAAAAAATTTTAGAGAGAATTTTGCTATAGGTGAGCCTGCTGGAGAGACAGAGAGACAGAAAGCAAGAAATCACTCCCCCCCCCCCCCAGGGAGGATGGCCATGCCACAATCCCTTCTCTTGGGAATTTTGGGCATGCACGCACACACACACACATGGCGTGAATTTTAAGCTGCCAGGTCCAGGACTTGAAATGCGGTCAACTGTGCGAGTCCAGAGATGTAACTATTATGCCATCTGCTGGTCCCCAAACTCTCAATCTTAAACTTGCTCAAACTTGCCTACCTTGCCTTTCTCACCCCTTCCTTCAACTATAGTAAAGACTCTGGGTCATACTTTCCTCTCTCCTTGTGCCTTCTGACTGACTGCTACTTTTCCATGTGGCCCTGCATGGCATGGCACGGCCCCTTGACCTCTCTGTGTATGTCACCATATCCGAGTCCATCTGAGTCCATCTTTTGTTTCTACAATAAAATGCCTGAGACTGGGTCATGTATAAAGACTAGACCTATTTTTCAGTTCTGGAGGCTGAAAAATCCAAGATCAAGGCACTGGTGTCTGGCCTGATGAGGGCCTTCTGGCTGTGCCACATAGCAGAAGGTGGAAGACGAGAGAGAGTGACCCACTCCCACAAAGCCTTTTTACACATTAATCCATTTATGATTCAAGCACTTCCCCAAAACTTCCACCTCCTAATACTGTTGTTTTGGGGATTAAGTTTCCAACATGTGCATTTCATAGGGGACCAACACATTTGAACCATAGCACTGGTAAACATCTTGAAACAATTTATCAGCTCTTAAATTACTTGGATAATATGTTTCATGTGGGAGTAATTTTAAACCACAAAGTACTGAGTTCTGTTGGGGTAATAATGCCCATTGCTAAGGTAGTAACTTCCAGTCCAAGGAATGCTTTGTTATTTGCAAATACTGACCATAAAGCTTCCTCGTGTTTTGTTATACTTCTCTCCCAGAGGCTCAACGTTTTATAGGCATCAGCTTTCAAAAGGTATGCAGAAGGTAGCTAATTTATCATTTCCCTGTCTAACAGTGTTGAAACACATGGTCCCCTTCTGTCCTTCAAGACTCTCTGAAAAGAAACTGAATTTTTGTTAAGTAGAAACAGTATTTAGTAGTATGCAAATGTATCATTCTTTTGCTATCATTGAAACAAAAAATATCCATGGACATGCATCTCAATTTGTCGAAATTTCCATCTTCCTTTGCCTTGCTTTTATTTTCCATACTGTACGCTCAGTGCTCCTGTTTCCATCTGTAGTTCTTTCCAGGTACGTAACCTTTAAGATGAAAAGTGCTTTGTTCTGGGAACCAGCAGTTAGCGTAATGGCTATGTCGCTGGACTCCCATGTAGTTGACTGCAGTTCGCGTCCCGGACCCGGTGGCTTAGAACTCACGTCGGGCACGTGTGCGTGCGTGCCCAAGATCCCAAGAGGAGAATGGAGGAGAAGGGATTGCAGCGTGACCATCCCCCCTTGGGGGGTGATTTCTCGCTTTCTGTTTCTATGTCTCTCTCTGTCTGTCTGGCGAGCGCACGCACCCTATAGCGAAAACCTCTCAAAAAAAAAAAAAAAAAAAAAAGTGCTTTGTTCTAATCTGCTTTCCTTCTCCTGCAGCAGAACCCAACCTTACCTTGATTGCATTAGAGCCTGTCTCCTGAGACTGGACTGACATGAGGACCTTCACATTATGTAAACTCCATTTTGCAGACGGAAGAAATAAGTCTTGGTTAAATCTCTTGGTCACAATCACACACTGAGGCACAAACTCAAATCAGTACTTTTTGGCTTCCAAGGAACCAATGAGAATCATGGGCGATAACGTTTGCTATGGGCTGAATGTTTCTGTCCCTCAGAATTCCTATGTTGACATCATAACCTCCAATGTGATGGTATTTGGAGGCAGGGTCTTTGAGAGATAATTAGGTCCTGAAAGTGACACCCTTACATGTGAGACAAGTGCCCTTCTAAAGAGACATGAGAGCTTGCTTATTCACACTGGTCTCTGCAATGTGAGGGTAAAATGAGAAGATGGCCATCTGGTCAACCAGGAAGCTGGTCCTCACCAGAACTGTGGGAAACAAAATTCTGTTGTTTAAGCCCCTGGTCTGTGGTATTCTCTTATAGCAGCCCAAACTGACAAAGACAATATTCTTCCTAAAAGGTGAAACATCAAGTCTGACTACAGGCAGAGAGATGAATGGAAGGATCATTTAAGAAGCTTTTGGTCTGAATGCATTTTTTTTTTTTTTTTTTTTTTTTGGAGAGATTTTCACTATAGGGCGCGTGCGCTCGCCAGAAAGACAGAGAGATAGAGACAGAAAGCGAGAAATCACCCCCAGGGGGGATGGTCACGCCTCAATCCCTTCTCCATTCTCCTCTCGGGATCTTGGGCACACACGCACACGCGCCCGGAGTGAGTTTTAAGCCACCGGGTCCGGGACGCGAACCGCGGTCGACTACGTGGGAGTCCAGCGACATAGCCATTACGCTAACTGCTGGTTCCCAGCATTTTTTAGTAATATACTGTTATAGGTTATTATAATGATTAAATACTATACGGAGGTAGGTCTGGGTTAAGTGCATCCCTGGATATTTGCTGTCACCCTCAATACTTGCTTCATACTACAGACACTTCTATTTCCCATTTAGCAGATCAATTTCTGGATGACACGAAGGCATGATGAGGCTAAAAGCTGGGCAACAGAATTAACATAAAAATATTTCTGGAAAATAGAGCAGTGGGTTAACCAATAACAAAATTTAACATGGCACATTCCTTTCTTCCCCCTGTGGATGAGTTTTAACAATTTATTACACATTGTTAAGGCCATGTGTTTTCCTTAGTACTATACCATAAACACTTCAATGTGTCATTAAATATCCTTCAGAAGGATCATTTTCACAGATGCACAATACCCAGTAACATGTATGTACCACAACACACTGTATTTTAACATTCCTCTATGATTTGGGCTTTTTTTTTGTTTGTTTTCCATATATTATGTTACAATCATCACTCTGTTATATCAATAATAATTTAACTGGGGGGATATGTAAAGGCCTTTGTTTTGACTCACAAACTCAATCATATAATTACAGATTCTAGTTTTTTTTCTGATTTTCCAACAATTTATAGAAAAAAAAAAATCTAGAACTTATTTAGTCTAATATTTCCCAACAGTGTAACCAGTACGGTGTTTGGATGGGGGGGAGGGGGCATTCGTTGCACTGTACTCTGTGCCAGCCACATTGTATCTGAAACACAGATCGGTTTCATATGCAACTTTTCACAAGGAATGTGGACAAGCATTTAGAAGAGTTCAGTAAAAGTTGATCATTGTCAGGTGAAAGAAGTGAGAGATTTAACCTGGGAAAAAGGAAAGACCTAAGGTAATAAGACCTTAGATTTAAAATACAGGAAAGAAAAGTTGAGGGCTTTATAGGCAGATCTTAGAAGATCTGACCTAGAGCAATTAAAAAAAGGAACCACAAAAGCCAAACCCCGAAATCTAGTCCCATAGCACTGACTTTAAAGGAGTGCCTTCTTCCCACTGAGGACCATGTGCTTGGAGGAGCTGGCTAAAATCAGATACGGCCTAGGTGTGAAACAGTAAAACACTGAAACAGTTGGACCAGTCCTTTCACAGATCAGAAGTGAGGCCCAGGAGGAGGAACGACCTGTCAAATTGGTAGAAAAGCTATAGCTAGATTCCAGGTTGATGCAATTATTTGTAAAAACAATGATAAACATGGGCACTGAAGCCATTGGGGTCAGCTCCACTAGAAGATGAGAAAAGAGTAAATGACAACCCGGCCCTCAGAGACTTACAGAACAACGATGGCAGGATACTTAGCTGAAGGCTGCGGCAATCTAGATATTATGTAAGTATCAGATGACTACTATCACCTCTGTTGATGTTGTCTACGCATAGGTACAAGGTTATATGCAGAATCACACTCACCTTGTCCACAACCCTGAGCTGCCTCCGGCCCAGGGGTTGTCTGGAATGAATGCCATATGCTTCAGACTGAAAGCCAGAGGAATGGACATTATGGACCTGAATCACAGATCTGTTCTTGTTTTGTCACTTGGCCTTTCTGTGGCTCAGTTTTCCTCTCCTACATCCCAAGTTCCTTATGTTTCTTGAGAACTGGAAGATACCACTGCAGTATGACTTCTCCCAGACCATCTGGTCCTTAACCACGGCCCAATAGAGGCCTCCTCTTGGAACAACTCGGCGAGCAACAATTATTGTACCTAAGTATGGAGCAACTAGCATATGCCAGACACTTGCTAAGTGCTCACACACTCACACAGCCTCAGGTAATTCTCATGACAGCACTGAAAGGTGAGGAAATAGTGTCCCGAGAGGCTGGCCCCTCCTCCAAGGCGACATGGCTGGAAGGCAGCAAACCTGGCTCTGTGACTAGATGCTGACTCTGAAATCCATGGATTTTAGTAACATACATTTTGGTAAGAACACAGAAAAAATCTCAGCTTTGCCAGGATAATAACTGGAGGACCGTATCTGTGCCAAGGACGATGGCAACACTGGGGTGCCGTAGTCTGGGATCGACGTAGGGCACAGTGACCGGGCAGTACCAGAGGCAGGTACAGAGGTGAGGAGCAGCGTGAGAGAGATGACAGGGAGCTGAGGACTCTGGGGGGTGGCGAGCCAGGGCTGAAGTCAGTCTTAAAGGGTGACTCATCTCCTTCGTATTTCATGTCTGTGGACTCACAAAGTATCCACGGTTGTCTGTTAAATTAAGTCAAATCTCACGAAGCAAAAAAGAAAACAGAACTGAATGACAGTCCAAGGTATGATTGTTTAAGGAGAACATTCTCTTCTTTTTTAAAACAAAACAAAACAAAACAAAAACCTTTTCTTTCTTTATTTAGGTTTGACCAAAGAGGGACAAAGCAAGACAGAGAGAGAGAGAGAAAGTGAGAAAACAAGTCACCAGGTCCGGGACTCGAACTGTGGTCAACCACATGGGAGTCTAGCACTCTTCACCACCATGCCACCTGCAACCCCTAGGAAGAACTTTCCAACAGGCAAGATTCTAAAACATCAGAACAGGTGATGGTGGGAAGGGTTCCGCTTTTCCTAGCAATGATTAAAAGTGGGGTAAATACCTATGTAGGTGGCTATGACCAGAGGCTGTCCTAACTGGCGGCAGGGAAGTAGGCTAGGTAAGTTCCGGAGGGTCCTTTTACTGTGTGTTGTCTAAAATGTAGGCAAGAACTCAAGTTTATTGCGCCCGTTCCGAGGTGAGATGCTGCCACCTAGTGTTCACTGCCCTCACGCTCAGCGGTAGGACGAAGCAGGCCTCAATAGTAAAGCCCTACGGAGAATGCGATCATCGGTTGGCTTACTCCCTGAATTCAATGTCCTTCATGGGGCTGGACAGTAGTGCAGCGGTAAACATGGCGTTCCGCAAGGCCGATCCACACGGGCAGGGTCCAGCTTCACATCTGGAGTCCTCCCTACTCCTGCCAGGCACGACCTGGGCTGGCTGAGGCCACAGGGGGGACCACGGCGTCAAGACCTGCTGGTGTTCTGTCTCTGTGTGTGAGTCTCTCCCTGGCTCGTGGGAGAAATAAATAAACTTCAAAAAAAACTGTACAATATTCTTTTGAGAAGAATGTAAGAGTAGTCAGCACCACGTGGAAACAAGCGGATCCAGGGGTCCCTTAGACTGTCCCTGGGCTGACTTCGTAGAGGTGCCACAGGGACCCAGGGGGACCTTGTTCTATGCACCTACAATGGAGAGACACAGGGAGGGCAATCACCGCCCAAGGTAAGACAACCCCTAACAGTCAGCGCTGTCCACCACAGGCCGGAGCTTCCTGCCATCCAGACAGGCCGGGGGACTTTGTAGAAAGGCCGAAGGTGGCATTTATGGCAGCACAAGGGTTACAAAAATCAGATGATCTTTAAATCTCTCTCTATTCCAGACCTCTGAGCTCCTTGACGGCAAGGTGCACGGTCCCTCATGGCCAGCACACTCACTCGGTGGTGTGTGGAGTACTACATGCACCTACTCTGCCCCTGGAGGAAGGAGCCCGGCCCCGTAAGAGTCAGACAAGTGAGAAGGAACAAGCGACGCCTCTGACACGAAGGGACTGGTCCGTTAACTCGCAGCTAAGCCGTCACTCTGCTGAACCTGAACTACCCCGCAGGAAACCAGCCTCGGACAAGATCACTCTGAGACCACGATAAAATGAAACAAAACAAGGCCACTTCATAATTTTGTCTGAACACAGACAGAAAACAAGGTCATTGTGCCACCCATGGGACCCCAAACACCCTTCTCCCAGCCAAAATGAGGGACTTCCTTTACCCGTCGTAGCTCTCTCTTCAGCTAGTCTTTCCACTTTATGGATAAGAATTACAGACACGCCAAATCATAGAATTATCCCCACTTTCTGACAGCAGCCAATCCAGAGTGAAATCCAGGTTCCTCCTGGTACCAAACCACTGGTCCAAAGCCCAGATCCTGTAACTAGTGGAACCCTCTTACTGGGATGGCTCACGGTTCCCATGGTATGTGTTCTCCCTGACACGAATAATGAACCTAACCTGTTTAACTCACAGGATTGCGCCTAGTGGTCTTTAGCTGAAGATCATTGACCCAATAAATGCTAAAAAAAAAAAAAACAAACAAAAAAACAAACAAACAAAAAAAACAAAAAAAACTACTCTTTACTCCAAGTGCAGTACTGAAATCCATATGAATCCTAGCTTTGTGAAGGTACAGAACACTTTCTGCAAGAGGAAGAGGGAAGAAGCTTACATTTTTTTTCTTTAGATTTTTGCCATAGGGTGCATGTACTCAGCAGACAGACACAGGGAGAAGGAAAGGGAGAAATCACCCCCCAGGGATACGATTACACTGCAATCCATTCCTCTCTTGGGGTTTCGGGCATGCATCTACACGTGCCTGGTGAGTTTTCCAAGTCACCAGTCCAGGACTTTAACCATGCAGCCAGTCATGTGGAATCCAGTATCTGAATCACCATGCCACCTGCTGGCCTGAGCCTTACATAGTTCTAAAGCTACTATTTCTTTTAAGTTCTTATTTTCATATTCATGACAGCACATGTGAGAGGAGAGAGAGAGAGAACCTGTGACAGGGTCTGGCCCCCCAGCTCCTCCAGGAAGCTGGAGCGTGCGTACACGCCCAGCATGCTGCAGGTTGACAGGGCCAGGGATCCAAACCTGCAGTTGTCCACGTGGCTTCCAGGACTGCAGTTAATACACCATTAACGGGGTGACTGCACCACCCAGGCTGTCTTGGGCAACCACAGCAATATTCACCAACACTTACTAGGGTTACTAAGGACAGGGCATGATCCTAAGCACTTTACAGTGTTACCTCATCTAACTCTCACAACTCTCCAGGGGAAACACTACCACTGTCGCCATTTTGCAGTGCCCATGTTGCCAATAAGTAAGATTTTCGAGTAGAAGGGAGGAATGTGTGTGTCTAGGGAGAGGCAGACAAGCGTGAGCAAAGACATGGAGACACAAGATGCACACCTCTGCCTAGCAAGCATCCTGCTGCTGTATGCTGTATCAAAATCTACACGATCCCTGCCCTCTCCACATACCCCTGGTGCTGGTCCTTGCTCCCTTAAGGCAGACTCTGGACCCCAGGGCCAGGTGCAGGGGTTGGTGAAACACATTTCGAATGGCTTTGATTCTGCCTCCTTGAGTGTCAATGATTAAAAAAAATGCTCCAACCTGTCCCTCCCCTTGTTTT
Source organism: Tupaia tana (assembly GCA_026018925.1). NCBI lineage: Eukaryota > Metazoa > Chordata > Mammalia > Scandentia > Tupaiidae > Tupaia > Tupaia tana. Next base: position 110,598,731 of record JAKSZU010000006.1, read on the forward strand.
CCTCATTTCCCAAAACTTGGTGTGGCGCAGAGGAGCGTGGCCACGGGAACATAAAACCATCCCTCACCTAATCAACACCTTCTCGACCTGTCTCCACCGTCAATGTCACTTCCTAAGGAAGCCTTCCCTGACTTCCTGGGTGGTTAAATCCCTGTCACAGGCTCTCATGTGCCTTGGACTTCTCATTTGGCAAAGCCTGTCACTCGTGCTGTCACAGCGCAGTACACCCTCCTGGCTGGGCCTCAGCGCCGTGACAGCAGAGGCCACGTCGGCCTTGCTCACTGCCAACAATGCCACAAGAGCTCAGGGCTGTGAACTTGAAGGGGAGCGGGGGACTGATTAGGGTCTTCTCAAAGCATCATGATCCCTGCCACTGGATTTTCTTGACCCGAACTCAAAAAACAGCCCCCAGCCAGGTCCAGTGTCACCTGGAGAAATCTACCTGTGCTCTATGGTCTTTTTCTTTTAACAAGAGTCACACTGGTCTTTCACAGACTTTGCCTTTTGAGAAGTGAACCTTCACCGTCCGATGGGTTACCTCCAAGGTCATGTGATCCAACAGCAAAGCCAGGGATAACGTTCAGGTCAGCTGGCGTCTAGGTCGGTGCTTGATCTCGTTAAAAGAATGAAGTGGAAGAAACGGGCTTGAACACTGGTTCTCCGAGTGTTACACACACAGGTTTCAAGCACCTGCCCAGTCCGAATGTTAGCTGGGGCATATTAGAGCACAATAAACCCTTCAGGAAAAGATGCTTTCTAAAAGGTACAGAAAACCACAGGAAGGACAGCCCGGATTTACAAGTAATACTGCAGCAATGACTGGAATTAAATTCTAGATTGTGACTCCCGAGCTGGTCACCACCGCGGGGCCAGTCTAAGCCCGGTCGGCAGAGGCTTACGGTGTCACCTCTTGGTGCCGGGCACAGCAAAGCTAAGCAGCTTCAGAAAGTACAAACGTTTCTGGCATAAAACCTATGTTCCAATCTTGTGCGAAGCCACTTAAAAATGAATAAAACCAGTGCTAAATTCTTAGATCCAAGCCACACAGGGAGAGAGTTCAAATAAAAGCCAAGTTCTTAGTCTGCAGTGCTGACGAATAAAGGCCAAGCAATTAAGGCTGAGAAAAGGGATTACATCATCTTAAGCAGGGACCAAAATCAGTTAGAGCAAGGGAGTCTGAGCGTTACAGTAACCAAGACATGGCCCACCATGGGGGGGAGGGACTGCATTAGCTCCCAAACCACTTCCACCTCGGAGCTTCCAAGAACATAACAAATGAACAACCAGTGTAAAAAGAACGCAAAGGTGGGCCGGCAGGTGGCGTGGTGGTTAAGGGCGCTGGAGTCCCACATGGCTGACCACGGTTCGAGTGCCAGACGGACCTGGCGCTTTGCTTTCTTGTTTTCTCACTTTCTTGCTCTGTCCCTCTCTGTTCAAATTTAAATAAATAAATAAAGTTAAAAAAAAAAAAAGTAGCAAAGGTGAAAAGATGCACTTTGGGGAGCAGCAGGTGGCATAATGGTTATATCACTGGACTTCCATGTAGTCGATCACAGTTCAAGTCCTGGACCCGGTGACTTAAAACTCACGCCAGATGCGTGTGTACCCAAAATCTCAAGAGGAGAATGAAGAAGGGATTGTGGTGTGGCCATCCCCCCTGGGAGAGGATTTCTCACCTTCTGTCTGTGTCTCTCTGGAAAGCGCACGTACCCTATAGCAAAAATATCTAAAAAAAGGAAAAAAAATGCATTTGAACTTCTCTCCTAGATATTTAGGGTTCATTCCTCCCTGTATGTATTTATGTATGTATATATATATATTTTACACTAACCAGACAGCCCCCAAATAACAGTATAGTTCCTACTGCTTTGAAAAGTTCGGGGACCAAGAGATGGCGTAATGGTTATGTCACTGGACTCCCATGTAGTTGACCATGGTTCAAGTCCCAGACTCAGTGGCTTAAAACTCATGCCAGGCACGTGTGGGTGCATGCCTAAGATCCTGGGCGGAAAATACAGAAGAAATTGTGGTGTGTCTATCCCCTCTGGGGGTGATTTCTCACTTTCTCTGTGTCTCTCTCTCCAGTAAGCGTGGATGCCCTAAGGCAAAAAACTCTAAAAAAAAGAAACAAAAGAAAATCATGCTGAGTGCCTGTGCATCACTGCTCAAAATCTTGAGAGACTGAAGGAAGAGGGACTGTGGCATGCCCTCCATCCCCCGCGGGAGGGATGATTTCTCACTTTCCCTCTTTCTGGCTTTCTACAGTGAGTACACGCACTTTATGGCAAAAACTTAAACACACAGACACACAGACACACACACACACACACACACACACCCATCCTTCCTCAAGGAGAGAAGAAACCTGAAGATTGAAACACAGCCAGGACCACTCTAAGACTGTTCTTGTGCTGCTCTAGGCAGCCTGGGAGGTGACCTCAAATACCTGAATGACCCGGAAATGACATCATAGAAGACACACTTCTACAGCATCAGAGCATGCCTGAATTTTTATCACAGTGAGTTTTAATGATCAGTCCAACATTCAGACAGACTGGGACATGCTTTTAGCAAATGAAAATGTGACTTATTTCCACAAGTGAGCCTTAATCATTGTGTTCCTCATTCCTCTCAGTTCTAAAACTGGGATACCTTTTAAGATCTCCTTCCTTGCTTCGACAGGAATGACCACAGCCATGCTGGGAGGGGTTGGAGGCTGGACAGACAGTGGGAAGCACGCTGGAGTGAGTCCTCACCCTCCAGGGCTGCTGCTCAGCCAGGGCAGCCCCCGAGGGCACGGACGCTGGGGAGCCAGGCCTCGATCACTTTGGGGATTTTCGTTGCACAGGATCAACGCTCTCCCACGGGTGCTGTGACTAGCTGCTGCTCGCGATGATTCCAGATAAGAAGAGACTTCCCTCATCTGGAAATGGTCACGTGAAGTTATGGGCAACAAACACCCTGTGAGTTCTTGTTTTGAGCTGAAAACTTAGGTGCAAAGAACGTGAGGTGGAGATGAGCCACAGAAATCACAGAAATAAACATGTGGCATATACAGACAACCAAGACCTGCTATGGAGAGCTTTAATCACCATGAATAAAAAACGTATTCATATATAAAAATGGTTTCCAATTCTTTATCATCACCATCAGCAATCTAGAAATGAAATGTTGCACCAAAACCTTTCTATTCATAACGGAAAGATTTATGAAAATCTTTTTTATGAACACATTTTTTTGGTTACCTTGAGGCTATCACCAGTGAAAAAGAAAAGTGACTATCAGCTAGAATTCCATGTAGGATGTTTTAAAACCACACAGCATTAATCAGGAATGGTTTCTCTTCACTCTCCCCCACTCCAGGCGATTACGAAAGACAAAGATGGCCAGCAGTTGTGCAGTCATGCTACACAGTGATCATGGGGTTCTCAACGCCACCTACTGACCAAAACGAAGGCAGACGACTGCATCATCATTAACGCCGTGCTATCATAGCTAAATACGTCTCAAAATCAGCTGTCTTAGAAAAGGGGAGCTGGCAGTACATTCTCGGACAGCAGCAACAGCACAGCACTTTCTTACACTGGCTGCTGCAGTACTCACGACCCACACCACAGAAACCAACAAGGTAAATTCAGAGTTAACAAAGTTAACAAAGACTACCTTAGAAATACTTGACTCTGGGCTCTTACTCACATTGAGATTAGATCTGCATGTGTCTGAAAGAAAACTCCCAAATGCTACAATAGCCATTCTGCTCAAGTGCTCAGAGAGGTACGCATGTTAGCTTGGAAATAAAGAAGACCACATTGAAGGGGGATCTGTGTTAATACTCTGTATGTCGATAACAAATCAACAAACAGATTTCCAGCATCTCTTAACACTTTTATGTGAGTGAGTGGAGAGCCATGGTGTGCTACCTCTCTCATGGGTAACCTAATGACCTGGCTCAGTTATTTCCATGACAATCTCTGCATGTCTTTATTTTTTTTTTAGGTTTTTATCATAGGACACATGTGCTTGTCAGGGAGAGACAGAGCGAGAGAAAGTGAGAAGTCACCCCCACCCCAAGGGTAGCTACACTGCAATCCCTTCTCCTCCATTCTCCTCTTGGGATTTGGGGCACACGCGCATGTGCCTGGGTGATTTTCAAGCCTCCAGGTCCAGGACCTGAACCACAGCGAGTCATGTGGGAGTTCAGAGCCTTAACTACCATGTCACCTGCTGTCCCCACTCTGCATGTTTTTAAAATGTGCTTTTTAAATAGTCACAGCACTTTACCTAAGCCAGGATTAGTCTGTGTATCTGAGTCAGGAAACCTTCACTATCACTTTGTTTTAAAGTGTTGGATATACCATTTCCTGCTTACTCTCCACTGCACTATCACATATACTCTGGGGTGTATATGGCACTTCAGGAATTGCCAACCCCAATTCCAGTCCATCATCTTTACCTTTATTAGTTCTAGATACCCTTCCAAATGATCTGAATGAATGACTGAAGTGAACAGTATAGCTGTGGGCATTTACTGGTGTTTATTTTTATTTTTTTAGAAATTAAACTGCATTTACTCTCAGCTAAAATGGGGTAAGAATAATGGAGAGAGAACTCAGTATCTGAATTAGAAAAAGGTTTTCTGAGAAAGGCTCAGTACAAATGCTCTCTTTTTCAAGTAGAATCATGTTGGAAAGATGTGACCCAATCCTACTGGCAATTTGCTATCTGATACTTGAACTCCTGTACACTCCCGCTAAATTGTCGTGTAGCCTCTGCTAGAATACTTTTAGGTACAGGATGCTCTGCCAACATTGGTATTCTTCCTTCTAGCAGAACAACAAAACAGATGGAAGGTACATAGACTTCCATTCAACACGATTATAAATTGTACCTAACTTTTCTAGAGGGTTAGAATGGGGGGTTGTTGGAAAAGTCTCAATGCATTTTTGCATTAAAAAAAAACATAGAAAAAATACATTATGACTTTTCTGACAACCCAACAGACTGCAATTGCTCTTGGACAGATAAACCAGATTTTCCCAATTCCATGCTTTCCAAATGATGAGATAACTTAGAAATGTGAATTTTCAAAATCATTATTGAATAGTTGTGTGTACTGTAGGGAAGCAGATGAAAAAACATTTTGGAAGTGATCATTGTAGGACTCCAAACAAAGGGAAAATGTTTTAAATATATAAACATTTCACTGTGGGGCAGCAGGTGGTATAGTGGTTAGAACTGGACACTGGGCTCCCACATGGCCAACTCTACAGTTCGAGTCCTAAGCCAGGTGGCTTGAAAACACCAGGCACATGTGTGTGCGCCCAAACTCCTAAAAGGAGAAGAGGAGAAGGGAATGTAGTGTAGCTATCTCTGCCCCTTGCTCCTGGGGGTTATTTCTCCATCCCCTCTCTCTGTCTGGCAAGTCATGCACCCTATAGCAAAAAATTGAAAATAAATCTTTTAAAATTTCACGATGGAGATGTAACAAACACTGTACAGCAAGTCTTGGCACAAGAACCCAGAGCCCTGTGGGATGAACAGCGGGCTAACTGCAGCCTGCACCCAGTTCTAGGCAGATGTAGGAGGCAGGAGATAGAGGAGCCAGCCTGAGGCTGCAACCTGTAGTCCTAAGGCGACTGGGAGCAGGAAGCCCTATTTGAGTGCCTCCTTCTGCTTGTTTGGCAGCTCTGCAAGTAACGCTCTAGTTCTGATCCCTCTCAAATACTCAGGCTGTTTCAAGGTCTTAAATCTCCCCACCCAGAGACCAACAAAACAACATGTTTATTGGTGGACAATAATATCAGAATTCAGTTGACAAAGGACCAGTTCCTCTGAAGGAATACATTTAAGTCTATATTTTCACTTTTTGAACATTTATATAAATAAGTCTATTTGGACTAAAATAATTTATCCTGAACATACATGTAAACTTTAAAGACTAAATGGCATGTTAACAGAGACTCAGCTGACTCGACTTCGAATGGCATCGTTCACCCTATGTGTTAAAATGACAATGGTATCATAAGTTTTTAACAAACAAGACCATGAGTAACAGACAAAAACAAAACAACAAAAAAACCAACCTTAAGTCAGTATGTCTTTTTATATGGAGGCCACTTTTTGCTCCTATCTGTTTCAAAGTATCAGATAATTAACATTTAGTGGCTAGGTGACAGGAGGGCAAATCTCTCTGCAAAAAAGAATAAAACGTCTTTGACCACTGAGATTCGGAAGTGTAATCAATGAAAGTCTATCAAGTACTCAGGATAGATTTGATTGGCATCAAACACCACAAAGATCTTTGGATTCCACGTGTCATCCACACAGCTGTCATACAAATTCACGTAACTCCCGTCTTTGGAAGGAGGTCGCATGTATTTGGAGTCTCCGTTTATGTAATCTCCAATTAGCACTCGGGCAAGAAACATAGATTTGTGTGTTCTAAAGAGATGCCGCTGTTGCAAGCTGACACCGTGAATTTGGAATGTGTTCCCATGCTTTATGTCATCTTTGCAGAAGCGGCTGGAGTAAGCAGCATCTCTAGCAAAATAGGTTCCTTAAACAAAAAGGACCGAGAAAAAAACAAAAAGCCATGATTACTCCTAAGAACACATAAAACACAAGCCAAAACATGCTAATTGTCCGGAAAACAGACACATGGCATCGTATAACAGAAACGGATGTGGAATTTCCTCATCTGCAGATCTTTACGGCAAGACGAGGACTCCGCACATCATGGACAGCTGTGAAACATGCCACAGCGATACCAGCCCTCGCCCCCACACCATGCCCCGCCCCTGCCAAGTGTAGGCACAGGCTTCTGTTTTCAAAAAAGAAAGCTCATCAAGAAACCAAAGAAATCGGACAGACGAGCACCGTCCTGTGTTAAAGTGCGGCAAGACCTGCGTCTTGGCTACTTGAGTCTGCCTCCCATGTCTTCTTTTTGCCACATTCCTCAACCCGCTGCCCTTGTCCGGCAGCAGTGAAGCCCTGGGACATGGTGAAAACTACTGGTCTAGAGAGATGATGTTAAACCCAAGAACCCGTATTCTAAGCTATGAGGGAAGGGCTCAGTAACATTTCTGGATATACTTGTCCAGATGACTTCTGGGGGAGTGTGACGCTCTTCACGTCTGAGCGTTCCAAGGGGTAATTTCACCGGTTCGCTCACTGAACTGGGAAAACTCAGCACAGGAACTGCCGCCTCCGAAGTGAGAGATGTGAGAGACAACATCGTTAAGGGAGGACGTACTCTAAAGATTCTGGAAATCTTCCAATATCAGTGGAATTTATGTAACTCCCTCTTCTGGCCCTCTTACACTCAGACAAATGGATGGCCTGTTCCCTAGTTATTTTAAAGGTGAATTTACTCTTCTAAAAGGCAGCACATCCTCATCCTAGGTGGTAGTCAAGTCAGCAGTTCTCTTGTTCAAGGTAAGGTACAAAGTAAGGACCAGAAAAATAAATGTCCATCCCTTACCTTTTCCCCTCGCCTCTCTCCTTAATTTGCCTGAGAAGTGGGTATAAATTCGAGAACTTGGACTTTCACATTAGAAATAAGGTAAGGTTTTCCCCCATTATTCCTTATTGCTCATTAATATTCTTACCTAGCATTTTCTAAAAAAACAAAACAAAACAAAAACACTAGTACCTATATCAGTGCACAATGTAATTCATCTGTTTTATCATTCTCTACATATTTGCCATAAAGTTGTCTAGTATATAGGTTTACGCATGGGACCTATTTATGAAAACGAAATATAATGCAAAAAATCAGCTAGCATAGACATGTTGCCCCGTCTGGATGACTGGGACTTGGGGAGCTATTTAACCTGGTAACGGAAGAAGACTCTTCAGACACTCTGAGGGTTTGCCAGGAACCAAGTACAATAACTTCTAACTTAATGACTATCAAATGCCTGAATTACAAACAATCAATGATCTCTGAAGAGAGGAAACTCTCTAGGACTAAATTGGACCTGGAATTCTGATAATTACCTTTTCCAAAGAGAGCACCATGGATGCCATTAATCCTCCAATCAAAGTTATGAATGCAAATCGCTTCCACAAATTCACTGCTGGTGCCATGAAACAGCATTTGTTCATTAATCTGAGGCACACCTCTTTTTTTCTTGAGCTGAGCCTTTTTCCTAAAAACACAATACATGCAGACACAAAAGCACATGTATTTATTGAGGAGCAAAATTCAATAGAAAAGGTGAAATAGAAAACAATATTTTTCATAGAAATCGAAAGTGGATAAAGTAGCTCCAGAAAATAATAATTTTGAATACTCTTAGGCATATAAATCTTCTCATCAAGACTTACTGGTTAACACTGAGACTTAAGGTTGAAAATCATGCTTTACTTTCCCCTTACCGTGCCCCACCACACTAAAGGTAGTTGATTGCCTAAGGCAGCTAAGCGTCCTAGGTGCCCAAAAATGAGACGATAAGCAATGAAATAATACAGAGTTCTCAGAGTCTGCAGATAGCAACCACCTGTTTTCTTTTTACCCCAGAGACTAGAAAATGTTGGTTGAACTGGTTTGATCTTCTGGTGGGAAGGGATGTTCAACCATCCAGTTTAACCTCTTCTCAATTGTCAAAGTTCACAAAAGAGTATTCAATGTGGGACTGATTATACAACAACAACAAAATAGCCTGAAATTCTTTCACAAAGAAATGAACAAGTTATATTTATACACAAAAGTTTAAAATAATGATCAAGATCTATGTGCATTAACATAGATAAATCTTTAAAGTGTTTAATGTAAAAAGAAAGTTGCAAAAAGAGATTATACAGCTCCAAGTCCAACTATGCATTGTACAGGTATACTTAAGTAGGTGCTAAAGACAGAAAACCACAGACAAGAAGACCTAACTCCAACCTTAGAAGGAAAGGAGGCAAGCAGGCTGGAATGGAGGAAAACACTTCACCTGTATCTGTGATGTTCTGTGTCTTTCAAAACCAAGAAGTGAAGATGAAATGTGACAAGTAATAAAATGTTACATCTGACTAGTGGTTACATGGGTGTCTGTAAACGAATTGATGCATTTTGAGTTTTGAAATGTTTTATAAATAAAGATGTTTGAGAAATAGAAAAGACTCCTTCATCACATCTCTAATATTTAACACCTGCTTCAATCCATTCCATTATTAAGAGTTCACTGCTTTGCAAAGAGCAGAACCTAGTATATTTGTGATCGGCCATCATTGTTAGAAAGTACACCTGTCCCAACACTGAACCCAGATCTGCCTTCTCATTACTTCTACAAATCGGTCTTGGTTATTCTCTTCTGAATACAGTTGAAACAACTCTGCAGGTATCCAAACTCAACTGTGAACACCTACTAGGCTCTCTTCTTTAGGTTAAATCTATGCCATACCCCCCACAGTTCCCTGCACAGCATAGCTTCCAAGCCTTTCTCCATCCCAGACAGTTGTCAGTGAGCAAGACTTGCTGGATGGATCCCTTCCAGGTGACAAATGTTGGGAAGAAATAGAAACAGAGTCCGGTCATCGTCACGAAGCCCTGACTCCACCAGCACCACAGCATTCATTTCCTTAGCAGAAGCACCAAACTGAGCGCACATGTGAGGAGTCCATTAAACCCCAGGAACTTTCCTAACTGCCTCTCCCAGCTTGCTATATTTGTACGACTTGATTTCAAACTCAATGCATAAAAAACTAAACAACAAAGTAAAATATCCCTATCACAGATCAAAAGAATTTATAAACAGCATGCAGCTCAGTGAACATGTAGGAAACAGATATTTGCATTTAAATGATGATAGAAATGAAAATTAAACGGTATTTCTCAACAGTCGGTTAGCTAGCTAAATGTAGACACTTTGATGTACTGGTCAGTCTTTCCAGATCCTGTTACTTAGAAGGATGTACACATTAAGCACTATTTACTTTGCAAAGAGCCAGAAAGTTTCCATTAAAAACAAATTATATCACCTTTCTTTTTTGGAACTTTATGTACTTTCTCACATTTTAAAACAAACTTAAAAGAAAAGTTTTGGTTTTATAACAAATAAGGTTTTTTCCCAAGATAATCTTCCATTTGTTTTGACCCACTGTTTCAACCTTCCAAGGTCTTTCTTGCTCACATCGTTACCCCTTCCAGTTCTGAATCTTTCACAAGGGTGATAAGTAAGCCTTCTGATTTTCGTCCAAGTTCCTGATAAAAATGCTGACGGACTCAAGAAGGCAGTGTACCAGCTATTCACTCCTTGTGTAAGATTTCTGTTAACTCTCCCCTTTGTACTACTGCCCAGGATACATTTCTTCATTCTGTCTCAGTCACTTTGTAGAAATCAAGTTAGGCTGTGTAAGGGCCTTACCCACCCAGCCTATGGCGATCCTATTAGTTAAGCTGGCATTCATGAGTCCAAACTGGTTAAGTAAACATGTTTAATGTGCAGGCTTCTAAGGTCTAGCTCCATGGTCTGTAATGATTAGAGTCCACTCTAAAAGTCAGCGTACTCACTCATCACTATTTTTCAGACACAGATTAAAATAAATCTGGGTTTTAAAATTCACTTGAGTCTCTCTTAGGTATTAAATCGAACCATGGATTGGTCATAGAGCTAGTAGCATGGGCAATGAAGAACTGCAGAGTCACCAATGTGACAGAGCGTGCACTTGTTCAAGGCAGAGTGGTCAGAGTGGTTGAAACTTGGCGTCTTCACAGCAGGGCTTATTCTAGCGCCCACCTGGTACCACCCATGAACTATGCACACTCGGATACGACCTTCCAGAAAGACTCACGTTGAGTTCCAGAGCTCCTTGAATCGCAAGGAACGCCATAAGGCTACACTAAGTTCTTCACAAGTCTGTCCTCCTGTGTCCCAGTCCACATTCGTTTCTGACTTTCTGCAAGCTCTGTGACGCCCACTTCTCAGAGGTATTTCCAAGTTAGCCACCCTCTTAGGGACCACGGTGCCAAGAAGGCAGGCTGGGGCGGCCACATGCTTGGCACTGGAGCGAGAATACCTCCATGCTCAGCACCAAGGGCTTTTCCTGGGTTTAAACCAGTGCTCTTCTTTCCAGGCTGGATATTAAAATTACTCAGACCCTTTATTTTCTTTCAGTCATGACAGAGTGTACATGTGCACATGAATGTATGTGTACATGCATGAGAGAAAGAGAGAGAGAGAGTTCGAGGAGCATTCTCCATGGGGCATGTTTAAGGCCGACTGGGCCAGGGGCTCAAACCAGACCAGGTATTCGCACCACTGTTGCTATGTGGGATCCGGCTTCTCCTGAGCACTGCACACCACTGCACCACAGAGCCTGTCCCACTTACAGGACTTTTAAAGATAAAAATGTCAGGATATGGAGACACCCTTTCTGATATGTCTCCTGAATTCCATTCCATCAAACCTCTTCAGAATGTTAAACCATTATTGCCCTCTTCTCTTTCTCCTCTCGCTCTCTTTTTTTATTAAGACGTTTTTGCTATAGGGTGTGCGCGCTCGCCAGACAGAGAGAGACATAGAGACAGAAAGCGAGAAATCACCCCCTGGGGGGATGGCCACACCGCAATCCCTTCTCCTCCATTCTCCTCTCGGGATCCTGGGCACGCACACACACGCACCTGGCATGAGTTTTAAGCCACCGGGTCCGGAACGCGAACCGCAGTCGACTACGTGGGAGTCCAGCGACATAGCCATTATGCTAACTGCTGGTTCCCTCTTTCTCCTCTCTTTGAAACTCTCCTTCTCTATAGGTTCTTTCCCATTAAAATGCCTGTGTCTCTCTCATGTTTAAATTCAAAGAGCAAAAAACAAAATAAAGACACTTTTCCTGACCCCACATTATCTATGTCCTTCCATCTGTCACTTTCCTCCCTGCCACGCTTCTGAAAGGACTAGTACACACTTTCTGCATCCAGAGTACCGTCTGCCAACATTGTTCTCACCAAGGTTTTCTTCCACTTTCTGTGGTTGTTACTTCTCAGTTTCCTCCTTGGGTTTTTCTCTTCCTCTGCTCATCCCCTCTAGAGTTTGGTCCTTGGCACTCTTCTTCTCTTAAGCCACACACACTCCCTGGCCATGTTACTCACCCCTGTGTCTTCTATTACTCCACCATTCCAAACAACTCCAAAGCCTCTGTCTCTGCTCTCTACCTACCTCTGGCTCGCAACCTGCATTATGGGTTGCTATCCACCAAACACTACTCTCTCTTCATCATCCCTAAAGACGAAGATCATTATTTCCTTAGGCAATTAAAGCAAAGAAGCCAGAAACTTGAGAGTGATCCTTCCATCTGCCTTACCCACTTCATTGCACACAGTAAGTCAAGCACCAAGTTCTATCGGTCCACATCCTTAGTATCTCCTTAATGTCTCAAAACTGTACTCTTAGTGCCATTGCAGCAGATCCCATTGGGTGGTGTAGGCTACCCAACATGCCTCAGTGTAACTGCTGTGCTGATTTTCTAAACTGGTCTCTGTGCTCCAAACTGTGGCCCTTTAACTCAGGGTCTCTTGACGTCAGCACTACTGATGTTTTATGCTGGATAATTCTTTGTTGTGGGAAGCTGTTATGCGCATCGTGAGATTTTTTTTTTTTTTTTTTTTTGGTGTCCTGGCCTCTCTATCCAGCAGATGCCAGTAACATCCTCCATACCTGCACGTGACTACCAGAAATGTCTCCACTGTGAAATGAACCCTGGTAGGCAAAATCCTTCTTAGTTGAGAACCACTGCTTTTAACCCCTTCTCCACAGTTGGGCCCGATGAACTGTTTTTCTAAAATGCAAATCAGATCCATCACTCTTTTGCCAAAAGTTGTACAATGGCGCTCCAATGTCCCAAGAAAAGATCTAAGCCCCTCACCTTAGCTTATAGGGCCCTATGTGGTCTGGCGCCTGCCTTCTGACTCCTACTCCAGACCGATCCAGCTCGACCAGGGCTGCTGAAGGAAAATCACACAGACCCTGCAGTAGTCCCACCATAAATTCCTGTGTGCTCTGCCTCTTGACTGCTTTTCTATCACTGTTCATCCTAATTTTCTGACCTACTTAAAATTCTCTCAATTTTCTATTCTTCCTCTTGAATTCAAATGTTGGCCCATGTATTCCTGAAGTCTAAGATGCCTTTCCTGTACCCCACCTATCCCACCTGTGTCTAGCTTAAATGATACCCGCTTAATGAAGTGCTCCCTAACCCTCACTCCACAACACACAGTACTTTTGTTGGCAATAGCAGACTGACCTCACTCTGTGTTTTCAGAGCCTGTCCTCGCCCCTACATGTCTGTGCTGTGACCGCCTGGCTCCTTGTCTAAGCTGTGTCCTCCACACTATTATATCCCAAGTGCCTAAAATGGAGCCTTTCACAAAGCAGATACAGAAACATATCTGCTGGAAGAAGGAGGGAAAGGCCTGGTCGACATGTAAACTGAAGCCCGACAGACTTGCGGGTCTGACTGTCTCTACGGTGAGTCACAGATTACATGACAATCAAGATCGAGTAGGTTATTTTAGTTCTTGGGGAGCTGTTCATCTGACAGGCAGCCCTGAGAATGAGGCTTGGTATTCTGGGCTGCTATGGCAGGTGGCAGGTTCACTTACCATCACAGATTTCCACGGGCTGGCATTACAGAAAGTCTGGAAGAGCATCACCAGAGTTAAACAGTTTCAGCAAAACTGAAATTCTTAGTTTAAAATGTTTTAGGGATTCACTGGCACATTTTTACCACTAGAATTTAAATGAGAACTCATTATAAGGGAGACCAAAACGGAGTCCACGTCAGAGGCTCGTCAGGAAGAATGAATGAAACTGTCAGCAGAGCAGTTTAAAAAACAACTTTACTCATGGAGAGAATAAAAACAAAGGGAGACAGACCATCTTCCCTCTGTGAGAATCATCTAAACGAGAAATGAGAAAACCCTTCTCAACTCACTTCAACTCAGTGATGCTCAAAAATAAGCCAGTTTGGGCCAAAGACTCAAGAATGTAAAAAACATATGCTGAAAGCCTCTTAGTTTATCATAAATTATGATGAGATTAAAACCTGGACATGTACCCAGGCTACATTAACTAGCTGGTTAGAATCATGAAAGAATTCCATGTACCACAGCCAAATGAAGTGGGCCTAATTCTCAAGTACATAGGAACAAAGTGAGATATGGTCTGAGATTTGTTTTAAAATACTTTAGCAAAGCAATTAACAACAAAAGAGATAGATTATGTATGGTAAATCTTGACTTGGGATGATGGCACACAGAATTCATTCTAAGTTTAAGTCTATTTGAAAATAGACCCAGGGGATAGAAAATAGACCCATCACCCCCAGGGGGGATGGCCACGCTGCAATCCCTTCTCCTCCATTTTCCTCTCAAGATCTTGGGCATGCACGCACACATGCCTGGCATGAGTTTAAGCTACCAGGTCTGGGACTCAAACCATGGTCAGCTACATAGGAATTCAGCAACATAGTCATTACGCTAACGCTGGTCCCAGTCAGTTTATACTTTAAACGTTAAACATAAAATCTCACCCACAAATATTAGTTGAAAATGTATCACAGAATCACTTACTTTAAGTAATACCCACCATAAAAAACATAAAACAATGGGTTAACTTGGACAATACCTGTAGGTTTTCTGTGATGGGCTTTTTTAGGTAAAGTGTACACTGAGCAATTTAATGGCTTGTTTCCAGCCTAAATCTAGTAATAAACTGAGATTTTTAAACATACAACATAAACTCTGGGCTAAGCAGGAAATGTGAAGGTATGTTCTAAAGTGGCCTCTAAAACAGAACAAGCAATTGGCTATAGGCAAAACAGTACACTTGTTTTAAAAAAACAAATCTTGACACAGTTTCCAGAAACTTCTAACTCAATACAAAGCTGGGCCAGCAAAGTCATATCAACAGAGCTAAACAACCCCCAAGATTCCCTTGTAAGGACGATTTCAGCCAAAACGCACTGCTTTCAACCTTGAAAGGAGATCTTGTATGTACAATGCTGCGAGCAAAGTCTGGCTTTACTTCCGCCCCCTTGAGTATGCTTAAGAAACACACTGAGAGACCAGGTGCAACAACTAAGAGAAACACACGACACGTCTACACACTGACAACTACTACAATTAAACATTCGTGTTTACCTGGCAGTCTCAGGAAAGGAGAAGGTATGGAATTAGAACTTGTCTCACCTGCAAAAGAACTCCCACAAGTCAAGGTTTTGAATTCTCTGAATTCTTTTAATTCGATTGCGATCCATTGTTTTTCCAAAGAGACTAGCAACTTCATTATATTCATGTGTTTGATTGTGCAAAGGAATAAGCTGGAAAAGAAGATTGCATCATGTTTTGGGGGAGCCTCTCCCCCTCCAGAATTTCTTCTACAATCCATCTAGCCAGTTCTGCTCTTACCTGGTATGGTACTTCAGTATTCACATTCTCCCAGTGTGGTGGCATCGGGATAGCCTCATTTTCACAGATATAACTTTAAACAGCAAAAGACAAAATGAAATATCAGAAGTTGATCATAGTTACTGTCAGGTTTAGCTTTTTATTCAAAACTGAATTTTAATGGGACAAGTAAGATTAAGTGTAACCCTTGGTTTCCGTATTTAAAAATATCTTATTGAATGTCTACTGTGTGCTATGTTTTAGGTGCTGAACTGCCAACTACAATGGCCAATATCCAAAACTACATACCATCAAAATTTCAAAAACAGTTTCATCTTGCTTGCTTAATTTTAATTTCAAAACTTCTTTTAAATATAAGGAAGACTTTAGGCAAAGAAAAGGAATTTCTGAAAAGAAAAATCAAATTCTTGAAAAAAATCAAAATTCTTGAAGAAAAATCAAATTCTTGAAGAAAAAAAATCTCTCAACTCTTATATTTACTGCCTACTGGATAAAATCGAAATTTCTCTGGCATACATTCAATGTCCTCCACAATCTAACATAAACCTAAACGTTTCTGTTTACGGCCCACTATTTTTTTTTCTTTTTTTTTTTTTGGAGAGGTTTTCGCTATAGGGCGCGTGCGCTCGCCAGACAGACAGAGAGAGACAGAGAGACAGAAAGCGAGAAATCACCCCCCAGGGGGGATGGTCACGCCACAATCCCTTCTCCATTCTCCTCTCGGGATCTTGGGCATGCACGCACACGCACGCACACGCACCCAACGTGAGTTCCAAGCCACCGGGTCCGGGACGCGAACCGCGGTCGACTATGTGGGAGTCCAGCAACATAGCCATTACGCTAACTGCTGGTTCCCTGGCCCACTATTTTCTTACACAATCCACATTAATTTACTTAATACAGTCAATTAGCAAGTCTTTTTAAAACTAACATGGTCATGGTAGTGAATGTGAACACAAAAAAGGCAGTGTTATTGAGGGATTCTAGCAAAAGGTTGAAACTGACACACCAATTCTCTCTGGTGACTGGAGTTTACCATGAGAAATTAATACATTTCAAACTTATCTTTAGCTTACATCTTTATTTTAAAAGAATTACTTATTCAATTTAATTCATTACTATTTTTTAATATGATCTGACAGAAAGGGGGAGGGGGGGAGAGAGAGAGAAGGCAAGTGAGAAAGCAAGCCACCAGGTTCAGGACTCAAACTGAGGTTGGCCATGTGGGAGCCCAGCACCTTAACCATCATGCCACCTGCTGTCTCCTATAGCTTACATTTTTAAAACTCATTTTTGATGTTTAAAAATCAAACATGACTTGAAAATTAATATGTATAGAAAAGTATACAGTGAGGACTTTCGCTCCCACTCCAGTCCTCGGTCTGTCCGATTCTCACTTCTTGCCCAACTCTAGGCAACCATCGCTTGTCTTCTCCTGGGTAGTCTTTCAGAATACAGGCTGATATTTTCCCCTACACAAATGGTAGCATAAGGCATACAATTTTTTGTACCTGTTTATTGTTTTTCATTTAATATATTCTTAGAGAGCTTTCCACATCAGTGCGCAGAAAGTATCCTTATTCCCAGTGCCAGTCTCCTTACTCCCAGATCCCGGCACATGGTCACACTCAGTAAATACTGGCTGAATGAAGAAGTGCATAGGTGCACTGAATTCCATCGTAGGGATATACCATAATTTATTTAACCCATCCCCTATCAAGGATATTTAGTTTGTCTTTAACTTTTTGCTAATTTTTTTTTTCTTGGAGAAGTTTTTGCTATAGGGCACGTGCGCTCACCAGAAAGACAGAGAGACACAGAGAGACAGAGAGTGAGAAATCATCCCCCGGGGGGATGGCCATGCCACAACCCCTTCTCTTCCATTTTCCTCGCAGGATCTTGGGCATGCACGCACACATGCCCAGCATGAGTTTAAGCCACTAGATCCAGGACTTGAACCACGGTCAGCTACATAGGAGTCCAGCAACATAGCCATTACGCCAACTGCTGGTTCCATTGCTAATGTTTTAAGAATGTTGCAAAGAACAAGTTTATCCATTTGTTATTTTAAATGTCAACCAATCTATTTATAGAATAAAAGAAATCTCTGGTTTAAATTATATGGTTATTCACGATTTTGACAAATATTGCCCAAATCCCATCCTTGTAGGTTTCACTTACTGACATTCTCACCAGAAATGCCTACTTTCCATAACTTCTCCAAAAAGATAGATTATCAACGTATAATAAAAAAATAGTATGATACAGTATAGTCCCCTTATGATGAGTGAGGCTATATGAACTGTTAAAATCCTTTGCCCATATGTCTTAGAGAGTCCCAGGACTTCATAAACTACAGAGATTTAGCCCTTTGACTATAACAATGAATAAAAATACTTTCCCAATTTTTCTCACTTTGCCTAAAGTACCTTTCAGCTATTAAAAAAAAAAAAACTGTTTAATTTTAATGTAGCTCACAGCCTTAATTAACTCCTTGGCAAAAGGAAATGTGTAGAATTTGCCTTGTATGTAATAAATGCTCCATAGATGTGTATGACCATCATCCCATAGTAGCCTACCTAATTACTCCTCTCCTTTATTACTATCTTGCTGACTGTCCTCCCTTCTGTTTAATTTTCACTTTCTTTGTTCTATGGTTTGTATAGACTGTGGCAGAACAAAGGGCTTGACCTCTCGTGTAATTCTGCCTCCCACCAACACGCCAGATACAGTAACACACAATCACAATGACATTTTCCTATTATTATGTCTCATTTTTCTCCCAGATTATAAACTCTTTGAAGATAAGTAATGCCTTTATTACATTCTTTGTACTGCTGACTGTGAATATGATGTAGCTGGTAAGGAAATGATATTCTCATATTGACAGAAGTGCTAGAACATTCATTGTTAAGTACTTCAAAAACTTTTACGTTATGGTACTAAAATACAAGCCAAAAGTCCTCAGAAACAAATCGAAAACTTAAAATATTTCTTACTTTAACCCTTTCAAGATATCTCCTTGGAGGGAGCAAATGGGCTTCTCTACAATATACATGGTACCATTTATTTTTTCAGTTTCACTTTAAATTCTTTGAACACAAGAAATTCCAATACTTGCTTGAATCATTACAGAGACCAAGAGAGACACTCTAAGATTTTTCCCTTCAATTCCATTTACATTAAACAAATATTTATTCTCTTCAAGCATTTTTACCTCTTTTTCAGACTATATATGGCCAGAAAAAGCAAAACGGAGTATTTGTAACCCAGATCCAGGGAACAGGGAGCTGCACAAATGTCACCCTGCCCTCTCGACTTTCTTAGGTTCCCAATGGTCTCCACAGATTCCTCTGTAGGAGTTACCCAGTGGGGATCAGTGCGGGTGGAGACAAAGAGTGCAGTTACCTAGGAGTTCTAGCTCAAATAACTAGATGGTTTGTGAGATCCACGTTAACAATTCAAACTTACCTCAGTGCACTAGTCTAAGCATTGATAGCAGAAAGCATAAGACATTCTGTAACCACCATGCAAACTGTTCTAAAGAATTGGGAAACATAAATATACCAGGAGAAAGGAAAAGAACTACAGGAGAGGAAACACTGACAGGAAAAGAATAATATGGCTCTTTTGTCAAGAAATAAGGGATTCAGTATTTAAAAGACCAATATTAATATCATTAAACAATCTACCAAAACATTTTGGTCTGTTTGTTTTTCTATCAAACAGCAAAAGAGGGAGAGGAGAAACTCCCCCTCTCTAACCCTGCTCTCTATACAATACCTGAAAGCACTGATAGAAAAGGGCGCTCGTTTTATGAGGCGCTGTTTCCCTGTGGTGAGATTCATTTGCTTCATTTCTGTATAGAAAGACAAAGGTAACAGGTAAGTCATGGGAACACACTGTCCTATAAAGTGTCATGAAGATTAGCAGTCACATTACATGATGATCCGGAACCCCGGAGCTTGGGGAGGAGCTGACGAGCACAGTACTGACGCTACTCTATAGTGCGTCCATTTATCATGTCATAAAGGTGCTATCCTGGGGAACACGGCTCCACTGCCTGACCCACGCTCACACATAAAGATGCCACTTTCACACACAGCTCAGTGTACAGGGTCTACTCCTTTGTACAGTCACTCAGGCTGAACTGACACTAAAACGAAGTCTTGGGATGGCATAATGGTTATGTCACTGGACTCCCATGTAGTTGACCGTGGTTCGAGTCCCAGACCTGGTGGCTTAAAAGTCACTCCAGGCGCATGTGCGTGTATGCCCAGGATCCCAAGAGGAGAATGGAGGAGAAGGGACTGTGGTGTGGCTGTCCACCTGAGGAGTGATTTCTTGGTTTCTGTTTCTCTGATGAGTGCACGCACCCTATAGCAAAAACCTCTCTTAAAAAAAAAATAGTCTGGGACCAGCAGATAGTGTAATGGCTACGTCACTGGACTCCCATGTAGTTGACCATGGTTCGAGTCCCGGAAAGGTTGGCTTAAACTCACACCAGGCGTGTGTGCATGCGTGCCCAAGATCCCAAGAGGAGAATGGAGGAGAAGGGATTGCGGTGTGGCCATCCTCCCTGTGGGGTGATTTCTCACCTTCTGTCTGTCTTTCTTTCTAGTGAGCACACGTGCCCTATGGCAAAAACCGCTCCAAAAAAAAAAGTCTTAAACTTAGGCAATTAATATTGAAAAGAGAAAGAAATTCTAATACTAACTTTACTGGCTGGTTTTTAAATAGAAAAATACACTTTGATTTCTCTAAAAATTTGGGGAAACATAAAAGAGATACATTACCATTGTAACACTTGCACAACTCACAGAATTTAAAAAATGTGTACATTTCTTGTCTTCTCTTTAAATTGTTTACCTAAACTGGAAAAATAAAAAACCTAGCTAGACTCAATACATGCTAGATAAAGCATTCTAGTGCTAAAAGACTAACCTGAAGGAATAATTTTTTCATTCTTTCAGGCTCAGTCTTGGCAATTTCACCAAATCCATTTCCTCATTCCCGTAATAACGAAACAGTAGTCAATGTAAGGACCTAGCCAGTTTATCTAGTCCAACTGGTATCGTTCCATTCCACTTGCGCAAATGCGAGTGTACGTATACTCTGGCCTTTCTGTGTGCTCGTAGACTGGCATTGCCACTGTTCAAGGAAGAAGAACAAGCCCACAGAGCAAAGCCTGTGGTGCCAGCTTTGAAACCATCTCATTCTGAGTTACTTTCCACCCTTTGTCTAGAGAGAAGCTGAGTTGTCTTGTGTCAGAATGACTGGGGCTGAGAGCTTTTGCACTTAGTATGTGAGAAATGCTAACACATCTTTGAAGCAGTGTCAGTACATAGAGGGTGGGGGAACTTAAGTTACTAGTATATATGACTCCTTTTCTTTGATCAACATATTTTCTAATAAATTTCATTTTCCAACAGGAAGCTTCCAAAAGGCACAGTCTATTAGAAAATACCCTCTCAGAAATATCTGGCTTGCTGAATAACTGGCAAACACTTTGACAAACTCTGCTCCACATGAAGCCTGCTATCGGTATATATCACCTTGCTTCAGCGTGGCTTCGAAAACAGCACCTGTGCACCTGACTAAGCATGTCTACCAGCAACCTTCTGCCTAGATATAGGGGGCAGTCTATTTACCTAATGCTATAAAAACGTTTTATTTTTTTCAGGAGCAATAACAAATGGTTTTGATTCTTGATTTTAAAAAAAGGAAGAAAAACAGCTTTGCCAAACAGTAATCATCAGATTACTGATGAGATTGCGACGACCTCTACTGAGCAAATTCCTGTCATCATTTCTAGGCCTTTGCTCATCCAAGGGAATGCCATGAGGTCGTAGCACCTTACGCAACTATGGCACACTACTGACACTGTCACAGACACTGCTCACCCGACCGCAAAGACACCCTTCACGCTGTCATGGAGACAACACGCGTGCCATCATACAGACACTGCCCATGCTGTCATACAGACATCACTCACACTATCATACTCACACTGATCACGCTGTGATATTCATGCTGTTCATGCCATCATAGAAACACCACTCACACCTTCATAAAGTCATCACTCACATCCTCTGTCATAAAGACGCTGTTCAGGTACGCTGTTCAGGCCATCATACCCTGCTGACACCAGCATAAAGCCACCACTCGTGCCATCTATCATTGACATCATTCAGGCCATCAGGAACACTGCTACAGAAACGGGGAAAGAAAAGCTAGAGGACTAAGCGGAGCAGCAACCAAAATGCACTTGTATTAAGAAAGTCTCCCCACCAGGCCTTGTTGGCATGCTTATTTATATAAATGATTCTGATAAATGATAAAAGTTGCTCAGATGCACTGATACCATAAGCAATAAACAGCTGGCACTAGTTCTGGAAACTTACTTTCAGGGGGCTGAATCCAATAGATTTGTCACAGGATCCCTAAAAACATTACATAGGTGAAACCCAAAGTGTGGCTGATTTCCAGATTAGCTGGCTAATCTGTGAACATGCCAACGAAATCAGAAAAAGGCAGACAGCAATGCCTATTAAAGTGTAGGTTTTCTAACAAAGAGAAGGGCCATTCAGCTAAATTTTGGTCTTGAAACGATCATCAGCTACACATGACTTTCTCACTGAACATTTTGTTTGATCCTTAAAATAAAAGGTCTCTTGGGGACCAGCAGGTGGCATGGTGGTAAAGGTGCTAGACTCCCACTTGGCCAACTGCAGTTCAAGTCCTGTATCTGGCAGCTTGCTTTCTCATTTTCCCCCTCTCTCCTCTCTCTCTGTCTCTCTCTGGTGAGTGCACATGCCCTAGAGCAAACTAAATAATGATAAATAAAATAAATAATTCTTAAAAAACACAAAAAAAAGTTCCTACCTATTTCAAAAATCTGATGGGACAATGAATAAAACAATAGGTATAGCTGCTCATGTAATGTTTGATGCTCAAGCATTACATGAACTCAAATTATATGACAATCTCCATATACATTAACATATACAGGCATGTAAACATGCCTTTATTAAAGGCAGTGTTACTCAAGATTTTAAATGCTGAATTTGTACAGAGGCATTTTGTATATAATAAAAAGGATTTACTTTTCTGTTTGCAAATACACCAACTAATCCTGATCTTCAGGGCTGTAGATTTTACCATATTAATACACTAAAAACACACAACTATTAGGGAAAAAAAACATACCTGCAAAGTCTATCTTGTAGCTGAATTTGGAAGTAGTAAAAGAAATGGAGCCACAAGGGTTTGTTTTGAAGCTTTTTTCGATATCTTCACTGCTAACTGAACACTGAATGTTGGTATCCGGCTTTAAGACAAACCAGAAAGTTTGATTTACCAGCTGTTCACATTAATGACTTGGCTACAGAGGTGGTCCTGTGGTCGCAGAGATAGAGAAGGAGGGACGAGGACTAATCACCTATTCTAGTTCCCAAAATACAGAGGATCACAACTAAGCCAGGATATTGAAAATGGCTAAAGTACTTCCAGCGAAAAAACAACTGGCCCCTTTCCAAATTATTACAATTTTTACAAGTTATTCCAACAATTATACTTTCTAAGTGGCTCAAATGAAAACTCTAAAGAGCTTGGTAGGGTTAAGAAAAAAAAAAAAAAGACTGCAGGTTTTTGAATATGTGTTCCAATCTCTTAACTAGCTTAACTAGCTGTGTAACCCTGGACAAATTATGTTAACTTTTCTGAGTTTCACTTTGACTGTAAGAGAGCTGCCGCTTCAGGGTCACTGTGAAGACAAAGGGAAAAAATACATGTCCAACACCTACGGTAATACCTGGCATACAGAAGGCGTTTAATATGGACTTGCTCTTCCCTTTCTCTCTGTCCACCAAATCAAACTTGGAGTTGCTCAGATGTTCTGACACCATGCAACTCTGTCACTTTTGCCCTCTGTACACACAGTGAACACATACTTTTCTTCTAAATAAGTTACTGTGAAAGCCTGGGGAAAAGAAAAGGAAAAGGACTAGAAGGATCCCTAACTTCTCCTTTTAGTTAAGCTCCAGATGTCCTTGAGGGTTGATTCCTTTCAAGGTCTGCACTCACACTGACTTTACATTTCGGAGAGATGAGGCTGAGAGGCCTAACCCCTCTGCTAAGTCCCCGGAGAGCAGGTACCTGGAACATGTGCCACTTCCCACACTCTGCCAAGTAAAACCAGCCCCACTGCGTCTCGGACGTGTCCATGTCGTCCATCTCGCTCTCTGTCGTCTTGAATAGGAATTCTTCTGCTTTGTGAAACATCTCCTAAAAAGTTGGGGAGAGACAGAGGAAGAAATGATTCTATTAATAGTCAATGTACTTCTACAGATCACTTTACTTTTTTACAAAGAAGCATTTTGTATTCAAGTGTCTTTTCCACGGTGACATTGAAAACAGCATTCTATCTTGCATGCTGGCTCTGCAGATTAACATTTTAAAATGCTTAATATCACCACTTAACTACCAGGCAGACAGTAATACTTTCAGGTAGGATAGGCTACAGCAGTGATCACTCAACCATCTAAGCAAGCTATTCTACATCTATAAGCACTTCAGATTTTCAGTACAGCTCCAAGACATTTCTATTTTGTCATATCTTCATGTATTTGGTCAAAAGGATCCAAGTCATCTTAACAATGAAGACTAAACACATGTAATTTTTGTTTTAAATAGTCATTATTTCTCATTTAATGGCATGGAAAAATGTTTATAGTATATGGTACTGACTATAAAAGAAGGCTACAAAATACAAAAATAATATAACCCAATTTTAATACAAATATTTACCCAAGTACATGTTTATAAATGTATGTAGAAAAGCCTGGATATATAGAAAATAATTTACATTTTTTTCTAATCCACTAAACCATCTGTTGGCCCCTATCTTTGAAAAGTTTTCAACATTGTTGGATGGCTATTATGATGAAGAAGTCAGTAGGAAGGGAACAAAGAAGGGTTGGCCCCATAGCCTTACGGTTAAGGGAGCTAGATCCCACATGGTTGATCATGGTTCAAATCCCAGCCTTGACAGATTGAAAAACACACTGAGTGTGTATGCCCAAAATCTGAAGAGGATGGGTAAATGGAGGAGAAGGGATTATGGCATGACCACACCCCAGGAGGAGGTGCTTTCTCCCTCTCTTTTACTCTGGCTCTCTCTGGCAAGTGCACCCACCTTCTGGCAATTTTAAAAAAAAGTTAGAAAAGAAGGGAATAAAAAAGATTAAACTTAATCTGAACTTTGGCTTCCTTTTCTCATTCTCTAAAGCATTTTTGTTTGTTTTGTTTCACATTTTAGTCAAAGAAAGAGACAGAAAGAGAGGAAAACACCCCTCTCCCCAAAATAAGGCACGGTCATGCTGTAACCCCCTTTCCTCCATTTCTCTATACCGTCAGGATCTGAGGGACACGGGCACGTGTGCCTCTGTATTTTTCAAGTTGCAGGTCTGAATCGTGGTTGATTGTAGGATCTGGTTCATGCACAGGTACCCACTGCACTACTGGGCCTGCCCTCTTTAAGGGTTTTAAATTATTAATTTAAATTTCTAAAACTAACACATAAAAACATTCTCCTTGTAAAAAAGTCAGAACACTCAAGATAAACAATTAAACGCTTTCTGGTACTGGTACCATTCCACCAATGTTATCCATTCCTTACACGTCTTTCAGATTTGCTGTTCTCTTTCTCTCCCATTGTGTGATGTAGTGTATAATTACATGCATACATATACATATATACTTATGAGTGATCTGTTTAAAATATGACTTTTTTCTATCTTTGAATTTTTAACTTTTTTTTAACAAAGAATATGTACTACTGGGTAACTGGGGAAATATCTGTTTTTAATTTCATGATATAAAATGTCCTTCCTGTTTCTGGAAGCTTTGCAACCCAGGGTAAGTTTCTAGTACCTTGTCTAAGCCAGTTTCCTTTTTATAAAATAGAAAATGAAAGACTTGTTTCTTATTGGGTTGTTGTTAGATAATGCAGTACAGTACTAAGTACAATACCTGAGTTCAGTGAAGGGCTTGTTATTTTGTATTCATGTTTGGAAACTCTCCAAGACATGCATTATGATTATATTCTGGTTTTTTTCCTTCATGTTTTTAAGTTGATTGGCTGCTAGGAAATGAAAAACAGAAAACCCTAGGGTCAAAAGTTTCAGGCTTAGGATCCACTGTTTACCTTATACATATTAAGCAGGTAATAAAGACAATGATTCAAAATTGAAGGTCAACTATTCACAATTCCATGCTTCTTTCTATTATTATTCACATTATTTTGACCATTTCACTGTAAGAGAAAGATAAAGAAAGCAAGAGTGATAAATTTAGTTTTGCTTCTGAAAATAACTAGAAAAATTTGAAAAGTTTGAAGCGAATAGTTAGGAAAAATATTTGGCTTATGAGTCTATCTTTAACCTATCAGAAAAGTGAATGAAAACTAGAATAGTACCATTCATGCAGGACATGCCAACGGTGTGCTCCACTATTTAATGTTTTATTAGCAAAGTCCTTTCAGACCTCCCTGTCTTAAAAACCTTTGGGTAGATCAAGGACAGGCTCATCTTACATTCATCCCCATTTTCTTTCTTTTTTTTTTTAGAGAGGTTTTCTCTATAGGGCGCATGCGCTCACCAGAAAGAGAGAGACAGAGAAACAGAAGGCGAGAAATCACCCCTCAGGGGGTATGGCCACGAGAAATCACCCCTCAGGGGGTATGGCCACGCTGCAATCCCTTCTCCTTCATTCTCCTCTCGGGATCTTGGGCACGTACACACAAGTGCCCGCCGTGAGTTTAAGCCACCGGGTCCGGGACTAAAACCGCGGTCGACTACATGGAGTCCAGCGACATAGCCATTATGCTAACTGCTGGTCCCAACATTCATCCCCATTTTCTAGAGGACAGCAGTATCAAACAGTACTACTGTGCTGTACATTTCTAAAGCACTTCAAACTTTATAAAATTCTTTGTCAATTTATACTATTATTTTTCCTCTATAACCCAATGTGCAGGACAGAAGTCATTATTTTCTAATTAAAGTCAGGAAAAATCAAAACAGAAAATAATACAGTTATGTTGTCCAAAATCTTAGAGTTAGCGATACAAAGATTAAAGAAACACCAAAGGCGAGGGGCCAGGAGGTGGCATGGTGGTTAAAGTGCTGGATTCCCACATGGCCAACATGGTTCAACTCCTGGACATAGTGGTCTGCTTTCTCACCTTCCCTCTCTTTGGTGGGCATGTGTACCCTACAGTAAATTAAATAATAACGATAACAAATAAAATTAAATAATTCTTTAAAAACAAAATGAAACAGAACACAGGAACACCAGAGGCCTCCTGAGCCTCAGTTTTCTCCTCAGTTATAAAACCCTCCTGCTTCATTTTCACACACAGATGGTTATTCTTTCTTGCCTCTGTTGCCAAAGCTCAATTTAATTGTTCTGCTTCACAGATACTCTGGCTTTCTTTCAAAAGACTCATTTACTAAAACTAAATTTTACAATTTTCTACAGTAAGTTTCCTCTCTGAAGAAATGGCTATTTTATATAATTAGGCTCAAAAACTATGTCACTTAAATTGACAATTTAAAAATACTGTCACTATAGTAATAATGATTCTAGCTTAGAAGACATATATAGGTAATAAAAAGAACATGTGCAAATTATCAGTCATGGAGTAGGCATTTACAAAATGTTAGATAAATGACACTCCCTAGTATAAAGTGACAAGGCATTTTGCAAATTTTCCAGTAATGGGAACACTGATAGACCCTGTGTGTAAAGCTATCTGTCCCAACGAGGATGTGTATTTACAGAGCATGGAAACAGCTGGTCTAGGTCATCAAATAGAAAAGCTGTGTGGAGGGGCCAGCAGATGGTGTGGTGGTGAAGGTACTGGACTCCCACATTGCCAAACGCAATTTGAGCCCCAGACTCTGCAGTTTGAAAAGCGCGCCAGGCCATGAGCATGTTGTGCCCCCAAATCCCGAGGAGAATAGAGGAAGGATTATGGTGTAGCCATGCCCCTGGGAGAGGGTGATTTCTTACTTTTTCTCTCTGTCTGTCACTGGTGAGCTCCCAAACCCTAAGGCAAAAACCTAAAGGAAAAAAAAAGCTTCAAATGATTTAAATAACAAATGAAGGGGGAGATGATCATTTCTGTGATCACATCTGTGATCTTAGAGAAAGCAAAAGAATATAAAGAAAAAAGTGTTATGCCAACAATTAAAAAAACTTGGATGAAACAGTTTCCTAGAAAAATATAAATTACTGAAATTAACTAAAAAGGAAATAGAAAACCTGGATAGGCCTATAACAAATAAAGAGATCATATTAGTAGTTTAAAATTTTCCACAAAGATGTGGCAAAACTGCAATGCAGGGGTAAAATGTGATTTCTCTGCAAGTCTGACCCACAAGGAATGTTCCAGGTTCAGGACTTCCCTGAACATGCCAGGCATTCACATGCCCATGACTTGGGGCTGGCTGAAGCTGGGGTGAACTGTGGCATGGGGACTCTGCTGGGGATGCTGTCTTCATCTCTCTCTGTGTCTCACTCATGTAAGAAATACTTTATTAAAAAAAAAAAAAAGGAAGAAAGAAAAAAATCCCACAAAAAGCTAGTCACTGGCAAATTCTGTGAAACATTCAATGACAAATCAACACTAAAGCTTTATATATCCTTCCCTAAAATAAAAGAAGGAACATTGTTCAACTCATTCTATGAGGCTGATAGTAGCTTGGCACAAAAATCAATAAAAAACACATCCTAAGGAAACAAAACTAGAGACTAATATCCCTTAAGAATACAGAGGGGAAATCCTCCACAATCTGAATCCAACAACATATAAAAAGAAGTATATACCACAAACAAAAGAAATTTAGAATGTGAGCTTGGCTGAGCATAGAAAAAATAAAAATCAATTATTGTAATATCCTGCTATTGAAACTGAGCAGGGACTACTTAAAATGGGATAGGTCTTCAGTTTTCCCATCTGTCCAAGAAAAAAAAAAAATAAGAATTTCTCAAGCAGAAAATTAATAAGGGCTGGACTAAAGTAAAATGTACTTTCTAAAGGGCTTGGAATGCAAAATTTATTTACATTGTAATGGCCCAAAGTAAGGGGTAAGACTTCAGACATTTGTTATGGTAATCAAGCAACACTGGCCATGCATGGTGGAGACTGCTGCCTGGAAGCAGGAAGACCCAAGGTTGAATGATGCCAGAAATGTGATAGAAATTTGATTATCTAAGACCTCTTCAGTCAAGAAGGCCCAGGAGATGATCATACTCTCTTGAAGCATCAATGAACCGATCATGTACCTGGGGCCTGCATCCTTATTTTTTCCCTTAGTAATACATGTAGAGAACTCGTAGGGGAAATTGGACCTTTTGAGCAGAGTTCAAAAGGGAAGACTACCCACCATGCTTTCAAAAAGCCAGATGGTTTCCACTCAAAGCCACAAGGATAGGATCACTCAAAGCCCTTGAGGTGGGACAACCCCAACGAGTTGGCATGGCAAGATCTCAGCCTAATTGGGCCTGGAAAGCAGAACACCAAGCCATGAAGGAATATTTCCCAGCTTCAAGATCTCATGGAATTTGTTTAGGACCCCTTTTCTTTTTCTTTTACTCGCTTTTATAATGATAATGTCTATTCTATGCCAGTCCATCCCACTACTATATTTTGGAAGACCATAAAATGATTTGATACAGTTATAGCTGAAGGAGAATTTGTCTCAGAATAAATCATACTCTAAATCTCACCCATAGCTGATGTAGATAAGGTTATGGCGATGAGGTAGGAGACAGGGGCCCTAAAAATATAGCTAGGATATAGGACCAAAATAAAATCAAGAAATGGCTACGTTTTTTTTTTTTTTTTTGGAGAGGTTTTTCGCTATAGGGCGCGTGCGCTCGCCAAACAGACAGAGAGAGACATAGAGACAGAAAGCGAGAAATCACCCCCCGGGGGGATGGTCACGCCGCAATCCCTTCTCCTCCATCCTCCTCTCGGGATCTTGGGCACGCACGCACACGCGCCCGGCGTGAGTTGTAAGCCACCGGGTCCGAGACGCGAACCGCTGTCGACTACGTGGGAGTCCAGCGACATAGCCATTACGCTAACTGCTGGTTCCCAAGAAATGGCTAAGTTTTAAGATGGAGACCCAATAGTTCAGCAGCAGCTCAACTCGCACTCAACTGCCTACTTGCTCACAAGAAATGGCTTACAGCAGTGACTCAATGATTAACCTAGGCAGCATGACCTAAAGCAAATATAGCAATTAAAGTTTTTCCCAGATCCCACCACATTCTGAGAAGAACATAATCAAGCAACATTGGCCATGAATAAAGGTGATAAGACTTCTAAAACTCCCACTTGAAGGAAAAGTAAAGTTTTAACTTCAATACTTAAGATGTTTTGTTCGCTAGGAGCACAAAGACCCCAGGTTGAATAGTGTCAGAAATGTGATAGAAATTTGATTATCTTTGGCTCAAAACTTTTAGAGTCTCATGACCTTCATAACCAGTCCAAAATTAAGAAAAAATAACCAGACCTATCTAACAAGTGACCCCCACCACAAGGGGAATGCATGTATGAGACCCTCCTGAAAACAAGCCCGAACAAATCCCCTCCCAACCAAGATAAAAACTTCTCACTTCAGTTCCTCTTCAGGAACCCATTTTCTGGGATTCCTCCTTGCCTGCAAATTGTTCTCTCTTTCAATAAACTCCGCTTTGCCATACCCTCTATATCAGCATCTAATTTTTCGTGTGTGTCAGATAAAGAATCAGGTTCTCTTGGGCTCATTTACCCCAAATTCCGTGTCTTGTTTTGGTATTTTCAACTGGTTATCAACTCAACGAAGGGTAAAGTAAAGCGAATGCTCTACACTCTTTTTTTCTGGGATACTTTCATCCTTAGAAGTGACTATATCAAAAGCAAACACTGGGCTTCTGTCAGTCAGCTAAAAATCAGTAAGGTGGCTGCCTATCTACAAGACTCAGAGGACACGTTTGCCAAGAAGTGGCAGAAGGATCCCCCACTGTTGACAATGGAAATGTTATTCGGTTTATGACTTGGTTTCCTTTCTGGAGTTCTGCCTGGGAGGATGGACACTCCCACGACAATTGAGAGTACATGACCAGGGTTACTACCTGGTACATATGAAGGTCCTGAGGAGCTGAACTCTTCCCCAATTGCCCAGCTGCATGTCAAAATAAACTCTTTTTCCCTTCTTCCAGTCCTTTCCCCCTCCAAGGGAAAACAGACCACTTCTCTCCCTATATGGAATGCATCACTTTTTCTCCCTATTACAAAGCTTCCCTCAAGCCTTCCTAGACAGCTCCTATGGACGAATCTTTTATTCCCTGTTAAAAGAGGGTTCTGTGGGGAACCAGCAGTTAGCGTAATGGCTATGTCGCTGGACTCCCACGTAGTCGATCGCGGTTCGCATCCCGGACCCGGTGGCTAAAAACTCACGCCGGGCGTGTGTGTGTGCGTGCCCAAGATCCCGAGAGGAGAGTGGAGGAGAAGGGATTGCGGCGTGACCATCCCCCCCGGGGGGTGATTTCTCACTTTCTGTCTCTCTGTCTCTCTCTGTCTGTCCGGCAAGCGCACGCACCCTATAGCGAAAACCTCTCCAAAAAAAAAAAAAAAAAAAAAAAAAAGAGGGTTCTGTGCAATCTGTAATTGTTTAACAGGACCAAAAAACACCTTACCCTTGGTTTTCTCAGATTTTAGATACTTCATGCCAACAGGTCATTGCTCATTGGTACAATCATAAGTAGGAAACCCTCATTTAGCTTGTTTCCCCACATTAGAGAACAATATAATCCCCTCAGTCTTGCTAAATATAAATGTAAACAAGATGACTGTTCTCTTCTCTGTGTCTTACTGACCCTTCCTGCCTTGATGACTTCTCCTCTTTCCCTACAGCTATTTACTTAGGAATTTATAACAGAAGGTTTTTTTTTTTTTTTTTTTTTTGAGAGGTTTTTGCTATAGGGCGCGTGCGCACGCCAGACAGACAGTGAGAGATAGAGACAGAAAGCAAGAAATCACCCCCTGGGGGGATGGCCACGCCGCAATCCCTTCTCCTCCATTCTCCTCTTGAGATCTTGGGCACGCACGCACACACGCCTGGAGTGAGTTTTAAGCCACCGGGTCCGAGACACAAACCGCGGTCGACTACATGGGAGTCCAGCGACATAGCCATTACGCTAACTGCTAGTCCCAGGAGGTATTCTTTTATTGGCTTGATCAAGTTCAGACAGGCAGATAGACTATTACTTGGAGCCCCTTCTAACTCCCTATGTCCTGTTACTTCTCTCCTTTGAGGGTAAAATTGCTAAAATATTCTCAAAAAGTCCTCTCGCCCTGTCTCTGGTGTGAGTTCACTCACCCTTTTAACAGATCTCTTCATGGCTGAGCACTTCAAACTTTTACAATAATTTTAAGCAGTTCCCTGAAACTTATCGACTCTGTCCTAAGACACATATCGTGCATGCATTTGGTGTATACCAACGACCACTTCTGTGTTCAAGTTGAATTCATTTGCCACTTTACATAACTGGCTGAGGTAGAAAGAGTCATATCAGAGCCTTACTAAGGCTCTTACTCTTTTGGGAAGGTCCTGCCACTTACCCTTTCAAGGTGATACATATTATCTTCCATGCTAGCTCTTGAGGAAAGAGAGAAAAGACAAGCAGGGGACAACTGCTCCAGTGCAGGTAAGCCTGGACAATCCTGCCGGCACCTTTTGGACTCTTGAATTACATGACAAGCCATAATTGACAGAACTCAGTCCACACGGGATTCGTGGTGAGATAGCATATTTTCTCGACATTTTTTCAGAGGAATTGAAGGAAACATCTTTTAAGCCCTCTTTTATTTTTGCCTCTACATGGGAAACTACTCATCAGTTACCAGCACCCCTTTGCAATGCATCTTTTTTATTTCTTTTTTTTTTTTTTGGCGGGGGGAGGTTTTTGCTATAGGGTGCGTGCGCTCGCCAGACAGAGACAGACAGAGACAGAAAGCGAGAAATCACCCCCCGGGGGGATGGCCACGCCACAATCCCTTCTCCTCCATTCTCCTCTCAGGATCTTGGGCACGCACGCACACGCGCTCAGCGTGAGTTTAAGCTGCCGGGTCCGAAACTCGAACCATGGTTGACTACATGGGAGTCCAGCGACATAGCCATTACACTAACTGCTAGTCTCTGCAATGCATCTTGAAATGCTGAAGCTCCTTTGACCCTTGGTCTCTCAAAAAAACAGTCTTGTCTTCTTTTGCACACAAGTGTGGCCAAACTATAAGATGGGAAATCCTGGTCACCAGAGATAAATATTAATTATAACGCTATTCTGCAATCAGATCTCTTTGTAAATGCCTGAGGAGATGAGAAAAATTAGGTGCACACAGTGTTTTTCACACTTCTCCTCCTCTGGCTCAGAGCCTGCCAAGCTTCTCCTACACTGGGTATTGGGTCCACACACCTGAACTTCCTGTGTCAATGAGGCACTGAACTTGACATATTAAAGTTGATACCAGAATGAGTTTACTTTTGAGGCAACTGGGATGAAACACATAAACTTTTCATTCATGAAAGACATGAATTGATGGGGAGTTGCAGAGACAGAATGCTATTGACCAGTGGTCCCTAACCTTCCTTATGGAAGACAATCCCTACATAGACCAGGGGATGGGGGATTGGCCCTGGGATGACCCAATTGCACCACATCCATTATGCACCTCATATCCACCACTGACACATTGCAATACACAATGAAGCAATCACACAATAGGGTTTGTGCCCCCATGAGCATTCAATACCATCACTTTTTTATTTCAATTTCTTTTATACATCCAATCACATTACTTAGCTTGCAAAGTGAATATTCCAACATGTATACATTTGTCACTAGTCCAGTTGAGAATACCATACACGTTATCTTCAACAGATAATAACCCATTTCTTTGTCCCACAAATGCCTTGTCTCTTTATTTTTCTCCTTAAATACCATCACTGATCTGTCAGGACGTAGAGCTCAGGCAGCAACATGAGTGAGGGGGAGTGGCTGCAAACACAGACAAAGCCTTGCTCATTTGCTTGCCCACCACCCTGGCTTCCCCACTGCACAACCTGGTAGACTGACACCAGCCCAAGCCCCAGGAACTGAGGACTGGACATTTAAGTCACTCCAAAATTCTCACATTGAAGTTCTAACCTCTAATGTGATGATATTTGGGGGTGAGGCCTTTGGGAGGTACTTAAGTCATAATGACAGAGCCCTCATGAGTGGGGTTAAAGCTTCTGTAGTTTGAATGTGACACCCAAAAGTTCATGAATTGGAAATTTAGTGAGCCATACTAATGGTATTAAAAGGATGATATCTAATCCAATTATGGAGTTAAGAAGTGATTAGGATTAGATAAGGTTATCTGGGTGATGTTCCTATGACTGAATACAAGTGGGTTTATAGAGAAGGAGACACAGGACTAGACAGGGGCATGAACGCAGACAAAAACTCTTGCCTCTTCCCTTGTGATGTGCTTTGCCACCTTGGACTCTGCTGAGTCCCCAGCAAAAAGACCAGATATGGCTTGTTGATCTTGGATCTCCAAAACTGTGAACTGAATAAATATTTGTTCTTCATAAACTATTGAGATTTTGGTATTCAGTTATTAAACAACAGAGAATGGACTAAATAAGACCTTTAAAAAGAGATCTCAGAGAGCTCCCTTGTCCCTTATGCTATGTAAAGAAACAGCAAGAAGATGAACATCTATGAACAAGGAAGCAGGCCCTCACCATGCACCAAATCTGCTAGCCCCTTTGCCCAGCCACAGTGGCATGGTGCTAATGCTTCATACTTGTGCCTTGCAGAAGGCCCAGGTTCAGATTTCAGGTTGACCTGAATATGCCAGGTATGAATGTGTATACCTATGATCCTTGCTGGCTAGGAGGAGGATACCAGTATAGTAAATCCTTGTCAAGGGTATCTGTCCTTCTTCCTCCCTCCACTCTTTCTCCCTTTCTTCTCTGTCTCTCAATCTCTTTCTAATAAATAGATACGCTCTTCAAAAAATCTGCCAGGACCTTTATCTTGGACTTCTCAGCCTTTAGAACTATGAGAAATAAATGCCATACTATGGTATTTTGTTTTAGTAGCCCAAACAAACTAAGACACACACATATTAAGAGTAAAAATAAATAAATAAAATGATTATCTTAATACATAAAGAGAATGTGACAAAAATCAATACTCTTTCATGATAAAAAATGGTCAAGAAACTATGAATTGAAAGGAACTTCCTCAACTTGATAAAGAACATCTATAAAAAACAAAACTAAACCATAGCTAACATCATACATCATAATGGTGAAAGACTAAATACTTGCCCTTAAAATAAGAAACAGAACAAGAATATTTCTAATCTTGTCATCACTTCTGTTTTTCTTCATCTAAGAGAGGTTTCAAAAGTTCACAGAAAATGCAAATTATGGGAAAAAAATTCAGATTTCAATTTTTTTATACCAAAATAAAACTTGAACTTTAATCCCACTTTCTTCCACAAGGTTTTCAAAGTCCCTTGGTATTTTTAATGTTTCTCACTAGTCCTATTTAATATTGATTTAGTATTGTACTGAAAGTTCTCACCAGGGCAATTATCCAAGAAAAAGGCATCTAGATTGGAAAGGAAGAAACAAAACTACCTCTATTTACAAATGACATGATTTTGTGTAGAAAAGTCTTAAAAATCTACTAGAAAACTACTAAAACTCATAAATAAATAATAAATAATACAGCTGAGTTTAGTGAGTTTTAGGATATAGGACTAATACATATAAAAATCAATTCTATCTCTATACATTTACAAAAAAAAACATTTAAAAATAGACAAATTTCCATTTACAATAATGCCAAAAGAACAAAATATTTAGGTATAAACTCATAAAAGTTACGTAAAACATATACTTAAAACCTTTATGGGCCAGCTGTGTTCTAGTAGTTAAAGTAGCTATATCCTACATGGCTGACTTTGCAGTTGGAATACCAGGTCCAGCAGCTTGAGAAACACACTGGGTTCATGCTCATGCATGTCAAAAATCTTGAACGGAGGGAGAAATGAAGAAAGGATTGTGGCATGACTATGCCTCATTGTGGGGGATGCTTTCTTGCTCTCCCTTTTTCTCTTTCCCTCTCTCTCTCTTAGGTAAATGTACATGCCCTCTGGCAAATTAATAAACAAAACAAAACATAATAACATTGAAATTTCTAAAAAATCCAAATAAATAAAAAGATTTCTCATGTTCATGGATCCGACAGCTTTGTATTATTAAGATGGTAATGCCTCCCAAATTGGTCTACAGATTCAATGCAATCCCTGTCAAAGTCATTTTGTCTGTTTTTGCTTCTGCTTTTATTTTGCATAAATTAACAAAGCTGATACTAAAACTCACACAGAAATACAAATGGTCCAGAGCAGTCAAACAATATTTTAAAAGAAAAAAATTAGACGATTCTCACTTTCTGATAAAACACAACAAAGCTACAATAAACACACAGCAATGATACTGACATAAGGACAGACAAATAAGTGTCAATGGATTAGAACTGAGAGCCCTAAAATAAAATTCTAAGATTTATGGTCAATTGATTTTCTTTTTCTCTTTATTATTATTATTATTATTATTATTATTATTATTTCTACTTCTTTTATACATTCAATCACATTACCTAGCTTGAAAAGTGAAAATTCCAACATGTGTACCTTTTGCACCAGTCCATGACAATACTATAAGGTTACTCTGAACAGATAATAACCTATTTTTTTTGCCTTGCCTCTCTATTTTTCTCTTTAATGTCCTTCCTCAGACTCTACTCCTTCACCCTCCTTCTTCCCATACTGTATCTGGTATTCACAACTACTTACTATGTTTCTATATCCTTTAGTCATCAATTTTGGCCATAGAGTGCAGACAATTGGTATATATTAAGTGGAGACATACAATGTCTCTCTTTCATAGCCTGGCTTGCTTCACTCAGCAGTAAATCTTCCATATCCCTCCACTTTCTGTCAAAAGCTGGCTTGTTGTTTTTTATGAATGAGTAGTATTCCATAGAGTATATTTGCCACAATATTTCAATCCATTCATCTGTTCGTGGGCATTTGGTGGGTTCCATGTCTTAGCAATTGTGAATAATGCCACAATAAACATCAATGTGTAAGCACTTTTCCAACTAAGAATTCTTCTGTCCTTTGAGTAGATACCAAGGAGTGGGATTGTTGGATCATATGATAATTCTATTTGTAGATCTTTGAGGAATCCCCAAATTGTTCTCCACAGTGGTTGGACCAATTTACATTCCCACCAACAATGTAGAGAGTTCCCCTTTCACTACACTCCTGCCAGCACTTACCTTTTTTTTTTTTTTTTTTAATCTGAGTCATCTGACTGGGGTTAGGTGGTATCTCATTGTGGTTTTGATCTGCATCTCCCTTACAATGAGGGATGTTAAGCATTTTTTCATGTCTTTTGGCTATTTGTATGTCATCCTTAGAGAGGGTTGTTCCCCCCCCCCCCCCAACACCCCAACTCATGCTCCTGTCTTTTAACAGGGTTGATTATCTTTTTTCAGGACAGCTGCTTGAGTTCCTTGTGTATTCTGGCTATCAATCCCTTGTCTGACACATAGTTTACAAAAATCTTTTCCCATTCTGAAGGCTGTTGATTCACACTAATTACTGTGTCTTTTGCCATGCAGAATTTTCTTAATCTGATGTAATCCCATTTGTCTGTTTTTGGGATTATTGACTGTGCTCTGGGGGGGGTCTTACTTAAGAAGTCTTTGCCTACCCCAATGTGTCCCAGAGTTTACACAGTGTTTTTCCAGCAGCAGTTTTATAGTTTGAGGACTTGGGTTTAGATCTTTGATCCACTTTGAGTTGATTTTTGTCAATGGTGAGAGGTAGCAGTTCAGATTTATCTTTCTGCAGGTGGATATCCAGTTTTTCTAGCACCATTTGCTATAGAGGTTTTCCTTTTCCCGATGAGTGACTGATACCCTTTGTCAAAAACCAGTTGGCTGTATGTTTGGGAGTTTATTTCTGGAGATACTATTCTGTTCCATTGGTTGGTCTGCTTGTCTGTTTCTATGCCAATACCATGCTGTTTTGATTACCACAGCTCTGTAGTATATTTTTGGGTTAGGGAGTGAGATGCCGCCCACTCCACTCTTCTTGTGCAGGACTGCTTTGGCAATGTAAGGTCTTTTATGATTCCAGACAAATTGTATGATTGTTTTTTTTTTTTTTTCTAGATCTGTGAAGAATGTCTCTGGGACTTTGATTGGGATTGCATTAAATATATATAAATTAATTTGGGTAGGATTGCCATTTTGATTATATTAATTCTTCCAATCCAGGAACATGGGATGTCTTTCGACTTTTTAATGTCATTTTCAACTTATTTTTTTAGCTTCTCGTAGTTTTCCTTGTGGAGGTCTTTGAACTGCTTTGGTTAGATTTATTCCTAGGTATCTTACACTTTTTGTGGCTATGGTAAATGGAATTACTTTTTTCAGTTCTAACTCAGTCTGCCTGCTGTTTGTATATAGAAATGCTATAGATTTCTGTATGTTGATTTTGTATCCTCCAACTTTACTGTATTCATGCATTACTCCCAGAAATTTTTTCATGGATACCACTGGGTCTTCTACATATGCAATCATGTCATCTGCAAATAGAGATAGTTTCACCTCTTCTTTTCCTATTTGAATGCCTTTTATTTTATTCTCTTTTCTGACTGTATTGGCAAGGACTTCAAGTACTATATTGAAAAGGAGTGGAGAAAGTATGCATCCTTGTCTTGTACCTATTTTTAGTGGAAAAGCTTTCAGCTTTTCTCCATTCAGGATGATAATAACTATGGGTTTTTCGTAGATAGCTTTTATTGTGTTGAGAAATGACCATTCTATGCCAATTTTGTTGAGAGTCTTGATAATGAAGGTATGCTGAATTTTATCAAATGCTTTTTCAGCATCAATTGATTGATATGATCATATAGTTTTATCTTTCTTTCTGTTAATATGGTGTATAACATTTATGGTTTTGCGTATGCTGAACCAACCTTGCATATCTGGAATAAAGCC
Organism: Tupaia tana; assembly: GCA_026018925.1. NCBI lineage: Eukaryota > Metazoa > Chordata > Mammalia > Scandentia > Tupaiidae > Tupaia > Tupaia tana. The sequence goes on from JAKSZU010000006.1 coordinate 110,637,312, forward strand.
TACCTGTTCATGATGTATAATCTTTTTTATATGTTGTTGGATACGATTTGCTAGTATCTTGTTGAGAATCTTTGAGTCTGTATTCATCAGAGATATTGGTCTGTAGTTTTCCTTCCTTGTCCTGTCCTTATCTGTTTTAAAGATAAGGGTGATGGAGGCTTCATAGAATGAATTAGGGAGAGTTTCACCCTTTTGAATCTTTAGAAATAACTTGAGCAGAATGGGGTTTAACACTTCTTTAAAAGTTTTGTAGAATTCAGAGGTGAAGCCATCAGGACCAGGGTTTTTCTTTGTTGGGAGGTTATTTATTACTGATTTACTCTACTGGCTTGTTATGGGCCTATTCAGATTCTCTATATCCTCCTGGTTCAATCTTGGTAGACTGTATGTGTCCAGGAATTTGTCCATCTCGTCCAGATTTTGTTTCTTGGCATATAGTTGTTCATAGTATCCTCTAATGATATTTTGTTTTTCTGTTATGTCTGTCACTATATTGACAGATTCACTGCAATTTGATTTACCAGGTTCCTTTCTTTCTTCTTCTTAATAAGTCTCACTAGTGGTGTATCGATTTTGTTTATCTTTTCAAAGAACAGCTTTTACTTTCATTTATTTTCTATATAGTTCATTTATTTTCTATTTCATTTATTTCTGCTCAGATATTTGTTATTTCCTTTCTCCTAGAGTTTTTAAAAATTTTTTTGCTGTTACTTTTGCAGTTCTCCGAGGCACAATGTTAGGTAATCAATTTTCTTTCTTTCCATCCTCTTCTTAGATGCACTAATGCTATGAACTTCCCTCTTATGACTGCTTTTGCAGTGTCCCAAAGATTATGGAGACTCATGTCCTCATTGTCATTGGCTTCCATGAATCTTTTGATTTCAGTCTTTAGTTCTTCAGTAGTTGTGAAGTCATTCAGGATCAGGTTATTTAGTTTCTATGTATTTGTGTGTTTCTGAGGATTTCTCTTGAAATTAAAATCAAGTTTAATTCCATGATGGTCGGAGAATGTGCTAGATGTAATTTCTATGCCTTTGAGTCTGTAGAGGCTTGACTTATGCCCTATCATGTGGTCAATCTTCGAAAAGGTTCCACATGGGGGTGAGAAAAATGTCTCTCTCATGGTTTTGAGGTGAAAAGTTCTATAGATGTCTGTTAAGTCCATTTGTCTTATGGTTTCATTTAGATCCTTTATCTCTTTATTTGTTTTTGTCTAGATGATCTGTCCAGAGGAGATAGTGGGATGCTGAGGTCCCCAACAATTAGTGTGTTGCAGTCTATTTCTCTTTTTAGATCTAACAGTCTTTCCTTCACATATTTGGGTGCCCCTGGGTTAGGTGCATAGATATTTATAAGCGTTATATCTTCTTGATAGATTAATCCTTTTACTACAATATAGTGCCCTTCTTTGTCTCTTTGAACAGTTTTTTTTTTTTTTTTTTTTTTTAAGTCTATTCTGTCAGAAATCAGTATCGCGATTTGGCTCTTTCTTGGTTAGGCAGTGGTTTCTTAGATACAATACAAAAAGCACAAACAACAAAAGGAAAACAGATAAACTACATCAATTTTTTTTTTTTTTTTTGGAGAGGTTTTTGCTACAGGGCGCGTGCGCTCGCCAGACAGAGAGAGACAGAAAGCGAGAAATCACCCCCCAGGGGGGATGGCCACGCCGCAATCCCTTCTCCTCTATTCTCCTCTCAGGATCTTGGGCATGCATGCACATGTGCCCGGTGTGAGTTTAAGCCACTGGGTCTGGGACTTGAACCACGGTCGACCACGTGGGAGTCCAGCGACATAGCTATTACGCTAACTGCTGGTCCCTACATCAAATTTGAAAACTGCAAATGATACCTCTAAAAAACTGAAGACAACCTACATAAAGAAAGAATATTAGCAGTTATACTTTATCATAGTATATGATGAGATATGGTATTCAGAGTATGTAAAGCACTCTTACAACTCAGTAATAGGCAAATAACCCAATTAAAATATTGCCAAAAAATACGAATAGACATTTCTCCAAAAAACATATACAAATGGCAAGAGACCCATGAAAACATGCTCAACATCATTAGTCATCTGAGACATGCAAATCAAAATACCATTTCACATTTATTGGAGGGCTATAATAAAAAAGAGAGAGAAGTTGACTAGGTGTGCAGTGGTAATGTGCTGCTCAAAGAATGCTGGATCTGTATGGTAGATGGTGAATTCAGTTTCAAGGTCAACCTGTACAGGCTAGGTGTACACCCCCATGATCCTGACTGGCTGGAAAGGCTGGGGGGGGGGGGGGAGGGGAACCACTGCATTAAAAACTTGTATGCAAATGTTCACAGAAGCATTATGCATAACAGCCCAAAAGTGGAACAACCCAAATGGCCATTAACTTATGAACAAATAAGAAGTGGAACTTCAATAAAATGAAATATTTTTCAGCTCTTAACAAGAACTGAAGTAGTGGATCCAGAGAATGATGCAGCAGTTAACACAATGTTCTGCAATACTGGATCCACATAGGAGGGTCCTGAGTTAATATCCCAAGGCCTCCTGGAACATGCCAAGTGTGTGCATGTGTGTCCATGATTTGGGCTGGTTGAGGTTGGGAGTAGATTGTGGCATGAAGTCCCATTTTGAGGTGCTTATCTATTTTTCTCTAAGAAATAAACTTTCAAAAATGGAATGAAGTATTGATAAATGCTATGTGGATGGATTTTGAAAACATCTTAAATGGAGTTACTTTTTCAAGTGGTGAAAATTTCCTCAAGTTAAACTGGTAATAGTTGCACAACTCAGGACCAGCAGTTAGCATAATGGCTATGTCACTGGACTCCCATGTAGTCGACTGCGGTTCAAGTCCCGGACCCGGTGGCTTAAACTCACGCTGGGCGCGTGTGTGTGCGTGCCCAAGATCCCAAGAGGAGAATGGAGGAGAAGGGATTGCAGTGTGGCCATCCTCCCTGGGGGGTGATTTCTCACTTTCTATCTTTCTGTCTCTCTCTGTCTGTCTGGCGAGCGCATGTGCCCTATGGCAAAAACCTCCCCCCCCCAAAAAAAAAAAAATAGTTACACAACTCTGAAAACATATTTAAAATATTAAATTGCAGGAGCCAGCAGGTAGTGGTGGCTAAGGAGCTGGATCCCAGTTGGCCTACTGCATAGGTCAAGTCCTGGACCAGTGACTTGAGAAACATGCCAGGTATGTGCATGCCCAAAATCCCAAGAGGAGAATGGAGAAGGGATTATGATGACAATGTGGCCAACCCCCCGGGTGTGTGTGTGTGTGTGTGTGTGTGTGTGTGTAATTTCTCATCTCTCCCCGTCTCTTTTTCTCTCCCTCCCTCTGGTGAACAGACATGCCCTATGGCAAAAATCTAAAAAAAAAAAAATTATAATTGTGACTGAATTGTGTGGTATATGAACTACACCTCAATAAAGCTATGTTTTTTAAAGGCAATAAACCAAAACTTAATTCTTACCAAGTAAAGCAAAAGATAAAATCATTATTTTGAAATGATGCTTCAAAGGCAAAGATTTTGAAGAAAGCAATAAATTCTAGAAAATGTAAGATGCCTAAACAGTAAATGCCTACAAAATTATGAATAGATTATATGAAAAGTTTACATAGAGAGATGGACACAGTTATATAGATATAAAAATCAGATCAATATGTAAAGCTTGTGGAAAAACACAAGAGTCTATGATCAAGTTTCATTAAGTTTATTCACCAATTACTGCTCTATCCTGGCAGGAATGTTCCTCCATTTGAGGAGGAACCTATTTTAAAAAATTGCCAGAAGGCATGTATGCTTGCCAGAAAGAGACAGACAGAGAGAAAGCATTCCCCAATGGGGTGTGGCCACACCACAATCCTTTTTCCATTTCTCCATCCTATGGAGGTTTGGGACACATGCACACATGCCTGGCATGTTTTTCAAGCCATAAGGGCCAGGATTTGAATTGTGGTTGGCCATGTGAGATCTGGCTTCCTTAACCACAAAACTGCAGTGCCAGCCCAAGATGGCAGTACCTTTTACTTAGCACTAAACACCACGAAGTGTTTTATGAAGCTTTACTTTCTACATTTTGTATTAGAAAACAATATGTATCTTTTTAAAACAGCTTGAGATATAACTGATACGATGAGCTGCATATACTTTGCATGTACAATTTGGTAATTCTGGACACACATATACATCTATGAAACCATTATCACAGTCAAAAAGATGAACATATTCATCACCCTCAGTTTTTTCATGCCCCTCCATCAGCCTCCAAGCAACAGCTAATCTGCTGTCAGTACAGATCAATCTGCATTTCCTACAGATTTATGGACATGGAGTCATATAGTATGTACTCTTTTCTGGCTTAACTCAGCATTATTATTTTGACATTCATCCATGTATTTTTATTGCTTTTCTGATATCCATGCAGTAACCAGGGTATTCCACTGCATGGATATATAGGTTGGTATATTCATCTGTTGATGATCATTTGAGTTATTTTCAACTTTCACTATTATAAATAAAGCTGCATAATATTTATATGCAAGTCTTTATATAGATATAGGCTTCCTTTTCTCTTGGTAAATAAGTAGGAGTTCACTGGCTGGTTCATATGAAAGTTGTATTTACATTTTTAAGAAATTAACTATAGGGATCAGCAGACGATATAATGGTTATGTCACTGGACTCCCACGTAGCTGACCATGGTTCTAGGCCTAGACTCGGCAGCTTAAAACTCCCACCGGGCACATACCCAAAATCCTGAGAGGAGGAAGGAGGAGAAACGATTGCAGCATGGCCATCCTCCCTGGGGGGGATAATTTCTCACTTTCTATCTCTGTGTCTCTCTAGCAGTGAGCACACATGCCCTAAAGCAAAAATCTCTCTTTAAAAAAAAGAAAATTAACTATAAAAAAAGTAAATATATCATTTTATATCTCTACCAGCAATGTACAAGCATTCTAGTTGCTTCACATTCTCACCAAGACTTGATATGGCCAGTCTTTGCCATTTTAGCCACTCTAATAAACAGATAGTGACATCTCATTGTGGTTTTACTTTGCATTTCCCTAATAATTATGGTATTGTGCAACTTTTCATGTATATATTTTTCATCTGGTTGTCTCCTTTAGTGCAATGTCAGTTTAATTTAGCTCTACTTCCTTTTTTTTAATTGGGCTTTCTTTTTCTAAAATTTGAGAGTTCTTATTATATTCTGAGCATAAGACGTTTATCAGATATTTTTTGCAAATTATTTTTCAGGTCTGTAGCTTATCTATTCATTCTCCTAACAGTGCCATTGAACAAATGTTTGTAACTTTGATGAGTCCAATTTATTAGGATTTTCTTTGATGTGTCATGATTCCGGTATCATAGCTAGAAAATCTTTGTCTAACCAACACTATGAAGATTTTTCATCTAGGGGCTGGCAGGTGGCATGGTGATTAAGGGCACTTGACTCTCACGTGGCTGACCACGGTTCAAGTCCCAGACCTGGTGGCTTGCTTTCTCACTTTCCCTCTCCCTCTTCCTCTCTCACTCTGCCCCTCTCTGGAAGGAATGAAGGAAGGAAAGAAGGAAGCAAGTTAAATAAAAATAATTCTCAAACCAGCAGTTAGCATAATGGCTATGTCGCTAGACTCCCATGCAGTCAACTGCGGCTTGCGTCCCGGACCCGGTGGCTTAAAACTCACACTGGGCGCGTGCACGCCTGAGATCCCGAGAGGAGAATGGAGGAGAAGGGACTGCGGTGTGACCATCCCCCCTGGGGGGTGATTTCTCGCTTTCTGTCTCTATGTCTCTGTCTGGCGAGCGCACGTGCCCTATAGTGAAAACCTCTCCAAAAAAAAACAAAAAAAAATCTCAAAAAGAAAAAAAGACTTTTCATCTGTTTTCTCCTGGAAGTCTGTAGTTTTGATGTCTGTATTTAGTCTGTGGTCCATTTTTAGTTCATTTTTGTATGACACAAGTATGAAAATTATGTTTCTTTTGTTTTACAGATGGATATTCAGTTGTTCCAGCACTATCTGTTGAAACAAGGGTCTTTTTTCCACTGAGTCTTATCTTCATAAAAATATCAGTAGTCTGTTTCTTGACTCTCTATTCTGCTTCATCGATCAATTTCTCTATCTTGATGCCAGTTCTACACTGTCTGGACTCTTGTAGTTCCTTATGAAAATTTTAAACAAGGTAATGTTTGCTCTCTAAATTTGTTATTTTGTTTTTCAAATTGCTTTTCTTATTCTAGGTCCTTTGTACTTTGAATGAGTTCACACTGAATCTATCAATCTATCTGGAGAAAACTGGCGTCTTAACAATTATTATTTCAACCCACGAATGAGTTATATCTTTTGACTTATCTAGGTATTATTTAACTTTTTGCAGTAATGTTTTGTACTTTCCAGTGTCCAGATTTTGAATGTCTTTTATGCAAGATTCATGGCTAGTTCACATTTCTGATGCTATTATAAATGTAACTAAATTTTAAAAGTCTATTTCTGATTGTATGTTGCTAATACACAGATACACATTGATTTTTATCCATGGATTCTGTACCTAGCAACTTCCTAAAGTCATTTGTTCTAGGAGTTTTTTGAAGATTACGTCAGATTTTCTATATAGACATCGTCATCTAAATAAAGACAGCTTTAGTTTATCTTCTAGAATCAAGATGTCTGTTCTTTTTCTTGCCTTTCTGCATTGCTTAGAAGCTCCAATACAATGCTCAATAAAGAATGGGCATCACTGTTCCTAATCTTAGGGAGAAAGCAATCAGTCCCTCACCATCAAGTTGATGCTAGATGTAGGCATTTTGTAGATTCTACTTGTATCAGGGGTCACTAAGGCAATCCTCAGGGTCAATAACTCACTAAAAGGACTCACAAAACTCAGAAGTTGTTCTACTCATGATTATAGTTTATTACAATGAAAGGATGCAGAATTAAATCAACAAAAGGAAAATGCACATACATTGAAATATGGAGGAAACCACACACAAGTTCCTGTGTTTCTTCCCAGTGGAGTCCCAAGGGATACACATAGGTCTCCTGGCCACTACATAGGACAGCATGCACAGTGTTGCCAATTGAGGCAGGTCAGCTGAGCTTAGCTGCCCAGGGTTCTCACAGGAATACTGTAGGCTTATCTGCCTGCTTCCTATAAACAGTACCAGTGTGCATATTATTGAAGCTCCAGACCCCCGGAGGGGAAGCACATGTTCACTATAAATCACACTGCTAGTACAAACTAGCTGGAGAAACTGATACAGCATGCTCAATGCCTCAGGGATGCAAACACATTATTAGATGAATTTCAAGAGCTTAGTTGCCTAAAGCTGGGCAAAGGACTGTCATGGAAACAAGCTTTTCCTTGGGAATGTGCAGGATTTGAGCAATTCCAGCCTTCTGATTTAGCCCTTCCCATGTACTCCTATCAGATTGAGTAAGCCCTCTTCTATTCCTAGATTGTTGAGAATTTTAATCAGGAATGGATATTGGATTTTGTCAGATGGTTTTCCTGCAATCACTGAAATAATTATGTCTTTTCATTTTAGTTTATATGATAAATTGCATTGATTGTTCAAAAATTAAACCAACCTTGCAATCTTTTCAAATACATATCATTTGGTCATCAAGTCAATATATTATCATTTTATACACTGTTGGTTCAATTTGCTAAAATTCTGTATAGAAATTTTACATGCAGGATATTGATCTTACCCTTCTTTGACTAGTTTTGATATCAGGGTAATGAATATCAAATGACTTGTGAAATAATGACTCTCTTCAATTTTCTCAAACTTTGTGTAGAATTAGAATTATTTCTTCTTTAAATATTTGGTAGATTCACCGGCAAAATAATTTGGGCCTAGAGATTTCTTTGAATGTAGATTTTTCCTACAAATTCAAATTCTTTAACAAATATGAGGCTATTAATGATACCTATTATTCTCGAGTAAGCTTTGGTAATTTGTCTCTTTCTAGGTATATGCCCATTTTATCTAAGTTGTCATTATTGATTGACATGAAGTTGTTCATAACATTCCCTTATGATTCTTTTAATGTCCTTGCAATTCCTTACAATCTGTAGTAATGTCACCTCTCTCATTCTCAATATTGGCAATTTGTGTCTTCTTTTCTTCCTCATCTGTCTGAAGTTTATCAATACTACTGATGTTCTCAAAGAAACAGCTTTCGGTTTCAGATTTCCACTGTTATCTGTTCCAGTGATTTCCACTCTAACCTTTATCATTTCCTTGTTCCTGCCTGAGTTTAACTTGCTTTTTATTTTTTTATTTTTTTTTTGTTTCTAACGAAGGAAGCTGTGATCTGTGATTTGTGCCATTTCTTCTTTCATCAACACAGGCATTAATTTTAGTTATAATTATCTCTGTTAAGTACTGTCTTAGCAGAAATTCACAAATTTCATACACTACATTAATATTTTCACACTTCTTCAGAGGGGTCGTCAAAAAAAGCATGGGAAAATGCCTAATAGGAAAAAGTATGCATGGATTTCAAAAAACTTTGTATCAAAATAAACTTGTACCTTGACACCATTTTCCACAAACTTTTGGAAGCCTCGCCTTATGTATTTGTGGGCACTTCAGTCCCCATACCAAATGTAAGACAGAGGCCATACCTTTAAAAATACTTTATTTTTTATGATTACAACCATAACACAGTATATAAAAATCCAAACATTAAAAAATGTAAAGTAAGGAAGTGAAAATCTACCACAATCCCCAATGTAATCAGTATATGTCTGTGTCTGTGTGTATCTGACATTTTTCTATATAAGAGGACTCCAAAAGTTCATGGAAGAGACCAGTAGTTAGCGTAATGGCTATGTCACTGGACTCCCAGATAGTTGACCGCAGTTCGAGTCCCGAACCCAGAGGCTTAAACTCATGCCGGGCGCATTTGTGTGTGTGCCCAAGATCCCAAGAGGAGAATGGAGGAGAAGGGATTGTGGCGTGGCCATCCCCACCCCTCCAGGGGGGATGATTTCTCACTTTCTGTCTCTCTGTCTCTGTCTGTCTATCTGGTGAGTGCACGTGCCCTATAGCAAAAACCTCTCCAAAAAAAAAAAAAAAGTTCATGGAAAATAGAATTAAAGTATGAGCTTATTTTTGGTGTAAAAACAATTTTGAAATCCAAGCATATTTTTTAAAATAATGGTTATTTTCCATAAACATTTAGAAACTCCTGTATTTTCTTTTATTTGACCTGTAAGCTATTTTAAAGCAAACTGTTTACCAAATACCTGTGAATTTTACAAATATCTTCCAGTATTGATTTCTATCTTGATTCCATTTTAGTAAGAAAGTCTTTCTCTTTTTTAAAATAGTTTTTGCGGGACCAGTAGATGGAGTGATGGTTACATTGCTGGACTCCCACTTAGTCAACTGTGGTTTGAATCCTGGACCCAGTGGCTTAAAATTCACACCAGGCATGTGTGTATGCATGTCCAAAATTGTGAGAAGAGAATGGAGAAGGGATTGTGGTGTGGCCATCCCCCCTAGGAAGTAATTTCTCGCTTTCTGTCTCTGTCTCTCCAGTGAGCACATGCATCCTACAGCAAAAATCTCTGTATTTTAAAAAAGAAAAAAAGTTTTTGCTATAGAATATGTGACTCAACAAGGTGGGGAGTGAGAAACACCCCCCCCCCAGGGGAGATGGCTGTACCTCAATCTCTTCCCCCCCCCTCCACTCAGGATTTTAGACAGGCACATGCACCTGTGATCTTTAAACCACCAGGTCCAGGACTCAAACAGTACTCCCTGGCCATGTGGGATCTAGTGCCTTAATCTCCACACCACCTGCTAGCCCCAGAAAGCTTATATGACTTCTTTTAAATTTATTGGGAGATATGTTTTATGGTCAAAAATATGGTCTATCTTGTTTTCTGCATAATCAATAAAAAGAGAAAAAACATGTATTTAGCTGTTGGTGAGTGGAGTATTCAATAAATGTCAATTAGATCAAGTTGACTGACAGCGTTGTTTAAGTCTTCTATATAATTGCTTGTTTGTATCTATATATTCCATCAATTATTGAGGAAAAAATGATTAAAATCTCCAACCATAATTTGGGACTTTTTAAAAATTTCTTTCTGCTATTCTATTAGTTTTGCTTCATATCTTTTGAAGCTCTATTATTAGGAGTATAAATGTTTTAAAAATCTAATCACTCAAGTTTTTCTTGACTAGGATTAGCAATATATATGGTTCTAGTTTTATTCTATTAGTGTCTTTATATTCAGTATGTCTATTGTATACAAAATAAGCATTGGTCTTCATTGGGTGTTTTTTTTTTTTTTTTCATTTGTTTGGTATGTGGGCTTTTTAAATGTATTCATGTGTTGTGATTTTCAAACTGCCTGGTCCAGGACTTGAACCACAGTCAGTCATGTGGGAATCCAGCACTTTAACCATCATGCCACCTGCTGGCCCATATGTTTGTTGTTGTTTGTTTTTTAAGGTTTTTGCTAAAAGTTATACTCACCAGAGACAGAGAGAAGGAAAGTGAGAAATCACCTGCCAGGGGAGATGGTTACGCTGTAACCCCTTCTCCTCCATTCTACTCCAGAGATTTTGGGCAGGCACACACATGCACCCAGTGTGAGTTTCAAGCTACTGGAACTGGGACTCAAACCACAGCTGGCCAAGTGGGAGTCCAATGCCTTAACCACTATGCCACCTGCTGGCCCAAGTGTTTGTTTTCTTAAATGCCACACACTCAAGACACAGAAGGAGAAAGAGAAAGCAGCTCCCAACCCCAATGGGGCCTGATCACATCGCAATCCTTTTTCCTACAATTCTTGATCCCATCAGGATGCTACACACAGGTGTGTGCCCAGCATGTTTTTTAAGTCACTGGGCTGAGACTTAAAACCTAGTCAGTCACGTGGAATCCAGTTTCCTCTGTGCAAAAATTAACTGCTGTGCTATGGGGCTGGCCCAGTCTTGTTTTATTTAATTAAAAAAATACCATGCCAGACAGTATGTGGGCTTGCCAGAGATGTAATAGAGAAGGAGAAAGCACCCTCATCATGGGACACTGTCACACCCCGATCCCTTCTCTGTTTCTCCATTCTGTCCACACACATGAATCTGGCATGGTTTTTTTTTGGAGAGGTTTTTCGCTATAGGGCGCGTGCGCTCGCCAGACAGACAGAGAGAGACATAGAGACAGAAAGCGAGAAATCACCCCCCAGGGGGGATGGTCACGCTGCAATCCCTTCTCCTCCATTCTCCTCTCAGGATCTTGGGCACGCATACACACACGCCCGGCGTGAGTTGTAAGCCACCGGGTCCGAGACGCGAACCAGGGTCGACTACGTGGGAGTCCAGCGACATAGTCATTATGCTAACTGCCGGTTCCCAATCTGGCATGTTTTTTAAGCAGCCAGGGCTGGAATTTGAATCATGCAGCTGACCTTGTGGGATTGGTTTCTTTAAAGACTACACAAGAGGGTCAGCTTCCAGTCTTCTTTTTAGTTCAATTGACAATCTCTTTTAATTGAGGTGTCTGGAACATTTACTTACATTTACTTACATGTGGTCTGATTATTGATATAGTTAGGTTTAAGTTTGTTATCTTGCTTTGTACTCTTTTTTGTCTTACTTGTTCTTTGTTACCTTTTCATCTTCAAATGTTATGATTCCTTTTTTTAAAAAAACTTTATTTATCTATTTATCTTTTAACTTGACCAGAGAGGGACAGAGCGAACGACCAAGCGATGGAGAGAGGGAGAGAGAAAATGAGAAAGTAAGCCACCAGATTCAGGACTCAACTGCAGTCAGCCACATGGGAGTAAGCGTCTTTAACCACCATGTCACCTGCCAGCTCCAGGATTCCTTATTTTTAGAAAAAATTTGCCAGAGGGCACACGCACTTGCCAGAGAGTGATGGATGAGGGAGAAAAAGCGTCCCCCATGTTTCATGGTCATGCTGCAATCCCTTCTCTTCCATTTTTCCTTCCTTTTGGGATTTTGGCCACATATACATGTACCCAGTGTGTTTCTCAAACCACTGGAGTAGGGGATTCCAACCATGTGATTGGTCATGTAGGATCTGACTGCCTTAACCATCAGGCCACGGGCTGGCCCAGGATTCCATTTCATCTCACTTGCCAATTTACTAACTGCCAACTTACTAACTGTAACTCTCTGTCTATGCACACTAGGTTTATTTTTCACTTTCTACGCACTCTTACCATCCACTCCGATCTGGGTTTTCTGCTCCTGGCCTACCCTCTACCACACTATCTCTACTATCCACGAATTCCTGACCTTTGTACCTTGACTCCTCCTCAGCCTGTAACTCTCAGAGCTCCTTATGGATCAGCCCCAGACCCTCTTCTTTCTCAGCATCCGCAAAACATGGTCTTCAGGAATTATCAAATAATTCACAGGCATTTTCAAAGGCAAAAGTAATAAAAGAAAGGTGTTCACATACATCTTACAAAGTTAAAAAAGTAAGATTAATGATCATTTTTGTAATAAGAATCCCTTTATCGTCTTAAAAAGTTATCCTTCACTATAATATTCCACTACGTTTGATGTGTGTTTGTTAGTTCACATCAGCAAGCATTCCCTACAAATGGTGGGATAAAAACCAAGTCAACTTTCACATCATTTTCACATAAAATCCCAAACTCACTTGCCTTGCTGATAAGGACAAAGAAGAAACCAAGAAAAAGTGGCATTATTCAACTGAAATAGGTAAACGTCTTGATACTGCTGAAAAGTTTCTCAACTCGAATTTATGCCAAATTTAATACCTCGGGTAAACCAAGTTACTGCTTTTTCTTTTTCTTTCTTTTTTTTTTAAGAGAGATTTTTTTTTTCTATATGGTACGTGCACTTGCCAGAGAGAAAGAAACAGAAAGTGAGAAATCATCACCTTTTGGGGTGATTGGCCACACCACAATCCCTTCTCAATTCTCTTCTTGGGATCTTAGGCATGCACGCACATGTACCCAGCCTGAGTTTCAAACCACTGGGTCCGGGACTTGAACCAACATAGTCAGCTACGTAGGAGTCCAGTAATGTAATCACTGCGCCATCTGCTGGCTCCATGACAACATTTCTTTGTTAAATGTTTCTTCTGAGTGTCACATACCATCAGTGGTGCGTGCTATGAGAAGAACAATGGCCATCGCATGAGTGTTTACAGCATACTGTTTTCTTTTACAACTGAACAAACTACTTGTGGAGAAAAATAAGTCAGACCTCGACATACAAGGGTCTTCAAAAAGTTCGTGGAAAAGCTGTATAAAACGATGCAAGAATTCCAGAATTTTTTTTAACATCTAAATGTAAGAACTTCAAAAAGTTCATGGAAATGCGAAATTAAAGTAGTAATTTTATTTTGGTGCAAAAAAAATTTCTGAAACCCACGCACAGTTTTTCACAATACATATTTTCCTATATCTTTCTGAACACCACCCCTCACATATAAAGTATATGATCAGGTAGAAGTACTGAACAACTTTTTATTTAGCTTGTCAGTGAAAACTCAGCACAAGGGAAGACAGCTTTCATTTAGATGATACTTTTGTTAGCTGAGATATAGGTTGAGAAAGGTGACAAAGCATGACAGAGCTGCTCATTCAAACATGAATAGAAACAGCAAGAAAACCTACTGTTATATTAGTAAAAAATTTTACACAGACAGGACAGTTAGAAGACGATATGCTTCCTGATTACATCTGGGTGCTAAAGAAAGGAATGGAAAACTCAAATGAGCAGGAAAAAATGACAGTGTTTGCAAGGTTGTTCTTGCTACTTGGGTCTATTGACTGTCAGGGAAAAGCTGACAAGAGTTTCTGAAATGAGGGATGAGATCAAAACCTTTCTTCATGATGCTGATAATACCAATAAAGCTATTCTATAATTTCCAGAGACCCATACAGGTGGTACAGAGCAGAGATATATTTAGAATTTTAAATAACCTAATCTACTATTTCAAAGCCAAAATATCCCGCGTTTTATGCTGAGAATAAGATAGGTGATTTTTCAAACTGTGGTGAAAAGGGCTCAACTCTTAGGGTGGGATTCCTTCCTAAAACCTGATGATTTTCTTCACTCATCAGAGCAAGATTGAATATACTATTGTGGATACATAAAGAAAACATCCGGGACCAGCAGTTAGCGTAATAGCTATGTCACTGGACTCCCATGTAGTCAACTGTGGTTTGAGTCCCAGACCCAGTGGCTTAAATTTATGCCGGGCACATGTGCGTGCGTGCCCAAGATCCCAAGAGGAGAATGGAGGAGAAGGGATTGTGGCATGTCCATCCCCCCCGGGGGGTTATTTCTCACTTTCTCTCTGTGTCTTTCTGGCGAGCGCACGTGCCCTATAGCAAAAAAAAAAGAAAAAGAAAACCTCTCAAAAAAAAAAAAAAAAAAAAAAAAGAAACATCCAAATGTTACACAAAATGTGAGGAAATATTTGCCAGACACTGAAGAAGTAAAAACATGACTTAATGCATTTACTCCTGTCTTCCAAACCACCAGGCTGGTGAAGCATTCAGTCCCAGTTTAACATTGTAAGCTTTTAATTTGGCAACTGACAGAGGAGTAATAGAAATCTTAATAGAAATCTTCCCATAACTTCTCAGTCTGTGTTTTTTCCCAACTTTTAAAAAATGTATTTTTTAATTTCATGAACAAGAGGGACAGAGAGAGGGTCCTAACACCACAATCCATCCCCAGCCTTCAGCCAGCCCCAGATCACAGACAAGCATGTACTTGACATACTCGAGGAGGTGTCTGGACTTGAACCAGGAACCTTCCAATGTAGGACTGCCTCATAGATTTTTTTTTTTTTTAAGGGAAAAGGTAGCTCTGCAGGTAAACAAATCCACTAAAATACAAATGCTATCATAGCTACCACTGAGAAAAGAAATGGAGTAGAAAGAAGACTCGGGCAATAACACAATCCCATTGCTTACTCAACTTGCGTGATCTTGGGAAAATAATTTCCCCACCCTTAGCTAACTCCTCTGATTATTCCAGTACTATGATAGTAAATGGAAAAGAACGGTTAAGTTTAAATTTTCTACAACCGAGTATTATGACTGAAATGTTTCTATTCCTGAACTGATGTTTGCTGTTTTCAGTTCCCCTATCAGAGTGACAGAGGAGCTGAGACTTCTTCATATCTAATGTGGGTCTATTTATTCCAGCCCAAGCAAAGAGAGAGAAAACAATGACCAGGGACAAGGGCAGGGCAGCCAGGATGCACAGTCAAGAGTGATGGCAACCCATCTAATTTCTTCCTACAGACTCTGACACTTTCCTAAACTGGGGGCCTTCAGTCACAGGAAGCTGCTGAGGTGGGTGGATGCCTGATCTCCTGGAAGGACTACCTGCCTGGGCAGGGACCTTGGCTTACCTCAAGGATCCAGGTCAGCGAACCGGGTAAAGAGAATCATCATAACCTCATTTCTGTACTGAAAACTGAAATTGTGAACTGAGTTCATCACTCCTTGGTTATTATATTTTGGGTTTTTCTCCCCCAAGGAAATGCCCGTATGTAAGTTAAGACACAGTGAAGGATTTAAAATGTGACTTCGGGCAAGATATGTACTTAGGTGACTAAAGGGTTTGTTATGGAGAAAATGGCTGCTTAAAAAATTGTACATGTATCTCTATGTAAACACAGACAAAAATTTAAAGTGAAGGTTGTTGGTGACAATAAAACTAAATATAGATGTATATATAAGCAGAAAGCTAATTCTCATACTTATCTGGAAATACATCCCAGAAATGTGGGAATTACTGTAAGTACGAAAACAGAGGGTTATAAAAGTAAATTTAAGCAGCTATCTTGGCAGTTTTACGCATTTACTTGGACAACTTGCTGAAATGTGATTCTGCCATTTTCCAGCCCACTCCTAAGGAGTAAAGTGTGTACATGTGCCGTGTTACCGGGCGATTTCAACTGTAAGGAGAAACGAATGGAATACGCTGCTAAATAGGTCTCACTTATTAAGGGTGGCACTTGAAATAAAGTATTAATTCAAAGTAGACAAAAACTCATGCAGATCCAATGACTGGAGTCAACGTAGGAGAAGGACTTGCAGTTGAAATGTTCCAAATCATCCGTTTGTCCACCGAAAGAACACATCTAAGACCTTCACAATCTAGAGGCTTAGAACAATCGATCCTCAGGTTTTAAATGGCTGTCCCCCAAGTGAAAAAGTTAGTAGCTAAGGTTCCTTAGGCCCGTCCAAGACACGGGGATCGCCTGCCCTTGCTGCAGGTGAGTGGGACTGGCAGGTACACTGGAGGCGAAGGTAAGAGTAACCGTTTCTAAGGCCAGTAACTCCAATGGGAAATCAAAACACAAAGAAAAAAAAAAAAAAAAGAAGAAAAAGCCGTGGAGGGAGAAAGGCAGAGAAACCACAAGGAGTAGAATAAATCACTGTAAAAAGAACGCAGTAAGACGTAGGAGAACCCAGCGAGCCCCCTCCACCGCTCAGAGAGGCAGAGAAGGAAGCCCCAGGGTCGGACCTCCGGGCCGGCGGAACTCCACATCCAGCCCGGAGCAGCTCGGGGGAGCAGTTCCCGGGGGAGCAGTTCCCGGGAACCCCTCCCGCCCCTCTCCCGTCGGCCCCGCCCACTGGGTCCGCCCCGTCCCGCCCGGCTACTCACCGGATTCGCTTCCCACATAACGGTGGCGAAATCAAGCGGAGAGCGCCTGGGGGAAGGGGATAGCTGCGGGGCCGGGTGATGGGCCTTTTCCGAGGTCCCTGGTAGTGAAGGGACCGAGAGACAACCTGTACACAGGCCTCCCTTCACCCCTTCCCTGTCACAAGCCAGCGTCTTCAGACCGCCGGACCTCCCGACTTCCGCCCGAAGCCGGCCAATCAGCGCTGAGCCCGCCCCACCCCGGGAAGCTCGCTCCGCCCCTGTCGTCCCCTTCCGGGCTCGGGCGCCGGTTGTGGGCGGGGCGCGCAGGTGCGGGTGGTGGAGGAGTTTAAAGGGCTTCTAGTCTCGACGCTCTCTGACGCTGAGCTCCGTTTCTGTACTAAATACCCCCGAATGGTGCTCAGACCGTGGCTCTTTGTATTTCCTTGCTATCGACCGGCTATTTATTGGTTACCGTACAGTGAGTGTAGTGGCCGAGAGTTAAATCTGGAGATATTTTATTTATTTTAATTTGACCAGAGAAAGAGAAGGCAAGACGCCAGGTCCGGGACTCGAACTTCAGTCGACTACGTGGGAGTCCACCGTCCTTAACCACCAGACTACCTGCCGTCCCCCAAACCTGAGCATTAATCCCAGCTGGCCAATGGCGTTTGGGACAAGTATTCTAAACTGACTCTCAATTTCCTTATCCACAAAATGGAAAAGCTAGTAGAGCTGCCTGGCGGAGTACACTTAGCACGCATTTTGTCATACGGTAGGAGCTCCGCAAGTGACAGTGGTTGGTGACCGTGGTTTCTGGACACCGTTAGGCTCCCAAGTGTACGTTGACCCATATACAAGCAGTCCCGGCCGTCGTGGATGTTAAAAGAGCGGAAAACAGGAAGTGATTTAGAACATAAAAAGATGCAACATGGTTTTTAGGTAGTACAAGTCCGAGATTCTGGAGCTTGCTTAATCTGTGAGTGTCTAGGAAGTTTCCCCAAAAAATTTAAACTAAACCACAGGATTACTTCTTCTAAAGTTACCTGGGTAAAGAGAGGCAAGAGAGTGGAATAATCTTCTGGGCAAAGAAGTAGGTGTTGCCCATAGGAAATGAAACATAAACTGTTTTGGATATATATATATATATATATATATATATATATGTATATCAATTTATATTTATATATAAAATATAAATAAAAAGGATATATATATATATATATATATCCTTCTGAACTTTTCTGTATCTTCGCACATTAAAAAAAAAGTGCACATGACCATGCTTCATTCCAATTTTTTTTTTTTTTTGAGAGGTTTTTCACTATAGGGCACGTGCGCTCGCCAGACAGACAGAGAGAGACATAGAGACAGAAAGCGAGAAATCACCCCCCAGGGGGGATGGTCACGCCGCAATCCCTTCTCCTCCATTCTCCTCTCGGGATCTTGGGCACGCACGCACACGCGCCCGGCGTGAGTTGTAAGCCACCGGGTCCGAGACGCGAACCGCGGTCGACTACGTGGGAGTCCAGCGACATAGCCATTACGCTAACTGCTGGTTCCCCATTCCAATTTTTAAAATTAGAAAATTTTCAAAATGTGGGGCCAGCATGGTGGTTAAGATGGCAGGGTCCCAAGGCCTGCAGGTGGCTTGGTGGTGAAGGCAATGGACTCCCACATGGCCAGCTCCAGTTCAAGTCCACACGTGGGGCCTTGCTTCTCACTTTCTCTCTTATTCTCTCTCCGGTGAGCGCATGTCCATGTGCTCTATAGCACATTTAAAAATAACCATAATTATAAAATTAAATAATTATTTTTTTTTTAAAAAGCATGACTAGATACCATATAGCCAAGTGTGTGTTTCATCTCCCAGACCCGCAATTTGATAAACACACCAGGCACATGAGCATGTGTGCCAGAATCCTGAAAGGAGAACAGTGAAGGGATTGTGGTGTGACCAACCCCTATGGAGAAATGCTTTCTCACTTTGCCTCTCTCTTATTTTCTCTCTCTGTCTCTCTCCAGGGAGTGCATGTACCAGCCAGCAAATTTTTAAAAAAGAAAAGAAAGAAAGAAATCTACCTACAGATTTAGAATCTGTTTTTTATTCCCCTCTTAGTATGATTTGGATATCCTAGTGCAATATGGTTTGAATTGGGTCATTGGGAAAATCATGACATATTTTTGCATAGAAAGGCATATAAAAATACATCATGACTTTCTTGACAACCTAATATAAATCCATTTCATCATTTAAAAGTTGGCTCTGTTCATTCCAGTTTGTATACTACACAGACACACATTTGAAATAATCCACTACAATAGATATTTAAGTGATGTTCTATTTTCATTATAAAAAAAAATACCACAGTGCTGCAATAAACATTCTTGCACAGACATTTGTTAAGATTTGTTCATTTATCTCCCTGGAGTTGACTCTTAGACATGAAATTCTTCAATTCTTCAATAAAGAGATGCTTCTGAAGCTTCTGGAAGGATTACAACAAGTATGACTGCCTCCAGAACCTTGGTGGGTCTTGGGGTGATGTTACCAAGAAAAGTACAGACTAAGTCTGGGAGAAGACATTCAAGAGGTTCGTCCATGAACCCGAGCATTTGCTAAGATGATGACGCAAAAACCAGTATGGTCTTAGTTGAGCATGCGAATACCTTAAACTTAGATATTAATATGGATGCACTGAGGTGCTCCTGGAAGGGGACCCTGGGGACTGACTGATGAGGAATTGCTGGAACTGTAACAAGAATGCGTAACTGAAGAGGATGCAGATGAAAAGGAAACGGCAGGAGACGAGAAAGAAGCAAAACCCCCAAGAAAATTCAGAGTGAAGGGTTTAGCTAAAACTTTTATGGACCTTAACAAGCTCCTTAACAAGAGTGAAAATGGGCCAGCAGGTGGTGTGGTGGTTAAGGTTCTAGACTCCCACATGGCTGACCACAGTTTGAGCCCCAGGCCTGGCGACTTGCTTTCTCACTTTTCCTTTCTTTATCTCTCTCTCTGTCTCACTCTGGTCAAATTAAAAAGAAAAAAAAAAGTACCTAGTAGGAAAGTAAATAATAATAATAGCATTAAATTTAAAAATTAAATAAATAATTGTTTTTTTTTAAAGGTTGAAAATATGGACCCTTAACTCTGAAAGGGTTTCATTAATGGAGAGGAACATTATCTGTACAGCAAATCTATGACAATAATAATAATAAACAAGCAAACTACCATGGGTGATTTTTGAAAAGAATGCCATCTCCAGGAAGAGCTCCAGGCAGGTCCCTCAGAAGGTACTCCAGAAGAAAGCATTGCTGCAGGAGACAGCCCCGTACATATTTTTGCCCCTGAAGACCACCGTGGGACAAGATGTGGAGAGGGAAGACAGCGGAATTGAGGATGCTGATCCTGTGTAGGCCTAGGCTAATGTGTGTGTTTGTGTCTTTACATTTAACAAAAATTTTAAAACTTACAAATTCTTGAAAATTAAAAATAGCTTATAGAATAAGGATATATTTTTGTGCAACTCTACCTCGTGTTTGTGTTTTAAGCTGTGTTGTTACAAATGAGCAGAGTCAAAAAATAGATCTAAAGTGCTCTAACTAAAACGGGGACAAGAAGCGGGGCCAGCAGGTGGTTTGGAGGCTAAGACAGCTGGATCCCATACAGTTGACGCCACAGTTTTGAGTACTGGACCTAGTGGCTTGGAAATCACACCAGGCACCTGTGCCTGCGTGCCCAAAATCCCAGAAGGAGAATGAAGGAAGAGGGATTGTAGCATGCCCATCCCTCCCAAGGGTGATTTCTCATGTTCCCTCTCTGTTTCTTTCTCTCCAGCAAGCGCACTCACACTATAGCAAAAAAAAAAAAAAAAAAAAAAAAAAAAAAAAAAAAGTAAGCTAGGATTAATTTATTATTAAAGAAAACTATAAGTGTGCAGTGTTTCTAAAGTCTATAGTAGTGTACACTAAGGTCCCAGGCCTTCAGGCCTTCACACTCAGACCTTCACTCACCACTCACTCACTGACTCACCCAGAGCAATTCCAGTCTTGTAGTTTCCATTCATGCTAGGTGCCCATGACAAATGTAGCATTTACATCCTTTATACTGTATTATTTCACTGTACCTTTATGTTCAAGTACACAAATACTTGCCATTGTGTTACCGTTTCCTACAGTATTCAGCGCAGGGACATGTACAGGTTTGTCGCTTACAAACAGTAGGCAATACCATGTAGCCTAGGTGTGCGGTAGACCATATAGGTTTGCATAAGTACACTCTGCACAGATGCATTTCTCAGAACATATCCCTGTCATTAAGGGACATGTAACTGTATTCTTGTATCCTACTACATTGTGGAAAGGTCTTACTAGTTCTAGTAGCTTGTCAGCTCAGCTCCCTGAATTGTAATATAATCGTATCATCTGCAACCAAAATCTCAGAAAATTTTTGAAGAATACAGGATAATGAGCATTCAGCTTTAATACAGTAAAGAACATGTGTGCCTCTAGTTAGAGATAGTCTTTAAACTATCATCTTTAGAGAAATATCTACCTATTCCTGGTTTACTGTAAGCTTTTAATTGGATTGGGGAAGAATATTAAACTTTATTCATTGTCTCCTAGGCTCCAGCGCTATATTCTTTTTTCTTTGTTGTTTGTTGTTTTTGCTGCGGGTGTGTGTGTGTTCACCAGAGAGAGGTGGGGGGGGGGGAGGATAGGAAAGTGAGAAATCACCCTTCAGGGGGATGGCCATGCCACAATCCCTTCTCCATTCTCCTCTCAGGATTTTGAGCATGCGCGCACAGGCGCCCAGAGTGATCTCAAGCCTTCAGGTCTGAGACTTGAACCTCTGTCACTGGGATCCTCCACACCATCTGCGGGCCCCACTATACTCATGTTTCACTTGGTTTCACTGATATAATAGCTTATTAGATTTCCTAATGTTCAAAGCACCCCCACATTCCTGAAATAAGCTCTGCTTTGCCATGTAGTATTAATTTTTGAACACCATGCTTGATTCAAGGTGTTAATCTTTTTAATTTAGGATTGAAATTGATTTATAGTTGATGACACTGGGCTGGTGAGATTGTTACTGGTGTTTTGGTGATTGTCTTTAACAGGTTTTGGCATCACAGTAATCCTAGTCTTGAAAAGTGAACAGCAACAGTTCAAATAATTTAGGACTCAGCTCTTCCTTAAAGGTGGAGTGTATGTTCACAAAGCAAATTCAACAGGAAAGATTAGGACCACGCCTCGGCCTTGGTGGGGCTGAAGCTGCACTTCATTTGCTTGAATCCTCGAGGTTGCCTGGGCTGGTGGTAGGAGGGTAGGGATGCAGAGCACACTGGTTTGGATATAGTACGTTGGGTGGGTAAGCCTTTAAAATACACTGCTATATCCCAAAGTAATATGAAAGAAACCAAAAATAACAGCACAAGTTTTTTTGTTTGTTTGTTTGTTTTTTAGAGAGAGAGGTGTTTTGCTATGGGGTGTGTGCACTCGCTGGAGAGACAGAGAGAGATAGAGAGACAGAAAGTGAGACATTACCCCCCCCCACCCCCAGGGAATGGCTACACCACAATCCATTCTTCATTTTCTTGGGATCTTGGGCACACACACACATGCATGTGTGTGTATGAGTTTTAAGCTGCCAGGTCCAGGACTTGAACCACAGATGACTATGTAGCAGTCTAGCAACATAAGCATTACACCATCTGCTGGTCCCCACACTAATTTTAATGATAATTTTTTCCCCTTAATGTACTGATTTAGTGCCAACAAGTTAAAAATGAATTAAAGAGTGGGACCAGCAGTTAGCATAATGGCTATGTTGCTGGACTCCCACGTAGTCAACCGTGGTTCGAGTCCCGGACCCCGTGGCTTAAACTCACGCCGGGTGCGTGTGCGTGCATGCCCAAGATCCCGAGAGGAGAATGGAGGAGAAGGGATTGCAGTGTGGCCATCCCCTCTGGGGGGTGCTTTCTCGCTTTCTGTCTCTCTGTCTCTCTCTGTCTGACTGGCGAGCGCACGCGCCCTATAGCAAAAACCTCTCAAAAAAAAAAAAAAAAAAAAAGAGTTAAAGATCAAATATGAGAAGTGGCCTTAATTACCTAACCCAGGAGTCACAAACTGTTGGTTAACATGCTTTTGGATACACAGAGTACTTCTAAGCTTTTCATAAAAGGCTACTATTTCAAAACTGAGAAGTTTTACATTAAGCACTAAGGATCCTGACTTCACTTTTAACTGTATTCCTACAACCCAGCAACTCTGAAGCCGTGCTCGCCCCTCTGGACAGCCAGTGGGCTCGCAGCCCCATTTGAATGACCTACAGGAGTTTTTTCAGGTATTTGGGTTTGTAACTGATGGTAATCCAACTCTTAGGATGCCAGAGAAATGAACAGGACTTTCTAAAACGTCTTCATAGAAAACAACGTTGCCGCATTCTCCCATAGCTTGCTCCAGCCCGAGCTCCCTGGTGGGGATCTACGCTTCCCTGCAGATCCTGTCTAGTGTAATCACTGCGGTTTCCCTGGTACAGAGCGGCTAGGACCGAAAGTGCTGTCCTCTCCACGTCACAGCTCCAGGCCAAGTGCCACCGTGTAGACCTCCACTGACCACGGTCACTAGTCTGCTCAGGAAGGCCACACGTCTTACTTTATCACTCATATTTTCTAGGGGTGCAGATGTCCTAAGCTGTGGTCAGTCCAGCCCAGAGATCCCAAGCGATGGCAGCCTTCCCCCTTCCTGCTGAAGTTTTTAGATCTCCAAACACCAGGACCGTCAAGAAGGAGAGAGGAGACTGGAGAGAGCTGGAGGAAAGGAGCAGAGGAGATTTCTCACTGGCAAACACAAAAATCAGATGGAGAAAACACGTGGATGAGTGAAGAGAGCAGCGGGATGAACTCATGGTGGGGGATCGATCCCTTCTGAGGGGAGGGACGGCAGGACCAAGTGAGTGAGGCCACGCGAGTGCAGGATCCCCTCATTTACTGCTGTTATCATCCTCGCTTCTATTTTTCAAGGCCACATTTACAGCCGGTATTTGGGGAGCACTAGGACGGGAGATGGGAGACTGGAGAGAGATGAGAAGCTTGGAGAGGGGACAGCAGGGAGCGACCAGGCTGCACTGAGCCCTTGGCCTCCATCTGCGAGGCAGCCCCAGTCCTCCCTGCTGTTGAAGTCTGACACGTTAACAGCCCGGCAAGAATTAAGAAATGAAAGACGCAGATGAAACATTCAAGGAGCCGAGATAAGCATGCCCGAGAAAGAATTTTTCAAAAAAAATTAAAATGCATCCCACAAATCTGCTTAATTAAGAAACATGACAAGGAATTAAATTCAACCTAAAAAAAAAAAATGAAGTGCTAAATAACTCCCCCACACTCAGTGGAAGGGCTCTATTGAAAATCACACTGATTATTAGTTTTCGCCGCTCAGGGAAATTATCTGAGCACAATGACGGCCATCAGCATTCAGCTCACAGCCGCAGTCACATGCAGCAGCTGAGATGTGTGGTCATCCTAATTAGGGGACGGAGAGTTCTGAAAGGGCTCGAGCGGGACATTCCTAGCTGGGGCTTTCCTTCCAGGAATGCCACAGTAGGGCTTCGGTCATCGTGTTGTTAAACGGCCTTAATAGGAACGATCCGGAAAGGACAACAGAAATGACTTAGAAGAGAGGGTGAGAAGCATTGAGGGTAAAAGCAGAACACAGGACAACGCTCCACAAGAAACCGCTTTAACCATCAGGAGAGGGCGGCGAATGCAATGCGCCCTTCGGGTGGTGCCAAGGAAGGCCAGAGGATGTGCTGCCTGCTCTGAGGTCACTCCAGACACGGGGGTGGGGGCCCCATGTTCCTGACAAGCAACAACCACAGATGCTCTGATACGAATTTCTCTTCGATTCTTCGTTCGGCAGATATTTGGCCAGCGTCCTCCACGCTCAGGCACCGTCTCTCACCTCGGGAATGGATCCGTGAACAAACAGAAAAATCCCCTCCTTGTAGAGTGTACACGCCAGGGGGCAGGGATGGAGGGAGACAGAAGGAATGCAAGGCCATAGATAAGTCTATGCGTATATGTCCTGCGGTGATTAAGAACAGTAGGAAAGGGGCCAGCGGGTGGCGTGGTGGTTAAGGCACTGGACTCCCACAGGGCCGACTGCGGTTTGAGTCCCAGACTGGCCACTTGCTTTCCCTCTCTCTCTCTCTCTCTCTCTCTCTCTCTGGTGACCATATGTGTCCTGTAGCAAATAAATAATAGATACAATGAAATAATTCTTACCAAAAAAAAAGCCACAGTAAAACATAGATCCGAGTCAGGAACGTTGGGAGGACTCGGGAGCCCTCACGGAGAAGGGAACATTGGAGGACACGGAGTGAGGTCACGGCATCCAGGCAGAGACGCGTGCAGAGGGGCAGCTGCTGCGACGTTCTGCAGCAGACACGGCCTGGCACCGTGGGTGTGCCTCACAGTGCTCTCAGCTCTTAGACGTGAGCAGACGCAGTCCTCACTGCGACTGCCGAGGCGATTGTTCTTACTACCCCATGTCACAGAGAAAGGCCTGAGGCTCAAGGGCTTCTTTAGCTCCCCCGGGTCAAGGAGCCAACCTCAGCGCCTACTCCCAGCGCTGTCTCCTCACTGTGCCCGATGCCTCCTCTGAGTGTGATTTTAAGTCATTTTCGCTTTCTCTTTCTCCCTCTCCTCCTCTCTTTAAATTTGCTATAGGACGTGTGCGCTCACCAGAAAGAGACAGGGAGAGAGAGAGAGAGAGAGAGGAAACGCCCTGGGAGGAATGGTCGTACCGCAATCCCTTCTCAGGATTTTGGACATACACACACGTACTCAGAGTATTTTTCAAACCACCGAGTCCAGGACTCATACCGCACAGTCGGCCGTGTAGGGTCCACCTGCCTTCGCCACCACCCAGTCGGCCGCATAGGGTCCACCTGCGCTCGCCACCACCCAGTCGGCCGCGTAGGGTCCACCTGCCCTCGCCACCACCCAGTCGGCCGCGTAGGGTCCACCTGCCCTCGCCACCACCCAGTCGGCCGCGTAGGGTCCACCTGCCCTCGCTACCACCCAGTCGGCCGTGTAGGGTCCACCTGCCCTCGCCACCACCCACTGGCTGGTCCCAGTCTTTTTCTTCTGAACCCGCCCTGATGACTCAAGATCAACGGGATCCAGGGATCCACGAGCCCTCCTGGGTAACGGCCCGCACGTTTGTGCTGCAGAGCTGTGGTGCTCGCTGCCTTGTCACCTAAAACCCCGTCCCAGTCTCTCCTTCCCCACCATCTCCAGGACTGCCCTTTCCTGCAGAATGCCTGGAGCCCTTGCTTCCGCAGTTAACCAAGCAAGCGTCTGTGGGTGAGGTGCGGCTTACGCAGGGGCAGGTGGTGCCTCTGTGGGTTAGCGATGCCCCGGCTGGCTATGAGGCAGGGCAGAAGTAAGTGAGAAGCCGGGTGTCCCACACCCTTCCAGCCCTGAGGGCCCCGTGTGGAGGGGTGTGTTGGTAGCACAGCCGTCCCCAGCGCCTGGCTTCTCACGCTGTCCGTTCTGTTTTCTCAGGACACAGCACCCATGTACTGACAACCATCGAGCCGTAGCCTGCAATGGGTGAACTGTAGGTATGTGAATCAGACCTCAGTAAAGCTGTCAAAACAATGAACTAGTTAAAAAGAAAGGATCTTGGCTTTCACCTCCCGGTTACCCTCCTGACCTCTGTCTTCCTTCACATAGTTCCAGGGGCCACGGAACCACTGAAAAGTGGCCTGCTGTGCCTAACCCCCAAGCACTCCCCCAAAGTCACAACCGGGTCTGATTTTGGCATTGCTTTGGAAGGGATCGCTGTGCCATGGTTTCCCACTAGACCTTCAGTATCAATTTTCTTTATTAGATTAAAAATTCTAACATTATTTTTACATGAAAACAAATGTGTAAATCGTGGAGTAGAGAGCAATATTGACACGCATGAGAGTTTTTTTGTTTGTTTCTTTGTTTTTACCAGAAGAAGTGTGCTTGCTGGAGAGAGAATGAGAGGGAGAGGGTGAGCACCCCTGTGAGGGATGGTCACACTGTGGTCCCTTCTCCATTCTCCCTTTGGGATTTTGGGTACACATGCCTTTGTACCCGGCGTGTTTCTCAAGTCTCCACATCTGGAGCTTGAATTGCACATTCAGCTCTGTGGAATCCAGACGCCTTAACTGCTACACCACTGGCTAGCCCCTGCCTCAAGTTTTGAAACAATTTCTTTCTTTTTTTTTTTTTTTTTTAGAGGTTTTTGCTATAGGGCGCGTGTGCTTGCCAGAAAGACAGAGAGACAGAAAGTGAGAAATCTACCCCCCCCCCCCCAGGAGGGTGGCCATGCCGCAATCCCTTCTCCTCCATTCTCCTCTCCGGATTTTGAGCATGCACACACACGTGCCTGGCATGATTTTAAGCCACCGGGTCTGGGACTCGAACCGTGGTCGATTACATGGGAGTCCAGCGACATAGCCATTATGCCGGTCTTATGTGTGGTTGGAGGGCAGATTGCATTGTGGGGTGAGAGAGATGGAGAAGCCTTGTCAGTGGCTAAAACACCCAGGAGACTCAGGGACTAGCCCAAGCTTTGGCCCCAACTAGCTGCGTGACACTGAACAAATCACACCCCATTTAAGGGCTTTAGTTTTGCAGCTAAAAAGTGAGCTAAGTAAGCCCAGTGATCTGCGAGGTTGCTGCCGTCTCTTGAAGTTCATGATTTGGCATCCTAGGAAGACAAATCAGATGCCAGGCTCAGATGCATCAGGACTGAGACACAGAGAGAAGGAGGAAATGGCAGACACCGCCCCTGTCTTTGAAGAACTTTCCATATACTGAAGGAGACTGAAAAATAGCCACGTGCAAGACCTGACAAAGACATGAGGGGGTCTTCACAAAGCTCATGGAAAATGCATATTCTAAAAAGCTGCATGGATTTCAAAATGTTTGCCTCCCAAAACTTTTCCCATGAACTTTCTGCAGTTTCCTCCGAAGAACCTGAGCAAGAAGAAGCTGACAATAATGGATGCTCCAATCTCGGATCCACCTCGCTTTGCTTCGAATTACCTGTGTAACTAAAGTGACAAGCACGCTCAGTGTGCCCATGCCTGGAGCTCTGGGCCATGACACAGTCACAAAGACACTTCTTACTGATCTTGTGGATGGTAGAAATCAGAGGTCTGAGCAATCGCACAGTCTAAGCCCCTCCATCTATGTTCAGGATGCAGCTAGTGCTGGTCTTGCACTCACAGTATCTGTATTTGGTAGAAGGTTCCTAACATGATCCCAGATTCTGAATAATACCCAACTGGAACAAGAATGCATATAATAGCCTTCTTTTCAAAGCCTAACAAATTAAATATGGAGTGGTTTTAAGACATCTCATTGGCATAGGATTGCACAAGATCTGACTGGTAACCTCTTCTTTATTTTTTTCAGATTTTTCCCATAGGGTGCATGCGTTCTCTTGAGAGAGAGAGAGAGAAAGTGAGAAATAACCCTCAGAGAGGTTGGCATTGCCATGGTCCCCTCTCTTTCACTCTCCTCTCAGGATGGTGGCACTCACGTGTCCAGTGTGATCCTTGGGCCATTGTAGACCCATGGTCAGCCATGTGGGAGTCCAGTGCCTTAACCACCACACCACCTGCTGGCCTGGTTATCTCTTCTTGAAAAGCATATCCCTGAAAATGTTAAGGTCTTACCCTCTGCTGTATTTATGTTTTCGGATTATAGGGTATCTTGTGCTTTTATTTTGCAACCATTCCCATTCCCTGAGGCCATTTCTGGAGTTCCTGCAGGCTTCTAGTCACCTGACTTTTCTGTCTTCACATGTCAGGATTTTTAAGTAAGTAAAACTGAAAGAAAACAACAAGGAGAAATTGCCTGTGATCTCTCCCATTACACTCCTTCGTTTTTACTTGTCCTGGGAGGATTTCTTTAGCCCTGGCCTCCTAGGCATATGCTTCTTATGGAGACTAGACTAAAAATCTCTCTCTAGGGGGGGTCTTGGGGAAGGGCCGCCTTGATAATGCAGGACACTAGATATTTGGCCCCCGGAGGTTTCTTCCAGTCCAAGCATTCTAGTGTGTAAAAAGGAATGGGGTCCCTCACTGATAATCCAAAACGAGGGTGTTTTTTCCTCCCTGGTTGGGAAATGTGCTTGTTTCCAACACGAGATGGCGCTGGCACACAGGCAAGAACGGCCCAGATTTAGAAAGAACTAACCGCGAGCACAAACTTTCCAATAAGCCAGGGAATTCCTTTGTTTCTGGATGGGCAAGAGCAGCTTTGGTCAAACACATTTCAGAATGACTTTCTGGAGTAGCAGTAATCTGTTTGCTGCTTCAACCTAAATCAACCAAATGGTCCGGACCGAGGAAAAGCGGTGTGATGTGTCCTTGGGAGACAATTTTTAAAAAGAACTATGAATCCCGTAACTATGCAGTGTCAAAACCAGAGATCAGTGGTCAGGAAACGACTGAGCACTTTAAGCAAAGGTAATTAGACCTGAATTTTTTACCTTGATGTGGGATGGGTCTTTACCAATTAACTAATGCTGAGATGGAGTTACGAAACTTAAAACTGTGGGCTCTCCCATTTCCCAACAAACCAGATAGTTTTAACTTACTTGTATCAACTTGAGAGTTATTTGATGAATCAATTGATAAATAATTCACAGGTTGAACTGTGACCACCAATTGCGTTCTGGTAAGCAAGTACCTACGTTGAGCGTTAGAATGCTGATTTCAGAAAGGAGCTTCCTGGAGTCTTCCTCTCCCTTCCCACAGAAACCTACTCCTCGTTACCAAGTGGCCACCCAGTCTGTATAAACTCCTGTAGCGACAGCAAACTGACCGCTCAGAGACACAGCCCATTAGACTTTTAAACGATTCCAAGAGTTAGAGTATTCTTCCTGAGTGTGAGCCAAAATGTGGCCCTCCGTAACTTCTGCCCATGTATCTCCATTCCCTTCAGAGGAATGCAGGGCATGACGGCTCCTTCGACGAGGGACAACTTAGAGCGTCTCAGAACTAAACAGCATTAGTTTCTGCAACCACTTTCATATGACATGGCTTCTGAACCTATTTTGGTTATCTCTCTCTAACTCATCATTTTCTTTTTAGTTTGTTCGTTGTGAGAGTGTGTGTATGCTTGCTAGAGGGAGACACAAACGGAGAGAGGAGAGGGAGGCAGCAAACCCCTGGGAGTGTGGACATACTGCTGTCCCTTCTTCAATTCTCCATCCTGTCAGGATTTGGGGCACACATACACATGTGCCTGCATGTTCTTCAAGCCACCAGGGTGGGGATAAGCCATGTGGAATCCAGCCCCCTTAGCCACAAGCACATGGGTTAGCCTTCTCTGATTTATCTTAAAATACATTCTGATTGTATGGCCAGTAGGCCAGTGTTCATTTCCTTGGTTTATACACTGTACTTCACATATGGAGCCAAAGTTTCATTACCTTTCTTCACAACTATGTCAGACTGTCTTCCCTTCGGAATCTCCGGCCAGCTCAAACTCCCAGGTCATTCACAGGGACATGGCACAATCCACCCCATCCTTGTATAGGCAGTTGATTTTAGAATTAAAATGCAGTCATTAAGCCCTGTGATATCACAAGGATTTAAACTCATAGCTCATGGCCTGTAAAATTACTTAGCATCATTGAATTCAGGCTCTGGTGCCAGATGTACCTGTATTCAATATTCTGTTCCTCCCTGCACAAGCTGTGTCATATCGTCTTGAGCAAATGACTTGAACTTTTCAAACATGAGTTTCCTCATCTCTAAAATGTAGTTAGGACTAGCTGGTGGAGTAGTGGTCAAGATAGCTGGATCCCACATGGACAAGTGTGCGGTTCGAGTCCTGGACCCGGTGGCTCACAAAACACGCCAGGTGCATGTGTGCATCCCCAAAATCCCAAGAGGAGACTGAAGGAGAAGGGATTTAGCATGGCTATCCCACCTGCTGGATGCTCTTTCATCCCCCTCCCCCTGGATCTTTCTGGTGAGTTCATGTGTTTTATAGCAATGATTTTTTATAACGTTAGTATTACTACCCTCTTTACAGGGTGGTACAATTTAAATGTGAAAATCTTGTGAGAAAAGTAGATTTAACACAATTCATGGAAAATGTGCAGCATTTGCTCTTGCTGTCATTAAAACGATCCCCTTATTCTTCATGTTAACTAGCCCTCTTCACATGTCCTATGCAAATCTGACAAGCACCTCCTGTAACAGACAAACGTACGATCAGGGCCGTGAAGGGGAGTCCACGGCCCACCAGCATCCTGTCGCTGCGGCTGGCAGATACACAGGTCAGGACTCTGTAGGTAGAGTTCTTCCCTGGCCACAGTTGTCCTCTGGCTCTCGGCCAGTTCTTGTCCTATCACAAGGTAATTATGATCGATATTATCAAACGTCATGTTGAAAGCAAGCATGGTTTTGATGCCTCTTCTTTCTACCCCCCTAATATCCCTATCGAAAAAGGAATAAATGAAGACATGTTTTGTTTCTGAGATTTGGGGTTGGCTCTGAGTGATCTCTGCTTTTCTAAAGACTTACAATGAGTCTACTTAATAATCTGTTCAGTTGATGGGTTAAAGTGGCAAAATTGTGGGTTATTTCCCCCTTCGTTTCTATTATTATAATAATGTTTGGGGAGTAAATAGCTTTTTAAAATTCTGTTCTAGAATTCTGCCAGGGGTAATTGTCAAGCTGACTGGCTTATAGTTTTTATAATATGCCCCTTTCCTCCTTTTTGAAAATGGGGACAACTTTGTCCTTCTCTTGTCTGTTAACAGTTCTCCTATTCTCTGTGCATTTTTCAAAGATCACTGACAATGGTTCTGAGAGTGCTTTGAGCACCCTGGGACGTGGTCGGTCCAAGTCTGCAGATCTGCATTTATTAGGGGTGGGAAGAACACCACACTGGTCTCCAGCTCTGGCTCTGGCACTTCGGAGCTGAGCAGCCATGAGCAGGTTTTAATGCTGTCATAGCCTAACTGTCCCCATCTGCGAAACCGGCATTTGGACCAGATGAAGTTGAAACTCCCTTTCAGGCCTGATGGCCTATGTTCTATGCTTCAAACAATTTAACATATTTAACATTTACTTGCTAACTTTTCTCATTTATCCTGGATTTAGGTTTTCTCTTTATAAAATTTGTCCTACCCTTTTTTATTTTGAACATATATCTTAGGTTAGACTATAGATAACTTTGTGTGACGCTCAGATTATGTATGACATAATTTGGTCCCCACATTTCCTTCCTTCCTTCCTTCCTTCCTTCCTTCCTTCCTTCCTTTCTTTCTTTCTTTTTTTTTTTCTTTTTTAATTCCCATAGGACACATGTGCTTGCTAGAGAGAGACAGAGAGACAAAGAGAGAGAGAGAAAGAGGAGAGGGAGGGAGAAAGCAACCTCCCATGGGACGTAGACATGCTGCAATCCCTTCTCTTTCATCTCTCCCTCCTTCCGAGATTTTGGGTGTGCGCACACACACACACACACACACACACACACACACATATGTACCCAGTGTGTTTCTCCAGCCACTGGAGCAGGGACTCGAACCACATAGTTGACCATACGGAATCTGGCTGCCTTAGCCACCAGCCTATGCAGCTGCTCTGGCCCCCATATTTTATTCCAACTTTGCCTCTTAATCCTCCCAGGTAGAAACCTTCTCTCCCATCCAGATGGGCCTAGCCACTCTTCCTGACTGGCTGCCAAGGTCACTTGCCTAAGGCAGAATATGTCCCCAGACACCTTTCTCTGTAAGATTCTATCCCTCTTTGAAAGCCCCATTTAGCTGTCGAGTCTCTTTAAGGAAATGTTTCCCGACTACTCCAAGCTATGGTGTGTTCTTTTCTCTGTATTCCTAATGCACTCAGCACAGACCATCTGACACTTAATCCTAATACTGCCTGGTGGCATTTGGGAGTGTGGGTGAACTGTGTCCTCATTGATGTGAGTGTCTTGGGTCCCTCCCTCCCTGCCTTCCCCCCTCCTCATGTTGAGCACACATTTGAAAGTGTTCGATAAAGCCTGGAGGATTCCTGAGTGAATCAAAGCCACTATCGGGCTTTATTTTCTAGTCAGAACATTGTCTGTAATATTGAGTCATCAGAAAAGTCATGACATATTTTTCTATGCAAAAATGCATCGTGACTTTTCTGATGACTCAATAACACATAGAAGTTTCTTTTTTGGAAAGGTGAGCTCCTGATCAGGTAGCTTACCACGAGAGCACAGTTCATTTTAAGGCAAGAAGATGATTTTATTATACATTTGACAACAAAGCTAAAATGGACTTACCTTCTTCTTCACGCGACCATGGGCAGAGACTGGAAAAAACCTGCGGATTATGCAAAATGACTAATTGTCTCAGTGGCAGGCCTGACTCTTTGGTGCCTATCCCATCCTAATCTAATCTTTACTACATTGGCCAAAAAGCCTTATCTTTAGATTGGAAGTCAGGTTTCTATTTTATCCAATAGCCAGCGCAGTTACACTATTAACAGAACGAGAAGACTACTTTTGTGTGTTCCTTGTTGTAATAGCTAACATCCTAGCAAATGTGGACTGTCTCAAGGAGGTCTTCAAAAACTTCTGGGAAAACACACATTACGAGAAAACTAGGCCAGCCTCATAGCTCAGCAGTTTTGGGAGCAGGACCACACATGGCAAACTGTGGTTTAAACCCCAGCCCCAGGGAACTTGAAAACATGTCAGGTGTATGTGTGTTCATACCGAAGTCCTAAAGAGAAGGAGAAATGGGCGAGAAGGGATTGTGGCATGACTGTGCCTCCTTGGGAAAGAATTTGCCCTCCTCTTCTCTCACTCTCTTGCACACATACCCTCTAGCAATAAAACAAAAATAAAATGAAAAAGGGAGAAGAAAGAAAAAGTTATGCATGCATTTCAAACATTTTGGAACCAAAATAAACTTGTAAATTGGTTCCATTTTCCATGAACTTTCCAAAGTGCCATGCACAACCTGTTAATGCGGGGACGTTTGTGACCTTCCAACATTTGTGAAGCACTTGTTCACATCAAGTAATAAGTCATCATCTTAACAGAGTACTTCGGAATCACACCACCATTCCAGCAGAAACACAGGTGTGAGGGCACTTGTGCTACAACTGTAACACAGAAAAACGAATGTTATTCCAAAAATGAGGCGCACGCAGGATCACAAAGCAAGCCAGAAACAGAGCTGTAACCTACGTCCTTTGTCTGTCCCCGCGTGCAGGGCATCTGTTACCAGGCCCCACTGAGTACATGCACATTAGGATGTGAGACACATGGAATAGGGTTGGACTCTGCTCACATGTGTGCTATTGAGCGGGGAAAGGCAAACACACAGGTAGCATGTGTGACATGAGAAATGCTATAATGGGGTTCGAGTGCCCACTGGGACTAGGCTGATGCCCAAGGAGAGTGTAGGAGAAAACGTGCTTCATTGTTCTTACGAGCCCTGCCTACTCCAGCTCTCGGGGGCACTCACCCTTCTCCCTACTCGGTCACCTCCTCACACAGGTAAGAGGCTCATGAACTTCTCTGGTGGCCACTACATCCACCTTCAAGGTAGATTTTGGTCACCAGGAAAATGGAGCTGAAAGGCCAACCGTGTACAGTGACGGCGAAAGCGGCAGGAGAAGAGGCAGCCCCAGCCTTTTGAAGAAGTGCTCATAAGAGCTTACGCGGCTCTGTCACTGCCTGGTCGGGGAGGATAAGCACAAATTTCCTAGGCAAATGTAGTAAAGCTGGCACTGAGTTTGTAATCAGGGGGAGTGCTATAACAGTTCGGCATAATGACAACACGGGAGCTCTTTGCAGGAAAGCAGAAGTCCAAGTGTGTGAAGACACGGGCCAGCCACGTGCCTGCTGGGTACATGCTCGGGCACGGGAGCATACGTTCTGCCATCTTGGCTCCCTTTCAGCAACAATGTCTCTCCTGGTATTTGAGTCAAGGAAAACGCTTTCTTTCTTTCTTTTTTTTTTTTTAAAGAGGTTTTTGCTATAGGGCGCGTGCACTTGCCGGAAAGACAGAGAGGACAGAGAGACAGAAAGCGAGAAATCAACCCCCCAGGGGAGATAGCCATGCCACAATCCCTTCTCCACCATTTTCCTCTTGGGATCTTGGGCACGCACGCACACTCACCCAGCATGAGTTTAAGCCACTGGGTCCGGGACTTGAACCGTGGTCAACTACATGGGAGTCCAGCAACATAGCCATTACGCCAACTGCTGGTCCCAAGGAAAGCACTTTCTTGAGAAACGCTGTCCCTGAGAAGGCAGGCTGACCTTTCTGATGAGTGAAACTCCTACTCCCAGCCTATCCAGTTACAATTCCAGGCCAGCCATCCAGTCTCTCCTCCTTCCTTCAGGCGTGGCCTCTCGGGGTGATGGGCAGACTCCTTGCCTCGTCACGCCTCTGAGGAGTCTGCTGGGGAGGAGGCCTGTGATGCCCATGAGGCTGGTAATGGACACAAGGCCAGCCTGTCCTTCAATCCCAGAAAACTGAGGCCCCAGTAAGTCCAGTCACTTGCCCAAGGTCACACCTGTCAGAGGAGGCTTGGTAGCATTTGGGCAGAGATCCAGGACCCAGGCCTACTATCTTAGCCTCCAAATTCTCCGCACATCTGCCTCGCAGGAAGTGGCCAAGCCTCCATTCCTCTTCCTCAGCTTTCTTCCACCCCTCGAGGTGCTCAGTGATGTCGAGGAATTCAAAGGCAGCCCAAGCTCCCTTGGCACCAAGGCACCATCAGTCCAAGAGGACAGGAATGGATTGGAAGCTTCCCAAAGGGCCTTCTCCTGGGGAATTCCATGATGGCAGAGATGAGGCAGCTGTGTGGAAAAAAATGCTCATTAAATAACATCCGGTGATTCCAACTACATAGAAACATGCATTTGGTGGGACATATTGGGAGTGGACCAGCCATGTTCCTTACCAGCTCTTGGTCATGAACTCATGCTCATCTCTAAGCCTCCTAAAATGTGGACTAATAAGTACCCCATCAAGTTGTCTTGAAGATTGAATCTAATAATACAAGAGGACTTCAGTGGGAAAATAGAATTAAACTATCAGTTTATTTTGGTGCAAAACTTTTTTGAAATCCATGCACAGTTCTTCCATTATGTACATTTCCACACACTCCCTGAAGACCCCTCACGGATGTCAAACCTGTGGTCCCATGACTGGCGTATTTCATGTGCTCAGTAGTATCTGTTTTATTCCCAGAAAATGACTTTGGCCTTAAGTGATTATTCTTTTAACTTTATTTTCTGAACTTTAAAGTTTTACTAATAAATCTATTAGCATGTACTATATAAGCACATAAATAAATACATGTATTTCTAAAACATGAGAACAATAGCAGTTCTTTCCTGAAGAAACATTTTCACAGGCACTTTAGCTCTGAAGATTTCATAAGATTTTATCTAAGAATATTAGAGGACTAACTAGTAGGAGAAGGGGAATGAAGCATTAAAAATGTTTCCCCCCTTGGGAACCAGCAGTTAGCGTAATGGCTATGTTGCTGGACTCCCACGTGGTCAACCGCGGTTCGCGTCCCGGACCTGGTGGCTTAAAACTCACGCCGTGTGCGTGCGTGCCCAGGATCCCAAGAGGAGAATGAAGGGGAAGGGATTGCAGCATGACCATCCCCCCTGGGGGGTGATTTCTCGCTTTCTATCTCTCTGTCTCTCTCTGTCTGTCTGGCGAGCGCACGCGCCCTATAGTGAAAAACTTCTCCAAAAAAAAAAAATGCTTCCCCCTAGAGGACACATGTACTCCCTGAGAGAGGCAGAGAGACAGAGAGGGAAAGGAGGAAGCACGCCCATGAGGAACGGTCACACTGCAGTCCTTCTCTTCCACTTCTCCATCCTGTCAGATCTGAGGCACACACGTACATGCACCTGGCATGTTTCTCATGCACCTGGCATGTTTCTCAAGCCTCCAGGTTCTGGACTTGAACAGTGGGCTTGGCCATGTAGGATCCAGCTGCCTTAACCCCCAGGCCACAGAGCCGGCCCAGAGTGAAGCATGTTATCCTTCCATGGGTGGTGCTGTGTTCTAAGTGTCCACCAGGCCTTTACTAGAGGGAACAGGAGGATGTCTTAGAGTCCGGAGAACAATACTCTATCCCCCCAGGTGCTGCAGGGCCCAGCCTTGAAGTCGCTGTTCCCAAGAGGAGACTCTTGGCCCTCTCTTGTTAGAATGCCTCTCAGCATATACAAGAGCTAAGTAAGACGGGGCTGGGGACAGCAGCCTCAGACTCCACATCTGCCTGTCACGCTTCACGCTGTCTCTCCTGAGCTGGAAGAGCTCCCACCCTGACAAAGTGGGGTTTTAGTCCATGGTCCCTCTCCCTTTCCCAGTCCTTGCTGTGCGAGGAGGCTCTGGGACAGCGACAGGGCTGGAAACATCCTTCTCCTCCAATGCAGACCTGCCGGCTAGGTTGAAGGGAGCCAGTACACACAGACCCATGCAGGTGCACTGCCGCCTCCTGGTCTCTGCCTTTCCTCCCTGTGACCTCATTCTCTCCATGGGCCTCTCCCCTGACATAATCCAAGAACCCCCTTGAGGTTGTTTGCTTGGCCCTCCGTATGGTCTTCTATTTCAGGTTCTGTCAGCTTGCATATACCTACTGCCTCCAGTCCTAATTATACCTTAAGCCCCTGTGGCTGGACATCTGCTTCACCTCTGCTGTACCAGCTCCTTCTTCATCCAAATCTGGCAGTGTTTCTAAGCCTCCCTCACCCTGGCCCTCCTGGAGGCAGGGGCCTAGCTGACTGCTCGCTCTTTCAAAAATGTCGTCCATCCCGCCCTTCCTGGCATGCTCGGTTGTCTACACTTTTTTGGGAAAGAAAGTGAGATGTGAACCAACAAATCGAGGCCTTCCGTCTTTGTGGTCTCCCCACCCCAGCACACACGTATGCACACGCTACTCCCTCGGCACAGCGTCCTGAGGCTCCTCCGCCCGTGCTGTCTCTCTCTCAGTGAACGTGCCCAACATCAAGTTTTCAGCCTTCAGCTCTGATAACAGCTCCCACGCCTTCATCTCCAGTGACTCTTGGTGTTCTGTCCCATGTTTGAAGAGTGCCCCTGTGTAATGGTGTCCTTTTTATCTCTCTCTCTCTCTCTCTCTCTCTCTCTATCTATCTCCATTTGTTTCCCAAGGCACTAGATCCAGGACGAGAACAGCACACTCAGCCACGTGGGATCCAGCTTTAACCACACCACCAACGGCTGGCCCTTAACGGTATCCTTTCTAGCTCAGTTACCACAAGGACTAAGCACATCCACCCCTTACCAACCTCTCATGGGCCTTTGGGCCTGGCTCTCCAAGTTCTGATCCTGAATACCCCATTTTCAGCTTATTGATGGGACTGGCTCTCGCTATAGGCGTGTGTCTCCCTTTTCTATCATGACCAAGGACGTGCTTGCCCTCTTTTTTGTAAAGGCCACCCGCTACATGAGTCCCAGCCCTCAGATTCACTTAGGCATTGTCCTACTATTCCCCCTCTCCCTGAATCACCAGGGAGTTCTCCTCGTCCAGGGTCTGTCTCATGAGCGTTCAGACATGCTCTCATCTTAAAAACAAGCAAATACAGGAGCTCTTCTAATCTCACCTCCTCCTCCAGTTCCCATCCATCTCTTTCCTTCCCTACAGGGCTGACATCTTTAAATAGGTCTCAGATCTCTCTTCTCCCCCACTCTGCTGAAGTCACTTGACCAGGCCATCACAGCACCCCCCTCCCTCCGTCTATCTCCCCAGCACATGTGTCATCACCACCCCCAAACCTGTTCTGACCAAGGTTCCCAAAGCTCTCCTCACCACTATGTCTTGTGGGCATTTCTAAGTCTTTGCAGAGCCCCCTAAATAAAACAGCACTGGGCAGTAGCAGCATTGGGCACTGGCAGTCACTCCTCTTTTTTTTTTTTCAGATTTTTGTCATAGGACTTGTGTTTTCGCTGAAAGAGACAGAGACACAGAGAAAAGAAAAATAAGAAATCACCCCCCATGGGGATAGCCACATCACAATCCCTTCTCCTCTATTTCCCTCGGGATTTGGGGCACACATACATACCTTTCTGGCGTGTTTTTCAAGCCGCTGAGTCTGAGATGCTAACTGTGGAGTTGGCCGTGTGAGATCCAGTGCCTCAACCACCATACCACCTGCCGGCCCCCACTCCCTTCTTCTTAACACACAGTCTTCACTTGGCTTCCGGGAAGCCGCTCTTCTTGGGTTTTCCTCCTTCCTTCCCTCACGCTCCTTTCCAGGCTCCTTTGCTGACTCCATGGTGTGTCCCAGCTCTTAGTGTTAGTGTGCCCGGGGCCCAGTCCTCAGGCCCCCTCTCTTTCCTAATTATACTCTCTCTCTCGGTGATCTCCTCCAGCCTACAGTCTTAAATACATCAATATACTGATAGTTATGACGTCCACATTTATAATTACAGGTGCACGCATCCAATCGCCTATTCACAATCTCTGTTTGAATGTTCAACCGATAATTGAATGGATCCAAAATGGAACTTCTGGTCTTGTTACGAATATCTTCTCCTCCCTCAGCCTTCCCCATCTCAGTTAATGAGGTTGCTCAGCTTTAAAACCCTCGCACTCGCTCCCTCTCCTCTCACCCCACCCCACGCTTCTGCAAATCCTACACACCTTGCCTTCCAAATGGGTAGAAATGCAGCTGCGTCCCACCTCTCCCAGGCTGCCGGCCTGGCCCTGCGGACTTGAATAGCCTCCGAACTGCTCTCTCTGCCTTTATCCTTTCTGCCCACACTCTGTTGTCTATGCAGCTCTCAGATGTGGCCTGGTCATGTCACTTCCCAGCCTTGCATGACAAACAGGGCCTGAGTCCTTCCGCAGCCTGGGCTCCCGTTACCTGCCTGGCCCTTCTTTAACCACTCTATCTCTTGCCCGTTCCACCCCAGCCACACTCTCAAATGCACAGGCCTAGTCCCTCCTTGGGGTCCATGCACTTGTTCTTCCCTAGGTCTTGGGTGCTTTTCCCCAGATACCTACATGGCTTGCCTCCCGACTTCCTTCAGCTCTCTCTGTGTGCAGATATGACCTTCCCAGGGAAGGGACCCAGCTGCCCTGTTTAAACTATTTAAATAACCCCCTCTGATGAAGTAGCCTCAAAGCTACTTAATCCCTTTATCCTGCTTGACTTTTCCCCGTAGCCTTACCCCCAATGGACATCTTGATATTTTCTCGTATTTGTGTTTGTCTGTTTGTTTATGGTCTATTTCTCCTTACTGAAAGACAGGCTCTGTAATAGCAGATTTTTCTCTGTCTTCTTCAGTTCTGAAATCTCATCGCCCAATTGCGTCTGACACGTGGTGGGTGCATAGCTAGCATGTACCCAGTGACTGTCTCAGTGAACGTTTGCACCCCTGGAATGACTCTCAGGCCCTCTCTAGTCTTCATTCTAACTGGCGGCTCTCATCTCGGACTCTCGTCCTCTGGCCTGTGTTATGACCTTCCGGGCACTGGTATTCCTGGCGTCTGTAGTACCAGAACCAAGACCAACGACGGACTTTCCCGATCCCCAGCCCAGGTTTCCTCCGCCGTCTAATCGAATATTAACGTTCTGTTCGCGATGTCCAGCTGAAAAGGCAGGTATAGTCAGAGAGTCTGGGAGGGCCTGGGCTTTCATCATGCCCTTAAGTTCTACTGAGATGGTCATAGGTCAAACTCTTTTACCCATTTATTGAGATTTTATAGCCTCAAATAAGGGCCAGCCGGTGGCAAGGACTTGGTTAAGGTGCTAGATTCCCACATGGTCAGCCACAATTTGAGTCATGGAGCCAGGAG
Source organism: Tupaia tana (assembly GCA_026018925.1). Classification (NCBI taxonomy): domain Eukaryota; kingdom Metazoa; phylum Chordata; class Mammalia; order Scandentia; family Tupaiidae; genus Tupaia; species Tupaia tana. The sequence continues at coordinate 110,677,819 of JAKSZU010000006.1, forward strand.
CTTGAAAATCATCCCGGGCTCGTGTGTGTGCGTGCCCCAAATCCTGAGAGAACAGAGAAGGGGCTGTGGCATGGCCGTGCCCCGGGGGGATGATTTTTCCCTTTCCCTTTCTCTGTCTCTCTCTGGAAAACACACACATCCTATGACAAAAACCTAAAATGAAATAAAAATAAAAACAAACCCCCCCCAAAATAAACCTTAAATGATAGTCTTGTTAGACTGTGGTTTAAGAAACAGTGCAAAAAGTGAGTACATTAGTGAGACTCAAGGAGCCTGGGACAAAGTGATTAAAATGAGCACACCCTTAGCAAACTCTGGTTCCTCCGGAGGCCGTCTCCGGGGAATAACAAGGCCGAGTTGAGTGTAGGAGACATATCTCTGATTTTCATGACCTTTGCTCCCTTCTTTCCCACGTGGCGGAGGACTTTCTCTTGGAAACCGGGTAAACAACGGAGTGAGTGCGTGGGTAGGGCACTGCAAGCTCAAATATCTAGGAGGACCAAGTAGGGAATATAAATGAAGGAAGAGGGCCAGCTGACAGTGTTGCTGTGGTGGCTAAAGACGTTGGATCCCACATAGCCAACTGCACTGTCCAAGTTCAAGTCCTGGATCTAGTGGTTTGAAAAACATGCCAGGCACACATATGTGCGTGCCAAGAATCCTGAAAGGAGGGAGAGATGGAGGAGAAGGGATTGCAGTGTCACCATTCTCCATGGGGGGTGCTTTCTCACTCCCCCCACCTCCCTCCACTCCCTGCCAGCACATACACCCTCTGGCAAGATAAAAATAAAAATGAATAAATGAGGGAAGAAATGGGAATTGTGGCAACCCGGAGAAGGCTTGGTTTCTCTAAGGGGATCATTACTCCCGGCTTGGCCCATGGTTACTTGGGGGGAAATGTGGGTCCAGAGATTTTCAAAAGAAGCTGGGAATTTAGAATTCAACATAAAATCGCTGAACTGTAAATGCTATCAATAAATTCCAATTTTAAAAGATCCCATGTGGTTCAAAAAATGTATCTCCGGGCTGAACGGCCCTAGAAGCTGCTTACCTACAACCTGTAATGTGGGGAAAGATTATGCAATCACACCACCAGGTTGACTCTTGGCTCTACCTACTGGATCATGAACAAAGCTATTTCAAAGTTACTTAATGTAAGCTTCATTTTTTCATCTCTAAAATCAGGACAGTGCTTCCAGAGTGATGTGAAGGTGAAATGAAATGGTACTCCATAACCATTTCCTTTCTCTAATCTCTGCCTATGCCCTCTTTCTCATTGCACAATAAACTAGAAAGAAGTTTCCCCACATTTTCATTTAGAGCCAATTAAGCAACATTTTTAATAATTTGTCATGTATTTTTCTAGTAAAATGGGCTAGTATGAGCCCAAATGCACGGTCCATTGCCAATCAGACATCCTCTGCAGCTGTGATATAGAGCAAGTCTAAGAGTTTTATTGTTGTCATTGTCGTTCTAGTGTTGTGTGTTATTTTTCAAAAGCTCAGAAGACAGAGGGTGTATTAAAGCAGCATTCTTTCCAAAATTAAATCCTGACAATTCAGTCTCCAGTGATCCTGACTAGGAAGCAAAGGGAAGACCCGGAGCCAAGAGAGGATGCCCTCCAGCCTCTCAGGCTTTCAAAGAGCCTTTACAAAGGTGGGAAGGAGGGGCACACGACTGGGGAGTAAAAACAGTGTCCCAAGCCTGCAGCCAGCATATTAGCAAGACTGAGGCTCACAATGAGCTGAGACTTGCCAAAAATGCTCAGAAACAGCAAGAAGAGCTTTGGGCAAGTATGTCCTGAACAGGAAGAGTAGAGAAGGACCAGGTCCAGCGCTTGGGGCGCATGGTGTAATGCTAGCAGATGACAGATACAAAGCAGGGTTACTCAACGGCTCCTTCACTTCCATCTTCTCTATCTTGGAAAATGATCTCCAAGCTGGAAAGGACAGTATAAACATGGTGAAGAGGAAATTGCAGTGTTAGGTGTGAAGCTTCTTAGAAAATGAATACCTGGCCTCTCTAAATAAGCTCAGGTCTCCAGGTTCTAACAAATTACATCCCTGGGGACTGAAAGAACTTGTAGATTTAATCACAGAATCATTGTCAGCAATCTTTCAGGAATCTCGGAGTAATGCCAAAGGATTAGTGATGGGCAACTGTCCGAGTTGTCAAAAGGGGGATACATAGATTTGGGAAACTGTACTGTTGAGTTGAACTTTGATCCTTAGCAAACGCTAACCTGCGTAATTACAGAGTTAGATTGCAATCGCTTTGAAAGGGAAGTGGTGATCTCCAAAAGCCAGCACGATTTATGTAGAACAAACCACGTCTTACTAACATCATTTTGTATTTTTTTCCTTTTTTGAAGAGCTACCCAAATTCACAAGATTGTCCCAGAGGTTATGAATCTTTCAGTAGGACTTTTGACAAAGTATTTCATGGCAAAGTGAGTGGAGACGGGCTGGGTGATCTACAGCTGGGTGCGAGTCTAGCTGGGCAAATGATTGTTTCCAGAAGGCGTGGACTGAGGGAGCCAAGTCGGCCCAAAGAGAGGTCCAGAATGACACGCTACTGAGCCTTATTTGGGTCCCCTTTTGTTAATCTTTCAATGACACAAAACATACACCAACATGCAAAGCGGGCTGATACCACAGGAACAAGTAACGTGTTACATGACAGAAACAGGATATGGTTTGCCTGAACAGGTAGCCAAAATAAACATGAAGGAATTTAATGGGGAAAGTGAAAGTTCTTCATCTGGTTTAAAAAAGTAACTTGGTCATTCGAACTATTGACAGCACTTCATTTGGAAAAGTCTTGAGAATTTCAGTTAACAAAAAAGCTCGATATGGACCAAAAAATACTGACATAGCGACAAAATACCTAATGTTTGCTAGGCTGCATACCAGGGGAAGGACAGGGACAAGGCACGGGAGGTAAGGGTGGTTTTGGCCTGCCTCTTCAGAGCCCAAACTTCTCCCAGGTTCCATGTCTCCTCTTCACACTAGACTTTGCGAGCCTCTGCAGTTTCTAATTACAAAGCCAAAATATATTCATCACAGAAAACTTAGAAATGCCGAAAGGAATAAAAACATAAAAATGATCTAACGCTCATCATTTAGAGATGATTACCATTTTATTTTATTTTGTTTTATTTTATATTTTAGGATTTTTGCAGTAGGGTGCATGTGCTCACTAAAGAGAGAAAGACAGTGAGAGGGAAAGTAAGAAATCACACCCCAGGGCGATGACCATGCCACAGTCCTTTCTCCTCCATTATCCTCTCAGGATTTGGGGCATGCACATGCACCTGGTGTAAATTTGAAGCTGCTGGGCCTGTGGCCAGTCTGCAGTTGAGCCATGTGGGAATCCAGCACCTTAACCACCGCACCACTTGCGGACCCCACTCCTGCTATTGTTTAGGTATGCATCCTCTGAGTATTTTTTTTTTTTTTTGAGAGGTTTTCGCTATAGGGCGCGTGCGCTCGCCAGACAGACAGAGAGAGACATAGAGACAGAAAGTGAGAAATCACCCCCCAGGGGGATGGTCACGCCGCAATCCCTTCTCCTCTATTCTCCTCTTGGGATCTTGGGCATGCACGCACACGCGCCCGGCGTGAGTTTTAAGCCACCGGGTCCGGGACGTGAACTGCAGTCGACTATGTGGGAGTCCAGTGACATAGCCATTACGCTAACTGCTGGTTCCCTCCTCTGAGTATTTTTGTGCACCTCAGGAGGTATGTGGAGGAAAATATTAAACATATTTTTTTTTGAGAGTTTTTTTCGCTATAGGGAGCGTGCGCTCGCCAGACAGACAGAGAGAGACATAGAGACAGAAAGCGAGAAATCACCCCCCAGGGGGGATGGTCACGCCGCAATCCCTACTCCTCCATTCTCCTCTCGGGATCTTGGGCACGCACGCACACGCGCCCGGCGTGAGTTGTAAGCCACCGGGTCCGAGACGCGAACCGCGGTCGACTACGTGGGAGTCCAGCGACATAGCCATTACGCTAACTGCTGGTTCCCTAAACATATTTTTAATGTAGAATTTAGATTCTTCATTTTTAAATCTATTTATTTATATCATCCCTGAGAGGGAGAGAGAGAACGAAATCACCCCCTGCAGGGTCCCGACACCACAATCCAGCCTGCGTCACCACAAATCATGGAGACATAGGTGTCCAGTGTGCCTCGGGAGGTCTGCAGACATGAACTGGCCACCTTCCCATGTGGGTCAGCCTTGCATAGCATGTGTTTTACTGCCACGTCACTGTCTAGCCTCTATTTTCTGCATTAAAAAAATGAGCATGACATTGTGCAATATTTCCCCAAGTCATCTTATATTCTTTGAAAACACAGTTTTGAGAGGAGAAGTGAGAAATCAACCCCTAGAAGGGATGGACACACTGCAAACCCTTCTCCATTCTCTAAGGAGCCAGTGTGTGCACGCATACACACACACACACACACACACGTGTACCTGGCATATTTTTCAAGTCATTGGGTCCAGGACTCAAACAGCGCAGTCAACCATGTGGGATCCGCTTAGCTACCATGCTACCTGGCTGTCTCTAAAAATACAGTTCTAATAGTTACATGATAAATCCTGTATGGATATGCCTTTATCTGTTTAAATGGATTCTCTCTTGGCCATTTAGGCTGTTTTTGTTTAGAAGCAGTGGCAGGATGGGGGCACCAGCCTTTAAAGAGTTCACTGACAAAGAAGTGAGCAATCCAGGGAGGGCAACCAGGCTAGTGAGGGGTTTTAGAAATCATGTTGTGAGAGGGGCAGTTCACAACACTGAGAATGCTTATTTCAGAGAAGGGCAGATTGAGAGCACCTGAGAGCTGTCTTTAAACACTTGAATAGCTGTCACAAGGGAAAGGGAGTGAATTCATTTTGTGTTGCTCTGGAGGGTTGAACTAAGACAAGTGGGGAGAGGTTGGAGGGGTCTGATTTCAGTTCCATTTATAACAACCCCTGCTGGCCACCAAGAGCTGGAGCTGCTGGTGAGGGAGTAGCATCTCCACCATGGGAAGCGTTCATGCAGAGACAGGATGGTCGCTTGGTCAGGGATTTGTAGAAAGGATTCCTGTACTGAGTAGGAGACTGAAATAATAACCTCAAAGATGCCTCCTGACTGCAAGATTTGGTGCTTCTTTCTGAGTTATCAAAATGGCCTCCTCTGACCTTGCTCTCATGAAGGATGTATAGCAGGTAAATAGTGGAAGAAGTCGATGTCATTCATTTTACTGCTTGAATAAGCATGGTAGCTCAGAAGTAGCACGTGTATCTTTGTACTCTGCGTTGGCCACATCTAGATAGCCTTTTACAGTCAACCAAGCGTTCTTCATACAGACCTCATTTCATTGTTGCAACGGCTTTGTGAAACAGGTCTTGACCTTACCCCACTTTTTTAAAAAGAATTCTTTCTTTATTTTTAATTTTGCTATAGGGCATGTACATTCACGAGAGAGAGAGAGAGAGAGAGGGAGAGAGAGAGAGAGAGAGAGAAGAGAAAGTGACAAAGCAAGCCACCAAATCTGGGACTCAAACCACAGTTAGCCATGTGGGAATTCATTGCCTTAACCACCACACCACCTACTGGCCCCAACATCATCCCACTTACAATGATGAGAAAAATGGAGGCCCCAAGGGCTAAAGTGACCAAACCCAACCCTAGACCTCTGGTCCCTTCCCCAAGGTGATGCTACTGTTCTGTGTGCGGTCCTGGCGCGTTTTTTACAGGCTGTCATGTCCTGCACACTCTGTGATCTTGGTACTTCTTCAGTTAGAGTCTTACACCCTCTAGGGCAGGATTCGATGTGCTTTTTCTCTTCTATCTCGTCCTCTTGCCGCCCAGTGATCTCTGTAAAATGCAGATCTGATCATGCCAACTTCAGTTTTAAATTCTTTGGCTTCCCATCACCTCCCACAGTGACTTTCAACCCAGTTGGAAGGAGGATGAGGAGAAGAGAACAGTGCATGTTTCAGGATCTTGGGGAAGAGTGTAGTTTGAAGCAACAGAAGCGACATGAGTGTTTTTTTTTTAATTCTAATCATTGTACTATTTATTCTTTGTGTATTAGAAAATAGAAGCCTGGTTCAATGAGATTTTCCACATTTCATATCTGACAATATCACATTTATTTTTATCTATTATTTTTTGGATTTTATCTTATATAACAGCTATTATTTGAGGTTCCAGCTTGTGGAATTTCTTAGCACGTTGAGTCTTCAATACAATCCAGTGGGGAAAAGAAAATCTCTTTAGCAAATAGTGCTGGAAAAGCTGGGTATCCACTTGCAGAAAGATGAATCTGGACCCCTATCTCTCAACACTAACAAAAATCAACTCAAAATGCATCAAAGATCTAAACCTATGACCTCAAACTATAAAACTACTGGTGGAAAACACAGGGGAAACTCCTGAAGACATTAGAGTAAGCAAAGACATCTTAAATAAGGCCCCCGAAGCAACATGCTATTTGAAAAGAAAAATTAGTGATTGTAGCTGCCTCTTCTGCTTGGTAGAGATATGTAGGCTATGTTACAATTCTCAACTCTTTTAGAGATGTGGAGGAGAGACTTAGAGTTTTATTTCTGTCAAAGGGCCCTGGATTTCATTGTTGTTGTTGTTAGAGAAAAACTGACCTGCACAGTGAAATAATTCCAAATTCATTATATATCAGATTTCCATCTGTGTGTGGTCCTGGACTAGACTCTCTTCTATCAGCCTATGGCTCCGATGCCTAAGCCGTGCATATCATCTTAATCGTTACAGATTTGTACAACCTTCTGATCCCGTAGAGCATGTGTCTCTTTTTCCCTCCAAAGATATCTTAGCTATTCTTAGGCCTTCAGTCTTCCATGTTCATTTTAGTACGAGCTTTTAAAGTTCCTTGGGAAAATCTCATTTTGACGTTGACTGCACTTGTACTGAATTCCTAGATTAGAATGGAGGGCTGACAATATTGAGTCTTTCCTTTCATTTATCTGAGTGTAGCAGTTCTCTACTCACCTACAACCTACACCACTCCACTACCTTTCTTTCTTTCTTTTTAAATTGCCAGAGGGAGACAAAGAGACAGAGACAAAGAGAGGGAGAAAGCACCTTCCAGGGGGATGTGATCCTGGGACATGGTCATGCTATATTCTTTTTCCCTCTGTTCCTCCTTCCATCAGAATTGTGTTCACATGGGTATGCTCACTCAGCATGGTTTTCATGAAGCCAGGACTGGGATTCGGATCACAGTTCGCTAAGTGAGGTCTAACTCTCCATGCACAGTGCTGAACCATTGCAGTGTGGGTCTGGCCCTACTTTTGCTTTTACACTCTTGTATCCATCTTTTATTTTTCTTGTCTTGTTGCATTAGCTGAGACTTCAGGTATAATATTGTGAGGGAGCAGTTGTAGTAAGCAGTTCTGTTCCTTCTGACTGAGAGCAATGCTCATTATGTTTCACCCTACAGATGCTCTCCAAAGCACAACTCCAGTGGGCCTTGTTCATAATACTTTGCCATTGTATGTAATTTTGTAATGTATTTTCATAAATGTCCTTTATTAGGGGAAGGTGTTTCTTTATCCATTAGGATTAGGCTTGACCGAAAGTAACACAAAAAACTAAAGAACAGTAGATTATATGAGACAGAAACTTACTTTTTATGCTTAAGATAACCCAGAGGTATTCAGTTCAGGACAAAAATAGTGTGCTACAGTCTTGGAGACCCAGGATCTTACTGTCATGTCGTTCTGTCATTGTAATAGAAAAGGTAGAAAACCCTACGCTCTCTTCAAGAGGAGAAGAAAAAACATTCAAAAGGATTTATCACTGAGTTATGACTATGAAACAAAAACAAAAACAAAAAACCTTTTAATTAGCTGGAAGTGAAAGATATTCCCTGAAATTGCTAATGTCATCGCAGTATTTATATTCCCCTTCTTTCTTGTGAAAGAAACCTTTCTTCTGAATTTTCTCATTTATTGGCATGAATTTATCCATTTTATTTTGCAATTTGCTTAATCTCTATTTGATGTGGCATGCTTCTGTTCCAATTTTGTTCTTAGTACTGTTTATCTGTGCCTTTTTTTCTTAACTAACCATGCTAGCTATTTTTCTTTCATTCAGAAACTCACATTTTAATCGTATTGATCTTTTGTATGGTTTGTTTTTTGATCATAGACTTCTACTTTCTTTCTTTATTTTGCCACAGGGTGCACTCATTGGAAAGAGACAGACAAAAATAGTAAGAGGACAGGAGAGAAGTCCTCCCCTGACTGCATGGCCACACTGAAATCCCTTTTCTTCCATTCTCCTCTCAGGTTTTGACCACACATACATACAAGCCTGGCATGATTTCCAAGGTCCAGGACTCCAATCATGGTAGGCTTCCACCATGTCACCTGCTGGCTCTCTACTTTATTTTTATTATTTCTTTGTTTTTACTTTTTGTAAACTGCTTCTGTTTTTGTTCTTTCCCTTGCTTCTTGAATTGACTGAAAACTTTCATTTTTATCTTTTTAAAAAATTTTTTGTTTAACTTTATCATTCATTCATTTGCTTTTCATGTGACCAGAGAGAGACACAGAGAGCAAGAGAGGGAAAGTGAGAAAGCAAGTCACCAGGTCCAGGACTCGAACCATGGTCGGCCATGTGGGAGTGTCCAGCACCTTAACCACCATGCCACCTACTGGTCTCTCATTTTATCTCTTATAAATAAATTTTAGATTCTGGGTACACATTTTGATTCTACTTCAACTACATCACATGTTTTTATGTGATACTTTTATTTTTCACTTAGTCTAAGATATTTTGACACTTCCTTATGAACTCAAAAGTTACTTTAGAAGGTATTTTAAATCTTTAATTTTTTTTTTTTCTTTTTTTGGAGAGGTTTTTTCTATAGGGTGCGTGTGCTCACCAGAAAGACAGAGAGAGACAGAGAAACAGAAAGCGAGAAATCACCCCCCAGGGGGGATGGCCACGCCTCAATCCCTTCTCCTCCATTCTCCTCTTGGGATCTTGGGTACGCATGCACATGCACCCGGCGTGAGTTTAAGCCACTGGGTCCGGGACTTGAACCGCAGTCGACTACGTGGGAGTCCAGCGACATAGCCATTACGCTAACTGCTGGTTCCCCCTATAGATACTTTCTTGAAATATTCTTTTTTTTTTAATTGTGAGGGTTTACGCACTCCCCAGAGAGAGCAGAGAGACAAAGAAAGTGAGGGAGAGAGGGAAAAAGCGTCGTCCAATGGGGCATGGTCCTGCCACAGCCCCTTCTCCATTTTTCATCCTGTGAGGATTGGGGCACACATGCATACATGTGTTTTTCAAGTGACTGGGGCTGGAATTTGAACTGTGTTCAGTCATGTGGGATTCAATTTCTTTAAACAGAAGACTATGGGGTCAGCCCTTCTTTCTTATTTTATTTTTTTTATTTTTTAATTTTTTTGAGAGGTTTTCGCTATAGGGCACGTGCGCTTGCCAGACAGACAGAGAGAGACATAGAGACAGAAAGCGAGAAATCACCCCCCAGGGGGGATGGTCACGCCGCAGTCCCTTCCCCTCCATTCTCCTCTCGGGATCTTGGGCACACACGCACACGCACCCGGCGTGAGTTTTAAGCCACCGGGTCCGGGACGCGAACCGCGGTCGACTACATGGGAGTCCAGCAACATAGCCATTATGCTAACTGCTGGTTCCCAGCCCTTCTTCAAATACTATTAGAGAGTTTTATTTTCATTTGATTCATCATTTCCTTTTAGAATAATGCTAGATATTTCCTACTATTTGTATAAAACAATCAATTTTTGTCTTTTGTATAATTTGAAATCATGCAAGCTCATGGAGAATGATTCATTTTATTATTATGTAATGTCTCTCTTTTCCCCTATTTGTTCTTTTTGCCATAAATTCCATTGCATCAAATGTCAATATTGATGCTCAACCTTCTTTGGGAAATTGAATAATGTTTATTTTTCCCATGCTTTATTTGCAATTTTTCAGATGAATATTTTTATGTGTGTCTTTATCAATTGTATATGGTTGGATCTCTTTTATTCATTTTAATACTCTCTGCTTTCAGTTGTTGATTTAAGCCCATTTACAAGTATTGTGAGCTACTGTCTCCATTTGTCTTATTTACTTATTTTTTTGCGAGGTTTTTGCTATAGGGCATGTGCACTTGCTAGAAAGAGAGAGAGAAAGTGAGAAATCACCCCCCGCCCCTCCAGGGGACATGGCCACGGCCTGCAATCCCTTCACCTCCATTCTCCTCTGGGGATCTTGGGCACAAACACACATGCGCCCGGCGTGAGTTTAAGCCACCGGGTCTGGGACTCAAACTGCAGTCAACTACATGGGAGTCCAGCAACATAGCTATTATGCCAACTGCTGATCCCATATTAATATTATTATTAGTATTTTGTTTTGTTTTTAGAGGTTTTTGCCTTAGGGCACGTGCTTTAACAAGAGAGAAAGAGAGAGAGAGAGAGAGAGAGAGAGAGAGAGAGAGAGAGAGACAGTGAAAGGGAAGATGAGAAATCACCCCCCGGGATCTACAAATAGAACTACCATTTGATCCAGCAATCCCACTTCTGGGTATTTACCCAAAAGACAGGAGAACGCTCAGTCAGAAAAGTGCTTGCACATCAATGTTTATTGCAGCATTATTCACAATTGCCAAGACATGGAACCAACCTAAATGTCCACAAACTGATGAATGGATTGGAAAAATGTGGTATATATACTCTATGGAATACTACTCAGCCATAAAAAATAACAAGACCCTGGAATTTGATAGAAAGTGGTCAGATATGGAGGATATATTGCTGAGTGAAGTAAGCCAGGCTATGAAAGAAAGATATTGTATGTATCCACTCAATATATACCGACTATCAGCACTCTATAATAGAGAGCAAAAAATTGGAGGACATAAAAGCAGTGAAGGTACTTAATGAGAATAGGACAGTGTGGAATGGGGGAAGTGAAGAGAAGAGGATAGAGAAAGATAACAAGTGAACAATAGAGAGGCAGGACGTTAGTGAGAAACAGATATGGCTTATTAACTGTTGATATTGACATGAATAGTATTCTCAACTGGATTTGTCTGAGAAGTATTTCATGATGGGCAAAGTATTTGTACAAGCAAAATGAGAAATAGCAATTGACTGTTTTAAAAAATAATTAGAATAATAATAATAATGATTGGAGAAGACATAGAAAAGATATTGAATGTTGAAGTGGGGAGATTAATGTCTCTGTACTGACTGACATGCATGACATTCCCTTTTGAAAAAGCAATGTAATACACTGTAAAGTTATATGTAATTCAATGTAATATAAAGAAGAATATGATGATAATAAAAAATAAAAAAAATAAAAAATAAAAAAACTATATTGAGACAATAAAATATGTGTTCAGCTCTTACAAAAAAATTATTGAAATAATAATAATAGTAATATGGAAAAAAATAATGAAAATCTATTTGAGGACTATGGGATTTTTAATGTCTTTGTATTGACTGATACACATGGTATTCCTTCTGGAAAAAGCAGTGTAATACACTGTAAAGATATATGTGATTCAATGTAATATAAACAAGATTATGATAATAATAAACAATCAAAAGAACTAATTAAAAAAAATCACCCCCCGGGGAAATGGCTGCACTGCAGTCCCTTCTCCATTCTGGGATCTGGGGCACATACTTGAACTGCAGTCCGGCAGGTAGGAGTCCAGCAACATAACCGCCATACCATCTGCTGGTCCCTTTGTTTATTGCTTTTTCTTTACTTTTTTTCTGATTTCTTCTTTGCATTTAGAATAATAAAGTTCCTTTGACTCCTTTTTTCTTTGCTTAGCTTGGGGTCTGTAGCATACATTTCTATTCTTTCTATGATTATCCTTATCCTTAGATATTTAATAGTCTTTATACTCTTTTATAAACAAATCTAAAATATTTTCAGTGTTTTAATATTCTTCCTGGTCATACATACTCTGCATCTATTAAGTTCTCCCCTCCTCCATTTTGTTAGTGTTTTCTATAATCCTATTTCCACTTCTTTCTTAATTTAAAATGCCCACACTCACCAGAGAGCAAAACAGAGGGGGGGGGGGGGGAGGAGAGAGAGAGAGAGAGAGAGAGGGCAAGCACTGCCACCAGGGAAGGCCATGCTGCAATCCCTTCTCCCTTCTCCTCTGGGATTTTGGGCACTCATGTACAAGTGCTCAGTGTGTTTTTCAAATCACTGGATCTGGGACTCAAGCCACACAGCTGGCCATGTGGGATCCAGCACTTAAACTACCACGCCACTGGCAGGAAAATACTTTTTTTAAAAAATAAGCATAGAACTTTTTTTTTTGGGTCATCAGTAGTGAACTATTTTAGTAACATGCTTTATTAATTTGTATACACTCCACTATGTCTGTCTTTTTTTTTTTCTATATTCTTCTAGTGAGGATTAATGGGTGGTAACAGTCTTAACCTCTTGTGTCTGAAACATTTTCATTTCACACTTCATTCTTAATTGAAACTTTGCTGGATATAAATGACCCACAGCACTCTAAAGATACGATTTCATTATCTTCTCTGTTTCTGTTGCCACTGATGAAAATTGTAAGGGGTAACTTCAGTTTAATTGTTAATCTTTTGTAAGTTATCTATTTTCCTCCTCTGGTAGCTTTAACATTTTTTCTTTTATGGATGATGAGCTGCAGTTTCACTGTGTGTGGATATATCTTTATTTTGCGAGAAGGTGCATGCCCTCACTGGAGGGAGATAGAGGGATAATGGGGAATCACCCCCACCTGGCGGATGGCCATGCCACAGTCCCTTCTCCATTCTCCTCTCTGGAGTTTTGGTATGCACATGGATGGGCCTAGTGTGTTTTTCAAACCACCAGCTCCGGGACTTGAACAGCACAGAGGGTCATGTTGGTTCTAGCACTTTAACCACCATGCTATTGGCTAGCCCCACATGTGAATATATCTTTATCCTGCTAGATATTCAAGGTGTATTTTTTATTTGAGTTCTCGTATTCTAAGCTACCACCTTTTCAAGTAACGGCTTCTCCAACATTCCTCCCAGTCTCTTCCTTTTCCTGGGAACTCGAATTAGAGATGTGTTGGAGACTGAGTTTATCCTTCATGTCTCTTAACTACTCTGATCTTTTAAATTTTGTATTTCTTTGGTCATAGGGCATGTGCGCTTGCCAGACGCACAGAGAGAGACAGAGACAGAGAGAGGTAAAATGAGAAATCACCCCCCAGGGGGGATGGCCATGCCATAGTCTCTTCTCTTCCACTCTCCTTTCAGGATTTTGGGTACATGTCCACTTGTGCCAGGCATGAGTTTCAAGCCACTGGATCCAGGACTTGAACTGCCATTATCATGTGGGGGTCCGGGCTTAACCACCATGCCACTTGCTGGCCCCCTCCTTTAAAAAAATACTGGATTTGGGTGAATTTTTCAGTAGTCTCTTCTAATTTACTCTCTCTTAGACTGTCCCCTTTCAAGAGCTGATCCTGTCTACTGACTTTCCTATTTCAACAATACATCTTTAGGTTCCAAGATTTCCAGTGGGTCCTTTTCTCTATCTGCATGTGGTGGTTTGCCACAAATTTGTCCCATCCCTATGTGCACACCCCTTTGCAATGTGACTTTGATACTTTTTCTATAAGAAGTGGAGACTATTTCTCCAGCCTTAAATCTGGTCTTATCTATGTGACTTGCTTTGGCCAGAGGACCCTGGCAAATATCATTCAAATAGAGGCCTGAAAAGTGCTTGTGTGCTGGAGCTTGCTCTTTTTTGACTCTAGAAAATCCTCCTACCACCATGTAAACAAGGCTGGGCCAGTGTCCTAGGGGATGAAAACCATGAGAGGGAGACTGGGCTGTGTCAGTTCCCCACTGAGGCTCCACACAGGCAAGTGAGGCCGTTCTGCATCAGCCATCTCCAGCCAAGCTAGCTCAAATCAGAACCATCTAGACAACTCAGAGAATCAGAAATCATGTAGGTTTATCTTTTAAGCAACTAATGGAATGGTTTCTGATGTAAGCAAAGGTAATTTATACATTATCTTCTTCAACGTCCTCCTATTCTGTTTCACAGATTTTGTTGATATTTAATGAGTCTAATTCCCTTTTTAATGTCATTAACCATCTTATTTTTTTTAAGAGAGAATTTTTGTTATAGGGAGCATGCACTCTCCAGAGAGATAGAGAGAAAATGAGAAATCACCCCTCCAGGGGGGATGGCCACACCTTACAATCCCTTCTTCTCCATTCTCCTCTTGGGATTTTGAGCATGTGTGCACATGCATCTGCCGTGAATTTCAAGCCACTAGGCTTGGGACTCGAACTGCTGTCGGCCATGTGGGAGTCCAGTGCCTTAACCACTATGCCATCTGCTGGCCCCAAAAAGAGGCCCCCTTTAACCATCTCCCACTTGCCATTTATGTCTTTGTCGGACTGTGTCATAAAATCATGTCTGGCTGTTGTGAATTGTTCATCATGTCTGTTATCTTTCTTAGCACTCGTCCTCTACATGTGCTTTGGGAATGTTGAGCAGGAGACGTTTGTTCTTGCTTTTTCTGTACCCAGGGGAGAAGTCTCGTGGGTGCACCCAGAGTCTGGCATTTGCAGTCCATAGCCAGGTCCAGTGGAGTGTTCTGGGACTCCTGCCTCACGGCGATAGTGAGCCCACTGCGGAGCCCATCACAGAGCTGCATTTGTACTGGCTGGCTTGGAGCTTCTCATCACTTCCTGCTCAGCAGGCTGCGTCTTCGAGCTCTCTGGTTCCACAGCCTCTGACGGAGCAGTGAGCTTGGTTCTAGCCTCTCTTACCAAGAACATAGTCGCTGTCGCCCCAGAGAAGCCACCTTGCTTTCCATTTCTGCCGGGTCCCTGCTCAGAGTCCCATGAACCCATGGCTTCATTCCCACTCATTGCTTTGCAATGATCCATAAAGATATGTTTTCTTGCTTTTGAGTTCAGCTTTATCTTATTAGACTTACTTTTCCTTTTTAGACTTTATCTTTCATCACTTTTTACACAGGGAATGTGTAAAAGTATAAAACTAAGGGAAGTCGGGGCCAGCAGGTGGTGTGGTGGTTAAGGTCCTAGACTCCCATGTGGTTTAACCATGGCTCGAGTCTTGGATCTAGCAGCTTGAAAATCACACTGGGCATGTGCGCATGTGTGCCCAGAACCCTGAGAGGAGAGTAGAGGAGAAGGGACTCTGGCCATCCCTCCCAGGAGAGGATTTCTCATTTGCCCTCTCTTTGCATCTTTCTGTCTCTCTCTCTCTGGCAAGCTCACATGTCTTATGGCAAAAACCTTTAAAAAAATTAAGGAGAGCTAACGTGACCATAGCATACTATTGTTTTTAAATTAAAATACAAGCCCCTTGGCCTGGTGTGCAAGATCTTCCACAGTTCAGATCCACTTCCCACTCCACTGCCAGGCACCTTATAATCTACTCACATCAAGTTATCCCTGTTCCCTAAGCATAGCATGTGATTTTAAGTCTCTGTGTTCGCATGTGGTATTCCCTCTTCCAGAACAACCTTCCTTGTCACAACTTTAACCTTCAAGGCCTTCTTTTTTTTTAATATACATAATTTTATTACAAAATTAAAAAGAAAAGAAAACCACCTCAATGCAACATCTTAACCCCAAATTTACTATTGGTACCAATTCCTATGAGTGTGCTGTGTTACCATACACAAGTCAAGAAATTAAACCATTAAATAATAAGGAACATTCAACATCAGAAGCTAACTATATGTAGTAGTCCCTCAAAAAGCTACAACCTGCATTTTTTAAAAAGTATTTTCTCAGGACCAGCAGTTAGCGTAATGGCTATGTCGCTGGACTCCCATGTAGTCGACTGCGGTTCGAGTCCTGGACCCCGTGGCTTAAACTCACGCTGGGTGCATGTGCGTGCGCATCCAAGATCCCGAGAGGAGAATGGAGGAGAAGGGATTGTGGCGTGGCCATCCCCCCTGGGGGGTGATTTCTCGCTTTCTATCTCTCTGTCTCTCTCTGTCTGTCTGGTGAGTGCACGTGCCCTGTAGCAAAAACCTCTAAAAAAAAAACCACATACACACAAAAACTCACGCCGGGTGTGTGTGTGTGCGTGCCCAAGATCCTGAGAGGAGAATGGAGGAGAAGGGATTGCGGCGTGACCATCCCCCCGGGGGGTGATTTCTCGCTTTCTGTCTCTCTGTCTCTCTCTGTCTGTCTGGTGAGTGCACGTGCCCTGTAGCAAAAACCTCTAAAAAAAAAACCACATACACACAAAAACTCACGCCGGGTGTGTGTGTGTGCGTGCCCAAGATCCTGAGAGGAGAATGGAGGAGAAGGGATTGTGGCGTGGCCATCCCCCCTGGGGGGCGATTTCTCACTTTCTGTCTCTCTGTCTCTCTCTGTCTGGCGAACGCACACGCTCTATAGCAAAAACCTCTTCAAAAAAAAAAAAGTATTTTCTCTACAGAGAATCTTATCAGCTATACAAAAATCTGTACAGTTTTCATACTGAAGCTAACATTGAGCTGCACTTGAATTCACATTCTTAGCAAAACAATTGCCTGAGCATGCACACACATTCCACACACATCATTACAGGAGAGCCATTTCTTCTTCATCTTCGTCTTCTTCCTCCTCATCTTCTTCTTCCTCCTTCTCCTCCTCCTCATCTTCTGGTTCATTCTTCTTTGAGCCTTCCGGCCTGCCAGGGCCTCCTTTCCTGCTTCGCTTTTGCCCTTGGCACGGTATGCAGCAATATCCTCATATTTCTCCTTTAGTTTAGCCGCTTTCTGTTCATATGGCTGTTTATCTTTGGCTAACTGTTCAGACCACATTTCACCCAATTTTTTTGCAGTATCCCCAATGGACAGGCCTGGGTGTTCACTTTTGATCTTTGGGCGATGTTCGGAGCCAAACAGGAAGAAGGCAGATGGAGGCCTTTTCGGAGCATTGGGATCCTTTTTCTTTCCCTTCTTATCACCTTTGGGAGGGACGTAATTCTTCATCTCCCTGTCATAACGAGCTTTGTCACTTTTTGCCATATCTTCAAACTTCGACTTTTCCTTTGCAGACATGGTCTTCCATCTCTCCGAACATTTCTTGGAGAATTTGGCGAAATTGACCACAGAGTCTGGGTGTTTCTTCTGCTCTTCCCGGCAGGTCTGCACGAAGAGGGCATACAAGGATGTTTTTCCCCTCGGCTTGTTGGGGTCTCCTTTGCCCATGGTGACAGATGACGTCTACCTGGTGTGAGCTCTCCTCAGAGTCCCACAGAGCGACCGGATCTGACAGAGAAGCTTCCTCCCCAGGGCTCCGGCATGAACTGGTTTCTAATCTTCAAGGTCTTCATCAAAAATTACTTCATCTGGGAGGTTGAGTCCAGATATTAAGGTGAGCTTAGTTATTGCTTCTTGCAGTGAAGACAACATAGTTAAATATCTCTGTGTAGTGCTTTCTGTATACCTTCAGAATCCATTTTTGTATACTGTGTCATTGCATTGTGAACTTTTTTAAAAGTTTATTTATTTCTGGGAACAGCAGTTAGTGTAATGGCTATGTCGCTGGACTCCCACGTAGTCGACTGCGGTTCGAGTCCCGGACCCGGTGTCTTAAAACTCATGACGGGTGCGTGTGCATGCGTGTCCAATATCCCGAGAGGAGAATGGAGGAGAAGGGATTGCGGCGTGGCCACCCCCCCTGGGGGGTGATTTCTCACTTTCTATCTCTCTGTCTGTCTCTGTCTGTCTGGTGAGCGCACGCACCCTATAGCAAAAACCTCTTCAAAAAAAAAAAAAAACCAGAAAAAGTTTATTTCTTCTGACAGAGAGAAAGAGGAAGACAGGCATCCCCCACCCAACAAGGTCTTCCACTGTGACCCCAGCCCAGCCTGCCCGCCAGCCAGGATCATGGGCTCACGTGTGCTCTGTGTATGCAGACTGACCTGTAGCTGGGACCCTCTCCTCTGTACGGATCCAGCATCATAGAATGACATGCCACCCCTGCAGCACTGCAGCTGGCCCCAAACTGTGAACTTTGGCACTACGCTCTCCCAGCCAGGCTAAGAACTTCCTGCAGACAGACCCTGTCTTGTCCATTTTTGTGTCCATGCAAGTTCACAGGGGACATGACACAAAGTTTGGCATGTGCACTCGATACTCGATGGCATGTGTCCCGTATGGGTGGAGGAGTGAGTGAGATGATGTACAGGATGGGGCAAGCGTCCACTCCATGTGGTTAACTGCCCGACGGTTACCTCAGTGGGCAACTGCTGTTTGCGTAAGCGTCTGCTCTGAGCAACAGCAATGTGCTACGTACGGGGTCGTCAGAAAGCTCATGGAAATACGTATTACGGAAAAATTATGTGTGGGTTTCAACATGGTGCACCACAATAAACTGCTATTTTGAGTCCATTTTCCATGAACCTTTTTATTTTTTTGGAGAGGTTTTCGCTATAGGGCGGGTGCGCTCGCCAGACAGAGAGAGACAGAGAGATAGAAAGAGAGAAATCACCCCCCCCTCGGGGGGGATGGTCACGCCGCAATCCCTTCTCCTCCATTCTCCTCTCGGGATCTTGGGCACACACGCACACGCGCCCAGCGTGAGTTTTAAGCCACCGGGTCCTGGACGCGAACCGCGGTCGACTACGTGGAGTCCAGTGACATAGCCATTAAGCTAACTGCTGGTTCCCATTTTCCATGAACCTTTGAAGTCCTGTTGTTTTAATCCACTGTGTTTAAACACAAGGGGAAAGCAGTGACCACACCTTTCCCCATGAAGTTTGTCTTATTTCTTGGTCACTGAGCTATCTGTAGAAATCAGCCAAGAGACTCCAATATTCCTTTTGTAAGTGAAAGATTTTTACAATTATAAGGCAAAAAGGGGCAGACTTCTTTCCTTCCTCAGTTTTGTGGTATTCTTTTGGAAATCTCTTTTTTATGTTTTTGGTTTTTCTTTCTCCCAGGAATATGTGCATTGTCCAGAGAGAGAGACAGAGAGACAAAGATGGGGAGAGAGACAGCACCCCCCCCCCACTGGGGCGCAGTCATGTTACAATCCTTTCTCCTTGACATGTTGATCTTGTCAGGATTCTGGGCACATTCACACGTGCACCTGGTGTGTTACTCAAGCTGTAGTGGTGGGACAAACCACCTGGTCAGCCATGTGGGGTCCAGCGCCTTTAACCACTAGGCCATGGCTGACCCCATGGTTTTCTTTCAAAAAGAGTGGAGGAAAATGTTAGCATGAGCTCTATTTTATTTTAAAGAAAAGTTAAAAATATGATGGAAAAAAGATGAGTTACTTCAAACTCTCATATATTTCAAAGCTTTAACATCTACAAGAACGCAACTCAAGGCCAGCAGATGGCACAGTGGTTAAGGTGCTGGTCTCCCACATGGCTGGCCGCAGTTTGAGTCCCAGACCTAGCGGCTTGGAAAGCGTGCCAAGTGCATGCCCAAAATCCCAGGAGGAGGGTGGAGGCGAAGGGATTGCAGTGTGGCCATCCCTCTTGGGAGGTGATTTCTCACTTTCCCTGTCACTGTCTTTCTCCTCTCTGATGAGCACATGCACCCTGTGGCAAAAACCTTAAAAACAAAACAGAAATGAACAACATGCACTTCTAGCTTTCTACCAGTTAAGCTTCCATCTCAGGAGAAGAGCTGCATTTTGAGTCCCCTTTGACAAGAAGATGATTTATCAAGGAAAGTGGTATTAAATGGCAAGTCGTATGAGCAAAAATATTTACCTAATTGTCCGCCATTTCTGGAATCCTTCAGGATACAATTTCTTCCCCAGGAACAGAATGAAGGCTTTGTGAAACAGGAAACAGACAGGTTTCCATGCTAGAGGGGTGCTTGCACTTTCTTCTCCAGCTCAGCTGCACAGCTATGGCCAAAACAGAGTCAACTGAGTAGCATTTTTGTTCTAAAAACATAGAAAATTCTTCTCAAATCTGTATTTCTTCTGGGAGAGAAACTAAATCCATTCTAATAAGTGATTAAACAAACAAACAAATGCCCCAAAACCACAGTCTCCTCCTGGCGCCTGTCTACACCCCTCCCCCGTTCTGCCCCGAAACTCCCTCCCTCTCAGAGCCCTGGCCAGTGTCCCCGTCTCCACAGCGCACCATCACCTGGCTGGACTCACTGTGGTGGGGTCGTTCCACCCTGCGGAGGGTAGGCTGCTTGCAGCTTAGAGAAGAAGACGTGGGTGAGAGAAAGGGAGGTGTATGTGAGGCTCTCCTGCCTAATGCCAGAACTTTGCTCCCTAATTCCGACAGTCATCACAGTTTTCTGAAAGCCAGGAATGTAACTTGTGCGAGATTTCTCTTCCCCTGTGATTCCGCAAACAAGAGCATAAAATGATCCTTCAAATCGCTCTTTCCTCTCGCGTTTCTAAATCAAACTCAGAGCTTTATGTCATTTAACCACACTGAGCGGATCTGTGTTAGTTACTCTGTTGAATACTGAAATTCTTTTTATTTCATATACTTTATTTTAATTTATTTTATACATTCAGTCACTATACATCACTTAGCTTGTAAAGTGAATTTTCCGACATGAATACACTTCTCACCAGTCCAGTTGGGGGTACTATCCACGTTATCACCAACGGATGACAATCCATTTCTGTGTCCCACAGATGTCTTGCCTGTCTCTTTTTCTCCTTAGTGTCTGAATACTGACTTGCTTGCCTGCCCTCTGTGGCACAGTTGCTGGTGCACCAGACTGCAGTGTTGGAAGCCACATGTTGACTGCAGTTTGAGTCCCTGGCCCATCAGCCTAAAAACATGCCCGTCGCACATACGTGCGTCCAGGATCCTGGTGGGCTGAAAAAAGGGAATCGGGGTGTTACGGAGCCCCGTGGAGGGTGCCTCCCCTCTCTCGTGTGTGCACATACTCTATCATGAATGGAAAAAAACACACTATTTCCTATGAGTATAGACTGACTCCATGGTAATGCTTGGAAAGGGTTCAGAGTTGAGATGATTTAGAATTTGAAATTAATTTCAACTTCTGCAGAAAAGATCCAAAGTCGGTAAGTTTGTTATCTCCTTGCACAGCCAGCTGCCTCAATGGCCTCAAGAGTCTGTGCACATGGACAACGGGGTAAGGGAGACACGGAGACGCTCTGTTACAGAAGCAGTATCTCAAAGTGTGCTTTGGCCGATTGTTTTGATCTTTTTTATTGTTTTTGTTTTTTGTTTTTTTTTGAGAGGTTTTTGCTATAGGGCACATGCGCTCGCCAGACAGAGAGACAGAAAGTGAGAAATCACCTCCTGGGGGGGATGGCCATGCAGCAATCCCTTCTCCTCCATTCTCTTCTCGGGATCTTGGGCACGCACGCACACGCACCCGGTGTGAATTTTAAGCCACTGGGTCCGGGACGCAAACCGCGGTTGACTACATGGGAGTCCAGTGACATAGCTATTACGCTAACTGCTGGTCCCGATTGTTTTGATCTTTAAAGAATTCTTTCATTTATTTCATTTTATCCATGATAGATGATGCTTGTGCACGATGAGAGAGAGAAGCTCCTCGGCAGGACCTCCTCATGCAGCGACTCCCCTTCCCCACCCTCCAGCTTGTCAGGGTTGTGGGCACGTGTGCACATGCTGCTTGTGTTTTCAGGCCACGCAGGTGCTCGGAACTCACAAATGGCCATGTGACTCCAGCCTGGCAGTTTAGTTTGCTGCAGAACGTGCCACCAGGTTGAGGCTGTTTTAATGCCTTATGCCAAGCAACGATGAATGTTGAAAGAGGAGAGAAAAACACAGTTATTAAAAAAAAAGAAACTTTGCCTAAAGAAAACACATTGATCATAACTCTCAAACATGTCATAATGGTGCATTTATTGATAGTTTCATTTTGATCACACTTAGAACATTTATGAAGTGCTAGGCACTGTGCTAAATTCTAGAACAGTGCAGAAGTACATGCAAGCCACCTGTGTAAATTTTTCTGTTGTTTTTTTAAAGACCCCTCCAGGGGAAATGGCCACACTACAATTCCTTCTTTCCCATTCTTCTCTCAGGATTTTGGGCACACACACACACATACATGTCCTATGTGTTTTGTAAGCTGCCATGTCTGGGACTTAAACCACAGAGTTGGCCATATAGGACCCAGCCCCATAAACCACCATGCCACAGGCTGGCCCCACTTGTGTTTTAAATTACTTGTTTTTACTATCCACATTAGAACCATTAAACATAAATAGGTGAAATGAATTTAAATATATATGTATATATATTTTTTTTTTCTTTTTTTTTTGAGGGAGAGAGTTTTTTTGTTATAGGGCGTGTGTGCTCACCAGACAGACAGAAAGAGACAGAAAGTGAGAAATCACCCTCCCGGGACATGGCCACGCCACAATTCTTTCTTCATTCTCCTCTTGGGATTTCGGGCACACATGCATGCACATGCACACACATGCACACGCACCTGGTGTAAATTTTAAGCGGCCGGGTCTGGGACTTGAACCCCAGTCGACTACATGGGAGCCAGTGACATAACCATTATACCATCTGCTGGTCGCGTAATAATTTTATTTAATCCAATAGAGCTAAAAGATTACAAAAATGTTACTGTGACGCATCCGTTCTCTTGTACTAAGTCTTCAGAACCGGTTGTGTACTTTACGCAAGCAGCACAACGCAGCTAGGGTTGTCACACGTCAGTGTTCAAGAACCGTGTGGCTGTGGCTAGCGTTTCAGGCGACGCAGCTCGGAGAGGCAGACAGAAGTAAGGAGGCTGCTGAGCGCTGAGTTTCTAGCAGTCCAGGCCCACCGGTAAGAGCCTGAGCCCTCCGGGAAGAAACGGAACGCCACGGGGTGGCAGTGTGGGTGTGCAATCTGCCTGTGCCCTGTGACAGGAATGCAGGTGGGGAAGTGGCCGCCACCAACAGGAGTGTGGCCATCATGCCTGAGGCCGGTGAGAATCCCTGGGTTTAGATGCTGCGGTCTCACCCCAGGCCCGCGTGTCTAGGAAAGCCCTCGTTGGGCGTGCATGATGTTCGTCTTCCCACCTCGTCAGGATCTGTGACCGCGTGGACAAGGGGCTACGAGAGAGGAGAGCTATGACTGAGTCTCTGGTGTCAGCAGAGAACGTGTCACGAGAAAACCATCGAATGTTCACCACTTAAATATCGCCAAGTAGTAAATCCCAAACCTCCACCCCTTCCTTGACCTTGTCCTGGACGGCTGGAAGTTGGTACAGGCTGGACGGTATCCTTCACTTCTTCAGAATAACCACGGTACAGAGAGTCACCACAGCACAAGGGCTACTGCAGGCCGGTGTTGGGCAGCCCCTCCCACACGGTGAAGTCCCTGCCTACTGCCCAGTAAGGGTTGCAGCTCTGCTCTTGACCCGGAACTCACACCCTCGCCACACATCACAGTGACATCCCAAGTTTAAGACCCGGAGTAAATAGTTTACAAGTAAGCTTCCAGCTCGGCGCCCTTTCCGTGGAGCTAGGATTACATGGTCTTCCCCTCTGGGTCTTACGTTTCCTCTCACTTCCCCTCTGCCTTCTGCTACCAGGCTACAGCTTTCAGGAAACTCCGGTGCGCGACCTGGAGGGTGCAGGCAGGGGGAGAAACAGGATAATAAAGTGGAAGGACCCCTGAGGAGCCGGGGGCTTGGCTCAGCGGGTACCAGGAGAGGCTCTGAAGGCTGGATGCCTCGCTTCCTTCCCTGACCTTGGGCTGGATGGGAGAAGAATGGCACATAAGTGGGCCCCATTCTCCTCTGCTGTGAGAACCTGCATCTTCCCTGCACCATCCGGTAGCCCCTGAGCCGAATCTCCCAGCCTGTCCTCACTGGGCCATGCCGCCACCTGGCATGCCTCTCTCTGTCTCTGTCTCCCTCTTCCTCGACTTCTGACAGCTGCCATTTGGTAAAAGTAATGCCTTGGTGGCTGTTAGAAGCTGGATGTGTACTCAGTATCTGGGAGTGTTGGCACCTTACGCAAGAGGGAGTAATACTTCTGTCCAGTCGTATAGAACGGGATCCACGTGGTGGACCCCGTGGCAACAGGACTGCCATCCACGATTGCGTAGGTTGTCCTCTCTGTGGGACTTGAGCTGAGGGAGGGAGGTTGTAGACCCAGGCTGCACTGTCTTCTCCAAGCCTTGCACCCTGACACAGAGCCACGTCCTCCGGAGGAAGGAATGCACATTTCTAATCCTCCCAGGGTCACTGGAGCAGCTGTGGCACCTCTGAGCTTGGAGGGGCTCTGAGAGAGGGACGAGGTCTTACCAGCCCCTCTTGAAGCACAGGGCCCAGGTGGCCTTCTTCGTGTCAGCACTGCGTCGTCTGCCATGTGCATCTCTGTGCTCCTTCTTAGGCCTTGACCAGAATTCTCACCAGGGAGAGACAGAAAAGGAACAGTTATCTCAATACATTTTATTTTATTTTGGTCCATTGCAGCTCATCATTCCCCCACCCCCAGCCCTGGCTTGCTGGCATTCAGATGGTGCTTTCTTTTTCTTTCTTTTTTTGGAGAGGATGTTGCTATAGGGCACGTGCAGTCGTTGCCAGAAAGACAGAGAAAGACAGAGAGACAGAAAGTGAGAAATCACGCCCCAAGGGGGATGGCCACACAGCAATCCCTTCTCCTCCATTCTCCTCTCGGGATCTTAGGCACACACGCACACGCGCCCGGCGTGAGTTTAAGCCACCAGAGACTCAAACCACGGTGGACTACATGGGAGTCCAGCGACATAGCCATTATGCCAACTGCTGGTCCCTTGGATGGCGTATTCCATGACAGCTGGAGGCTTGGGCTTCCATCACATACTCTCAGGAATGATCCTTACCAAGAACTTGGGGACAATGAAGCCATATCCAGATGTTGGAGGCCTTCTGAAGAGAGGAGTGAGGGACATGACCATTGGAGATCACCCCCTCACAATAGCACCCCACTATAAACGCATCGTTCATTTTTCTAAAATTCTACTCATCTAACTGCCATTGGGAAATTTCCAGAATATCCTTTACCCTCCTTCCTCCTCTGCACCTGCCATGATCAACCATTTTAGAAATGTCCTGGGGACCAGCAGATGGTGTAATGGTTACATTGCTGGACTACTATATGGTTGACTGTGGTTCAAGTCCTAGACCCAGCTGCTTGAAATGCATGCCAGGTGTGCGCGTGTTGGGTGCCCAAGATCCCAAGAGGAGAATGGAAGAGAAGGGATTATGGCATGGTCATACTCCATATGGAGTGATTTCTTGCTTTCTGTCTGTCTCTTTAGCGAGTGTATAAACCCTATAGCAAAAACCTCTCTTTCTTAAAAAAAAAAAAAGAAAGAAAAAAAAAGAAAAAAACATGTCCTTGACCAGCCAGTAGTGTGGAGATTACGGTGCTGGACTCCCCATAGCCGACTGCTCGGTTTGAGTCCCAGTCCCAGCGGCTTGAAAAGCACACAGGGTGCATGTGTGCACGCATGCCAAAAGTCCTGAGAGGAGAAGGGGTTGCTGCATGGGCATCCCCCCGGGGCGTGATTTCTCACTTTCCCTCTCACTGTCTCTCTCTCTTGTGAGCACATGCACTCTGTGGCAAAAATCCTAAAAAAATAAAATAGCAGTAGTCATCTCTAAACGATGAGAGTTAGATAATTTTATATTCTTCTGTATTCTTTTCTGCATTTCTAACTTTTCTCACCTCTCTCTCTCTCTGTCTCTCTCTCTGTCTCTCTCTCTCTCTCAGTGTGGTGAGCACACACTTCCTGTGCAAACAAAACAAAGAAATGTCTTTAGTGCATTCTGTGTGCCAGAGTGACACCAGAAGCCAGGCTCTGTTCTCATAGACCTTAACACGGGTTTCCAGGCCAGGGTCTCCCAGAAGAAAAGTTTAGGTCTGAGACGACCTCTAGGAATTTGATGTTCAGGTTCCCCAAATTGCTGGCTTCTCCTTCATGTTCTGTAATGTGCCGTCAAAAAAATGCCAGAGAGACTTAGTTTTAACTAAGGTCTCTGGTTACATATTGAAGAGAAGAAAGTGCCCAACCCTTCCCACAGAAGCAAAGCCATTTCTTCCCTGGGCTCTTACCACTTGGTAAGTATGTTTGGATTTCTTTCCCAAGCACCATGTAAGACCCTGACTTCCACAGCGAGACCTCGGCCCCGCACTCACTCCAGGCCTCCTCCAGGCCTCAGTTGTTGAGCGTACTACTTGGGGGTTTTCCATTTGCTCTCCCTTACCAAGGTCCTTATAACATCCATAGCCCCACATTTATTTGTTTACTATGAGATATTTGTTGACACCAATATCAATTTGGCAATGAATCTGGAGAAGCAAAAATTGTGACAAAATATGGTCACTATTATTTGTGATCCAACTGGGCTGCGGAAAGGCCGACAAATATGTAAATCATTTTATTGGGTCTTCAGAAAAGTCATGATGAATTTTTGCCTAGAAAAACATGGGACCAGCAGGTGGCGTGGTGGCTAAGGTGCTGGACTCCCACATGGTCGACCATGGTTCACTTGAAACTCATGCTGGGCGCATGTGTGCGTGTGCCCAAAATCCTGAGAGGAGAATAGAAGAGAAGGGATTGTGATGTGGCCATTCCCCCTTGGAGGATGATTTCTTACTTTCTGTCTCTCTGTCTCTCCGGAGAGCACAATAGTTCAGGGTGAGTGATACAAGCCATACTCAGTTCAAAAGAAAGACAGAGAACACAGCCATGGAGACTAGGGAGACTAGGGAGACTCCATGAAAAGAGTGATTTTTGACCTGAATCAGAGAATGAATAGGTAGAGAAGTGAGAGAAGGCAATTTCAGGCAGAGGGAACAACACTTGAAAAGTACCAAGGAAGATGTACCGGGTCTCCTACAGAGAGAGGGACGCCATCTTTTGAGTACAGTTTCTTCCACTTGAAAACTGTGAATTAGAGACAAGCTAGCTGCCCCCCCTCCCATCTCTTCCCCACGTCCAACGTGCAACAAGAAGACAGGCATAGGAGAACTGTAGACAACCCCGTTCAAAATGGAGGAAAACAGGAGGCGTAGAGGAATCACTGGTCTGGAGCAGTCCTGCAATCTGACAGGACATCTGGTCAGGTCCTTGAATAGGAATAAAACCTCAGGAATTATTCCCTACGGCTCAAGGTTCTGTGTCATCTTTCTTTGTCCATAAAATGTTGTCCACATTTGCAGTTGAGTGGATTTCTCAGGCTATTCTCAGCCTATGAAAGTTTGGGGAATAAAGGTATTCGGTTTTAGTTTTTCCCCATTTTGTGCTTACTGTCCCTTTCAGTCTAAGCTGGTGGTATTTCTTGCTTGTAGAATTCTCTTGAAAATTTTTGGAATCGCCTATGAATCTTACCGTGGCTAATGCCACTCTCTGCCTTGGGCTTCTGTTGCTGAGAAGTTTTAAAAGCCCTGGGTTGTGTTTTTATTTTATTTTATTTATTTATTTTTGAACAACCAATTCTGTAAGGTGTTATCTTAAATCTTTCCAAGGCCTTAACAAAGAGTTGTATAGTCACACCCTTAACTTCATCCTTAGACCACGTCCTCTGACCTTTCTATGAATCTTATTTTTGTACAAAGTCATTTCCTAATATAACATTACTTACTATCTGAAGAGGCGAGGGATTTTCAAAATCTGTAAATTCTGCCTCCTTTATACTTATTTTTTTTTTTCTTGAGCTATATCCCTCTTCCTTCAGCATTTAATATAAATAGCAAGAAGAGACCAGGGTCACCTTCAACCCTGCATGAAGATTAGACAGGTCACTCAATCCATTGGATACATTTTCTGTTTTCCTCGTTACTGCATGTAAGAATGTTGCTAAACTTTCTGTCACTTCATAATGGACCCTTTTCTCTCTAGTTTCCAGAACTTTTTCCTCAACTGTTGATAAACAGCCTTCTCGAGGGACATCGGACTTCCCCTAACAGTATCTTTGAGACACTAGATTTTCCACTACCATTCTCCTTGGAGTCTTTCCAGTTTCTTCCCACCACTATCCCAAAGCCACTTCCATATTATTAGAATTTCTGTCAAAGCAACATCCCACTCCTCTCTCACCTTCTTTACCTTACCTCTGCGTATTTACACGTCCATCAAACCTGGTCCTGGTCTCAGTCCAGGCAGAGGGTAGGCAACTTTCTACCAGCATGTCTGCCCCTTGTGTAGGTCCTGGGAAATAATTCTAACACATCTCTCTAAAGACTACTATGATTTCCCAGAGGAGCTTTCGTGGTAAAGGACTGAGAGATAGGGTAAGTGAAAGACTTGATTTAATGATGTCTTTAGAAACAAACAAACAAACACCTTCGAGAACACCAAATATTTCATCTCCAGAAACCTATCAAAATTCTGTGGGAAATATTCACGTCCAGCAAGTGAGACCCATTTCTCACATTTTGGAGAGAGAAAGAAAGAGTGGGATTAACTTCATGTTAGGCTAATGTGTACTATTGTTGTTTTGCTTTTCTTTTTAAACGACAAGAGCTCAAGGGAAACACACGTGAGGCCATAGGCTGAGGATTCATGCAGGCCTAGACTGATCGTGAGGCCTGGGCAAATTTCTTAGTCTCCATGAGACCCGGTTTCCTCCTCTCTGAAGTGAATATGACAATGACTTTATAAGGAGCGAGGAGATGTGTGTGTGAGGTAGTTAAACAGTGCCTAGCATATGATCCGTACATTATCCTGGGCTCGTCCCCATGGCAACCACACAAACAACTCCTCATGGCTCCTCTGAAGCCTTTGCTTGGCTTTCTTGAAGATTCTGGAATCAAGTCTATTCTCCAGCTCCCTGGGGAGGATGTGGTGGCCAAGAAGGAGTAGGGGGAGGGCAGCTTCCTTCTTGCCCTCTTAGGAATTAAATTCTCTCTCATATGAGGAGAAAAAAAATCCCAAATTTAGAACTATGGTGGAATGTGAAATTCTCCAGGGCTCCCATTAAATTTTTCTCCAACTGACTAGTTCAGTGTAGAAACAAGACCAATTTGATTTTATTTCTGCTTTAAATCTTGCCTCATTTTATCTCTCTGGGTTCTTCTCCTCCCTAGCACAAATCTCCCTCACCCTCATTCCCAGGAAAGTACCTCAGCCCTTTCACCCAAGCAGCCCTTGCAAGAAGAGGCTGGGAACCAGTCACTCTCTGTGAGGACAAGCAAGCCTCAGCTCCCGCTGCAGTGGCAAGATGGAAAAACCATGGCGCTGGGCTCAGAGGAGAATGGAGACGTTGGAAAGGAGGCCTGCAGACGGAATTTCAGGAGATGGAAAGGAAAAGTCGCTGGGCGCCACAGTGACACGGCTGTGAGAGGGAGATCTGAAGAGGGACTCGAAGGGAAGCATAGAGACGGGGATGGAGTTTAAAGGAGAGGACTCTGAAGTATACTGAGAAAGCGCCATGGCGGGAGTGAGTGGGAGGAGGTAGTTGATGCGGCCTGCCGGGATTCTGCAAGGCCTCCTCTCCCTGCTCTTCCCGCCCCTCCTCTCCCCACGGCCCTGCCTTCTCAGATGGTCCTATCCGTCTCCCTTGTCCCCTGCCTGCTTAGCTCAGATGAAGTTGTCACTAGCACTGGACGGCAACAGCCTCCTAACCTGTTGGCTGCACACCCTGAGTCACCACCCCGTTCTTCATTCTGCTCCTGTCCCTGACCCACCCCCGGACTTGAAGACCTCTGGTGGATCCCTGAACCTTCAGGATCAAGTTTGCTCTCTCACGGTAGATGTCCAGCCTTTTGGGGTCCAGCCCCGCCTACCTCGCAGCCCCATTCCCCTCCCATTCCCCACCCCAGTCTCTAAGCAACTGGCCGCTCCCAGGGCTTGCCCGGGTGCCTCCCCGCCTTGGCTTTGCCCTGACTCTCACTGTCCTTTTCCATCAGTCCAGCTTCTGTGCCTTTGAAACGGCATCCCCTCTCTGACCAGATCTCTTCTCCTTATTCCCCACCGAATTCCTATTCTGCTTCCATGTTTCAGCTCCACCACTCTCCCCACCTGGAATCCTGCCCCGCTGCTCCCACCCCTACCCCACACGAACTCTGGGCAGCCTCTGACTTCTGCTCCGCCCTGCCCTGCCAGAGCTGACCTGGACACACCTGGGCTGCCTTCCGTTTGAGCCCTGACCTCAGCACCAGTCTGTCTGCTGGCATGCTGCGGAGAGCCGCTCCAGGACAGAGGCTCTACCTCATCAGCATCCGGAAGGCCTGCGTGGGTTCCCGCAGCTGTTCCGTCATGTTGACCGAGTGAATGGATGGGTGGGTGGATAGACGCTCAACTGGTGACAAAGAAGGGGCAGTAGCCCAATGAAGGAAAGGGATTTGGTGAAGAGGGAAAGTCTGAGAAAGTGTATAGAGAACAAACCCAAAGTGTGTGGGCTAATGATTACTTCTGTTTCAGGAGGGAGGAGAGCCTCATGCAGGCCACTCACTGGGCTCTTTCTGCTGCATCTGGAGGAAGAATGGAGGAGGAGGAGGTGGGGCTCTAAGCCCTCTAGCTGCACCTCTCGGGAATCACCTGTCCGGCAGGGCCTCCCCTCCTGGACGTCCAGAAGTCTCTCTTTCCCGGACATGAACTCTGTCCCTGTGACTTTCCTCACTGCACCTCCAAACGCTCACTCTTCCGGCAGGGCCATCTCTCCAGCCTTCTCTTTTGTTCCTCCCTTTATGCGCCCCCATCCAGGTCTCCTCTCTCCAGCCTTCCAAATTCATGCTTTTGCTGCACAGCTCAGGGTTCACAGTATTCACCCGCTTGTCTGGATCACCCAGCCAAGAGCACTGCGTTCATTTTGAAGCTTCCTGATACCCCCGGGGGCCCCAAAGACCATCAGAATCTTTATGGACAGTCACTTTTAAAACCCCCAAGGCACTAAATCACACCTACCCAAGACCCCACCTTGACAGATCTCTAACGTAAGGCACGCCGGATAGCTGAAGAGTAAGGATAGCTGAAGAGTAACGCTTCTGCCTGTGGAAGGAGGGTCATTACTCATGGGGTTTCATCCCTGTCGGCAGAGTGGAAGAGGCGATGGAGAGCCAGATCAAGGGGCCCTTCCCTCCCTCCCCAGCTGCCTCCCCACCCTCTCTCCTTCAGTGCAATAGAGTCCCCAGAGCTGGAGCACCACGGTTTATTTTTATCTGTTTATTTTGCAATTAACAAAGAGAAGGAGCCTCTTTTTGATGTGCGGGTTCAGGGGTTCAAAGCGTCTAGCTACCTTGACCCCTTTACCAGCCTCCGACATCTCAGTGCCGCTGCCCAACTGCGGAAGATTTATACTTATTTTTATATAATGGAAAACTCATTGCCGGACATCGAGTCCTCCCTTTGATTTGTTTTCTTTGGAAGAAGTGGCTGGCGGCAGCAGCGCCCCAAGCTGGGTCATTAACATGGCAGCCACAGCAACAAAGACCTTTACAGCCGCTGCCTGTAAACCGTGCATAAAGTTCAAGCATTGATTCTGTTTGAGGCCTCCCAGTGTCTATAAAAGCCCAGCACGATTATATGATCAGTGTCAAGACCCACTTTCCCCTCTTTGTGCTCCGGGATGCATTTCCTTGCCCTGTCCCTCCGTGTTGCCACCGCAGCTGCTTGGCTTTAATAGCAACCCGAGGCACACACTTTTGGAGTGCTCCTTGGGCTTTGTTTTAAACATGGTTTTTGCTTGTGTTAACTACCGCCTGGCTCTCTGACACCCGTGAATGGGGCTATGCGGGGCTGTCAATCAACAACAATAATAATGCCATCTGGGTTTGAATAATACTAATGAGAAGAAGAAGAAGAGGGATACTGTGTATTAACATAGCACCTTTGTCCCAGAAGCTCAGAGGGCGTTTGGGATAATCATTCATTCATGCTCCGAGCACTGCTTGGCGGTAGATATTATGATCCCACGGCGGGAGGCTGAGACACAGAGAGGGCAAGCGGCTGGCCCCAAGGTCACACAGTAAGTCAGAGCCAGCACACAGCTTCCTTGTCGGGACTCCCACCAGGCCAGGGCTGGCTCAGTGGGCTCCCACTCCACTGTAGCTCTCTGAGCATCTGTTTTTAGAATCTAGTTGTAAAAAGAGCTGTATAATCTCGTTGTTCCATACCTTATGAGATAAAGAAAAGGAGGAAATGAAAGGAATGTTCTGGGGGAAGGACAGACTTCAAAGATCCTCAGTGTTATGGGAGGGCCCATCGAAGCCAGGGGCAAGGGAGGTGAGGGCGATGAGATACCAGAATACCACCCCTAGAGGCATCTGGGGTTTCTATGAGGGTAGGAGGGTGGTGGAAATGTGTTAATTAAAGCCCAGAGGATAAAGAAAAAGAGGCCTCCCAGGTAGGTGAGAAAGCGAGCTAATCACACAGCCAAAAAGCTCAAGGGAGGCCAAATGAAGAAAGAGCAGCCGCCATGCGGAAGGAAGGCTGTTGGTAAAGGCGCCAGGAATTTCCCTGTTTGGTCTGAAATGCCGTTCTGCACTCTGCAGAGCACATCGGGGTGCAGACGCACCAGGCTCCTGAACCTCCCGAGCACACAGAGGGCTCAGACCTGACACTGCCATGCCACAGCAGTAGAATCGACCCGTGTCTGTGCCGACCTGTCTCTGTGCCTCCGTTTACACCTCTGTAAAACTGGCTAGTACCATTATCTCATGGGTGACCTAGCATATTCGCATGAGTTCCGAGTCCCCCAGTCTCAGACCCTCCCTCCGATGAGGGCTACATAAGTCAGTGTGTAAAATGATTAGATGGGGCCGGCAGGTGCTGTGGATTCCCACAATGGCCGATTCCCAAACCTGGGAATATGTGTATGCATGCCCAAAATCCCAGGAGGAGAATGGGAAGAAGGGATTGCTGCATAGCCATTCCCCCTAGGTGGTGATTTCTCACTTTCCTTCTCACTGTCTGTCTCTCTCTCTCTGTCTCTCTCTCTGGAGAGTGCATGTGCCCTATGGCAAACATCTTTTTTTAAAAAATGCTTAGAATAGTGCATGACACATGGTGGGCCTCCGGAAGCATGAGCTGAGTAGCAGTGGATTGATGTTACTGTTGGCGTCGTGGTCATCACTGTTACAGCCTCTCCTTTGCTGCAGGTGTGTCCCTGGCAGAGGAGGAGTGAAAGGATCACCACGCAAGGAGGAGTTCGGGCATATGAGATGTGTAATTGAGCTCTCGGTGCGCTTCCCTCCTCCGTGCTGTGCTGCTTTGGCTAACTCAGCCTGCGGGTTAGCGCTCAGTCATTCTCACTTGCTCAGTGTTTTGATTTTGTCTCCTCCAATAGACTCAAAACAGATATAGATAAAGCATCTACTTCTCCGTTCCCCACAGCACCGAGCACTCCACTTGACAAGCAGCCTCTGAACAGAAGACACATTTTACACTTCCATGATTTCTTTCCTTTTTAATTGCCGAGGACACGTGGGCTGCCAGAAGAAAGCACCCCCCATGGGTAACGCTGCAATTTCTTCCCTCCCCTTCTCTTTCCCATTACGATTACAGGCATGGTAAGTTTTCAAAGCTGTCAGGGCCAGGATTTGAACTGTGGTTGGCCATGTGGGATCCAGCTCTCTACACGTAAGGTTTAACCACTGTACCACAGGGCTGGCCTCCGTGATCTGTTGAATACCTGTCACATGCTGGTTTCTGAGCCATGGGTCCGAGAGGCTGTATCAAGGAGAGCTCCTTCTCTGGGAGGACGTGCTTCCTTTGCTGAGAAGTAAGCTGTCTATGAGTAATTCTTGAACCTTAGCACACATCGGAATGATTTGGAGGACCAGCGGCTATGTCACCAAACTCCCATGTAGTTGACCACGGTTTGAGTCCTGGACCCGGTGGTTTAAACTCACGCCAGGCGCGTATGTGTGCTTGCCCAAGATCCTGAGAGGAGAATGGAGGAGAAAGGATTGCGGCATGACCATCCCCCCTGGGGGTGATTTCTCACTCTCTGTCTCTCTGTCTCTCTCTGTCTTTCTGGCGAGCACACACGCCTATAGAAAAAACCTCTCCCCCCCGCAAAAAAAAAAAAAAAAAAGGAACTGGGGGACTGGTTAAACACAGAATGCAGTTGAATTGACTTTGAATGCCCTTCTATATTTTTACTCTTTTTCCTCTTTTCCTCTTTTTCAGTGGAATTGTGGAACATTTGTAAGAAGGGGAGTAATGTGATCAAAGCATTATCTGAGGACCATCAAACTTAGAATGTTGCAAAAGATAGATAGGGACAGACAGGAAGAGGGGCCGGCAGGTGGTGTGGTGGTTGGGGTGTTGGACTCCCACATGGCCAACTGTGGTTCAAGTCCTGGACCTGGCGGCTTGTTTTCTCACTTCCCCTTTCTCTCTGTCTCTGTCTCTCTCTGGTCAAATTCAAAAATAAATAATAATAACACAATAAAATAAATCTCTTAAAAAAAACAGGAAGAGACTGAAGTTGGAGAAATCAGTTAGGAAGTAATTGTAATATGAACAAGAGAGAAAAGTACTCAACTAAATCATTGATTTAGTGATTTTGAAATGGTCCAAAACCTCTCATCAAATCATCGCCTTCCTGGTTCCCTGTCCCTTGCAGAGAACCTCTGAATAGCCTAAGCTCATTATTTATGGCATTGTCTTTTATTTTTGTCCCTGACCCAGTTTAGAGACACTTTATCACTGGGACTGAGTCTGAGGCTTAGTTTCCAAGGCAAGCATTCTTTGCCAATAGACAAACAGATTTACAGTTCCTTCGCTGACCTTCAACCAGAAAGACCCAGATTCAACATCCCTGGAGCTGAGGTGAGGCCTTCCTCTTCGCCTGCCACATGGAAGGCTCTGCCCTGTGCTCGCCATCTTGGCTCATGTTTCTCTTTGCTGGTGGACTCTGAGCTTCTTGAGGATACGGTCCAGACCTGGATCTGTGCTTGTGTCCCTGATTTTCAGTGAAGTGCCTGTCATAGAACCGGTCCTTGAGAAATCATTCTTGGGGGAAAAAAAGGAAGGACAAACTGTAAGAAGAGCGTCTAGTATTACTCATGCAATCAAATACGTAAGGTCACATCGCAGGCAGGTACTCTGAGAAGCATCTGCCTTACAGGCTTTCTCGTATCTCCTGTGTTCACACAGAAGGCAGGATGTGTAGGATCTGCCTTCAAGAGTGAGAAAGAACCTTAAACAGAGCAGTCTTAAACATCGGTAAGACTCTACCACCTCCCCTCTCTCCTCCCTTCCTTTCCTCATTCTTTTCATCTATCTGTTCTTCCTGCCTTCTTCCTTCCCTGCCTCCAACACACACTAGGAGATGTGAAGCAGGACCAACGAGGCATGGGGGCGGGGGGGGGGGGGGGGGGGCTTCTGCCTTTAAGGAGTCTGAAGTCCAAGGCCAGCTCCATGGTGCAGTAGATCAGCACTATTTAGGGAGTCAGGTCCCACGTGGCCGGCTGTGGTTTGAATCCCTGAAAACCAAACAGGGCATTTGGGAGCATGACTGAAATCCAAACGAGGTGGAGGAACGGAAGAAAAGAGATACAGTATGACCATGCTCCCAGAGTAGGTGCTTTCTGTCTGTCTGTCTGTCTCTCTCTCTCTGGGTCCCCTGGCATGAAAAACAAAATAAAATGAAATTTGCACTCCAATGTAAAATACTCAACCATCCATAATTTCATTTTATGCATTTTATTCTTAACTAAACTAAAATTCAAAAAACACAGTGCAGGTAAATAGTGTAGAGGAAAAGCAAAAGACATCACGATTCGCCAATTGCATGTGCCATCCGTGCGGCAGCTCTAGGGGGCGATGTGCTGTGTTCGCAGGGACAGAGGCTGGAGGACTGGGCTCTGCAGGGTGGAGCGCAGCACAGAGGGCAGTGAGCACAGGGCCGCGGGGGCCGCTGGAGTGGACGGGGTAAGACGGAGAGGTAGTGAGGCCTTTGATAGAAGACAGTGATGGAAGCTTCTGGAATAGTCACATGTACCCCAGATCTGGTTGAATGAGATGACCAATCAGCGTCTGCCCTGTGGCTCAGGTGACTGAGCCTCTCTGTACTTTCCCCCGGCACTGCAGGAAAAGAGTGAACTCTAGCCAGACACGCCAGACCGTCCCTCTACAGCCTACCTGATGCCCTGGGGATTTACTGGCTTTGGGTGGATTTACTATATTTTCTTTGGAAAGCGGTGGTCCCTGGAAATCCTCTCTGCACCCAGTCTGAAAGGTCTTCAGTGCTGCTGTGGTCTCTGGAGAGGGCTGACCGCCACAACGGGCAGGAGACCTGGACTCCCACCCCTGCAGGTGCCCCTTCCTCACATGCCATGGGTTCTCCTGGAAGGGGACGGCGGATGCCACATGGGCACGGCTTGGAAAAATTCCACGCGGTCCACACAGACAGAGTCTGAGCCCGGAGCAGCCGAGCTCCCCTCAGTCCCAGAAAGCCTGTCTTCCCCGCCTGTGCAGACAGGCCGTGCACTGCTGCTCTCGCTGTTGCACACTGATGCACTGTGGAGCTGAGGCCTGGGGGGCTGCCTTAAAAAATAATACATAAATCTCTTCATCTGTTTCTGCACTGGACATGCTTGTCTCTGGGGCCTTTCCTTCCCAGACAGCCCTGAGTGGCACAGACAAGAGGGTTCTTGGGAGAGACTGACCTGCCCGCAGACACCCAGGCATCGCCAGAGTGGCCTGAGAACAAGGAGTGCCAGCTTCCCCCGCCCGCACACCGCCCCTTCCCCTTCCGCACAGTGAACTGCTCCCCAGATGCAGGGTGCCTTGCCACTTCTCGGCCTCCTTCCTGGAAGGCCCCTTCTTCCCTGCTCTGCTTGGGCAACGCCCAGTCATTGAGAAAAGCTGTTTTAGGAGCTCTTGTGCTGCATCTTCTCCAGCTCCCACACAGAGGGGTGCTGCCTCCCCACCGCTGTTTACTTGGCTGTGCTCAGTGGTGGTGCTTAGACGGAACTGTGGCTGTTTGTTTAGATCCCATTTTTCCAGTTAGACCCTGAGCTGCCTGAGGGCAGGAATAATAAGGGCCTTGGGAGACAGTGGCTCAGGTCGTACAGCGCCCAAGCCTGTGGGTACCGCTCACACTGTAGTCTTAAATATACCTTGCACAAGTCCAAGCAGCAGCTTTGGGCATAGTTGAATCTTGTTTTTTAGAATCATTTACTTAAGAGACCAGCAGTTGGCATAATTGCTATGCCACTGGACTCCCATGTAGTTGACTGTAGTTTGAGTCCCTGACCCGGTGGTTTAAACTCACACCGGGCGTGTGTGCGTGCGTGCCCAAGATCCGGAGAGGAGAATGGAGGAGAAGGGATTGAAGCGTGGCCATCCCCCCTGGGCGGTGATTTCTCGCTTTCTGTCTCTCTGTCTCTCTCTGTCTGTCTGGTGAGTGCACGCGCCCTATAGCAAAACCCTCTAAAAAAAAGAATTATTTACTTAATTTTATTTATTTTTATTATTTAATTTGCTATAGGACATGTATGCTCACCAGAGAGAGAAGGAGGGAGGGAGAGAAAGTGAGAAAACAAGCCGTCAGGTCTGGGACTCAAACCATTGTCAGTGATGTGGGATTCCAGTGCCTTACCCACCATGCCATCTGCTGACCCCAAATTTTATTTTTAATAATATCTGACACAGAGGAAAAGTTTGTGTAGCTAACCGAATGTAATTCTATTGCTCAGATTTTGTTCTGGCCTGGTCCCATGGAAGAGGAGAGGAACAGTAGTCAGCTCACCGGTCTTGCCGTGAGAGTATGTCCATCTCCCCTGAGAGGCAGGGCGCTGGTTCCAAGTCAGGCAGAGAACTCAAGGTATCCCTCTGGTTGCCTGTCATACAGCCAGCGCCTGGCCCTGGGATGTCAAAGGGGTGTCGTCTCATGGCCAGATCCGACTGTAGTAGTAACTGCCAAAAACCCAAAGCTGAGAAGCCTCCCTTCTGAGGCAGCGTCGACACACAGTGGGAAAGGCCCTGACGGCCCCAGGAAACCTGTCCTGGTGTGGGGGTGGGGACGGGCCTGTGCCCATGGCTGCTGTCCCTCTGGGCGGACCGGTGACACGGGCTGTGTGGGAGGGTGGACTGTACTCACAGAAGCCTCTGCCCCGTCCTGCCCACACTTGGGGGGTTCCATAACGGTTCAGCGCATTCTCATCTGCATATGAGATGTCTTTTTCTTAGGGCTTCGGGGGAGCGAAGCAGAGGTCAGAGGAGCTTGTGAGCCCCCTAGTAAGAGACTATATGGAGATGGAGGTGCCCGGGTTCCTTTCAGATCATCAAATACCGTAGGAAACTGACTGCCGCAGTCTAGCTCATGTCGTTTGTTCTCTGCAAACCTGATGCACCCCACTCCTGCCCCTTCACTTTATCCTGGGATTTAAGAAAATGAGACACTGGGAGTATAGGAAAGGAAGTTTGAGAAGTGGGTATTATAATAACAACAATAATAATCCTTATTCTGTGAAACCCAGGATATGAACAGAAAGAGGGTAAGGAGAGAGTTCTGGTCTACCCCGTCACTGGAGGTAGACCAAGTGGGTTGTGACCGGGATTCCAGACTCTGGAGTCACACTGCCTGGGCCCAAGTCCATTCTCTGATTGTCAATAATGACAGGACCCTGGCAATAGCTTGACCTGACTCGTCAGTTTCCCTGTCTATTAAAAAGGGCTAATAAGTGCATGGACCTCACAGGATTGAGAGGATGAGAATTACATGAAGCCCTCAGAGCTGGGCCTGGCTCCTGGTGGTCTGTACCATTACTTCCGCTGTTGCAGTTGCTGTGATTGTGTAGCGTTGCTCCTGCAGCCCACTAAGGGGACTTGGGCCTTAGACATTGCAGTAGAAGCACTTGAGAAGGGATGGAGGGACACAGAGTAGATAAATCCAACTCTCTTAGATCACATCAACCCCAAACTCCCTCTTCTTATTTGGGCTTCTTTGTTGTAAGCTAAAGCTTTCATGACCTCACCTTGGAACTGCTTTGCTCAAAATCCTCTAGCTCACTCTATGAATAAATGAATGCCCCAGTGCCCCTGATGTCCTGGACATGCCACTAGAACCTTCACATTCATCCAGGCTCAGACACTCTGGGCACCAACCAATGGGCATTTGGCAAGACCTTATGGCATTTGCCCCTGTGAGGCTTTCGACCCCCTGGACGATTCTGCGGTGTGCTGGGTGGGCTCTGTGTTTGCTTATCCTTCTAGCCTGTGCTGCCTCTGTGTCAGGTGTGAGGGCAGGATCCTGGGGGAAATGAGGGGTGCTTGTTTATCTCTTCACACAGTGGCTTACTGACTCCCATGCCTAGTGCTGCTTCCTTCCTTAGTACTGAGCAAACTCCTGCGGATCTTTTAGAACCCAGCACAACTAGCCCCCGTGAAGCCTTCCTTGACATCCTCAGCCTCCAAGCAGAGGCAGTCACTGGTCGCTTTCTCTGCTGATATTTTTTGGTAATAGACTCCGACGCTGTGCATTTGTGGCTTGCTATCTCACAGGTATCTCAAGGGAGATTCGCCCTCATTCACCTCCAACTCCTAGAGACTGACACGACACCTGGCACATAGTAGGTGTTCAGTACTGCTTGTTCAGTGAGGCCTTTCAACCTGTGCTAACTTTTGGGGACCTTGTCTTTTATAAGTTTGAGGTTTGTTGTTAGGCTGTAAACACCAGCGTGCCCAAGGAATTAACAACAAATGTGGGGAAATACTGACTAATAATTTGGGTCATAAATTCCAGAATAACCTACAGGGGATTCTGGAATTTTTTCATGGGTAAGTTTTACGAACAAGAGAAGAGAAGATGATGTGGTCATAGTCCTGTCTAGACAGGGGGAACAGACCGGTTTGTACTCCATTGGCCTTCTTGGTTCCAGGACTGTGTCAGTGGCCTCTAGATACACACGGGATGCGTGAGGCCGGGAGGAACCAGCCCTCCCCGCCTTCTCGTCCTTGTCACCCGCTTTCCCTGTGTGGGGTGCCTAGCCCTTGCCTTTCTGCCCACGTTATTATTATTTTTGTTTAGTTCATTTCTTCCAATGAGAAAGAAAGAGACAGACAGAAGGATAAAAAGACAGAGAGAGAGAGAGAGCCCCTTGACAAGGGTTTAGGTGTCACCGTGCACCCCGGCTTCAGCCCACCCTAGATTGCGGGCACACGTACCAGTGTACCCAGGGAGGACTGCAGACGTGAACCCGGAACCTTCCCAAATGGGCCAAGCTCGCAGAGTCATGTTTGTCACCTGCCCCCCCTGCCCAGGTGATGGCTCCCTCCTCAGGAAGCACGAGCCCCAGCTCCTCCACAAAGCCTCTTCCGCAGTGAGCTCAGCCCAGAGGGAACTCTGCTTCTGTGGCTGTGGGCAGTGTGCACTTCCAGCCTCTGATTCTTCAGGAGTGTGTTCCTTGTCTTCACAAGAGGAAATGCCTTTGAGAGAAGCCTCCTTGATTCCTCTCCAGTGCTGAGCACAGTTTGGGACACCAGTGTGTGTGTGTGAGCACGTGCGCGTGTGCGTGCGTGTTGACATGGCAACACAGTGTGCGCAATCCGAATCGGAACTCTCGGTGTCATGCATCTGGAGCCAAACCAACTTGTTTATGACATCTTGCAGCATGTGCAGCTCGCTGGAACATTGAGATCGCAGACGCACAGCAGCTCCCGACAGGGTGGAGAGCACACGTTCTTTTCTCGCCAGCCCGCTTCCCCATACACAGCATGGAAAATTTCAGGGATAAGAATTTCGAACAGCTGTCGTGAGACCACACAGACTTCCCCACATCTGCCAGCACACAGCCAGTGAGCTCATCTCCCAGGGAGATGCCGTCCACATCTGTGGGGTCCACTTAGTGTACCTCGGGAGGGGCTGAGGAGGAAAGAGGAAGCTGCCCCAGGTGGAGAAGGGGCCTTCTCATGTCAGAAAAGTCACTGGAGACAGGCTGAAGGGCGAGCGATCCCACAGATGCCGTCCTCATTGGAAGCATTTGCGTCCTTGAAGGCCCCTTGGCGCCTTCTGGCTAAATGGAGGTATTACTGAACTGACAACTGGTTTTTCAAAGGAACCTTGACTCCCATCAAATTCCCCCCCTCCTCTAGAAACTCTAAATTAAAGAGCAATTGCTGGTTTAGAAAATAGTCTACAAAGGAATATGGGGACGAACGATGACTGCATCTTCCAAGATGCTTTCACTGCCAGAGGGCATGTGCGCTCAACAGAGACAGACAGAGACAGAGAGACAGAGGGAGAGGGACTGGGAAAGGGAGAAAGCACCTTCGCAACCACCCACACACAGGACACCCACACACATGCAATCCTTTCTCCTACATTTCTCCGACCTGTTGGAATTTGAGGTACGTTTGCACATGTTCCTGATGGGATTTTCAAGCAACAGAAGCTGGGACTTGAACCACATGGTCAGTCATGTATGATCCAGCTTCTTTAACTACTAGGCCATGAGACTGGTCCAGCTTCCCCCAAGATTTTTTTTAAAGAGATTTTTACTTTCTGGCATGTGCACTTGTCGGAGAGAAAGAGAAAGACAGAGAGACAGAAAGTGAGAAATCACCCCCAGGGGAGATGGCCACACTGCAATCCCTTCTGCACTCTCCTCTCGGGATTTTGAGCACTCATGCATATATGCCTGGCATGGGTTTCAAGCCGCCAAGCCTGGGACTCAAACTGTGGTCAACCACATAGGAGTTCGGCACCTGAACCAGTATGCCACCTGCTGGGCACCTCCCGCCCCAAGATTTTTCATGTTAGAAGCAGTCTTCTCGTTTTCACAGTGTTCTAGAGTCTACGAAAATTCCTCACTCATAACATCACATTCCGCCCTCTGCTGACTCTCTAGGAGGCGCAGGGCAGATACCGGGCCGTCAGTCATTGTTAGTCCCTGAGCGGGTTTTGATAAGGGTGCTGGCTCTGGTGTTAGGGCAGCCCTGACGTTCTAATGCTGACGCTGAGGCTGCCCAGGTTTGCAAACCAAAGCAGAGGACTTGACTGTGGCGCGTTCCCATATCAAAAGCCAGGGCTATCACGTCCGTCCCGGAAGAACCGAACCCTTTGTTCTCTCTGGTTTTATCTGTTGAGGGGAACAAGCCATGAAGGCTGGGCAGCACTAATAATTGGGCTATCCGGTCTCCAGGGGAGATTGCCACGATTCCACGGGGTGATGAAGCCATAATTTTAATTCTGCCTGTATAATCGGGATCGATGACCCCGGGGTGAACAACGAGTCCTTTTTGGGTGGAGGATGATCGTCCCACAATCGAGCCCAATCGAGTTTGGAGGCAGGGGTCCTGTTAAGTCTGAATCCAGAATCTGAATACCCATTCGGGGTGTTAGTACGATTCGGGAGATGGCACAGAGGTCCAGTCCTGCTGAGCCCGAAGTGGCTCTGCGGACGGATTGGGAGGCTGGAAGCGGGGCCAGGACAGGGTCTGTAAGCCCTCGGGGGACTGACTCATGGCAGGGTACATGTGTGGCTAGAATTGGGCCCCATATGTTTGAGGGCCCTGGG
Organism: Tupaia tana; assembly: GCA_026018925.1. Taxonomy (NCBI): domain Eukaryota; kingdom Metazoa; phylum Chordata; class Mammalia; order Scandentia; family Tupaiidae; genus Tupaia; species Tupaia tana. The sequence goes on from JAKSZU010000006.1 coordinate 110,720,267, forward strand.
GTCTGGGGCCCCGCGACACGTTTTTTGGACGCGCTCCACCTTGGGAAGGAACAGGCTGGAGAGGTCTACCGTCAATATCCTTAACAGAGCGGCACTGTTCTGCAGGATGATTGCCCTTCCTGCATCTAGTGCAAAGGGCACTTGGCGGGTTAACCCGAGACCTGCGGAACGGACATTCCCTTTTCATATGTCCAGGTCGGCCACAAGAAAAACATGTTCCCGGAGTGTTGGGAACTTTATTGGACCGATTGGTCATGGCCATAACAGCCGCAGCGAGAGAGGAACTGGTTAGCGGTCCCCCTATCTCTCGGCAGACTTTCATCCACACCTCTAAGGGCTTGCCCTTAAACGGGGTTATGGCCGCTCGGCATTCCTTGGTGCATTGTTCATACACAAGCTGTTTTACTAAGGGCATTGCTGATTCCGCGTCACCGAAAATCCGGCCCGCGGCCTCCATCAGCCTGGCTACAAAATCTGAGAACGGCTCGGTGGGTCCTTGTATGATCTTGGTCAGATTCCCAGACACTTCCCCTCTACTGGGGAGGGCCTTCCAGGCCAGTATACAGACATGGTTGATTTGCTCATAGACCTGTTGTGGGTACCCTATCTGATTATTGAGAAAGCGACCCTGTCCTAGAAGCATATCTGCGTCCCAGGTTGCAGCGGGGCCTCTGGTTGCTCGGTTTCTTGCTGCCTGTTCGTTGGCCTTTTCTATGACTGTAGATTTCCAATCTAGATACTGCCCCGGATTTAGGGTTGCTTTAGCGACTCGTTGCCAATCCTCTGGTGTCATTGCATATCTTTCAAAACTTTCAACCATCGCGACAGTAAATGCCCCGTTGATACCATAGGCTCGAACAGCCTAGGCCAAATTCTTTACAGTTTTGAAATCAAGGGGCTCGTGATATCGATTGCCTGCATTATCTACAAACACCGGGAAAGTACCTAACTCCCCACTTGCATTGGCTTCCTGCCAGGTTTTAGGATGGAAGGAGGTGCCTCCTTCCGCCAATGGCGCAGGGGGATTGTAGGGAGGGGGATTTGTTTCTGATCGGGCGTGTTTATCTGTTAATTTTAATTTTCCAAGTTGTTTGTTAATCGTTTTGAGCTCCTCGTCCGAAGTCAACTCGGACTCGGACTCAGAGTCAGTACTTGTTTCACTTTTGGTTTCTGACCTGACAGATTGTTCTTCCTTAATCTCATCTAACGGGGCCCTTCCTTGCTCCACTGCGGGGGGCGAATTTTTTGTCCTCCAAACAAGCTCGAATTATGCGCCACAGGGGCAGAGTTCCCCCTGAGATCTGGCCCTGACATTGTGCCCGTTCAATATCGCCACCCAGCTTATCCCAGCAGGGCACATTAAGACTGCCCGAGACTGCAAACCAGGGCACGGCAAGGTCTATCTCACCAAGAAACCCCAACATGGTCTTATCCCTCAACTTAAGTCCTTTAGTTTTTAAGAGTGCTTTGAGCGCCTGGAAAAGGGGGTGAGAGGGTGAGTTACCCATGTTGGCTAGGACCAGCCTACAGCCAACAGGTGAAAGAAGGAAAGCAAAGAAAAAGCGCCCTGCCTCTGTGCCGAGGTCTTGTGCGCTATCCCGCCTCTATCCCGAGGTCTTTTGTTCAAAAAATCCCACCTCTATCCTGAGGTCTTTTTGTCTTTGAAATGTGTCTCCTACCTTTTGAGACTTGCCAGCTGGCTGCCCTGGAGTGGAAGAGTTCTGACCGCTCTCACAACGAAAGGCGAAGGAAATTGAGGTCCCCGTACGGGCCACCACTTGTCGCGTTACAGACGACCCGGAGACGGTCTTCTCTTCAGCACTTTATTTTCCCAGGTTATGTTCCAGAAGTTCCTTCCACCCCCCGCCCTCCCCGCTTCCTCCCAGGGCCTTTTAAAGGGCCCTTAGCCAATCAGCGCATTGTCCACGTGTACGGAAGCCAATCCTCGAATGAGGATTGGTCGCATATCACATTCCCGTGCTCTCCACGCTCCCCGCCGTTTTACTTCCTTAAAGTTGTTTACCCTCTGGGCACACTTCGGGCTTCCGCTGCGCGCCATCTTAGGGGGCGCTCGAGAGGCGATGGGCGGGGGCGCGCCACACTTGGACTCTTCCATTCGTCCTGCAAACCCATGACTTTTGCTAGGCCATGAAGTTGTCACCCACCAAATAACGGCTTGTGTATAAGCTAGTCTTTCCTTTCCTCCCATTTCTCCGAGTCCCTACTTTACCAATCCTACCAACCCTGAGATTTGTATGGGTGACACACCTTCCCTTGAAGCTGGGTTTCAGCCCCCTATCCTAGTGGAGCACAGAGGGGAGGTCCAGAGAGAATACCTAACCCCTTTGAGAATTCCACCACTGTCCTCTGAATACACAGCCGTGGCACCCAAAGGACACCAGGCCAGGAGTGGGCGGTCTGGGTGTTCACGAAGCCTCCCCTCTACTGGCCAGCAGTGGTGAGTCGTGTTCTAAGCCTTGGTCTTCTCACCTGTAAAACGGGGCTTGGGCCAGATTTCTACGGGCATGTCCAGTCTAGTCTTCTGTGATCAGATGACTCCGTTGGGTGGCAGACAGGGCACAGGGCTCGAGAGTTGGCCTTGAAGGACCCTGAGCCTCTGAGACCCTTCTCCCCACAGTTGGTCCCTAGCCCATGCCTGCGGCTGGCCCAGCGCTGGCCGGGCCCTGCCCAGCTTGGAGACCTCATTGTGCATATCAGAGGAAGGTTTGGGTGAGGGGGGCTGAGGCCAGCAGGGGGGAGACGCGCTGGGGTCCTTTTTCAGATGCATATGTCCCCTCTCAGGCGGCCCTTTCAGAGCTCTGGACAATGTGCTCTTTTTGTCCCCAGCCCTTTCAGCCGCCTGTTCATTCTCTTTGCATCTGCTGTCACACAGGACATCCCGGCTGGCAGGCGACCACGGGGACACGTTGTACTCCCTTAATGAAGCATGGGGTGGTGATACGAGGTGGCTGGGGCCTGCAGGGGCTAGGGCCGAGCAGAGGGGCCCCCATCTCTCTACTCCAGGCTCCTCCTCAGGGAAGGAACAATGGCCCCTTTGCCTCTCAGCTCTAAGTGCATTTGTCTGCAATGAGCCAGCTCCAGGCAGCAGCCTGGCGACCCAGGTGGCACAGGTGAGCTGCGAGCAGGGCCTCAGTTTCCCTCCAGGAGGGGCACCGCTGAGCAGGTAGGAGGGAGGTCCTGGGAGAGGGACCACCAGCCGAGGACTCTGCTGACGTCTTCTCCAGAGAGATGCCAATGCCACTCCACACGTCCCTCAGCAAGAGGGGACACTGGGAACCCCCTTTCACTCTGCAGAAACCGACGATGTCCCCGTTCACCTGAGAGTGGCTACTAAGACCCTCCTGCTCCAGGAGTGTCCATGGAATGACATCTGAGGGTCCTTTCAGGCCCTGGTGTGTTGTAGCTGGGGGCGTCTCCATCCAGGTGAAGAGGAGGGGAGGGCAACTACAGCTGTCCTCGCGGAGGGGCCACAGCTACACACGCAAGACCACGCATGGCTCTGCCCCACCGAATGCTCCTTAAGAAGTCCTCTCATCAGCTCCAGCCCCAGGCCCCCACAGTAAAACAGATGGCATCTGTGGGCCCCTGGGCTTCCCCCATGGGCTTGCAGCAGCAGCATCTCGTTCCTCACACCAGGCATTGCCACCCGCGTAGCCCGCTATGTGCCTGTGGGTGTGGCCAGCAGGCGCTAGCACAGTCTTCACCGTGGAGCCAGCCCGATAAGGCGTCCTGGTGTTTTCAGATAGGGCTGCCCACTGTGGCATGGGCTCTGCCCTGCCGGCAGCTCAGCTTAGCAGGAGTCCTCTTCCCAAAACAGAGCCCCTCACCTCCCTCCTTCCTTCGGAGCTATCTTGTAGGAGCCCAAGGTTCACCAGGACGTCCTGGCATGCACAGAGGCCTTCCCCGCTCCTACTACAACTTGGAGTTTGTCTTTCTGGTCAGTTTACTGCACCCCACCCCCACCCCTGGCCCACCCCTCACCCTTCCTGGCCTGCTTACCCGCCCACCACCCTAAGAAAAAAGCCTGGGCCTTGTCCAACAAGGCCCCCTGTCCCCCTTAACAAGCGAAGTGTGCTGGCATTGCAATTGGTGGTCTTCTCCCCTGAAGGTCGTTAATTAGTACAGAATGTAGACTTCAGTTGTCTTGCCAGCCCCGATGAAAACGCAGCTGGCAGGTAGCCGAGCCAGAGGAATTTGTCATAGGCTAAGAACCAAGTGTACAGCTTATGCAAATAGTTTAGCTTAGCATGGATCCTGTGTTCTTATCCCCCCTCCCCGCCCCAGACTTTTTTTTTTAACTGAAGGGTGGGGAGGGAGTGTGGGGACAGGGAATGAGGGAGAACAAGCACTCACTTGCCAGATCTCATTCTAAATCAGAAAGGAGCAAATTGCTTTCCCTAAAAAAGAAAAAGGCAGGGGAAAAAAGAAGACAAAACACCCATCCTTTGGTCTAATGTACCAAGCATTTGAAAGCTGAAAGGCTCAATAGGAAAGGCGGCAGTGAGTGTGTTTGGAGAGACTATTATCCCCATCGAAACCGTTCACGCTCTCTGGGAGGCCTGCAGAGCACCTGGGTGGGGACTTGGGACACAGGGTTCTGTTCCTCTCCCCAGCGCGATGGTGTCACCTCCTCATCCCTGCCTTGGGTTTCCAGACTTTGTTAGCCTCCGCCTGGGCCCTGGGTACCCGCCGGGCCCAGCGGAGTGAAGGGTTATGGTGGGGCTGTCCCCGGCAGGAAGAGCAGAAGCCCGGCATGTTATAAAGAGCAGTGCCCTCAGAGTCCGACTGGCAAGGCAGTTACGAGCTCTGTGATTCGGGACGCATCAGTTAACATCCCTGAGTCTCAGCTCCCTCCTTGGACAGGCAGGTAGACCCATCTTCCCGTCCTGTTGAAGCAGTGAACCTGATACCATTGAGCAAGGGCTTGATGCAACCTTATGAGGATGATGAAGCAGGACCAGAGAGGATGACAAGCCTCCTGCCGGTGAGGCAGTAGATCCTCTGTAAAGTGTTAGCTGAATCTTGGGGGGTATTCCAACTATGGTGACAAGACCAAGATCTAACCGAGTTAAGTGTTAAAGCCGTACGTTATACCATCGGAGGTGTCAGTGTGGTCCAACCCTGCGATTGTGTTGAAGGTGGGCACGGAGTAGCGGGTGGATGGGAGCAGGGGAAGGGAACCTCACGGGTGACACAAGACAGTTTAGGCCCAGCAGTGGTGTGGTGGTTAAGGTGCTGGATCCTCACATGACTGACTGGGATTTGAGTCCCAGACCTGGTGGCTTGAAACTCACTTGGGCATGTGTGCATGCATGCCCAGAGACCTGAGAGGAGAACGGAGAAGATACTGTGGTGTGGCCATCCCCCTGGGGGGGAGGGGTGATTTCCCACTTTCCCTCTCTCTCTCTGTCTTTCTCTGGTGAGTACATGTGTCCTATGGGGGGGAAAGATCATGACAGTTTTTTAACCTCAACACTTTGGACATTTTGGAGGAAAATCCTTTGTCGTGGGGCCTGTTCTGTGCAACGTAGGATGACGAATCACATCCTCGACCTCCGAGAGGCCAGGAACATCTCCCCACTCCCCACCAGAGCAACAGAAAATGTCTCCTGGCATTTCCAACTGGTCCGTGGAGGCAAAACCTCCCTCGATTGACAGCTACCAGTGGTCTAAGACTTCGCCCAGGAGAGTGCGTCAGTGATCTGGCGCCCTGCAGACTGAGCAGGGACACCTACATTTTAGAGAGGATTTCGCCCAGGAAAGCTAGTCAGTGAGCTGGCGCCTCACAGACCGAGTGGGGACACCTGCATTTCAGTTGCTGCCTAACACGAAGGCAGAAAGAGCAGGTCCCCGCCTAAGGGCTGCCACAGTGGGCACGGGGACCGCGCGCCAGATCCCTGTGTGTCATGAGCTGGAAAGGGCACCACAGGCTCTGGCACGTAAGGAGCTCGGAAGTCAACCTGTCCTAGCAAGTAGAAAGATGCACAGCCTGAAAAGCCTGGCCCTTGGATCTGTAGTGGCCCGAGGTCACAGAGTGGACTGCTGCCGCCAAGCTGGAGAGGCTCGGACGCAGAGTCACAGCTTACGGAGGAGAAACCTCTGCCAGGACCAGGGCTGGGTAGGACAGCGAAGGTGGAACCGACTCACGCAGGCTTGGTGTGGACAAGCCCGGGAGTTAAGAAGGCCAGGTAAGGGCCGGCAGGTGGCATGGGGGTTAAGGCACAGGATCTCACGTGCTCAGCCACAGTCTGAGTTCCAGACCCAGCAGCTTGAAAGTCCTCCTAGGTGTCTGTGCGTGCATTAGAGGAGAATGGAGAAGGGACTGCAGTATGGCCATCCCCCTCACCCCCGGGGTGTTGATCTCTCATTTTTTTCTCTCTGTCTCTCTCAGGCAAAAGTGCATGCATCCTAATCCGGAAACTCCAAAACAAAACTCCAGGTGGGGTGGCTCGTTTTGGGGGTGACTTTTACCTTAGAGGCACCACCGGATTCTTCCAGGGACTATCAGGGAAACCTGGAGGGGGAGAGGAGAGACCATTTTGAGACACACCAGAGCACTCTGTTCTGAACAAGGCCTGACCTCAGGAGAAACTGCTCTACCAGAGCCTGAGTCCTAAGGTTTCATCAGAACCTAGCTGACTTCAGGGAAGAGAAATACCCACCAGCAGCTCCCTCTAGCCATCGTGTCCTACCCACGGAGGGCTGGGGGACTGAGAAGCACTTGTGAAGTTCACAGTCGGCAGAACAGGCTCACCGAGAGACTGAGGTCTACCCGCAGGACTATGGCACCCGCCACCCACACACACACACACTCCGAGCCTCGCCATTACCTAATCATGCATGGCTTAACGATGGGATTGTTCCAAGAAATGCTTCCCCAGGTGACTTAATCATTGCGGGGCATCCTAGAGAGTGCTGATACAAACCTGGGTGGTTCCGCCTGCCGTAACTTAGGCTGGAGGACGGAGCCCAGGAGACCCCAACCTCTGGGCTGTGGCTCAGTACTGGCCCACGGCCTGTTAGGAATTGGGCCACACTGCAGGAGGTGAGCAGCGGGGAAAGTGAGAGAAGCTTCTTTTGTATTTACAGCTGCTCCCCATAGCTAGTGTTACCACCTGAGCCCTGCCCCCCATCAGATGAACCCTCCTGTGAACTGTGCACACGGGAGGTCCAGCTCCCGCACTCTCGAAGACATCACCCCGCATCTTCCATGGAGAAACTGTCTTCCACAACTCTGCTCCCCCGGACCAAAGAGGTTGGGGACGGCTGGTATAGTCTATTCATTCCTTGAGGGGCCCCTGTCACATATACAATCCATTGAAATGTGATTTTGCCGTGCATGACCATATAGACATCATTTACAGCTGTTCCTTTTACTGAGTATGCTGTGTCCAACCATCAAGAAAATGACAAGACATAATGAAGGGCCAAAAGCACAGCTTAAAGGGACAGAGCACGCACCTCAGACTCAGACATGGCAGGAATGACGAAATTATCAGGCTGGGAATGTGAAACAACTAAGATTCATGCGCTCAGGGAGCTAATGCACAAGTAAGCACCATGTAAGAAAAGATGGACGACATAAGCAGAGAGAAAATTTTCTTCCTTCTTTCTTTCTTTTTCTTTCTTTCTTTCTTTCTTTCTTTCTTTCTTTCTTTCTTTCTCTTTCTTTGTTTCTTCTTTCTTTCTTTCTCGTTCTTCCTTCCTTTTCTTTCATGAGAGAGGGAGACAGAGAGGCACCTCCAGTAGCAGCTTCGTGCTCCAGTTCACCTTCAGCTTCAGCCGGCCCTGACCATGGACCTGCATGCGCATTGCCTGGCATGCACCGGGGACCCTGAGACACAGGCCTGGGGCCTTCCCACCTGGCCTCGGCGTCACGGAGCATCATGTTACCCTGACACCATGGCAGCTTTCTGAGAGCTGGACATTCTAAGAATGAACCGAGAAGAAATGTTTGAGATTAAAGACACTGTAACAGAATAAAGGATGCCTTTGCTGAGCTCAATAGACTGGAACAGCTGAGGAAAAGAGTCCCCGAGCTGAAGGATATGTCAACAGAAACTTCCAAAATAGAAAAACAAAGAGGAAATAGACTGGAGAAAATATCCGAGGCTGTCCGACAGTTACTGCGTAGTCAGAAAAGGCACGATGCAGTTTTTATGTCATGCCTTTTCTGACTAGCCAATACAAAGGTAAAACATTCATGTAATGGGAATTGTAGAGTAGACAAAAAGAGAAAAAGGAACAGAAGGAATTTTGAAGCAAAATGACCGAGAATTTCCCCAAATTGCTGTTCGCTCTGACACCAGGCTACAGCAGGAAGCTCAGAGAACACAAGTAGTTTAAATGCCAAAAAATTACAATAAGGCATATCATATTTGAACTGCCAGAAATCAAAGATGAAGGTGGCGTGCACCGCTAAGATGCTGAGCTCTTAGGCCAGGACTGTGGGAGTCCCAGGTTCGATTCCTGGTCTAACCTGAAGGCCAGGTTGGTGGTCACACCTGTAATCCTAGCAGTATGGGGAGGCTAACTATGAACCCTATCAAGGGGGCCACGAACTTGAGGTTGGTCTGGTCAAAGGAAAAAAACATCTTTTCTAAAGAGAGACAAAAATGAGAATTACCTTCAACTTTTTATCGAAGCTATGCAACGAAGAAGAGAATGGGGTGGAATATTTAAAATATCGAGAGAAAAATCACTAATACTGAATTTTATATCCTGTGAAATTATCCTTGTAAGTAAAAGAGAAATTAAGATTTTAGTAAACATAATCAGAGCCAGCCTGTGGCTTGGTGGTTAAGATGGCTGGATCCCAGATGGCTGATAGCACAGTTCAAGTCCTGGACCCAGTGGCTTGAGAAACACTCCAGGGGTCTGTGTGTGCCCAAAAATCCTGAGAAGAAAATAGAAGAGAAGGGAGTGTGCATGGCCATTCCCCACTGGGAGATGCTTTCTCATTTCTCTCTCTGTCTCTGTCTCTCTTTGACCAGCACACATGCCTTATAGCAATTTAAAAAATATTTTTAATTGTAGTAATAAAAATTAAACATGAAGGGAATGTATTGCCAGTAGGTCTTTCTTACAAAAATCATTGTAAGAAGTTCATCAGAGAGAAGAAAAATGATACATCATAAACTGTGTAAAGAGAGACAGACTAGGACCAGCCCGATAGCACAGTGGTTAAATACCGTATAGAGAGCTGGACCCCGCATGTACGACCGCAGGTCAGATCTTGGCCCCAGTGGCTAGAAAGCACGTGCTGGGTGTGTGTGCCTGCGGGTCCCCAATCCTGACAGGATGGAGAGATGGAGAAAAAGCGTTGTGGCATGGCCGCATCCCATCAGGTAGACTTTGCCTTTCTCCTTCCCTCTCTTTCTCTCTCTCTCTCTGTCTGTCTCTCTGGGAAGAGCATGTTTCCTCTGGCAATAAGAGAAAGAGTAAGAAAGAAATAGAAAGAAAGAACATTAGAAAAGGAGTAAGTGAAAGCAAAACAAAAACCTTTTAAAAAAATTTAATCTAACGGATGACAGCTTGTTCAAAGTAATAATAGCAACCATGTATTCAACTATGTATGTTTATGTATGAGTGAAATGAACACAGGCAATGAAACGGATAGGAAAGAATAATTAAGATTGTTTAATTATGACAAAGCCTTTGAACGACACATGAATAGGTAGAATGTTATTTGAAGGTGAACTTGAACTAGTTTTAAATGTATATTTCAAACTCTAGGGCAACCACTAAACCAGTAAAAATATGTACGTATAATCCGGATGCTAAGAAAGGACAGAAAATGGAATAATATAGCGAGCTTAATTAAAGCCACAAATGCCGCAGTGGCACAGTGGTAACTGAACACTCTGCGATGCTGAGGGCATCTGAGGCAGCTCCACGTCCTCACCCCGAGGCTCTGTGGACACAGGCCCCCGTCCTGGCAGGCCGAGTCTGGCAGTAGGTCATGGCCTGAAGACCCTGTTGTGAGTGCCTCTCTCGCTCTCTGGAAATAAATTTTAAAAATTAATAAAAGGAAAGGCAGTGGATATGACACCAAACGCACAGACAAGAAAACCAAGACTAGATATGAAAAGACTATACAAAATTATAAGCCTCCATGTGGGGCCGGCAGGTGGCATGGTAGCTGGGGCACTGGACTCCCACATGGTCAACTGCCATTTGAGTCCCAGACCTGGCAGCTTACTTTCTTACTTTCTTGTCTCTTTCTGGTCAAAATTTAAATAATAATAACAATAAGTAAAAATTTGAAAAGCCTTCTGTATAAAAAAGAAAACAATCAACAGAAAAGAGATAATGTATGAAAGAGAATATTTGTGAGCAATATATATGATAAGGGCTTGTTATTAAAAATATGTAAGAAACTTCTTTTTTTATGAAAATCCAACTGTGTTTATTCTATTAAGCCAAACATTAAAAGATTTGCAAAAAAAAAAAAGGAATAATGCCTCACTTTCTCAATAAATGTTTTTTGAAAATATAGTTTTCAGGGACCAGCAGTTAGCATAATGGCTATGTTGCTGGACTACCACGTAGTCGACTGTGGTTCACGTCCCGGACCCGGTGGCTTAAAACTCACGCCGGGTGCGTGTGTGTTCATGCCCAAGATCCCGAGAGGAAACTAGAGGAGAAGGGATTGTAGCGTGGCCATCCCCCCCGGAGGGTGATTTCTCGCTTTCTTTCTCTCTGTCTCTCTCTGTCTGTCTGGCGAGCGCACGCGCCCTATAGCAAAAACCTCTAAAAAAAGAAAATATAGTTTTCATAAAACTGTGATTCATGTGAACATGTAATAAGTTCATTTTTTTGTTTTTGTTTCTGTAGGATTTTTAAAATTTTTTTTATTTAATTCTGTTTTGATTTCTTTTATACATTCAATCACATGTCACTTAGCTTGCAAAATGAATGTTCCAACATGAATACATTTCTCACCAATCCAATTGGGGATACCATACACGTCATCATCAACAGATAATAACCTATAAAAATGTTTAACAAATTTCTCCAACTCAACATCAAGAGTAAAAAATCCCCAAACAAATAAATAATTAAAACATAGGCAAAAGACTTAAGATATGTCTCCAAAGATATAAAAATGCATATTAATAGATGTTCAACATCACTAATTACCAGAAAAATGCAAATCAAAACACAATGAAATATCTCACATCTACTAGGATAGTTGCTATTAAAAAACAGAAAATAAGGACCAGCAGACAGTGTAGTGGCTATGTCACTGGATTCCCATGTAGTCGACCTGGGTTTGAGTCCCAGACCCGGTGGCTTAAACTCACACCGGGCGCGTGTGCGTGCATGCCCAAGATCCTGAGCATAGAATGGAGGAGAAGGGATTGTGTCATGGCCATCTCCCCTGGGGGGTGATTTCTCACTTTCTGTCTCTCTGTCTCTCTCTGTCTTTCTGGCTAGCACACGTGCCCTATAGCAAAAACCTCTCAAAAACAAACAAAACAAACAAACAAAAAACAGAAAATAGCAAGTGTTGGTGAGAATGTGGAGATATCGGAACTGTTATGCAGTGTTGGTGGGAATTTGAAATGGTACAGCCACTACAGAAAACAGTATAGAATTTCCTCAAAATATTAAAAATAGAATCACCATAAAATCCAGTGATAGCACTTCTAGATATTTACTTCAAAAACGTAAAGACACATTTGTGCTCCCATTTTCATAGAAGCATAATTAGCCAAGACATGGAAACGATCTAACTTTTTCTAAATGGACAAGCAAAATGTATATACAGACATGGAATATTGCTTGACCTTAAAAAAGGAAATTTTGAGTCCAGCAAGTGGCATAGTGGTTAAGGTGCTGGACTCTCACATGGCCAATGTGGTTTAAGTGTCTGACCTGGTAGTTTGAAACTCACACAGGGTGCAAGTGTGTACATGCCCAAAATCCCAAAAGAAGAATGGAGGAGAAGGGTTTGTGGTGTGGCCAGGCACCTGTGGGGAGTGATTTCTCATTTTCTCTCTCTCTGTCTCTCTCTGTCTCTCTGGTGAGTGCATGCACCCTATAGCAAAAATCTTTCTTACAAAAAGAAAAGGAAATTTTATTGTATATTACAACATAGATGAATCATGGGACGCTATGCTAAGTAGAACAAGCCAGTCATAGAAGAACAAATGATACAAATACAAGTGCACGATCCCACTTATATTAGTATCCAAAGTAGTCAAACATAGAAACAGGAAGTAAAATGATGGCTATCAGGGATGGGCACACAGAGAAATGGGCAGTTAACGTCCCATAGGTATAGAGTTTCTGTGGTGCAAATTAAAAAAACTTCTAGAGATCCAGCCTAAAACAATGTCCATGGAGTTGACAGTTTGGTACTGGATATTTTCAAGTTTAAGAAGATAGATTTCATGTTGTGTATTTTTTGTTACAATAAAAAGAAAAACAGGAAAACAGTGGAAGACAAAAATGAGAACAAAGAACAAGGACAAAAAAAATAGGAAGCAGTAACAAATGTAGTAAATATTAATTCAACTGTGTCAATAATCTCTTGAGATGTTAGTAGTCTGAATACAGAAGTTAAAAGGCAGAACCTGTTAGAGTGAGTCAAAAAACAGGACCCAAGCAGATGTTGCAAATGAAGAAACTCATTTAAATATAAAGACACAGACAAAAATAAAGGAATAGGGGAAGATATACCATACTAACAAAAACCAAAAGCAGGAGCTATATTAATTTTAGATAGAGCATATTTTGGAATAAGGGAAACTATCAAGGATTAAAAAAAAAGGCCAATTCTCCAAGGAGACATAAAAATCCTTATTGTGTATGTGCCTATCAACAGAAGGACAAATACATGAAGCAAAATTGATAGAATTGCAAAAGAAATTGAAAAAAAAAAAATGGGACCAGCAGTTGGTGTAATGGCTATGTCGCTGGACTCCCATGTAGTTGACTGCAGTTTGAGTCCCAGACCCAGAGGCTTAAATTCACGCTGAGTGTGTGTGCATGCGTGCCCAAGATCCTGAGAGGAGAATGGAGGAGAAGGGATTGTGGCATGGCCATCCCCCCCAGGGGGTGGTTTCTCGCTTTCTGTCTCTCTCTCTCTTTCTGGCAAGTGCATGCACATTATAGCAAAAACCTCTCAAAAAAAAAAAAAAAAAAAAAAAAAAAAAAAGAATTGCCTACAGAAATTAATGAATCCACTATTATAGTTGGAGACTTCAACATCCTTCTCTCAGAAATGTAGGCTGAGCAATCAGAAATCAGTAAGAATATAGTTGAATTTAGCGTCCTTAATCAACCAGCTATAATTGGCATCTATCGACTGCTCCAGCCAACAACGAAATACTCATTCTTCTCATCATCGCAAAAAACTCTCACCAATGTAGACCACATGATGGCCATAAAACACATCTTAACAAATACAAAAGAATAAGCCAGCTGCAGTAGCATGTGCTGATAGCTGCTACTCAGCACGTTGAGGCCACAAGAGAGACCCAGGTTTGATTCCTTGGCTTACCCTGAGACTTGAGTGTAGAGTTGTATACCTGTAGTCCCAACTACTCTGGAAGCCAAGACAGGAGGATTGCGATTCAGCTAGACCATTTCTAAAAAAGTAAATAAATAGGGGCTAGCAGGTAGCATAGTGGTTAAGGCGCTGGACTCCCATATGGCCCATTTGTTTCGAGTCCTGGACCCAGTGGCTTGAAACTCACAGTAGGCACATGTGTGTGCATACCCCAAGCCTCAGGAAGAGAATGGTGGAGAAGGGATTGTGGTGTGGCCAACCTCTGGGGTATAATCTCTCTTTCTCTCTCTCTCTGGCAAGCACGTACAACCTATAGCAAAAACTCTCTTTCTAAAAACAGAACAAAGCAAAACAAAAAAAAGCAAAAAAAGTAAATAAATACATAAAAAACAGAAATCATATGATGTAACTTGTCAAAATCCGTGGGAAATAACTAACAGAATTCAGAGGGAAATTTATAACAGTGTGTGCATATTTTAGAAAAGAAAAAAAAAAAAACTTAAAATAACCTAACCTAAGCTTTCATCTTAGAAAATGAGGGGGAACGGAGCAAATTAAATTCTAAGTAAGTAGAATATAAGAAATAAATATTAAAGCAGAAATCAATGGAATATAAAATAACAAATAAATGAATCCAAAAACTATTTCTGTAAAGATCAATAAAAGCAATAAACTAGGCTAAGCTAACCAAGAAAAAGAAAGAGATGTAACCAATTACTAATATCAGAAATAAAAAGGGGGACATCCCTATATATCCCATGGACATAATAAGAAAATACTAGTCTATGCCACACATTTAATAACCTAGATGAAATGGACCAATCCCAAAGACACAATTTTAGACAGAGCATATTTTGGAATAAGGGAAACTATCTGGAGTATCTTGTATTGTCAGAAAGTAAGAAAGTGCTCAAAAATTAGGGTGAATGAAAATTAAAGTGAAATAATTTGTGATACGCCAAAGGAGCATCCTTTGATCCTTTTTTCATCATTGTGCTTCCGCAGCACCCAGGACACCCCTGTCATGTTCTTACCATCCAGCTCTGAGTCTCCCCAGCTCAGCATGACCCACGTGTCTTCATAAATCAGGGATTCTGACATCTAGCAGTCTTGCTAGAATGTTTATTGGATAGAAATGCAGTAACAAAGGGACAGGGAGCAAAATAAATTGGTTGCATGTCATGACTCTCACAGCTGAACGTATTTTCTGGGGGGAGTGTCTGTAGATTAGAGAATAAATGTAAAATAAACACGCAAAGACATATAAGTATAGAAAAATGAGCACTGGGTGGTCTCAACTTCTCTGATGGAGGCAGCCACAACCTCTAACTGGCCCCAGGTTTATTCTTTTAAAGGGTAGAAAACAGGGGAAGGAGAAGTGTAATGCAAAGCTAGCTGTTTTCAGATGTTAATTGGCTGGAAATGACAACACACCTGGCACCACATACTCTATGTAAGTTTTTTGTAATTTTCTTGGGCAAATTCTGATTTACACATGTGACTTCCTTTAAACTGCTCTGCAGTTTCAGACACAGGCAGCTAGCATATTCACATGTTAATGGCACTTAGAGCTTTGTAAATTAAACCATCCATGGAACCCTGTTTCTTCATGTGTTTTAAAGTCACATGTTTGTTCAGAATGGCTGTCCTCTACAGTTGCAAACAGAAAAGATTAACTATAGTTTTCTGTGTGGGGAACCAGCAGATGGCATAACGGTTACTTTGCTGGACTCCCACGAAGTTGACCATGGTTCAAGTCCCTGACCCAGTGGCTTAAAACACATCAGTGTGTGTGCATGCCTGCCCAAGATCCCAAGAAGAGAATTAAGGAGACGGGATTGCAGCACGGCCATTCACCTGGTGAGTGATTTCTTGCTTTCTGTTTCTCTGTCTCTCCAGCAGTGCACACTCCCTATAGTAAAAATCTCTCTTAAAAAAAAAAAAAAATACCCACCAGAGGGCAAGAGGGACTAAAGAATGACAAAAGAGTTGTCTTTGACGGCCTCAACAGAAAGGGGATATTTTTGCCATGGGATTACAACCAACAGCAGCTCAATAAGGACTCTGTTCCCAGTGCCTCTAAGGAGTCACAGACAAGCCATGGAATCAGTGGTTCTTTGGTTCCACATCCTGCCCTCATCTTGGTAGATTATCCTGGACACCCAGTGCCTGGGTTTCCTCTACCTGCTGCCCTTAACAGTGCCCTGACTTGGAACCTTCTTGGTTCCTTATCCATCAAAACTTACTTCTTCAATATCTCATCTCCTCAGACCTTCAAAACATCCATCCAGCAAAAGTGTAAAGGGAGGGTGGTGTTGGGCAGGCAGACAGGCCCACAGGCAGCTGCATGCTCGCTGATGGACCTTTTATACTCTTCTACCGTGTGTGCCCTGGGCCAGTCCAAATGGCACAGAGAGGAGAATGACACCATGACAGTGACTTCTCCACATCCCTACTATTTTTTTTTTTTGAAAGATATTCTTGGTATAAGGAGTGTGCACTTGCCAGAGAAGCAAAGAGAGATAGAGAGACAGAAAGTGAGAAATCATCCCCCAGGGGGATGGCAACACTGCAGTTCCTTCTCCTCCATTCCCCTCTCGGGATTTTGGGTACTCATGCACATGTGCCTGGCATGAGTTTCAAGCTACCAGGTCCAGGACTCGAACTGTGGTTGACCAGATTGGCATCCAATGTCTTAACCATTACACCACCTGCTGACCCTCCATATCCCTACTTCTAAGTATTGAACCATTTAAATGTCAGTCATCTTGCTGTTAGTTGCCTTGTCAGTCTGGGCCAGTATCTTATCACTGATTCTGGTCAGATATTTCTTACATACATGTCTATTGATGCAATCTCAAAAGAGTATTGGATTCCACAACAGCAGTACATCAGTGATATAGGCTCATTTGTATTCTTGAAGATCTCTCAGTCTTCTCTGTAAGTAATTTTGATGTCTTGCTTCCAGAATCCCATGTTCTGCTCATTTGATCATTTCCGAAGCATCCTTCTGAAACTCCTATAAGCCATCACCCTTGCATAGAACTGCCATCCTTGCAACAAGCACTCCAAACCATTCGTCTACCACAGTTCACACAGCCTACCGACTCTCTCAGCTCCCATGTTGGTAGCCATTGGAACCCTCAATATAGGTATGCTATTCATTCTGTGAGTCTATTTTCTTTCACTTCAACAGCCCCTGTTGACTTTTCCTTCTATGATTATATAAGTCTTTTTTTTAAGTTTATTTATTTTGTCTTAGAGAGAAAGAGACAGAGGCTGAGAAAGAGACAGAACACCCCATGGGGTCTTCATGTCACAATCCTGCCCAGCCTCAGCCAGCCCCAAAGCAGAAGTACATGTACATCCAATGTGTGCAAAGAAGTCTGAGACCTCCCAGGTGAGCCCAGTTCTCCCACCACTGTGCCATTAGCTGGTTCTCTGATAGCACGTCTTGCTCCTCTCTGTGCGTCTCTCCGTTGTTCTGTGACTGGTGATACAAAATGATTTTCTGACTCTGTAGCACGTGCCTCCACACAGATAATCCTCACCACAAACATGAAACTCTGTAATTATAATAGTAGTAATAGCACGGTCACTCAATGGTGTTGCCTAGATTTCCTTTTCATGAGAAGGCAAAAATGTTTTTTAAAAATGTAATAAGGGGCCAGCTCGTGGCATGGTGGTTAAGGCACTGGACTCCCATATGGCTAACTGCGGTTCAAGTCCCAGACCTAGTGGCTTGAAACTCATACCAGGCTCATGTGTGTACTTGCTCCAAAATCCCAAGAGGAGGATGGAGGAGAATGTAGTGTGGTCACGAAGTGTCACCACCCTCTGTGGGTGGTGATTTCTCTTTCTCTTTTTGGCCAGTGTACACACCCTATGGCCAAAACCTTTAAAACATGAGAACTGTAAGTTTAATAGGTGAATAGTATTAGTGTTTCAAAGTAGACAGAGGGCTTTGTCTATTCCAGCAGAGCCCCTCTAATTGATTTCTCATTTCATAGTCAATTCGTTCCCAAAGTAAAATGATTCTCTGCGCTCCAGTGAGGGTTTGAGGCAGATAACTCGATCTGACTGAGTCAGACAGAAGGTAAGAAAGCAGACCTTCCTCGGTTCCACCCCATCTGTCCCTCTTCTGCGGAGTGAAGCTGGCAGTGGCTGAGACCGACCGTTCCCCAGGATGGAGAGGCCGACAGCTGAGGTCTTCTTCCTTGGTTGTAGGTGCAGGCTCCCCAGCTGCTGCTTTCCTCCGGAGCCACTCGGAGAGAACACTGCAAGTGTGAGCGCCTATGTGGGCGGCACCAGGACCCCCAGATCTGGAAGATCGAGGGGATCGAGGTGGGAGATGGGAAGGGAGGAGCAGGGTGAGACCTAAGTGCAGGTCAAGTCACCAACCACTGCATGGGCTGCTTGGGGAGGGAAGGAAAGGCTTTTTACCCGAAAGTATCCCTTCTACAGCCAGGAAGAGGCTCGCTGGGTTGCCCGCATTTGTCATCTGGCTCTTTCAATACATACACTAAAAGCCCCCCATCAGACGTGGAGCTTCGCCCCAGAGGAAATGTTATCGTACACTGGACTTCAGCGCGGAGCTCTAAGCCGAGCAGAAGGAACTGGGACATCGGCAGTACGTTCTGCGCAGCGGGAGCGGGGCCGAGGGCATGGCCTCAGGAGAAGCTCCAGGTGAGGGACAGCCCGAGCAACGGACGCCACATGTGAGCAACTGGAGCCTGAGGTGAGGAGAGCGAAGACTGAGGGGCGTGGAGGACACCAGGACAAGGCTTGCCCGTTGTTCTCTCTGCCCTGGCTATCCCTAGCCAAACATGGAGCTCAGGGACACCCCAAGTCATGAGTGAGTCTGGGCCAGGTTCTCCACATGCCATTTACCTGAGGGAGCTTAGTCAGGGGTCATGTTCTGAGTGTATGATTGGTCAATTGGGTCAGGTGGGTAGAGGAGCTAGATCCCACAGGGCAGACTGTGCAGCCGGAGTCTCAGGTGGAGGCTTGAAAACAGGCCGGCTGCATGTGCACGCTCCGGTCCAAAACAGTGGTGGAAGCATTGGAGGAGAAGGGATTGCAACTGACCATTCCCCAGGAGGGGTGTTTTCTTCTCTCTTCTCACTCTGTGAGCACGCATGCCCTCTGGCAAATTGAAAGGGAAATATAAAGACTGATTGATGTCTCCCTTTTCTGGGCTGTGAGTTTAGGAGTGCAGAGTTGGGGCCTTGTTTGGCGCTGCCCCTTACTTCATCCTCAGCATCTGACACTGGGCATTCCGCGCTGTAACTGACTGGATGAACGAGCAGGTGATAAACCATTCAGCGGGGCCGGCAGGCGGAGTGCTGATAAGGCACTGGACTCCCACATGGCCGACTATGGTTTGAGTCCCTGACCTGCTGGCCCCATCAAAGTAAATTTTAAAGCAAGAAGCCTAGAATTATCTGTTTATTAGAGACAAAGGAAGACATTTTATTATGATAAAGGCGTTATTTCATCAGGAAGATTTTTTTTAATTGTAAACTTGTATGTCCCAGAAAATATAACTTCAAAATACATAAGGTAAATATTGAGAGAACTTAAAGGAAAAATAGATTATCTCACAGCCTCAGTGCGATGTTTTTTAATGAAATTTTTATCCAAATATATCATCCACAGAAAAGCACCCAAGTTGTAAGTGCAAATGTCTATCTTAGGTATATAGAATAAGCAAAAATCAATCAGGCTATAAAAGATGTAGACAACGTAATTACCAAGTGTGACTTAGTTCACATAGTGTACTGTCCCCCAAAACTGTAGACTCTATTTCAAGCACATGTGAACTTGACAAAATATATATGCCCAAATCAACCAAATGTTGGATCACAAAACAAATCTCAAAACATTTTCAAATGGTACACTGACCACAGTAGAAACGACAAGAAGAAACCATAACACATGACCATCACAATCTCTGTGTGATTGGAAATTCAGCAATATGTTTCCAGTAACACACAGGACAAAGGAGAAATAACACAGTGGTGTCAACACTCTCCTGGGTCTTCCTTCCTGGTCCTGGCCTCCCTGGGCGTCATCTCTGCTGTGGAGAGAGACCGCTCCTGCCTCAGCCCCTGTTGACCTGTGACCTGTACTGGCCCATGAAGTAAAGGGAGAACTCGGCGACACCCCAAAAGCCAGGAAATGAGACCAGCCAAAGGCATCAAGGAACCTACACATGAACCCCATCGTAGGGTCTGCATTTGCACACTAATTCCAAACAAATGTGACACAGAAGGTCTCAGGGACTAGGGGCTGCTTGTCACCTTTGATCTGAAAAAACAGCAGCATGATTTTGTCAAGGCTCAGGGACTTCACACTAACAGGAAACAAAGCTGGTCACACACACACACACACACACACATACACACTGACACACATGTGACCTCCTGGCCAGTGGGTCCTTCTGCCAGAAACCAGCAGAGAAGGGAGCAGAAAACTTTTCAAGTGAAATCTTCCATCACTTCCTGGAACTCCCAATGGCAGTCAGCTCCAGGATAACTTTGGTGGGGACTCTGGTCTCTTCACCGGAGCCTCTCTGTAAGGGTTGTGAGGGCTGTGTCTGACAGCTGACAGTTGCTGGTGATCGAAGCAAGACCAGAGACAGTATGGGATTTCCTTCACTCTCTTGCTGGCTCCCACTAAGTATAATTTTGTATAAATTTATTGAAAGGGTAGATTTCACAGTAAGTATTTTTATCTCCACTGCAACAAGAATGTAGCCATTAGAACAAAGTTAGAGGGATTGTTTTGGGGTAATTGAATGCTTTAAATTGGGTTGTGGTAGTTGTACAACTCCGTACATTTACCAAAAATTAACGAAGTGTTTTCTTATTTGTTTTTTTGTTTGTTTGTTTTGATTTTTGCTAAAGAGCATGTGAGCTCACCTAGAGAGACAGAGACAGGAAGAGAGGGAAAGAATGAAATCACTGACAGCCGAGCCACAATCTTCCACCCTCCTGGGATTCTGGGTGTGCGCATGCACAGGAACCCTGCCTGTCTGTGAAGTGCCTTGTCTGGGACCCGAACCACGGTTGACCATTCTGGGTCCAGCTACCCCAACCTTTGCGCCACCTATCGACCCCGAGCTGTTTTTTTTTTTTTTTTTTTTCTTTTTGGAGAGATTTTTGCTACAGGGCGCGTGCACTCGCCAGACAGACAGAGAGACACAGAGAGACAGAAAGCAAGAAATCACCCCCCAGGGGGGATGGTCACGCCACAGTCACTTCTCCTCCATTCTCCTCTCAGGATCCTGGGCACACATGCACACGCGCCTGGCATGAGTTTTAAGCCACTGGGTCCGGGACGCAAACCACGGTCGACTATGTGGGAGTCCAGCAACATAGCCATTACGCTAACTGCTGGTTCCCCATGAGCTGTTTTTTAAAAGCTAAATATTGCTACCTGTAAATTATAGTCCTTGCAAGGGCCAGCAGATGGTGTGATGATTAAGGCACTGGATCCCACATAGCCAGCTTCACCTGTTCAAGTCCTGGACCCAGAAGCCTGACAAACACACTGGGTACATGAGTGCACATACACAAAATCCCAACAGGAGACTGGAGGAAAAGGGATTTTGGTGTGGCCATCCTCCTTGGGGAGTGACTTCTCACTTTCTTTCTCTATCTCTCTCTGCAAAGGGCACATGCCCAATGGCAAAAAAAAAAAAAAAAAAAAAAAAAAAAAAGAAAGAAAGAAAAAAAAAATCTAAAACAAGAATTATAGTTCAGTAAAGCTTCAAATAATATCTAGTATACCCTGAACCAGAATTTCTAAGTTTTGGGCAAATAAACAAAAGGGACACACATAGCAATAGCCACAGTAGCTTTATCCTTAACAGTTCAGACTTGAAGCCGTCCCAATAGCCATACCTACATGATGCCACGCTCAGACAATGCAGTCACTCAGACACGGAGAGCTGCTTCTCCACAGAGAAATATGGATGCATGGCAAAAACACTGCTTTGGGGCAAGAGGCGGGCATCCGTGTGCATTGCAGTTCGTTAACTCTGCGATGTTCAGGAACTGGTGACACTGATTTGTGTTCACAGAAATGGAAACAGAGGCTGTGCATAGTTCTGTTGAGTGAATACTGATGAAAAGTAACATGGAGTGGGGCCGGTGGGCGGCGTGATGGTTACTTAGGGTGCTGGGCTCCGACATGGCCGACCATGGTTCAGGCCCCAGACCTAGCGGCTTGTTTTCTCCCTTTCCCTTTCTCGTTCTTTGTTTCTCTCTGGTCAAATGGAAAAATAATAATAATAACAATAAAATTACATACATAAACTTTTTTTAAAGTTACATAGAGTATTTGCTATGCTAATGAGCGTGATTCGAGTTATTGACAGGGATGTTGGGTACTGCACTGGGGTATAAAGTTTTGAAAATTTGTCAGATCATACAGTTAGGACTGGTCCATTCCACAATATTCTTTATTTTCTATTGCTATAAAAGCAACAGGATGGATATAAATAAGAGCAATCATTAAGGGAGGTAAGTGTATTTAATTTTCCTAATTTCCCTGCACTGCCAACCATATAACTGACCAGCCCAGAACACTAGTTGCTGGTTGGGTTCTGGGAGGAACGTCTGCTGTGGCTGCCGGATCCACAGTGACTGGGCAAGGTCCCATAGTGGCCGCAGAGCCATGTTGGGACTGCGGCCCTCTGTGGAATTGACTGTGGGCTGGTATTTGGGCAACTGGATGAGGTGGTGAAGGAGCTGTTGTCCAATGACCTGGGTCCATGGTTCACTTTTTACAATCTCCAGGAGGAGGTGCTGGAGCATCCCCCTCACCTCTTTCCTAGAGGGCCCTGGTTTCAGCTCAGACTCAGGCCACCTGTGAGATGCCAACTGTGACTGCGTGTGAGGAGAGGCAGCCTCAGGAACAGGGCTGAGTTTATGAAGGAGAGGCGCCGCTGACCCACAGGCTTAGGGATACCAAGAGGAGCATGCAGGGACTGAGTCAGCCTTAGACAGTGCCAGGCAAGAGGAGTCCAAGTCTCCCCAGCCTTACCGAGGCTACAGATGGGCAGAGAGGAGCTGCTCGGTGCTGAGGGAGACATTGAGCACCCTGGTTCAAGACCCCAGAGGAGAGATCCAAATACTCAAAACGGGAAGAGGGGATGACAGAGATGCTGAAATTGTGCGAGTCCCTAGAGAAGGTGAGAGTCACCACAGCATGAGGAGATTTCGCAGATCAACCAGGGGATCGAGGGAACAGCTTTGACATTTTTTTTTCCCAGCAGCGAACCTGGTCTTAAGCAGTGCTGTTCCCGCCCCTCCACGCAGGCCTTCTGAGTGGCCAGGCTGTGTTTATCGCCTTGACTCCATCTGAGGGTCATTGAGGCCAGTGGAATGAAGGGAGCCCCTTCTCCACGGCGGAAACTCCCAGACATCACCTCCTGGAGATGGTGGGGACCCTCTCCAAGGTCAATTCCTCCAAATAACAAGAACATTGGACTTACTGAAATACACCAAGAAATATTGAACTTTCTTTCTCTTCACAGAAAGCTTAGGTTATTGCCCATTAGCATAGAAAAAATTTGTATTTAAAAGATTACTCTTGGGGCTGGCAGGTGGTGGTTAAGGGCGCTGGACTCCCACACGGCTTATGGCGGTTCAAGTCCTGTGCCTGGCGGCTTGCTTTCTCACTTTCCCTCTCTCACTCTGTCCCTCTCTTGTCAAATTTAAGTTAATTAATTAAGTAAGTAATTAAAGTTCAATAAAATAATTCTTAAAAAGGAAAAAAGACTTTTTTACTTGAAACATTTTTCAGGGTAATAGTTTATAAATATGTTCATTGTATACGTAAAGGTTTATAGTTCATAATCTTTATAAATATTGTATTATAACTAAAAAATATAAACACATTAGTTACATTTTTGGAAGTTACTCCTGGTGTTCTTTTTCTAGAGTTTTATTCCCAACAATCATTAAGTCCTAAGTAAAAGCAACTTTTTCCCTGAGTATATGTTACTGGAAGAAATGAGGTAATAGATCTCTTTTATAATGCAGTTAAATAATATGCAGAGAGAAAAATGTGTATTCTAATATAATATTGGATAATATTAAAATAAAGTCAAATGAATGCTAACAAAGAATAACAGAAATTAGAAATTTTAAAAATTAAATTATAATAAAATATAACATGTGGGATGCAGAAATATAGTACTTACAAGGAAATATATGTAACCTTAAAAGCATATATTAGGAGGAAAAAAAGTTAAGCTGAAAATCAATTATCCCACATGTCAGTGAGAAAAAGACAATCAAAGAGGAAATAATGAGCACACATCCCAAAGAGGCACTTCACGCATAGGTTATTCAAGCCACTGACATGTGTGATGAGAGGTCACTGATACACAGCCAGACATCAATCGAAATGATCAGATTAAAAATACATCGAGAGCTCGGGCCCCGCTGTGAGGCTGCGCACTGGTAGATGGCAATCCACAGTTCAATCCCTGGCTCACCCTGAAAGCCAGGAGCAGTGGCACGCAGCCCGTAGTCCCAGACACTCGAATGGAAGAGGATCTGGACATGATGAGACCCTATGGGGGGAAAAAAGACACACAAATGTATAATGTATAACCCTAATCGTTGGTGAGGATACTGAGCAACTTACATTCTCAGACTATTTTTAGAAATGTAAATTCATACAACTTTGGAAAGTAGTCGGTAACACCGACTAAAGGAGTGTATGTGGGCCTGATGGCACGTGGCAAATGTGACGCTCTGTGAGGTGAGGTGACCGACGTGGGAGGCTCCAGGTTGTGCGGAGACCTCCCTGAGCAGCAGGAGTCATGGAGCTCAGTCACTGACTGAGGCTGAAGTTGGAGGTGCATCATGGTGTTGAGATCCTGTTTGGATCTTTCTCTCTCTCTCTCTCAGGGGATAAATAAATGATAACTTTTTTAAATTAAGAAAAAAGTTATCATTTACTTTTATTTTAGAGAGACTTTAGCTATAGGGCATGTATGCTCACTGGAGAGATCGAGACAGAGAGGTAGAAAGTGAGAAATCACCCCCAAGGGGGAATGGCCACATCACAGCCCCTTCTCCTCCATTCTCCCCCTGGGATTATAGGCACACACACACATGTGCCTGGCGTGTGTTTTAAGCCTCTGGGTCCAGGACTCAAACCGTGGTCAACATGGGACTCCAGTGATGTAACCGTTATGCCATTCGCTGGTCTCAAAGTTTTAAAATCTTAAAACACCTAGGCATATACTTAATAAGAAATACATAAGTATTATTTAATGAGACTTTAATAGTTTACTGAAAAACAGAAAAAGATTTGAATAAAAAAAAGAGAAATATCTATACCATGATGAAAATATTTTTATATTATAGTCAATATTAACCAAAATGATACATACAATTTTTTTAAGATTCAATGAAAATTGCAACAGAATTTTAGAAATATTATCAGAGGCCACATGTGTTCACCAGAGAGAGCAACAGGCAGACAGAGGGAGACAGAGAAAGTACCCCTGCTCCTCACCATGGGGCATGGTCATGCCATAATCCCTTCTCCTCCATTTCTCTGCCCTGTCAGAATTTGGGGCACACACATATATATGTATCCCATATGTTTTTCAAGACTCCAGGGCTGGGATTCAAACCACGTGGTTGGTCATGTAGCTTCACCACCAAACCATTGAGCCAGCCCTGCAACAGAATTTTTAACTTTTCTTGACAACTGATTATAAACTTAATGGAACAGAGGAAATAAATTAACATAAGCATGACCTTTTTTTGGATATATTAGAGTAGAAGCTGCCTAATAAACTATAATTAGGCCTAGTAACAGGTTGGTTAATAGAAAAAGTTAATAAAGTGGAAAATAACAACAAAAAATACCTATGTGCCTTAAGCATATTACTTTCATTTCACATTAAAGTAACATGTATTGTCATTCACCAACCTTGATGTAGGGTAGGGTCAAGATCTTTTCTTGGATTATAGGTTGCTCATTGGACTTCTTCATAACCATTCTTATAAAAATCATGCTGGAGGGGCAGCAGGTGGAGTGGTAGGTAGTTAAGGCACTGGACTCCCACAGAGCTGACCAAGGTTCAAGTCCCAGACCTAGCAGCTTGCTTTCTCACTCTCTTTCTCTCTCTGGTGAGCACACGTGCCCTATCGCAAAATCTAAAAAAAAATAATAATAAATTAATAATTCTTATAAAAACCTTATGCTCATATATCTTGTTATATAACGCAAACTTCTGGATTGTAATGGTTTTCTTTCTCCTGTCTTTTGCAGTTGTTTTAACCACTTCTAATTAATCAATGATGTTAAAATAACTTTTATTGGCTCTGTCTATATCACTTCTTGTCTTCATAGAAACAGTCTTTCTCTCTTTCTCTTTATTTTCTGTCTGAGAGTGCATGACCTTGCCAAAGAGAGAGAGACAGAGAAAGAAAGAGAGAGGGAAAGGGAGAAAACATTTCCCATTGGGGCATGATCATAACATAATCCCTTCTCTTCCATTTCTCTACTCTGTCAGAATTTTGGACTCATGCACAATGCACCCAGCATGTTTTTCAAGCTTCTCTGGGCCAGGACTGAAGCCATGCAGTTGGCCATCAGAAATCCAGCTCCTTCAACCACCAAGTCAACCCCAAAATGTCTCTTTTCAATCACGAAAAGTTTATTGAGTTCCTTTCATACCTAAATAATATGATCATAATAGCAAATACAATGGCCATTCAAAGAGTCTGGGACAAAAACAACTGTCTACTCAGTGTGAATATTTGTACATTTCACCTTAGAAGCATTTTAAATTATTTATTTTATTCATCATCATTATTATTTTCAAATATGACCAGAGAGAGACACAGAGAGAGAGAGAAAGGGAAAGTGAGAAAGCAAGTTGCCTGGTCTGGGATTCAAACTGTAGTTGACCATGTGGAAGCCCAGCTCCTTAACCTCTACGCCACCTGCTAGCCCCCACCTTAGAAATATTAATGCATGTGATTGGAGTATGTTGTCCCAGAGTCAGCTTCAGCTGTGGGTATTTTACTGATATGCAGTACAGGCATTTTATCATCTTTCTAATAGCTGCAACATAAATTAATTACTTAATTAGAAAACTCTGAGGTCTTGAGGGTTTAAGTAAGGACTGGAGATCTGTAAATGTTACAAAGTTTTAGACACTGCGAGTGAAGCACTGTGCCACGCCGAGCACACACCTCCTCTTCTGATGCTCATAAAGCCTGATGCAACGTGAAACTTAGGATGTGTGAGCTACGTTAGGGCACGCCATCAGTCTGGGCAGTCCGCATGGGAAAAACGAATTTTAACCATTGGTTTAAAGGTGGCAAGTTGTGAGGAGAATGGAGAGCACGGAGAAGGTTGTTAGGAAACGTGAGGAGAGGGGCCTGTTTCTTTTCAGTTCTAACCCGTCCTGAATGCTGAAAAGAAAAAACAGTTAGTGACAGGTTATAAACCACTTCTTAGAGTTTTAAATTGCTACTAGGGGGACCAACAGGTGGCATAGTGTTTAAGGCACTGGACTCCCAAATGGGTAACTGAGTTCGAGTCCCAGACCAAGAGGCTTAAAACTCACGCTGGGCATGTATGCATGCCTTCCTAAACCCCAGGAGGAGAATGGAGGAGAAGGGATTGCAGTATGGCCATGCCCCCTGGGGCATGATTTCCCACTTTCTGTCTCTCTGTCTCTCCAGCGAGCACATGCACTCTATAGCCAAAATCTCTTTTAAAAAATTGCTACTGGGAGGTAGCAGAAGGTCAGAAGGAATGCCATGGTGTATGGACTTCATAGTCCAGGTGAAAAATGGATTTTCAACACTACCTCAATTTAGCTCCCCTATGCAGTATCAAATGAAGATAAACTATCGACATCACCATGATGGTTTGTGGATGGAGAAAAACCATATGTGGGTATTTCTTCAAAGATGGGGAATACGAGGGCCATGCTCATTGAATACTTAGGAAGTATCCTCCACTAAGAACCTGAAAATATTTAAATCTCAGCAATGTTGTATCAAGGTATTTCTGGATAATCGAGAGGAAACTATGAAAAGAAAATGATAACAAACTTAAAGATCTTAACTGCCTTACTTGAATTTCTACACTTGGGCAACACTTCATTCCATTAAACAGAATAAGCGTTCCAGTGAGGTGAGCAGAAGAGGTTGTTTTGGTTCTGTTTTAACTTCCTTCCTTCTTGCCCTTCTTCCTTTCTTCCATGAGTAAGAGAGACGGACAGACAGAACGACAGAGGTCAGCAACCCCGACAAGGCCTTAGCGCCTCGATCCAGCCCCGGGCTCAGCAGTCCTGGATCGCGGGCACACATGCCCCGCGTACTGAGGGAGGTCTCCGGAAGCAAACCGGAAAGCTTCCCACGTGGGTGAGCCTCGCAGAGTGTCAGGGTTCACCACTGCACCACCATCCAGCTCTGAGACGGGTTTTATGGAGGTTGAAGCAAGCATAAGCAAAGAACGAGAAACCGATCGATCATTCCAGTTCCTTCCCCTGGAGGAAGCAGGAGGCAGACTGATCAGTTACATTTGTAACTGCTCGTTAATGGCCTCATTTAGGGTGCTTCTGTTCCATAAAGCAGGGGCCCCAACCCCCAGCCGTGAACTGGTACCCAGACCGGCTGTTACCTCTCTCTCCTGAGTTCTCTCAAAGTAAGACAGATGGCTTACCTTTGGCTCGGAGACATAGAATTTCAGCATCGTTGATGCCATTTCGATCTTTAGTCTGATCTCGGGACCTAGGACAGAAGCTGAGTCCAGCAATGGGCTCCTAGAATTTTTATGTAAGAGAATGGAAAGAAAAGGTGCTCATTTTGCAGTCAGAATTGAGGACCACAAGTGTAACATCTTGCCAAGGTCATCATTGCCGAGAATGATGCCAGGGAGAGGATTCAAACCCCTTCTTCTTAAGCAATAGCGTTAGTGACTGCTCTAGGGTACATCTAAATCGTTAAATCGAGCAAGAGAGGAAGCTCCCTTCTCAACTCCAGTCCTGAGCAACTGTGCTAAGTGTCCTCTTTTGTCATAGGTGACATTATCCCAGATGAAACGAGGCCATTAAGAATTCATAAAGGTGGTTCAGAGGGTAGCACAATGGCTGGGGTGCTAGACTCCCACATGGTCAACCGTGGTTCAAGTCCCGGACCTGATGGCTTGCTCTTTCCCTTCCCTCTCTTTGTCTCTCTCCTGTGGATGCATGTGCCTTATAGCAAATTGAAGGAAAATACTAATAATAAATAAATAAAGTTTAATGAATAATTACTAAAAAAAAAAAAAAAAAAACTCATAAAGATTTTAAAGAGAGCCTATAGTGTCCTGCTGGTGGCATGGTGAAGGTAGCTGGATTCCAAGTGGCTAACGGTATGGTTCAAGTCCCAGATCCAGCAGCTTGAAAAACATGCTGGGCATGTGTGCACGCATGCCCAAAATCCTGAGAGGAGAACGGAGGAGAGGGGTTGCCCCATGGCCATTCTCTCTGGGAAGTACTTTCCCACTTCCATTTTTTTTCTCTCTGTCTCTCTCTGGAGCACACAGGCTATACAACAAAAATAAATTACTAAGTAAAGTAGAGCCTAGAAAGAGATTGACGATGAGAGGCAGAGGGGTGATGCCTCTGTCTATGTGGCATAAGAAAGAATTCCCAGGGGTTAGCAGATGGCGTGGTGGTTAAGGGTGCTGGACTACCTCATGGCTGACCATGGTTCGAGTCCCGGACCTAGCAACTTGCTTTCTCACTTTCCCTTTCTCTTTCTCTCTCTCACTCTGTCCCTCTCTGGTCAATTTAAATAAACAAATAAATAAATAAAGTTAAGTAAAATAACTCTCTTTTTTAAAAAAGAAAGAAAGAAAGGGGTTCCCAGCCCATCTCTACACCAGTCCCTCAGCTGTCCTTAGAATGACCTACATG
Source organism: Tupaia tana (assembly GCA_026018925.1). Lineage (NCBI taxonomy): Eukaryota > Metazoa > Chordata > Mammalia > Scandentia > Tupaiidae > Tupaia > Tupaia tana. The sequence goes on from JAKSZU010000006.1 coordinate 110,749,762, forward strand.
AGCAAATAAGAGGATCTGACAGCAGATTGCTAAGACTGCCTTTAAAACTTGTACAGATGTGGGACCAGCAGTTAGCATAAAGGCTATGTCGCTGGACTCCCACGTAGTCAACCTCGGTTCACGTCCTGGACCCGGTGCCTTAAAACTCACGCTGGGCGTGTGTGCGTGCATGCCCAAGATCCCGAGAGGAGAATGGAGAAGGGATTGCAGCGTGGCCATCCCCGTGGGGTTGATTTCTCGCTTTCTGTCTCTCTATCTCTCTCTGTCTGTCTGGCGAGTGCACGCACCCTATAGCAAAAACCTCTCAAAAAAAAAAAAAAATAACTTGTACAGATGTGGGACCAACAGTTAGCATAATGGCTATGTCGCTGGACTCCCATGTAGTCGACTGCAGTTCGCATCCCGGACCCGGTGGCTTAAAACTCACGCTGTGTCCATGTGCATGCATGCCCAAGATCCTGAGAGGAGAATGAAGGAGAAGGGATTGCAGCATGGCCATCCCCCTGGGGGGTGATTTCTCACTTTTTGTCTCTCTGTCTCTCTGTCTATCTGGCGAGCACATGCGCCCTATACCAAAAAAAGCCTCTCCAAAAAAAAAAAAAAAAACTTGTACAGATGTGATTTCAGACATACAGAAAAGTCTCCTTCCAGATCCCTCAAAGGTGAGCATTTCACCCTGTGTCTTTATCTTTTCTTCCTGCAGGTGCGTGTGTGAAGCGCACAAGACCAGGCCGAAGACACGACGTCCTTTACTCCTATGTGAGAGGGCTTCAACGGGGCCGTGAAAGATGCATATCGTGAGAGCACTATACAGGGATTTTAATTTTTTTCAGTAAAATAAACTGATACTATAATTGCATTTTTCTACAAACTCTCTGAAGTGCCCTTATATACTTCCGAGAATCTTTGCTTTCCTAAAAACAAGGCTTTCTATGACATTATCACAGCACAATTATAAAAACCCCAAAATAAGCATTAATAACAATATAACTAAGCCACAGACTTTATAAAGATTTCACCAATTTCCCAGTCATCTTTTATTCTCGTTTTTTTTTTTTTTTTTTTTTTTTTGCCAGAGGGTGTGTGCATTCACCAGAGAGAGACAGAGAGATAGGGAAAGTGAGAAATCACCCTCCATGGGGGGATGGCCACACCATAATCCCTTCTCTTCCATTTCCCTCTCAGGATTTTGAATGTGCACGCACATGTCCCTAGTGTGGTTTTCAAGCCGCTGGGTCCTGGACTCGACTGTGGTTGACCTTGTGGAAATCCAGGGCCTGAACAAGTATACCACCTTCAGGGCCCTCCCCAGTAAGGTTCTTTATTGTGAAAAAAAATAGGCTCATATCCCCTTTATTTATCATATTTCTGATTTAGCCTGCCTTATTCTGGAACAGTGGCTCAGTCTGTCTTTGTGTTTCATGCCAAGACATTTTCGACACCTGCAACTCAGTTCTTCTGTAGGGTGTCCTTTGAGTTGGGTTAGTCCCCTGTTGCTTCATGATTAGATTATCCGTTTGTGTTAGGAACACACGAGGGTTCTTCCTAGTGTGTCACATCAGGAGGCACGTTATGAAAATGTGTCTTGTGGCTGGCGATGTTCACTTTGATCACTTAATTAAATTGGTGTCTGCCAAAGTCCTCCACTGTGGAGTGATGGTTTTCCCCCCTGCAGTTAGTAAATGTCTTGTGGAAGTCACTTTGGGGTGATAGAATTCTAAAACCCCTCAAAGTGTTATGATCCATTGCTGTTTCTCACCTAAACCACCGTTACTTGGATGGTTACCAAATAATGATATTATCATTCCATCCCCTCTTCTACAGTTCTTCACTGCGAGAGAGAGATTTTCCTTCTTCCTTATGTATTTATTGATAGCTGTGTGTGTGGACTAGTGGATTCTTATTTTTTTTTAAGAGTTATATTCCCTTACTGTCAACTTTTGTTTTGATGTCTTACATTGTCCCAGATTCTCTAAGTCTTTCTTTAACTCTAATATTGTCTGAGAAGAGAAGACTGAGCATTATCTGCTTGTAAACACAGTAGACTATGTTTTGAGGGTGACGTTTAAATTGTAAACTAAATGTTGAACCACTGCCTAAAACTCGCCAAGAAAAGAGCAGCCATGGTTGAGTACACCATCTTTGGAAGAAAGGATTAAATGCTTTTAGCCTGAGTGTTTGCGTGCGGTAGAGAGAAAACAGCTATTTGAAGAGAGGACCCCTTGAGGACAGCTAAATCCACTGATTACAGAAACATCTTTGATGTGATGGGAAGGTTGGAGTTTTCTGGTCTACTCGGGCACTGGCTGAAGGTTATTGGTTTAATCTTTTCTACAAGCTGCGTGTGATAAGCCACACAACTCTCAACTCTAGCCTGTGTCCTGTTGGCAGTGTTTCCTCCAGTGTCCCTTTCCACGTCTCCCCGTCTGCAGGACATGGAGACACTGGCTATCACTGGGTGACTGAATTACTATAAAATACTTTGTTCAAGAATGTAGAATGGCATTTGCAACTTCTGGGGCTGGCTCCCGAGGAAAATAAAACAAAAACAGTAACCCCTCACCTGGTAGGCACACGGTCACAAAATCCATCACGTTGCAGATTGCATGCCCCTGTGACCAGTGGGACCTGGGCCGTCACCTGCTCTTTGGCCTCAGCTCAGTGCCAGGCTGTAGTAAATCTATACATATGTCCACCCAGGATGAGGAGGAGCTGTTCTCTTCCACTGGTCTCCACCAGGAAAATAACAGGATGCCTGAAAAACTGCTTGGAAAAAAGTAATACCTTTGCCCAAATCCAGCCATTATATCAGTGAAACATCTTTGGGCTAAAGCAGAGGTTGATTGGTCCGGGGCACCAGACCTAACCTGCGTTTCCTGCACTCTCCAGACAGCGTGGAGAAGTGGGGTGCCTGGGAGAGAGCAAGCCCCCTTCCACTCAGTCGCCCTGGGAGACTCAGTTTAACGACCTGGCATCACAGGAATCTGCCCAGTGTGCTCTGAGGAGGCATGGAAGCCTGCACTTGAGTGGTGGCATGTAGATGTTCCTCTGAAATGCTAATGAAGAGTTTATTTCAGCGTTGCTTACAAAGTCCTCCGACTTGTTAATGTATCACTCCCTCTGAAGGCCAGGGACAACGGTGCTGAACAAATGGCTTGAAGGACTCCAAAAGGAATTACTGCCTCCGTTGAAAGACTTCCAGGAAAAGTTGCTAGTTCTTTTAGTTGTATAGTTCTGCTCAGTCCACTCCTGGCAGCCAATGTGCCGCTTGTTTCATCCAACCCACATCTCGCCGGCGGGTTTGAACCAAATTTCCACTCCCCACCTTCTCAAACTAAATATCCACACACTCCCTCTCCTGTCATTTTCTACTTCTCTTCCTGGATTAAGGAGAGAGAGGAAGAGAAGGGAGTTAGGAAGTAAGGAAGACAGAAGTTGAGTGGGAGCAACGTCAGGTTCTCCACGTGGTTATCTCACGTGATCCTCAAAGAAATGTGGCGAAAGTCATTGAGGGGCAAAGAAAGGAAATGATTTGCCAGAACCTCGAATCACACCTTCTCCCCTGAAACTGACTGCCCTGAGGGGCTGGACCGCCGTCATCGGCTCTGGGCTTTCTGCATGGCTTTCGGCTAATCATTTAATTTGTCTCAATCCATTTCCTCTACAATAATCTAGGGATTTGTGTGTGTACGTGTGTGTGTGTGTGTGTGTGTGTGTATGCATATATATGGAAACAGATATTGATAGACACAGGGAGATATATGGAGTATGGAGTTACGTGTGTGTGTGTATGTGTGTGTGTGTCTATGTGCAAACACACACAAACCCCTATCTTATTGTTGAAAAAGTAGGTTCAGGGAAATTATATAATGTGCTAAAAGTCATACAGAAAATCCTTTCTTAGATAAGAAAACACACACACACACACACACACACACACACACATATTTATATGTTGTTGGAAAAGTCATGACCTGTTTTTTCTGTTTTTCTATGCAAAAATGCATCATGACTTGTCTGACTACTGTATCTGAGAGGAAGAGGTAGAGATAGAGAGATACAGACATAGCTATAAATAATCTCCTTCTCCTTCCCAGAAAGGACTCGCAAACCTTCCTCTCCCTATCGCCCCACTCTCCAAACGGCTCATTCCACTTTGCCTTCAGTTATCAGCCCAGGAAACAGCTGTCATGGAGTCATCCGTGGCTTCCGTGCTGTTCATCTCAAAGGACATTTACATTCCTATTTCACTTAAACTCTCAGGAGCGTTGGACCCTTTCCTTCTCAGAAGGCTCTCTTCCCACAGCTCTCAGCCCCTAACACCTCCTAGTCATGTCCAGCCTCTTTGGCTGCTACTTCCCTCTCACCAAATAGACTTCCTGTCCCCACTCCAGCAAGTAACAGTGGTCTTCACTAAGAAATTCCTCTCTTGAGGCCAGCAGGTTGCGTGGTGGTTAAGGGTGCTGGACTCCCACATGGCTGCGGTTCAAGTCCCAGACCTGGCAGCTTGCTTTCTCTCTCTCTCTCTGTCCCTCTCTGGTCAAATTAAAATAAATAAAGTTAAATAAAATATTTTTTTAAAAAATTATTTAAAAAAAAAGGAAAATACAAAAGAAATCCATCACTGGACTCCCATGTGGCTGACTGTGGTTCGAGCCCCAGACCTGGCAGCTTGAAACTCATGCTGGGTGCACGTGTGTTCATGCCCAAAATCCCTAGAGGAGAGTAGAAAAATAGGATTGCATCATGGCCATCCCCCTGGGGAGGTTGATTTCTCTATCTGTCTCTCTGTCTCTCTCTGGGTCTCCAGGGAGCTCATTTGCCATATAGCAACAATCTCCCCACCCCCCACCCCCAAAAAAGGAAGGCAGGAAGGAAAAAAAAGAAAGAAATTCCCTTCTCATTCTGGTTTCCTATTGGAGGTGATCTAATTCTTGTTTGTTTGTTTGTTTTTGCCATTCATTTCTCTTTACTTACAGTGTATGTTCAATGCGAATCTATAACATGAGAAGTTACTAAGAATCAAAGCATAATCATAAGCATAATCAAAGTATAATCAAAGTTACTAAGAATCAAATACAATATACAGCCCCAAACAAATGTATAGCATTTAGGAACGAAGCGAAGGGGAGCGCTCACTCACACACGGTAGCTTCAGATCTGTTCAGTCTGGTTGTGTTCATGGACGTTTCTAAAGATGTGGGATTCTGGGTGCTTCGAGAACCACTGGCTCTGGGGCAGGCTCAGATCTAATTCTTATTCCTTTTTCTTGTATATATAGATGGTTTGTGAATGTTTGTTTTCAATCTTAACCTTTACTCCTATTGCCAACCCCATAGGTTAAATCCAACTAGACACTTCCACATACGTGTTCAAATGCACTTCGAACTTCACATGTCTAAAACTTAACTCAGGAATTTCCTCCAGCATTTCCTATTTCCATGAACAGAAACATCATCCACCCAGTTTACAGGCCAGAAATCTAGGCTTCATCCTTGATGGATCACCTCCCTCCCTCCACATCTAATCCATCGGCCCCTTCATGTCTGTCATCACAAGCTAGTCCAACCTAGCCAAAGCTCACAGCGTCTCACATAGACCACGGCTGCTCTTCCAAGCCCTCTCTTGTCCCCCTCTGGTCTGGTCTCCACATTGCAGCAGAGCGTTCTTTAGGAGACTTGAATCCTGCTTAAAATCTTTAGTAGTTTCCTTTGCTCCCATCATAAAGCCCAACGTCTTTAACACAGTCCACAAGGCTGTCAGGTCCTCCTTTCCTGCCCACTCTGGCTCATCCTGCCTATGATTCTTCTCATTCTGTAGTTCCTGTCACACCCCTCTCCAAAGTCTCTGCATATGCCCTGTCCCCACCTTTCCACAGAGCCTTTGCGCGTGTTGTTTCTGGAACCTTGAGCACGCCCTCCCTTCACCTGGGTGACCTCTACCCTTTATATTTCCAGAGTTTAGTGTAGTCTTTACTCCCTCAGGAAAGTCTTCTGATTTTCTTGACATAGCTGAATCTCACTATTACACACTCTCATAACATTAGTCAGAGCCAAATTCCCTTAACCAGCCTCCACTTTACTGACTCTCCAGATTTGTCGAGGCTTTCCACCTCTCTGTGAGGACGCTAATTGATGCCCCCAGTATCTGAAATGCCCATGGCTGGCAGGCCACTCTTCCATACGGTTACGTATTTCTGCTTCTTACTTGCTTAGTGTTTGTTATCCAGGATAGTTTGTATTTGTCGCCACATTGATTCGTAAGAGTTGGACACATTATTGTAAGGTACATAATGGGATTATTGTGTGAGCCAATGGAATATGAGGACAAAAGGTATTCATCTATGTGAAAACTAAACTGCATGATTTGGAAAGATGTGCTAAAGGTGAGGCACCAGACTTGGTGCTTATTTAGGACTGAAGGAAACAATTGCAAAGACCAGGGAGTGGGTTATAGAACTATACAGAAAGTCCCCTGTCAGATTTCTTTTCAACTGTATCTTTAACTTCTCCCTCTAGTTCAAAGGATGAAAACAGGAAATCATCGATGATGCACTAAGGGTGTGGTTTACACAAGAAAGACGATAAAGAAAAGGCATTGGCTCTGCATCAAAACATTCATGTGGATATGTGTATGTACACAGATATAGATCTTTTGTGTTAAAGTAAACATTTATGATATACATCCTTTTTTAAAGATTCCTTCCGCAAGTAGATCAAAACCTTCATGTATTCCTATTAGGGCTGGCCACGGAATTTGTAGAGCCCATGCAGAATGGAAATGTGGTGCCCTCTGTTCTAAATATATTAAGAATTTCCAGATGGTAACAGCAGAGGATTAAACCAAGTGTGGGTCTGAGTGCAGGGCCTGTGAGAGCGCACAGGTCATGGCCCTGGAGTCGGCTCTGATTTTCCTAGCACAGAACTCAGCATGGAGGAGACTGTTTGTCACGTAACAAGGACTTACTGAGAGTGTACAATGTGCCGGCTCTGCCCTAGACTCTGGGAATGTATCATAGCATGAAGCAGAATGGGCAAAGAGCCTGGCCCTCATGGCTGTGAGTTTGTGTTGACAATGACAGAGAGATAGGGGACATATATAACAAACAATAAATACGTCAAGTAAGAAGCACTGGACGGTGCTAGTGCTATGGAGGTAAAACAGCGAGAAGGAATAGGAAGAAAGGGGTAGATAAGTACTTGTTAATCAAATGTAATGGATTTCTAACCAAAACTCAGTGGAGAACAAAATGGCAAAATACAATTAGAAATAGAAAACAGACTTGGGAAAAATGAGGATATGAGCAAAAATCAAAAGGGGGAAAAATAGAATAAATAATGTCTTCGTGAGCTTCTCAATAACCAAAACAAAAGATGAGAAATGATGAATTCTTATTATCAGAGAGGAGGCAGCATACCTCCCCTAGGGATAAAAATAGAGATAGCAGTATATATAGATCTCTGACTTCCTTTCAGAACCAAATGAGATTGCAGCTGTGAAAATAGCCTAAACAAACCTAAGGCACCATGACATGGAGGGAGGTATCAGCAGCAGAATTCTTTGACAGGATAAAAGAGAATATTTTTCACGGTAGCGTCTTTGTTTTTCCTGGAAGAGTGCTAAGCGAATTCATCTTTGCAGGCAAAGAACCTTTCCAACAGGCTGACATCTTTGAGTTGGAATCCAGCAATCCCTTCAGCCCTCCAGCATTCCTGCCGGTCTGTACGAGTCCCACCGACTCCCCTTTCTGGCCTTCACTGGAGCAGACGGCCCAGCAACAGGTGCGCAGTAACCGCAAACGGCACAGCCCAGGCCTTCCTTCTCCTCCTGCACTCCGACTGAGGCTGGAACTGCTAGCTCTTTTTCCTTCTGCCCCTCTCTTATACCCTACGCCCCCAGGTAGCACAGTCCCTGGAAACCAGGTCGGTCCCTCAGTGACAGGGACATGTCTGTGCAGTGACAGACCGAGAGCCTGAGAACTGCCAGCCCAGAGCAGCAAAAATGCCCTCCCATGCTCGCCTTCACTTCTGGCCCTTCTCCCGCTCTCTTCCCCTCTTTCCTTCTCTGTCTCTCTCTCATTCTCTCTTCCCACGTCTCTTAGACGTTCTCTGCTGTCTCTTCTCATCTGCACCCCCACTGCCTTAGAGGAAGTTGTGTTTGTTCAGTTCCTTCCACAGAGGCCCGCGGTGCAATGGGGGCCGACCGCGCCGAGGAGCGTGGACACAGGCTGGGCACTGCGTCCCATCGCCTTTTTAGTGTCTGGAATCCTGTGTGCGTATCTGCACCACACACTGACAAGCCGAACAAGGCGCTGTGTCTGTTTCAGGGACACAGAGCTTGATGGGAAACCAATGAAAATAAAGTACCAGCAACACTGCCTAGCAGGTAGGCTTTCATCTAGATTGGGGGGGCGGGGCACCGTTAGATCGGAAACATCTTAGGACCCAATAAGGAGCTCAAAGAAGGGAATTTTGCAAATGTCTTATTTTAAACAATAAGCTTGCAATTTCTTTCAGCCACCTGTCTGGGACTCTTCTGATACCCAGCGTTGATCAGTAAAGGCTGGCTTTAGCCAGACAGAAAAATCTAGGTGTTGGCAGAAGGACTTGACCAGGCGGTGAACCTGTGCTGCCGGAACCTCCCTGTAAAAGCGAAGGAGAAATCTTTCCCCAACCAACCGCAGTTTCTGACCTCAACAAGAGACACGGCCCCCTCCTGGTGACCCTTTGGGTATCAAAGAGACACCGTTAATGAGGGAGGAGCCAGCTGCTGCGTTTCTATTTCAGGCCACTGGTAAATATAACTGCTCACACAGACCGGAGTCTGGTGCGCGATCACCGTCGGCCACACAACGGCTGTTGGAAGCACACCCTAAATGTGGTCTTTGAAACTCTGCACTGTGGTACATGTGGTCACATCTCTCTCTTTTTTTTTCCCCTCACCGTGGTGTCACTGGAAACTTCTTCAGCATCTTGCACCATGTCCACGTACACAAGGATTCGGGGACCAGCCCACTCATACCCCCACCACGGGTGATGTCATTTCTGAGAATTCACAGAGCGTGTCTCCCTCTCTTTGTCTCCTCTCTGGGAACCCTTATCTTCTAGTCTTCCCACCTCCCTGGATGTGGCCTTGACCTTATTTCCTCTTTGGGGAGCCATGGCAGTGCAGCCAGCTTCCTGGAACCTGCAGGAGCGTAGAGTGCACCAAAGGTCAGCTCCCTGGGGCTTCGCGCTTGTGGGTGCCTGTTCCTGTCCAGCCCAGTCGTCTGCCAGGGCTGATCATGATTCTGTAAAGATTTGTGGTTTGCTTTGGAGCCAGCAGGTGGAGTGGTGTTTACAGCGCTGGACTACCACGTGACCGACTGCAGCTGGAGTCCTGGACCCGGCAGCTTGAAAATCATGCTGGGCGTGTGTGCATGCGTGCCCAAAATTCCAGGATACCGGAGGACAAGCGATTGTGGCGTGGCCATCCTCCCTGGGGGTGATTCTGTGATTTCTTACTTTGTCTCTCTCTGTTTCTCTCTGATGAGCACATGTGCTCTATGACAAAAACCTTAAAAAAAGAAAAAATAGGATTTGTGGTTTGTTTCTGCCCTAGGTTGACCCTAGTGAGCCATCTCACGTCTTACTCATTTGCCCGCCTTGTTCTTGTCTAAATCTAGGCAACCTTCTACTGACCCGCATTTCCGTCTCCGTTTCTGCGGCCACTGCCCTGCTCTGTCTCTATTACTCCTGCTGTAATTACTGCAAGAGCCGACTGACTCCCCGTGCCAGGCTCTTTCCTAGGCCATCCTCAAGCTTGCCGACGTTGTTGTCAGTTTTCTTTTTCTCTTTCTTTCTTTCTTTTTTGGAGAAGTTTTGCTATAGGGCGCGTCTGTCTGCTCACCAGACAGACAGAGAGAGACAGAGAGAAAGTGAGAAATCACCTCCCAGGGAGGATGGCCATGGTGCAATCCCTTCTCTTCCGTTCTCCTCTCGGGATCTTGGGCACGCACGCACACGCGCCCGGCGTGAGTTTAAGCCACCAGGTCTGGGACTCGAACCGCTGTCGACTACATGGGAGTCCAGCGACATAGCCATTATGCTAACTGCTGGTCCCATCAGTTTTCTTTTCTAATACAATTTAAAATTTTTTTCTGGAGTACACGTACACTTGCTAGAAAGAGAGAGAAAGAAATGAGAAAGCGTGCCCCATGAGCGGCACTGTGACGCCACCATCCCTTCTCTTCCATTTCTCTCACCTTTCAGGATTTGGGGCCTGTGGGCCCAGGACTTGAACCACACAGTCAGCCACGCAGGACCTGGCTGTCTTACCTACCATACCACTGGCTGGCACTAATATACGGGTTGTCAGAAGAGTCATGATGTATTTTTTTCTATGTTTTCCTGTGCAAGAATGCATCATGACTTTTCCTACGATCCAATATTTAGGACCATCATTCCCCCTCCAAGTCTGGATTTCTCAGCTGCAGCACTGTGGTCATTTGGGGCAAGATAATTCTTTTTCTTTTTTTTACAAATGACAGTGGGTGCATGTACTCACCAGAGAGAACGCATCTACTGCCCCCATGAGACATGGGCATGTTGCAGACCTTTTTTCTTCTTCCGTTTCTCCATCTCATCAGGGTTTTGAGCATGCGCACACGTGTCTGGTGTGTCCTGCAAGCTGCCAGTGCCAGGACTTGAACCTCAGTGGGCTCTGTGGCTTTCTACGTACAGCACTTAGCCCCTGTGCTATGGGGCCGGCCCCACAGTGTTTACTGTAGAGATACGTGATGCGTCGTAGGGGTAGCAGCATCTCTGGCCTCTATGCATTAATGCTAGTGGCATTGGCCCTAATTACAAAAGCCAGAAATGCTTTCAGACACAGAAATATCCCTTGACGACCAGAAGAGCCCCGGTGAGAACCACTGTTCCCGGTACTTTCTCTCTCTCATGTTGTGTTAAGTGGGATTTAAATTTTGCTCTAAATCTGTTGATTTCCATTATGATTTTTTTCTTTGCCCCAATAAGTTAATTAAAAACACTTTAAAGTCTAAACATATGCTGTTGCTGGTTTTTTTTTTTTTTTTTTTTTTAAGAATTACTTTATTTAACTTATTTATTTATTTTTAATTTGACCAGAGAGGGACAGAGAGAGAGAAAAACTAAGAAAGCAAGCTGAGGTGAATTGCTGTGGCAAAAATGTGCCCGTGGAGCTTGCTGTCTCTCCTGCTCACAGCAAAAGCAAATAAATACTTTTTAAAAGTCTATGAATCATAAACTTACCCTCTTTCTACCCTCCATGTCTCTGAATCACTCCTATGTTCAGTCTGTCTATGTCTCTGTGTTCCGGGCTGTTTTCTCATTCAGTCAGTCCTTAAACTCTCGTTGAGCAATGCCTAATCCAGGGCAATCACCATACTTTTCTTTTCCTCTCCTTTGTGTTTTCAAATCTGTCTGTTTTTTATTCATGGTGTCTTAGGGTTTTTAAATTTTTTTATTTATATATATTTAGCCTTTTTTTTAAATTGCTGTTTAATTTTGTTTATTATTATTATTATTATTATTTAAATTGACCAAAGAGAGACAGGAGAGAGAGGAAAAGTGAATAAGCAAGCTGCCAGGTCCAGAACTCAAGCCGCAGTCGGCCACATGGGAGTCCAGAGCCTTACCCACCATGCCACCTGCTGGCTCCTTTAGCAATTTTTATAGAATGCTAATTTATAGTCTCACTCCAATGGCTTTTTTTTTTTTTTTTAATTTCTTAGTGATCTACACTTACTGTTTGTTATATCTGCTGATGTTTGCTGATGGTGGGTTGTGAGACTATAACTTCAGAATTGCTACTGTGATTGTGAGAATATGAGGCCTCATATTCAATACTCCTGTGAACCTATAAAACACAACTTGAAATTTCAAAAAAAAATGATTGCCAGAGGGCATGTGTGCTCTCTAGAGAGATACAGGGGTGGGAAGTAGGAGGGAAAAGCACCTCTTCAATGGTGAGTGGTCACACTGCAATCCCTTCTCCACTTCTCTATCCAGTCAGAATTTGGGGCTGTACACTCAGGCATACGGTGTGTTTTTCAAGCCACTGGGGCCAGGATTCAAACCACAGCGAGCCATATGGGATTCCTTAACTACCTAGGGCCACAGGACAGCCCTTATTTAGATTTTAAAAGTATAAAATCCAGGGCTAGCAAGTGGCATAGTGGTTAAGGTGATGGACTCCCACATGGCCAACCATGGTTCTAGTCCCGGACCCAGCAGCTTGAAACTCACGCCAGGTGCATGCCCACAATCCTGAGTGAGAATGGAGGAGAAGGTACTGCAGCATGGCCATCCCCACTGCGGGGTGATTTCTCGCTTTCTGTCTCTCTGTGTCTCTCTCTTTCCAGTAAATACACATGCCCAATAGCAAAAATCTCTTTTTTAAAAAAAAGTGTAAAATCCTAAAAACCCAACTTTCCCCACAGCTGTTTCAACACCACGTGTTCCCCCACAGTATCTCACTCACTGGCTGCACTTCTTTTCAATTCCTGTTTCTCGTCTCCCTAGGGGGCTTCTGTATTTTTCTTTTGAGCTTGGCTTTGCATTTAGAAAAATGAGCATTATCTTTTGTTCAGCCTCGCTCAGGGTTTTGAAATAGGAACGTTTTCATGTCATCTAACCTGCCATATTATAGGGAACAGGGACTCTCTCCAGACATCAATGGTCAAAAGCACTAATTTGATCTCTTGCTATGACCTGGACATTAAAACACATGCCCTTGGCTCAGCTGTGAGGTGCAGCAGTACAGATGCCCAGCAAGGCTGCAAGCCACAGGGACAACATGGGTTCGGTTCCCAGGTCAACCTGAACACACACTGTAGGCTCATGTGGGCATCAGAATCCTGAGGAGCTGGAGGCCTGGGGGAGGGGATTGTGGTGTGACAAGATCCTGTCAAGAGTGCTTCTCCCTCTCCCCCTAGCTCATGTACTCCCTATTATTAAAAAAGAAAGAAAGAAAAATCAAGCTCTTTGGAAAACTGCTTGGCTGATACCTGCTTTCCCCATTGCATTTTCCATCGCTCTGTTTTGCTCACCCTACATTCCAGCCACGCAGGTAACTCATGGTCCGACAAGCTTCCACACATCTATGGCCGTCAGGCTTCGTCTGTGCTGTGTCCTCTCCTGAGAGGTCTTTCTTTTCACAACCTTCCATTCTTTGAGCAAAGCAAACCTCAGATATAGACTCCTCTGTAAAACCCTTTTATTCTTGGGGCCAGCAGGTAGTATGGAGGTTAAGGTGCTGGAATTTCCACATGGCTGACCACAGTTCAAGTCCCATACCTGGTGTCTTGCTTTTTCTCGCTCTCTTTCTGTCTTTCGCTGGCAAAACTCATGTGATAAAATAATATAAATAAATAAATAATTCTTAAAAATCAAAAAAAGTTTTTTGAAAGAACTTCTATTCTCCTAAAATATAATAAATTGAGTCCTCTCCAAGTCTCCTATTGCATACAAACATACCTTGTTTGTCATATTATCACGCTGAAGAAAGTATTTGTTTTTACACTTAATCTAGATTCAGTTCTGGAAGGCCAGGGCAAGAGTTAGCCATTATTCCCAGCACAGCACAATATCTAGCCTGTGATAGATTCTTTGTTTTGTTTTGTTTTGAGAGGTTTTTTACCGTAGAGTGCCTGCATTGGCAGGAGAGAGAGAGAGACAGAAACAGGGAGAGGGAAAGTGAGAAATCACCCCCCAGAGGGGATGGCCAGACAGTAATCCCTTCTCCTCCACTCTCTTTCCACGATCTTGGGTACGCAAGCACACTCACCCAGAGGAGTTTCAAGCCACCAAGTCCAGGACTCAAACCACAGTTGGCCTTGTGGGAATCCAGCGACATAATCACTACACCGTCTGCTGGCTCCACCTGTGGCAGATTCTTATAAACGACATACAGAATTTCCTGAGCTGTGAGGAAATTCTTCCCAGAGAAATTCAGTGGTCTCCACATGGCTGCTAACGGTTAGTGGTGCTAGGGCTGTCACGTTACGGGCTGACTGTCCCTACTAAAAATACGTGGGGCCTGAAGTGTTTCAGATGTCAAATCTTTGCAGATTTCATAATATTTGCATATTCAGGCGGACCTCAGAGATATGTGGGCTTGGATCCAGACCACTGCCATAAGGCGAATATTGCAATAAAGCAAGTCACAAGAACTATTTGGTTTGCCAGAGCCTATAAAAGTTATGTTTACATTATAATTTATTGCAATTTCTTAAAATAAGACAGCGACATTTGCCAGATTGACTATTCCGTTCACGAAAGATTTCTCTGTAGCATGTAAAGCTGTTTGATAGCAGTTTACCCGGACTAGAACTTCTTTCAAAATTTCAAAATTCACAAGCCTTGCCACTACTGCATCAACTAAATTTATGTAATAGTCTAAATCTTTTGTCGTTATTTGAACAATGTTCACAGCACCTTTATTGACAGTAGATTCTGTCTCAAGAGACCACTTTAATTGTTCATGCATAAGAAGCAGCTCCACATCCACCCGAGCTTTATCATGAGAATGGCAATTCAGTCACATCTTCAGGTTCCACTCCTGACTCTAGTTCTCGCGCTGTTTTCCCCACATTGCAGTTTCTTTCTCCCTGGAAATCTTGAACCCTCGAAGTCATCCATGAGGGCCAGAACAAACTTCTTCCAACTTCCTGTTAATATCTTGACTTCTTCCTATGACTTCTGCATGCTTTTTAAATTTTTAAATTTATTATTATTGTTTTAATTTGCTATAGGGCATGTGCACTCACCAGAGAGAGACAGAGAGAGAGAAAGGGAAAATGAGAAAGCAAGACACCAAGTCCAGGATCCGACCCATGATCAACCATGCGGGAGTTCAGTGTTTTAACCACTGTGCCACTACTGGCCTCATGAATGATGCATCTAGAAAGGTGAATCATTTCCAGAGGTTTCCAATTGACTTTGATCTATCAGAGAAATCACTATCTAGAGCAGCTATAGTCCTATGAAACATTTCTGAAATAATAATATTTGAAGACCAAAATGACTCTCTGGTCCATGGGCTGCAGAATGAATGCTGTTAGCAGGCATGGACCTTAATCTCCTTGTACATCTCCTTGGGTGAGCAAGTGCATTGTCAATGAACATTTGGCATTTCGAAAGGAATCTTTTTTTTTCCTGAATAGTAGGTCTCAACATTGGGCATAAAAGATTAAGTAAACCATGCTGAAAAGAGATATACTGTCATCCAGGCTTTGCTGTTTCATTGACAGAGCACAAGCACAGAATCTTCAGCATAATGCTGCAGGGGCCTAGGAATTTCAGAAAGATAAATATGCATCATCTTTAACTTAGTCACCAGCTGCATTAGTCCCTAAGAAGAGACTCAGCCTGTCCTTTGAAGCTTTGGAGCCAGGCATTGACTCCTCCTCTGTAGCTTGGAGAGCCCTAGATGGCATCTCTTCCAATACAAGGCTGTTATGTCTACACTAAAGTCTGCTGTGTAGTTTGGCTGTATCGTCAATGACCTGAGCCAGATCTGGACAACTTGCCGCAGTTTCTACATCAGCACTGTTTGCTTCATTCTGCACTCTTATGTTACGAAGATGGATGTTTTTCTTAAACCTCATAAAGCAAGCTCCGCTAGCTTCAAACTTTTCTTTTATAGCTTTCTTCACCTTTCTCAACCTTCATAGAGGTACAGTTAGGGCCTTGCTTTAGATTAGGCATTGGCTCAAGGGAATGTGGCTAGTTTGTTCACTAAGACATTCTCTATATCAACAATAAGGTTATTTAGTTTTCCTACCATTCATGTGTTCTCTGAGTAGCACTGTTTTCTTCTTTCTTTCTTTTTTATTTTTTTATTTTGCCAGAGAATGTGTATGCTCACCAGTCAGAGAAAGAGAGAGCGAGAAAGAGGGAAAAAGTGTTCCCCCATAGAAAATGGTCATATTGCAAGGGACCAGCAGTTAGCGTAATGGCTGTGTTGCTGGACTCCCATATAGTCGACCGCGGTTCACATCCCAGACCCAGTAGCTTAGATCTCACGCCGGGCGCGTGTGCGTGCGTGCCCAAGATCCCGAGAGGAGAATGGAGGAGAAGGGGTTGCAGCGTGGCCATCCCCCCTGGGGGGTGATTTCTCTCTGTCTTTCTGGCGAGCGCACTCGCCCTATAGCAAAAACCTCTCCAAAAAAAAAAAAAGAAAGAAAGAAAAAGAAAAAAGAAAATGGTCATATTGCAATCTCTTTTCCATTTCTCCATCCTGTCAGGATGTGGGGGCATGCATGCATACATGCTTGGTGTGTTTCTCAAGTCATCAGGTCTGGGGCTTGAATTCCTGGGTCAGCTGTGTGGGACCTTTCTGCCTTAACCACTATGCTGCAGAGTGGGTCCTGGAATAGCCTTTTTATTTTTTTTTTTTTTGAGAACTTTTATTTTACATTAACAAATTATCTAGCTGTACCGAACAGCAAGATGTCTAGCTTTTGGCTTACCTTGGTTTTCTGCATGCTTTACTCACAAAGTTTAATCGTGTCTAGCTTTTGAATTAAAGTGAGGGATGTGTGATTCTTCTTTTCTCTTGCAAGCTCAGAGACCATTGTAGGATTATTAATTGGCCAAATTCCGATATCGTTGTGTTTCAGGAAATAGGGAGGCACAAGTAGAGAGAAAGAGATGGAGAATGGGTCAGGAAGAACACATACGATGTTCATTGACTAAGTTTTCCATCTTTTATGGGTGTGGTTTGTGATGCTCCAAAACAATTAACAATAATAATACCAAAGATCGTTTATCACAAATCTCCATAGCAAATAAAATAATAATGAAAAAATTCAAAATATTGCAAAATTTTCCAAAACAGGACAGACATGAAGTGAACACACATTGATGGAAAAATAGCACCGACTGACTTGCTAGATGCAGGGTTGCCAAAACTTGATTTGTGAAAAAAAGCATAACATATGCAAAGTGCAAAAAGAAAAACATAATAAAGCACATAATCAGATGTCTTGGGGATGGGGTGAAGATATATTTTTGTATTGCAGCTTTTCATCTACAACCTATTGCATGAGGTTGGGTTAGAATTTTCCACTTGTGACCTCAGGGGGGTCTTCAAAAGTTTCAGATTTTAGAGCATTTTGGATTCATAATTTCAGATTAGGAGTGCTCAACCTATACAGAACAAATAGGCTGAATATAGAATCTGACTATAATGTTTATTAGATGTTAGTCCTGATTCATGACTGTATTCCACTAGTATATCTGAATAGGCATTTCTTTTTACTTCTTTTTTTTAGAGACAGATTTTTGCTAAAGGGCATGTGCACTTTCCAGAGAGACATAAAGCAGAAATCACCCCCTCTCCCTGGGGTGATGGCCATGCTGCAATCCCTTCTCCTCCATTCTCCTCTTGGGATTTTTGGGCACACATGCACATGCACTCGACATGAGTTTTAAGCCACCAGATCTGGGACTCGAACTATTGACTAGGTGGGAGTTCAGCAACATAACCATTACATCATCTGCTGGTCCTCTGAGTAGGCATTTCTAATATAGGGGAGACAGCCCAGTTATAAGACATAATGACAATAATATTGGACACAACCGGATTGTCCTGCTCATACTGTAACCACACAGCCTGGTGACTGACATGGAGCAAGTGCTCAGTGAGCACGGGAATGAATGTGAGTGGACCGCTGGGCTTGGGGCTTGGACCGCGTGTACTTATCTTCATACGCACCTGGCACAGAGAACGCACACACTGAACGCCAGCTAAATGAGTAAATGGCTGGCTGGATGAATGGGTAAATGATGGAAAACTATTAGGTGGTGACTCAGTGCCTCAGAAAATTCCAGATATAGAGTTATGGAGAGAGGAAAACCAAAAGTCTATCATTTTGAACAGAGAAAAAGTTAATAATCATAAATCTCTTGGGTTTTGCCTCATATGTGCATGCTAATCTTATTTGTTTGGTCCGTCCATCCATCCATCTATCCATTTACCCATCCACTTATTATTCATTCACTCAAGTGACATTTTCCAAGTACCTACTATGGTCCAAGCACTGTGTTTGGAGACTTCAGTTGTTAAGAAGATTTCTGGATCATCTCTAAGTAAAATATTGGATTGTCGGAAAAGTCACGATGTGTTATTGTTTCTGTTTTTCTATGCAAAAATGCATTGTGACTTTTCTGATGACCCAATAGTATCTTTGGTATGCTAGGAGCTGATATTTCTCAAAACTTTCATTTTGTCATTCATTCATTCATTTATTCAGAAAATATCACTGAGCACAACTTCTCTGACAAGCATTTTTTGAGGCATTGGGAATTCATTTCTTGTTTTACCTACTCATTCAATGAGCAATTCTTAAGCCCAAAATAAATGTCAGGCATAGAGAGGGTCTCTGTTTTCAAACAGCTTAAGTATTAACAGTGGTTGGATTCAGGCAACAGACAAGTAAATAAAACTGGTAAATAAATTTAGATAATAATACAAAATAAAGTGTTAGAGAGTGATCTATAACCCTACAGGTTAAATATCCCTTATCTGAAATGCTTGGGACAGAAGTATTTGGATTTGGGATTATTGTTTGGATTGTGGAATATCTGCATATACATAATGACAAAACCTGGGGCAGGGTCCAAGTCTAAACATGGAATTCATCTGTGTTTCATATACACCTTATATCTATAGCCTGAGGGTAATTCCATAAAATATTTTAACTGTGACCTATCACATGAGGTCAGGTATGAAATTTTCCATTTGTAGTGTCAGGTTAGAGCTCGAAAAGTTCCTGATTAGGGAGCATTTTGGATTTTGAGTTTTTGGATTGTGGATGCTCAGCCTGTATGTGTGTATAAACACGTGTTACCTTTGCCCTCAGAGAGCCGAGATTTATAGAAAACAGAGGCAGCTTTGTACAACAGCAGTATTACAGCCAGTGAGATTTACCCGAGGCACCATTCAGCTCACAGAAAGAGAGTCTACCACCAGATGACCTGAGCAAGGCCCCTACCTGGCTCTTTTGCCATAAGTGTGTGACCTGGCCTGGGGCAGAGAAGGGGGTCTTGGAGAGAATGGAGGCAGAAGGACAAGCCTCCCAAAGAGCCTCTCTGCCTATGGGTAGGACAGAGCTCCTTGCCCTGTGGCCAGGGCTGAGCTGTTTTCTGGGAAGGCAGATATCTGCCTTCGAGCCACTCACATGACTCCAAGTACTGTGACTTCCTGGTGACCTGGTTTTGAACTAGTGACCTAGAGGTGAAAGACTCCATATCTCATTACTAATTCCCCACAGCTTCTTCCTGCAGGCCAAATGCAAGAAAGTTTGGTACGGACAGGGTCAGAAGCCCAGCCAGGGCCCTGACCCATCAGCCATGGCACCACCCCTGCTTTCACCCCCTGCCATCTGGCCTCCTGCCGTCCCCCCATCCTTCAACCTGGCCTGACTGAACGGGTTTTAAGAGGCCAAGGTCATCCCAGGGCCGACCTCCACAGATGGGTTTGGCCTGAGCCTCCAGCTGCGGTCCGGCTTGGGCATGGATGTGCAGGCCCATTCATTTCTCGTGGTAGTCTTCAGCCAAAGGAGGTCTGGACCTCAAACAGGTGTAGTCTGAGCAGAGATCCCTATTCTGGCTCAGCTATCCCTTCTCTCCACCTCGTTTCTTTCTTGCTTCCCCATCCTGTTCGTTTCCCAGGTATTCTCAGCCCCAGGAGACCCTCAGCACTTCTCTGAGCTTCATGTTCCGGGAAGATGACCTCTACCCGGGAACTTGACATAGACGGGTAAGCAAAAGGCCAGATCCGTGTTGCAGAGGTAATACACTGTTCAAGAGAAGCTGGACCTCACATGGAGGCTGCAGTTCAAATCCTGGGCTCGGTCAGCCTGAAACATGCCAGCACATGAGTATCCAGGCTCTGATGGGCTGGAAGAAGGGTATTGTAGGATGACCAAACCCTAAAGAGGGTGTGAATTTTTCCCTCTGTTTCTCACACACGTGCTCACACATGTCCTACAATATCATGAGCAAAGAAGAAAGGTCATTGAGCAACATTTTAGGGACTCAGTCTTCTCTCTTGTCCCACCCAGGAAAGCTCAGCAGTGCTCTTCTCCACGGTTCACTGGGCCAAAGCCCATCACTCGGCAGGGGAACACTGAGCCGTGGACTCTGCAGAAGCAGCGAGCTGGCGTGGTAGGAGGGTGTGAGGGGTGGTCAGGACGCCCGATCACTGAACTCTTGCTCCAGTGAGCATAGCTGCTCTGGACCTCAAATTTCTGTCATGCAAGCAGGCAGGAAAGATATTGTGTTTTTGTAGAGGCTTATGGTACCAGGAACTAGAAGTGCTTCATCTTTTCTAAAAATGAGAGCTTTAACTATTACTCTTGGAGCATATTTTGTAAGCATATGCGCTGCGCTGTACTGAAGTATTCTCTCCACACATCCATTTCCTCCACTAGACTGTCGATTCCTCAATGGCAAACGCTCCTTCTCACTTTGTTCCCTCGCTGTGACTAAGTGTTGTAGACAGTTATCTACAAAGGGGCTTTGCAACGTTTATGGAAAAACAGAATTAAAGCATGAGTCTATTGTGGGAATCCATGCAGAGTTTTTTCACAGTATACATTTTCTGTGAACTTTTGAAAACCCTCCTTGTATGTAGATGGCTCTTACAGAGTGAATTCAGTTTCTTAAATTTGTTTGCCTTAGAGCATGTGCCCTTGCCAGAGAGAGCCAGAGAAGCAGTGAGAGAGAAAATAAGAGATCACCCTCCACGGAGGATGGCCACATCGTAATCCCTTCTCTTCCATTCTCCTCTTCTAGCTTGAGCACACACACATATGTGCCCAGTGGAATTTTCAAGCTGCCAGGTCCAGGACTCGAACCGCAATTGGCCATGTGGGAGTCCAGTGCCTTTAGCACTACCCCACCTTCTGGCCCAGTGAATGAAATTTTGATTCTATGCCTTTTTGGATTTATCTTACCATGTATGCTCAACGAGGATCACGTCTAACAAGTCAAACGCTGTAAGAATAATCTGATACACAACAATTAAAGTCCAAATCTATCGAAATGAAAAATTAGGGAACGATATTCCCGTTTGCAACAGCATAATTTAAAATAATGACCTGCAAAACTATAGGGGCATCAGCTCCCAAAAAATCAGCTTTTTCTGCCTTTAACTGGACTGCTTGGGTTCCACATAAGGAGAAATAATGGCACCGAAAATGAGCTGGCAACATGTCTCCAAGATCACAGAGCACGAGGCTCGATCCGATCTGCCATCGGACTGGTGTTTATGTCGAGTGTGCCGTCCCATCCTCACGTTTGTCCTCAGGCTTCACCAAACCCAGACAGCAGAAAACTGCAAGGGCTCTCGGCTCTGTAGCACGTCGCCATTACTGGAGCACCGCCTTCGTAGGGGACACGTGCCTGCCTGTGTCCCAGCACCATCTTCCCTGCTTCCTTTCCCAGCTTTCGTCATATTGGGGACATCACTTTGGGTACTGACTGCTCCTCTGAACATAGAAATTCTGCTTTCCCAGAAAGAGATGAAAAGCCACAGCATAGGAGGATCTGGCGGGACCCACTTGACTTCTCCGTTCATGATTTCTAGACCTCCTCGTGAAGCATTCTTTCCTCCCTTCTCATCCTTTACTGCTCCCTTCATTCCCCAAATCCAGCTCAATATATTCAGTTGCCACAGTTCACCTTCCCTCTCAGCATGCAGTCACGGTCGCTGTCTCTGGGACCTTGGCACGTCACTCCGCTCTGCCTTTTCAGACTCATGTTCTTCTTCCTTAAAAAGAGTGTGAGCTGCCGGGCGTGTGTGTGTGCGTGCCCAGGATCCCGAGAGGAGAATGGAGGAGAAGGGATTGCGGCGTGGCCATCCCCCCTGGGGGGTGATTTCTCACTTTCTGTCTCTCTGTCTGTCTCTGTCTGTCTGGCGAGCGCACGCGCCCTATAGCAAAAACCTCTCCCCCTACCCCCCCCAAAAAAAGAGCATGAGCAACCAGGTGACTTTAAGCCCCTCCAGTGTGGAGTGCATTTGTCTGTCCATCACAGCATTCCTGGTTCTTAGCACACTCCTGGCAAAGAGGGAGAGCTTAATAAATGTTTGCAGAATTCATGAGTGAATCCAATATTTAATGAATGGTATGGGCGAGGGAGCAGGGGCTTAGCTGTAAGTGCTGAATGTGTCGCTAGCTTCCTGGGTGAATTTGGTAAATCACTTTCCCTCTCTAAGGCCAGAGAGAGAACATGATTAACCTCAGGCCATACATCTGGACGGAGGGGGCCAGGCCTAGAACACAGGTCTTCTGGTCCTCTCCCACTGAAGTGAGCTGCTTAGAAAGCAGACCTGTTTTAAACTGCGGAGAGCACCAAAGCCCTGTTACAATGCTTCTATCTAGACTCTGCAGGGCCAGCACGTGCCTTCGAGAAAGGGGATTGCCCAGGGGCCTTTAGCTAACAGCTCCTCCTTACCGGCTAAGTGGGTGAGCAACCACCAAGTGGGTGGGGACGTGGGCTACCCCCCAGCCCTGCTCGGCCAGGGTTTGCTGTGTCTGGGCTGGTGGCAAGGACTTCTGCCTCGGTCACCTCTTTAGTGTGGGTGCCAGAACTAGAAAGGGGCCTGACCGTGGGAGGAGAAATCAAAGCAGTTTCCTTAAACCTCTGTAAGGGCAGAGATGGCCCTAACCCTCATGGCCACCTGTCTGTTGGAGATGACCTGAGTTGGGGTGGAAATGCCTCAGGGTCATCCCTGTTCCTCCTGCAGGCTCAGTGCCACCTTCCACTCGCCCCCCTCCCGCCCTCCAGGAAGGAGAGACTTCACCTTCTCCTTACCTGGCACGGGGACCCTGGAGTGGGTTTGGAAGCAGACGGCAGTACACCATTTTCTAGCCCATAGCTCTCACTGTCAGAGGGGCTGTGGAGTTCCCTAGGAAAGGCATGGCCTTTGGCATCAGACAGACCAGGCTTTGCATCCTGGCTTTGCCCCTTAGAAGCCTATGACTTTGGGCTAGCTATTGAATTCCCTCTCTTCAGGTCACTCCTCTGTAAAATAAGCACAATACCAGCCACTTTGTGAGACTGTTGTGAGGATTACGTGTATAATATTCCTAAATCACCTGATAAGATGCCTGAAATGTAGTACATGCCAACTGAATACTAGATAAGCAATTATCTGGCAGCATCTAATTTCTGGCGTTCTAAGATCCTTTCAGGAGTCTAAGAACCCCTTGGGTGGGAACAGAGCTGGGAAGAGAAGGAAAGCAAGCTGGAGGGAGATGGGACACAGAACAGCTAAAGACACCAGCTCCAGACTCCAGGCTAAGCGGTGGTGGGTCAGCACCCATCCAGGCAGCATGGCCACAGCACTGTGCATCTGGACACTGTAGGATATTGCCCCCAGCCCCACCTTGGGACAGTGGTTTTTTTTTTTTTTTTTTTTTTTTTTTTTTTTTTTTTTTTTTTAAGAGAGATTTTTGTTATAGGGTACATGTGCTTGCCAGAGAGACAGAGAGAGAGAGACAGAAAGTGAGAAATCACCCCCCGGGAAGATGGCCACACTGCGATCCCTTCTCTCCCATTCTCTACTTGGGATTTTGGGCATGCACGCACACACATCCAGCATGAGTTTTAAGCCACTGGGTCTGGGACTTGAACCATGGTCGACCGTGTGGGAGTCTAACGACATAACCATTATACCATCTGTTGGTCCCACCCATGGGATATTTCTAAGGTCCTCAAACCTCTGCTTCCTCATCGGCCACATGAAAGGGTTTGGGATTTTTCTTAGAAGTGGAAGGGACAGGCCTAGACCCGTAGCCTACTGGGGGAGTGGGATCCCACGAGGTCTCTTTCCTCATCTTTAAAATGAGAGAGAATATTAAGACCTGCCTCTAAGAGCTTCTGTGCACATTAAGCGCGCGCGCACACACACACACACACACACACACACACAGTCAACAGTGTTTAGAATGTCGCCTGGCGTGTACTAAGTGCTAGTTAAGCACTAATGACCATTACTAGAACACTTGGCCCCACCTCACAGTCTAAGACATAGCCTAGAACAGGACACGGGCTTTTCGCATGTGCATTATTCCCCGCTGGCAATCAGGACGATTCCTGAAGAGAAAACAGCTATGACGACACCGAGCCGAGCTGAGCACCACTTGTCCCCTCCACCTGAGGAGCTCCCCAGATTGGCCGGGCACCTTGCGGAGAGAGGGGGAGACTGAGTTAAACAGAGGGGGAAGTCCAGGGACAGTGGGAAAGGAGAGGCTAGAAAGAGGAGAGACTCGATTCTAAGCACTGTCTTCCCTAGCAGCTGTCCCCGGGAGCTGGGTCTGTGGACTGTTCGGGTGCCGTCGTGACCACTAGAGGTCAGTGGAATGTTTATTATCCTGAGTGTGTGTCCCTGAGGAGGGGACGTGTCCATGGGCCGATCAGCCAAGTGCCACTCCCACCACCACCACCCTCAGCACACGCAGCAGGATTCAGGTGGTTTTCTCAGGGGTCCGCATCATCCATACTTGTTCTCTGCTGCTTCTGCTGCTTCGGTGACAGGCCATATCGAAGGCCAGACTCTGGGCCAAGGATAGAGAATATGAGGGGGGTGTGGCTAGAGATTCCCTTTTCCTCTGAAGCCAACTGGCCCTGAAGTGCAAGACCATCCGTGGCCCCCATTTTCTATTAAATAGTCCAACTTCTTCAAGCTCCTACTGATGTCTGCCTTCCCACCCCAGCCTTGCATCACTTGATCCCCTCTACCCACCCCTGCTCACTCTTCCCCCAGCACATCTCCATCTGGAAGACGCTTTCCAAGGCCCGCATCGAACACTGTCATTGAGTTTTCTCCACACCAGGGATCCTGCGACACAGCGTTACTGCCATATATGACAATGGTTTTCGTTGTCTTGGCTCATCCACGAGACTGCGAGCTCCAGGAAGGCTGGGATCATGTATTATGCATTAAACAAAAAAGAAAACAGCTACGGTTCTTGGTCCAAATGTGATGTTCATAACCATTTGCTGAATAAATATGTGAGTGGATGAGCAAACATGGCTGTCATTCAAATACACAGCATATTTTTAATTACAGTCAACTGAACTCACCCGCCCAAACTGGGAGTGTCTAAGCAAAAACAAAGATTTGTCTGCTTCTCAGAGGCCATCCACTGCAGCTTCTACCTCACAGCAAGCTGTGCCTCAGTGCCCCACAGTGCTGGGGCTCGCCTATGGCCATGTTCTTGTCCTCGTACTGGACGTGTAGATACATTACTTATTCTGGACTCTCTTGAAACTAGAGGTCATCGTGTGAGTGAATCACGCCCAGTGGAACAGAAGCGAAGCCACGTGTACACTTTCCCAGCCTGACCCACAGAAAGTCCCCAATCTCTTTCACTTCTTAAAAGACTGAGAGAAGAGAGAGCCCTAAGAAAGAAAGTGCCTGCATCCCCATATGACCACAAGCCAGTGCTATCTACTGACCATGAGCGACAAACGCTTTTTTCAATAGAGCACGAGTCACACACTACCGAAAGGTAATGGGAAGGATGGTGCCTGGGAGGAAGTCAAAGATCAGGGGTGTTTTGGGGCCAGCAGTTGGCATAATGGCTATGTCGCTGGACTCCCATGTAGTCGACCGCGGTTTGAGTCCCAGACCTGGTGGCTTAAACTCACACCAGGCGCATGTGTGTGCGTGCCCAAGATCCTGAGAGGACAATGGAGGAGAAGGGATTGTGGCGTGGCCATTCCCCCTGGGGGGGGGGGGGTGATTTCTTGCTTTCTGTCTCTCTGTCTCTCTCCTTCTTTCTGGCGAGCGCACGCGCCCTATAGCAAAAACCTCTAAAAAAAAAAAAAAAAAGAAAAGATAGAAAAGATCAGGGGTATTTCTTTCCCTTACTATAGCGGGACATGCAGATCATAGACATTCAGAGCAAGAATGAGCACACTCAGCTGCAGCTTCTACTTAGCAGATAAACAAAGTGAGCAATAAAGAGGCAAGGCAACTCCCCCGAGGTGACACAGCTACTCAGTACCAAAAACAAGACGAGAATGTTGGGCTTCTTCGTCTTCGATGACTGACTCTCAGGGCTGACCCAGAAGGAGCAGGACCAATTCCTGAGAGGCCCGAGGACTTGGTCCAGCTTCTTTCTGTTACTCTCTATTTCTGCCGTGCAGTATAAAATTACCCAGGGCCGGGGCTGGCAGGTGGCGTGCTGGTTAACAGTGCTGGACTCCCACTTGGTCAACCTCGGTTCAAGTTCCGGACCTGGTGGCTTGCTTTCTCACTTACTTTCTCTCTCTTTCTCTCGCTCTCGCTCTCTCGCTCTCTCGCTCTCTCGCTCTCTCGCTCTCTCGTTCTGTCTCTCTCTGGTCAAATTAAAATAAATAAATAAAATAAAATAATTCTTCAAAAAAATGATCCATGGCCAGCTGGTGGCATGGTGGTTAAGGCCACTGGATCTCACACAGCCAACTACGCAATTCAAGTCCCAGACCCGGCAGACTCTCCCCAAGGGAGTGCTTTCTCACTTTCCCTTTCTCCCTGTCTCTCTCCAGTGAGTCCATGCATCCTATAGCAAATAATTTTTTTTGTAGAGGTTTTTGCCTTAGGAAACATGTGCTCACTGAAGAGAGAGACAGAGACAATGAGAGGGAATGTGAAAAATCACCCCCAAAGGGGATTGGCCATGCTGCAATCCCTTCTCCTCCATTCTCCTCGTGGGATCTTGGGCACACACACACACACATGTGCCCAGGGTGATTTTAAAGTCACCGGGTCCGGGACTCAAACTGTAGTCAGCCGTGTGGGAGTCCAGTGACATAACCACTATGCCATCTGCTGGCCCCAGCAAATATTTTTTTAAAAGTGAAAAATCAAATAATAAAATAATCCAGAAGACTGAACACCTCCTGGGAAAATAAATGTCAAGTAAAACATCAAGTTTTTAGTACTGAAAGCTGAGGATACAGGATCAGAATACTAAGCCAGGCTCAGCAGGAATTATGGCTGGGATACACGAGGGCGTTGGGAGAGCAGGGGAAAGTTAGCAGGACGAGCACTCCCACATATGTTCTTTGACTCACATGGTCCAGCCCCTGGGTCTAAGCACAATAATGACCAAAGAATTTTGATAATTGTCACTCACTGTGGCTGACATCCTCACAGAGACCTCCTGGCTACACAGCTCCTGACAGACAGATCGGTGGTGACACAGGTGGGCAGAACTCCAAGAAAATGCGTGGATCTCAGAACAGAAATATTCTAGCAGGAGAAATCATGATTTAATACTAGCATCTTTATGGTGGTCAGAGATAACTGAAGCATTTGGGTTTTTTAAAAGTGGGGGTGCATGCCAGAGAGATCAGGCATCTCAAGTATTTTTCAGAATCATCTCCTTCAGGAAATCTTCTCTGGTTTCTCTCCGAAAGTTTAACAACTTAATCTACAGAAATATTTCCAGCAGCAGCATCACCTCCTAAGCCCTGTCTGTGCAGAGCAGGAATGAAGGCATGTTATCTTCCCAAGTCCATTGGATACCAGACAGAGAAGCACGACATATTCATTTTCCATCATTCCAGCTGCTCTGTTGGTAGCAATGACTTTTCACATTTTGTATGGCACTTTATATTACCATGATTGATCCCCACCACAAACCCTACATGGTGAATTAGGTATTATCATTCCCACCTTACCGATAAGAATATTGGGGCGGTGTGGTGGTTAGGGTACTGGACTCCCACACGGGCCACTGAGCAGTTCAAGTCCTAGACTTGGAGGCTTGAAAATCACACTGGGAGTGTGTGTGCGTACCCAAAATCATGAAAGGAGAAGGGATGGTGGTGTGGCCATCACCCCGAGGGAGTGCTTTCTCACTCTCCCTCACTCTGTCTCTTTCCAGCTAGAGCACACACCCTATGGCAAAAACCCAAAAGTAAATAGATAGATAGATAGATAGATAGATAGATAGGTAGAGGTGGGGCCAGCCTGCAGCCTGATAGCTCAGCGCAGTTAAGCACCAGATCGCTCAGGACCAACCACAGTTCAAGTCTAGGCCCCAGCTTTGAAAAACACTGGTTGCATCTACTGATGGGCTGGAGAAATGGAGGGAAAGGGGACAGTGGCATGGCGCTCCCCATTGGAGGAAGGGATGCTTTCTCTTTCTTTCTCTCTGGCCCTTTGGCAATTTTTAAAAATACAGGGGAAAAAAAAGAAAAGAGAAGAAAACTGAGAGGAAGAAAGGGTAAGTAACTTGCCCAAGGTCATTCCGTTAATAAACGGTGGAACTGGGACCGGAGGGAAAGGTCTGAGTACAGAGGGAAGAGACCGACCACGGTCAGCACCATCGTTCTGTGTGGACCTGCATCCACAGTGAAAAAAAGGCTGTGGGGGACGGACAGGGAAGTCACTCCTTGCTGTCTTCTCAAATGCTTTGAGCGAAACTTCCACACTGAGGAGGTTTATCTCTGTTGCTTATTAACGATAACCATGTTTATTAATGCTTGCGTTTAGAGAGTACTTATTTTGAAAAATCCTTTCTTCCAGAAATGAGACTTGAGAAGGGCTGGGAGGCAGCGGGCTGCTCGCTGGCCATCCGCATTCGTTCACTCATTTGTTCGTTCATTCATTTGTTGCTCAGCTCACCGTCCTGGCGCCCTTCTGCGCTGGCTGTGCAGGCCTGCAGGACTCCCTGCTCTACCCTGCATCTGAGCACGCCCCACCACCATGCGCAAGCCCCCTCTGGAATCCCCCTTCCGCGGTGCTGACTGGCAGACCTGAGCAGCCTGGGGCCAGGCCTCCCTGCCTGATACCTGCCTGCATAATCTCCGTGGCGGATGTAGCCTTCGCCCAGGCATTCAGCAACCACCAGAAAAGAATGCGCTTTCATTCTTCCCAGGCCCTACCTGGGCGTGGTGGATGCTGCTGTCACCAGAAGGCTTCTGTAAATAAAGCCTGCTTAATCTCCTTAGCCGGATGGCTGTGTCAGCCGGGCTGGAGCCGGCAGGAAGGCAGCCCGTGCTTCGGATTCCCCAGATTGTTAGAGGTCGCGGGTGAGCCGGCACATCCCCCAGCAGCAGGGCCTGCGTTGGCTTGCCCGCCATCCGGGCATGCTCTGTGCGGCCGCTTCACCAGCACCCAAGGTCGGAGCCGATCCCTGACCGACGCCAGGCAACTTCCACTTCCGGCCACTGGATCGCTCTGCAGGGCCCCACCGAGAAGGCCCAGCTCTGCAACCTGGCTCCAAGGCTCCCCACGGCATGAATTATACAGAGCCAGGAGAGTCTGGTGTGTGAAGTCTATGCTATTTGCAGGGCCCTTTTTATTTTTATTTATTTATTTATTTATTTATTCATTCATTCATTCATTCATTCATTTATTTATTTTTGGAGAGATTTTCGCTATAGGCCGTGTGTGCCAGAAAGACAGAGAGACAGAAAGCAAGAAATCACCACCCAGGGGAGATGGCCACGCAGCAATCCCTTCTCCTCCTTTCTCCTCTCAGGATCTTGGGCACGCACGCACACGCACCTGGTGTGAGTTCAAGCCACTGGGTCCGAGACTCGAACCGCGGTCGACCACATGGGAGTCCAGCAACATAGCCATTACGCTAACTGCTAATCCCTAATTTTTAAAATAATTTTAAAGTTTTTTTAAGTCCATGAGAAAGAGAGAGACAGAGAGACAGAGAGGAAGAGAGAGAGATGCAGACATCCCCAAAAAGAGTGCATCCATCCATCCCCCAAATCTCAGCCAGGATGAATTACCGGGCACCAGCATGAACTCAGAGAGCATTGGTTACCAGTGAACCACCCTGGGGCCTCTATCTATCTATCTCTATCTGCCTATATCTATCTATCTATCATCTATCTATCTATCTATCTATCTATCTACCTACCTACCTACCTATCTATCTTACTATGATTTTTGCTATAGGGCACATACATTTGCCAAAGAGAACAGAGAGAAAGTGAGAGAGAACGTGAGAAAGCATCCCTCCGGGGGAATGACTATACCACACTCTCTTCTCCTCCACTCTCCTCCCTGGATTTCGGGCTTGCTCACACAGCACACGTGAGAAGTAGTTTTCAAGCTGTCAGGGACTCTTAACCACCACCACTGGCTGCCCCAGCAGGGCATTCTGTTAGAACAAGAAGCAAAATAGCTACAGCCTTTCCCAGGGTCTTGGGAAAGGGTCCAGGGAAAGGAGACCTGAAACTTAAGCTTCATAAATGCTATGAAATAATTCAGCCTTGCTTCCACTCACCCTTTCCAGTGTCTCTCCCTTAACTCCCACACAGACAGGCGTCCCCGCTTTCCAGCCGACATTCCTGCTCCTTGGCCATCTCCCATCTCCTGCTTGCTCTTCCCCCCACGCCACTGTAGGTCTGCGTAAGATGACCTGCCACTCCTTGTGAGACCAGATGGGCAACAGTTGTTAGTGCTGCCATTTTGTCCCCGTCCCACGTGTCAGCAGCGCGCTAGGTGCTTACTTACCCCATGAAGTGGAGAGACACACGTTCGTGTTACATAACACATGCCGTTATATCCACATTATATACTGTATTTTCGAGACTTTCAGTAACTTGCTGCAAGTCCCTCAGCTATGAAGTAGCAGAAAATGATGTAATATAAAAACTACTTATTTCTGGGGAGGGAGGAGAACAGGGAAAAAATACATTTAATGGACACAAAAATGAAAAAGTATATGCTGATGATAATGTGTATGATATGTCTTTGTCTTGACTGGTATATTCTGTATTCGTGCTGGGAAAAAACATGCTGTGAACTGTAGCCAGGTGTGGCGATTAAATGTAAATAATAAATATATTTTCAAAAATGCCATATTTCTGAGCCCAAACCTATACTTGCTTATCTATTCCAAACTGGCTTTGTTCTTTGGTTGCTCCCTGTAGGTCCCCCAGAAAGCACGGTGCCAGACACATACTGGTTTGGCATCCATAATCTTCGACCCACTTTACCTGGATGAGAATGTTCCTTAGAGGAGAATGAGGCCAGATATTTGCAGTTGGGTCTCAAGAAAATTCAAGACTTGTTGCCGTCCTCCTAGACTTCTGTATGTTCACTACTGACTGCTCGTTAATCAGATCACGTGTACCCATCGACCATCCCACAATGTAGTGGCTTCCCTGAAATCGAGCGGCGTGCACCTGTAAGCCCCGCTTTCTTGCTCAACATCAGGGGTCAGTGGAACTTAGTTGACCTCACTGGGCTCAGCTGGGTCTGGTTCCAAGCTGTGGACTGATTTCTGGTCTGTTCGTGCATGTCTCATCCTCTTGGGTCCAGTGGTTTCCAAGGATAAATTAACTTGCTTTTCGATTCTCTCACTTTTAAATCTCCTGGTCTCATCTTCAGTAGGTGTAATCATAAACAAGAGAGATTCCCACCCACCTCACTGACCCCCCACCCTCACCTGCCTCCACCTCCTAAAGATTGTTCAGGAACTTTTCGAGTCGCTCCGGATCAAGAAGTGAAGGGTTTGTATTCTTTCGTGCATCGTGCTGTTAGAAGTCTGAGTCCCTGCCTATATTTGAACCAGCAGTCTGTCTGTCCAGTTGGACTAACCTGAACCTAGGAGAATGTCAGGTAGACAAAAGAGAGCAACTGGAATATATTCAAACAAAACAAAGGAACACGAGGCAAACAGCACATCAGAATTCTTGAGAAAAAAACTCCATACTTAGTTGTCAAGGAACGCATTCTCTTTCTAAGCTGTTTGGGCATTGTCCGTGGTAATGCATATATCAATGATTCTTTTTAAAAAAGTATTTGGGAAAATATGCAGTAATTTCGCATTTTTTCGAAATGTCTATGAGCCAGTAAGTGGTATGGTGATTGAGGTGGCTGGATCCCACATGGCCCACTGCATGGTGAGTCCCAACAGTTTGAAAAGCGTATCGGTCATGCTCGTGTGTGCATGTGTGTGCGTGCCCAGAATCCTGAAAGAAGAATGGAGAAGGGGTTGTGGTGAGGCCGTCTCCCCTGGGGGAGGTGGGCTACTCTCTCACTTTCTCCCCCCCACATCCTACTCTAGAGCACATGTGCCCTATAGTAAATTATTTTTAAAAGTCCAGAAAGAGATGCACTCGATATAGTAAGGAGATTACTTCTGTCTGGTGGAATCATAAACAGTTTATATATCTTTCTTATTTTATTTTTATGTTCTATTTTTATTCCTTTTTTAGAGAATTATTTATTTAATTTTATTTATTTATTTTTCACAAGACAGAAAGAGAGAGAGGGAAAGTGAAAAGGCAAGCTGCCATGTCCAGGACTCAAACCATAGCTGGTCATGTGGGAGTCCATTGCTTCAGTCACCGCACCACCTAGTGGCCCCCTGTTTTATTTCTTTTTTATCGACTATGTGTTAATTGTATACATTTTTAAATATGGAGGCTGGCTCTGTGGTCTGGTGGTTAAGGAGCAAGAGCCTACATGGCTCACTATGTGGTTCTAGTCCCAGACCCAGCATCTTGGGAAACATGGCTAGCACGTGTACATGCAAATCTAGAGTCCTGAAAGAAGAGACAGATAAAGAGGAGCAGTTTCTACCTGGCTGTCCCCCACTGCTCTTTATCTCTTTCTCCGGCCACACGTGCCAGAGAAAGGAAAAAAAAAAAAAAAAAAAAAAGACAAGAAGGGAAAAAGAGCCAGAGTTAAAATTTTTCTTTTCTGGAAATGGCCAGTCACAGAAAAATTCTGTTTATAATGCACTCCCAAACAAATGCTGTAGACACTGGTTGTCCATGGGGTTGTTATGTTAGTGGTGATGGGTTCCATGACAAAGAATGCAAAGAATTGCCTTAGATAAAACCAAAACAAACACAGAAAAGCAAGGATTGCTGAGCTAATAACCAAGAAGGGGTAGAGTATGTAGCATTCCTAAGCGTAAGGACCACTGACGCCTTTCTTGGGAAGGCAGTTCTCCAGACTGCTGCTCCCTGGGAATTGCAGTTCTGGGCCGTCAGTGCCAAGGCAGACATGCTGGTGCAGAGCGCGATGAACCGCTCAGGCCAGAGAGGTGGACTAGGCCGTTGCCAGCCAGGGTGCCTACGGAGGTCTGTGCTGTTCTCCAGGGCTCCGTGGGCATCTCCCCCCACCACACCTCTTTCTTCTCCTGTACACTCTCCCATCGGCCCTCACGGTCTTCAGCATGCAGACCATGGGATGCAAGTGGCAGACTGGACACGTGAGGATGCTCAGCCCAGACTAGATGCTCCTCACATACTAGGAACTGAACTGTGAACCCCACAATTCTCACGTCGAATCCCTAGCCCCCGTGTAATGGTATTTGGAGACAGGCCTTTGGGAGGGAAGCCCATGTCAATGAGGTCACCAGGATGGGGCCTTCATGATCAGATTAGTGCCCTGTGAGGAACAGACACTGGAGAACTCTCTCACGGCACCCTTCATATGAGAGCACAGCAAGAAGTTCTGCCTGCAACCAGAGGGCGAGCCCTAAAAGAACGGGACCTGCTGGCACCCTGGTCTCGGGCACCGTCTCCAGAACTGAGAGCTGTCCAGTCACCGAACTTCGTCACGGCAGCTGGAGCTGAGTGACATGTGCCCCACAGCAACCTGGGCTATCCTCTCACCTAATACACAACCTGCCAGTCACCTCTTCAGTCCATCATTCATTGAAACACTGAGTGCCTTACAAGAGCCAGGCGCTGTGCGAGGAACGAGGGATACAGGGGTAAGGAAAACGAACGTTCCCTCGGCCTTCTGGGAGCTTAAGTTCTATTCAAGAAATCAACAAGATTGGTCACACGCTGATAATTGTTAAAACTAGGCGGTGGCTTACATGGAGTTATTTTTACTACCTTCTCTACTTTTGCCAATGATTGAACATTTACATAATAAACAGTTTTTGGTTTTGTTTTTGTTTTTCCAAAGTAAATGATGGGGCCGGCGGGTGGTGTGCTGGTTAAGGTGCTAGATTCCCACAAGGTTGACCATGGTTCAAGTCCCAGACTCAGTGGCTTGAAAATCATGCTAGGCGCATGTGTGTGCATGCCCAAAATCCCACAAGGAGAATGGAGGAGAAGGGACTGCAGTGAGGCTATCCTCCTTGGGGGATGATTTCTCACTTTCTCTCTCTTCTCTCTGTGTCTCTCTCTGATGAGCACACGTACCCTATGGCAAAAATCTAAAAATAAATAAATAAATAAATGAAAGAATCATATGACTAGATGCAAAGTTGTGACTTTGGCGAGAACTCTAAAGAAGACAGGGGTGTGCCGTAAGAGTACTCGATGAGGAGAAATGCCCTAGGCAGGGAAGGTTCCTCAGGTGAGGCAGCGAACGAGCTGATTTCACTTCATAGCTGAAGGCCAGGAGAAGAGATTTTCAGGCAGAGAGAAGCCAGAGCAAAGGGCTTGCAGTGGAGGGGGAGCCACGCTCACCAGGGGCAGACAAGCCAGGGTGGCTGGAACCTGGGGGGTGCAGGGAGAAGAGCCAGACCGTGTCCATCTCCTCCGCTGGCTGGGACCACCAGCGGGAGCAGTCAGGTCCTGAGCATTTCCGGCCTTGCACAGTGTCCAGTGTCTCTGCAGAGCAAATCTGCAAATGAATGAAGAATGAGTGACAGAACCAAGGTGAGGTACAGTCAGGGGTCATGTCCTCAAGTGGCCTCCTGACCTCTAGCGCTCTCCTCCCCTGGTCTGTCCATCTCCTCCTCTGAGACCAGCAGTGGTTGGTAGCGGGAAGCCAGCCTTCTCTTCCCTGATGTTTCCTGCCCGTGCGAGCACGTCCACCTCTGTCCTGCAATGAGGAGCCCCAGCCTCCAGCCCTCTCCAGCCCTCTCCACGTGCCCTGACTCATTCCTGCACAGGGACACTCCACTGGCATATTTGAGTGATGAATTTGGAAGGCACAGGTGACAGCCCTTTCTCCTCTTTTTCTCTTGGAAGCCACCTGCCCACACAAGCACGCTTTCTGGCCCGTTCCTTTCTGCCCTCAGGTTTAGAAGAGACCTGTCCTCATGGAGGAGAAAGCATGGCCAGCACCACTGTGACCAAGTAGGTTGCCTGCCCAATACTGCGCTTCGTATCGGTTGGCACCTTTGGCTATAGATATAAGCCGTATTTGCCAACCTACCAGTGATATAAGTCATACTTTACCTGTCTTCTCCTTCTTGTTTTTGTAATGAATCTGAATTAGGCCGGAAAAGAAGAGTGTCACTGGGAACAGCAGATGGCATAACAGTTACATTGCTGGACTCCCACGTAGTTGACCACGGTTTGAGTCCTGGATCCAGCAGCTTGAAACTCACAACAGGCTGTGTGCATGTGTGCCGAGAGGAGAATGGAGGAGAAGGGATCGTGGCATGGCCATCCCCCTGCGGGGTGATATTTCACTTTCTGTTTCTCATTCTCTCCAGTGAGTGCACTTTCCTTGTAGCAAAAATCTCTCTGAAGAAGAATAAGAAGAGGAAGAGAAAGAGGAAGACAAGGAAGAGGAGGAGGAGAAGGGTCATTTATCGGGCACTCTCTGCGCCTCCACTCGTTGATCTCACTGTCCCTCCCAATGGGACTCCCGGCATGGTTCTCGGTCACCTGTCTGTGTCCTCCAGGCCCCTGCCCGTGCTTCCCTCAAAATTTCTGTCTCTTTGCTTTTAGCCCTTACTGGAAGATCTGACCTTTATTCTATTCATTTATTTAATAACTGGCGCTTACAGACTTACGAGAGTCAACCACAGAAAGAAGTACATAAAAATACACAAGATAATTTCAGAGAGTAATAAATAGCACAAAAATAATGTAAGGTAACAAAGCGGAGCGAATCTGTGGGCAGCTTTAGAGTGGGCGGTCAGGAAGTGGTATTTAAATGGAAACCTGCCTGACAGAAGGAAGTAGGCCCGCGAATGTCTGGAGGAAGGATGTTCTGGGTGGAGGGAAGAGCATGTGCGAGGGGGGAGGATGAGCTCGCGTGTGAGAAGCAGAAAGGAAGGCGTTCCGTCTGAAGCACGGTGGCAGACGGGGGCCTGGCCCCGGCTGAAGTAGCGGAGACTGGCCGGGTCACGCGCCCTGAGTCTGCAAGTGTGGAAGGCATTGGGAGTCCTGGTCAAAGTGCAGGGGGAGCCACAGCTGCCTGTGGACTAGACGCTGCCGAAGCTTTGGTGTTCTCCACCCTAGGCGGCATTCCTCTGCTTTGAACCGTCTTTTGTAACATTTCAGCAAGAATTCTGGGCCTTTCTCGTGATAATTACTGTCTTATGACAAGTCATCATTCTTGTCAAGGGGGTTTTGTTTTGTGTTTACTTTTAAAAAATTTTATAAAGGACCCATGATTAACTGAAAGGGATGAGTCAGAAATAGTCGAATATCAGGCTGTTCTGAGGAAAACCCGGGGATCCGTTCAGGTGTCTATGCCAGGCAACCCCTCCGCTGTGTGTGCGTAGACTCATTGACAGAGACAGTGAGAATGCGGGTGGGGTAACATCTAAGCTGCCTGTGGAGTTCATTGTTCAGAATAGAGGTCACTGGGGAATTTCAGAGGAAGGAAGATCCTCTTACTCGGCTGAAAAACAGCCCATCCAAACTGAGAAACCTCCATTTTTCTCACTGCTCTGCCAAAAAGCCATCCAGGATGGGGGTTCTCCCAGCGGTGAGCAAGGGGGTGATGCAGGCACACAGAGAAAGGTGCCTGCCCACTGGGAAGCCCCAAACTTTCCCTTTTCTATTAACTTTATTTTGTTTTATTTTATTCTGGTCAATCACTTTAATATATGTCCATAGGTAGTTCACATGAAGGTTTAAATCACAAAATTAGCTGCCATGATCCAACCATTTGCAACTTCTTTTTTTTTTTTTTTTTTTTGAGAGGATTTTGCTATAGGGTGCATGTGCTCTCCAGAAAGAGAGAGACAGAGAGACAGAAAGCGAGAAATCACCCTAAGGGGAATGGCCACACCACAATCCCTTCTCCTCCATTCTCCTCTTGGGATCTTGGGCACGCACGCACACGCGCCTGGCGTGAGTTTAAGCCACTGGGTCCAGGACTCAAATCACGGTTGACTACATGGGAGTCCAGTGACATAGCCATTACGTCAACTGCTGGTCCCGACTGTGTGCAACTTTGAGAAAGCTTTTATTACTCACAAGAGAGCTTGGCATACCAACTTTGATTTCTAAAATGTATTTCAGAGGCTCGGAAAGCAAGGCTAATTCTAGAATTATATACCAGCAAGGTAATTACATTTTGTTATTTTTACTTTAATAACTTCATGCATTGTTAAAAAACATATTGCATTTGTAGCTCCCAGTTTACACATTTCTGTATTAACCTAAAGAAAACCCCATGTGAAAAGTTTCCACGCGTTTACGAAGGCAGCAGCACACGCAGTTTTCATGGCAACTTGTTGTTATCGCCTCAAAACAGATCTGCACATAAAGCATCAACCAAAAAACCCACCGCCCACACCTACCAAAAACCCAACTCTTCCCCATTCCCGGCAAAATTTACCTGGTACAAGCAGTGACCTAAAAACCGCCTTCTCAGTAGGAAGCATTTATACAATGCAGAGATCTGAACAGGCTAAGTGCTCCTGCAAGTAGATGGGCCTCTCTCCCAAGAGTTTCTCCCTCAAGAGGCAGAAAGACTCTCAATCGTTTGGGAAAGTTCATTTTTAAAAGTATATTTACGGGGGCCGGTAGGTGGCACGGTGGTTAAGGGTGCTGGACTCCCACATGGCAAACTGAGGTTTGCATCCCAGACCCGGAGGCTTTCTCTCTCTCTCCCTCTCTGGTCAAATTAAAATAAACAAATAAAGTTAAATAAAAGTAATTCATATAAAAAGTATATTTATGCCTATTCATGGCTGTTTCTTTGCAAGAACATACGCAGCCATGGAAGATAAAAGCAGAGGGAGAAAAGGGCACACAGCCGTAACACAGAGAGCAGAGCTTCTCCTGAGCATCCACCAGTTGTGGCAAGCAAGGAGGAAAACACTGCTGACTTCACATGGACCAGGGGTCCGACCCAGGCGGAGCAGCTCATTTCTCATGCATCGGCTCCTCAGAAAAAATAAACCTAAGCAACCACTTAAATATAGCATTCATGTTGTCATCAGCCCGTGGAATCTAACAAGGAGAAAACTGCTCTTGTACTACTCAGCCCTAGACTTTTCCATGTGCACATCAGGATCCTAACACCTGCAGATTTCCTGTAATACTGTCATCAGCGTCTCCCACCGACAAACATACACTGCGTTATGTGTCGAATCCCTGAGATTTTGTTACCACAGATAGTGTTCTAAATTTTACCGTTTTGCAAATTTAATGCAGACACAGAAGAAAACACAAGGCAGTATTTATTGTGCAATTCAAATGGTTGTTTGCAGAACTGTGGCTTTTAGTCAGTCTTCACAGCCGTCGCAACTGCTTACTTTAAATAAAAAGGAATAATCTAATTTCCTACCTATAAATGTCATATTTCTCCAAATATCAAAGCACTGGAAGCACTGATGATTCATGTTATAATTTTAAAAATATTTCTAAAGAATTATTTTTATCCACTTTATTTATTTATTTATTTATTTTGAGGGAAGGAAAGAAAGTGGGTGGGTGGGGGAGTGAAAAAGCAAGCCGCCAGGTCTGGGACTCGAACTGTGGTTGGTCATGTGTAAGTCCAGCACCCTTAGCCACACCACCTGCTGGCCTTTAAAAAATATTTTAAAACTATACAGATATCATGTATCATTCGTTTTATAAATTATTTTGTTATCTGGTTTAAAATGACTGAATCAGGAGTTTCTGAAGTTTAAGAGGAAAAATGGACTGATTTCTTTGTTTCTCATGGATTCAGCGCTTCCAGGTGGGCATTAGGACCTGCATCTCTGGGATGACTTTACGTGGCCTTCGCTTTGATGTGTTTGTGTTCATTTGCTTCTTCTCCAGCTTCTTTGCTCGTGCCTCAAAGCCGCTCCCCAGCCCGCGCTGCTTCTCAGGGTCTTCCTCACTCAGGATCCGCTCCTTCTCTGCTCTTTTGTTCTACGTCGAGGCCGTGCAGCTTCCTGTCTCTGCTCACGTGTCAGCTTCAAGAAGTTCTCCTCTCCTCGAGCCCGGTTCTTCTTTGCTTTTGTCTGCCTTCTCTGTTGAGTCGGAACTCTTTGGCTTTCTCGGTGAATAAATCACCATGTTCATCGGGGGTAGCAGGGCCTCCATACCCTTTGGGTAGGTGTTACCTGAGCCTGGCACCTTAAATGGAAACCATAGTGTTTTCTTGGTGTCAGGCAGCTTCAAAGGCTGACCTTCCTGTTGCATCATTTTTGGACCAGAGAACTGGTCTGAAAAATGAACAGGTTCAGTCTTGTCGGCGTAGTGTGTAAGAAAGTGAACCATCTTGGTATCCATCATTCCTTCTGTGACTTCTCTCCTCTCTGACAGGATAGCCAAAGAGTCCGGAAGTCCCCCCTTTGCTCCAGACTTAGGTTTAGCACTCCAAAACTCACTCAGGCCTTGCAGTCGCACCAAGGTTTTCCGTGGGCCAACAGCAAACACATAGGCACCCATGTCTTCTTCATCCATGGTCGCTTTGATTTGCACTTGGTCACTCACTGGCCTCATCACCCGCACAAGGACGTTGAGTAAGTCTTGTCTCCTGAGGAACCTCAGCTGAACAAACACGCCCTCACAGTGCACGTGACCGGAACACCATCTAGGGTGTAGACGTGCTCATTCTCCTGGTTCAACTTCCCTGTGCTTACAGCCTCTTTGTTAGTTACATCGTCCCCCACTAAGGCAAGGTTGCTCTCCAAAGCTCTCTATGGATGTCAAGCCAGGCCTGAGCAAGTCGACTGTTTTTATTCTTCCCAATGATGTAATTCATGACATAGGCAAACAGACCAGGCACCATCAAAATTTCTAGTTAGTAACGCTCCTAACTGCTCTGGAGGTGTGCAGGAACATCAGCAGTTGTTACTAGGTCTTTATTTTTGCTGGATGAAGTTATCTGGCTTGTCTTCAAAACCTTCACGTTCTTCATTGTATGAATGGCTCTCGGTATCTCCCTCCTGGGTATCCGCATCTTCAGAATCTCCTCCCTGGTTTTCATCCTGCCCTTCCAACCCCGAGTGGTCTCATCTTCTTCACACTCAGTGGTTATCACCCACTGAGGAGATTCAGTAACAGAATCTCCCATGACGTCCTCAAATTCGGCAAAGTCATAATTGTCATACTCTACTACGTCTCCCACATCCTCAAAATCACCCACCTTGGCCTCAGACACGGCCGAACACCAGCAGGACAGCACAGGGAGCGGGAAGGCCTCCACTATGCCGAACAAGAAGCTGCACCTGGGCTAAACCCTGGCCCAGCGCTCCTGTGGCCGCCACCCCTGCCCCGCCTGCCCGCTCTTGTGGTCACCGCAGTTTCACTGCCCCACGCCTGTAGGGCACAGTGGGACAGGTAACTCAGTGACACCCACCACCCCCTGTAGGCTCCGCGGTCCCTTACGCAGAAGGCCTGTGTCTGGTCTCGCAGCAAATCCTAGGACCCGCCTGAAATCGGCTTTGCACCATGGTGACCTGATTGGCTTATAGAACCTTCGGACTCACCTATAGACCAAGAGGAGCATTTGGTTTCTAGTAACCGAGTCTCCCAACTAGGAGAAAGCTTCCGAGACCACAGTCTGTTTGTACCACAGGACAGCTGGCATTCATCCCGACCTAGACAGTCGCAGGATCATAGTGGTCGCCCATCCGCAGGTCATCAGATGCCTGTGCCGTGCCCTCCGCTCTCTAAGCTGCAGGCTCAGATTCACACCAGTTCCAAACAGCCATGGTGCAGCCGCAGGCGGGAGGTTTCAGTATGAATTGGGCCGCTTCTTCGTTTGATCTGCGAGCCACGGTATCAGGAGCAGAAATCAGACAGCAGCACACAGCTTGGCGAGCCCGCCAAATGTGGAACCACGAAATCCCCCGGGAGGCCCCCCTTGCAGTGCCAGCGGGGCAGCTTGGTGGGGAGCCAGCAGAGGAGGCTCCGGCCTCTTCTTTCATCAGAGATCTCTATCTACAAGTGGCAGTCTGAAACCTGCCATGCAGAGAGAGTGGGTGGATAGAGCTCGTGGGCAAGGCTGGCTGGGCCAGGCACCCGTGCAATCAAAGGAGAGCAGAGCTCTCCCAGAACCAAGTGAGGTATGCGGGGAAGAATGAGAGGCCCACGCCTGCTCGAGTTTAGTTCCTGTCTGAGCGTGAGCAAAGAGGGGGTTTCTGAAAATGCCTCCTTCCCCTCCCCCTTCTCCAATTCAACTTATTTCAATCCTGACAACTTCTACCCAGTGTCTATAATGTGCTCAGATGCCTCAGGTACAGTCCCAACCCTGGGGGATCCCCCAGTGAGGTGGGAGAGCCCACCAGCTAGAGCAGGGATTGGCCCACTGCAGGCCACTGCCTACACGCGCACACCTTGCCACGAGAGGGGTTTACACCCTTTTACCTTCAGTGGGTTTTCAGTTTTATTTTCTTTTTCGGGTTTATTTAGTTATTTCTTCCATGAGAAAGAGGGAAAGAGAAAGGCAGGCACTCTCAACAGGGTCTCACACCACGCTCCTCTGCCACCTTCCCAGCCTGCTACAATCACGCGCACACACAGGCCCAGCTGTTCAGAACCCAACCCGGTCATCTCTATGGACCCAGCATTGAGAAGTATGCTCCCTCTGCACCCACTGCACCACCACGGCTGGGCCCCTTTCTTTCTTTCTTTCTTTCTTTCTTTCTTTTTTTTTAAGAATTATTTATTTAATTTTACTTCTTATTATCATCTTTTTTTTTTTTTTTTTTTTTTTTTTTTTTTTTTTTTTTTTTTTTTTTTAATTTGCTATAGGGCGTATGTGCTTACCAGAGGGAGACAGACAGGGAGAGAGAGAGAGAGAGAGAAAGTGAGAAAGCAAGCCTCCAGGTCTAGGACCCAAACTGTAGTCAGCCATGTGGGAGTTCAGGGCCTTAACCACCACACTACCTGATGGCCCAAGGCCCCTCTTTTTTTTAAAAAAATAATTGTTTTAAATTTGCCAGAGGACACATGTACTCATGAGAGAGACAGACAGAGAGAGAGAGAGAGGGGGAAAGCAACTCCCGCAATGGGGAGGGGTCATGCTTCAGTCTCTTCTCCTCCATCTCCCCTGTCTTTCTGGATTTTAGGCACACGTGCACATATGCCTGGCATGTTTTTCAAGCCTCTGGAGATGGGATTCAAACTGTGGTGGGCCATGTGGGATCTGGCTCCCTTAACCACTAGGCCTAGGCTGGCCTTACCTTTTTGTTATTTTTGAAATCACAAGAGGAACTACATGTTGTAACATGGAAAAATGGTATGAGAGTCAGATTTAAATGTCCATCAGAAAAGTCTTCCTGGAACACGGCTACACCCATTCATTCACTTGCTGTCCATGACTGTTTTTGTCCTGCAATGGCAGCCAACACTGTATGGCCCACAGAGTCCAAAGTATTTACTCTCCGGTCATTGACAGGAGACGTTTGCCTGTCCTCAGGTTAGCACTGTGTCCCTGGGAGCTTGTGCACTAATGGTAATAATGACGTCATTCCCAAAGTTAAGAAAAACTCTGCATCACTCAAGCATTCTTGTATATACAGTGATTTATAATAAATGACTTAATAACCTGCTTTAATTCCCACTCTCCTATGTTTTTATGAGGTTCTCAATATTCTGGGGGTAAATAAAAACCCACTAAGAAGATACTGAAGTGGGATTAGATTGCATCCGGGATGCAGGGGCGGACGGATCATGGTGATAGACGGCTCTCAGAGTTAGCCTGCCTACATTCAGATCTGAGCCCACCGCCAACGAGGGCGTGGCCACGTGGTTCAGCCTCACTCTGCCTTGGTTTCACAACCTATAAATTGGACATAGAAATATTTATCTAGTATGGTTTTCCTAAAGGTCAACTAATTAAAAGATATGAAGCACCCAAACCAGAGCTGGCCACATGGGCGGTATTAGCCATTATCTTTATGAGAAATGTCCCAACGGTCCCAGTTCTTTAAACCCTGTTGTACTTACCAGCCACCATTAGCGATTAGTGGTGCCGACCAGTGTTTACCGTGCTCTTCTAATGAGGCTGGTTTTCTTGCTTGTTTTAAAGCTACCCTTGGCAATCAGTTAAAGAGAATTTAACTTGTAAAATGAGGCGGCAGCCTCTGCAAGGAAAAACCACCACGAAGATCTGACGTAACTTCACCTTCTACATTGTAGACATGTAGGGGGGCCTGCTGAGAGTTAACCTAGCCGGATGAGCAGGATGTGTGTTTCTGTTGAACATTAAAAGAAGTCTCTTTGTAGCAGCAAAATACAGAGCAGAAGGTTCGAAGAGGTAAGAGGAGAAATTAAAAAACAACTAACTACGTGTTCACTCTGAAAAACAACCACTTAGAGTAGACAAGGTAGTGAGTGTTAAAAATAAACGCAGACAACCCCAGATGCAAATTTCATTCAGAACTGTTTAATAGCTTTGACGTTAAATGCCAAGATACTCCATGTTTTCCCATGCATTACATTATTTTGAACTTTGATCTGATTTTGCACAAGTAGAAATTAAAGGGAAATTCAAATGGGTGCTGTGAATTTTAGAAAGAATTACATTTTTGTAAAAACAAAAATCACTGAAGAGCAGACTCCAAACCATATCATCACTACTTTTAATCCAAGAATTATTTATTTTATTTTATTTTATTTTATTTTATTTATTTATTTTATTATTTATTATTATTTAACTTGCAGTAGGGTGCACTCATGAGAGAGAGAGAGAAAGTGAGAAAGCAATCTGCCAGGTCCAGGACTCGAACTATAGTCAGCCATGTGGAAGTTCAGTGC
The DNA here is from genome assembly GCA_026018925.1 of Tupaia tana. NCBI lineage: Eukaryota > Metazoa > Chordata > Mammalia > Scandentia > Tupaiidae > Tupaia > Tupaia tana. The sequence continues at coordinate 110,793,621 of JAKSZU010000006.1, forward strand.
CTCAACCAGCACACCACCCAATGGCCCCGTACCATCATTTTTAAAGTTTTCTTCACCTGTAGAAAAACCTCGACCTCTCTTGCCCCCACAGGCAGGCGTTAGAATTCTCAGGGGTGGCCACTATCCTAAATGTGCAGCGCCCCCAGGGGGGATTCGGGGGCTTCTATGAGGCTTGCTGTGTAACCTCCCAGCCTTCTGAGTAATAGTCAAGATTCAGAATGGCAAAGAGGGCAGTGTGTCCTGCTTAAGGAGTCACGAACATCAGCTCTGTCACCGTCTGCTATGTGACCTTCAGCAAGTTGTTTCCCTCCCTGACCTTCATTTTCTCATCTGAAAAGGAGGGGAAGCAGAGTGGTTGAACTTTAGGTTTCCTCTAAATTATCAGATACCATGACCTTTACATTGTTAACTAGCAACACGACTCTCGTCATTGCTGCTTACTGTGTTTGGTCAACTCTTCAAGATCTACAGCAGAGGCAGGTGGCATGAAAAAGAGCGGGTGAAATGACTAAGTAACTTATAGATCTTCTGAAATGTTACTTTCTTCTTCTGGGAGACGAACTCATAGGAAACCGAGAGGACCGATTTCAGTTTGCCCTTTCTAGTACACGCCATGGGCCGGGCCGAGCACGCCATAGTCCCTGAGCCTGGGAGGCTCGTCCGCCCTTGTGACCAGGCTGCTTCCTGTATGAATGGTCTGGACAGTGGCCACGTACGAGCCAGCGGGGACCTGGGCAACCCTTGAAGCGGATCCCGTTAGTTATGTGACTGAAGGTGCTTCAGATTTTTACGAGTCACAATTTGACATGCACAATTTCTTTCCCCATCCTCATCTTTCCTACTTGCCCACCCACCTTAACTTCAATCAAGCAAACCTGACATTCTGCTTCCCATTGCTGAATTCAGGCTATTTTCTCATATATTAGGATGTGAGGATATGACACTTGTTTCTGCAGGGGGTGGGGGTGACTACAGCCCCAGCTGCAATCGTATTCCTTTAAAAGGGTAATAATAGGGCCAACATTGGTGGATCTCACAAGGCTAACCACATAGTTCGAGTCCCAGACCCGGCGGCTTGAACATCACACCAGGCATGTATGCGTGCATGCCCAAAATGCAGAGAGGAGAATGGAGGAGAAGGGACTGTGGTGTGACATCCTCCCAGAGAGTGATTTCTCTTTCCCTCTCCCTCCTTGTCTCTCTCTGTCTTTCTCCAGTGAGTGCACATGAGTGCACGTGCTATAATGTGAGTTAGAGCAAACTACAATTTATTAATTAAAAGAAAAGAGAAGGACAATTATACAGTACTATCTGGGCTTGGAGGTGAGGACTGGTACTACAAAGAGTCTATAAGAGTTCATGACATATGTGTGTTATGAAAAAATGATATATAGATTTCAAAATGTTTTGCATCAAAATGGATGTGTACCTTAGTTCCATCTTTTCCACGAACTTTCTGAAGTTTCATCATGCGGTAATGTTAAGAGCTGTACCTCTCAGACTTGTGGACCCTGACACACTGCTATTTTAAAATACAAGAAAGAAAAATAGCAAAGATTTTCAGAAAGAGGTGTACACCTGGGATGACGGACCACCAGTTCCCAGACTCCATGCTTAGAGCTCCGCTGGGTGGGGGGGAGTCATCACGGGTAAGTCAGACTTTAACAGAAGTCTATTTTCTAAAAAAATTAAAGTTGGAAAGCAGTACCTGCATTCGACCACATTACTCAGTGATCTGGGGAGGGAGAAGAACCCAAATGAAGACAACTATAGACAATTTTTTTTTGAGAGGTTTTTGCTATAGAGCACGTGCGCTTGCCAGACAGACAGAGAGAGACAGAGAGATAGAAAGCGAGAAATCACCCCGCCAGGGGGGATGGCCACACTGCAATCCCTTCTCCTTCATTCTCCTCTCGGGATCCTGGGCACGCACGCACATGCGCCCGGAGTGAGTTTAAGCCACTGGGTCTGGGACTCAAACCACGGTTGACTATGTGGGAGTCCAGTGACATAGCCATTACGCTAACTGCTGGCCTGACAACTTTTTTTTTAAGAGAGATTTTTGCTATAGGGTACATGCGCTTGCCAGAGAGACAGAGAGATAAAAAGCAAGAGATCATCCCCCAGGAAGGATGGCCACATCGCAATCCCTTCTTCTCCAGTCTCCTCTTGGATTTTGGGCATGCTTGCATACATGACTGGTGTGTGTTTTAAGCCACCGGGTCTGGGACTTGAACCACAGTTGACTATGCAAAAGTCCAGCGATGTAACTGTTACACCATCTGCTGGTCTCATGGGAATTATACACACTTTTTAGAAGGACTTAGGGAGCCTGAGAAGGCAAGAAAGTTGAAACCTGACGGGTCTGTACGGCCTGAGGCAATCCCATGCAAGTGAGAAGTCAGTAGAACGTGCAGCTTTGGAAAAGGTGCGAGGGTGCAAAGCCGATGTGGGATGTGGAAGACTCGGCCAAGCTGCACTGAGCAGGCACAGGCCAGCTTCTCTGTACCTAGCGTAGACCTGGGGCTCTCCCCTGACTGACATCTAAGCTCTGATAGGCAGCTACTTGTGTAATGATGAAGAATCCACGGGGGAAGGATTACTGCTGGAAAAGTGAAGACGGGAATGTTAATAAAGGACCACCTTCTCTGGGGTATCTTCCACCCCCCCAAAGCACTTTTACACCTCATCCTTAGAGTATAAGCTCCACGAGGGCAAGGCTTTACGTTTTTAAAAAGTCTATGTGTTCATTGATATAACCCAAGTACTCAGAACCAGATACTCAGCGGGCTTGTTGAATAAATGAATGGTGCGAATGCCAAGGAAACCCCTTCTGAATTTCTGTGAGGCTTGCCAACATCCCACATTCCACAGAAGAACGTCAGGTGCGAGCAGAGCTGCTCTTACATGTGGGTCGGCATCCTGGGTAGGGTCATTGGCCAGTTCCTCAGGAGGCAGAGATTGGTTTACAGAAAGTTTGTTGGAGGGATTATTGCAGAAGTGCTTACGGAAGGTTGAAGGGAGCAGGGTGGAACAAGGACGTTGGGACAACTCAGATGCGCCCAAGGCAGCTCTGGAAACCAGATGGCCTCTGAGATTGTCTTGCACTAAGCAAAGTAGACCAGATCTATCTCTCTCTCTCTTTCTTTCCTCTCTCTTTCTTTCTTTCCTTCCTTCCTCCCTCCCTCCCTCCCTCCCTCCCTCCCTCCCTCCCTCTCCCTCCCTCCCTCTCTCTCTCTCTCTCTCTCTCTCTCTTTCTTCTTTCTTTTTCTTTCTTTCTTTCTTTCTTTCTTTCTTTCTTTCTTTCTTTCTTTCTTCTTTCTCTTTCTTCCTCTTTTCCTTCCTTTCTTTTTCTCTTTTTCTATCTCTCTCTTCCTTTCTTCCTTTTGTTTTTTATTTTATTTTCTCTTTTTTAGTTGTGTGTACTTGCACGAGAGAGACAGCAAGACAGAGAAAGAGGGAGAGAGGAAGCACTCCCCAGTGGGGCATGGTCACACCACGGTCCCTTCTCCTTCATCTCTCCCCCCATCTGGATTTGCAGCATGCACACATACACACCTACTATACTCTTCAGGTCAATGAAGCCAGGATTCAAATAGGGTCGGCCATGAGGAAGCAGACTCCCTTAACCACAGGCCATGGGGCCAGCTGCAGACCTTCATGTATTCCTACCCACCTGTGCTTAGAGGTGAGCTGTCCCCTCTTGAGTGTGTGACCTTGGGTGAGGTGGTCCTCGTTAGCAGAGGGCGATCCCTAAAGACGGACTCAGGTGGGAGTTACCAGCCACCTGTGCTTTCAGCAGCTGGAGGAATGAATGTGTTATCCCAAGGTGCATTCTGAATGGCACCTCATAGCAGCCACCACACTGGCTTGTTCTGGGAGCTTGGAGAAGGGGATATTTTCATTACTCATGTACCACACTCTGGAAGTGGCCGTTTCATCTTGGCTCTTTGGTAGCGGGTTACAGAGGCCAAGTCTTGCTCCTGTAAAGCTATTGGTGGGATGAGAGAAAGACCACTAACGGTTAAGAGGCTGCAGATCTAGGCATGGCAACAGAAGAGGGATCAAAACTCACATCAGAACAGCTTCTGGACCACCTCTCTGGCCACTGCTCTGGAAATAAATGCACTCCATTCTTTCTGTTGTCATGATCCCTCACCCTTCTGGCTTCCTGTTCATGATCCGAAGTGTCAGGTTGAGAATCTGACTGGCTACATTTAATTCAAGCACTCACAACTTAGCTAGGAGTGGACATGGGCCCAGCCAAAGTGCACACATTGGCCGTGGATCATGCGGAGAAGGAGAAATACACACACACGCACACACATACACACACACAGGCCCGCAGATGTCCAAAAGAATGCCCAACAGCTAGCCAGGAGGATGACCTTCTTCTTCCCACCTAGTTTAAAAGGTATGAACAACAGATTTAGATGTCACTCTTGACAGCGGTAGTGTGAAACAGCACACTTTCAGGTCACCAAAGAAGATGTCACTTTAAAATGAATAAGATGAGGTTCTGACAACCTAAACAGTTTTTTTTTTTTTCTACAGATAAAACGTAAAAACCAAGTAATGTTTCAGAAAATAAGAGAGCAAAATGTAAATTAGGCCTTTTCTGCAATTTTTGATGCCCTTTTCTCTTTCCCTTTTTAGTTGGGTTATTCCACAGAGGTCAAGGCGAAGCAAGACAATGAAAGAAGGTAAAATTTCTACTCATTGCTCGTAGGCCAAGACTCAGAGAGGGTAGTCTACAGGACGCCCTTTCTGCGGTGTGGTGAGTTCTGTTTCACGCCGCTGTTTTCCTGAGAAGCATGGAGCTCTCATCCAGTCTAGAGCGCCTCCGCACCTATGGAGCAGTAGGATAGTCCGAAGTGCTGCCTCCATAGTGGGGTAGCTCTGAAATAAATACTTCCTGATCCCACCTAATAAAGCAAACAATAATCCTCCCGAAGTATCAAACTGTTTCTGAGTAACTCAACTGCACCCTGGACAGAGTTCAAAATTATAGGAATATAAAGATATGCAGCACCAACTAACACCAAATTCATAATGCCTATCATCAAATTAAAACTCACCAGCCACTAAAAGAATCAGAAACATAAATCTGAAAAGGGGAAGATTTGATCAATAGAAAAAGATTCAGAAATTTGGACCAGCAGTTGGCATAATGGCTATGTCCCTGGACTCCCATGTAGTTGATCGCGGTTCAAGTCCCAGACCCAGTGACTTAAAACTCACGCCGGGCGTGTGTGTGCACCCAAGATCCCGAGAGGAAAATGGAGGAGAAGGGATTGCGGTGTGGCCATCCCCCCTGGGGGGGGGTGATTTCTCGCTTTCTGTCTCTCTGTCTCTCTCTGTCTTTCTGGTGAGCGCACATGCCCTATAGCAAAAAGCTCTCAAAAAAAGAAAAAAAGAAAAAGATCCAGAAATAACACAGATGATAGAATCAGTAGATGAGGACAACAAAGCAGTTGTAAGCAAGAAGCAAAAGATAGAGCATATCAGTCCGGCAGGTGGTGTGGTGGTTGGCACGCTGGACTCCCACATGGCAAATCATGGCTCGAATCCCAGACATGGTGGCTTGCTTTCTCACTTTCCTTCTTGCTCTCTTTCTCTTTCTGCCTCTCTCTGGTGAATGCAGGTGTACTATAGCAAACAAAACAATAATAATAATAATAATAATAATAATAATAATAAGAAATAATTTAAAAAGGTAGACTATATTGAGTAAAGACATAGAAAAATTTTACAAGCCTAAATACGTAATAACACAATGTATGTGATGATAAATACAATGTGTGTGATGCAAAATGCACCAGATGAAATTAACATCCGATTAGATACTGTAGAAGAATGAAGTCATAGTAATAGCAACTACCCAACACGGAACAGAAAAAAAAGATTGAAAAGAAATTAAGGGAAAATGAGTGCACCGTGGAGCAATTTTAACATTTAGGCAAGGAACATAACAAAATGCTTGAAGAGACATTGGATTAAAATCTTCCAAATTTGACACAACTGAAACCCAACAATTTCAGGGCTGGCAGGTGGTGTGGTGGTTTAGGGTGCTGCACTCCCACATGGCTGACTGTGGTTCAAGTCCCAGACCTGGTGGCTTGCTTTTCATTTCCCTTTCTCTCTCTCTCTCTCTCTCTCTCTCTCTCTCTCTCTCTCTCTCTCTCTTTCTCTGGTAAAATTTAAAAATAGATAATAATAACAAATAAAATAAATAAATATTTTTTTAAAAAAAATTTGCCTTGGGGTCAGCAGGTGATGTGGTGGCTAGGGACACTGGATTCCTACATGGCCAATCATGGTTTGAGTCCCGGACCTGAAGGCTTGCTCTCTTACTTTCTCTCTCTCTCTCTCTCTCTCTCTCTCTCTCTCTCTCTCTCCCCTCTCTGAACAAATTAAAATAAATAAAGGTAAATAAAAATAATTCCTTTAAAAAATTTGACTTAAGAAAAAAACAGGGTCAGCAGGTGGCATGGTGATTAAGGGCACTGGACTCCCACATGGCCGATCACAGTTCAAGTCCTGGACCCAGCAGCTTGCTTTCTCACTTTCTATATCTCTCTCTTTCTCTCTCTATCCCTATCTGGTCAAATTAAAAAATAAAATAAATAAAGTTAAATAAAATAATTCTTAAAAAAAAAAAAAAAAACAAGCAATTTAAAGAACCTCAGAGAATCTTGACCACAAAAACCAGGAATAAAAGTACATTTTAAAAAAATCATAACAAAATTACTGAAAATCCATGATAAAGGGAAAAAATTTAAAGGCAGCCATAGACCAGGGTCAAAAAGTGGTGTGATGGTTGAGGGTGGTATACTCCCACATGACTGACCATGGTTCAAGTTCCAAATTGGGAGGCTTGCTTTCTCACTTTCCCTCCCTATCTCTTTCTCTCACTTTGTCCCTCTCCGGACAAATTAAAATAAATAAAATTAAATAAAAATAGCTCTTTAAAAAATTACCTTTAAAAAAAATTGCTAGAACCTCAGAAAACCTTGACCACAAAAAAAAAAAAAAAAAAAAAAAAAAAAAAAAAAAAAAAAAAAAAAAAAACCAGGAATAAAGTTATATTTTTAAAAAATCATAACAAAATTTTAAAGGGGAAATTTTAAAAAGGAAATTTTAAAGGGAAAAATGTAAAAAGCAGCCATAGACCAGGGCTGACAGGTGGTGTCTTTAACTGGGGTTCAAGTCCCATACCTGGCAACTTACTTTCTCACTTTCCTTCTCCCTCTCTCTTCTTTTCACTCTGTCCCTCTCAGTCAAGTTAAAATAAATAAATAAATAAATAAATAAATAAATAAATAAATAAATGCAGTTAAATAAAATAATTCTTAAAAAAAAAAAAAGGCAGCCATAGAAAAAAGGACACATTATGTACAAAGGAACAATCATAAGGGTGACAACAGATATCTTATTGGCAACAATGCAAGTCAAATGGCAATGGAGACCCAGCCAGTGGTGTAGCAGTGATGCAGTGCTCGGTGATGCTGAAGCCTCATGGGAGGATCCCAGGTTGACACCCTGAGGCCTCCCTGTACACGCCAGGTGCACGCACATGTTCCTGTGATATAGACTGGCTGCAGCTGCAGCTAGATTGCAACCTACTGATCCTGTCAGGAGTAGCAGTCTCTCTCTTTCTCTCTCTCTCTCTCTCTCTCTCTGTGTTCTCATGGAAGACATGAATAAAATTTTTAAAGAAAGACAATAGACCAACAACTTTATGGTAAGATGATGATTTTTCAACTTCACAATGTTTGGGACTGGTCCCATGGTCTAGTGGTTGGGGGAGCTGGATCCCACATGGTTGACTGCAGTTCAAGTTCTGGCCCCAGCAGCATGAAAGGCATGCCAGACACATGTGTGTGCATGCCCCAACTCACAACAGGATGAAGAAATGGAAGAGAAGAGATTACAGAGTAACTATACCTCACTGGTGTGTGTGTGTGTGTGTGTGTGTGTGTGTATGTGTGTGATTTCTCCCTCTCTCTCTATTTCTCTCTGTAGAGAACATGCACCCTCTGGCAGCTAAAAAACACTAATGCAGCATTGTGAAAATGATAGCTATTCAGTACAAACTGTACTTTGAATTTTTATTTTTTTGTAGGTTGGCCATATGCAACCTCTTTTGATGCTAGGCAGTCACTGCAAGTCATTGTGATTTTCATTTTCAGTAGAGTATTCAATAAATTACTTGACATATGAAATACTTCAATATAAAATGGGCTTTACATTAGATAATTTTGCCCAACTGTAGACCAATGTAAGTGTTCTGGGCACTTTTAAAGCAGGCTAGGCTAAGCTGTGACATTCAGTAAATTAGGTGCATTTAATGCAAAAAATTAAAATATTTTCAACATATGATGAGTTTGTCAAGATGTAACCCCCATCGTTAGTCAAAGAGTATTTGTCCTGAAAAAAACAGTCAATCTAGAAATCTCTATCCCATGAAAATATCTTTCAAATATGAAGGTGTATTACACAACATCGAGAATGTACCCAATGCTACTGAAATTGTTCACTATAAAATAGCTAATTAATGTAATGTGATATTTGCCTCAATAAAAAAATAGTTCAAATAAACAATTTTTTAGACATAGAAAACCTGAAAAAATTCATTACCAACAGATTTGCACTCCAGGAAATGTTAAAGGAAATCTTTCAAGCAGAAGGAAAATAATACCAGATGGAATTCTGGATCTTCACAGAAAAACAAGAAAACCAGAAATGGCAAGTCTGTGTGTGTGTGTGTGGGGGGGGGGGTAAAATATTTTTCTTGTTTTTAAAATCACTTTAAGAGATCATTGATTATTTCAATAAAAATATGACAAAGTGGGACAGCTGCAGTATTGTGTGCTCTAAGGCTATTTGGGGCTTTTTTTTAATAAGATTGCTTTTGTTGTTTAATTTTCCTTTGTTCATGATAGAATGTGTGCATGTGCAGGAGAGAGAGAAAGAGAGAGAGCTCAACGCCCCTCACAGGGTCTGGTCACATCACAACCCCCTCCCCCCCTGCTCTGCTCCTCCAGCCCATGGTTTCCTGGGCTCTCCTATGCCCAGGTGTTTCAGGCTGGGCTGGGGACTCTTACTGCAGACACCATGTGGGATCAAGCGTCTCTCTAACAGCATATTGCCACTTCACCGCAGAGCCAGCCCTTAAGGTGTGACATTACACATGGAATGGTATGGTAGATATTATATCGTGATAAGTTAAAGAAACACACTATAAATATTCCTGAACACTTTGGTCAGCCATATGTAAAAAAAATCCTGACAAAAATAAACCTCAATCCTTACCTCATACCGTAGACAAAATTAACAGGAAGTGTAAAATCTGGAACTATAAAGCTTATAGAAAACATAGAAGAAAATGTTAGTGATCTTGTGAATAGCAAAGATAAGACATAACCCCCTAAAAAAGAACTCTGAAAGAATGTCATGGTGAAGAGCAGGTACCTGAAAACTTGGTCAGTCTCCGCATGATGGGATGGTCTCCCTGGGTTATGGCGGCCACTTTGCCTCAGGAATGAGAGGACACTATCGATTAACGGTGCGCCGGTACTGCTCATTCCCCTTCCCAAGGCCTGCGAAAACCCCTCTTTGTTCCTCTCACCTTCTCCTGTGATTACTTCCACTTCTGCACTTCGGTCTATTTTTATTATAAAGTAAATGAGATACACAAAAGTTCAAGAAAGACCCATGAACTCACCAACTAGCTTAACATCTCACTTTTTAAAATTATCTTTCCCCCCCAAAGGGTGTGTGTGTGTGTGTGTGTGTGTGCGTGTGCATGCGTGTGTGTTTGCCAGAGAATGAGGTAGAGAGGGACATGGTCCCCGTGGGACATGGTCAAGCCTCAGTATGTTTTCTTCCATCTCTTCCTCTCCTTTTGGGGTTTTGGGCACACACATATGTGCCCATGTGTTTTTTAAGCCACTAGGTTTGGGACTTGAACCACATGGTCTGGTATGTGGGATCCAGGCCACAGATTGACCCTAAAACTATCTTTTGTGCAACTGTTTTTTTATTCCATCAGACAGAGTTTCTCAACGACATGGGAGTATAATTTATAGCCTTGTTATCGACTCTAACACAATGTCTGATTGACAGCTGTTATTCAGTAGACGTTTGGGGAGAGAGGGAGAGGAAGAGAAAGAAAATGCAAGCATCCGTCTCTGGTCTGGATTAACACCTGCCTCTCTTCCCCTCCTTGACAGCTGACTTGGGACTTCAGAGGACGAGGGGAGTGAGGCCAAGATACGTGACTCTGAGAGCGAATGACTTCAAATTTTGCACCCTTGGCACTTTGCCTGCCCCGAGGGGAAGGCTGTGTGTGGCTGAGGTAAAGCCCCCGTGAAGGTGTAGACACGCTACCTGAGAGCTCGGCTCCACTTCCTGTCTGCATCCTCCTCTCCGTGGTCTTTGTTGGACTCTTCCTTTGCTAAAACACCCTCATGCCAGCCTCCCTAGCTCTTCCACCTGCGCCTCCCCTGCACCCAGCCACCATTCAGATGCCCCAATGTGGCGGCTGCCTTGAGCCAAGCAGTGGTTGGGCCCACACACACGGTTCTGCCTAAGCTCCCCTTCCTTCTTCCTGGAGCACCTGCTGCCTGGCCTTCCCCGGGAACGTTCCTGCTTTTCCCTGGTGTCGTGTGGTGTGCCTGTGGCCCCTGCCTTTCACCTTGGGCAGCTGGTGTTCCAAGTACAGAGAATTTCCCATCAGACAGGCCTGGCCTGGCCTTGTCCCTCTTATGGAGGTGACGATGGGTGAACTGAGAGGGGTTTGGGAGAGGTACAGAGGAGGCGACGTGCCCAAAGGCCAACTACATGCTAGCATGGCTCGCAGTCTCTGTTTTCTAGCAACTGTGGGACAGTGGGACGGCCCCATGCCTAGGAGTCAAAACAAAACTTAGAAAGCCAGCGCCAATAGCCTTCCTGTCTTCTGTTCTCCAAGGCCCACTGCTTTGCTCGTGACAGAAGTGTTCTGCAGATACCAGGGCCTCGCCTGTACCCTGGGTCACCCCATGCCCAGACAGAAGGAGGACAGATGTCTTCCCCTTATCAAAGCCAAGGACACGACTTAGGATAACAGCCTCTTAGGTTGGGAGGGCCCCAGAAGGGTCATTTTATCCACTCTCCTACCTTGGCCCAAGTTTAAACTTCCTCCTCTGCAGGGAGAATCCTAGCTGTCTGCCCTCCTCGAAAGCAGCCACTGCCCACTCAAGCTTGCTCCAGCAACTGGGGACATCATGAATGTGGGACAGAGAGGGGGGACACTTTTCTGTGATCTGGTCCAGATGTCACACGCTTTAATGCAAGACCCACGTCTCATGCCTTGTTCCTTGTGGAGAAGGAACTAGAAATCAGTGAGCTCTGGGAGGGCCAGAGAAAGGGAAGGAAATGGAAACCAGGACAGCTGAGTGTGAGGCTGAGGGCACTTGGCTCTGTCTAACCCTGGCTCTTCTAAGTGTGGTTCCCGGGGCAGGAGCATCAGCCTCACCCCACAGGATCTCGGGTCCCGCCAGACCCACCGAATCAGACTCTGCATTTTCATTAAGGTCTCTAAGTGATTCTGTGCATTATAGTCTGAGGGAAGGCCAGCCGGTGGCATGCTTATTAAGGCAGATGGATCCCACATGGCCGACTGCACGGTTCAAGTCCTGGACCCGGCAGCTTAGAAGACATGCTGGGCATGTGTGCGTGTGTGCCCAAGGTCCTGGGAGGAGACTGGAGGAGAAGGGATTGCAGCATGGCCAGTCCCCCTGGGGCAGCTTTCTCATTTTCTCTCTCTCGCTCTTTCTGGTGAGCACACTTGCCCTATAGTAAGAATAAATTAATTTTAAAAATTAATTAAAGGGACCGGCAGGTTGCCGTGGTGGTTAAAAGTACTGGACTCCTACATGGCTGACTGTGGTTCAAGTCCTGGACCTGGTAACCTCCCATCAAGTTGGATAATAATAAATAAAGTTAAAATAAAATAATTCTTTTAAAAATTAATTTAAAAAATCTAGTCTGAGGAGCTGGGTTTGAGGGCTTATTCTCCATTACTCAGTATGAGCTTTGGGGCAGATGCTTCAGCCCAGAGAGGGGTTATGTGTCCAAGCGTCCGAATCTGTCCCTACACAGAGCACTTTCCTCAGCTCTTCCTGGGACTCAGTACAGAAGTGTCCCAGCCGTCAGCCCCACCCCACTTTGAGGGGGCGTGGGGGTGTCCTTCTGGTGGACAGCTTAGCCCTGCATTGACCACGCTGCAAACCCCCACCCCCATGCACTGGCCGTGCCGGCCCAGCTGGACCAGCAGGGCACCCCGTTGGAGCGGTTTTGAACTCAGCACAGGGAACTTCATTTGGTGGGTGACACGGTTTGTTCCTTCATGTGCACGTGATTCGTTCCGATTGCTTTATTTTTTTTCTAACAAGGAGTTGTTTTTGTGTCTTTGAATGACATCCTGGTGGCCCCCATTACCCCAACCTCCTTTGATGCAAGGCCTCTGTTTTTAAGCATCGGGGTTCTGCCACCCAGACCTGGAGAGGCATATTTAAAGCTGTTTAAATTGACAGACCAGGCAAACAGGATTAACTCTGTGGGCCCAGAAGGGGAGGTGGGGGCAGAGGGAGAGCTGCAGAATGGTTTATGGATGAGCAGGAGGACAGCCGGCTGGGCTGGGAAGGGGCCTTTGGCTCCAGCGGGCCAAGAATTCTCGATCTGGGAGGTAGGCAGAGAGTTCGCAATCTGCCAGTGATTGGATTAGACATGGTGTGAAATTCGGAGCAGGGCTACACGGCTGGGGCTGGGGCCCGGGGCGGTGGGGCCAGGCTGCCCAGGCCCCGCTAGGAGACCACGTTGAGACGCTTGTCCCTGCCCCAGCAGGCCTTGGAGACGCTTCAACACAGCAGCCTTCCGAGGCTCCCCTGCAGCTAGGCACTGTTGTCCTCCCCACCCCACTGAGGCTTCGGGGCTTTCTCAGGGAAGCAGGGCCTCCTCGGCCCCATTCACAGGGCTGCTTGCCTCAGCCCCTCTCAGCAGTGGCCCAAGCGCGCTGTGGAGGAGAGGAGCGAGACGCTGTCTTTCAAGGCTCTTGATATCTCTCTTTGCTTTTTTCTTTCTTTGTCTTTTCTTTCCTCACCTTTCTCTTTATTGGTCTCTCTCGGGTAGGGCTCCACTCCATCTAGATTTGCTCAAGAGCCCACATCAGCTTGTGTTTTCCGCTTTCTCAGGGAATGGAGGTTGTGATTAGCACCTTGGAGGGTTTGGAAACCCCTTCCAGAGCTCTCCTCAGGCAGCCAGGGCGGCAGTGGAGGTGCGGGATCCCTCACAGCCGGGAGCAGACCTGTGGAAGTCTTTCTGGCCAGGCAGTAACGAGGTGCAAGTCTAAAGGGGAGAGGGAGAAGACCAGAGGAGGAAGATGAGGAATTGAAACAGACCGTTGTTCTTGAAATTTGCTATAAGGCACTCACGCTCACTAGGGGAGACAGAGAGCGAGACAGAGAGAGAGAGAGAGAGAGAGAGAGAGAGTAGGTGAGAAATCACCCCCCAGCAGGGATGGCTGTGCTGCAATCCTTTCTCCCCCATTTTTCTCTCAGGATTTTGGGCACACACACACACACACACCCGGCGTGATTTTCAAGCCAGCGGGTCCGGGACTCAAACTGCTTAGTGGGCCATGTGGGATCCAGTGCCTTAGCCACCACATCATCTATCCCAACACAGATGTTAATGGGCGTTTCCAAAGCCCATCTAACAGTAGAAAGAGCACTTTTTAAAAAGTGTGTTTTATCCATGTGCATTTGCAGGCATGTGAGCGAGAGGAAAGGACTCTCAACAGGGCCTCGTCACACTGCAGTCCTCTGCGCCCTGGCCCGCCGGCTCCTCAGCAACGCCGACTCAGAGATCCGAACCCTCAGTAGCCCATGTGGCTCCCAGCACTGCAGCTGTGCTGGCAGCTGCCACCAGACGGAGCCTGAAAGGGGTTCTTTTTCTCAGGAGAGCCAGGCTGCTGCTGGGGATGCAAGCTGGTAGCCAGAGCAGCAACACCTGGGACCTCAGCAGAGGGCCACAGGCCAGACACCTCTCAACCTCCCTTCTGACTCTTGTCCATAAAAGGCAAATTAAAACAAAAACAAAAACTAACTCTGTGCTGCCTCGCTTACTGGAGAAATCTTTCATTCGAACTCTGCCTCCTTAGCTGCTGCACAAATACACTTTTGTCTTATGGTTAACCGAGCAGAACGTTAGTGACCACATTCTCTTCATCCACTTTGAAAACCATCACTCTGTTGATATAGGAAGGGCCTGCCAAGTTCGTCCAGTTCTGACCATAGGATTTCTGAGCTGGGAATAATTACAGAAGCAAACTCCATTGCTTCCAGGTGATGGACTTGAGATCTCGTGGACCTATGGCCAACCATCTCACTAGTCTCTCCCTATTAAATAGACTGCCCTCGGGGCAGGTGAGGCAGCGCTTGAAATAGAACATGGGCCTGATGCTTTCTGCTCTGGGCTCTTTCTTCTTCTGCCTACTGGGTCTACCTGGTCCCACCCTCAAGGACACCTGACTTGGAGTCCGACGAACCACTGAAAGCATGGCTTCCCTGGAATACCCAGGAAAGTGCCTGTCAGGAAAGCTCCTTCCCCTCTGCCTCTCATGTTGGCTCTTGCTCTGAACACAAATCTGTCTCAAGTAGAAGGTGGCTGGACCTTCCCAATCACCCGTGTATCTCCCAGAATGGGACTTCCAGTGCCTCTTTGATGCACTTTAGTAGACAGATTTTATTTGGGGTGCCAATTCAGATCCATTTGCCTTGTCCACTAGGTTCTACGTCACCAGGAAGTCTAAGTCCAAGTTGGGATTCACTAGGAAAGAGCTCTGGGGTGGATTGAACTGTCTGCCATAGATGAGGGAAGGGAGAATGGTGACACTTAACTGCAGCTCTGGGCTTGGGATAGAGGCAGACAAGCTGTTGCATCCCTGAAGAAAATACATGTCCCCAGGTCTTCGGGGGTGCAGTCCTCCTCCTCCTCACAAGGCTCCCCCCTCTTTCGCCACAGCCTGCTGCAAGCCTAGCTCCCCTGCCTTTGCATGATTACTGAGAGGAGTGGTTTTCCGGTGGAGAATAAAGGTTTTTGAGCACTTCAATCACCAATATGCAAATCAAACCCCAGTTATAGAGACACTGACAACCCATGGGGCTTGTTTGAAAGCTTCCCAATCCTGCAAGCATCTTCCTCCCATGCTTCTTGGTTCGTTTGTGGTAGTCAGTCTCCCAACAACTCTTCACCTCTCCTACTCGCTTGCATGTTCCTCAGATCAAGACAGGGAGAGCTAGCTTACTTCCCTGTCCCTGAGTTCTGAGCTGTCCTGGGACTTGCTTTGACAAATAGAATTTGGCAAAAATAACCTTCTGGGACTTCCAAGCCCAGGTCTTCAGAGGATGGGTAGCACTTGCTTCTATTCCTTTTGGAAGACAGCTGGGATATAAGTCCAGCTAGCCTGTGTCCACAATGCCATGAGGAAGCCCAGGGTGGCCACATGGAGAGGCCACATGGGAAACACCAGGCAACAGACGCGGGATGAACGTCTTCCTGGACTCCCAGCTCAGCCCAGCTGTTGGCAGAACATCAGCCAACTGAGTGGTCCCAGGTTACGGCTCATGGTCAGAAAGTCTGCCCTGCTGAGTCCCGCCCGAAGTCCTGACCTGCACTGTAGAAAATAATAAATTATTGTTGTTTTAAGCCTCTATGCTTGGGGTGGTCTGTCCCACAGCAGTAGATAAACTGAAACACGGTCTTCTGTGGTCACAGATGTGGCTCCATATGGTGGAAACCACCATTTCTTTGATTACTTCATTTACTTCTTGTCTGGGTGGTAGGCTGGTGACCGCCCGCAACAAAAGATGCATAGTTCTAAGCAGAGTCCTTGGGTCATCCCAGCCTCTTTAAAAACTCTTGGGCCGGCAGGTGCTGGTTAAGGGCACTGGACACTCCCACATGGCAGACCATGGCTCAAGTTCTGGGACCTGGCAGCTTACTTTCTCACTTTCCCTCTCTCTCTCTCTCATTCTGTTCCTCTCTGGTCAAATAAAAATAAATAAATAAAAATAATAATTATTATTTTTTTTAATCTCCCACCTGGTGGTTGCCACATAGGCTGAAAACCCCTTATATCGCTTCCCGTGTTCTTGAAATTGAGAGGATCACTCAAATTTCTTCACAGAGAGGATGAGAACAAAGCTGGGGGCCCCAGCACAGCTTTGAAAGGAGCGAGTCAGTCTATATTCCTTTTCAGCCCATTGCCTGCTGTCTCATTCAGTTCCGTTCCTCTGGCCCTCCTCTCGGACTGTGTGCCCATCCATGGTGACAGAGCGTCAATCACTGAGGTGATTTCTAGCTCAGCACCAGAGTCGTCGTTTCGATCCACCTTCCCAGAAGGTCCCATCATTCCTCTCCGATACAGCTGAGAAAAAGCGGTCCTTGCTGTGCCAGCTACCTGCGTGTGAACGGCTCTTGGGCTGAGATCCGGTTCTGCCCATGGCCATAGAAGACTCTGTCTTGCATCTTCCTGTCCTGAGCACGTTCACAGAGCTCTTTGGAAGCAGCCGATCCTCAAGAGTGAATCTCCAGGAACGGCTGTGGTGAATCCCCAATAGTTCAGCAATGCTATTTTAAAGACCTTTTAAGTTTATTTTTTACCTCTTTCCAGAGAGAGAGAGAGGCACCCCAACAGTCTGCTCGCCATGACCCACCTCAGCCCCAGCCCGCCTGGCTCACAGGCATAACCAGTATGCACAAGAAAGCCCAAGATGTGGACCAGCGACCTTCCATGTGGGTCCCCCACCACCACCACCACCGCCGCACCACTGTTGGACCCCAGAAATGCTATTTTAAATAGTGTTAAACAGTGCCTAAGGCTGGGAAGAAGGGATCGAAAATATTTCACTAGCGTGAACTCTCAAGTTCATCAATAGTCTCCATGAAGAGGAAGCAGGTTAAATAAACCACAATGTTATCACACAAGAGAGTACCAGCAGCTATAAAAAGGCATGAAGACTTGAGTAGTTGACATGTACATATTTTCTCAAAAATGTTTAAAACTGTGCTGTCTCTGTTGTTAGAGAGTCACAAAGGAAATTATACAGCATTGTAAGAAATATTGTGAACATTATCTTTAAAATTCAATGTTTTGAAATTGTGAAAGTTGTTTACGAACTGTCAAGAGCTATGGAATATAAACAAGATTTTTTTGATGTGTAAAGTAAATGTAGGAAAATGTAAAAATAAATAAATAAAGGAAAAAAGGAAAAAAAAAAAAAAAAAAGGAATGAAGAGCTTTTGAAAATCTATGGGTATAGAAAGTTACCCAAGTATAAGTTATATAGGAAAGAAAAAATCCAGCCTGATTAAGCTCTGCTTTCGCCTCGGGAAGGGACAGAGTCCTGTGTATTTGCATGCATTTGCATTTGTGCCTTGAGAGAACACGCAGGGAAGATCACGGTGCTTACCTTTGGCAGAAACGAGAGGAGACAGGGGTGAAGGGTGGAACGGGGCATGATGGGTTGAAATTAACTTTAAACCTTTGCATTGTTTTGATTTTTGAACCATGTGAATTGTATTACCTAGTCTGCCCTCCCCCCTAAAAAATGTTCAGAGAATGAGGTAGGAGGATAAGTACTTTGTCTAATTTGATTTAAGAACAGCCAAGGAAGAAAGTCTAGGAGCAGAAATTGTGGATGGAATCATGCCTATTTAAATTGCCTGGAAGAACTCCAGGCTGAATATAGCTTAAAAATCACACGAAGGAGGTGGACTGTGGACCCTGCTCGGTGGTGGTTTCCAGGAGGCTGGAGTCAGATATGTCCCTGAGGCGAGGCGGGGAGAGGCTGGCTCCTCTCACCTGTGGGATTACGTTGGGCTGGAAGAATTGTGAAAACGGGTTTTCCAGCTGGACTCCGGAATCTCACCCTCTGGGTTACATGAATGTTGACTGACCCTCAGACCCCATGAGTCCATGAATACATTGGAGTCTGCATGTTCCTTCACAGGGAGAAAGAGGTCTCTGGCTCTGCTTCTGAGGAGCCTCATCAGGAGAGCAAAGTGTGGGGGGTCTCAAGCTGTACTCCAAGGTTTAGGGGGTTTCTGACTTGGATTTTAAACCTGGACTTGCTGAAATCATTTGTATTCACTAAATTAGCTTTCCTTTCCACTTCCTAGATACATAATCACTTTCTTGGGACCGGGGACACACTTCTAGCATTTCAATTAGTACTTGAATGAATGAACGAATGAATGGCCTAAAACACACAAAACACACTTTGGTTCAAGTCGTTTGAAAAATTATTTGTCATCAGTCCTCAAATCATTGATCTGAGGCAGGGCTGTTTCCAACACTGGAAAGAATGGCATTTTTGCCAGTAGAGGGCAGCGGAGTCTTGATCAATTAGTAAAGTTGGTGCATGTGTGTGGCTAGTTCATGAACTGATAATGAATTCATCTTTGGCGGTTTTTATTGCCCCCCCCCCCCACGCCTCCCCACACACAGCTCTATTACCTCCCTTCAAAGTTAGCCTCTGCTGTTGCTGCTAAAGCCAAACGAAGCCCTTCAGTCAGCTATGTGGACGCCAGTGATGGACAGACGAGGTTACGGTCCTTGGCCACCAAGCCCCCCTTGGCCGACTGAGCCAGCCCACCGTGTGCTGGAATGAACTTGATTCTACATTAATGCCTTCTTAATCACATTCAGAAACCGTGGGGATTGTTTGCTGGGAAAAGGAGATACCGCCTCCTTCCCTCTTCCCTCTTCCCTCACAGGGCCTCTGACCCCTCTTTATCTCCTGACAGGCACCATATCTAATCATGGGAACGAGGAGTAGCCTCAGCAAGACCTGGGCCCTGCCCGGGTGGAGGGAGCGGGCAGGAACCAGCGTGGGCCAGGACCGCAGGCCGCTCCGACAGCTAAGGGCACAAAGAACAGCTGTCGGACCTCATGTACTTGGCGAGGGAGAAAGGGTCAGCCTGACAATTGAACCTGCAGGATTCTAGCCACGGAGGATTTCTCACCCCCGCCTGGGGCCTCTAGTTCCCCAACTATTGTGTTCAAATCGGTACCAGAGATCTCGTTTCCCTGTAGTCCTTCCTTCTGAAACTCTGGGAACAGGACTTGAGCTGGGGAACCTGTTCTCACAACCCCTCCAGCCCAAGGCACCCGCAGGTGAGAGGAGGCTCTTCTCCCGCCCCTCGCCTGGGGCGCACAGGGGCTTCAGAGTCTTGGAAACCACCCTGAAGCACCGCCTTCCTCCGGCCTCCTTATGTGATTTCAACTTCTGTCCAGTCTGGGGTTATTCCAGGCAGTTTAAACAGGCATGATTCCATCCAAACCTCTGATCCGCACTTTCCTTAGGCAAAGAACATACGTAGTCCTTTCCCGTCAAACATTTTTTTTGGACTAGGTGACACAATTCACATGGTCCAAAAAGGTTTATGGTTAATTTTTTTTTAAAAAAAAGAATTATTATTTAATTTTGTTTATTATCATTATTATTTTCATTTTAAGCAGAGACAGGCACAGAGAGGGAGAAAATGAGAAAGCTGGCTGCCCTGTGGGAGTCCGGCCCCTCAACCACCACGCCACCTACCGGCCCCTGCAGGTCATTTCAGTCCCGTGTCCCTTTTCTATCTTTGCCCCTCTCTATTCTGCCAAAGGTAATCGCTGTGACAATTTCCCATGCATTCGTTCAGTATCTGTTTATGCAGATGCAAACACATCTAAAAGACGTGATTTTGTCCCTCCCCTTTGCACAAGAAGGAAGCACGTAGTCTGTGCCGTGTTGAACCGTTTCTCTCCCTGTAAGTAATACTTGGGTAACTTTGCATCTCCGTATAGCTTTAAAACGTCCTCGATCTTGCTGTAGCTGCTGTACTCCTTCGTGCGATCGATCGTGCTGATGTATTGAGCCAGTTCCTAGTGACGGGAACTGTGGAACCCTGGAGCTCATGTAGTAAAATATTTCTGCTCCCTCCTGGAATAATAAACTCTGGAATAATAAACAGATGTTCCATAGACCTTAGGGGAGCCCGTCCCTCCTGCGCTTTTCTAAAATGCGGTTATTTCATCTGAAAATGGGGTACTGGGTTCACCTGTTTGCCGCTCTCAGACCCAACAATGTGAGTGCACAGTCCCAAGGGTGTAAGCGAGTGTCCATGCTGGGTGTTCCCATGCACCTGTAGGGTGCGTGTCAACAAGCGATGCCCTGTGGTGCCTGGGAGAAAGCACATGGTGGCCACTATGACAAGCTAATTCCAGAAAGCCGGGTGGGAGCCAACAGGTCGTGTGGAGGTTAAGGCGCTGGATCCCACATGGCTGAGTCTGCAGTTCGAGTCCCAGACCTGGCAGCTTGAAAATCACACTGGGTGTGTCTGCCTGCGTGCCCCAAATCTTGAGAGGAGACTGAGAAGAAGGGAGTACGAGATGGCCACCCGCTCAGCAGTGATTTCTTGCGCGTTCTCCCTCTCTCTCTCTGGTAAGCACACACCCTATAGCAAAAACTTAAAAAAAAAAAAAAAAAAAAAAAAAAAAAGAAAGAAAGAAAGAAAGAAAAAAGAAAGAAAGAAAGAAAACAAAAGAAAAAGAAAGGCAGGTGTATGTAGAGTCAGATTAGGCCCAACAGGGCCGAGTGCCAAGTGGGAGGTAAGGAGGGAGAGGAGATCCACGGCAGACCAGACGATGCCGCCCTTACTTTGCGGCACTCCTTAGGAAGTGCGTCCAGTCCAGCTCCTTGCTCAAACCTCAGGCTGGATTGTGAAGTTGGCCAGTGAAGGGCAGCCCCACTGTGAAGCGGAAACTGGTGCAAACACAGGCGAAGTGGCGGCCCTGGGTCGTGCTCGCCAATCTAAGAGGCCATTCTCTTGGGCCCATCCTCTCCACTTCAAATGAATGGAGATGTACCTGTGGAGGGACCAGTAGTTAGCATAATGACTATGTCGCTGGACTCCCATGTGGTCAACCACGGTTCGAGTCCCGGACCCGGTGGCTTAAACTCATGCCGGGCGCGTGTGCGTGCATGCCCAGGATCCCGAGAGGAGCATGGAAGAGAAGGGATTGTGGTGTGGCCATCCCCCCGGGGGGTGATTTCTCGCTTTCTATCTCTTTGTCTCTCTCTTTCTGGTGAGCACACGCGCCCTATAACAAAAACCTCTCAAAAAAGAAGGTACCTGTGGAGATAAACAACGTCCCATGTTTACATGGGGAGGGCCTTTGTATGGGGACAGCCATCACAGGCACACCAGATGACCCCACGCACTGCAGGCGGGAGGGTGCCCACCAGCCATGAGCTGAAAGGACCAGAAAAGGAGAAAGCCATCTGCTGCTTTTGGAGGTCAGATTAGGGGTATTTGGTTTTCCAATTCATTTCACAAACACTGCAAGGTCCCGCTCAGTGGCATAGCCATGATGTGCTGCTCAAGTGATGCCGAATCCACATGGAAGACCGTGTGTTTTGTCCCAGGTCACTGTGCACTCGAGGTGCGCATGCCCATGACCCTCGCTGACTGGGAAGGCTGAGGAGGAAGGGATTGTTACAGGAGGCCGTCAAGGAAGGTGCCCCCTCCACTGCATGCTTCTCTCTCACAAGAAATAAACTTTAGTAAAAAAAAAAAAAAGGCATAGTAAATAACTATAATAGTATGTATTCTGAGCCTGAAAGAAACTACATAAGTCCAGAGAGGGGTAGAGGGTACAAGCAAATATCATTACCCACTTGATGATGAAGAGAGCTAACCTCTCCCTGAGCTTAGGTTGTCCTCTCCCAGTCAACCTGGAATACCTACGAAGCAGGAATAGTGACTGTCCATGGACAAGGAAGCTGAGACTCAGAATTGAAGGGACCTGGCCAAGGTTTTACAGTGCGTACATCACTGGGCTGCAACTCAGACATAGGATTTTCGACTTCAGATAGAACCAGTTTGCTCTTTAGAGTGAGTTGTGTTGGAAGGAGAAAGTATCCATCTGCCACCATGGGCTTCCCAGCCCATTTAAAAAGCCTTGCTGGGGCCAGCAGGTGGCATGGAGTTTACAGGACTAAACTCCCACATGGCCAACCACAATTTGAATCCCAGACTTGCCCTATGGCAAATAGCCTAAAAGAAAGATGAGAAAGAAAGAAAGAAAGAAAGAAAGAAAGAAAGAAAGAAAGAAAGAAAGAAAAATTAAATTAAATTAAATTAGCATAGGCTAGATGTATATTTGCTTTTTTTCTTCTTTTTAGAGATTTTGCTCTAGGGGACGTGTGCTCACCAGAGAGACAGAAAGAGAGAAATCACCCTCAGGGTGGGGGATGGCCAGGCCACAATCCCTTCTCCTCCATTCTCCTCTTGGAATTTTGGGCCCCCACACACATCCCTGCATGAGTTTTAAGCCACAAGGTTGGGACTCAAACCGTGGTGGACTATGCAGAAGTCCAGCCATATAACCATTACGCCATCTGCTGGTTCTGCATGTTTGCCTTCCAGTGTAAATGGAAATATTAATGCTGGTATATCCATTTCTGTGTACCAAGAAGAGGGTTGGGAGTTTAGAATAGGTTCTCAGTGATTGGGGCTTGCAGGAAATGCAGAATTCCCACGTGGATGACAACCGTTAGCAAGCTGACAGAGTATAGCGTACACGTTTGCTAGGCCACGTATTTAGGACCAGAGGAGAACATAATGAAACCAAAGACATACGCTCAATGAATGATCTCACCTGCCAAATTCCCCAAGGATGGCTGAATTTGCCCATAAGACACTGATGGTACTAAGAGATACCGCATCTGAACATTTGCTGCCTTAGCGAAACACCTGGGGGTGAGAAGGGGTTCATAAATGGGGTGGTTGGCTGGTAGCAATGCCTGTAAGGCCTGTCAGGGCCAATATCTCTCCTGCAGGCCTCTGCCTGGTGCTACCATAGAATGACACTCTTCCCTCTTCTCTCCGGCTGCAGCGCACCCTCGCGATCCCACCGTGAGGTGGGGCAGCGTGGGAGCCAGGCGGGACAGCCAGTTCACCTGAAATGCACAGAAGGGAGCCAGTTGTCCCAGCCCACACAGGAAATCAAACAGAGGGGCCACCGCCAGCCCTGGAGTTCATGAGCTCCAGGCTTCGCCTCCGGACAGATGTTTGTGTTTCCTCCAATGTTCGTTTAATGGTAGAAACATTTCGGTAGGAACCGGAGACCTGGCTCCTGGAAACTCACCTGTTGCTTCGGAATGTATTTACGTACCCGGGGCCCCACTGGGCAGGCTGTTCCCTTCCTACAGCCAGAAGGCCGGCGTGCTCACGTCACAGTCTCCACGGCAACTGACTGTGATACTGCAAACAGCAGATTGGCCCCGAGGTAGATAGCAAGTGGCCCGAGCAGGTAAAGTGGGCCGGATGGACTTCCTGCTTCCAGGCGAAAGTCTAAAAGGGGAAACTAAAATGCTCCCTAGCTCCCGCCCCCAGACAGGTCTTTCTCTGGAGCAAGAAACACCTCATAAATTGAGATCTTTTTTTTTTTCTCTCATGTTATTCTTGCAGACAGGTGCTAGGGTACCCCTGCTTTCCTTTCCTTTCTAATCACTCCACCCCATTCCTCTGCCTCTAATTTACTCATAACTGAGAGACAAAGGGGACGCTGACTGCACGGTTCCCGTCCTGGGCCCAGCAGCTTGAGAGTCATGCCGGGTGAACGTGCCTGTGTGCGAACATCCCGAGAGGAGAATGGAGAAGGGATGGAGCAGGTGATTTCTCACTTTGTCTCCTTCTCTCTGGCCAGTGCATGTGCCCTATAGCAAAACTAAGAATAAATAAGTGCTTTCTGGTCATAGCGGTCATGAGCCGTCATGGGTCTACAGTGCATTGTCCTCAGAGAAAATGAAAAACTGGAATTAAAGAAACCCTTCGACACACCTACTAGCCAGGGCGCCGAGTATGAGGAGCCTTCTCCCTGGTTTGGCTTGAGCGGCCCCAGCAGCTGCCCATCACCCTCCTAGCTCCAGACAGCCAGGTGGTCGGGCTCTTGTACAACCTCCTCCCCGGACACTGCCGTCTGCTTTTGGTGTCACCAAGCTCAGAGCTGCCTTCTGTGCCAGGCTGTTCTTGTAGGTGCCTAGAAGTGGAATAATAAAGCTAGCAGGTGACATAGGTTACCTCACTGGATTCCCACATGGCTGACTGCAGTTCTAGTCCTGGATCTGGCAGTGTCAAACTCATGCCCAAAATCCTGAGAGGAGACTGGAGGCAAAGGGATTGCAGTGTGGCCATCTCCCAGGGCAGGCAGGGTGATTATTTTTGCTTTCTGTTTCTCTGTTTTTCTCTTTCTCTCTGGCAAGTGCACTCACGCTATCGCAAAAAATCTTTTAAAAAAAAAGAAAGAAAGAAAGAAAAGAAAGAAAGAGGTTATGACCAAGAGGTACGTGTCAATCCAAGCCCTCCCTAAGTCTCCTTACAACTCCTACCTGTGACCTTGTCTAAGTCTCGCTCCCAGCCCATAGCCACATCTGCCTGGGCATTCTCAGCCAGGCTCCTGGACCCTCAGCCCTTAGGGCTTAAGGAACTGGGCTAGGTGCTGTGGGACCATGACTCAGACCAAGCCTGAGAAGTTGAGCGCCTGCCACATCTTTCATCCTGTCTACACCATAACAATATTCCCCAGACCGCCTACATTTCCTGCAGAGCACACTCTTGCCCGTAGCTAACACTCTTAAAATCCGAATTCACGCATGGGGTGGTTGGTCCTCACCCTTAACAATGGTTTGGAGAGAGAAGGAACCCGCAGAGGCGTTCTCTGTTCTCAGGCAGTCCTGCAAGTTCCAAGCTT
This sequence comes from Tupaia tana, assembly GCA_026018925.1. NCBI lineage: Eukaryota > Metazoa > Chordata > Mammalia > Scandentia > Tupaiidae > Tupaia > Tupaia tana. Next base: position 110,818,465 of record JAKSZU010000006.1, read on the forward strand.
TCCCATCCTGCAAGACCCACAAAGGCCACCTCCCCAACACAAGCTTCCTAAAATACACTGGTAGGAGCCTCTTCTCCCTCTACAGACCCACAACACCTGTTCTGGCCTTTCTCTAGGCACGTATCGGTTTTATTATGTACGCAGCTGGGCATACAACTTGCCTGCCCTCTTAGACTTTATAAGCTGCTTGAGGACAGAAACTCTGATTATCTTTGTATCCTCTTTTCCCTTGAACTTCACAGCTGCTTAATATGAGGGAATGAATGAATGTCTCTGATGCAATGAGTTGTCTGTAGCTGCATCCTCTGGTTTATTTCCAACCCCACCCCCTTCAACTTCTTCCCCCTGCTCAGTTTTCTATTGCCAGACAGTACATGCACTCAGCAGAAAGTAAGAGAGAAGGAGAGAGGAGGCCCCCTCCGTGGGGCGTGGGAATGCCACGATCCCTTCTCCTCCATTTTTCCATTCTGTCAGCATTTTGGGCATTCGTGTGCATGCACCTGGTATATTTTTTTGTCCTTTGTTTTCTGGGATTTTTAGAGAGATTTTTGCTATAGGGCACATGTGCTCACTGGAGAGACAGAGACAGACGGACAGACAGAAAGTGAAAGATCACTCCCAGGGAGGAAGGCCACCCGCAACCCCTTCTTCTTCATTCTCCTCTCGGGATCTTAGCCATCCACACATAAGCACCCTGCATGAGTTTTAAGTCTCCAGGTCTGGGACTCAAACTGTGGTCAGCTACATGGGAGTCCAGTGGTGTAACCATCCCACCATCTGCGGGTCCTCCCAGTATGTTTTTCAAGATTCCAGGGCTGAAATTCAAAATTACAGTATGCCATGTGAGATCCAAGCCCCTTAACCACTGAAGGCACCAGACCAGGCCCTCACATTTTCGTCCCTTTCTTTCTTTCTTTTTTTCTCTTTTTTTTAAAAGAATTATTTATTTAATTTTATTTATTAGTGTTATTGTTGATTAATTTTGTATAGGACACATGCACTCACCAGATCGAGAAAGAGAGTAAGCCGGCAGGTTTGAGACTCAAACCACAGCCAGCCATGTGGGAGTCCAGTGCCTTAACCACAATGCCACCTGCTGCCCTCCCCCCCTTTAATTTCTTCAAAAGGCTCTATCCCTGCCTGCCACACTGAAGTGCTATTTCTCACCCAGTTGACAAGTTATGTGCTATAAGTCTCCCTTCCCCACCTTCTCAATCCTAGACGGGGTGTGGAGGTTGCTGTTACCCAAGCATTAACTTTGTGGGCTGTGACTTCTCTGGAAATATAGTTCTTCTATTTTCCAATCAATAATACAGAAGTTTCTTCTGAGAATTTTGCTTAGGGTTCAAGAATCCACCTTTGAACTACAGGTAAGAGCCCTTCTCTTCCAAGATGACCTGATCCTTTCTTCCACACAAATGGAAGTCTGCTCTAATCTCTAGCCTGTCTCTAGAGCTGGCCACACCGTCTCGATTCACCAATAACTGAAACTTGTCACAGTTCGTTTTAGCTTTGGCTTCAAGCAACAGAAACTCAAAATATTACCTGCTTGAACAAGAAGAAAGTATATTTCTCCATCTCCTCCATCTCATAGAAAGGGTCTGAAGAAGCCAGTATGGGGGTATCGGCTTCCTAAGGTTCAAGTACCGGATCCTTCTATATCTGATCCTCTGTTCTCAGAACGTGCCACCTTCCTCATGGTTCAAGGTCATTGTTTGAGCTCCAACTTCCATGCCAGCAGCCCCACCACAGAAACAGGAAGTAGCGAAGAAGGACGTACTTCTTCCCTGAATGTACCCATTACATTTCTGATGAATGACATGTTTATTCTGCTTAGGTTTTAAATCCTAAAAATTAGGATTCTATCTCTAAGGAACAGGGCGATAATAGAAACTAGAGACAACTGGTAGACAGTCTGGCTTTCTGCCCTGAGTAATTAATTTTCCATTTTTAAGGAACCAGTTTTCTCCTTCTTCAATGGTCAAGGCAGACAGACTTTCAAAGAGTTTGTCTACTTTTGCTCTTCACAGGCTGAGAGCTTAGGGCCTGGGGGACTCCAAGGTATAGCAGGGTCAGGTGATTTTCCTGAGACACACAGCAAATAACGCCAAGGCAGGGGTGACACCAGTGGTCCCGACCCCTCTGTAGAAGGCTCGGCTGGGTAGGAATCAGGAGCAGAGGCTGTCACTCTCACCATGCTGATGAACGCCAGGATAGGGAGAGGCGTAGGCGTCCTGCCCAGAAGCAGCCTGGGATGCTATAGATAAGTCAGCGCCGGTGGCGTTGGGTTCCAGTGTGCTCATTCCAGCCGCACATGTCTGGAGCCGCAGCAGGTCTCCCTCGTGTTTCTTGCCTCTCAGGGCACCACCCTGCTCTTAGGGCAAAAACAGTACCACCTGGACTAGCCAATCCCCCCACGCACCATGGCAGTCTCCTGCCACCTGGCAGGGAGTTTGGAACCAGGAGAGACAAACCACATGGCTACACCTTGTCTTAGGGGCCCCAAGTTTCTAGGCAAATGAATCCCTGCCTGGGCTGGTGGCTACGTGCAGGCGTTCCTGTTATGTTCTTGAATCTGGCACTGAAGCTGCCTGCCTGAGTGGGACTGGCTCAGTGTGTCTCTTCCACAGGGCCTCCAGAAAGGCATTTGCGTTGGCAGTCTGCCTGCCTCCTTTCCCCAAGTGCCAGGTCCTCTGAACATCCCACAGACTGTGGGATGACGGTTCCAGTTTTGAAACACCTTGCACATGTGAGCTTGTGTATTGCTGAGATGCTGGGATACGCCAGCTGCAAGACTACCTCGGGCCGGAAGGCTGGGTGCTTGGGTGCTATTCAGGGTTAAATAGAGCCTCAGAGAAGAGGAGCACTAGCGTGTCCGAGGTCCCTTTCTAGGGGAACAGCTGGCCAAATGGGGCATACAGAAGCTCTGTAGATATCTGCTCTTCAGAAATGTCTTCTTCCTCCCATGAGTGGGATGACCACCTCCTGTCTTTGAACAAATAAGTGATTCTTGTTCACCTTTTACAGATGAAGTCACTAAGTGGGTATCAGGATGGGTATCATTTCCATTCTGTCTGTACCTTCTTGCACAGATCCTGCAACCTTTCTGAAGGATGCTGGGCCCACTGCCAAGTTCAACCCTAGAGCTGGGGCTGCAACATTAGGTTCTCTTCTTCTTTTCTTCTTTCTTCTTTCCTTTTCTTCTCCTCTTCCTCCTCCTTCTTTTTAGGACAAATAATAATAATAATAATAATAATAATAATAATAATAAAAAAGAATTAGAGAGTTAACTCTTAATTAAGGACAGTTAAGTGAAGCATCCTTATTATACAGCAGAGTCCCCTTCCTCCTCCTCCTTTTGCTCTTGCTCTTCTTCTTGATAGAAGTATTACCCCTCAAAAATAAAGTCTCAGGACCAGTAGGTGACATGGTGGTTGAGGGCACTAGACTCCTACATGGCCAACCAGAGTTCAAGTCCCAGACCTGGTAGCTTGCCTTCTCATTTTCCCTCTCTCTCACTTTTATTCTGTCCCTTTCTGGTCAAATAAAAACAAACAAATAAATAAATAAAGTTGAATCAAAATTATTCTTTTAAAAAAATAAATTCTCTATCTATAAGCTTCTTCTTGCCTCTTCTTTAAGTCTCACTGTCCACTCTTTTCCCCAAAGTAAACACCGTTGCCAGTGTGGAGTGCATCTTCCTGGCCCCTGTCTACACAGCCGCCCGTGTGTGTGTGGAGAGTGCTCTTTTCCCTACGAAGTGGCATCCTAGAGGGACAAATGGGTTGGAGACCACACTCTTTGCAACAGGTACAGTCTTTTACTCTTTCTTTTTCTCCTTCAAGAATTGCAAGGGCAGGTTTGCAGCAACCCTTAGCCTCAGGACACGAACGGACTTCTCTCTTTCACTGTCTCTCCACACACGAAACAAGGAGTCCAGGGAGAGGCGCACACGTGGGCATTAGCCCAGGGGCTGGGAAGGAGCCCTTTTGCAGCTGTGTAGAGAACCACAGAGCCCTGAGCTGCTGTGAAATCATGTGCAGGGTCCAGGCATCAGGGATGTGCGCCCAACCCGCTGTGCAGAAGTTAGCCCAGGCTGCACAATGGCTCCGAGCCTTCTTTCCAGACAGGTGAAACCCGACGAAGAGAGCCAAACATCCTTGAGGACATGCGACATCTGTACATCAGGGCCTGGCAAGGATGCTGCAGGTACACTGCACGTTCTGGGTAGTGTGACTCTCTCTTTGGTTTTAGAAAAACAAGGTATAGTAGAAAGACTACTGGACCAGTAGGTGTTGTGGTGGTTAAGGCGCTGGACTCCCACATGGTCAACTGAGGTTCAAGTCCCAGACTTGGTGGTTTGAATATCATCCTGGAGTGTGTACATGCCCAAAATTCCAAGAGGAGAATGAAGGAGAAGGGATTGTGACATGGCCACTTCCCCCACAGACTGAGTTCTCGCTTTCCTTCTCTCTGTCTCTCTCTGCCTCTTTCCTGAGAGTACATGCACCCTATGGCTAAAACGCAAAGAAAAAAAAAAGACCATCAATTGTCGCCATGAAGTTACCTGAGTTCTGTTCTTCTGCACAGTTAGACCTTAATCAAGAACTTACCATGTCTTGTGTTGGAAAGACGAATGGGAAATATATCTCATCCCTCTCTGAGATTTCAAAGTCTCAAAGATTCATATTTGGAAGGACAGAGCTAGGAATTACCGTAGCAGCATGCAATGGAAAGAACTTGGCTGTTAAATACTGGCTGTTCTATTTGCTAACTGGGCCTTGGAGGCAGGTTTTAAACACATCCAGGTCTCAATTCCTTCCCTACTGACTTCAAAGTCATCGAGCCGCCCTTACAGCATGATCGTGAGGTTCGGATGAGATAACAGGAAAGGAGTGACTGGATCGCTGGCAAGTGAGGGGTATGTGGTAAATGGAGGTTTCATAACCCGCTCCGTTTCCTCTGAGAGAGGCATTGTCTTCCTCCAATTAGTTTAATCCAGTGGACTGCACGCATTTTTTCCTGAGGAATATGAAATTATTTCTATACTTCCGAGTCTGTGGACTGTCAAAACCTCCAATCTCAGTGACAGGCTGGAAGGTTTTAGAAATGTTTATAACAAAGGTTCATTGAGAAAGCACTGACAACGAAATGAACAGCTGAGTCAATTTTCCAGATAATCCCCACCCCAAATCGGGGAATGCCTGGTCTGAATGATCGGGACAGTTGTCTCCGATCTCTGCCCCGTCTTGCCCTTCGCAGCCTAGTTGTCTCACAGATCCTTTACTTTTTTATTTAATATAAGTTGATTCACTATTTATTTCAGACTAGGATAGCTCAAAGATTCTCTTTGGAAGAGAGAGAATGGCTATGTCTCTTAATCAAATGCTAGTTGTCAATAGAAATAAAACCCCAAGAGTCATCTTAATAGCCTTGGTAGCAGTTGATTTAGAAAAGCCAGAAATGCAGCCATACCTACCAATTCATTTGTTTTTTTAAAAAAACTTTTAATTTTATTTAATTAATTTATTTAGTTTAATTGGCCAGAGAAGTACAGAGGGGAGAGAGAGAGAGAGAGAGAGAGAGAGAGAGAGAGAAAGCTGCCAGGTCCAGGACTCGAACTGTGGTCAGCCATGTGGGAGTCCAACACCTTAGCCACCATGCCGCCTGATGGCCCCCACTTCATTTGTTTTTAATGTGTTCCCATACAGGGTCCAAAGAATCTCTGAGTATGACCAATCTGGAAAGAGAAAAGTGAAGCTCAGAGAGGGTGCCAGAGTGTCTCGGGTCACACAGTAACTCAAACCTGGTCCCACCTGAACGCAGACCTGTCTCCAGCTCTCTCCAAGGACCAGTTGCAGATGTGTTAAAGGAGGTTTAGAGTGCCTCCCCAGCCAATGAAGCAGGTTCAACCTCCCAAGAGACAGCTCATGCCCTGACACTGGCATAACTAAGGGATGTCGTAGGGCCACCCTTCCAACCTCTTACCCGCCCCAGCCTAAAGGATTCCTCCCACTTAGATGTCTGAAGGGATTCATTCTTCGGAGCATTCCTGATCACAGGTCTGAAGGTGATCTGTGGGTGGTCGCGTCAAATCCACTGAGTCAGTGCGCCTGAGTGGAACCTGGAGATTCAGTTGTTAAAAGCTCCCAGGTGATACTGAGTTTTAGAATCTTTGCTTTTGTTGTCATTTTTTTTTTTTACCAGCAGGCATATGGCTCACTAGAGAGAGACAGAGACAGTGAGAGGAAAAGGGGAAATCGCCCCCTCTAGGGGTGGGACAGCCACACCACAGCCTCTTCTCCTCTAGTCTCCTCTGAGGATTTTGGGCATGCATACCCACGTGCCCAGTGTGGTTTTCAATCTGCCAGGTCCAGGACTCTAGCTGTGGTCGGCCATGGGGGAGTCTGGCTCCTTAGCTGTCATGGCACCATTGCTTTAAGTTAAGCCTCTCCTTTCCAGTTGTCCAGTTTTAACGTTTAAAAAGTTAATTGGAAAAGAAAGGACACCTAAAAAGAACAAGTCCTCGAGTGGCTGGAATCTTAATGGCAAAATTTCATTGATCCTGAGAGGCGGCCCCTGGGGGCGATGGCCACGCTGCAGTCCCTTCTCCTCCATTCTCTTCTCGGGATCTTGGGCACGCACGCACACGCGCCCGACGTGAGTTTAAGTCACCAAGTCCAGGACTTGAACCGCAGTTGATTACATGGGAGTCCAACATAGCCATTACGCCAACTGCTGGTCCCTCATAAATGATGTATTTCAAAAAAAAAAAAGTTTGTTTATTGAGAGAGAGAGAAAGAGAGGCAGGGACAGAGACTCTGACAGGGTCTTCTCAAACCATAATCCTCCTACAAGCCTTTCAGCCAGCCTGGCTCATAGCACACCCTACTATTTAGGCCTCCCTGGGACCTGAACCCCGTGTCTTCCCATATGACTCCAGTATCACACAGCAGAACCCTGCCACCTACCAGATCACAAACGGGCCTACACTACCTATGTTTACTTTTTCTTTCTTTCTCTTTCTTTCTTCTTTTCTTTCTCTCTCTTTCTCTCTCTCTCTCTTTCTTTCTTTCTTTCTTTCTTTTTTTTAAGTTTGCTACATGGCATTCGTGCTCACCAGAGAGAGAAAAAGAAGGAAAACTCTACTGAGAAATCACTGCCCAGAGGAGAGGCCATGCTGTAATCCCTTCTCCATTCTCCTCTTGGAGTTTTGGGCATACACACACTCATGCCTGGTGTGACTTTCAAGCACCAGACCTGGGACTTGAACCTCAGAGTTGGCCATAAGGGATCCAGCTGCCTTAAGCTCCATGCCACCTGCTGGCCCTAAACTACATACTTTTAAAGAAGAGTTCTAATAATGGCCCTGACCACCAACTCAGCCTGCTCTGGGTCTCTGAACTGCCTTTCTTTCACCAGTTCTCCGACAAGAAGGCATTTTGCCAGAGCTGGGGTGCCATGCAGCCAGGTATGCGGGAGCCCAGGCTGCAGTGTTAGTGCACCAAGGTCCCTGGGGCACTTCTAGCCCAGCAGGTACCGTGGGAAGCTTCCTGGAAGACTCTGGTCGGCCGATGAATCGTTCCAGCCGGTGAGCAGTACAGACTGTTGCCAACACACAGCATCGCCCACTCGAGCCTCAGGAATGTTATCATCTTCCCTCACCGGAAGTCAGGTGTTTGTCTAGGCAGACCTGGTCCAGGAATGCCTGGGCTGAGTACGGCCAGTCTTCCCCTAAGCTAAGCCTGTCTATTTTGATCCACTCCGTGCCGGGGTCACTGAAGATAAAAGTCAGAGGTTAATGACAGTAGGATGTGAACCGGGGCTAGCAGATGGCATGGTGTTTAAGGGTGCTGGACTGGGACATGGCCGACCGCGGTTCAAGTTCCGGACCTGGCGGCTTGCTTTCTCACTTTCCCTCCCTCTCTCTCTCTTTCTCTCACTTTGTCCCTCTCTGGTCAAATTATAAATAAGTAAATAAAGTTAAATAAAATAATTCTTAAAAATGACAGTGGGGGGGGACCAGCAGTTAGCATAATGGTTATGTCGCTGGACTCCCACGTAGCTGACTGCAGTTGGCATTCCGGACCCGGTGACTTAAAACTCACGCCGGGCGCGTGTGCATGCATGCCCAAGATCCCGAGAGGAGAATGGAGGAGAAGGGATTGCGACGTGGCCATCCCCCCTGGGGGATGATTTCTTGCTTTCTGTCTCTCTGTCTCTCTCTGTCTGTCTGGCGAGCGCACACGCCCTATAGCAAAAAGCTCTTCAAAAAAAAAAAATGACAGTAGGGGGACCAGCAGTTGGTGTAATGGCTAGGTCACTGGACTCCTGTGTAGTCGACCATGGTTCGACTCCTGGACCCGGTGGCTTAAACTCATGTCAGGCGCGTGTGCATGTGTGCTCAAGATCCTGAGAGGAGAATGGAGGAGAAGGGATTGCGGCATGGCCATCCCCCCTGGGGGGGGGGGGTGATTTCTCACTTCCTTTCTCTCTCTTTCTGGTGAGTGCACATCGCCCTATAGCAAAAACCTCTCCAAAATAAAAAAAGAAAAATGACAGTAGGATGTGGATTTCCAGTGCATTCTGCATTTGGTGACAAGCCTGAGGAAGATACCTGATTAAACTGGAATGTCAGCAGCTGAAGGAGAGCCAGTACCCAAGTCCCTTTGTGGCGCTGACCTCCAAGACGTTGGTACTCTCGTCACAAAATGGTGAGCAATGCCAAGCACTCTTCCTGTCCTCACGCGTCTTTCCATCTCACTCTCCCATTGGCAGGTCCCGTTATTATCTTTCTCTGAATACGCAGTGAGAAGTTAAGTAATGGGTTTAAATTTCTGCAGCTATGTAGTGGTAGCTAGGGTGAGTTTAGGAAGTCTGATTCTAGAAACTGATCCTTACTGGAACAGCAGTTGGTGTAATGGCTATGTTGCTGGACTCATGTAGCCGACCACAGTTCGAGTCCCGGACCCATTGGCTTAAACTCACACCAGGCATGTGTGCGTGCGTGCCCAAGATCCCGAGAGGAGAATGGAGGAGAAGGGATTGAGGAGTGGCCATCCAACCTGGGGGTGATTTCTTAAATAAATAAATAATAAAAATAAAAGGATCAGCAGTTAGTGTAATGGCTATGTCGCTGGACTCCCATGTAGCCGACCGTGGTTCGAGTTCTAGACCCGGTGGCTTAGACTCACACCGGGCGCGTATGCATACGTGCCCAAGATCCCGAGAGGAGAATGGAGAAGAAGGGATTGCGGTGTGGCCATTCCCCCGGGAGGTGATTTCTTGCTTTCTATCATTCTGTCTCTCTCTCTCTTTCTGGTGAGTGCACGTACCCTATAGGAAAAACCTTTCCAAAAAAAAGGAGAGAGAGAAATAAAGGAACTGATCCTTACCAGTGTTAGAGAAAAACTTCAAGCAATTTAATTTAGTGAAGTTCAACTGAGCAAAAAAAAAACACAATTCAAAATGGGGACCCCAACATGGCTTCCAAGAGACTCTGGGTATCCTCATGGCTGAGCATGATTCTGTCCGCCAAGGGGCAAGTGACGTTTGCAGGAATGGGAAAGTGACGTACAAAAGTGGAAGTGAGGAAATGAGGTAGATTACATTTCGGAGTTTGTTTTAACACAGTTGAAAAGGCGGGCCGGGACATCTGTGTGGACGGGAGCATGGCTGCTGTGATTGGCTGTAACTTAGCAACTTACTAAGGAAGCAGTTTTCTAAGTGAGGTCACAGTTTGCTTATGGGAGCTAAAGCCGGAGTACAGAGGCTTTCTGAGGCCAGAAGCACTAGAGTGTCTCTGTAAATTAAAACAAGGGGCACACGCTGGCATTAAGGGAGCCAGATCCTACATGGCTGACTGTAGTTCAAATCCCAGCCCCAAGCTTGAAAAACATGTCAGGCACATGTGCCCGTGTGCCCCGAATCCCAGCAGGATACAGAAATGGAGGAGAAGGGATTATGGTGTGACCACGCCTCACGGGGGGTGGGAGGGTATGCTTTCTCCCTTTCCTTTCCCTTTCTCTTTCTCTCTCTCTTTTTCTCTGTCTTTCTGTGTGTGTTTTTTGTTTTGTTTTGTTTTGTTTTCTAGAAGGACACAAGCTTTTTAGCAATAGTATTTTAAAAAGTTAAATAAGGGTCTCACTCTGAAGTCCAAAATGGAGCCATGAAAAGTAGTTTTGTTCACACTAGTATTTCATGGAGCATGGCAACATGACTGTGGAAACAAAACAGGCTGAGAAGCTAGAAGTTGGGGCCTGAACGTGAGCAGTGGGAATTCACCCAGTGACGCAGTCCTCAAGTTCTCCTGCTTCCAGGACTTCCCTCCCTTAGGGACACGGAACCCTCGCCATGCCTGTGATCTATCGCGCTCTCTCTCTGTCTCTCTGTCTCTGTCTCTCTCTCTCTCCCACACACACAAACACACACATGGCCTGCCTAGCCGGTGCCACCGCCACCACCAAAACAAGTACTTGCGGGACTTTAACCTCTGATTCCATTCTTCTGGTATCCTTTTGAACCTTGGAAGGCACAAAGGGGAGGCACAGAGAAATCGCTTGAAGAGGCGGGAAACCAGCGTACAGGGCGATTTGTTTCTTCACCGAAGCAACAATCATTCTATAAGTCCCTTCTGCAGGGCGGGCACTGCTAGGCCCTCAACAGACCGAGGTTAATTAGATGAAAACCGTTCCCCGAAGCAGCTCCCAGACTAGTAAGAAAGCAAAGGCCGATGCGATCATGGAAATTCAAAAGACTGAGTATCAACTACTCCAAAGGCGCAGTAAGGGGTTTGGGAGAGGAGCATCTGCCTGGAGCAATCCCAGAAGGCTTCCCAAAGGAAGTGGAATCTGAGCTCTGCCCTCGCCAGTCAGCTGTTCTGAGTACCAGAGCCCGATGGAGAGTCCACCTGGAGCTCCCTGCAGGAACCTTCTCAAAGTCCCGGCTCTCAGCTGAGAAACAACCCCAGGCCCAGCGACCCGGGGCCCTGACAGCCACAGTCCCTGCCACTTACTGGAAGGGAACGGTCAGATTTTCCTCCATGAATTTCTGCCATAAAGCCCTGAGGGGTGGGGACATCTTTGCAAGTCAATCCACTGCTATTTTGCCTCCTTATTCTCTGTGTTGCCAGGCCCAGTCCCTAGGAGACAGCCTAGCTGTGCAGTAGAGGAGAAAGAACCCTGTCCTGGAGACGTGACAATAATAAAGTCAGTGAAGCATAGCAGGAGGGAAGATAAAGGCGCTTTCTTGGGCCTCACCACCCTGGGGTGACTTGTCTAGTTATTTTTCTTCCTCTTCTCCCTTCCCCTCGCTCACTCTGTCTGTTCTAAAGGCCCTAGAGAGATGTGTGCTCACCTTCATTCGAGATGGGCTCGGAGGTCGTCAGAGGCCTCTGTCCCTGGCTGTGTCTGCCCGTAGCACTCCTATAAGAAGATGCAGGGAAAGATGAGAGGCCGGAGGTGGAGTCAGAGGAGATAAGAAGGTGGCACAGGCCACCAGCAAGCTGCCACCCAAACCTGAAGCTCAGATGTGCGTTGTTCTCAATGCTAAGGATTCATTTGTCCCCTCAGCCATTCATCCATTTCTCCATTCCATAGAAAGTTCTCAAACACCTGACATAATACAGCTGCTCCAACAAAATGAAGTTTTCTCAGTTTTCAAAATGAAGCGGCTACAGCTTATCCTCAGCATTAATCTCCCTATAAACTACACCAAAAACATTAAAGAGGAAAGTCTCACTACATTTTTTAGCCCCAATTCCATTTGCTTCAAGGCTCGGTTTGCATGTGCCTGCTTCCACCTCTTGCAGCACTGTGATGCTCCATCGTCACTGAGCGGATGTGTTCGGGGAAAACAGATGCCCCCACATATATTTGCCACCATTAGCGATGTATTTATTCATTTATTCATTCGCTCATTTGGAAAACATTTTCTAAGTATTTCATGCTACTGAGTTCACTCTGGTGGGAGGAGATGCAGCCAGCCAGGCAGCCCCATGCAGAATCAGCACCTCTGCATTGCCTGCTGTTCGTTCCATGTGTGCGTCTCACGGCTGATCCCGAAGGCCCCTTTGCACCAAGGAGAAGAGCGGAGGCTCTGAGAGTCGAGGCAGATTGTTCCAGGACCCCCAGCTGCTTGCAGGGACAGAGGTGCCCCAATGGATTCCCGCACTGAGCGGACTGGGAACAGAGCCCTGGGGGAGAGGAGGTGGAGCCAAAGCCCTCTGCTGAAAGTCTGACGAACAGACCACTCTACAGGCCATGGGCAGCCATCACCCAAGACCTTTCTGGAGAAAGGAGTAAAAGTATCTGGACCAAGAAAGGGAGATCAGCATGATGTCCCACTTACAAAGGTGTGCTCCTGACCTTCCAGCGCTTTCCCGTTGTCCCCAGGTGGGACTCCTACAAACCGTCGGGGTTGGAAGAAGGGCTGGTGGTTTGTGGGAGGCTGCGAGGTCATTAGGTTTCGGTTTCTCAGAGAGCAAACAATTACACAATGCCAAAGGCCACAATTGGCTCCCCTTCAAAACTTCACCTTCAAAACCATACTCTGATTGGCCACTTCCCATAAAGGCCATGATTGGCTCCCCTTCAAAACCTCACCTTCAAAACCATACTCTGATTGGCCACTTCCCATAGCAAATCGGTGAGCACAGAATCCCTTAGATTTGCATATCTGGCACCTCGTGATTGGTCCACAAAAGCAACCAATCATAACCCACCTTTTGCAATCCTTCATTTACATATAGAACAACCAATCACCACCCACTAACATGTATATAACCACGATCCCTGGCCCACAGTCGCCAGACGACCCTGAAGAAAGAGTTGTGATACTGCGTCGTCTCCGGACGACCCTGAAGAGCTGTGATACTGTGTCATCTCCGTGCTGCCCACAATAAATGGAAGACCCTGAAGAGCTGTAGCACTTCTTCGTCTCCGTGTTGTAATACTGCGTCGTTCATCCTGTCTCTCACTCCTCCCTCAGGAAACCTGTTCAACTGTCCCCTGGGTCAGGACAGTGGTTGGAGTGGAAGTCAGTGTCTATACTGCAGTTATACTTTTTTCTGTAAACAAGGAGGAATGGAAGAGGAAAGCCTTTGGAGTATATTTCACAGCTAGCCCAAACCAGGGCATTTAGGTGAAGGTGGGGGTCGGGGACACAGCCCTGACTACTGGGGGCTTAGTGACAGAAATGACAAAGGAAATGGCCCCTGACCTTGTCCCCAGGCCTCAGGATAAATGAGGCCTCCCCCAGTGACCTCAAGGTCAAAGCGGTGCACGTCCCAAGATCATGCACAGAGGAGGTTCTCAATTACTCATTAGCCAGCCTGGGTGCTGGCCCCCGTGTCTCTGTCCTTGGCCACAAAGTGATGAAAGCAAGCCGCCAGCTCCGGACTGGGCAGGCCTGACAGTTCAGTAGCTATCTCAGCTACAGGCATTATCAAAGCCTGGTGCGGCCAAGACAGGGCAGGGAGGCTGGGCTTTCAAACATTCTGTGCCCTTCAAACTTCTCCTCCCTTCTCAGCCCTCTCCCAGACAAATAGAAGCAAAACCAACACTAGTAGAAAGGGGATTTCAACATGTGGCTCCCTGGGCAAGACTTGCTACTGAGCAGGAAGAGGTCCTTCTGAAAGCGCTTGGAGCAGACCCCTGGAGTGGATGCTCTCCCTGGCCTCAAGGCTAGACCAGGGTACCTTGGGTGCAGGTTTGAGGCAGGGCTGAGCCATTCTGAGACCTGCCCTGGTTCCCAGCTGCCCCCTCTGTAAGTGTCTGTGGTGGGCATCTCGGTCACTTCTCCAAACCTCTCTGCCCACCCCTCCTGAGATAGGAAAAGCCAGAAAACAAACCCTTCCTCCTACGGTTGGAGAGAATCCAGGTGGCCACCATCATCTGCACTCCCCCCCACCCCAACCTGGCCCTATAACTCACCATGTAACCTGGCTGCTTTCTTGACTCTGGGTCTTTGTCCACTGCCCACTAAAGCAAGCTGTAGGTTAGTGTTCTGCGTAAGGAACTGAAGCAGAGAAGAGAAAAGGGCTGGCATCCAGAGCCTCAGAGAATCCTGGTCTTGACTCTCAAGCTCCTTCTTGATCAATAGCAAACAGTAACAAGACAGGGGCAACACGGTCAGGGCAGCAACAAAGGCAGCAGCAAGAAGTTGTCACCATGCTGTCTCCCGGCACCCAGAATGTTTTCAGAGCGGCCATGATGTGCCGGTTGTCAGCCAATGACTGGGGGAGAGGTAAGGACCTAGTCCCTGAGCTCAGGGAAAGAATACCATGAGTGAGTCATGATTACAACAGCGAGAAGTGCCACTGCCTGAGCACCTCCACGTGCTCTGCTTCCTGCCTGGTCAGGATTGTGCTTTCTGACCTACTGGAGCTCGAAGAGGCAAGGCCGGGTGACAGGCAGGGAGTCGTATCCAATCCGTTCGGTATAACAACAGTAGGGAGGTGTGTTACAGAAAAAGGGCTCAATGACACTTGGCAGATCACAATGAGGCAGCCTTTATGCAGGACCCTCGGGGTGGGCATGGGGACCATGGCCATGGAACAGCCCAGGGAGGCAGAGAGAATTCAGTGGGGCAAATGGAGATTTATAGCCAAGGCGTGGGGCGGATCAGCGAATGGGAAATTCTAAGAGGAATGTCAGAGGTAGGGGATCCTGGCTAAATGGATCTCATAGAATTCCTGTGAGATCCACGGGTCAGGGTGATCAGGGATCACCTGGGGGATCCAGAGGCTGAGGACCCCGGTTAGATATCAAGGGGCAGAGGGTTCTTGCTAAATTGACCTAGAAAGGTTCTTGCTACAACTGAACTTTACAAGCAAGTGCACAGAGGAGCCAAGAAGGTTCAGGAACTTGGCTAACGTTTAGTCAAGCAAGGAGCTTTCATCAGGGGAACGCCCATTTGACGCAGCTGGCTACCTGGGAATTTCATTTTTTCTTCTTCCTCAGTCGGTGTCCTAAGATGCTTCTTCCCTATCCTGTCGTACTTCCTGTCTCCTCTGCTTTCTTACTTTTGCCCTCCTGACCCTTGAGTCTAGATTTGACCCTTCCTCTATTTTCTCGTTACTTCTGTTACTTTAATTCATTCCTAGAGTTTTAACTCACCACTTTTTTAAAATTTTATTTTATTGCCAAAAGGCACATGTGGTCCCTACAAAGAGATAAGGGGAGAGAGGGAATGGGAGAAGGCACCCCCCAGTGAGATGTAGTCAAACCGCAATCTCTTTTCCTCCATTTCTCCATCCTATCAGAATTTGGGGCACACATGCACACACACCCAGTATGTTTTTTAAATTACCAGAGCCAGGTTTCAAATCGCAGTTGGCCACATAGGACCTGTTCTCTTAACCACCAGACTATGAGACTAATCCTCAATCACCACTTTTTTTTTTAATTTTTTTTAAGATTTTTGCCCTAGGGTACGTATGCTTGCTGAAGACAGACAGAGACAGAGAGAGGGGGAAAGTGGAAAACCAGCCTCCAGGGATGAAGGCCATGCTGCAATCCTTTCTCCTCTCTTCTCTCGGGATCTTGGGCACACACACGCACCTGGTGTGTCTTTCAGGCTCCTGGGCCTGGGACTTGAACCCTGGCGTCAGCCATGTGGGATGCAGCGCTCTCACCACCATGCCGCTTGCTAGCCCACCACCACTTTTTACTTGCAATTTTCAAATTTCTGTCTCCAGCTCCCACCTCACTTCACACTACGGGTCCCCATCTCTCAGTCACCTCAGACACCCAAGACCGCCTTACCTCTCTCGGACTACTTTCTTCAAGGTCTCTTTATCCTTTGCTTAGACTGTCTCAATGGCCTCAATCTCCTCTGTCACTTTATTCTCTTCCTTTTCCAGGACTTCTATGACTTCCTGATTTTTTCTTCTAGACATTTCTTTTCTCACGTAACTACCTTACTCAGAAATCTTCAGTGGTCTCCGAATGCCTAAAGAATTATGTTCAGATGCCTATAGAATGTTCTGAGTGCTCATGCCAACTTTTTAATTTTTTCGTGCACTCACCAGAGAGACAGGAGAATGTAGCTCCCACCCTGGGGCAGGCTCACACCACAATCCTTTTTCCTTTAGTCCTCCTTCCCATCAGAATTTTGGGCATGCATGCACAAGTGCCTGGCATGTTTCTCAAGCCATTCGAACTGTGGTCAGCCATGTGGGATCCAGCTCCATTAGCCACAACCTGTGAGCTGGGCCTGTCGGCCTGTTCTCTAGTCTCCACTCTCAGGTCCTGTCGCCCAAGGCTACTCACTGTTCACTGGTGCGTCTCCGTATTTGCATTCTGGGCCCTCTGCATTAACTCCTACCCATCCTTTGGGACACAGCCGGAAAGTGCTTTTTATGGAGCCAGTTCTGCTTCCCTTAGCCCTGTGTGGGCCCTTCCTCCCTGAATTCGCTACAGCACTCTGTTATTTCATGTCCTCGGGTACCACAGTTTGGTGCTAGAGAAAGAACTTGGGTCGTGAAGCTTGATTGGTCTTGCATTCTGGCTCAGTCACTTTCTAGCAGCGTGACCCCGGGTCCTTCACTTTGAGCCTTTTTTCTTCCATCCATAAAATGGGCAAAAGAAATGCTGTGAAAAGTAGAAGTAACACATGCAGGGACTAGCAGGTGGTATAGCAGTTAGGATGCTGGACTCCCAGGTGACTGAGCGTGGTTCAAGTCCTGGACCTGGCAGTTTGCTTTCTTACTTTCTCTCTCTTCTTGTTCTCTTTCTTCTCTCTCTGTGTCTCTGTCTCTCTGGTGAGTGCACATGCCCTATAAGAAAAATAGAAAAAAAATAGATTAAAAATTAAATCAGTAATTCTTTTTAAAAAGTAAGTAATACATGCAAACGAATGCATCCCACACAAGTGAGTGCTTCACAGGCAGTAAATATTAATAATATGCGGTGCACTTATTTCTTCCCCACTGATAAATGAATTCCTTGAGACAAGGGCTGACCAGTTTCTACCTTTCACATCAATTCCCTCACCAGTACAGCGCTGGGAACATAGAGTCTTTCAAGCCGAATGTGGACCTCACTGGTCTCTGCTAACCCGTCAGGCTGACCGACTGCCCACGGGGTCGGAGCATGATCTCTGCCCCAGCCCCTTCCAGCTGTCTGCCTCTGTCTTCCCACCAAGGTGCCTTGACACCCACCCCAGGCCCCAAGTATCAGATGCTATTTCAGGTCATGGCATCAAAGTGCTTGGCTGTAGGTAGGATGAATGTGAGAGCTACTCGATGGAGGAGGAGTCATAAATCACTCTGAAGCTGGGCCTAAACGCTGGGAAGCCTTGCCCTGCAAACCACAATTCCCCAAACCTCTGTAAAAAGTGGCCCGAAACCCCTGGAGACCTGGCAGGAGATTCCTTTCTGTTGCTTGGCACTTGGCTATTCCGAATCTGGCTGAACCCCAGCAGCCCTGGGGAATATACAAACTCACTGCCCCAACACCCAGGCCTCAGATGAGAATGTGCCTGGGCCCCTGTCGCTCCCTCATCTCATCGTAAAGACAGTTTTCAGGTTAGAAATGGGTAGAGACAGGGGGACCAGGCTTTCTGGGTGGCCTCCTCAGTCCATCTTCCTTGCCTTTCTGGTGGCTTTGTCTGGAACCCAGGCCTGAGGCTTTCCAAGCCCAGCTAGGAGTGACCATAGAGAGCCCTAATCTCTGGCCTCTCCATTGTATTAGGGAATGCTCCAGGCCAAGGCCCTTGAGCCTGGGAGGGAAGAACACTGCCTGCAGATGCGAGCTTGCAAGAAGCTTTGATGTTCCGAGCTGGACTGGGAGGCGTGGGAAGGGAGACTTCTGCTCTGAGCCCCCACACGGCAAAGCCTTCCGCTATCTCCTGGGCCTCCACATGGCCTAGAGGTGCTGGCTAAAGTCTGTCTTGGCCAGGAGTAAATCAGGCCGGGACCAAAGAATGCACTCGAGTCAAAGTGGAAAATTAGATATTGTGCAGAGAAAAGCTCTTCTCTCCAAAATATATATGCGTCAAAGTGTACCCCTGTCTAGCTGGGACAGGAGCCATCAAAATGCAAATGTGGGTTTTGAGAATGCTAATGTTGGGAGTGGAGAACAATGCTGAGACAGACTTCTTGGGGCCAGGGAGAGGGCCCCAGGGCAGGATGTGGGAGCTGAGTGGGGGCAGGGATGAAAGGGGTAAGGAAGCAGTGAGAGGGAGCCTGGCGGTGAGAAAGCAGCAGGAGTGCTTAGAGGTTGAAAGACTGCGGGCAGGACTAGAAAAGGGGCGTGCGGACGGGACGGGTCAGAGGACCTGGCCGCTGACCGCTGACCTGAGGCTCACGCCCAGGAAAGAGGAGGGTGAGTTCAGGGAACTTTCTTTGAGTGGCAGCCCAGCAGGGTGGCGGGCAGGACGTGACGGGGTCCTGGGCTTGGACTTGAGGTCAAGGCACATGTTTTTGGAGGAGCGGGGAGGCCAGGAGGCGTGCTGCTTGGGCACGACTGGCTTGTGAACCAGAGGGCTTGACAGGAGGGGCTGAGAGTGGGGTGTGGGGCCCAAGCTGGGTCTAGATCCACTTCCCTGGGCTTCAGTTCGGCTCTTGCCTCTATAATGAACTGCTTTCTCTCCAGGCTTCATTTTCTTATCTGGAAAATGGAGCTCCTTGGTTGCTGGGAGAACAAACGAGTTCAAGCAGTGCCTGGCACAGGGTCACCGCCTGCTGGGTGTTTGTTACCTTTGCAGGTGTCAACGCTGAGGCTCAGAACGGCGTAGTGAGCGCTCCTTCTAGATGGCAGGCTCCAGTCCACCTCAAGTCTGCCAGCTCCCGTGGGTGCTAAGAGCCACCTGCACTGAAGACAGGCACCTAGGGACGGCTCTGGCATCCCAAAGGCAGAAGGAAGCTGAAGCCATGAAGCCCTGAGCCTTTGCTTGGGTGGGGATAGAAATTGACCAATGCGGGCCAGGGGGGCTTATTTTAGAGGGCGGGTGATTTTTCAGTGTCTGCTGTCGCCCTGGCCCACGGCTCCGACTCCTCACAGGACTCTTGTTTTGCACCTCCGGGGTACTGCGCAGAGCCTGGCGACTGGGCCGTGAATGAGTTCATTCACTGAGTAGTCTGTGGTGTGAGGCCCGGAGCTGAGCAGCGGGAATCCACAGATGAATACGGTGTGATCCCTGCCCTGGGGTAACTTGTTAGTCTGGTGAATGAATAAAGGCAAGAAAGTATGAAGGAAACTGTGGGAAGATCTAGGCCATTCTGCTAGTTGCAGAATGAACTGGACTGGTAGAAAGCACAGAGATACAGCCCTGGACAACTCTCACTGAGAACCACAGACCTGAGCACTGCAGGCCTGGGCACTGAGCAGACCTGAGCACCGCAGGCCTGGGCACTGAACAGACCCGGACATCGCAGGCCTGGGCACTGAAGAGACCCGGGCACTGTAGACCCGAGCACCGCAGGCCTGGGCACTGAGCAGACCTGAGCACCACAGGCCTGAGCACTGAGCAGACCCGGGCACTGCAGACCCGAGCACCGCAGGCCTGGGCACTGAGCAGACCCAGGCACCGCAGACCTGAGCACTGAGCAGACCCAGGCACCGCAGACCTGAGCACTGAGCAGACCCGTGCACTGCAGGCCTGGGCACTGAGCAGACCCGAGCACCGCAGGCCTGGGCACTGAGCAGACCTGGGCACTGAGCAGACCCGGGCACTGAGCAGACCCGGGCACCGCAGGCCTGGGCACTGAGCAGACCTGGGCACTGAGCAGACCTGGGCACTGAGCAGACCTGGGCACTGAGCAGACCCGGGCACCGCAGGCCCAGGCACTGAGCAGACCCGAGCACTGAGCAGACCGGGCACCGCAGGCCTGGGCACTGAGCAGACCCGGGCACTGCAGACCCGAGCACTGAGAGGACCCCAGCACTGAGCAGACCCCAGCACTGAGCAGACCGGGCACCGCAGGCCTGGGCACTGAGCAGACCCGGGCACTGCAGACCCGAGCAGACCCAAGCACTGAGCGGACCCAAGCACTGAGCAGACCCAGGCAGACCTGGGCACTGAGCAGACCTGGGCACTGCAGACCCGAGCACTGAGAGGACCCCAGCACTGAGCAGACCCGAGCACTGAGCAGACCCGGGCACTGCAGACCCGAGCAGACCCAAGCACTGAGCGGACCCAAGCACTGAGCAGACCCGGGCAGACCTGGGCACTGAGCAGACCTGGGCACTGCAGACCCGGGCACCGCAGGCCTGGGCACTGAGCAGACCCGGGCACTGCAGACCTGGGCACTGAGCAGATCCGAGCACTGAGCAGACCCGAGCACTGAGCAGACTGACAGACTTTGCTGTGTCGAGTCTTGCTAAACAGCTGCTGCCTGGGGCTCAGGTTTGAGCAAAGCTGTTTTTCACAAGAACAGGGGACACAGCACCCCGTTTTTCCCACACACAGGCCAGGAGTGAGGGATCTGAGCAGGAAGCCTGCTGCCTGTGTTTTTCACAGATCTCCCTAAGCTCTGTGGGACCACAGACTGCAGAGGGCTGGCAGAGCTGGACTTGCCCCGGTGCGCAGCTCGCTGGTCCCCGGGCAGCAGTGGGGAGGCCTTACGATCCCTGTGGTGAGAGACACCTCCCCTGAGAGGCCGGTGGGAACGTCCAGCAGAAATGCTGCATCTCATAAAGGTGGGCCACTTTCCAAACACTGAGAGCCCACCTCTCTTGGTATCCGAGGTCTGTTTCAAATGGGACTAACCTCGAGGAGCCAGCGTTGCAACCCTGTTCACCTGACAGCCGTGTGTGTGAGTGTGTACCTGGAAACGCCATAGCCGGCAGCCGTGTGTGTGTGTGTGTGTGTGTGTGTGTGTGTGAGTGTGTACCTGGAAACACCATAGCCTGACAGCCGTGTGTGTGAGTGTGTGTGTGTGTGTGTGTGTCCGGCAGAAACGCCATAGCCTGACAGCCGTGTGTGTGTGTGTGTGTGTGTGTGTACTGGGAAACACCATAGCCTGATAGCTGTGTGTGGGGGTGTGTGTGAGTGTGTACCCGGAAACACCATAGCCTGATGGCTGTGTGTGGGGGTGTGTGTGTGTACCCGGAAACGCCATAACCTGACGGCTGTGTGTGTGTATGTTTGTGTGAGTGCCAGGAAACACCATAGCCTGATGGCCGTGTGTGTGTGAGTGTGTACCAGGAAATGCCATAGCCTGACAGCTGTGTGTGTATGTATGTGTGTGTGTGTGTGTGTACCAGGAACGCCATAGCCTGACAGCCGTGTGTGAGTGTGTACCAGGAACGCCATAGCCTGACAGCCATGTGTGTGTGAGTGTGTGTATGTGTGTACCAAGAAACACCATAGCCCAACAGCTGTGTGTGTGTGTACTAGGAAACACCATAGCCTGACAACCATGTGTGTGTGTTTGTATACCAGGAAATACCATAGCCTGACAGCTCTGTGTGTGTGTGTGTGTGTGTGTGTGTATGTGTGTATTTGTACACCAGGAAACACCATAGCCCAACTGTGTGCGTGTGTGTACGTATGTACACCAAGAAACACCATAGTCTGCCCACTGTGCGTGTACATGTATGTGTACACCATGAAACAGCCTGACACACGCATACACCAGGAAACACCATAGTCTGACTGGCCGTGTGTGTGTGTACCAGAAAACTGAAAGTGAAACAGGCCGGGGCAGTGCTAGGCCTTGCAGGGAGCAGCAGCAGATCCGGGGCCAGTGACCAGGACCTGGGCTTCCGTGGCTTGGGACTGCACCCCCGGGGCCTCAGTGGTGCTGGGCACACCCTGCCCACCAGCTCTGCCCACAGTCAGTCCACACTGCGGGTTTGAACCGTACTTTGCGACCACATGGGAAGTCTAAGGGGCCAGAGGAGCCGGTCCAAGGCCCTGCCCCCTCCCAGAGACGGCCCAGGGAGGTAAGGACAGGATGGTGGCCAAGGCCCGGAGGGGGAAGTAGACACATTACGACGTGCAGCCTGGCGGATCCACGCCCACGTCCACTCCGCCTGCCTCCAGCGTGAATGGGGATGAGCACACCGTCTTACGTGATGGGTAGAAATGAACAGAGCTGGATCGTACAATCTGGCATGCACTTTCTACAGGCGAAAACCGGGCTTTGAACACAGCTCAGTAGTGATGAGTCATCTTCATCTCACGGCTTCTCTCTCTTCTCTGCCATCATCCCATAATCCAAGTTACCATCAGCTCTCACGGATCCTAAGACGTGGATTGGGTGCCCTGCCTCCTCTTCCCCACCTCTCTTGCTTCATGCTCTCTGCCTCAGTTAGTATTTTTTTTTTTAAAGGAATATTTAATCCTGATCTTAAAACCCTCCACCACGTAATGGTGAAGGGAGCCAGTTATCTTACCGCCCGCTGTGGTTCAAATCCCGGTGGCTTGACAAATACCTGGCATGTTTGTGTGTGCGCGGAAATCCTGATGGGATGAAGAATTACAGGAAGGGGATGGTGCTGTGGCACACCCAGCTGAGAGTCCTTTCTCCTCTCTGTCTGTCCTTCCTTCTGGCAATTAAAAACAAAAACTCTCCACTGGGTCTCCATTGCTCTTAGAATCAGGATCGAAAAATTCAAGGTGTTCTAGAAAGTCATTTTCTTCCCTCTCTCTGATTCCCTGAACGTGTGGGACCCCCTGCCCCCCGCAAGGTTTTGCACACTATTTTGATCCCCTGCTAGCACTCAGTTCAATCCGTGACTATTCGCGTATGTGTGATCGTTTGGTGACTGTGCTATTGCGTTGACTGATGGTTATACCAGGGACGGGAAGCTTTCTGAGGACAGAGACTGCAGCTAGTTTCACTCGCTATTGTTGTCGGGGTTGGCAAGGTGCCCTGTGGAGAGCAGATGACCAACACGTCCCTGCTGAATCAGTGCAGGAGAGCGATTGAGCCGGTCTGCCTCACAGTCACACGTTCTGCCCCGCGACAAGGCCTTCCGGCCAGATGGGAAGCAGGACTTGGAGGAGCAGTGGCCAGCTGGAGGTCACTGAGAGGGGAGAGCAGGTGCCACTCAGTACCGAATCCCAGCCCTCTCTGTCCTGCGCATTGCCTGCCCTCTCTGTATCACTTTGATTCAGCCACGTCGCGGTGGCGGTGACTGTCTGTGTGTGGTGGGAGTGACGGCCGGCCAGTTTTTAATCACAGCCAAGGGAACGGTATCCAGAAGTCTTTTGCCATGTGTAAAGCTTCCCCGCTTCAGTGTCTTCTTCTAGAAGGAACGATGATTGGTTCCCAGAGTTTACTGTTAATCCAGCAACGTACATTTTAAAAACATCTTTTTTTTGGAGAGGTTTTTTTTTTTTTTTTTTGCTACAGGGCGCGTGCGCTCGCCAGCCAGACAGAGAGAGACATAGAGACAGAAAGCGAGAAATCACCCCCCAGGGGGGATGGTCACGCCGCAATCCCTTCTCCTCCATTCTCCTCTCGGGATCTTGGGCACGCACGCACACGCGCCCGGCGTGAGTTGTAAGCCACCGGGTCCGAGACGTGAACCGCGGTCGACTACGTGGGAGTCCAGCGACATAGCCATTACGCTAACTGCTGGTTCCCAAAACATCTTTTTTAAAACCAGATTTGGGAATGCTCCTTTCATCCAATAAAAATGACAGGCTACAGCTAGCAACTATGAGAACAGACATCCAAATGAAGAACTCAGAATAGATGCGTGAAACCGTACTAAATGGCAGACGGGATCGCGGAGCTTGGCCTCCAGGTTAGTTACACGCACTAGTGAGCTCCAGAACAGAACCCTCTTGTTATCCGTGTGCTCCCCGGGCTCCCGTAGGTGCTCCATAAATATCTGTCAATGAAATAAATGAATGGAACTTTCACTGGTCTGGAAAGAGTCCTGACGGCCAGGGCAAAACCACAGCACCCAGCGCTCACCCATCTATTCTAGCCTTTATCTTCCACCTCTGGAAGGCCTGTTCTTTTAGAACACGGGTGCCTAACAAAAGCAGACCCCCCCCCCCACACACACACACAGGTTCTAACACCTCGGGCTATCTGAGCATAGGCAAGTCACGTCACACGTCTGAGCTTCCATAGCCTTGTCTGTTAAATGGGTACGATAATTCTTTACTCAATGAGGATAATTTTCTTTTTAACTTTATTTTATTTCTTTCATGAGAGAAAGAGACGGACCCCCAGTCATGCTGCAACTTCTCCCTGGACCCTCCCACCCCACAGGTCTTCTCTCCAGCCAGGATCATGGGCGTCTCCACAAACATGCTCAGCATTTTCAGGTCAACCCAGGAACCAAACCCAGGGCCTTTTCCTATTGCTCCAGTTTGGGGCAGTGGGGCCCTACCCACAGTGCCTTCCTAGACCACAGAGGATAATGCTTTAGTGACTTGAGCCTAATATTAATTGAGCGCCAGGCTCTGTGCTAGGCACTGCGGTACCAGACAAGTCAGAAGCGGGCTCTGCTTTGCTATGGAAGAGACATTAAGTACATAAATACAAACAAGCTTATAAAAATCACAGTTTGGGGGGCCAGCAGGTGACATGATGGTTAAGGTGCTGGATCCCCCATGGCTGACTCCAAGGTTGGAGTCCTGGACCCAGTGGCTTATAAAACACGCCAGGCACATGAGCATGCATGACCCAAATCCCAAGAGGCAAATGGGGAAGGGATTGCTGTGTGTCCATCCGCCCCAGAGGGTGATTACTCACTTCTCCCTCGCTCTCTGTCTCTCTCTGGTGAATATACATGTCCTATGGCAAAAATCTGAAGGAAAAAAACTGACTTCAGATATGTGTATGGTGGAAAACAAGGTGCCACAGAGAGACTAGCAGTGGGATCCAACTCAGATTAGGGCGTATGGCGGGCCTGGACAGGACAGCACCATTCATACAGATGGGAAGGTGGAGTTAGGAACTGGCCAGAGGAAAGGCTGGAGACCCAGGTGGGACATGGTGCACCGAGGCGTTGGTACCAAACTCAGATCAGGTTCGCTCGCCCAAGCGCTGTGAAACCAAGCCGTAGGCACATGGTGGTGAAGGGAAGTCCAGCTTTATTGCACAGAGCAAAGCAAGGAGAGCGGGCAGCTCAAGCTGAAAGACTCGTCTCCCTGAGATGTTCCTCACATGCGGTTTTAAGGGCAAAAATTAGGGGCAGCGGTCCCAGGTGCATGACCCGTTCAGTGATTGGTTCAAGAGGGCGTGATCATCTCCTGGGCATTCTTGATTGGTGAGGCCTTAGATAATCAATTTTCTCTTCAGGTGTCTGGAGCCCTTCAGCCTAGAGTCTCTGAGCTCACAACCAGCAGTTTCCAGCCTATAAGACATCTTAAAGGGACCAGCAGTTAGTGTAATGGCTATGTCGCTGAACTCGCATGTAACCCACCGTGGTTCAAGTCTCGGACCCAGTGGCTTAAACTCAACGCTGGGCGTGTGAACGTGTGCCCAAGATCCTGAAAGGAGAAGGGAGAAGGGATTGCGGCGTGGCCATCCCCCCTGAGGGGTGATTTCTCACTTTCTGTCTCTGTCTCTATCTGTCTTTCTGGAGCACAGGCGCCCTATAACAAAAACCTCTCCAAAATAAATAAATAAATAAATAAATAAATAAATAAATAAATAAATAAAAAGAAAATCTTACACATTGAAATGAAAACCTTCTTTCCTGTGAGAGTTTTAGGGGTCAAATGGCCCTCACTCATGGTCCATGTTGGTCATTATCATAACCAAAGTCTGAAGACTTACTCCTTACTCTGGGCCATTACAATGCAAATGGACTTTATATTTCAGGGACCCTAGAAAATACATTAGGGAGTCCTTGCTGGGTTTCAGCCTGAGCAGTGGCGAGCTGGGGCAGGGCAGGTAAGGCTGCTCTGGATGAGGAGACATTGGTCTCCAGAGTTTTTAAGAAGGGAAGAAGATGCCATGTACAGGCTCAGAAAGCTCTTGGGATGCTTGGGTTGAAAACTATTGAGACTGAGGAACAGAACCAAAGCTGTGTTCCTCCAGGACTGATAAGAACCAGGCGTAGGCCAAGGCTGTAAGGATGATCACACCCCAACGCCAAGGGCAAGATCCCTGTTTTGTTTAATTTGCTATAGGGCACCTGCCCGGCAGGAGGGAGTGGAAGAGAAAGTGAGAAAGCACCCGCCCTAAGGGGTATGTCCACACTGCAACCTCCTCCATTCTCCTCTTTGGGATTTTGAGCACCCATGCACACACTCGCGGTGTGTTTTCAGAGCCACGGGGCCCAGGACTCAAACTGCGCTGTCGGCCATGTGGGAGATCCAGCTCGCTTAACCAGCACACCACGGGCTGGCCTGAGACCCCTGGTCTTTAAGTCTGTCTTCCAATCCTCTGCTTTTGCACCTTCTGCCCTGGCGGGGGTCAACTGGGAAATGAGTAACTGGTCTTGGGGTTCTGAGGGGCCTGGGAGGGGCAGCCCCGGGGCTTCCAGGCCAGGCCCCCTGGATGTCTGGGGAGGAAGCACAGGAATGCACCGGGCCCGGCCCAGAAGGGCCAGCTCGCGGCGGGCGGGCGGGGAGCTCTCGCTGCAGCTTGCACTGTGGAATGGAAACTCGCAGCTCCAAGGCCCTGCGGCAGCCTCCGGTGTAGGTGGCTCAGCCCTGTCTCTTTCTTTCCCCTCCCAGGCCCTACCTGCCTAAACAAACAGCCGCAGCCTCCCACCCCAGCACCCCCGCCCCCGCGCACCCCCGCCCCCGGGACAGGAAACAGGCAGTGACAGCTCCCCGCCCGAGCCTCCGCGGACCCTGGCGGCCGGCTAGCAACCCGGCGGCGCGGCGCTGCGATTGGCTGCGCGCGGGGAAGCGGCGGAGAGCTGCGCCAATGGCGGGCCGCGCCGGGGGCCGCGCCGCCCGGGGCGCGGGGAGCGAGGTCCTACATGCCTGTGGTATTTGCTCAGAGGGGCATGACCACTTTGGGCAAGTCTTTAAATGTGAGTCAGCTTTCGGCCGAGCCCTGGGAAAAATTCCTTCGGTGTTGTCAGGCAGGGTTCGCTAGCTGCAGCTTTTTTCCCCCTTAAACAATTCAAAAGGGATAATCCCAGTGAATGGGGAAAGGCATTCGGACCCTGTCCTGCTCTGCGAGGAGAGGCCATGGGCAGAGCTGGGGGGCCAGGCCTCCTCAATTCGGGGGCGGGCCCCTAGAAGTTGGTTTTCCGCAGGGTCGGGACACTCACCCTGTCTTGTACCCGCAGGCGGAGACTGCAGAAGGAATCGCGCCCCCTGGAGTTGTGCGACGCCTGGGCCCGCCTCCCCTTCCCTGAGCTGTCCCTCTCCGCTCTCCCGTGGTTCTAGTCCTCCGTCTGGCATTTAGTAGCTGTGTGAGCTTGGGAGTCTCCCCACCTCTCGAATCTTCCAATCTTCGGTTTCCTCATTGACAACTTCAAGGGCACAGCAGAGATCGCGATCCGGTCTGGAGTGTGAGAACACTTCCCTTGCAGCGTGCTCCTCCCCCTCACTTGCTTGGACAAGTCCCTTTTGCTCTGCCAGCCTCAGTTTCCACCTCTGTCAGATGAAGGAGTTGATGTCCAGGGGCATTCTGCTTTCCTTTAGAGTCATACCAGCCCTCTCGTGAGGCCTCTAGAGCCCATGCATGGGCTTGAGGTGACCTGCCTCCCTGGCCAGCACAGCCCCACAGTAGGGCTCCAGTTCCCCAGCTGTCATCCCCACATGTCACCTCCAAGGAGGGGCTGGGAGCACTCTTGGAGAGAAGACCAAGAAAGGCGAGGACTGGGGGAAATGAGCAGGGACGGGAGGGCTTTATGTGCAGTTTGATTTTAAATGAACATTTTGTGCAAAAGCGCAGGCGACCTGGCACCTGTTCCAGTGATTAATAGCTTCGGCACTCTTTGGTAAGAGGGATACCGTCCTATGCAGACCGGATTAGCTCATGTGGCAGCTGGCCAGAGAGCGGCCTGAGAGTCTTTTAAAGATGAGACAGACAACACCCTGCCCCCTTGGGGGAGCTGTGGAATCCAGGCAGAGTGAAGTTTTTGCACCCTCTGAGTCAACGAGAGCGCGGGGCACTGACTCCCGGTGTTTGAAAAGCCTCGTTTGATAACAAGAAGATTGTGGTGTGCTGCTGGCTCAGGGTGTGACCTTGGGCAAGTCACTTGCCTGTTTTCAGTCTCCATGTCACTTGTGATAGGATAGGGGATCAAAGTAACCAAGACAAGATTCTGACTTTTCCTATTCCAAAGTTGCTTCCCGAGGCCTGGGAGAGCCGCTACGAACGTTAACAGACCCTTGATAGCGGGACGTACGGCTCGTCCATGTTCCGATATTAGGATAGAAAGCAGCCTTTTTATTCTTTTGCTGATTTCTTTCAGGAACAGACTTGTGATTTTTTTTAACCGATTACTAATCTGAGAATGTCAAACTCACCTATAACCTACAAGCCTCAGCTTCCAGAAATTCCACCTTTTTGGGCCAGACCAATGTAAAAGACTCCTTATGCTGACGACTCTCCTGCCCTCAAAACTATAGAAAAGGAGCCACTGTATCTCAACACCCCGAGAAACACGCTTGTCTTTCTGTGGGTCCATCACTACTATCCGTGCTTAAAAATAAACTGCGTTGGGGACCAGCAGATGCCATAGTGGTTACATTGCTGGACTGTAACATAACTGACTATGGTTTGAATCCCAGACCTGGTACCTTGAAACTCACACCGGGAAAGTGTGCATGTATGCCCAAGATCCTAGGAGGAGAAAGGAGGAGAAGGGATTGAGGCGTGGCCATCCTCCAGGGGTGATTTCTCTCTTTCCCTCTCACTATGTCTGTGTCTCTCCCCAGCAGCACATAGGCCATAAGGCAAAAACCTCTACTTTAAAAAAAAAAAAAAAAAAAAAAAAAAGTCATGTTACTATGATTTCTACAGAGCTGGTTAATTCCATCAACGATAATTGACCTTTTAAAGTTGCTTCCAGCTCTGACACACCATTGAGTGGATTAACGTGTGAAAACGTGCTTTGAGAACCACAGAGCGCTGGGGGTCTTTCTGTTGGTATTTTTGTAAATGAAGTTGACTGAGCACTCAGCTCTGACAGGCTGCAGTGAAGCTGACTGAGCACTCAGCTCTGACGGACTGCAGTCTGCGCATCACTGCCTGCCCTCTGAGACTGCAGCCAGGCACTGGGCAGCAGGGAGGGTCCCTCTGGCTGTGAACCCCCATGATCATTTGCTCCTGCCATTGGTGCCTATTCCGGCTTTGCAGCTGAGCCAGGCCCCGCGCTCTCTCTGTCCTGGTTTCCTTGCCTTGGTTCGCCTTCCCCTGCCTCCTGGGAGTCAGGTGAATAGCGCTGTCTGTGCCTCTGCCGGTCCTGGGTTCCTGAGGCGGGCCTCAGGTCTGCCTCGGTGTGTCGTGATTCATTCCAACATTGCCCTTTCTCCTACTCTGTGACCTTCCCATTCTGCTCGGGGTCCTGAGCATTGTGTTAGTTACAGGGGGGACATAAGAACGAAGACGGCAGAGGCTCGTCACGAAGAAAAGGAGTTTTTAGAAATATATTTCTACCAGTTCAGAAGGACGGAAGGACATCAGACCACCCTCTACGCCGTATACACACGAGGCTTTCCAAACACAGTGCGGCCTGGCGGAGAGCTCGGCTCTGCTCTGGGAGGCCAGAGTGCTTTTCAGAGGAGGTGCTACCTGCGATACTTAAAGAGAGAGAGGACGTTTTCTCTCACGGGAAGTGTGTGTGTAGGCCGAGGAGACCGTGGACAGGCAGAGACATGAGTGAGCTCAGGGGGACTCGGTTCTCTTAGGAAAGGTGAGACGCCAGGTGTGTTGGGAGCTCAGGCGAGCATAGCCGAACTGAAGCTGGAAGGCAGGATTATAAAAGGTCTTATCTGATATGGTAAGGAATTTGGACTTCACGTGCTTGAAAATGGAGAGCAATTGCAGGCTTTTGGGTAAGTGGGGGAGATCCACGGTGAAGAGCGTGCTTTTCACACTTTAGTTCAGTGAAATTCAGCTCTTACTGACTTAAAAAAACTTCACTAGAGGATGTGCACACTCACTACAGAGAGACAGAGAGATGGAGAGAGAAAGTTGAGAGCTCCCCTGGCCCGTGGGGATGGTCGTGTCACACTCCCCCCTCCTCCATTTCCCCCTCCCTTTGGGATTTTGGGCGTGCCCGACATGTACCCAGTGTGTTTTCCAAGCTGCCAGGTCTGGGGCTCAAACCATGTGGTGGACCACGTGCGAATCTCACTGCCTTCACCACCATGCTACCAGCTGGCCCTTGGCTGACGGTTTAAGAGTAGATTGGATGAGTATAGAACAGAATCGAAAATATCAAAGCACACACAGGCAGTAAGTATCGTTTCATGAAATACGTGTTGTGCATGGGATTGCGTGTGCTTTCTTGGCCGTGGTTTAAAATATGCTTCTGACGGTGGGTCGTGGTCACCCAAGTCTGAAGCTCACTGGATTTGCAGCCCTTCAAGCTGAATCAAAAGGGCAGCCTGGAGGGAGAGAGACAGGAAGTCCTTGTGCACAGGACAGGTGACTCGCGTTCCCTCCCACTTCTGCTTCACATTCTTGAGAAGGAAATTACTTAACTTTTGTTTTTAAAGAATTATTTTATTTAACTTGATGTATTTATTTATTTATTTATTTTAATTTGATCCGAGAGGGACAGAGCAAGAGCGAGAGCAAGTGACAAAGCAAGCCGCCATGAACTTTTGAAGAGCATTAACTGATCTCTTCCGAGACTTCCTCCACCAGAGGAGAGGCGATTATATTTGCCCTGCAAAGTAACAGGAGGGGCTGTTGAAGCATCTGGTGCGCTCTCTGTGGCCCAGTGCTTGGTCTGGCAGTCATGGAGCAGGCCAGCAGTGGAAACGTGGTTCTTCCCGATCTCTGCCGCAGACTCGCAAGCCGTGTTAGAAATCGTGATCCTGTGAAGTCATTCCCAATCTCCCTGTGAAACACTGTGCAGTTCTGTAGCCAGCATTTTGGGGCAGTGACTCCCAAATGACTGATTCCCAGGCGTCTGTTCAGTGAAGGTGGGAGACGCCATCCCCACACATCGTGGTCGTTCAAGCACTTCGGGGGGCGGTTTCATAACCTCCCGTGGCCAGTAACACCCGGGTTTTAACAGACCTAACTGTAGGAGCCCCTTGGGGGTGACCAGGTGCCCATTTGATCAGTATAGTGCATCTCTTCTGCTGGCCATGGAAAACCGAAGTGTAACTGGCTGCTATCTGCTCTAAGCTAGACCCAGTACTTTCTTTTCTTCTCTTTCTTCCCCCGCCCCCGCCCCCCACATTGCGCACGTGTGCTCACTGGAGAGAGACAGAGAGAGGGAAAATGAGAAATGATGCCCCAGAGGAGATGACCACAATTCCTTCTCCTCCATTCCCCTTTCAGGATATAGGGCATGCACGCACAAGTGTCCGGTATGATTTTTGGATTGGGAACTCTCCTGTGGTCAGCCATATGAGAGCTCAGCATCTTAATCACCATGCCTCCTGCTAGTCCCCAGACCCATTTTTTTTTTTAAAGGATTTTGCTATAAAACATGTGTGCTTGCCAGAGAGAGAGAGAGAGAAACAGTGAGAGGGGAAGTGAAAAATCACTCCTGAGGGGATTTCTATGGCCATACCACAATCCCTTCTCTGTTCTCCTCCTGAGATTTTGGGCATGCATGCACACATGTCTAGCATGATTTTCAAGCCACCAGGTCTAGGACTTGAATCTTGGTTAACTATGTGGGAGTCCAGCACCTTAACCACCATGTCACCTGCTGGCCCTAGACCCATTAAAGACTGTTTCTATGAATCTATCTTTGCCTTTTTTCAGACAGTTTTATGTGTGGCATTTACTTTCCCAGGTCTGGCCTTAAGAGAATTTCACTCTTACCGTCATACACCATGGTCCAGCTAGTTCCTTTTCAAGGTCACCGACATTGTGTGTGTTTGATTGTGCATACCCGTGTCCTCCTCTCCTGTTCTTACCCAGACCAAACCACGAACACGTAGAGAAGGCAGTAGGTTAGTTCACGTTACTCCAGACACACAGCCTCTGGGCGTGTTCAGGACGGGCATGCCCACGCTTCCACCTGCACTCCCCAGCGTGCATGGCCTTCCTTTCCGAGCTGCGGTTTTCCCAGTTCCCTTCATCCTCACTGATTCTTTTGTTTTAGAGGCCTCTAACAAGAACAGTCTGACCAAATGCCAAGTCCTAGGGAGGTTTGTTTGAGGAATGGTCAGACAAGAAACCAGGATTAGGTATTTGAAGAAATCAGGATACCTTTTTTTTTCTTTTTTTTGGAGAGGTTTTTGCTATAGGGCTCGTGTGCTCGCTAGAAAGACAGAGAGAAACAGAGAGACAGAAAGCGAGAAATCACTCCCCAGGGGGGATGGCCATGCCGCAATCCCTTCTCCTCCATTCTCCTCTCAGGATCTTGGGCACGCACGCACACGCGACTGGCGTGAGTTTAAGCCACCAGGTCCGGGACTTGAACTGCAGTCGGCTACATGGGATTTCAGTGACGTAGACATTACACCAACTGCTGGTCCCCATCCTGATTGATTCTTAATCCTGAAGAGCAAGCCAAACCTATCGTGGCCTGAACTGCTACGTACCAAGTCCTGAACCAGGCAGTTCACAGTTGGCAAATTCCGCAAGGCCATGTCTCTTTTTCATGGGTTTAAAAGAATACCATTCCTAGTCGTACACGTAGTGAACGATCAAGCTGAGTTTTGAAGCCAGTTGTATAAACTGATCTCCTACGTTGACTGCAGGGATACTCCACTTTCCCTGACACCCTTAGGAGCCTCCTTCCTTGAAAACTAGAAATACCTTCGTTCTCTCTCAGAAAATGTGTCTTAGAAAAATTATGAAAATGGGGACCAGCAGATGGTGTATTGGTTACGTCACTGGACTCCCACGTAGTAGACCGTGGTTCAGGTCCTGAACCCGGTGGCTTAAAACTCACGCCGGGCGCGTGTGCGTGCGTGCCCAGGATCCCGAGAGGAGAATGGTGGAGAAGGGATTGCGGCATGGCCATCCCCCCTGGGGAGTGATTTCTCGCTTTCTGTCTCTCTGTCTCTCTCTGTCTGTCTGGTGAGCGCACGCACCCTATAGCGAAAAACCTCTCAAAAAAAAAAAAAAAACTCACACCAGGCACGGGTGCATGCATGCCCAAAATCCCAAGAGACTGGAGGAGAAGGGACTGCAGAGTGGCTATGCCCCCGGAGGGTGATTTCTTGCTTTCTGTCTCTCTGTCTCTCTCTGTCTGTCTGGTGAGCGCACGCACCCTATAGCGAAAAACCTCTCAAAAAAAAAAAAAAACTCACACCAGGCACGGGTGCATGCATGCCCAAAATCCCAAGAGACTGGAGGAGAAGGGACTGCAGAGTGGCTATGCCCCCGGAGGGTGATTTCTTGCTTTCTGTCTCTCTGTCTCTACGGCAAGTGCATGTGCCCTATAGCAAAAACTTCTCTTAAAAAAAAAAGAAAAAATTATGAATACCTAGTTATCTCATATAGAGAGAAGGTCTAAATGGAATTGAATTTAGTACTCATCTAGAGAAAAGATTTCCAAAAGTCTTTATATCCAAACTCTTGCCTCCTGACAGACTTCTCTGACTGTGAGAGAAAGAGTTCTCAGTCTAAGACAGCACAAAATATGGAAGAACAGTGCCTAAATGACGCAGCTCCAGAGCTAAAGAAGCTTGCGCCCTGAGCCCGCTGTGCGCCCTGTGCCTATCCGACTCCTCTTCTCCATTTATTCTTTCCGTATGACTTTGCCCTCCCCGGCTGCCTTCCTTTGAACATCCACTGCTGTGTCGGAAACCCCGATCAGCCATTCCGCCGATAGTGGGTGTGAACAGAGATCAACCAGGTTCGATGCACATAACACCACTCTTGGCAGAGAAGTCATTATGGGGGGGGGGGGGTGTACCGGCTGCACTGGCTGGGGAGATCAGGGCTGGCCAGAGGCACGGGTAAGGTGTGATACGGAGGAAGATAACATCTACAGCCTTCAACCTGGAAGACCATCCTTGTGACCACGTGGGCCCCTACCTGACATAATAATGCTCTTCTTTTTTCCCCTTTACTTGGAACAGGAATCAGAGAAGTCTGAGGTGGAAAGTCTTCCATGGGCCATGTAATGCAACCTCTCCCAGCTGATGTCAGAATCTACGCGAGAGCTTCCCTGACTTGAATGGCCCCAGGTGCACTCTACCCTGTGTCTACCCCCTCCATTTTGAACAAGTTTTGTCTGTTAGGCAGTTCATATCATTATCAAGCTTGATCCGATTCCCCAGTACTGTGGGCTGTATGTCTACCTCTTGGGTGGCATAGAAAAGTTCTCATCTCTCTTCTCTATGATAATCCTTCAACTAGTTGAAGGTTGACCCAAAGTCATTCTTCGTTTTCTTTTCCTCAGACTGAGCATGCCCAGTTTGCCCCAGTTTTGCAATTAGGTGGGTACTTTTGGTAATGCCGATCTCACTTGGATAAATGAAGTGATGAGCTTTGACCATATGCCAACCCCCTTCAAGGACATTATCTAATTCAGCTCTTAGGTCCAACCTGTGAGAGAAGAATGCTTTTTTTATAGAGGAGAAACTGAACTCATCCCATGATGGGGTTAAGCGAAGATCATACAGAATTGGTTAGGCGAAGATCATACAGAATTGGAGCCTTTTACCAAACACATGTGCATTATTTTTTTTTTCTCGATAACGATTTTCACCAGGGCAAGGATGGTGCAAGACAGCCAACACACAGACCTTGTCTTCCTTAACTGAATGTCGGCCTTGAGAAGAGATGGTGTGTATCTCTCCAGACATAAGTCTTGCGTGTTAGAACCCTTTTCTCTTGCTACTGCTGTCCGCAAGATGCTGCCTAGAAATCGCTTAGCAAGATCCAGAACCACCTCTCTGCGTTTGCAGATAGAGAAACAGCAGAGAGGTCGATGGTTTCTGTCCAGATTGACTCAGGGCTGCAGTATCACAACTGAACCTCCACAGCTCAAAGACAATTGTTTTACATATAAACAGAAATGGCTAATGTCACATGTATACGGGAAATATTGGAGAGACTTGTCACTTTTCCATAATATTTTTGGAATACAGGAGCCCTCTGGTGGCCAAAACAGTAGCAGGAGACGTCCTCGGGAAAGTCAGTCTGCTCTTTCCTGCTAGAACTCCTCCTAGTGCGTTCTGCTCTACCCTGGGGAGTCGCTCCTTTTCCCTTTCTCATGGAGGGCTCCTAGCTTCTGCACTCTCTTCCTTCTTCTCTCCCTGAGTTTCTTCCCTGCGCCTTCCCCTCCCAACTCCAGCTGTCACCCTTGATCCCCCTGAAATTTCTCCTCCCTTCCGCCTTTGGCTTCAGAAGGCCCTCTCTGAAATCTGGCCAGTCCCCCCGTGGCAGGTGCTGAGTGACAGCTGCTGTTTCTGCTGCTGCTTCATAGTGTGGAATTCAAGTCCCCGGTGGCTGTTTGGAGCCCGCAGATGGATTAACTGATGCTGCTGTTCATCAGCAAGCAATTGCAGCCTCCTGCTTAGCCACAGGGGATGCCGACCCTGTCCCAGCCCTGAGCTCCCCTGGGATAGGTGAGTTTTGTCTCCCTCAGCACAAGGGGCTGCTCACACATCGCCTGGGGCCCTGTGGTTGGACTGACCAGAGCTGGCTGTCCCAAGTTTCTGTGTACAGCTCCTAAATGTGCAGAAGTCTGCTTCCCTCCCTCGTTTGCCTGAGGTAGTCTGCCTTCCGTAAGGTCATGCCAGAGAACAGCCAGCAGCAGTAAAGACACTCCAGATAGCGGTGCCTCGTGCTGGTGGAGGCTTGACCGTCCATGGATGGGGCCAGGGCAGGAGCTATGCTGGCAGACTTCATCGACTTCAATGAACCAAATAAGGGGAAAGAAAACGGAGAGGAGCAAAACTTTTGGCTAAGATTTTAGACACAATCACTTGGACTTCTAGTACAAAAAGGTAATGGGGCAGTATAACACTTAGGAAGCACTTTGGACTCTTGAGAAAAAGACGTTCTATAAAACAAACTGGTGACTTTATGACATTATGGCGCTTAACAATGAGTGGTTTAATCACGGGGCAATTGAGTGAGATAGGCCAGGTCACTCCCCTGCGTGCAGAGATGGCCCGAGGACCCGTCCCAGGATCCAGAGTATGCTGCAGGAGAGGAGGGCAGTACCTCTGGGCTGGGCGGAAGGAGAGCTCTGAGGAGAACTGTGAAGTTGGGAAAGCCTCGAGTTTCCGCCATCTGTAGAAGTGGCCGGAGGAGGTATGCATGGTTACACTAGTTACCATTACCCAGCCCAGGGCGGCTGCAGTAGCCACAAATGCTGCTGGTTTGTATTTCCATTACCCCCCAGAAAATGGAGTGGCCTTTGGACAGAGCAGCACGAATGACATGGCAGATTAGGGTAGGCTGAGAAGGGTCACCTGGGAGGCCACAGAAATCTCTTCTCTAGTTTTTGGGTTTTTTTTTTTTTTTTAGATTTTTGCCATAGGATGGGTGTGTTCACTGGAGAGACAGAGAGAGGGAAAGTGAGAAATCACCCCCAGTGGGGATGACTTTTCTGTATCCCTTCTCCTCTGTTCTCCTCTCAGGACTTTGGGCACACACATGCACCCAAAGTGATTTTCAAGCTGCCGGGTCTGGGATGCAAACCGTGGTCAGCCATATAGAAGTCTCATGCCTTCACCACCACACTACCTACTGGCCCCAGCGTGTGTCTGGACGTGAAGAAAGTGTAGATAAGTGTTTCTGGAGGCCTACTGGTGCCCATCAGTGAACCCCCACCTGGGGATGAGTGACCAGGCTTCAGGGGATTTGTTCCCAGACCTGTTAGCCTAGAATTACCTTCAACTTCCTGCCTCCCAGCGTTTTGTGGACTTTTAAAGTGTATCAGTTCTAGGGTGGAGTGAAAGGGTGCTGTCAGAATGTGTGCTGAGTCTGCCATCTTGTTTTTTGTTTTTAGTTTGCCATTGGGGAGGGAGGTGCCCTCACCAGAGAGACAGAGAGAAAAAGAGAGAAAGCCCCCCCACCACACACACACACACACACACACACACACACACTGGGGATGGTCACACCACAATCCCTTCTCCATCCTCCTCTCAGGATTTTGGGCATGCAGGCACACGCTTTGAAAGACACGCCAGGTGTGAAACTTGAATGGCGTAGTCAGATGTGTGGAACCCAGTCGCCTTAACTTCCCTGCCATAGGCGGGGCCAAATCTGCCATCTTAATCCATTTCTCACAAGAGAACTACCTCTTTGCCGTTTACCGCCTCCCCCACACCACAGGCACTTACCCACCTCCCAGGTTCGGACATAACTTAGCAGATTTACTAATAGCTTAGTCTACCAAGCACCCTTCCATTAAAGGCAGTGCAAGGCTCATTTCTTTTCCCTTGGTTAATGTGTGTGCACATACTAGGGTGTCCTTTTTTTTTTTAAACTGCCAGAGAGTGCATGTACTTGCCAGAGGGAGATAGAAGGGTAGGGGAGGGAACAAGCACCCTTCAGTGGGGCATGGCCATGCTGCCATCCCTTCTCCTTCATTTCTCCATGCTACTAGAATTTGCGGCATGCATGTGCATGTGTCCAGTGCAGTTTTCAAGCCACTGGGGCTAGGCTTTGAACCACGGTCAGCCATGTGGGATTTGTCTCCCTTAACCGCTAGGCTATGGAGCCAGCCCCGGGTGACCTTTTTACTGGAGCTGTCTGCACAGGCGTGATGAGTTCTCTGGTGGCCCGCGAAGCTTTGTGCAGACGGCCTGGACCAGGTCTATGACTTGTGCTCTGCCCACCTCACATCAGGACAGGCGCTACACAGACGACCCTTTGTGGTGAGACTGATGTCGCCATGAGAAGCACACTGGAGGGCAGTTAGGAGGGGGGAGTCAGGGGTCAGCCCTAGCCTGCTGCCCATGGCCCTGTAGCCTTGAATATCTCTCTTCTCCAGGCCTCAGTTTCCAGGTCTCCTTAACAAGGAAACTTGAACCAAACAACCTTGAAGGGTGCCTCAAGCTCTGAAATGTACTGCTTCTAGAGTGGTGCCCTCCTCCGAAAAGACTGTCAGCTTCTCAGGGCAAAGGAGGGGAGCTGGTGGAGCTCTCAGAGCACCCTGGCAAGACCTGGCCCCAAGGCAGGGGTGGGGGGTGAGGAGAGGAGCTCTCAGGTCCTTGCGGATAGACGAGTCACGCCTAGCCGCTTCGGAGTAGGACACCCATGGCACTTCAGAGGTAAAAGGCAGTGAAGGGAGGTGGGAAGGAAGGGGTCCTTCCCTCACTGCCTCTCTTGCGGGCCTACTGTGTGCTCTGCTCTTTGCCTGTATTCATCAGGAGTTGCTGAAAGGCCGTGAGGCCCTCCATCTGGAGCAGAAGAACACGGACAGCTGCACGTGCGTGTTCCAAAGCAGAGGTCCGAGCTGAGCTCTCGAGGTCCCTAGAAAAATCCTCCCTGCCCTGGTAGGAGTTGAGAGACCTCTCCTTTCTCACGACAAGGCGAGATTTAGGCTTTTCTATAAAAACGTTTGTGGAAGTGGAAAGAAAAAGCTAGAAAGATTGGGCATGGAGCCGAGGCTTTGTGAAGGGTGAGATTCCCCAGCTGTCAGAGATCAGTGAAGGGGAGACAGGTGGCGAATCCCTGCCTTCCTCACACAAATACTTTAAGTGGCTCGTCACCCCTCTGTGCTCCCAGTCAGTGAGTCCCCGCGGGTTTTAGTGCTCACAGCTCAGAATGCCAGGCATTTCTTCCAAGCCGAGAGGGAGCGCCACTTGGCATCTGTCCTGGGAGACCAGCTGTGGCCTAGTCCCTCGCCCAGGTAACTGGCAGAGTTTGGTCCAACTTCCCAACTTCCTGGGCTGACTGACACGGGGTTGTCAGTAGAAACACATCTCATTTTGTTTCTGGTAACCAAGCCCCAACATATAGGAGTCAGGTTTGCCAGACAGGCAAGGTGGGAAGTCTTGGCAGCAGCTCTGGGCGAAACCAGGAAGAACATGACGAGGCCGACAGAGAGGACGTCACTGGTTTCTAACAAGGGTGCGTGTCAGAGGAGTGGGGCTGCTGGGGAAAGGCTGTTTGGAAGGGGGAGCAAAGTACAGAGACAGGGTCCTGGGTCCTTCGAGAAGGGAAATGCTGTGAAGAGTGGGAAGGCCTATAGAGAGGAGGCAGGGTACTATGTGAGTGTTCTGTTTGGTTTTGTTTTGTTTTTTAAGTTTTACTGTAGGGCATGTGTGCTTGCTGGAAAGAGACAGAAAGACAGAAAGGGAAAGTGAGAAGTCACCCCCTGGGGGAATGGCTCTCCCACAGTCCTTTCTCCTCCGTTCTCCTTTTGGGATTTTGAGCATGTGCACGCACACACGACAAGGATGTTTTCCAAGCTACTGGGTCTGGGACTTGAACCACGATGGGCTATGTGGAATCCAGTCAACTGGGTTCCGACCTTCTGGCTGGCCCCTATCTGAGTGTTTTTAAGGAAATTGGAGTGTGCAGAGATAGAGGCAGTTGGTAAAGCTTGTTATGTGAGCATGGGGATGAGTCTGCACCCGTCAGGACGGGAAAGATGGATCACAGAATTTAGAACTGCGAGTACCGTGACGGTCTCTGAGGCCCGTCCCTTCATCTCACAGGTGTATAAATCAGGGCTTGTGCTAGCAATACTGAGAAGGTGCAGAATCATTTCAGCACATCAGTAGGGTTTGAAATAAAAACCGTGGGACCTAGAGCCAGCCAGACTCAAGTCCGCATCTATACCCAACTGTGAATGGGGACTTTGAAGAGTAGGAATACTTGCCACTCGGGGCTCTGGAGAGAAAGGAGAAGATGGTGTGCAGGCCCCAGTTCAGAACTGGCACTGCACAGAACAACGGCAGTGACTGGTCAGACCCTCCCCTTATGGTTAGGATGTGCTTGGCTAATAGATACGGCACTGTTACGGGAGTGAATGAATAAACATTCATCAAGGGATTGCAATGTGCCAGGCACACTCATGTCGCATTACAGGCGCTCAATTAATGATTACGATCATATTAGTCTGATGAGTAAGTGTGAAAATATGAACTGTTAGGTTTATAAGTAAGTCTAACCGTGGTGGTAACAGCAGTGATGATAAGGATTGGCTCGACTGCTCTGGAGACGACACATGAAATGAGAGAAGGTGAAAGGAAAAGTTCTTTTGTAACCTGGCCCCTCTGTGGGCTCTGGTTTCCATCCATTCATTCATATATTTTAGAGGTTTATGCCTTAAGGCGCATGTGCTCACCAGAGAGAGACAGACAGACAGACAGACACCATGAGATGGAAAGTGAGAACCTTCCCCCTTGGGTGGGAACCTTCCCCCCTGGGTGGGGGGGATGGCCACATCGCAATCCCTTCTCCCTCATCCTCCTCCCAGGATCTTTGGCATACACGCACACATGTCTGGCATGATTTTCAAGCCAGCAGATCTGGGACTCAGACCATGGTTGGCCATGTGGGAGTCCAGTGATGTAACTGCTATGCCACCTCCTGGTCCCGGCTTCGGTTTTCAATTGCAAGTGATCTGAGGAATAGGGAACCTGGGTGGTCACTGAGCTCACTGGATGGACAGTTGCTGAGGGCCTAGTTGAACCAGGACCTTCCTTTTATTTTTTTCTTTTTTTTGGGAGAGGTTTTTGCTATAGGGCACGTGCGCTCACCAGACAGACATAGAGAGACAGAGAGACAGAAAGCGAGAAATCACCCCCCAGGGGGGATGGCCACGCCACAATCCCTTCTTTTCTACTCTCCTCTCGGGATCTTGGGCACGCACGCACACGCGCCCGGCGTGAGTTTAAGCCACCAGACCCGGGACTCAAACCGCGGTCGACTACATGGGAGTCCAGCGACATAGCCATTACACTAACTACTGGCACTAACTACTACTGGTCCCATGGACCAGGACCTTCCTAAGAACTAGAGACATGGTGGCCAGCCAAAGTGAGGTTCTTTCCCGAAGAGGAGATTACATTCTATGGAGGCAATGGGCAAGCAAAGAAATGCATGACATGTAGGGACGAGAGAAGCCTGATAAACCAGGGCAGGCGGACGGAGGTGATTACAGAGATGGCTCAAAGGGCAGCCTCTCTCTGAGGAGGCGACTGTTGAGTAGAGGTCTGAATGGGAAGGGGTGACAGTCATGTAAACACCAGGGGAGGGGTCTATTCCAGGGAAAAGCAGGTATGGAGACCCTGCAGGAAACAAGGAGGCCATGTGTCTGGAATGTGTTACAGAGCCATCCCTGGGGACGGATGTTCTAGTTTTGCCTAAACACAGAAAAATGGAGATGAGTTATAAAGAGGCTTGTTTTTGGAGAAGTTAGGAACAGGTCCAGAGCAAGCCTTTCAGCGTAAGGCTACCAGTGAAGAAGCAGGCTGGAGAAACCGTGTGTCTTAGAACCTCCCATGAGGTGAGAAGTGTCCCTGAACACAACTGCTGACTTGGGTTGAGAGTCAAAAGTGGTACCTTGAGTCAGAACACAGATCTGTGAAGCTACCGGTCCAGTACTCTGCCCTTGTCAGATGCATTGGCCCAAATGCAAACTCATCATGGCTTCAGAGAGCTGGGAAACTTTTCCCAATTCCTCCTAATGAATTTGGGATCATCAGATACAAATTCCCAAGCTGCCTTTCGGTATTTATATTTCCCAAGTGTATGATTCCTTCAGTTGAACCCAGGGACATGTCTGAACCATAGAACTCCTGTGGGAAGTCGACCCCCTAGCATAGGAGTTGACATGCAGTAGGACATGCAGTGGGAATTCGTCAGCCAGTAAGCCCCACACGTTTACCACTCACCTACTAAAAGGCCCGTGTTTTAGCTCCTTCAAGCTACAGGGTTATTCCAGGCTGCAGGTCTGTGGAAGTAGCAAACAATCCTTTTACTACCCATTCTGGTCCTGCATGACTTTCTTTTTCTTCTTGAAAGTTTTTGCCATAGGGCTTGTGTGCTCACCAGAAAGACAGAGACAGTGAAAGGGAAAGTGAGAAGTCGCCCCTCAGGGGTAAGGTCACGTGCAGTCCCTTCTCCTCCATTCTCTTCCTGGGATTTTGGGCATGCCTGCATACGCACCAGGTGTGATTTTCAAGCTGCCAGGTCCAAGGCTCAGACTCTGGCCGGCCATGTGGGAGTCCAGCACCTTAACCGCCATGCCACCTGCTGGCCTCCCTACGTGACGTTCTAAACTGTGCTTACCTGCGTTTGAGCCTTCCTCAGACACTGTGCATTCCGTAGCTCTGTGACACAGAGAAGAGCAGTGGATTGGGGCACAGTTTCTAGCGTCTCATACCTGTGCAACCTTGCAACCTAACCCCAGGGAATCCAGGCTACTAATCTGAATGTGCCAAGCAATGTTCCTGCATTTTATAGGGCACTGTCATTAGATGTTGGCAAGATAAAAATCAATATTGCACACATTTTGTAAACCATAACATGCACATCAAGGGTACAACTAATGTAACTATGATCTTAGGCAGGGTCTCTCTGTGTTGCCCAGGGCGGCCTGAAGCTTGTGACCCTCCCGCCTTAGCCTCCCCAAGTCACTGGGATTACAGTGTACACCACTCTGCCTGGGCTTTGGATGGGCCAGAAACTGAACTCGGGCCCCTCACATGGTCTCAGCCTGTGGAACAGTGTTTTAGCAGTGACACCATTGCAACTGGGCCAAGGATATAAATATTGTATTCATTATAATGGAGACCCTCTTATTTTGTTTGTTTAAGTTTTGCTATAGGGCACATGTGTTCACCAGAAAGAGGGAGAGGAGGTGAGAAATCACCCCCTGGTGGGGAATGGTCACACCACAGTCCCTTCTCCTCCATTCTTCCCTCAGAATTTTGGGCACATGCACATGTGCCCGAAGAGATTTTCAAGCTGTCAGGTCCAGGACTCAAACCATGGTCGGCCGTGTGGGATCCAGCACCCTAACCACCACCCCACATGCTGGTCCCTATAATGGGGACCTCTCAAACCAACCTCCCGTCCCTATCATTAAGGTTCCCTTTGGCTAAACTTTTCCAACCAAGTGTTTATCTCTTTTTTATGGACAAGTGAACAATGGA
This sequence comes from Tupaia tana, assembly GCA_026018925.1. NCBI lineage: Eukaryota > Metazoa > Chordata > Mammalia > Scandentia > Tupaiidae > Tupaia > Tupaia tana. The sequence continues at coordinate 110,861,509 of JAKSZU010000006.1, forward strand.
TTTGTCCAAAGACTAAATCACGTTTTCCACTTTGATTCAGACACCCATATCTCACCTTACGCCTTCCCCTGCTTTGGGTGTCCCAGGGCTTTCTGTGTTGATGGCTTTAGAAAATGGTTTGCAGTGATCCCCAGGTTCTTTGTAAGGTTATCTCCCTGTCATTTAAATACTTCGATTCCAGACACATGCAAGCGCTTCGGGTCTACGTGGCACTTTCCGACTGGGGACCATGGGAGTAAAAAGAATGAGGAGCAAGCAAGGAACGGAGGTTGAGTGGGACCAAAACCGTCACAGGCCCATGCAAAACATGGCGGGTGACATTCCGCAAGAGCAAAGTGCTATGGGACACAAAGGAGCAAAAGTGACTGAAAGAATTAGGGTCGCCTTCGCAACATGGCTACTTTCTCCATGGGGCATTTGCCCATTCCAAGAGTGTGGCCCTATGCCCTCATGTCCACTCTGGGACAGGAGCCCTGTCACACACTGTGGCGTGTGGATTATACGTGCCCCATCCTGAAAGAACGAGGCTTCTGAGCCGAGTCTGGAAGACCAGGACGGAGGGGAAGGAAGGTGGGACCAGGGCTTAGAAAAAGAAACAAACTTGGCTTGGCGGGGGTTTGTCTCGCACCAGGACCCCTTGGGTTTTACACTAGGGCCTGGATGGTGACACTGCTCAGCGCAAGCCCTGGCAGAAGGCTTCGACTTGCCAGGGCTGAAAGGAGCTTGGACCCTGTCATTGAGACCATCCAGCCGGGCTCTCTCTGTCCTTTGTCAGGGCCCAGGAGGCTCCGTATCATTACTCCAGAGCAGTTCCCGCCCCTCCGGCCTCATTACGCAGTACATTAGCTGTGGGAACTAAACCCATTACAAAAAGGAGGGGGTGGAATTGGCACACGGGGAAAGAGGCCTTCTCAGATCAAGCTAACAACTTGTGCCTATTAACTAAAGAAGATCATTAGAAAATTCCCATCTCCTTTCCTCTCCCGGCCTTGGCCCGCCCCCGCCACTTGCTGTGTCCGACGTGGAAAGAGAAGGACTCACGTGAATTCGCCTTTTTCTTGCACACACGCCCAACCTTAAAGGGACCTTGCTCGGGCCTTTGTGGAAGGGCAAGCTTCGGAGGGCCACGAGGACTCGCTTGGTTCTTGAGTCTGAGTTTAAATGGACAGGAGTTTTTTTTTTTTTCCTTTCCGCATGAGAAGACAGTTCTTCTTGGACTGATGAAGACAGTGTCCAAAATAAAATAATCCCCACTTCGTGACTCTTTCCTTATCTTCTGATCAACAGAAGGGGATTCTACTATACAAATATTGCAGGTGGACAGTGACTCTGAGAGTAATCCAGGAAGCCGTTTTTACAGATGAGGACGCTGGAGCTCAGACAGAGTAAATGATGTAACCCCCCCACCACCTCGCAAGAACGCGCGAGATCTCCTGCTTGCGAACCTGGGGTCCTTTTCCCTACGACGCTGCCTCCGTTTCCTTGCTTTTCCCTTTCGGCTTTCCCTTAACCTTCGGATTGTCTTGCACCTTCCTTGTTCCCTAGGATCGAATAATATCCTCAAAGAAACCCAGTGAAGCACCTGATACTTTCTTTTCTTTTTAATGTTGCTAGACACGCATGCTCAGTAGAGAGAGAGAAAGTGAGACGGCACCCCCCAGGGGCATGGCCGATCCTTCTCCTACAGGGGTTCTGTGAGCACATGCACCTGTGCTTGGAGTGTCTCTCGAGCCACCAGGTCCGGGATTTGAACAACACAGCTGGCCATGTGGGATCCAGCCACCTTAACCACCATGCCACCAACCAGCCCACGTACCTTTGCTGTTTGGCCACAGATAAAGTATTGAGTATCAACAGTGGCCTTGTCACTTGCTCTGCTCCCCGGTGTTAACAAGGAAACAAGACAAAACTCCATACAAAACACGGTCCAGGGCAAAGGTCCACACGCTCTGTGTCCCTGACTTGCCCTAACTGAACCGTAACAGGTGCTGTCCTGTCCCTCACCCCACGGCTTCCCTCCAGGGGCAGCCTCTGCCCCACACTGACATGGCGAAGTGTGCCTTGAAGCCTGTGAATATTTGGGCTCAGTCCGAAACTGCTCAGCTCAAGACGGGGAGATGGAGGAGGCAAGCCACGCTGTGCTCTCCCCGGCCTGGTCCGGTCATGGAAGGAAGCATGTACGGGGAAATGTCTGACTCTCAAACATCCTCGTTGTGTGGGATAGTGAGAAAAAAGGTTCTCCTCCTTACATCAGTCGGCTGTGTGTGTTTTACTAGGCTCTGTAAAAGGGTCTGATTAGCATTTCCTTTTCAGTTGCTCCTTTGCCGTCCCAGCTGCACCGATTGTGGTCAGTAGAACAGAATTGGTGCAGCAGCAATTCAGGAAAGCAGCTGAAAGGGAGAGTGAGGAAAAAGCAAGGGGCCGAGTTTCCTTAGAGCTTGAAGAAACTCCTCCAATTAAAAAGAGAGAGGGAAGAGATGAGAGGAGATACGGGGAGGGGGTAGACAAAAAGATTCCAAAGAAACAACCTGAATTTGATGCAAAGAAAAAGGGAGAAAGGTGACCCAAACTACCTCCACTGAGAAATAGACGACAACAACAACAGCACATGCAGAAAATGCAAAAAGCAGGCTGGCCAGGGACATGATGGTTAAGGTGGCTGGATCCCACTTGGCCGACTGTGTGGTTCAAGTCCCGGACTCAGTGGCTTGAAAACATGCCAGACATGTGTGCATGTGTGATTGAAATCCCAAGGCAAGAATGGAGGAGAAGGGATTGTGGTGTGACCATCCCTCTTGGTAAATATTTCTCACTTTTTCTCTTTCTATATCTCTTTTCAGTGAGTACATGTACCCTATAGCAGATTAGAAGAAGAAGAAGAAGAAGGAGAAAAAGAAGAAGAAAATTCAGAACAAAAAAAGTGACAGAAAAGGCTAGCTAATGAAGAAATTAAAAGAAAATAGAAATTTACTTATGCCCTTCCTCTGGTCTTTCATTTTGTGTCATTGGGAAAGTCGTGACTCATTTTTGCATAGAAAATACGTCCAGACTTTCCCGCTGACCTAGTATTGATGCTTCTTGTAGAGGGAGTGAAACTGCCTGGCCCTCGGTCATGAGCGGGAGTGAGCTGCTTACCTTCGAGTGATGCGTGCACGCAGGCAGGGCTAGTCTAACCATCCTTGCATGAGACTAGATTCCTTTCCAAGTTTCCCCTTTGACCTGGAGCACAATCCAATTCTGTTCTGCTGCCTTCTTCCCTTTTAACATGATGGGATGATGAGGCACTGCACCGCAGAGTAAAGGCAGCGGAGAAGGTGCTGATGGTGTTTGCAACAATGACACTGCGGGTCCTGTAAAAGGGGCCAGCAGATCGTGTAATGGTTTCATCACTGGACTCCCACTTGGCTGACCACAGTTCAAGTCCAGGACCTGGTCCAGGACCTGGTGGCTTGAAAACCACGCCAGGCTTGTGTGTGTGCATGCCCAAAATCCTGAAAGGAGAATGGAGGAGAAGGGCTGGTGGGGTGGCTGTCCCCTCTGGTGGTGTGATCTCTCACTTTCTCTCTCACTGTCTCTGTCTGTCTCTCTCTCTCTCCAGTAAGCACACACATCCCAAGGCAAAAACCTGTAAAAGAAAAAGCATGTAAAACATTGCTGTGACTGCTTTTTTTTATTTGCTTAATTTTGAATATCATTATTATCATTTTAAAATTTGCTACAGGGCATGTGTGCTCACCAGACAGAGAGAGACAGAGAAAGAGAAAGGGAAAGTGGGAAAGCAAGCCACCAGGTCTGGGACTTGATTTAAAAAAAAAAAAATGCAAAAGAAAGAAAATCCAGAACAAAAAAAACAATGCGACAGAAAAGGCTAGAGTTTGAAGAAAAGAAAAGGTAGAAAAGGGAAACTTCCTTATTCCCTTCCCCTGATCTTTCATTGTACTCTATCACCGGGAAAGTCGGCACTCACTTGTGGTCAGTCCTGTGGAATTCAGCACCTTCACCACCACGCCACCTGCTGGCCCCATGACAGCGTGTTGGGCAGGCTTATACTTACCCTCCAGATTGTATCTCCAGCAAGCTCTCAGTCCCAAGGAGCTCGTTCTCCGAGAGTCTGACCTCCTGCCGCATCTGTTTTCAGACTCAGTAGAGATACAGGGGCTCTGCTTGATTGAGAAGCAGCAGTACTGCAGAGCGCCTTGGGGCCGTGGTGCTGAGAGAGCCTGCCTGCAGCTGGGGAAGGACCACTGCCCTCTGTCCTACCACAAACCAGAGCAAACGAAGCGGATCTGAGGGCCCAGTCACATCCCCGAGCCCTGTCCTTTCAGGGCCCAGGGTATCCAGTCAGTGTATGATCATCGCTAAGAGTTTAATACCAAGCATCAGACAGGCTGTGTGTGAATTCCAGCTCCCCACTGACCAGCTAAGCAAACTCGGAGCAAGTTACCTCATTCCCGAAGTCTCTTCATCTAAATAATGGGGCAACATGATTTACCGCAAAGAATCGCTGTGACGGCTGTTAAAATGCATGTGAAGTACCTACTGTGCAGCAGCCCTCAGTAAGTTCTAGAAACATTATGTAGTGAAGCAGGGACTGGAGAGTCCATGTTGAAATATGGGTAGGCTCCCAGGCTGGCTCTGTTTCTTCCTAGCTGTGTGAGACCAAAGTCCTTAGCCTGTCGGCGCTACAGTTTCCTATCAATCAAATGGGGGTGGGGTATATCTTACCTCATTACCTAGACTACAGAAATCTGTGTAAACCTATCACATATTAAGAAAATAATACATGGTGGTGATAATGTTTATGTTTATTTCTCAGACTCTGTTCACTCTGTTCTTATCCCTTTCAACTATTTACGTAACTTTTTTTTTCTTTTTTCTTTTAGGTTTTTGCCATAAGGGCACATGCACTTGCTGGAGAGAGAAAGTGAGAAATCACCTCCCGAAGGATGACCACACAGCAATCCCTTCTCCTTCGCTTTCCTCTTGGGATTTTGGCCATGCATGCACATGTGCCTGGTGTGATTTTCAATCTGCCGGGTCCAAGACTCAAACCACAGTTGGCCATCTGCAATCTCGTCCCCTTAACTGCCATGCCACCTGCTGGCCCCTTTATGTAACTTTTTTTGAAGTTTATTTATTTCTGCAGAGAGAGAGAGACATCCCAGCAGGGTTTCCACCACAATCTCAGCCGTCTGGAGTGTGGCACGTGTGACTCACATCTGCTGTGTACTGGGACACCTCAGGGCACAAACCTGGGCCTTAGCATCTCTGAGCACCGTGTACCTTCCGCACCACCACTGCTGGCCTATGAATGTGACTTTCAAAGGGTCATTTAATCGTCAAAGCCCTCAGCTTCCCCATGTGTGAAACAGAGGAAGAACTAGACTTCTACTGTCCATTTCAGCTCTACGATGATACTCTTAGGACTTTTCTTTGGTTCAGAAATGCCCACTGAATTGAAAATTGGGTTTCCAGGGGCCGGCAGGTGGCATTGTAGTTAAGGCTGCTGGATGCCCACATGGCCGACCGTAGTTCAAGTCTCAGACCTGTTGGCTTGCTTTCTCACTTTCCCTCTTTCTCTCTGTCCCTCTCTGGTAAAGTAAATAAATAAGTAAATAAAGTTAAATAAAATAATTCTAAAAAAAAATGGGGTTTCCAGAAGCCCCAAGATAGCCTATACAAACCTTGGTTACGATTCACCCACCTCTTCAGCCCGGACTGTCACTTAGCTGATGCTAGCTGCCGGCTTAGATGGGGAGCAGAGACCCTGGGAAGAGGTGTCCCTGACCTCCGAGGGCCGACGGTGCAGTAGAAAACAGAGGGTAGGTAGGTATGCGAGAAAAAGACCGAGGTGCCGAGAACATCCCAGTGTTAGCATTCACATGGTGACTGTGTAACAGAGAGAAGGGTGTGGGCTTCAGAGGGAGGCTGGGTGGTGGGCTCGCACCCCAGCCCTGTCACTGACAATATCGCTGACTGAGTCTTGATTTCCTCTTTTATATAATGCAGCTTCGGAAAATGGCGTGGTCCTTCTGAGGGGGGAATCAGGTGATCCAGGCCAGGGGCTGAGCATGCTGACGAGCATAGTATGAGCCCTCACAATATTCGCTATTCCTGTTATGAATATTGCTATTATTGTTATCACCGTCACCTGACAAAGTCTCCCAGAAGAGAGATGTGAAGAACTGGATTTGGGGGGACAGCAGGTGGCATGGTGGTAAAGGAACTGGACTCCCACAGGGCCGACTGCAATTCGAGTTCTAGACCTGGCGGCTTGCAAATCATACCAGGTGCATGTGCGTGTGTGCCCCAGATCCTAAGAAGACACTCGAGGAGAAGAGACTATGGCATGGCCGTCCCCCCAGGGGGGTGATCTCTCTCTTTCCCTTTCTCTGTCTCTCTCCAGCAAGTGCATGCACTGTATGGCAAGAACATAAAAGCAAAAACAAAACCAAAAAATGATTCCAAAGGTAGGGAGGGGGAGATGGACAGCTTGGTAGGGGCCGAGCCTGTGGAATGGCCAGTGGGAAGGGCGTGTCTGTGTGAACCTGCATGGAGAAACCCAGCATGCAGTGATGTTGAAAGTTCTCAGGGGGTTCTGGCATGCAGTCAGGGCTGACATGAGAATAAGGCCATGTCGGGTAAGGGCCGGTGAGTGTGGGCCCCTGGGTAGGACTCCACGGCTGGCTGACAGCACTGGCTCCAGCCCTGAGCCGCTGCCAGCCCAGCCGGCAGTCAGTCCACCTCACTGCACTCCAGTCCCTTCATTTGTAAGGGGAGGAGAGCTGAGCCCCCCTGAGAGACCTCTGCGTCTTCTTGCTGTCATGGTCAAAGATCTTTGATGGCTTTTCCTGACTGGATGAGAGTCCATGATTGGGAGCTGTTACTCATCCTTCCATCCCAGGTCCCCTCTGAGATGATTTTCTCAAGCCAATGGAATCCCGAGGGGGCCCCTTGGAGCTTCCCCACCCCCTCCCAGGCCATTGTGGGGGTGACACCAGTCACCCCCAGCCAACTTGGCCTCCATGGTGGCCCAAAAAGAGGCCCCTGGCCTTGCAGCGTGCAGGCACCCCCTGGCGGCCCACAGCCTGGCTCACGGGGGCTTCGTGACTGTGTAACTCGCGGCTCCTGATAATAGCCACGGCTTGAGTGTTCACGGCGTGTCGGGGACTGCCCTGAGAGCGTGAAGTCTATTCTCTGGTTTAATCCTCTGACAGTGCCGCGTCGTCAGCCTGACTCCCATTCTATAGCTGCAGGCATAGAACCCGCGGCTTAACGAGATGAAATGACTTGCCCGGGATCCTGCTCCTCCCATGTGGTGCAGACGGGGCCCACACCCCCATCTGCGGGGCTTGGCATCCAGCCTCCCCTCCACCGCGCCCTGTGACCTCCTGCAAACCACAAAGCGCAGTCGTTGCTTTGTGCCATGGTAGTTCAATAAGAGGGGCGTGGGCTCGAACCCTCACGGATAAAGCACTGCGTTTGCTGTGTGAGGCTGAAAGGGGTTCTCTGCAGCCACGCACGCCTTCGCCTGCCCTGAGAAACTCCCCTGCCCTGCTTATCTTTCCAGGCCTGTCACCCGCCAACGTCGGGCCACTACCCTGAGGCCTGGCGCTGAGTGTAAAGGCGCAGTGCGAAGGTCTGGAACTGCTCTGTCTCCTGACTTCGAAGAATAAAGCTCTGGGATGAGCACAGCGAAGACTGTCGCAAGGCCAGAGGGCGGTGCAGTGGTACGGTGTGATGCCTTGCTAGACGACCTCACGTGGAGGTTGCCGGTTCAAGTCTGGAGACCTCCCTGAGTGCACCAGGCACACGTGTGCCCCCGACCTGGGACCAGCTGAGGCTGAGGGTGGGTCATGGGATCAGGACCCTGTGGGGAGGTGCCACCTCTCCCTAGCTCCCTCACTCAGGGAAGAAGTAAATTAACTTCTGGAACATGCAGTGTTAGATACAACATTAATTATTTTTACGTTACTTACATGTTAAAATGATTGTACTTAGGAAATGCTGGGGTAAATAAAACATTAGTAAGATCAGAGTCACCTCTTTTTACATCTTGCTTTTAATGCAGGTACTAGAATATGTAGCATTATATATGGCTAGCATTTATAGCTTACATTGTTCTTTTTTCAAAAGAATTAGTTAATGGGGCCGGCAGGTGGCATGGTGGTTAAGGGCACTGGACTCCTGCATGGCCGACCACGGTTTGGGTCCCAGACCTGGCGGCTTGCTTTCTCACTTACTCTCTCTCTTTCTTTCTGGAGAAAGAGAGAGTGGTCAAATTGAAATAAATAACTGGATAAATGAAGTTAAATAAAATAATTATTTCAAAAAGAATTTGTTATTTAATTTTATTTATTATTATTACTTGGTTTTAATTTGCTATAGGACACGTGTGCTCATCAATGAAAGACAGAGATGGGGAAAGTGAGAAAGCAAGCTGCCGGGTCCAGGACTCAAACCGCGTTTGGCCATGTGGGAGTCCAGCACCTTCACCACCATGCCACCTGCTAGCTCACGTTGTTTCTATTGGACAGCAATGGTCTGGAGTGAAACCACCCAGATGTGAATCACAGCTCTGACACACCCCGTGGGACCTTGGCAACTTACTTCATCTGTATGTGCCTCAATTTTCCCATCTCTAAAATGGTGCTGATAGTAAGAACAACTCTGTGAAGCTGCTTAATCCAGTGAAGGACTTCAGTTTCTCAGGCGGCGCCTGGCTCGTTCGTTTGCTACTCATTACCAGTCATGGCTGCCGCAGCGGTCAGGCTCATCCCCGCCCGAGCTGTGTCTCCCTCTCCTTTGCAAGCTCTCCACCTCCTTGAGTTCTGCGTCCTCCGAAACATCGTGGCCTGTCAGAATTCTCGTGACTCACTGTATGTTCACACTCTCTTTCTTGCCTCATTCATCATTTCAGTGTGCATATCTGAAGCGTATTGGGTGGTTTTCGTTTTCATTTGCCAGAGGGTGCATGCACGTGCCAGAGACAGAGAGAAGGGACAGGGAGGAAGCACCCCACGAGGACATGGTTGCTAGAACCCCTTCCCCACTGCTCCACCCCGTCAGGATTCGGGGTATGCACGCGTCACCGCACTTTTCACGCCTCCAGGTTGAACCACGCTGTCGACCTTGTGGGATCCGACTCCCGTAATCCCGAGGCCATGGGGCTGCGCCTCAGAAGTGTACTTTGAAGCAGACTGTGAGCTCCTTGAAATCAGGGTCTGTCTTCTTTCTCTTTCTTAAGTTCATTTATTTTATTTATTTATTTATTTTTTTGAGAGGTTTTCACTATAGGGCGCGTGCGCTCGCCAGACAGACAGAGAGAGACATAGAGACAGAAAGCGAGAAATCACCCCCCAGGGGGGATGGTCACACTGCAATCCCTTCTCCTCCATTCTTCTCTCGGGATCTTGGGCACGCACGCACACGCGCCCGGCGTGAGTTTTAAGCCACCGGGTCCGGGACTTGAACCGCGGTCGACTACGTGGGAGTCCAGCGACATAGCCATTATGCTAACTGCTGGTCCAAAGTTCATTTATTTTCTAAGAGGGAGAAAGAGAAAGAGACAGCAGCTCCACCAGGATCTCATGCTGAACCCGCCCAGCCCTCCAGCCAGCGGGGACCACAGGCGCACCTGTCCTATTCAGGCGACCCGGTACTGAACCCTGGCCCTTCCCGGGTGGCTCTGGAGCACACAGCGGGGCCCTGCTGCCTGTGCCAGCACAGCCGAGCTGCTGGTGTGTCCTATTGTTGTCGTGTCTCCCTTCCCGTCAAGGCCTGCCACCCGCACAACTCTTAGTGCCCGCGGTGTTGCACGGATGCTCATCAATCGGCCAGGTGACGACAGTGCCTCCTGCCCCCACGCCTGGAGCGTGAGGTTATCCCACATTCTCTTAAAAGGGGGCAGTCACCGGAGCCAGCCCGTGACATCGTGGTTAAGGTGCTGAACTCACATAGTTGGCCACAGTTTGAGTTCCAGACCTGGCAGCTTAAAAAATTCACTCCAGGCGCATGTGTGTGCGTGCCCAATATCCTGAGAGGAGAATGGAAGAGAAGGGTTGCACCATGGCCATCCCCCTGGGGGGCGATTTTTCTCTTCTGTCTCTGTCTCTCTCTATCTCTCCAGCCAGCACACATGGCCTATAACAAAAATTTGTCTCAGGGAAAAAAACAATTTGGGAGCCGTCACCTTCCCTCTTGGCCCATGATCGTCTTTCAGTTACTTCCGCAAGTCTGGGTAACTCCGTCTTCAATTCCTATCGCCCTTCCATCCCTCGGGCTTCCAGAAGGGGTGATGCCTTTTCCCCAGCACATGAAGGCTGAGATCAGCTACAATTTCAAAGCCTTAGAAGTGACCTGAGTTCATTACACTCTAATTGCACCGATGGTGAGGGGAGATAGCTGCTTAATTAAGGCGGCTCTCCCTTGGCCCATGCGCGGCTGTGGTAGCGCGGTGGCCGCCCTGCTGCTGAGAAGGATGATTATCCCCGGTGTTCAAGGGAGTTCAGCAGCACGAAACACACCCCCGGCAGCCTGGTCCTCATGGGGGCAAGCACCTCCCGTCTGTCGTTACTCTCCTTGGTAGCTTACCCGGAAAGGAAAACTTTCGCCAGCTTTGGACCCCGCTCAAAATGCAGGGAGCATGTCTTCTGGGGAAATAACGCCTCCCCAAGTAACATCCCTTTGGGGGGAAGGATTCGGGTTTTGATTTCTCTTTAAGGACTTGGCTTTTTTTCTTTTTCTTTTCTTTTCTTTTTTTAGAGAGGAAGGACTTGGCTTTTAACAGACATAGGCAGAGAGCCCTTCTGACACTGATACTGAAATTCAGCCATCAGCAGTCTTCTTGTATTGTTTTGATTTTGCGGAAGGGCATATGTGCTCTCCAGAGAGAGGCAACGAGAAGGCACATGGCCACCCCAGAGGGTATAGCCATACCGCAATCCCTTCTCCACTCTCCTCTTGGGATTGTGGGCGCATACCCACAAGCACCGGTGTGATTTTCAAGCTGAGGGGAGTGGGACTCGAACTGCAGATCCAGCCACCTCAATCACCAGCAGCCCGTCCTCTGAAGCTAAGCATAGCCTCCTTACGAGGACTGCCTTTAACCTATCCCTGGACATTTCAGAGACGGCGACACAGTGAGTTCTGACTGTGTGTGGGATTCATACCGAGAAATGGAAGCTCCAGATCGCTAGATGGGAGGGACTCCAAAGACGGGGGTACTATGGGAGTATTCTGCCACGGTGTCCCGTTTTCCAAGGCCAACCCAGGCAGGACCCTGCTGCATGCAGTAAGCGGAGGAGCAGCTGGTGGCACTGCCCAGAAGCCTTCAGCACTGAGTGGCTTGTTTTCGTCACCCCCCGGGAGGGCGACTGTCAGCTCTTCCCTGTCTAGCATCGGGGAGCCATCCCCATCTGAGGACATACTCCCTTCCCAGAGGGAGCCTGTACCCACCACAGCCAAGGCAAGGACAGAAAGACCCCGTGTGGGACAACGGCCATGCCACGTGGGGTTGGTCAAGGCCTGTGCTGCATTGCTCAGCCCTGCTTTCTTCCCCTACCCGACAGGTGTCGTGTCGGTACTAAGACACTGCCCAGTGCATTTCTCTCGCACGAATCTTCACTGTTGAGCGTGTTAGCCGGGGAATCTGGCTTGCAGCAACTGGTCCCCCCCTTTGGTAGCTCAGAGTGCTTCTACATCCTTCCGCAGATCCACCGGCCCGATGGCTTTCAGCATCCACTTTCTTCCTCTCAGCCACTCGGGCCCTTCATTCAGCATGCGGGCACTCTGACGTGATGTCCACACTTGGGGTTCAGACGGCGTCTTATTAGACACACGTGTCGGCGTCTCGTGAGGGCCTCTCACTCCGCTTCTGCTGGATCCCGTGGAGGGAGAGGAACTTGTCTCATTTTCTACTCTTCCCAACTGGCTCAGCTCTGGTCTCCACTCTGCTCGGGGAGTGCTTAGTGCTCTGTCAGGCTGAGTTCCCGGCCGCTCTTGGGCTTCATGATCCTCTGTGCCTGTCACCAGAGACGAATGTCACAGACCGGCCCTCAGTAGGGAGCTCGGAGGTTGTCCAGTCCATGTTCTCGGTTAAACCGGGATGCTCCTGAGTGTCCCTGGAAGGTGGTCACACTTTTTTTTTTTTTTTAAGGTTTTTACCATAGGATGTGCGTGCCCTCCTGAGAGAGACAGAGAGAGACAGAGAAAAGGAAGGTGAGAAAGCACCCCAGGGGGAATGGCCCAGCCACTTCTCTTCCATTCTTCTGTTGGGACTTGGAGCACACGCATACATACGGCCAACACGATTTTCATGTCGCCAGGTCTAGGACTCGAACCACAGTCAGTCACGAGGGAGTCCCGTGCCTTACCCACCATATCTCCTACTGACCCTGGCGGTCCCACTTTTTAAGCAGCCTGTTTGCTCCGTGCTATTCTGAGCCAACCACAAGCCCAGGGCCTTAGCTGCAAGTGAGAAGGCAGCCCAGAGGTCACGCTGCCTCCGAGAGACTCAGGAGGCCGAAGGGTGGGTGGAGCGGTACTCAAAGGGTAAATATAATTTATGTTGATTTGCTTGTTTAAGAACAAGCTAGGTAAGCCGAGGAACACTCATCTGAATCCGAGGCAGCCAAGCAAATACGGGCAGCCTCCCTGAAAGCCAGCCATGGCTTCTTTGGCTTAAATCAAACAGCAGGCGTGTTCGCTCTTTAGATCCAAGGAAAGAGTGCCTTCAGACTCCCGGACACCCCTCCCAGTGCCTTTCAACCCAGGCAGACAGGCAGCTCCTGCAGCTGTCCAATCGGCAGCCCGCTGGCTCCCGCGACACCTGTCCTCAACGGAGAGCAGGGAAGAGCTCGCCCTCATTCCTTGTGGACTTGCCCGCACTTGAACTCTCAGTCCTCCTGGGAAAACGGTTTCCCTGATGCGGTGTCCACAGCACCAGGCCCCATGGCCGAGTGCCAAGTGACGAAAGTGTCGGGGCTTTTGAAATTGTCAGGGAAACTGATTTCCTTGTCAAGTCTCGTCCTGTACAGTTGGAGGGCCAAATTCTACTTTGGTGTTAGCTGCCACGCAGATCAAAGGCTGCTGACAAGGGGCTGAAGGGTTTGTGCCTGGTCTGCTTCAACCTTTCCTCAGACCAGCCCAGGGGACGCTCCTGGCTTTCGACTTTCTTGAACTCTCTTATCAACCCTTCTTTGTGGACTAACAGAAGAAGGGCCTGGGAAACAATGTGAGGGTTTAACTCAGAGAAAGCGTTCTCAAATTTGGTAGAGAGGCCCGAGAGAGAGAAGACAAGGGTAGAAAGGGATAGTTACCCATCGCCTCGGAATATGCAGACGTATTTGAAGGCCAGGATTTGTGGGTTCACGTTCCTGTGATGGCATTAGAGGAGAGGATGGGGTGAGGCGTCAGCCCCTGGTGGAGACCTGAGGGTCTCACAGGGGATTCACAGAAGGGGATCCCACAGAGGGACGGCTAGCGGGTCTCGCGGAGGGGGAACTAGTCTTTTCATGGCTCATTCTTGGGTATCCCTGGAAGGTAGAGCACAAGGGAGACGACTTCTGCAGCCTCTTCCCACGTCACGTTCATTGTAAGCCCACGAGGGAGAGAGTGAGTGACGGAGGATCAGATATGTCAGAAGCTCCATGGAGTTGAGGATAAGCCTGGGGCTGCAGCGAGGTTGTGGGGCAGAGGAGCACTGCGGAAGTTCCTCGGGAAGGGGGCCGCGTCAGGGCGATGTGGAGCATGGTACCAGGAGAACAGTGCTTCTGGACTCAAGAGGGCCCAATGCTTCCTTTTTTTAAAATAAATTTTTATTTAACCTTTTATATATCGTTATCATTATTCTTCAGTTTGTTACAGGGTACATGTGCTCACCAGAGAGAGACAGAGAGAGTGAGAGGGAAAGTGAGAAAGTAAGCCATCAGGTCCAGGACTCAGACCATGGTCGGCCATGTGGGAGTCCATTGCCCTAACTGCCACACGACCTGCTAACCCCACTGCATTTTCTTTTTTTAAATTTGGGTACCTGTGCTCACCAGAGAGAGACAGAGAGAGGGACAAGGGAAGGCATTCACGAGAGGCATGGTCACGCTGAAATCCATTCTCTTCCATTTCTCTCTCCTTTCGGGATTTGGGGCACATAGGCACACATGCCCTGCGTGTTCCTCCAATGGCTAGGTCTGGGATTCAAACCACAGGGCCATCCATATGAGATCCAACCTCCTTAACAACATGCCACGGGCTGACCTGCTGCTTTGCAATGTCAGCATTCTCTTTGAACTTTCTGACAGTGATAAGCGCCATCTCTGGCTTTCCTCTCCTCTCTCATACTTCTCCCAAACACTCGCAGAGTTTCTGACCAGAGGAAGCTCCCTGCATACATTACCCTGTTTACGGGCAATCTGCACCCCTCAAGTGGATCAGGCAAGGCAGATTCTCACAATGTTCGTGGCTGCAGGAGACATGAAGATCTCAAAATCAGAAAAAGAAAGTATCTCCAGGAAAAAATAGACTGGTTACAGGGTCTGACCACACCTTGACCCAGCTTGATGATTGGGGGCTATGGGACTTCCAAGGCCGGGGACTCTTATCTGTTTGAATTGCCACTTCTCCCTGTTCACCCTCAGCTCACTCAGCCACGTAGCATTTACGACAGTGTGCTATCCAGTCCCCTGGGTTACTGAGCTACAGCGAAAGGGAGAATGGTAAACCTGTGTAGAGAGGAATCACTTCCTTAATCTAGTTGACTTCTCCACTTCAGGTAACAAATAGCGAGAATGCAGGTAGTAATATGATCTAAAGATTCTCAGAATCTATTATTTTCGTAATTAGATAGCAAGGTCCACTTGTACTGTTAGCATTTCCGTGCGTCCCTCACTTGAGAGCAGTGGGTTTCTTGAGAGCGAGCTGTCTGTCTGTCTGCCTGGCATGCATTGCCCACGTGCTCGATGAATAAGCCAAACTGTATTTTAAAAAAGGGTAGATAGAGGGCCAACCCTGTAGCCTAGTTTTTCAGGGACCCAGATCCCACATGGCCAACTGCAGCTCAAATCCCAGCTCTGGTAGCTTGAAAAACACACTAGGTGCCTATGTGTGCGTGCTCAAAATCCCAAAACGGGGATGAAATGGAGGAGAAGGGATTGCGGTGTAGCCACACCCCTCTGGGGGTGCTTTCTCCCCCTGCCTCTTTCTCTGGCAAGTGGACATTCCCTCTAGCAACTAAAACTAAAATGAAATGAAACAAAGTGAAATAAATAAAAAAAGCACCAGGTAGACATTGGGGTAGATGAACTAGATCAAATGGAAGCAGGCACTAGAATGTGAAAAGCACGTAAACATTTTTTTGAACAAATACAAAACAAAGTTTTCAACACTGGTTTTCTAAAAGTATCGCCCAGAAACACTGAGGTTTAGATCCCATCTTGAATCTATCAGATCAGAATGGGGTGATTGGGCTGGACTTGTGGTTAAGCCCTGTGCCTTGGGACCCAGATCCCATGTGGCTGACCATGGTTCAAATCCTAGTCTTGGTGGCTTAAAAAACATGTCAGTTATGTGTGCATATGTACCCAAATTCCTGGAAATTGGAGAAATGGTGGGAAAAGATTGCAATACAACCAATTCCTACTGGGGGTCTCTCTCTCTCTCAAGAATTCATACACTCTTTGGCACTTAAAAAAGTAAAATAAAATAAAAAAAGAACGGAGTTATTGAAAGCTCTCCAGATGGCCCCAAGGGGAACCCAGTGCAAGCACTGGCCTCACATAACTGGCTACCCCTATTGGAAAGCTATGCGGTGTGCACATCCTCCAGGCAGTAGGTTTGGGCTTTACCAGTTGACGCACATCAGAGAAACCTCGTTCACATACGCTTATTTACATGCAGCCAGGTGGGCAACACCCAGGAATGGCGAACCAGCTGGGCCACTCAGAACATCAAGTTAACTTGGTCGCTGTCTTCGTTTCACGAAGGTTTACTAAGCCCAGCAGCGTGGCAGAGGCCGAAGGTTACAGAAGGACCTACAGAAGGCACCTTGCCTCTCGGAAGAGGTGCAGCTAAGGCCAGCACACAGGAATCTTCAGGCAGCAGAGCGTCCTAAAGTGCCTAGTGGGATCATGACAGTGGCAGGAGTTCAGAGGATGAGCACCTTACACAGGGAAGTTAGTCTGGAGATGGATCTTGAAGGATGAGTGGGATTTGAAGAGACGGAGGTCAGGAGGGCATTCAAAAAGGACATTTCCAATGCCAGGCACAAATGACGTGGGCCCTAACAGTGGCAGATTTCTGGGGCCCACTACCAGCCTTTAAGTGCAATCAGCTGTCCTGTGCTAGGTGAAGGTCAGAGGCAGCAACGCCTTTCAGGTGTTACACAGAACCCCTTCCGCCTTCCCCGCTCTCAGCTTCCCCTCACTTTCTGGTCCTTAGTGTCTGAGCTAGAAGCTCAGCCTTCTCCACCAGTCCCGGTCCCTTAACTGGGCGATGGAAAGGTACTCCCTTCTTGGTCTTATTGTCTCCTTGGTTCTTTCGTCCCGTGATTTTGGCATCTCTGAGAGCTGAGAGAGAGAGAGAGAGTCTCTACCACATGTGGTCCCTGGGCCTTCCTCCACCTGGATTAGTCCAACCTCCTTTCCTCCCCTCCAGCACTTGCCCTGGAACTCGAAGGCATCGTCTTCGCCAGGGCCGCCCTCTCCTCCCGGGCGCAGCCAGCCTTCCTCACACCAAGGGGTACATGAGGAGAAGATCACGTCCCTGCGGTAAATGGAGCTCCCTGCTCTCGAAGGGACGGGCCCTGCGGCTGAGGGCATCGAGACCGTGTCCCTGGAAGTGAACTTCCACACACCGAGAAGAAGCCGTGTCCTGCTGCAGCCACCACTCACCACTGCCAACCTCCAGACCAGCAAGACGTTCCCAGTCAGGGCACCGCTCCTTTCAATGAAGACGAAAAGAGGCACATTTCTATAAAGATACAGATGGTAAAGCTAAATCAAGACATTTGGCTTTGAGAATGGGATTTTCTTTCTTTTTTAAAGTTTACTAATTTAATTCTTCCATGATTGAGAGAAATAGAGAATGAGACAGAGAGAATTCATGTAGAGAGAACTCTGGTTTTGTTTTGTTTTGTTTTAGAGAGAGATTTTTGCTATAGGGTGTGTGCACTCGCCGGAGGGACAGAGAAACAGCAAGAGAGAAGTCACCCCTCTAGGGTCAATGGTCTTGCTACAATCCCTTCTCCTCCATTCTCCTCTTGGGATCTTGGGCATGCATGCACACTTGCCTGGCTTGAGTTTTAAGTTGCCGGGTCCGGGACTTGAACTGCGGTCAACTACACAGAAGTTCAGCAACATAACCATTCTGCCATCTGGTGGTCCCGAGAGAACTCTTAATAGTGTCTTCACACCACAATCCACCCCCGGCCTTCAGCCACCCCAGATCATGGGCCAGCATGTGCCTGGCAAACTCGGGGAAGTCTCTGGACTTAACCTGGCAGACTCCCATGTGGAACTGCCTCACAGAGCGTTGTATTTTACCTCTGCTCTGCCATCCAACTCCAAAAACTAGGTTTTGATAACTTGGTAAACAGAGCTGGTTCATATTTGCACAAGAATATGTCTTTTCTTCATAGTTCTCGGCTAGGATGAAAATCCCAGGGGTGCTGGCTGAGCAGTTCTGTGTCTCCTCGCTGGGTAGGGCCCTTCCAGCCTTTAGAGCTAGACCCTGTCAGCAGCCCTGGAGGGACTGTGATCTGGAGGGAGAGTCCCAGACCTCAGTGGGAACAAGATCGGTTGGGCTGCGTGGTTCCAGCTGAAGAGCAAATAGTGTTTGAGGAACACAGGAGTCCACAGGGGACCACGGGCAAGCAGAGGGAGAAGGGCTAGGACAAAACCGCAGGTGGACAGGAGGAGCAGGAGTCCACAGGGGACCACGGGCAAGCAGAGGGAGAAGGACTAGGACAAAACTGCAGGTGGAGAGGATGAGCCAGCAAGTGACAGAGAAGGGCCACGAGCTCTGGAAACTCATGTCCAAGCAGGGGAGCAGCCAGCACTGCCTGACCCCTGACCTTTTAGGGTAAGGGAGCATGACAGACAGATACTAGAACTATCTGGTCTCCTCTCCAAAGCCACCATGCTGGGCTGGGCCCAAGAGGCCAGGGATCCCAAAGTCAGGCTGCAGAATCAGATTTCTAACCTGGTACTTCGATGAGCTAAGCCAGGGAGAAGGAGACAAGCCTGGAGTTAGGTGAGAGAGGATAGCTAACGTAGGACTCCGACATGTCAGACAGAGAGCTCGTCAGCTGCAGGGAGGAATGCATACCTTTCCAAGGTTGGGGTCCCATCCTATTTACCCGTGTTCCTCCCCCAGCACCCCACTGCAGTGCAGTTGAACTGACTTTCTTTGAATGAATGGAGAGTATAGGTCTTAGCCTACAGTCATAGGATCAAATGGCTCAAGCCACAGAGCCAAGGGCTAGGGGCTGAACTTGGTATGTGTTAGAGATACCTGTGACTCCCTCTAGCAGCATGCTGGGCTAGCGGTGAGGACAGCATCGCGTCCTAGAGAGAACCCAGGCACGGCTGAGTGGCAATGCCATGGCGCTTAGTTCACATGAGGCGTTCACACTCCTTATCTAGCCCATCTGCACTGCACAGCAACGCCCCAAGGATACCGAGTGTGGAGGCAATGTGTCCCCTGTCCTCAGCCCTGGCTTTCCTTCCTGGAGTGCCAATCAGATGGGGCCGGGGGAGGCCAGGACTGTTTACCTATACCACATGTGGAGTGGGAAGTCGGAAGGCCAATAGAAGGGAACTTGGCTGCATTCGAAAACCAGCTGTGCACAGAGCCTGGCAGATGAGGGCCAGGGAGCCAGGATAAATATTTAACTTTCATTTTGAAACACTGGCTGGTGTGGCTGTCGCCATTGTGGTGGGTGAGCTGCGGGGGCTGGATATTTACACTCGCCCATTATCTCGCCACAGCACGGCATGCCCTGCTCTGCTGGGAGTTGTCGGTCCATTCATTCGTTCGCTCATTCATTCATTTACTTCCTTCCCTATCTTTACAGCTTACTTATTATTGTGGGAAGAAGCTGTGTGTAGAGGGGAAGGGGGGACTCAGAGAGGGAGTAACGGCTCTCTTCCATTTCAGAGAAAGGAAATGAAACCACAGCATAGAAAGTAAAGGTGGAGCGAGTGCTGCCTGGCTTCGAGATCTTTTATGCAGAGTTGTTGTTTTTTTTTTAACTTTTAATTTTGGAGTAATTGTCGACTTACCATAATGTTGCAAAGGTAGTAGAGTGCCTGTATACCTTCATTTGACCTCTCCTAGTGCAAGATCTGACATGATGGTATGTGTGTCAGAACTAAGAAGTCAGCGTTGACATGGTACTATTGACCAAGGCCAGTTATTCGATGTCACCAGTTTTCCCACTGGTGTCTTTTTTCTGTTCCAGGATTCAATCTGGGATACCATAGTGCACTTAGTCATCATTTTTATTTATTTATTTATTAGGTTTTTTGAGAGTTTTATTGCTACAAGGTGCATGCACTCACCAGAAAGACAGAGAGAGACAGAGAGACAGAAAGTGAGAAATCACCCCCCAGGGGGGATGACCACACTGCAATCCCTTCTCCTCCATTCTCCTCTCAGGATCTTGGGCACGCACGCACACACGTGTGGCATGAGTTTAAGTCACCGGGTCCAAGACTCAAACCGCAGTCAACTACATGGGAGTCCAGCGACACAGCCATTACGCTAACTGCTGGTCCCAATCATTTTTATTTTTTAAGGTTTTTTTTCCAGAGTGCACATGTGCTTGCCAGAGAGAGACAGAGAGACACAGTGAGAGGGAAAGTGAGAAATAGCCACCCTGGGGGGATGGCCATGCCACAATCCCTTCTCCTCCATGCTCCTCCTGGGATCTGGAGCACACATACACATGCACATGATGTGATTTTCAAGCCACTGTGTCTGGGACTTGAACTACAGTCAGCCATGAGGAAGTCCAACACCTTAATCACCATGCCACTTGCTGGCCCCTGTAGAACGTCTCTTGATGTGGGTTTGTTGGGTATTTTTTTCAGGATTAGACTAGGTGCTGTGAGTTTGAGGGACAAAGACTGCAAAAGCAAAGTCCCTTCACAGTGACCCCTGTCAGAGGATATGTGCTGTCAGCGTGACGTACCCTGCAGGGCTGGTGCTCATCACTGGGCCAGGCTTGCCAGATGTTTCCACCGTGGAGACTTCTCTCTCTGTTCTGTTCTTCGGAAGCAAGATGCTAAATTCGTTCTCCCCTCCCCCTTTCTCCTCCCCTGCCATCCCACAATCTTCCCTCTTCCTCTCCCCTCCCCTCCCCTCCCCTCCCCTCCCCTCCCCTCCTCTCCTCTCCTCTCCTCTCCTCTCCTCTCCCCCATCTCCTCTCCTCTCCTCTCCTCTCCTCTCCTCTCCTCTCCTCTCCTCTCCTCTCCTCTCCTCTCCTCTCCCCCATCTCCTCTCTCCTCTCCTCTCCTCTCCTC